>OX465290.1:83958264-85208264 GCA_949987695.1 Merzomyia westermanni | reverse complement strand
GTTTTTATTGGGACTTATTTCATTTGGGACTTTTTTTGTGGTACCTGTTTGGGATATATCAAAGATGAAAAAAATCTACAAATAATCCAAATAACCTAAGACAGCTCTTTTTCATAAATTACACTAGTTAGTTCGGGCTTAACCGTCCAATGAAACGCCAATCGATGCTTCTTTTCCAAACTTCAATAGATTTTAATTCGGTGAGATAAGTACAAGTCTGATTCAAGCTTGCACAGCTCATCACTCTATCTTCCCCGTTATTGACCGTAGCCAATGTGTAAAGGTTCCTAAATCTTCCGAACAGCTTTTCTTTATAATACTAGCAACAGATGGAATTAATTTGGAAATATAAAAGTTGGAGATAGTTCTTTGTATGTCATATATGAATATTCAAGAATCCTTTACAGCAAAGTAAGCTAAACCCGCCCCCTTTTTCCCTTCCATTTAGAGGACGCTGCTAGAGTCGGGAAGATATAATTACTTTCCGGACTAGCCCTTTGATTTAACTTTTAACTTCAAACGCGCTGTTCTTGAATATTTGTATATCCAGGCTATCTCTACAACATTGCCACAGAGAGGGTTTTACAGGGTTGAAAAATATTTGAAATTTGGGATAAGATATGATAATATGGGCATTGACATAAAGTCCTTTTACGTCTTATAAATAACTCAATTTATGGCTACCACCTAGAATTGAAAATAACCCCATTATAATTATTTTTCCGATGCTATCTCGAAAACGACTTGATCCATTTGGGTGAACCTTTGAAAATATTCGAAAGGCTATATTTTAGGCTATATAACTCAGACACTAGGAGGTTTTTACATGGTTTCCACCTTTTTAAATATTTAAAAATTTAGTGAGATATGCCAATATCGGTATAAAGCGTCGTTTTAAGTCGTACTTCAACCAAAATATTTGTAGGAAGACTAACACCTAGGTGGGACCAACACCTGGTACGTAAAACTATATACAAAGACAACAAGAATGTCTTCACTGATGAGTATCTGAAACAAACTAAATTATATGGCATCCTCGAAACATGCCGGCCAAAGCTCGTTCGCCCAAGTTCCATATGGAAACTACTGAGCTGCGTACTTGCATATGAATGAAACTTTATAACATTTGAGTTGAATGTATATGGCCCTACTGAGACAAGATATTGCAGGGGTTGAGTTCAGGATATTAAAAGTACTCCAGAAAAAGTTAAAAGATTACATATATCAGTTCTAATTAGGTGTTTCTACTGTTTATGGGGGAAGCAAGCGTTGAGTAATTTTTTTTGCGTTTCGTTTCTTTGCTCGATTATCAATTTTCATATATGGTATAGTATTAGTTATATGAATAAATCAATGGATTAAATCGCCTAGTCGCCAATTTAAAATTCTATGAAAATTTAATTTAAGAATCTTAGTAAATATAAACCAAAAGAAATACCTTATCAGTTCCCGTTGCACAACATTTTCAGTAATTTTCATTAAAACAGCTATTTTTAGGCTTAGAACACTGTATATGGAACAGTTTTGGGTTCAGCCGTGCACAGAACATAAATAATTAAAAAGCAAGACATTACACCTTCAGCCATGCCCGTCCATAAATTTAAAGCCCAATTAGGTATCAAAAAGCCAACATCTGTGATTTAAAGTCTTTATTCATTAGCACAGCATGACTTAGAAATCGAAACCTTTCACCTTGCATTCATCTCGCGTTCATCTGTCTAAACCACGTACAGTCCATCAGTAAATTTTCTTAGATAAATCTCCTCCACTATTCTGCCCAAGAAATTTTTTCTCCAACACTCAAATTGGCATGCCATCTTCTATTGAAGCCGTTCGTGAGTTAGGTCACAAATCTGGATAGGCATGACGACAGACTTATATAGCGTTGTCCTCGATTCTTTCTTTTATGTCAGCAACTACTTCGTAATATCCAATTTCATAGTCAGATTTTTTGTTATACAAGAAAGACGACAGCAATTGCGTTTGACGACTAATAAAGGCAATTCCTAACTATGGAGGTAGCCTTATGAGAATTTCATGGAAGGCGCACATAGCATCAGACACTTACTTTGTTCGGTGTCAAAGACTGTTTCGAGAAGACATAGCAAGGAATTGGTAAGGCCAATCAACTCGTTATTGGTGGAGTTCAGTATTTTGCACGATACGCCAGGAACCGTATCTCTCAATAGCACCTTAAAAGCTAGACATGATATCAAGTATCTTAAAGACTTCTCCTTCCATGGGAAATGTGTGTGACATCAATTCGGTATATGAGCTGCGATAAAAATGAGCTACCAGCTCATGATATCGTGCAAGATCCCCACACATTCCAAAGTGTTTCTAAGTTAAATATTACTCAGGCACATAAATAGAATGCTTATAGAGGGAAACATAATTGAATTCAATAAAATGTATCTCTGAAGCTTAACTTTGAAACATTTTGCTGCCATTGAGCCATTTGCTGCGGAACTCATTGCAAATTGAGAGAAGAGAGAGAGTAGCGCATTTTCTGAAAATCGCAATGATTTCATTCGGGTATTTGATAATTACCCTACAAATAGAATGTTGAACTATCCTGTAAAAAACGATGGATCATCAGAGTACTCCAACACTTATCCTCATTCATATAAAAGAGGTGGTCCAATTTACATAGCTATCTCCGGGGATTGGATCACCTAATCCTACTCGGAGTACTATTTATTTTGCTTCCGAATAGTCTATATAGCACCTACGTTGGAGTACTTTGAAAATGCTGCCAAAAGATTACTCTATAGAGTAGTCTAGACGACATCAAGAAGGGAGTATGTGTTCTTTTGGGGACCACCTACTCCCACTCTCGCTTTGCTGTTGAATACTCCATAGAGTAATCCCATGGGAGTATTTTGAGAGTACTCTCACGTAGGTGGTCTATAAAGTATTCAAAAGCAAAGAAACGGAGTACTCGCAGATGGATTAGGTGATCCAATCACCGGACATTGCCATGTAAATTGGGCCACCTTTTTTATATGAATGAGGATATGTGTTGGAGTACTCTAATACTCCTGTATTCTTTGGAGTATGAAACGGAGTATTTCCGTTTTTTGCAGGGTATTTATTGTTGCGCGTATTGTCTATAGTAGTGTTGTTTCTTATTGGAAGTTTTATACTGTTATTATTAACTGTTTTTATTGTTGGTGTGCTGCTATTGTTTTTACATTGTTGCAAAAGACATGCACCTTGAGGTGGTGGAACGCCCACAAATATTCACAAACTATGCATCTAACCAAAGAGCGACTAACAAATAAGCCACGCCGGGCACAAATGCGGGTGGCGGAAACAAAGAGGGAGGTGGTTTACATCAAAACCAAAGAAAGCAATAGAAACAATCGACAAGCCGTCTGCCTCGTTCCTTGCTACAAACTGCACCTAACCTAATAAACTCTTACAATTTGCAAGCACGCAATGCGTTTCATTTTACCCCAACGATTGTTGTTGACTGAGGCGCCTTTTGTTGTATTGTTTTTGGCCTGTTGTTTTCTGCTATAGAACAATGCACGCAAAAGAAATATTCGGAGAATGCTGAGTGTTGTCGTTTTATTGTTTTTTTGTTATTGGTGCAATTATAAACGGAGGTCTTCCGGATGGTTAACTTTTATTAGTTGTCGAATTGAAATAGAAACCCGCGGCACTGTTTCTTATTCCGCTTTATCTCTAGCTTCGTTTCGCAGAAATATTGGAGCAGAACTTTGCTTTAAGAAAATACAAAAAGAACTTTTATATATTTATTCAGCCGCTTGCTGAAGCATTCCCTGATTCGACATAAAAATCAGTGAAGTAGTGAAGGGGATGCATGGGATGTCATCATGCCCCGAGCGCTACTCACAAAGGGGCGCCAAATGGTCCGCAAAACAATAAATGGCTGAATGGTTTTTATAATTGATTCATTCAACCTGATTTTAAATCTAGTCCTAGAGTAATATAATGAGAGCTAATCTCTACATATAATAAAATTGTAACAGGTCGATATAGGTACATGCCACATATTCAAGAAAAATTTCTAGGAGGGATCAGTATTGAGCAATAGAATATAAATCAACAGCTTTAAGAATTTTTGTCAGTTTGAGTGAAACTTGCATCACGTCACGTCTATCTTAAAGTTAAGATATTCTAAAATAAAAGATAATTCGATATCTCGACCGGGTTCGGAGTTATCGACCAATATGTGGATCAGGGTGACCCAAAATGTATTGGTAGAATATGGGTATAAAACAAAAGGCGTTAATGATTGCTGCAATAAGCGATATTAAGTCCCACATCCCAATTGGTTTCGGAGACACGTTGATTAATACCGCACAAAGTCTTTTATAAGTTCTGAGATGCAGCGAAGCGTGGGCGGTCTGCTAGTAGACTTATATTTATCTTACAACGTTTCATTATTTTTTCCCCAATCGCAATATTCGAGTAACTGGTGGAGCTTTTTGCGGGTCTGTAGCTTTATGGTTATGGTCTTTTAACTATTGACATACATATGTAATTGTAATATTATATGGTTTAGAAAAAAGTATTGTGCACCGGGCGCGCGCTAAGCTCACTATGCCACTGATAAAAACGAATGTTTATTGTGCAAATCTTTGAATGGATTTTGCTGAGAATTTATAAGATATGTTAACGCTTTCAGACCAACACTGCTGCTCGGCAGTGAAAGCATACAAAAAAATTGCAACGCTGGATGTGGTCGTTATTGGCGGCGTTCAACAAAAGTGTTGCCAACTGTAGAACTAATTTCAAATGACGGGCACAGCTTTTGTGCATTGCAGATTTTGCAGAATTAAAAATTAAAACAAAGTTTTGATAATTTTGAAAGTCGTTCGTTCTTTCCATTTACAAAATTTTATAAATACAAAATTAACAATCTCCAACCAATTGATTGCAATCAATATTGGCTTACAATTAAAAAATTTGTTAGTGCCATGACTATAAACGAGCTCAAGGCCTATAATAATTATTTTGCGTTTTATTTATGAAAATTATTATTATTATTTTTTTTTTTTTTTAATAATTCTTTTTATTTAATTATTAAAAATTTGTATTACAATAGAATAGGAAAATTTTAGAGACAACCGCCATAGCTTTTCTTATAGATCCAGTTCGGAAGCTGCTAGACTTCTTCATCAGTGAAATTTTGGGACGCTGTGCTAACCATTAAGCTAACAGAGCTTAGTTCTATTCATGTTTGAATGCACCACCATTTGCCGGCATGATCAATACTCATGATGGATATTTTGTTAGTGGTATACATATTTTCTTTTTTGTTACACAGTCCAATATTCGTGCTCATCGGTTTTGTGTATTTTGTATACCAGCAATTCAATTTAATTGTTGTTTTTACGGCCTGAATACTTTCCTATTCTATTCAAATCAAAACTTTTAATAATTAATTAAAAATAATTATCAAAAAAATTAAAACAATATATGGTTCTTTGCAAAACAACAGGCCGCAAAACAACAATTCAATTGAGTTGTTGGTATACAAAATAAATTTTGTTTTAATATCTATTTTTTATTTTTGCTCACGTAAATATTAGACTGGCCAAAATATTTTATTTTTTTTATTTTATTGATTAACTTGCAGAATGACTAGCAAGTTACATAACTTAATATTAATTTAGAGAGTTCTAACATTGCTTGTCTAGATTTTGTGGATCTGATTTAAATTTTGAAAAAAAACAAAGTAATTAAGTCTAACTAAGTGATCTATTATGGCATCCCAATCTACGCAGGTCTATTTCAATACTTTTTACTTCGTGGTATAAAGCCAGATGATTGCTTTTAATAAAAACACTTCCGTTATGACTTTTGAGGGGTAAATTTGTTTTAAAAGAATATAAATGTATGGCACGATATACAGCAGGTATATCATCATAAACCTCCCAAAAAATTTTTGCGCCTAGCTTCCCTTCCAATTTTTGATGTGCCGTTTTGAATTGAGGTAGCTTGCATGGTTATAGAAATATCGCGTTTTACATTTTACAAGCAAATTTTACAGAACTATTTTAAAAACTGGGCGTGGCCTAATATATATTCAACACTTTCGCCAAACATCGCTTCAATAAATCTATTTTTGGCGGAGTTATGGCATAAAAAGTTGGGTGCAATGATCCACGATAAAAAGGGAGGGCCTAAGCCCATTTTCAAAAATATTTATTTTTCGACTTTCCTCGTTCACGGACACTTTGAAAGTGAAATAGAAATGATAAAAAGCTTTTGTACGTAAAGTTATTGCCTATGATCCTTTAAAAAATCTTTCGTATAAAAGTGGGCGTGGACCTTAACCGATTGCGCCCAGAGCATACCTTGTATTAATATAAATATGTGTGCTAAATTTCGTTTCGATATTTTTAACGGTTTCTGATTTATGATTAGTATTATTTCTAAATTTTACTTAATCAAAAGTGGGCGGTACCAAATCCATTTTCAAAAATATTTTGAAAAATGTATTTTCCGCCTTAACATTAATGTACACACCAAATTTTATCCTTATAAGTGTATTATGTACTGAATAATCACTTTTTTTGTATTTTCGAAAATATTCTATATATAAAAAGTGGGTGTGGCTATTATCCGATTTCGCCCATTTTAAATAGTACTCGGAGATGAGTACCAAGGAACCTGCTTACCAAATTTCATTAAGATTTCTCAAAATTTACTCAAGTTATCGTGTTAACAGACGGACGGACGCACAGACGGACGGACATGGCTTAGTCAATTTCTCTTTTCGTCCTGATTGATTTTTGATATATATAAGTCAATATCTATCTCGATTCATTTATGCCGTTACATTCCACCGTTACCCGACTACAGTTAATATACCTTGTGTGCGTAGCACTACTAGGTATAAAAACATTTTTCAAATTAAAATTTATTGTAATTACTTAAAATTAATGTTAAGTAGTGATGATAAAATTTTGTTTTTTGCTTTTATAAAAGTCCGATGTTGGATAATGTCCCTGAAGAAAGGTTTTAACTTTTCTGTCATCCCGGGACTTCCAGCATTAAAATTCTGGCCGCAACTATTTGTTTTTGACTTTAAAAAACTGGACTTTATTTTTTTTTTACCAGCATTTACAGTTATCTTCGCCGAGACATTTTTTAAAAAGAGAATAAAAGTCCTTCTCAATAACTTATAAACTGCTAATCTTAATCAAATAAATTTGGTAACCATTTGTAATTGTGGGAGAGAAAAAACAGGAGAGCGGGTGTGGTTATTATTTTTATTTGCGTTAAATTAAGTTGCAGAGATAATTTTCTTTGGACTTTTAATCGAATAAAAGTCCCGGTCCCTGATATTGGGGGCTAAGAATGTATGGGAAAAAAAGAAAAGATTTGGTCGAATGAATCACCCTAGTATATATATATTTCGAAGAAATTTAGCAAATGTACCTGTTTCGTTCATGATTTAGGTAAGACTCGTAATCGTACTGTGGTCATTGAGCAAGCGATTATAAACATCTTTCATATAAATTTCTTACAAGGATCCTATAGTTAAACGACGCTTGCACTAAGACATGTCGTTGCTCGTCCATAAACGCCCTACAGCCAAATGAACTAGTTCAAAACTAGTATGAAACCAAGGCTGACTAGTCAGCCCACTATCTGTATCCTATATAAAGAACTGTTATATTTTACATGGCAACGTGCTACGAGATGTTAAATGTCAGATAAGGGAAAGAAATATACCAGTCTCAACCTAGTTTAGAATAGATCCAAACAAATCAAAGTTAAAGTTAAGTGGTTGTTGTTGTTGTTGTTGGTATAGTGACAAAAACACTCCCCGAAGGTTTTGGGGAGTGCTGTCGAACTGACAGTCCTTGGCCGGATATGAATCCGGTACGCTCCGGTACTACCATGCGGTACTGACCTACTGTCATGGTAGCGGTTTGCTATAACCAGTGGAACATCCTAGGTAATGTCACCCCTCCTTCCGTAGATCAACCATCGAGTTGCACGTCTTCCTACCTCGGGTACATTCTAAACCCCTAACCGGCAGGAGTTAAAGTTAAGTGGTAATTTTTAAGAGTGATATAACGCAACTTTTTAATTAAGTTTTAAAAGTGCATTATTTATTTCACAAATACTTTATGAGTCATAGCTATGGACAATTGAAAAAGATCTAAAGGAATGAATGAGTAATAAAATTTTGGTTTGTACGTAACTTTTACTGTGTCATAAAATCTATTTGCACAGAGCCCTGACCATGAGCAAACTGCAGCAATGAGTAAAAGCTTTATATTGTGTATGCATATACAAACAAAGTACCCCAAAGAAATACCAACAACGAAACAATAAAGATTTTGGTTGGACTTAGCTGGCAGTGCTATATGCGATTTGCACTTAAGGCGATATTCTCTTCTACAGACCTTTTACATATGTAGTCATATATAATGCAGCACTACTATAGTGCCAATTTGGGGAGCCCTTTTGGCAGAAATTCGATCGTTGCTCTTATGCACTAGCACCTACAGGTACCACCCCAACTGGTGCGGGAGCCCTTTGGTTGAGGCTCTCTAACCAGTGTGGATGCGTGGTCTGTAATATCACCAAATTACATCAGCAATAGTCGACAAGGTGTTAAAAGGGAGACACGAACCCTGCTGGGTATCTTCTCCAAACCATCAGTATGTTTTATTTCTAACGTTGTGGCTTCTGCTCTGCAAATGCTATACAAGTAAGAATGTGTGTAAGTGGGTGCACGCGAGCATATGGACATATTCTGGTCAAGCAGTAGGACTTTGTGTGAAAATTTTTCTAGTATTTACTTAAGGCAAAATTTACTGACAGTGCCTTTTTGGTACATCTCTGCTTTCACCCAATTTGTTGTCTGCTGCAGTTGAAAGCTGGTGTCGAATTCCGGGGTATGAACTGTCTTAACTTTTAGTACAGAGTGGTGCAAGCGAAATTACATATACACGTACGTACGTACACAAGCAATATCAAGTCTAGCATGGTGTGCTCTCAAAAGTGCCCTGCAGTCAATAAAACTAGTTGCAAACTACTTTACAACTAGTATATGCACCAAGCTTAACTAGTCAGCCAACTGTCATATATCCATATAAGCAACTGGTATTTTTAACATGGCGATGTCCTACGAGATGACAATTGTCAGGTTTCGACCACAACATACCAGTCATCTACTACTCATGAAATACTAGTTTGTATATAATAGAAATATACTAGTATCATCCTGGTCGTAGAACAGCAGTTTCATAGTAGTTCAAAATGGAAGGGAATGTACTAGTAAAATTGCAGTCTAATCATACCAGTGTCATCTCTCTCTCTATGGCGCGATATACAACAGGTATATCATCATAAACCTCCTAAGAGATTTTTGGGCCAAGCTTCTCTTCCAATTTGTGGTGTGCCGATTTGAATTTTTCCCTACAAATTGGTGGGACCTACAGTTTTTTGCCGACTCCGAACGGCATCTACAAAGGAGACGAATTTTTGCTGAGAAGCCTGTCATGGCAGAAATACACTCGGAGAGTTTGACAAACCACTGCCGAGGGGCGACCCCGTTTTGAAAAACTTTTTTCAAATCACTTTTGATGTTACCTGTACCAGGGCTCGAACCATGGACCTTCGGTGTGGTAGGCCGGCAACACTACCTTCACACCACGGCGGCCGCCAGTGTCATACTAGTTTGAAAAATGTAAAAGAATACTAGTCCAAATGTGGACCAAAACCTCTAGCAGGGACTAAAATAAGAATGTGGACTCATCAATACATCATTTTCATTTTTCATCATTTTCGCTGTGAAAAACCCCGATTTGGGATTGCAAAACATAAACTGTATTTTTGGAATATTTCATAAGCTGGTGGCGAATTACAATAGCGTGCAATGCAAATGAAATAAACGAAAGAAATAATTAGGTACAGCTTAGGTAGCTTAAACACATACTATGAAAATTGTATTCGTATACTAGTATGGACTGAACTTTTTCTGACTAGTATGATTTTAACCAGAAAATTATAGTTGGATACTAGTATGTTTATTTACTAGTTTGATATTTCACTGCAGGGTGAATTTATATTTTTAGAGATATATGTGTTTATACGTAAGATAAAAGTCACAGCCTAAGGCGAGAAGATAATTTTTTAATAATATTACCATTCCTGCTTGGGATGTACGATATAAGTTTTGCTGCATATATGGGAAACATTTTATTTTAAACTCTAGTAAAAACGAGGAAATTAGGTAATTTTATTTCACAATTCATAAGATATTTGCATACAGGAATGCATATATACATACACGGCTAACAATTTGAGCCAAACCTTTCAATTAACTACACTAACTTTTATTTTCTTTCGTTTTAGATTAAAACTTAACTAAAAAAGGCGTATACATAGTTTTAATTCTAAGCCAAATTTGGTTTCTATGGATATGTAGCCCATAAAAGTTAAAATTTAGCCTCACATTTTTAGCTGTGTATGCATCTATATCACTTAATACAGGATATATGCTGAAATATATGTATAACATCTGGCATGTAAAAATCATTTGCACACATCCAAGCGCTTGGGTTGTCTTAAGTTCTTCTTCCTGGCGGGTAAGAAACTGATCCGAAATATATCTTTCATGCCTATGGACTAGCAAGGTTTTTGCTGATATCGTTCATCGTCGGTCACGCTCTATGGAAGAAAATAGCGTCGATGAAAAGTGCGCCTCATAAGAGCAAATAAAAGACATAGACCGAAATCTTCAGCATCTTGGATCTGCTTACTTTTCCAAATCCCACTGTAGGCTTGGACTATCACATTCCGGATACACCCATGCTCAGAGCCAAAAACATAAACTCGATTAAATAAAAACAAGGACATTACAGTTTGGTTTTTGGGCTATAAAATCTGAATTTTTCGTGATTATAGATCTTGGTAAGGAAAATTGAGCACTGCGTACTCGTATAAGTTAATCGATAACTGAGTTATCGGTCAGAATGGGGTTGCTCCATAGATACATATCGAACATCCACACCCTGTATTTTATAATCTACACTGCACACACCACGTTTCATCACAACTAGAAGCGTTTTTCAGTGGACCCATTATTAGGAGGTTTAGTCGTACTAACATCTGATGTCCAATAAGTCAGTTGATATAAAGTTCGAGTATCAATAGATTATGACCCCTTATTACTCTTATTTTCTTCTTTAAATGGTAATCTAACCACCTGGGCGATTCTTACCGTCCAACATAGCTCGCCAGTCCTTTTTTCGTTGTGCCACCTGGCGCCAATTGGAGGCACAGCTCACCATTAAATCTTCTTCAGTAGTCGCGTTCACCAACGCGTAGAGGTCCACAGATCTTTCGAAGAACTTTTCTCTCGACCCTAGTTTTCAATTGCGTACTCAGTCCGAGGTAGCATTTGTTTGTTTCTTCTTTAGATTTTTAGGGTGACATTATTGGTGGCTGGTGCCTAGGTAAACGAAGTCGCTTACTATATCGAAATTATGGCTGCGAACAGTAGCGTGGTTGCCAAGACGCAAATGCGCTGACTCTTTTCTTGATGACATGAACTTCAGAAGAAGCAAAAGTTACGGCGCGGTTGTTAGGGCCAATGATATCAATATCGGCAGCATACGCCAACAGTTGCACGATTTTATAAAATACTGTTCCACCGCGGTTAAGTTCTGCAGCTTGTATTATTTTCTCCAGCATCAAATTAAATAAATCGCACGATAGGGGATCACCCTGTCTGATACCTCGTTTAGTTTCAAACGGCTCGGAGAAGTGCTTCCCAATTCTGACCGAGCTGGCGGTGTTGCTGAAGGTCATTTTGCATAGCCGTATAAGTTTTGCGGGGAATCCAAATTCAAACATAGCGGCATATAGGCAACTCCTTTTCGTGCTATCGAAAGCGGCTTTAAAATCAACAAAGAGATGATGTGTGTCGATTCTTTTCTCACGGGATTTTTCCAAGATTTGGCGTCTTTAAAAATCTGGTCGATGGTAGATTTACCAGGTCTGAAGCCATACTCATAAAGTCAAATCAGTCTGTTCACGTCAGGCTTCAGTCTTTCGCGACTAGCTGACCCGCCGAACTTTGTTCCGCCTTAAAAGCACAAATCATACAGTCACCCTGGGTCCACATTTAGGTCAATAATATGGGACCCGGGTAAAATATCGAGGTGAAAGATATCTTAAATTTTAGGAGAGACGTCTAGAGAATGATTATTGAAAGTTTCATTCATTTCTATGCCGTCGTTTTTGTGTGACGCGGGCGTTATGGTAAAAAACCACATTTTTGGTCACATTTTTCCCACATTTTAGTCAATAACTCGGGAACTGGATGAGATATCCAAATGAAAGTTGTCATAAATTTTAAGTTAGACGTTAAGTGATAGAATGGTGAACGTTTCATGCAATTCTAGTCAGTAGTTTTTGCGTGATACGCGCACAATCATACGGACGGACAGACAGACAGACAGACAAAAAATCTAAAAATTGTAGATTTGGGTTCCGCTGGTCCAATAACGACCTCTCCTATCAGTTTTTCTTGAATATCTTCAATGAACAGACATCGACCTGTTACAATTTTATTATATGTAAAGATATTCAAAAAGCTGGTTCCGCGACAGATGGATTTAGCAAGATCCCCTTCTTGTGGATTGGGCAGAGAACGCTTAGATCTAAAAATTTTTTGCTAGGGTGTCGGGACACAAAAAAGATCCAACATTTAACCCATAACTCGATATGTGAACGGTCACATATCAAAATGGCGAACGAATTTCAGCACTATTTTAAGGCAATAAACTATATTTTTCTTTATCGGCTTATCACAACAAAGACGGCCTACTATCCTTATAAGAAGTTAATATTCCCTGAATCTGAGCGCTCGAAAGATTTAATTTTGCTTACATACAAATTTATAACATCGACTAGGCGGGTTTTCATCAATGCTATAAGAATCTGGAATTCTGTACACTCTGTTACTAGGAGCACTTTGAATAAAAGCAACGCCAAACAAATTCTAAATAAGTTTATTACGATATCTTAAGATAAATTAAATTTATATCCAATTATTGTTTGTTTTTTCATTGTTTATACCATTTAAATTTACCTTATTATATCTGTAATTACTTTGTATTAAATGACATACGAGTTGTGCTAAAACATAAGAAAATTTGTACTGCACCACCGCTTGTATTTTTATGATAATTGAAAGGAAATGAAAATTTCGGATCGGTGTACTCCATGAAATTGTGTTCTAGTAGTTAAATATTTAACACTAAATGGCATTGACATAGTTTAAGTCTAGAAAGGACTATATTGTGAATATCATTATCTTTTACGATTTCTTTTGGAGGCTTTGTACATTGTGATGTGTGTTAAGACATTTTTTTATATCTTCATAAGTGCAATTTATACATACATATGTACATACACACTCAAATATTTTTCTCAACAAATTTCCAACTTCAATTGAGTGTAACTGCTATTGACTAAGCACGAAATGCTTCTAATAACAAACAAAAACTTTTAGCAATTTGCAAGTGTTTTCTCATTGAGCTCATCTCTTGAGCGAGACCTTACCAATGAGGTGTAGCGAAGATTTGCATATCAAATGATGTACAAACCTACAAATAAACGTTCTTCTGTCAAAAACAGTTTCAAGCAAAAACGGAGACCGAATATCCTTGTGTTTTAAAATTCAGATGGTGCTCTTCTTGATTACAGTGAAAATGTGAAAGCAAAAGCATCCCCACGGATTCACTAAACATCAGCGAACGATGCGTCAAGTGCATCAGCCACAACTGCTTTTGGTGGTTTGGGGACACCCGCAGGTGTGTGAATTTGAATGCATATTCTAGACGCTTAAGAGTTATTTTGTAAGAAAGTAAATATTCCGCACAGCTTAAGTAATCGGAAGAAGCTTTAGAAAACAAATACGAAAACATGAAAAATGTAGCTTAAAGGTTCTGTTTTCTTTGTGCTAATCGCGCTTTACATAAGTATGTGTTGTTTATAGGCAGTAGCAACTCGATGATGCAAACATGTCTTGTTCGAATAAATAAAGTTGGGTATCAGAATAATTTCGGGTGAGTATGTTAAGATCTGCACTACGGCTCAAACTAGCACTATTACCACTGATAGCCGATCACTGCCGAGAGGCGACCTCGGGTTGAAAAACTTATTTAAAATATTTTGATGTTACTTGAACTTTGGACCTTTGGTGTGTCACGCCTTCACACTACTGCCATACCATGTCCGCCACCATAGTTTACAAGTTTACCTTCCGATCGAATAAATAAAGCAGTGGCACGACTAAAGTTTGAGCTTTAAGTGGTTTTGAACTGGAAAAATATGTCAGTCTAGAAATCGTAAACCCGAAACAGTGGCCACCTTCACAAACAGAGTTAGAACTCTTCCTTTCATTAACTTAGAGCTTTCTTGTCTAAGTTCAGCTGGAGCGCACAATAAATGCCTAACTGTGAATTCGCCTAACAACTCACCATTTCACAAATCAACATATTCTCTTTCTTTTGTTAAAAATGTAAATTTATAAATAATGTACTACCTACCAACAGAATGCTACTCCCATTTTACAAAATTGATCGATACAAAAGGAATACCAGATTTAAATATTGTAACTGGTTCTATTATAAAACTATCTCATTTTATGCATTTTTTAAAGGGTCGTGATTGTCGTCCGATTTCGTCCATTTTAAATAGCACCCTACTTTGCCAAATAGCAATTTGTGTACCAAACTTAAACATCCTCTATTCAATCTAAGAACTTTTTTTAGTGTAACTCTATATCAATCTCGATTATCTTATACCATTCCAAGCCTCCGTTAAACGGCTCAGACTTTAATACCCTGCGTAATAGTACAGCCGGGTACAAGAATTAACCTCTCACCTGACAGGACAACGGTCGAGCCATTAGTAAGAACACAAAATGAACAGCAATTATGCGCCCTTAGCCGTCACCATCACCTAGTTTCAAGCAGAAACCGAAAATGTCAAAAGCTATGATGATGTTAAAACCCCCAGGCTGGTAAGGTGTTAAATCTTTCTCCCTTCACCTTTGTCATTCTTTAAATCTGGAAACATAAAATAGTGGTACTCACACTTCAACGTTGGAAGCCCTCTGGATACTGTTCTGCTTACTTATTAACCATAAAAATTTCGGCGCTAAACACCATTTCTAGATTTATAACTGTTTTTTTTTTGTTTCAAGGACTGTTATGGTGAAACAAGTAATTGCGCAAAATGTCAATTCCATAAGAAATCAATCTTGAAGGAAATTTAACTATGTGCTGGACAAGCTGTTGGCGGATGTGACACTACTTCAGCGATTTAAAGCCCAACGCCTTCTTTAGGTAGGTCATGCTGCGCGAATTATGAATTCCCTAAAATGTATTGCCATACACACTTGACTTTAAGAGCTATACTTTCGCACAATAACCCTCTTTTTTGAGAACAATAGTGCACTGTTCAGCTCTCCGACTTTCAATTAAACTCCTTGGTGTGGTAAATATGTCCGGGTAAATCATATTTTGCAGAACCCTCAGCTATAGGCAAACTTATCGTGATGAAATGGAAACATGGATGCATAGTAGAATAAACAAAAAATAAGAAAGAACAGCAACAAATTGTAACTTACGGCATTGTATCATGATGCTGAAATGTTGCAGGTTGAAATTGCTTTCAGCCTTCGCTTGGCGAACAACCAAGTTTTTTGCGGTGCTCTTCTATCCGTTTTTTTTTTTTTTAACGCAACACTAACTTTTGACACTCCATTTAGCAATGGAGGAACGTATATGGGTTCATGCATCGCATTTGGGTATATGACTTTTTATATATGTATATATACGTACATATGTACATAATTAGGTGAGGCTCTATTATGTAGTATATGCTTATAGCACAAACAAAACCACTGCCTTTCGGTACATGCAGACTTATAAGAATGTATATGCTTATACCCAGTAAAAGGATAAACGAATGAGGAACTGTATGTAAGTGTATTTAATGAGCAGAGGCACTCAAGTGCTACCAATAGCTTAAGTTAATTACTTTTCGCTACGGTAAAACCGACTAAAGACGCAATTTAAGAACGACGCATGTCAACAAGGTGTGAATTAATGTAGATGTAGATGTAGAGATGTAGCGAATATCCCGATTTCCATTCGCAAAATTTCTGCGAATATATTGCAAATATAACTAAAGGCAAAAGAAAACAATTTAAAAACAAGTAAGGCAGTCGAAGTTCGGGTCTACTTAATACTTAATACGCAGGTCTATTTTAATACTTTTTAGTTCAAGTTATAAAGCCAGCTGATTGTTTTCAATAAAAACACTTCTGTTATGAGCTTTGAGGGGTAAATTAATTTATTCGTATATAAATAGCTTCCCTATCAACCACTGCTAACCACATTTTTTGAAAATACCAATACATGCACACCTTACGTTTGTAAAGTAGAAATACGGACGGAGAGACGGACATGGCTAACTCGACTCAGCTCATCGTCCCGATTATTTCAGTATCCTTTTTGATGGGATCATCTCTTCTTCTTCTCAAACTGACAAAAAATTCGTGTTCAAACAAGGCAGAAAATCAAAAAAGAAATATAACTTCCCTATTGCAGTGGGGTATTAACAACTGGCCCAGATATTTTGCATGTGCTTTATCTGATATGAATAATTTCAAATTTTTCAGAACTATGTTACAAAACTGGGCGTGGCCGTTGACCGATTTCGGAAATTTTTAAAATAAGCAGTTACCTTCATATATTTAACATTTTCGACAAATTTCGTTTCGACAAATCAATTTAAGCCAGAGTTATGGCTTAAATAGTGTTGTGGAATAATCCACTATAAAAGGCTTCTGTACGCAAAGTGTTTGCCTATTAAATATATCTATGATCCTTTTCAAAATCTTTCGTATAAAAGTGGGCGTGGACCTTAACCGATTTCGGCCTTTTTCCCGGAATATTCCTTCTATTATTATAAACATGTGTGCTAAATTTCGTTTCGATAGTTTGAACGGTTTTTGATTTATGATTAATATTATTTCTAGGTTTGTCTTAATCAAAAGTGGGCGGTGCCACATACATTTTTAAAAATTCCTTGAAAAGTTTATTTTCTGCCTTTAAATTAATATGCACACCAAATGTTATCCTTATAAGTGTATTATGTATGTATGTATTAATCTTTTTTTTTGTATTTTCGAAAACATTCTATATACAAAAAGTGGGCGAGGCTATTATCCGATTTCGCCCATTTTAAATAGCGCTTGGAAATGAGTGCCAAGGAATATGCATACCAAATTTCATTGAGATATCTTAAAACTTTTTCAAGTTGTTGTGTTAACAGACGGACGGACGGACACGTAAGAAAATATCTATCTCGATCCGTTTATGCCGTTACATACCGCCGTTTAGCGACTAAAGTTAATATACCTTTTGTCCGTAGCACTACTAGCTATAAAAATTCCGAAAATGTTTTAGAGATGTCGCAAAAAAGATAAAAATAAAACAAGTAAGGAAGTCTAAGTTCGGGTGGAACCAAACATTATATACCTAGTAGTGATCTTTTATGTCAACCCAACTTACGCAAGTCTATTTTAATACTTTCAGTTCGTATTTGCGTTCAAATAGACAGACGGACAGACAGATAGACGTATCGAGAGACATACACACCTTCATCGACTGAGCTCATCCTCCTGATCATTTCAGTATACGTACAAACATTTCATGTTCATGAAAGGTATGAATATCAAAAAAGATACACAACTTCGCTTTTGCAGTGGGGTATTAACTACTTGCCCGGATATTTTACTTTTCATCCTAAACGTTTTGATATGCATTAATAAATATATATCTCGATTCGTTTATGCCGAATGAAGTAATATACCTTGTGTGCGTAACAAAAATAGGTAAAAAAAATGTGTTTCTTTTATAGGCGCCAAAGAACTCAACCGATCTTTATGCAATTTTCCCAATATATTGAGTTCACTGGGTACAGCATAGACAATATATAGTTTTGTAAAAGTAGGCGGAGCCACGCCCCCAGGCTATATAAAGTTTCAATTCGTCATAACTCCGAACTTTTTTCGCCTAAATTAATGAAATTAGGATATATGTGTCACTTAGTCAGGGGGTTGCCGCGCCCACATATTTTGTGTTTTGTTTTGCTCTTGAACTTTCACGATAGGTTCAGGAGTTCGTGAATTTCAGCATTCTTTTGTAAAACTAAGGGACTAGTTTGCGTTCAAATAGACAGGCGGACGGTAGGATTGACCAACGGACGGACGGACATGCCTAAATCAATTTCTCTTTTCGCCCTCAACATTTTGATATACATAAGCAAATATCTATCTCGATCCGTTTATGACGTTACGTACGGCCGTTAGGCGACTGAAGTTAATATACCTTGTGTGCGTAGCACTACTACACTCTAAACTTTTTTGTTGAATTTTACAGCGATAATGGTAGGCAACAGATTACCGACTGTTTATGTCTAAATTCACGCATGTTAATATACGCATTTTTTTGTTGATTGATTAAACCGAAAAATGTGTAATTCCATACACACACAGCTGCTTGAATTTGCAGCACTTTCTGCGCGCTCTCTCTCACTTATTTTTATGTTTAAAGCCAAAAATGTTTAATTTGAAAATATACAGTAGCTCACAGTCAAAATGGGCCACCATTAAAATTGCAAATTCCAGCAAGAATAACTTCTTTTAAAAAATTTCGCTATTTTATGAAAGTACATATGTGTAAAAATTCAATACAATTACTGCAAATTAAGGTTAACAGCTTTTTGGAAAATTGGAGAAAATTTGAAAAAGAATTTTTCGATTTTTTCCGAGTATGCAGTTTTGTAGTTCATTCATTTTAGTATAGAAAAATACTAGTCCTAAGCAGCTAAAGGAATTGTCTGATTTTTAGCAATTTTTTTTGAAACATGTACTTATATGTACACATACTTTAAAAAAAAGAGCGAAATTTGTGAAAAGAATTAAATTATTGCTGGAATTTGAAGGTTATAAGGATGAAAATTATTTTATTTTTTTATTAAAACAACAGGAAATATAGTAAATTAACAAAAGAATTTAATTTCATGTTAAAAATAAGCAAATACATGCATTCATACATTAAAATGAAGGACTATACATACATAGGTTTAAAATATAGTGTTGTGCATATCAATAGCACCAAAATAGGACAAATAAAATTAATTGAAATTTTACATATTTATGTATTATTAAATTTTACATATTTATGTATTATTATGTTAAATTTCAGGAACCTTTTCAATTTTCGAAATCAGTGCCATAATTTTTTTTTAATTATTTATATGTTTTTTTCTGCCTCTTACTTGTGATGGGTAAAATTTAAATAGAAATCTCATCAAAAACTCGCTAGTTTGCGAAATATCCTTAGGGTATTCTATATTAAAAATATAATAATAGCAAAGAAGACATAAAATTAAATCAACGATATCATATTTAATATCTATAGTCGTAATTTCGCCTTCTAGCCATATATACGAAACCGGGTCTGTTTCATTTGAAAGAGATGTATCTAAAAAATACAAAAAATGTGATGCAGACAAAACCAAAATCTTTAAAATATTCAGGCTGATTCTGAAAAGTTGTCTGAGAATTTCTCATTTTTAAAATAAAAAAAGATTCAACACCAAAATTATGATATCCATAGAGATGAGAAAAGGTTACATACCCAAATGGTAAATACCTGGTAAAATAAGGTAATAATGGGTAAATACCCAAATATTTATCCAAAAGCCGGGTAAAATCGGCAAAAGAATTTGCGAGAACTGTTCATAATTGGCCTGATTATTAAAAAAAACTTACAAATTGTTGATATCCAAGGAGTTAATATATTTCTTCCGCTTTTTATTTCCTCAATTGTTGTTCCCAACTGAAATTTACTTATTAGTTAATAAAAATAAATGTTAAAGTTTTTGCATTTAGTTGTACCTCAAACTTTGAAAATAACAATTCGTGATTTTCTTTGAAATGATTGGAAATCGCTATTATAATCTCTTCATCATTCCCTGTTTCAGAAATTTTGAAAAACGCTTTGAGTTTCGGTTTTGATAATGTAAAGTTCAACCTGAATGCTGAGACATCAAGCTCCATTAATTTTTCAAAATGTTGAAATAGGCATTTTTTGTAAAATATCATTGGCCAATTTTGAAGAATATCTTTAACTGTTGGAATATTTTGTGAATTGTTAAAAAACTTTCTTTGCGGAGCAAAGCAATCAGCCATGTATTGCGAAACAGTTTCCTCTTCCGATTGCTGTAGTGATTTTTTTTGGTACATCGATATTAGAAACTGTTTTTTTGATGTGTAATCTTCTTCACTTTTGGATTCGTTTGGCTGCCAATTAACGCAACTACGAGACATTGTATTTACTTTTTTTTTAATTTTGAGTGGCGCATTTGAGCTTGAAAGCCCCTTTTTAGCTGATGAATTTAAAAAGTTGTTACGGTTTCTCATAGTTGTAATTATCGACACAGGAGTGTGTGACATGATATTTTTTTGACCATCTCTTTCAAGAAAAGATTCAGGGTATTTGTTAACGGCCATTTGCGCAATGCTTCGGTAAACTCTCATGGGAATGTATTCAGATTTTTGCCGTAATTCATCTACAATGGTGTTGCAAAATTGGTTCAGCAATTTTCCCAAATGCTTTTTATCTTCCAGTGCTTTATTGATTTCTGTTGACATTTTATTCCAAGGTATTTCGAACGCGTTAAATGAGTCACACATCGCCTGTGGTGCTCTCTTACTTGATGTCGGCATTTTGGTTTGGTGCTCAGAAGACATATTTGTATTTACATCATCTGTATAATATAGGATAACTTCTTCTTCCTGCAATTCCTGGCAATTTTTTAGGGGTTCTTCTTGGGGCGAGGACTGTGGTACTAGCAATAAATTTGTAGCACCAACATCATCACAAGATAAAGTAAAGCAAGATGGAGCTTCGGTCAAAAAAGTTTCTTGGCTCGATCGAGAATTTTCCTGTGGCGGCGTGTTGTTAGAATTAGTGGAAGCTGTTATCATATTGGGTGGAGTCCACGTCTCCCAAGAATTTAGTATTATTAAAGTACTCTTTTCCTCTAAAAAAAGTTGTAACGTTTCGTCATCATCTATCTCTGTTCCATCACATTCCAAAACTAGCTTATTTCCCGTAAGCGTATAGTCTTTAGCTAAATGAAATAACAAAATTTGGTGTTTTGTTTATTACGCAGGTGATAGGTGAAAGGTTTTTGATACTCATACCTTTTGCAATTATATGAGTGATAGAAGCTTGAGATATGAACGCTTTTTTCTTCTTTCTGTCGGCGCTCCACAGCTTGCATAAGTATTTCGACATTTCTATTCTTTCTTATAGGCTACTTGACTTAATTTAAGTTAACATGAAAATAAAAATTACATTAGAAATAATAACTATTCGATAATTTAAGAAAATAGATCCTTATTTTATATGTGATTCAAAATTGAAGAAAATGGTGCAAAATATTGTTTAGAATTAAACACAACTAGTTTTATAGGTTTTGGAGTTAAAAGTTCATTTTTGTTCACAGTGGAAAAACTCTTCGTTGTAATATCAAAGGATTCGTATAAGCTTATTGCGCTATTGAACCACATTTTTACTACTTCACCGTAAAAAATGAAATTTTCATAATTCTCATTTATAAATAACGAGTTAATAATGAGAACATTCACATTACTATGTTCGTCAATTGAATATAATATAGCATCATTTTCTTTATAAAAGGTTCCCAGAAAAGATAACTTTTTTGTTACAAATATGAAATCATTTGGCAAGCTAATATTAAACATGTTCTCTTCCATTGCATATGCCTTTTTACATATTACTTTTTCCATTAATCTATGCCCATAAAGACTCGACTGAAGGTATTGATGCCTTTGTGCTAAAGTATAGGTAATGTTTTTGAAGTTTCTACATCTTTTAGCTATATTCTTAAAATATTGGTGTTTTTGTTCAAAATGTAATGTAAACAAGTTTTTTAAAGGACCAAATTGCTTAATTAAATCTGGATAATGCTTCAAATAGTGATGTTTTGGTCTTAAATTAAAATCAGGAAAGCACTCAACTCTGTATTCAAAAAAAACCCGTATGTAGTAGTTTAACAATTCTATTTGTGATAAGGTAATTTCATGTGCACAGATTAAACGACACATACTAACCATGGTTGTAAAAAGCAAATATAGTGGATCTTCGTAAGAAGTAATAACCCTCATCAAGACAAGTGGCATTAGAAATAATATGTGACGAACTTCATCCGCATTGCCTGGAAGCTTCTTCATTTTAGCATTTATCATCGGAAATGACAATTGTAAACGGAGTTTCTTTCTTAAAGCTGTTAACAAAATATTTATGTGGTCAAAGGAAAAACAGTATTTATTGCTTAACTTTTTTAAAATTTCCATCAAGTCATATGGGACTATTCCTTCTTATAAGTCGTGTGCAATACAAGGTGGTAGTCCTGGATTACAAACATGGAAGAAATCAAGGATGTTTAAACATGAGTTGCGAACTACTCCTCTGTCGAAAGTTTCTGTCGAAATCAGTTCATTATAATTGCTAATAGTTCTAAGTGTACGAATTTCAACATCTTTGGTTTCTAAACATTTTCGCTCATAGAAACAATAGCGGCAAACGTACTTTGCAAAGCTAAAGTTTTCCGTAAATCCTCCAATTTGATGCGAACCCAGGTTATCTCCAATTACAGAAAATACAGTACCAAGAAACTTTTTTTCAGTTCCATGTTTGCTATTTAAAATAGTTACTCCTTCTGATTCTAATATTTTGAGGTCATCCAATAGAGGCTTCAAAACAGTTTGAAATCCAAACATTTTCACATACTTTTCCTTGCACAATAAAATCAACTGAATATTATTTATTACTGATCTATATCTGGAATGTATATTTCCGATAATAAAATAAAAACCTATCAGCTTGTGCTTCTGTTTTGCTGAGCCTAAGGGATTACACACTTCGAAAGCATCTTGAAAAATCAGCAGCTCAATGCGTTTTTCGCGTGAAAAGAAAGATTGATTTTGATAAACATATCCATTATTAGAATATACATTGGTTCTCGACTCCTTTACTTCGGAAAAGGCCTCAAAATATTTTTCGTCGTTCAGAAGAGATTTCAATGTTTCCAAAAGTGGAATATAATGATAGGAACATGCATTATGATAATTATCAAGGCCAAGAAAAATTTCTTTAGGTTCAATGTTTCCTGAAAAGAAATTTTTTTGTTTACACCTTGAAGCTAAGTTGTGTACATCTTGCAACAACTTCGATTGAGTGAAGATTCTTATAACTTCATGTTCTATTCCCGATATACTGGTAGTGTGGTTAGCGAATATTTGCTTTATTTGCGCCATGTTATCGGACGTATTTGTTGTAATTAAAGAGGAAAGCTCTGAAAACAAAAATTGCAAACAAGCTTCAGAAACATTATATTTGCATTTCAAATCTATCAAAATATTTGCAAAGCAATTGGTGGAATTGCTGCGAGGAACGTCTGCTACTTCATTCAAGTCACAGACAGATGAAATTTGATTTGTGCCTTCGACTACTTGGGAAGTTGTGGCGTCTTTTTCTTTCGATGAAAAAGGAAGTAAGGAAGGAAGGTCTGCTACTTCGGCAGATGTTGTATCGTTTTCATTCCGATGTTTTCGATGGAAATGAGACCGAAAGGTGGATTTTTTCAAAAAAATTTTAGAGCACATTGGCATTGGACAACTAACATATTTGTTAAAATGAAAATGTCTTAACACATGCACATAAATTTCCTTAACACCGCATCCAATATATTTGCAACCGGTTACACTACATTCGTATTTTCCTTCGCGTTTTTTGTAGCACACTTTATTTACATGATGGTTTCGCGAATAATGCACTGTATAGCTATTGTAGTTGGAAAATGTCTTTTTACATTCTCCACACAAACAAACAAAAATACAATCGCGCGCGTCTTTATGGGCGTATAAGTGTCGATGATAATTTATAAAGCTAGCAAATTCACTTTTGCATATATTGCACTTGAACATTTTTCTTATTATTTCTATTTCAATTACTTAACACTAACAATATTTTATTTATCTATTTATTTTATTATATTTATTTATTTTAATATATTTTATTTCTTTTGCGCACATGCACGCTACCGCAACACTTTCAACTGAAATGTATTTCAAACCAGAGAGAGCGCTACTCAACAAGCGCTTGCTGAGAGGAATTACGCATATTTGACTGTGCGCTTCAGCTTCACGCAACAAAGGGTTTGTTTATTTCGTATTTTTTGTGCGCAAAAAAAAGTTTGCACCATTTTATGTTCTTTTTCAGCTGTGAAATGAAAGTTTGCTGTAATTTGTGTTTAAATTTATTCCTTTTGCGACTTAAAGCCTAAAATAAACAGAAATGATTGCAATTTCAAGCAACAGTGAGAGAGTCAACAAAAATTTACTGATATCATCGCTGTAAAATTCAACAAAAAAGTTTAGAGTGTAGTTATAAAAAAAATTTAAATAACGAGTCCGGTTCCAAGCAGGGGCAGTTCAAGCCGTGATAGGTTACATAAAGTTAAAGGATTCCACTTATTAAGAAATTACTTGTTCTTTAATTACGGAGATTCTTCCAGCTAATTTTAGCTAAATTTAGTTTCAGTTAAAGCTGTTAAAAGGACCATTTGCAAGTTAAATTCAGAACTATCAGAGATTTTGATAAAATATTTCATACACATATGAAAGTTAATCGTGGTTACTTCTTCCACACATTTTGGATAACAAAATTTCCCATGCCAATTGAAATTAGAATACCAAATTTCATTTTGTCTCCATCTAAACGCTACCTGTTGAAATAAGCTTGAATTTTTTTCGGTATATCACGGATAGTATCTTTCGACTTTTCTGAGACCAGAAGTCTATTTTTATACCCAGCTGCACTAGTTACGGTTCCGCTCATCTATGTTTCGAACCAATTTGAACTAACCTTAGCTTCATTTTAATTGCTCCTTGAACCATGCTCATTTAGACCTTTTTGTGTTTCTTATAAGACTTGGAAAATGGTTCTATGCATCAAAATTCTTCAAAATTCCGCTCTCATATTTTTTCTTTTTTTGTTCAATTAAATTCGAGTACATTCCATTCTGAATATAAATTTTTTTCACTGCCTCAATATTTTAAAAAATGTTTCATTGTCAATTTGTTTGTGTAAATTTCTATTTCATATGGAAGTGCCTGAGCTTCATACCAAATTGTTTTTGTTTTGTACTTTCATAAGAAACGCAGGCATTTTTATATGAATTTTATTTATATGTGAGGGCATATGGGACCCAACAAGCATCGTAAACTTAAAATAAATCTTTAAAAAGCTTTCCGAAATAAATATTAAGCTTACAAAATTCAGATTTTTCGTTTATAAAACTTTTGAAAATAAACGTTGTGTAATTGAAACGACACGTTGATAAAAAGCTTATTAATTTAAACCTACAAAAAAGATTTTAAACAAAGCTTTCTAAAAGTTTTTTTTTTTTAACTTTTTTTCAAGCCATATTTTGTATATTATTAAGCTATTGCAATAAAATAAATAACTTAGTTCTAATCATACATTGAATGCTGCAACTTAAACCAACTATTACCAGATTTCGGAAGTGGTTAAGATGCAACCATGATTTTTGCTTTTTCGCCGTCATTCTTATATAAAATCTTGCTTGAAAAGAATTGGAAATATTTTAAGATGAAAAGAAAAAAACTGACAAATAGTTTTTTCTGAATTTTTATAAACATTTGCATTTCACTTTTCAATTGAAATTATTTGTAACAGTTTTTTCTGGAAGTTTATAAAAAGTTTACTTGAAACTTTCAAATAAATTAAAACTGAAAAATCTTACATATGGCTTATTGTAGCAAGTTTACTTTAAATTATTTTGAAAAACATTTACAGAAATGATTGTTGGGGAGTGTTTCGAAAATTTTGTTTTGGTATTCAAAGTGTACATTTCTATCTGTGCCTATATTTCAGGGCAAAACAAAAGTGCTTTAAGTGTAAAGGGATGGCGCAGCCTTGCACAAATGTGTTGATGTATACTATACAACTTCATAATATGTGTGTTTTTTGTTTGGTATGTTGATTTTTGGGTTTTTGACAAATGGCCATAGTAAAAACTTGAAATTATAAGCGTATATTGTTTAAAACTTCGTAACTCTGGAACGACATGACTTTACAAAGAAGATTTTGTGTAATTGGTTACTTCTGTAGTGAAACTGTACGTATTTTTTTCGCGATTCTAAAAAGTTGTATCAAAGTAGTTTTTTTCTGTCTCAGTCTAATGTATGCATATGCGTATGTGCTGTGAAGGCATGGGTTTATAATATAGTAGCACGAATTTATGTTTGCGAATATACGTAGGTGTGCTGTGCATCTTGCACTTAGCTCACTCTATCCACTCTCATGTTTATGCAGATTTTAACCACATTGTCAGGTTATGTCAACCCGCTCATTATTTAACGTTAATTTGTTTTCGCATTAACTTGTGGACTAGTTTAAATGCATAAGCCTGCAAAACGCGGGTTTCAAGCAAATATATTAACACTTGCAAATATACACAAACACACGCATACGCAATCAGCCAGGAAAATTCTAGCCTCATTGAAAACATTTACACGAGATAAGCTTTGCTTGTCAGAGATCGGCTTTTGATATTCATTTTCTTGTGCAATATTTTACAGAAAGCGAAGTGTAAATGGGTCTAATATGGCTATTCTGAAGCATTCTTTTTTCCAACATATTTCATTGATCCGATTAATTAAATAATCTATCTGACTGGTGGTGTGTATAATCTGTGATTCCCACGGCCACCACACCTACTCCATTATTGGGCTAACTATAGAAGTGGGTAGGTGCGAGGAGATTCAATATTTACGATGTTTACTATGTACTGGGGGGGGCTGGTAACTTAATAAATAATCCAGAGATCTATAAAGTTATACATATCAAAGTTTTTAGAACGAATAAAGGAATCAATTGAGAAATAGCAGATCGTCTCTCCGTGCAAAGAACAACTTCAGTAAAAATTTAGATATTTGCATGAAATATTTAACACAGATTGCTTTACGGGCTGCTATTTATAAACAAATCCTTTGGTGATATAAGTTTCTTTTGTTGGTGCATATGAATATATACTGATTTGTGAATTTGAGCCTTAAGAAAATTTCAATAAAACATGGTGCTGCCCACATGGTAGTAGAGAAAATTTAAAACCTTTACAGGTCATAGCTCTACAACAATTACTTACTTTAGCAAGCTTTTCGTTTGGAAAACGTTTACTATAATCATTGTTAAACCTTTGTCGAATCAACGAAAGTGATCCCTTTTCAAACATTTAGAAATGAGGTATGGAAAACAATTTTAAATTCTAGTTTTATTCAACGTACAGTAAGGGTTTATTGAAAACTGAATGATATAACTCCAATTTAGGCAACGAGGGTGAAAACGGGCCAGTAGCCTGATGAATATGCACTAGACCTTAACTCAGAAGGTCGCTGTTCGACAATTTCCTCAACTTTTTTATTAAATAAATTATTATTATTATTTTAAAATATGTTTTATAGTTATTTCAGTTCCAATTATTACTTTTTTTTACAATTCAAAAATAATAAAAAATATAAAAAAAAATATTTGGCCTTAGCTTTTTTACCAATATGTGGCGGTCTGCTTCCAATTCTTTTATACAAATTGTCGGGAGCTACTGTTTCTGCCGACTCCGAAGGGCATCTGCAAGGCAAAGGAGATGAATTTTGAGCAAGAAGCCTTCCATGGCAGAAATATCCTCGGACCCCGTTTCGAAGAACCTTTTCCAACCACTTTTGATGTTACCTGGCCCTGGCCTTTCGTTTTGGTACGCCGGCAACGCTACCGTTACACCACGTCGGTCATATAATAATGTTCATATAAATCATGCAGGTAAATTATTTAGCATTATTTTTGAAAACTGCTAAAGTGTTCACCTAGCAGAGAGTTCACCTCAAGTTGTTTCCCCAAAGTTACCATGCAATTGTGAAAACATTTTTAAACGTTTGTGAAATTTTTTAGTTACAAACTCGTTTGGAAAACTTTGTTTAATAAACTAGCTTACTGCATTGTTTACTGGGTTCATTTGATTTCCAGGCTGACGTTGTTGGTGTTAATACTGGCTCGATGAAAACACGCACGTCCGTTTCTTTTTCTAGTTTATAGTACGCAATCTGCTTACGCGTCAATGTGGTAGGCATACGCCAACAATTTCAAGCTTTTATAAAATACTGTTCCCGCCCGGTTAAGTTCTTCAGCTTGTATTATTTTCTCAAGCATTATTTTTCGCACCTAGTCTGAAACCTCTTATAGTTTCGAACTGCTCGAGCGACTCGGACAGGTAGCAACACCACCGGGACGAACCCAAAAGGGTTATACTTATGTTGACAGTACTTTGCCAGGTATGTATCTGGTACGCTCCGGTACAAGCATCTTGCGGCAAAAGCTCGACTGCTTAGCTATACTGGCATATGAGCAACTCCTTTTCGTGTTATCTAAGATATCTTTAAATTCAACAAGGAGATGATTGAATCGATTCTTCTATTTTGATTTGTTGTATCGTAAAAATGTGGCCGATGGTGGATTCACCATGTCTGAAGCTTTTCTGCGCCTGCTATTTTTATGTTTATTGTAAAATAAGATCCTAAAAATCCTGGGAATGCTTAAACCGTCCCTGGTATGTGCATATGGAAACTGCATTCTAGCAACACATTTAATTGCACCCACGGCGTATACGCAACATACTCACAAATATAGTTTTTTAACGACTACACGACAATCTCTTTTATTATGCACCAGCGTGAACAGGAAAGACAGACAACTCAGAATATTTTCTTAAGCGGGTTTGTGGAAGACGCTAATTATATAGGCATTGTTGTTTATAACACTTGAATCACTTCAATGCCGATGTGGGATAGACGGGATGAGCTTTTTACAAACATATTTGCTTACATTAGCGTGTTTAGAGTTCACGCGAAGTTGTTTAACTTACTTGCTTACTGAAAATCCAATTGTTAAAATAATATATAATTTCAATTCATGTTAGAGAGCATCAATATACCGTCAATAAATTATTTCCTTCAGCCGAAGGCTTATGGGGCTAGAATTGCGTTTTTTCGTTTGTATAGTAATTCGTATAATTGTGTAAGAGTTTCGAAAATAATAACTATAAAAAACTAGATTTCGATTTTTATAAAACACTAAATTAATATATTTATTTATGTGCCTGTTTGGTCAACAAAAACTATTTCATATCTCTCAAATATGTTCTTTGTCATAGCTTAGCTATTTCCGCTTGATGTGTTTTTGTACCCCTAACCCGTTCAATGATTGAAAGTCAAATACGTGTTACTTGTATACATTTCCGATCTATCTGTTTAAGGTGGAGAAGACTAATTGAAATTCTATAATAATTGTAATAAGACATGCCTAAGCTGCTCTTAGAAATCAATGTTTGACCGGTAAAAAGTTAGTCAGGTAATACTTAGATTCCAATTACTTGAAGGTTACTCGTCATATCATATGTTACATGGAAGCTAAGACATATGCTGCATTAACTCCTCGTCGTAGCACTTAAATATCTTAGCCAGCAATCCATCAGAGCATGTTCTGCTTTCCAAGGACTTAAGCTATCCACATTTTTGCCCTAATGTCTCTACTTTTTTAAGCTAAAGGTGTTTCGCTTCCTTCTTCTATTCCCGCTTACATTCATAACTCTTATCGTTGCATACGATTTTAACGTGAGAGTTAAGTTGCTAAATCGTTAACAGTCTGATGCGATCGTCGGTTTTAGGCATTCAACTTGCCTTGTGCTGATGATATAGTGATTCAAATCAATTTATATTTGAAAGTTATTAAGCTCAAAAGCTGAATATTAATATTAAATTCTCAACCTTTACAGGATATTATTTAAAAAACTCATTTTCCATTTTATCCGAATCAGTCTAATGTACATGTCTACATGCAGTTACTTTTTTACTTACAATCAAAGTTAGTGTTGTTTCTGTTGTTGCTTCTGCCAATGCAACAGGCTTGATGATGCACTTATTTGAATATTTTATGCAAATTATTGTTCATTATAACGAGAATTGCATCATCAACAATCAGCATCAGCAGCAGCAGAAGGGAGAGGAGAGTTGCAAACGGCGAATTTCCATATGAATACGGATACATACATAGTAGTATGTTTTTACATACATGTATGTGTGAGTTGACCCTGCAGGGAACTCAGTAACTACAATGCAAAAAAAGCGATTACTCTAGGATGAATCCGGAGTGAGTCGCAAAGGAGCATGCGACCAATGCCAGTTTTGATCTCTTTGTATGGGCTGAAATGATCTTTATTGCTTGAACATGTCGATGAAGAGACTAATTGGTCCGTTTTATGAACAAAGCCGTACAAGTTTACTTTCAACATCTAAAAGGAGGCTACAGAAATTAAGGTATTTATCCCGGTTCACTCTCTTTAGAGATCAGTCGCACGAATTTTTGCAGGGTAGCTAGACAAACTTCTAACTCCTTAGCAGGAGCTGCAAATAATGATTATTTCTAGTTTTCACCCATGAATGATGATTTTTATTATGAAAAATTAAATAATCCTCATTCTTGTAAAAACTCAAAAATTTCTCAAGTGCATATTTACTGTGAAATATTGTCAATTACTATAGAATGTGTAACTAGTATGAAACTGTAGAAAATCCAATGCAGCAGAGACAATTTCCACCACCTAGGACATAGAGAAGTTAGATTCACGCGTTGATTGCATATAAAAGAAATTGAGAACGAACCAGTAGTATTTTCCAATGCATTATATTCACACCAGTTCAGAAGTACAACTTTTCCCTACAGGGTATAAATCAGCCGGTTTTAACAATATGTGTGCATTTCCACATGATTCCACCAACATCCTGCTTGTCATGGCATTAACATAAAAAGCATTCCATTACTCTTAGTTAGCTTGAAAATTTGGTTTCAATTCTGTTGTTAGCTTAGGTTTGCCTAGGTTTGAATATATTTCTAGCATATGTAAATGAATTCACCAGTTGCCTTCTAAGCTTATGCATATTTACAAAAGAAATTTCGGCACGAGTGTTTGCTGATTTGCATAGGAAAAGAGACGATTTGTTTTAGATTTCCGATTTTTGTGTTTCTAATTATCTATCAAACAAACAAACATTAATTAACAAATAAACTCTTTTTGACTAAAAAACTTAAATTAATAGAAAAGAAATTATCTCAACGCCAAGAATAATAACTTTTATTATTTTTAATGAAAATTATTACTGTTTTTACTTTAAATAATTATTTTTCAACTAATTATTAAACGCTTTTATTAGAAAAGAAAAGGAAATCTAACAGAAGTCTTGGAGGCTTGGTACTTTACAAAATGTAAAGCACGAAAAGTATTTGAGCATTATTGCCAGAACTCCACTTGATCCTTCTAGAGTAGGCATCACAACTTCTTAATAAATCCTCAATTAATGCGGTGCATTTCCTACAAATTAGACAATGACTGTATTAATTCCTTATAGTTCATGTTGTTGTTTTTAGCAACACAAACACTCCCCGAAGGTTTTGAGGAGTGTTTTTGGAAGTGACAGTCCTTTGCCGGATATTAACACGGTACGCTCCGGTACCTGCCCGACTGCCACATAGATGGAGTACCTCTACCTACTGTCAACCACCCGAAAATCTTGGGTGTGACGTTTCACACCGCCCTCACCTTCGCTGGTCATGCCACTGCAATAGCTTCAAAGGTACAGATCCGCAATAAGATTCTCATGTCACTGGCCGCCAGTACTTGGGGAAAGATAAAGAAACATTGCTTGCTACACATAAGGCTATTGACCGACCGGTTATTGACTATGCCGCGCCCATATGGTCGCCCACCCTTGTTGACACCAACTGAAGGAAATTGCAAGTCTGCCAAAACACCGCCATCAGAACTGCTACGGGATGTCTGCTTATGTCATCTAAGTCTAACCTCCATCAAGAAGCTAAATTGCTCAATGTTCAAGAGCACGCGTAACTCTTAAGTAGACAGCTTCTTCTGAACTCTCATAAACGCAGTAATCAAAATCGACATCTAATGGATGAAGCTCCGCCCCCAGAGACATAAGGAGGCATCTCCGCAAGCACTACGATGAGATCCAGCACCGGCAGGCTCTAAATGACCTCCACACTGAGTCGGTGGACGGATCCTTCAGATCGCGGCTTGTGAACCCCGTTATCAATATTCAACCACCTGATGTGGCTGAGGGAGACTAAAGTCATGCCAGCACAACTTCGTTCTGGATATTGTAATAGGTTAAACTCTTACTTATCCAGACTGAACCCGACCATACCAAACACATGCCCTGCATGTGGTATGTCCCCACATGACACCATACATCTCTTCTCCTGTTCAACAGAACCTACTCTTCTTACACCAACATCACTCTGGCCCAGCCCTGTGGAAAATGCGTGTTTCCTCGGACTTTCGTTAGAAGAGCTTGATGACAATTTAGAGTGATCGTGCCCATTAGGCAGGGCGAAGCATTGTTAACAACAACAACAACATTATATACCTAGTAGTGATCTATTATGGCTTACCAATTTATGCAGGTATATTTTAACACATTTCAGTTCGTATTATTAAGCCAGCTGATTGTTTTCAGTAACAACATTTCTGTTACTAGTTTTGAGGAGTAAATTAATTTAAAAAAAACATAAATGTACTAGCTGGACCCGTGCGCTCCTTGCGCAAAAAAAAAACCAAAATGGTTTGAAACCTTTTGTTAGTCCAGGTCCAGGAATTTTCAAACCTTTTTCTCAAATTATAAAAAAAGACTTTCAGCTACACTTGTTGTGAGACCACAAAAAATGGTAATTTTATACGACAGCACGTAACTGCTAATATAGGTCCAAAAATCTCGGGAAAGGTATCAAACGACGCGTTCTGATCTCTGTATCAATAATCCGAAAGCGGAAATTAAATAATTTGTTTCAGTGAAAAGTTATTAGTAAAAAACTCAAAAATTGCCTAGGTCCGATCCCAAATAGGGGACTTGATCCAAGGTATTTATATGCACAACACCTTTCTGCGTAGGCTTCAAAAAAATAACCTTAGCCGGTCCAACACCGGCTACGCGGTCAACAATATTTGTGCACAAAACACATTTCTGCACTTTTCGGTACACCCTAATCTGTGATTACAACAACCACATCAAAATGACAGAAAAATTTCAACTTTAATTGCAAATATCTCTGAACAGACATAAAATATCGAATTTCCGCTTTTGGATTATTGATACGAAGGTTAAAGCCCGTCGTTTAATACCTTTCCCGCTATTTTTGGACCTATATTAGCAGTTACGTATATGATGGCACGATATACAACAGGTATATCATCATAAACCACCTAAGAGCTTTTTGCGCCAAGCTTCCCTTCCAATTTAAGGTGTGCGATTTTGAATTTTTTCCTACCAAATTAGCGGGATCTACAGATTTTTGCCGGCTTCGAACAGCATCTACAAACTAGAGGAATTTTGCTGAGAAGCCTTCCATGGCAGAAAGACACTCGGAGAGTTTGCCAAACCAATGCCGAGGGGCGACCCCGTTTTGATAAACTTTTCTAACAACTTTTGATGTGACCTGTCCCAGGACTCGAACCTTGGACCTTCGGTGTGGTAGGCCGGCAACACTACCGCCACACCACGGCGCCCGCCATTAATTTATTTGTATATAAATAGCTTCCCTACCAACAACTGCTAACCACATTTTCACAAAATACCAATACATACACATTTTATGTTTGGAAAATTTGCGTTCACATAGACAGACGGACGGGGAGACGAACACTGCTAAATCGACCCAGCTCATCGTCCTTATTATTTCAGTTTACTTATTGATGGTCCCATCTCTTCTTCTTCTCATACTTACAAACATTTCATGTTCATTAAAGGTATGAAAATCAAAAAAGGTATATAACTTTCCTGTTGCAGTGGGGTATTAAAAACTTGCCCGGATATTTTACTTGTGTGTTAACAGATTTGCCTAATTTTTGTCAGGAGTATACTTAATACTATTGAGTAGAAGATGACCAAATTTTTTTGAAATATCTAGTTCAAACTACAAGCAATCGCCTTTGAAAATACCAGAATTTTTATGCTGAAAAGTGGGCTGCGCCACGCCTACTTCATCAAAATTCACAAAATTGTTTCTGCGGTTGAGTTTTGCTTAAAAAGCTTATTATGCGTGCAAGACCCTATTGCTATAGCTTACATGGTTATATAAATATTACGTTTTACATTTTACATTTTACAAACAAATTTTTCAGAACTATGGTAAAAAATTGGACGTGGCCGTAGACCAATTTCGCCAATCTTTACAACAAACATTAACTTTTATATATTCAACATTTTCGCCAAATATCGTTTCGATAATTTTATTTTTGCTGAAGTTATGGCATAAAAAGTTTTGTAGAATAGTCCACTATAAAAGGGCAGGACTACGCCCATCTTCGAAAATTTTAAGTTTTTGCAATTCTTTGTTTACGGAAACTTTAAAACTGAAATATAAATGATGTAAAGCTCTTTTACGCAAAGTTATTGCCTATTCAATATATCTACAACCCTCTGCAAAATCTTTCATATAAAAGTGGGCGTGGACCTTAACCGATGCCGCCCATCCTGGAACATTCCTTGCTTGCCTGGAAACCTGGGTGCTGAATTTCGTTTCGATATCTTGAAAGGTTTTTCATTTATGATTAATATTATTTCTAAATTCGCCTTAATCAAAAGTGTATGGTGCCACGCCCATTTTGAAAGCTTTCTTGAAAATTTTTTTTTTGGCTCAATCTCAATGTAATCACCAAATTTTATCCTTACAGGTGTATTATGTACTGAGTGATCACTGTTTTTGTACTTGTATAAAAAGTGGGAGTGGCTAGCATCCGATTTCGCCCATTTTTAATAGCACTAGGGTATGAGTACCAAGGAACCTGCATACCAAATTTCATTAAGATATCTCAAAATTTACTAAAGTTATCGTGTTAAGAGGCGGACGGACGGACGGACATGGCTTAATCAATTGCATTTTTCCTCCTGAACATTTTGATATTTATAAGTTATTATCTATCTCGATCCGTTTATGCCGTTACAGTCCATCATTACGCGACTAAAGTTAATATACCTTGTGAGCGTAGCACTACTTGCAAGCGGCACGTGCCGAGAAAGAAAAATCGTGTATACATTACAAAAGCGGAGAGCATGATTTGAGCGAGAAACGCACGAGTAATACATTGGTCAAACATTGCTGTATATGTAAAATATTTTATGGTATTTCCAATTGTGTGGCAATCTAAATATGTTTATACCCAGCGTCATTTGGTGGTTTCTAACGGTACAAAATAATTGAGATAAATATAGAGTTCCATATATCAAAGTTCTTAGAATGAACAGAGGAATCCATTAAGATATGTCCGTCCGTCCGTCCGTGGACACGATAACTTGAGTAAAAATTGAGATATTTGAATGAAATTCGGCACACAGGTTGCTTTCTGACCAAGGTAGGTTGTAATTTAAAACGGGCGAAACCGAAAGCTAACCACGGCTCTTGTTTCGATATAGAAAATTTTGAAAAATTTTAAAAATGAGACAATTCAGTAATTAAACCAGCTACAATAATGAAATTTTGTAGTTTTTTTAAGTTGGTCAATAGTCCATTTTATCAAATTTTTTAAAAAGGGGTATGGCACCGCCCACAAATGAGTGAACAAAGTTTCAAATTTCAGCTATTATTAACTTCAGAAACTTGATACGAGGTTTACTATGGTCATATAAAGTACCTCCACTGAAAATATTCAAATTCGGTGGACGGCCACGCCCACTTTTGTACTAAAGCTTTACAAAAGAGAGTTAGGAAGTCGGAACATGCCACATCTCCTTCAGTTACGCAGATAGAATGCTAGAATTTTTTGGTTACAATCACCTGATGATCTTATTAATGAATTTTTTTTTAAGTTTTGGAAAATGGGAGTGACGCCGCCCACATATGAAGGAACAAAATGTCAAATTTCAGCTATTATTAAATTCAGAGCCGTGTTAGATAAAATTACGAAATTTGATACGAGGTATAATATCTACGTTTTTCAAAATTATATATAGCCTATGCTGAATCCAAAAATCTACTGTGAAAATTTCATAAAGATCGGTTTAGTACTTTGGACGACAGACACACAAGCACACATTCATTTTTATACCTAGTAGTGCCACACACACAAGGTATATTACCTTTAGTCGTCTAACGCTGGTATGTAACGGCATAAACTGATCGAGACACATATCGGCTTACGTGTATCAAAATTTTCAGAAGGAAAAAAGAAATTGATTAAGCCATGTCCGTCCGTCCGCCCGTCTGTTAACACGATAACTTGAGAAATCTTAATGAAATTTGGCATACAGGTTCTTTGGCACTCATCTCCGAGCGCTATTTAAAATAGGCGAATTCGGATGATAGCCACGCCCACTTTTTATATATATAAGTATTTTCGAAAATACAAAAAACGTGATTATTCGGGACAAAATACACTTAATACACACATAAGAATAAAATTTGGTGTGTACATTAACGTTAAGCAGAAAACTAATTTTTCAAGAAATTTTTGAAAATGGATTTGGCACAATCCACTTTTGTTTAAGTGAAGCTTTGAAATGTTATTAATCATAAATCAAGCACCGTTAGAGATATCGAAACGAAGTTTAGCACACATATTTGTACTAATACAAGGAATGTTCCGGAAGAAAATGGGCGCAATCGGTTAAGGTCCACGCCCACTTTTATACGAAAAAGTTTGAAAAGAATCATAGATATATTAAATAGGTAATAACTTTACAAACAAAACTTTATTTCACTTTCACAGTGTCCATGAACGAAGAAAGTCGAAAAATATAAATTTTTGAAAATGCGCGTAGGACCTCCCTTTATATAGTGGATTATTGCACACAACTTTTTATGCCATAATTCCGGCAAAAATAGATTTATAGAAACGATATTTGGCAAAAATGTTGAATATATAAGGCCACGCCCAGTTTTTTTAACATAGTTCTGAAAAATTTGCTTGTAAAATGTAAACAAATAGAAATATCTAAAACCATGCAAGCTAGCTCAATAAGATATTGCAAATATAATAAGCTTTTTAAGCAAAATTCGACCGCAAAAAAGTTTTTAGGATTTTGGGGAAGTAGGCGTGGCTCCGCCCACTTTTCAGCAGTTTATAAATAAGAGAAGAAAAAGAGGTGGGCCCATCAATAAGTAAACTGAAATAATAAGGACGATGAGCTGAGTCGATTTAGCAATGTCCGTCTCCGTCCGTCTGTCTGTCTGTCCGTCTGTCTATGTGAACGCAAATTTTTCAAACATATGTGCATCTATTGGTATTTGGAAAAATGTGGTTAGAAATTGTTGATAGGGAAGCTATTTATATACAAATAAATTAATGGCGGGCACTGTGGTGTGGCTGTAGTGTTGCCGGCCCACCACACCGAAGGTCCAAGGCTCGAGTCCTGGGACAGGTAACATCAAAAGTGGTTTGAAAAAGTTTTTTAAAACGGGGTCGCTCCTCGGCAGTGGTTTGGCAAACTCTCCGAGTGTATTTCTGCTATGGAAGGTTTCTCAGCAAAAATTAATCTCCTTTGTAGATGCCGTGCGAAGTCGGCAAAAATCTGCAGGTCCCACCAATTTGTAGGAAACAATTCAAAACGGCCCACCACAAATTGTAAGGGAAGCTCAGCGCAAAAATTTCTTAGGAATTTTATGATGATAAACCTGTTGTATATCGCGCCATACATTTATATTTTTTTCTAATTAATTTGCCCCTCAAAACTCATAACAGAAGTGTTTTTATTGAAAGCAATCAACTGGCTAGACCTCCGTAAATTGGTATGCCATAATAGATCACTACTAGTTATATCATGTTCGGTTCCACTCGAACTTAGACTTCCTTACTTGTTTTTCAATAAAATAGATACAACCTTGAAAATGCTAGAATTTCTAGCGAAACAAGGACTGGTCACAAAAGCCTTATTTAACAATAAAATATAAATTAAGCTGTTTTCCATTTTATTTTAAATTTTGCGACAAAGAACCGGTTACCATATGTATTTTCCTCGTTGCATTTAAGTGCCAATGTAAATAATATTCTTATTATTATTATTATTATTACAATGACTGCTCTGACCTACGCTGACTATAATAAAATTAAAATCGAACACACTGCTAACTTCTTTTACGTCTCTTAAGACCCTAATTTAAAAACAATTCAGTACGTAAATTTTCTGAAGCGGCTTCTTTCTTATTCAACTTGAATTACATTGTAAACACCGTAAAATAAGTGTTTCGTATTATGCTCAAATCAGCATACTGCTTGTTGTGCTAAGAGAACATAAAAAATTATTTTTTTCCATTCAAACGGCTTAAATAAGAAACAAAGGATATAAGTCGCCTAACCTTCAGTATCAATGGTAACGCTGTCTTAACAAAAATCAAGTCACTTTTCATTGTATCAATTCCACAAAATGCTGACTTTTCAGCTCGTTGTAAATTTTTTATTGTCTTTTGGTTGTATAACTTACTTGTTTGCATTTCTTTGTTGACATATTTGTACTTGCCTTTGCAGATCCTTTTGTCTAACTGCAAAAATTCATCGCTTGTCACTTGGATATAGGAGTGTAACTTGACCTTTTGCCTCTCGCCTACAGCGGTTGTGTGCACAGCGAAGGTGTGTGCCCAAAGGAATGTAAAACCATATAAAATCACTGCAATAAAAGAAAAGATCTACAATATTTATTGAACAAGCTGGAATAGCTTCCGCTCAACACCTTTTTATGACCACTTTTCCGCTGCTCAAATATTTATGTAAACAGAAATTAGATATAAAAATTAATGACTGTGCAGGAATCGAGTAAAATGAAAATAAGACAATCCTCCTGTCTCAGGAAAAATGAATAGATTCTACAGAAGTTTCATCCCGAGATCTTTTTAATCAAAATTAGCATGTTCATAAAATCTTCTTTGCTCGTTTATTAATAATTTGCGGAAAATGCCATCTTACGTGGTACTTACCTCACATCGTTATTTAAATAATGATGATCATGCTCATTTTTTATGCGTCTATAGTGTCAAAATTCGGCCGTGGTGTGAAGGTAGTGTTGCCGGCCTACCACACCGAAGGTCCATGGTTCGAGCTCTGGTACAGGTAACATCAAAAGTGATTTGAAAAAAAGTTTTTCAAAACGGGGTCGCCCCTCGGCAGTGGTTTGGCAAACTCTCCGAGTGTATTTCTGCCATGACAGGCTTCTCAGCAAAAATTTGTCTCCTTTGTAGATGCCGTTTGGAGTCGGCAAAAACTGTAGGTCCCACCAATTTGTAGGGAAAATTCAAATCGGCACACCACAAATTGGAAGAGAAGCTTGGCGCAAAAATCTCTTAGGAGGTTTATGATGATATACCTGTTGTATATCGCGCCATAGAGATAGAGAGAGATAGTTTCAAAAGACAATACAACTTTATTTAAATATTAAAATATGTTGAGTTCGTTATTTCGATCTAAAAACGGTTTACAGTAGTACGAGGGTTAATGCTCAAGCTTTATGAAGCATGTATGCTTTGACTTTTGCCTTCTCCGCTTTGCAACCGCCCGCGAACTACCTTTATAAGAAATATATCCTCACTTGCTAAATTATGAGATAAATTGATATAATTTATTAACTTGTAATGTTATCATGCGAAAACGGCCCTCTGAAATTTATTTTTGATTAAGACAACTTAACAATTAGCTTCAATCTAGAAATTATTTTAATTAAAAGTAGCATTGCAAAAGCTCATCGAATCTAAAATTAGTTGACACGAGTACCTGATTATTGTTTTTGGTGACTTACCATAAGGTTAATCAACCAATTTACTTTTCAACGTATATTTAAGACACCTGCTCTTTACAAGATATTGTTACACAAGCATTTTTCTCGCTGAAGTCAGAGTAAAAACGGAAAGAGCAGTGAGCTTAAAAGGAAGTGGAAGATAGTAGCTGGACAAAAAATAAAATGTGCTACTATTAAATAAGGGCATATGGTAAGCAGATTAGTCACATGTGCAATAGACTGGGTCGAAAAAAAGGATGGGAAAGTCAGCCAGAATTGCTAGATTATATTTTGACTCCTTTTAAAAATAGTTTTTTTTTCTATTTGAAGTCGTATCTTAGCCCAATTTGGTATATGGTTTTGTCTGCGCCTAGAATAGATGGGTAGGTTCTATATTGTCTGGCTTGGGTAAAGAGTAGGTCTTCTGGTGAACGAGAACAAAACGAAGTAGTGACTGGCAACTGTGCCACTGCAGATTGTTACAAATTTCAGGTTGTGAGGTACTGATTTCGTTTACTTGGGGACCAGTGAAAACACCGAAAATAATAGAAGCTGAACAATTCCGCAAGGAGTCAGTCTTCCCAACAAGTACAACTTTGGACTGAGAAGGCAAGCGATCTCTTAAGTCCCATAATGGATACAATGTACCCATGGCGAGTATCTAAGCAAATTGAGCATAGTGAAGCAAGCTAAAGTGACTGAAAGGTTTTACTATCAACCCCTGAAATAGGAAGCAAAAGATTGGTAACGACTCGACTGAGATGAAAAAAATAAGAAGAGGATGATGGGCGTGTTTTTATATTCAGGAAATGAAACAAATGGGATAAATTATTAAGCCTATTATTGTGTTCAGGCGTAAAAAATGTGGCAACATCTTTTTAAATCACGGGAACGGATGCAGAAACACATTTTTTTCGAAACATTAGGAATGTGATATCAAATGGTTTCTAGACAACTTGCAAAATTTTTCACGCGGGAGGACAGTACTAGGACTACATAAAGGTGAGCTTATTAAACGTGACACTTAATTTAGCCTTGAAGTTTAAGTTGAAAATGTTGGAAAATGTTAGCGGCCAAGAAGATAAAATTTGAAAGATTTTACGTATCATAACTCAAAATCGATCAAAGACTACGCCCCAATAACTTTTGTATCATGGGTAAAACAAAAATCAACAAATCGAAATGATAATTGGTGCAAAGGTTTTGCAATGGCGGTAAGTATTTGCTGTGAAATTAAAATTAGATCCAAGTCTGTTTAGTAGTGCCTAGTAATGGCTAAATGATAAATTAGTGAAACATGTAACGCGATATGCCTGAAAAAAATTATCAGTAAAGACAGGAACAAACATTTTTCGACCTTATAAATGTTATATTAAAAGTAAGCTTTGTTTGGAAAATTGTTATTTTCGAAGTCACATACCCATAGCTTTGTGGACATATTTATACAAAAACAAGGGTCTAATTTCAGTCTAAGAACATTCCTGGACAATTTCCAAAGATTCGATATATAAAAAGTGGATGTATTTATCATTTTAGCCAATTTTAAATTGCAATCGTAGGACATACTTACATTCTACGAATTGGCTATAATTTTATTGTATTGCCATGTGCTTGACAATGGCTGAGTGGAAGAGCATCCTATTGCAGATTCCGATGGTATTCTTCCCACCGTGGGAACGGGATGAGAGGGGACGAACTAAGTGGCAAACCATTTGAAATTCTTTGGTATTTTTTATTGTAGTTTGTTTTTTATACGGCTTGCGCACTTTGTGGGTGGGCGTAAGCTTTATGGTGCTATTAGGTAAGTAGGTAATCCTTAAAATACAACAAATTTTGTAATACGTTGACGTTCTAATGTACATATGTTGTGGTGCTCAAATTATTTTATATAGACGGGTAAATCACAATACGTGCACATAAATATGTGCATACTGGAATTTTCTTTTTGAAATTGATAAGCACGAAAAAAAATGTGGAAAATGTTTCGGAGGTATCGCAAACAAATCTTAAAAAATTTTAAATAATGAGTCCGGTTCCAAGCGGGGGCAGTTCAGGCGGTGATAGGTTACATAAAGATAATGGATTCCACTAATTAAGAATTTAATGGTTTTTTAATTACGGGGTTTCTTCCTACTAATTTTAGCTAAGTAACTCAAGCAGCACATTTCGACAATTATAACAAAAGAGGGTGAGCGGGGATTCTCATGAAGAAAGTATCGGTAGAAAACTAAATTTCCAACAAATTTATAATGCTAAAGGTTTCAGTTAAAGCTGTTAAAAGGACCATTGCAAGTTAAATTCAGAACTATCAGAGATTTTGATAAAATATTTCAGACACATATGAAAGTTAGGTGTGATTAATTCTCGATTCTACACATTTTCGGTAGCAAAATTTCCTATGCCAACTGAAATTAGTATACCAAATTTCATTCTATCTCCATCTAATTGCTACCTACTGAAATAGGCTGGTATTTTTTGGTATATCAAAGAATAGTCCTTGCTAATATCTTTAGACTTTTTTGTGACCAGAAGTCTATTATTATACCCAGCTGCACTAGATACGGTTGCGATCATCTATTTTTCGGACCGTTTTGAACCAACCTTAGTTTTATTTTAATTGCTTTTTGAAACAAATTTGTCTAAGCTTTATGGAGGGCGAGTAGTTTTTTTGAGTTATTTTTTGTATATTATTTTATTATTTGTTCAGAGAGTAGAACGGGGGGTGCGGAGCACATGTTGCATAAGGGGCAACCTTTGAGTAATATTTATTTAATTATTTTATTTATATATTATGATTTGTTCTATATAGAAGTGGGGTGCGTTGCACCTGTTACACCTTGTATTTATTAATTGGGGGCGAGCACTGTTGGCTCTGAGGCATTGCGCGGGATTGGCTTCCTCATTCTCGTTGTGAAAAACCCCGATTTGGGATCGGAAAGCATAAACTATATCTTTCGAATATTTCATTAGCTGATTGCGAATTTCATGCAATACAAATGAAATAAACGAAAGAAATGACTACAGCTTATGTCGCTTAAACAAAATTTATGTTCATTTATACTTTTTGTGTTTCTTAGGCCCGGTTTTTCAGTACAAGTTTAACTCAATTTGTCAGTTAAACTAAGCTTAAACTTGTTGCGCAGTTTTTCAGTCAACTTTAAACGAAGTTTAAACGTAGTTTAAGCGGTCAATTCGGCAGGGTTAAACTCTAGTTAACCTGTCAGCTGTTTTGCATATTTGATGGTTTTGGTTGTGAAACAATAAGCTGAACGCAATTAAGAAAGGACGATATTTTTATATTTAATTAAATACTGGATATATCATCTGACGAAAGTGATTATAGTGATGCAGAAATTGGCGAAATGCTAACTAAATATAACAATACTGAGGAGAAGCAATGGCGTTGAATATGTATACAAATATTATCTGTTGCCGTATCTAGATAAAGAAAAAACCAATGTTGCCGTATAAAAAGCAAATATTAAAAGCGGCCTTAAACTCACACTGAAAAACCGCTCTGCAGTTTAACTGGAGTTTAAATTTATGCCGAGTGTAAGCAAACTTAGTTTAAACTGAGCTTAACCAAGGACTGAAAAACCGGGCCTTATAAGATGGTTTTATGCTTCAAGATTCCGCTCCCATATGTTTTTCTTTTTTGTTCAATTAAATTCGAGTAAATTCAATTCTGAATATAAATTTTTTTCAGTTCCTCCATATATTAAAAAAATTTCATGTGTATTTGTTAGTGTAAATTTCTATTAAATATGTAAGTGCCTGAGTTTCATATCAAATTGTTTTTGTTTTGCACTTTCATAAGAAACTCAGGCACTTTCATATGAATTGTATTTATATGTGTGTGCATATAGGAGTGCTTTGAAATTTTTTTTGTGTTCAAAGGGTAAATTTGTATCTGTGCCTATATTTGAGGGCAACACAGAAACAAAAGTGCTTCAAGTGTATAGGGATTGCTCAGCCCTGTACATATGTATAGACAACGCACTCACTTATGGCTGTCAATATTATATACATATGTTTATTTTATATGGAACTCAAAAACCTAATATAATATTATAAAAACATATGTTTCATTTCTTTCTAAATATGTGAGTTATCGTATGATGGTATTTGCCTTTCTTCCTTTGAGTACACCTATCTATAATTGAAGGGAAAGGAGTTGTAGTCAAAGATACTGAATATGCAAACCAAGAGAGGATTTGCGGATAAATGTCATACGTATTGTGACGAATTCGATGATTCCTTAATTATCAATCTCTGAAATTTATTTTTGATTAAGACAACTTAACAATTAGCTTCAATCTAGAAATTATTTTAATTAAAAGTAGCATTGCAAAAGCTCATCGAATCTAAAATTAGTTGACACGAGTACCTGATTATTGTTTTTGGTGACTTACCATAAGGTTAATCAACCAATTTACTTTTCAACGTATATTTAAGACACCTGCTCTTTACAAGTGTCCTTTAATGAGCCCAACCTCACCCACATCAAGCGAAAGATATTGTTACACAAGCATTTTTCTCGCTGAAGTCAGAGTAAAAACGGAAAGAGCAGTGAGCTTAAAAGGAAGTGGAAGATAGTAGCTGGACACAAAATAAAATGTTCTACTATTAAATAAGGGCATATGGTAAGCAGATTAGTCACATGTGCAATAGACTGGGTTGAAAAAAAGGATGGGAAAGTCAGCCAGAATTGCTAGATTATATTTTGACTCCTTTTAAAAATAGTTTTTTTTTCTATTTGAAGTCGTATCTTAGCCCAATTTGGTATATGGTTTTGTCTGCGCCTAGAATAGATGGGTAGGTTCTATATTGTCTGGCTTGGGTAAAGAGTAGGTCTTCTGGTGAACGAGAACAAAACGAAGTAGTGACTGGCAACTGTGCCACTGCAGATTGTTACAAATTTCAGGTTGTGAGGTACTGATTTCGTTTACTTGGGGACCAGTGAAAACACCGAAAATAATAGAAGCTGAACAATTCCGCAAGGAGTCAGTCTTCCCAACAAGTACAACTTTGGAATGAGAAGGCAAGCGATCTCTTAAGTCCCATAATGGATACAATGTACCCATGGCGAGTATCTAAGCAAATTGAGCATAGTGAAGCAAGCTAAAGTGACTGAAAGGTTTTACTATCAACCCCTGAAATAGGAAGCAAAAGATTGGTAACGACTCGACTGAGATGGAAAAAATAAGAAGAGGATGATGGGCGTGTTTTTATATTCAGGAAATGAAACAAATGGGATAAATTATTAAGCCTATTATTGTGTTCAGGCGTAAAAAATGTGGCAACATCTTTTCTAAACATCTTTTTAAATCACGGGAACGGATGCAGAAACACATTTTTTTCGAAACATTAGGAATGTGATATCAAATGGTTTCTAGACAACTTGCAAAATTTTTCACGCGGGAGGACAGTACTAGGACTACATAAAGGTGAGCTTATTAAACGTGACACTTAATTTAGCCTTGAAGTTTAAGCTGAAAATGTTGGAAAATGTTAGCGGCCAAGAAGATAAAATTTGAAAGATTTTACGTATCATAACTCAAAATCGATCAAAGACTACGCCCCAATAACTTTTGTATCATGGGTAAAACAAAAATCAACAAATGGAAATGATAATTGGTGCAAAGGTTTTGCAATGGCGGTAAGTATTTGCTGTGAAATTAAAATTAGATCCAAGTCTGTTTAGTAGTGCCTAGTAATGGCTAAATGATAAATTAGTGAAACATGTAACGCGATATGCCTGAAAAAAATTATCAGTAAAGACAGGAACAAACATTTTTCGACCTTATAAATGTTATATTAAAAGTAAGCTTTGTTTGGAAAATTGTTATTTTCGAAGTCACATACCCATAGCTTTGTGGACATATTTATACAAAAACAGGGGTCTAATTTCAGTCTAAGAACATTCCTGGACAATTTCCAAAGATTCGATATATAAAAAGTGGATGTATTTATCATTTTAGCCAATTTTAAATTGCAATCGTAGGACATACTTACATTCTACGAATTGGCTATAATTTTATTGTATTGCCATGTGCTTGACAATGGCTGAGTGGAAGAGCATCCTATTGCAGATTCCGATGGTATTCTTCCCACCGTGGGAACGGGATGAGAGGGGACGAACTAAGTGGCAAACCATTTGAAATTCTTTGGTATTTTTTATTGTAGTTTGTTTTTTATACGGCTTGCGCACTTTGTGGGTGGGCGTAAGCTTTATGGTGCTATTAGGTAAGTAGGTAATCCTTAAAATACAACAAATTTTGTAATACGTTGACGTTTTAATGTACATATGTTGTGGTGCTCAAATTATTTTATATAGACGGGTAAATCACAATACGTGCACAAAAATATGTGCACACTGGAATTTTCTTTTTGAAATTGATAAGCACGAAAAAAAATGTGGAAAATGTTTGGGAGGTATCGCAAACAAAACTTAAAAAATTTTAAATAATGAGTCCGGTTCCAAGCGGGGGCAGTTCAGGCGGTGATAGGTTACATAAAGATAATGGATTCCACTAATTAAGAATTTAATGGTTTTTTAATTACGGGGTTTCTTCCTACTAATTTTAGCTAAGTAACTCAAGCAGCACATTTCGACAATTATAACAAAAGAGGGTGAGCGGGGATTCTCATGAAGAAAGTATCGGTAGAAAACTAAATTTCCAACAAATTTATAATGCTAAAGGTTTCAGTTAAAGCTGTTAAAAGGACCATTGCAAGTTAAATTCAGAACTATCAGAGATTTTGATAAAATATTTCAGACACATATGAAAGTTAGGTGTGATTAATTCTCGATTCTACACATTTTCGGTAGCAAAATTTCCTATGCCAACTGAAATTAGTATACCAAATTTCATTCTATCTCCATCTAATTGCTACCTACTGAAATAGGCTGGTATTTTTTGGTATATCAAAGAATAGTCCTTGCTAATATCTTTAGACTTTTTTGTGACCAGAAGTCTATTATTATACCCAGCTGCACTAGATACGGTTGCGATCATCTATTTTTCGGACCGTTTTGAACCAACCTTAGTTTTATTTTAATTGCTTTTTGAAACAAATTTATGTTCATTTATACTTTTTGTGTTTCTTAGGCCCGGTTTTTCAGTACAAGTTTAACTTAATTTGTCAGTTAAACTAAGCTTAAACTTGTTGCGCAGTTTTTCAGTCAACTTTAAACGAAGTTTAAACGTAGTTTAAGCGGTCAATTCGGCAGGGTTAAACTCTAGTTAACCTGTCAGCTGTTTTGCATATTTGATGGTTTTGGTTGTGAAACAATAAGCTGAACGCAATTAAGAAAGGACGATATTTTTATATTTAATTAAATACTGGATATATCATCTGACGAAAGTGATTATAGTGATGCAGAAATTGGCGAAATGCTAACTAAATATAACAATACTGAGGAGAAGCAATGGCGTTGAATATGTATACAAATATTATCTGTTGCCGTATCTAGATAAAGAAAAAACCAATGTTGCCGTATAAAAAGCAAATATTAAAAGCGGCCTTAAACTCACACTGAAAAACCGCTCTGCAGTTTAACTGGAGTTTAAATTTATGCCGAGTGTAAGCAAACTTAGTTTAAACTGAGCTTAACCAAGGACTGAAAAACCGGGCCTTATAAGATGGTTTTATGCTTCAAGATTCCGCTCCCATATGTTTTTCTTTTTTGTTCAATTAAATTCGAGTAAATTCAATTCTGAATATAAATTTTTTTCAGTTCCTCCATATATTAAAAAAATTTCATGTGTATTTGTTAGTGTAAATTTCTATTAAATATGTAAGTGCCTGAGTTTCATATCAAATTGTTTTTGTTTTGCACTTTCATAAGAAACTCAGGCACTTTCATATGAATTGTATTTATATGTGTGTGCATATAGGAGTGCTTTGAAATTTTTTTTGTGTTCAAAGGGTAAATTTGTATCTGTGCCTATATTTGAGGGCAACACAGAAACAAAAGTGCTTCAAGTGTATAGGGATTGCTCAGCCCTGTACATATGTATAGACAACGCACTCACTTATGGCTGTCAATATTATATACATATGTTTATTTTATATGGAACTCAAAAACCTAATATAATATTATAAAAACATATGTTTCATTTCTTTCTAAATATGTGAGTTATCGTATGATGGTATTTGCCTTTCTTCCTTTGAGTACACCTATCTATAATTGAAGGGAAAGGAGTTGTAGTCAAAGATACTGAATATGCAAACCAAGAGAGGATTTGCGGATAAATGTCATACGTATTGTGACGAATTCGATGATTCCTTAATTATCAATCCTGGGTTCGATCACTATAAAGTCAAATAAACACACGCACAGATATTGTAACTAATAGCTAGTTTTATTTACTAGTAATAAACGCAAAACAATTTTAAGAGTTTGGTAACTTTACAGTAGTTCACTGAACAACGCTTGAAAATAAACTGATCAACCTGCCTTGCTTGGTCACCGCCTTATATAGTCCAACAGGGTGCTTGCCTACGCACCGAGAACTTTCTTGGTTGTTCGCTTTTCGTGTTCTGGAAGGGTCGGTCTTATTTATTAGCATCTCCTCTTTGCATCGTATTCGCAAACACTCGCGCCATCTCTCTTCCTCTTCCTAGTTATACGCTTGCATGCATAAGCGTAGCCATCGTTATCTCGGTTGTGTTAACTAGTGGTGGGAGTGTTATTGAGTTAGGGATGGTACATGCTTGAGAATAATCGCCACACTGCCCTCCACCTAAGTCTGATCGTCCCGATCAGACACATTGCCGGAACCAAACGCAGCTAGCCTTTCCAAATGGACCACCTTCATCTTATTCCTTGGCCTTCCCATAGTTTGTATGCGATATACCACATCGTTGATCCGTTTTATGACTTTGTATGGGCCTTCCCAGTTACATTGTAGTTTTGGGGACAAACCTTTCTTACGCTGTAGGTTGTATAGCAGCACTAAATCTCCTTCTATAAAACCTTCCGAATTTATTGCTTTGTCGTACCTGGCCTTCATCTTATCGCTCATGATCTTAGTCCGTTGTCTCACAAAGTCGTGAATTTCTCTCATTTCTTCTTCCAAAACGCTAGTAGATTTCCGAGCATTTACTCCTGCATCAGCGTTTATCCCAAACTTCAAGTCAGCTGGCAATCGAAGATCATTCCCGAAAATTACCTTTGCAGGAGTGTGACCAGTTGTTTCATGTACTGCAGAGCGATATGCCATTAGGAATAAGGAGATGTGCGTATCCCAATCCTTCTGGAACTTATCCACTACTTTCCTCAGGTGCTCTTCCAAGGTTCTATTGAATCGTTCCACCATGCCATCTGACTGAGGATGTAGTGCAGTTGTTCGAGTTTTCCGAATGCCCAATGTTTTGCACATTTCCTGGAACACAGCTGATTCGAAATTTCTGCCTTGGTCAGAATGTATCTCCATCGGTGCACCAAACCGAGCTACCCAATTGTTAGTAAACACTTCTGCTATTGTTTCTGCCTCTTGATTTGGAATAGGGTACACTTCTGGCCACTTGCTGAAATAGTCCATAACTACCAAGACATATTTGTTTCCGAGTTTGCTAGTAGGAAATGGACCAGCTACATCCATGGCTATCCTCTCAAATGGCGCACCTGAGTTATACTGTTTCATTTGGCCATGGCTCCTTGATTTCGGTCCTTTAGCTTTGATGCATACTTCACAGTTGGCAATCCACTCCGCGACCGATTGACGGCAACCAACCCAATAGAATCTTTGCTTGACTTTCTCCAAGGGCTTGGTGACTCCAAGATGACCTCCGCTTGGACCGTTATGTAATTCATTGAGTACATCAGGGATTTTCTTCCTTGGGACGACTATCAGCTTTCGAACACATTGACCATCCTCACTCTCCCATATTCGATGCAAACAACCGGATTCTAATTGCAAACTATTCCACTGTGCCCAATATGACTTGGCAACAGGACTTTCTGCTGACATCTCCTCTCTTGATGGTCGCTCGTTTCGTTCGATTCCTTGCATTACATGTGTAAGATCTGGATCTTCGTGCTGAAACCTTCTTAATTGATCAATGTTCCATTCGTCCGTAGATGTTATAGTCATGAGCCGCACATCTATAATGTCTTCCTTGGCCTCAGCTTTGGAACAATGCTTGCATTCCAAGTTACATGGTCTTCGTGACATTGCATCAGCATTTCCGTGGGTGCTACCTTTGCGATGCTCTATGGAAAAGTCATAACTTTGCAGTCGCTCTATCCACCGTGCCAATTGACCTTCCGGATTACGGAACTGTAAGAGCCATTTCAACGCTGCGTGGTATGTCCTGACGTGGAATCGCTGCCCATAGAGATACTTGTGGAAATGCTTAACGCACTCTACCAATGCCAACAGCTCTCTCCGGGTTACACAATAGTTCCTTTCAGGCTTCCCAATTGTTCGGCTATAGTATGCAACTACCCTCTCCTGTCCATCAACAATCTGAGACAAAACACCTCCTATAGCATAACCACTCGCATCTGTATCCAGAATAAACTTTGAACCTGGAATTGGATATGCTAACATCGGGGCAGTGCATAGTCGTTCCTTCATTGTTTGAAAGGCCACCTCCTGTTCCTTCTTCCATTCAAAACTCATATTCTTCCTTGTAAGGTCATGGAGACTACTAGCTACGCTGGCAAAATTTGGTACAAATCGGCGATAATACGTGCACAGCCCAAGGAAGCTCCGTAACTCATGCAAATTTCTCGGTCTTGGCCAATCCTTTACGGCTTCGATCTTTTCCTTAGCAGTGCAGATTCCCTCCGTAGTTACCTTGTGACCCAAATAACTTACTTCCTTTTTAAACAAGGAACACTTCTTGGGACTTAGTTTCAGACCAGCACCAGCTATTCTTTGGAAAACTTCCTCCAAGTTCTTTAGGTGTTCCTCAAAACTTTTTCCCAGCACGATGATGTCGTCGAGGTACACCAAACATATTTGCCAGTGCAATCCTTTTAGTATCTGGTCCATAAGTCTCTCAAAAGTAGCTGGAGCATTGCATAGCCCGAAGGGCATTACCGTAAATTGCCAACGCCTTTCTCCAACGCTGAAAGCAGTCTTCTCTTTATCTTCATCCTTTACCTCCACTTGCCAGTAGCCGCTTTTCAAGTCCAGTGTGGAAAACGATTTCGTGCCAGATAACGAGTCCAGAGTATCGTCGATTCTTGGCAATGGATAACTGTCCTTCTTCGTTACGTCGTTCAATTTCCGGTAATCCACACAGAACCTCATTTTTCCATCTTTCTTTTTCACTAGTACTACCGGTGAGCTCCATGGACTAGCTGATGGTTCGATCACACCGCTGTCACTCATTTCCTGTATAATTTCTCTTACTACTTGGCGTTTGGCCAAAGGAATACTATGAGGAGCTTGGCGGATGGGCCTTGCATCACCAGTATCAATTTGATGCTTCACAACTTTGGTCCGACCTGGTTTAGAACCATCCTTGTCAAATATGCTCGAGTACTTTGATAGAAGTTCCTTTGCCTTTTTCTGATGATCTTTTTCGAGGCCTGCCGTCCACGATGATGGTAGAATCATTTTCCTGAAGCTGTTCGCAATTGATAACTACCTCGACCTCTTGGCATTGTCCCAATATTGCTCCTTTGGAAAGTTTTATCGGCGATTTGAACTCATTAAGTACTCTTACCGGTACACGTCCATCTTGTTTTGTCATGGCCAGGGTTTTTCCTACTAATATGTTCGTCCTTGATTTGTTTGCTGCCTCGTCAACCCACAACTTGTTTGTCCCATAATCTCCATCAATCTTTGCCCATATGATTGCTTCCGACTTCGGTGGAATTTGTTGGCTCTCCTCCACAAGCACTCGCTTACTAACGTATTTGTTTTCGTAACCAAAATTTAATGGCACATCCATGTTCTGGTAATTCATAATCCTGTTTTGCATGTCGATCTTGATGCCTTGCTCGCTTAAGAAGTCCACACCAACTATGATTTCGTCAACAATATCTGCTACTATAAAACTGTGTAGAACGGCCACGTTCCCAATTGCGATTTCACATGTTACTTCTCCTAGGACATGGGTGTCCTCACCAGTGGCCGTACGTAACTTTGCTCCATGCAATGGTCTCAGCTCCTTGTTGACTAAATCAGATCGAATTATGGAATGCGATGCGCCTGTATCCACAGTTAGTACGTGCTCTTTTCCATCTACATATGCAACAACAGTAACATTACTAGCTTTCCTTCCGATCTGTGAGACAGAGATTACGGGGCATTCAGTTGCGGGAGCCAGTCCACGCCCCTTTCGGCTGGCTCGATTTAGTTTAACGACTGATTTGGTTGGGAGGTTTGCTCATCTGCTTCAGCTTTGCGTTTTCGTCCACCTGAATTGCTGGGGTTACTGGAGCCAGTGCCGCAATAACGTGCTATGTGACCTGGTTTCCCGCACTTAAAGCATTTAATGGCATCATCACTTTTTTTCTGTACTCCGTTCAACGCTTCCAAAATTTTGTCTACCCAAGCCGGAGTGTCCACTTCTACGCGATGAGCCTTGTATGCAGGTTTACTCAGATGCGAGGCTGTTTCCTGCGTCAGAGCATGCGATACCGTTTCAGCAAATGCCCTTTTCGGGTTTGCATATGTGGCCCGCTTCGTCTCCACATCGCGTATTCCATTTATGAAACACTGGATTTTTACCCTCTCCGTATACTCTACAGGTGCGTCTGCATTTGCTAGATGGGCCAACCTCTCGATATCCGATGCAAATTCCTGTAAAGTCTCATTAGGTTTCTGGAAGCGATTCTGTAGCTCTATTTGGTATATCTGCTTCCGATGTTCGCTACGATAGCGTCTCTCAACTGCACCCATTAATGCTTCATAATTGTTCCGTTCTCCGTCAGGAAGAGTCTGCAAATTTCGGCTGCAGGTCCCTTCAATGCCACGAATAATGCAGCAACTTTGTCTTCCATGCCCCAATTATTCACAGCTGCCGTCTTCTCAAACTGTAGCTTAAATACCTGAAAAGGAACAGAACCATCAAAAGATGGGGTTTTTACCTTCGGGACACTCATTGAAGTAGTTGGACGATTCAGTTGTAACTCCTGGATACGGTCTCTCAGTGCGTCTACTTCAGCATCGATTTTATTCTGTAGCTGTGCAATTTTCGCATCCTGCACTTCTAGCTGCGAAGACATTCGTGCCACCTGCATAGATATACGCTCCTCTTGTTCTTCCAATTTTGATGTTATACGTGTCTCCTGGTGTTCCATCTGAGATCTCATGTATGCCTTCTGTTCGTCTAGTTGAACTGAAATCTGAGATGCCATGCTAGTCTTCTGTTCTTCCAGCTGAGATGCCATGTGTGCCTTTTGTTCTTCCAACTGAGATGCCATGTGTGTTTTTTGTTCTTCCAACTGAGATGCCATGTGTGTCTTTTGTTCTTCCAACTGAGTTGAAATGCTAGATGACATCTGAGTCAATACAGTCAACAACGCGTTAGTGTCCACACTTGCGGCTGGAATTGTAGACTCCTTCTCTTCCATTATTGTCGATGCTTCTTCCACAAGAAACACATGATCGTCAACGTTAATTCCTTCAGCTTCCATAGCCTCTCGCAAGCGTGACTGTAGCTCGGATTTATTGCCTGTTGTATTCAATCCACGCTGTTGCAGCTCATTTTTGAGTTGCTGGATCTTCAGCTCATTCAACTTTGCCATGCCTTTGTTATCCTTGAAAACTCTCCGTATTTATTTAACAATATCACTTCTGACACCAATTGTGACGAATTCGATGATTCCTTAATTATCAATCCTGGGTTCGATCACTATAAAGTCAAATAAACACACGCACAGATATTGTAACTAATAGCTAGTTTTATTTACAAGTAATAAACGCAAAACAATTTTAAGAGTTTGGTAACTTTACAGTGGTTCACTGAACAACGCTTGAAAATAAACTGATCAACCTGCCTTGCGTGGTCACCGCCTTATATAGTCCAACAGGGTGCTTGCCTACGCACCGAGAACTTTCTTGGTTGTTCGCTTTTCGTGTTCTGGAAGGGTCGGTCTTATTTATTAGCATCTCCTCTTTGCATCGTATTCGCAAACACTCGCGCCATCTCTCTTCCTCTTCCTAGTTATACGCTTGCATGCATAAGCGTAGCCATCGTTATCTCGGTTGTGTTAACTAGTGGTGGGAGTGTTATTGAGTTAGGGATGGTACATGCTTGAGAATAATCGCCACAGTATTGACATTGGAATAAAATCACAAAACTTTCTCATTTTGCATTACAACATTCGTTTTCTCAATTTTATTGAATTGCTATTCGATCACCAGTGCGTATACGTATGCGTTTTCATTTAGAGATTCATGTGGATTCCATTCAAGTGTGTATTTTTATGCAGACCTGTTAAATAATGATTACTAATAGTAGTGATTACCGGTTTGATAAGTTACACAGTGCTACACTGATTTTGTACTTTTAAAGCTATCTAGTAGAGGTTGTTCATCTGGTCGAATGATACACGAAACCATGTTCAAAAAATCTTTAACACCCCCAAAATCTTTTTTAAAGTCAAAAAACCGTTTTTTCAGTTTTTTCGTGTTAAAAAATTCATTAAAAAACAAATTTCCAATCGATTTAAAAATTCTCAACGGCTGAATGTTGACACTTGCGAAATATACTCGTATATAGTGTTTTGTTCATTTGAAAAGATTAAGACGTGTTTTTACGCGAGAAGTTGAATTTTTTGAAAATTTTCTCATTTTTCCGATTTTGACGCAATTTTTTGGGCACTAATTGGAAATGAATGATAATTTTTGGAGATATATCATCGGCAGGCTATCACTACCTAAAGATTCCAACTCCTTTTTTTTTGGAATGGACTGGAAGTTTTTATGTCATGCAGTATAATCCAAAAACTAAAATCTTGGTCTCCTGTGTGTGTAAGTAAAAAAATAGGCTAACTCTAAGGACATAAATTATAATTTTAAATAACAAGAAGTCGTTTTTGACAATAGTTTGATTCTTAGTATCCCTTTTTTTCATAAAGTTTTACACTCATTATATCTTTCATGAACATGAAATGGTATTATAACTTTGGTCCGATGTTTGTATGTATGCGAAGAAGAAGAGATAGACCCACCAATAAGTATATCGAAATGAGCAGGTCGATGAGCTGAGTTAATTTAGCCATGTCCGTCTGTGCGTCTGTTTGTTTGTATGCAAACTAGTCCCTCTGTTTTTGAGATATCTTGATGAAATTTGGTATAGAACCCCCATTTTGCATGAGATTAATCATTTGTCGGAATCAGCAAGATCGAAGCAATACAACACATAGCTCCCATACAATCGATTGTTCCGATAAATGGGATTTGGACTATGTATCTTTAAATTATCAGTTTTGCAAAGTTTTTACTAATTGTCTTCGGCACACTATAAAAGTCTTCGGCACAGTTGAAGACAGCCCTTTCCTTACTTGTTTTTTTTTTTTTTGACATGAGATACATTTTAGACAAAACAATGAATTTTTATATAGAATAATGCTGCATATCTTTAAACTTAAAGTCCTTTCCAAAAAAACGAATTGGTATCTTTAAGTTGTGATAGCCTGTCGATTATATATATCGAAAATGTATCATTCATTCCCAATTGTATCAAAAAAATTACGTCAAAATGGAAAGACCGTAAAAATTTCGAATAAATTAAATTCTCGCGTAAAAACACGTCTTACTCTTTTTAAATGAACAAACCACTATAAATATTTCGAAAGTGTCAAGATTCAGCTATTCAAACCTGTTGAGAATTTTTAAATCGATTGGAAATTTGTTTTTTAATGAATTTTTTAACACGAAAAGACTGAAAAAACGGTTTTTTGACTTTAAAAAAAGATTTTGGGGGTGTGAACATGGTTTCGTGTATCATTAATGAACAATCTCTACTAGGTCGCTTTAAAAGTATATTGCATTTTTTTTTGTAGCGCTGTGTTATTTTCTTGAGAATTTGGACAATCTTATAAATAAAAATTAATGTGTGGCTGTGTGTGTAGCGTCCAAATTACTGAACCGATCTTTATGAAATATTCACAGTCGATTCTTGGATGCCCTGGTTACAGCATAGGCTATATCTAATTTTGAAAAGCGTAGATAGTATACCTTGTATCATGTTCCGTAATTTTATTTAACACGGTTCTGAAGCTTATAATAGCTAAAATTTGACATTTTGTTCATTTATGTGTGGACGGTGCCATGCCCATTTTCCAAAATTTAAAGTATATCATTGTAACCACGAAATTCTAGCATTCTATCTGCATCAGTGAAGAAGATATGGTATGTTCCAGTTTCCTACCTCTCTTTTAGAAAACTTTGGTCCAAAAGTGGGCGTGGTCGTAAACTGATTTTGCTTTATTTCCGTGAGCGTACTCTACATATCTATAGTATACCTGGTATTAAGTTTCCTAATTCTATATTACACCGTTCTAATGTTATTGAGAGTCCAATTTGAAATTTGCTTGATTCATAAGTGAGCGGTGCCACGCTCACTTTCCAAAATTTTGCAAAAATCGCATATAGAATATTGAAGTTGAGGTAACTGCCAAATTATATCATTCTATCTGTATCAGTTAATGAGATATGGGGAGTTCAGTATTTCTACCTCCTTTTCAGATAAATTCTATGAAAAAGTAGGCGTGGTCGAAAAACGATTTCGCTTGTTTTCTTTGGGTATATGTACCACAGCCATAGTGTACATCCTAACAAATTTCGTTATTCTAGCATAAACGGCTCTGTAGTTATTAGCAGTCTGTCAGTTTGAAAATTTGTTCACTCATATGCGGGCGGTGCCACTCCCATTTTCAGAAAATTTGGTAAAATCGACTATTGACCAACTTAAAAAATCTACCAAATTTCATTATTGTAGCTGCTTTTATTACTGAATTACATATCTCTTTTTAAACGTTTTTCGAAATTTTCGATATCGAAAAAAGGGGAGTGGTTATGGTTCGATTTCGCCCATTTTAAATAGCAACCTACCTTGGTCAGAAAGCAACCTGTGTGCCAAATTTCATTCAAATATCTCAATTTTTACTCAACGTATCGTGTCCACGGGCAGACGGACGTAAGGGCATGTCTTAATGGATTCCTCTGTTCATTCTAAGAACTTTGATATATGGAACTATATATCTATCTATATGACCAAAACTATAATACCCTGTGCACTAGTGCACGCTGGGTACAAAAAATTTGTTTTGATTACTTTAGATTTTTTTTGATAATTTTTTTTTTCTGTATTTTCTTATTTTTTCTAATCGTAATCAATTAACAATTGCCTTTTCTTGGAAACCAATTAAAATAATCATTACCTATTAAAAAAACGGTATTATTAATTGATTACTAATTACTAATCAAATTTACCAGATCTGTTGTTATCTTCAAGGGCCGGTGGAATTAACAAGTGGATACCGATTTGCGATCAAGTAATGTTTCCAACTAACGCCAATTGGTAGAACAAAGAAACGACTGACACGCTATGTTAGACATTCAAAGCCATTTAGACGGTTGAGCTCAATATAATGAAGTAATTAAATAAGTATACTAAAAGACATTGACTGAGTCCGATATTAGTCATCGTATCTCTGAAACCCGTTAACAAATACAACTTATTCACTTCGTTTATTGAAGCACCCATTAGCACCTTTCGTTTGATATCCATATTGAATTAACACATTTTGGGTAGCCTTGGTCCACATATTGGTCGATATCTCCGAAACCGGGCTATGGAAATAAAGGATATCTTAAATATACCTACTAGAAATCAAAATATTGCCTGCAGCAGGATTTGTTATTACTAATAGTAGAATAATACGGTTATTAATATTTCCAACCAGAACACAAGGCTCTGCTGCGTTGCACGTCTATTTGAAATTGAACCCACTTTTCATTAGTTTCTTGTGTCGACATTTCTTGTGTGAAATTGAAGCATTACACCCGTTTGCTCAAAAACTATAATAGTCTTAAATTTGTTGGATCACATTGTTAAGGTTCAAGTTTTTAAACCTGTAGTAAGCTCATGGTCAGTATTTATGTTATAGTATTTCTATGAAGATCGGAAGCCACAGTGGCTCAAACTCAAGAGCATTTTAGTGTGGATTTATAACACAGCTGATAGTATAAAATTGTATTGTTGTTGACACACCGGAACTGAAAACTAAATTAGTTTCAATAACTTTTAGAAGGGCAAGGGCTAGTTGTCCAAATGCTTGTGCAAGTAACTACAACATATTCTTTACTCGACTAAAAATTGGGCTACATATATGTCCAAACCAAATTTGATTTAGAATTTAAATTGTGCCACTTTTCGGAGTTTTAAGTGTTTTGATTTTAAACCAGAAATGTTTACCAACTAAAAAAACATTTTTATCACTTGTCAGGATTCGAACTGACGCTCCCCGCATCAGAGTCAGCTGTTCTTCCCGCTAAGCTAAGGCGCAAATAAAGCTGTTTAGAAAAAAATTCCATAAATAAATTAAAATAAACTAAAGAAATGATAGACATTTTTAAAGTTAAGCTTTAAAACTTAACCGCAATCAATTGAAAATGGGTGTAGATAATTGAGCGGTTTGGAATTTATTATAAACAAGTAAGGAAGTCTAAGTTCGGGTGGAACTGAACATTATATATGTACCTAGTAGTGATCTATTATGGCATACCAATTTACGGGGGGTCTATTTTAATACTTTGCAGTTCGTATTATAAATCCAGCTGATTGTTTTCAATAAAAACACTTCTGTTATGAGTTTTGAGGGGTAAATTAATTTTAAAAAATATAAATGTGTGGCGCGATATACAACAGGTTTATCATAATAAAATTCCTAAGAAATTTTTGCGCTGAGCTTCCCTTCCAATTTGTGATGTGCCGTTTTGAATTTTTTCCTACAAATTGGCTTGGCCTACAGATTTTTGCCGACTTCGAACAGCATCAGCGAAGGAGATGAATTTTTCCTGAGAAACCTTCCATAGCAGAAAGACACCCGGAGAGCTTGCCAAACCAGACGGACAGACAGACGGACGGAGAGACGGCTATTGGTAAATCGACTCAGCTCATCGTCCTTATTATTTCAGTTTACTTATTGATGGGCCCATCTCTTCTTATTCTCATATTTACAAACATTTCATGTTCATTAAGGGTATGCAAATCAAAAAAGGTATATACAGGGTGGCTAATGAAAGCCGCTACCAAAAAAAAATTAAATAACTTTTTTTCTATATAATGAATCTGGTAAATTTTTTTTTTATTTTGCAGATTGACTTTTACGTTTAACAAAAATGGATAACTGGGACACTGAAACAAAAATTTGGATTGTTCGCCGCTATCACGCACTGGAGTCCGTAGTTTCGGTTCAAAGAGAGTATAGGCGCACGTTTGGCGGCAATCCTCCGAGCAGATGGACCATAATAAGACTTGTAAACAATTTTGCCGAGCATGGGACAGTTAACAGAAGACTTTACCATCGAAACCCTTCAGTTCGAACGGAGGAAACAATCGCTGCTGTAGCTGCTGCCATACAAAACAATCCACGTGTTTCGACAAGAAGCTTATCTGCTCAAATAGGTGTAAGCAGACAGTCATTACAGTCAATTATGCACAAAGATTTGGACTTATTCCCATATAAAATTCAAATGGCCAACAAACTGAATGCTGCAGACTTGCCGATTCGCTTGGAATTTTGCCAGAAGATGCTTCAAATGGTGGAAGAGGATGGAAACATGATGAACTGTCTTTTCATGTCTGACGAGGCCCATTTCGATTTAAACGGCAACATAAACAAACAAAATTGTCGAATATGGAGTGCTTCCAACCCACAGATACTCCATGAGACGGAATTGCATCCACTTCGTGTCACAGTGTGGTGTGCAGTTTCATCACGCTGCATTGTCGGGCCCTACTTCTTCGAAGAAAACGGTCACACCGTTACGGTTACTGGAGACCGTTACTTGAGCATGTTGAGAGAGTTTTTCTATCCAGAATTACGCCGAATGAGAATTTCTTTCAACTCTGTGTGGTTTCAGCAAGATGGTGCAGCTCCTCATATAGCCCAACCTGTTATGACAGAATTGCGACGAAAATTTCCCAATAAGCTGATATCCAGAAACTCCACATTCCGTTGGCCACCCAGGTCGCCTGAACTTACTGCACCTGACTTTTTCTTGTGGGGTTATTGCAAACAGGAAGTCTTCAAAGCAAAACCAACAAATTTGAATGAACTAAGGCAATCCATTCGAGAAACAATTGCGGCTATTCCTGTCTCAACTCTCCAAGCAGTAATGAACAACTTTTTGGTAAGATGCCGCACATGCATCGACGAGCAGGGGGGGCATTTAAATTCCATTATTTTTAAAACTAATTAAGCTATATTTAATAAAATTTAATGAGCTTTAACATGAATAAAAGAAAAATGAATTCCATACATCTGAAAAAAAAATTATTTGAGTTTCTTAATTTAGCAAAATTCATCAGCCACCCTGTACCTTCCCTATTGAAGTGGGGCAAGTTGTTAATGCCCGGATATTTCACTTGTGCTTTATACGCTTTGCGTAATTTTTGGCAGGAGTATACTTCATACTATTAAAAAGCAGTTGACCAATTTTGACTGAAAGTTGAAACTACAAGCAATCGCCTTAGAAAATTGTAGAAGATCTACTTCCCGAAAATGCACAAAATTGTTTTGCTGTTGAGTTTTGCTTAAAAAACCTATTATGTGTGCAAGATCTAGAACATACCTCGTATTAATATAAATATGTGTGCTGAATTTCGTTTCGATATTTTGAACGGTTTTCAATTTACGATTAATAATATTTCTAAATTTGACATAATCAAAAGTGGGCGGTGCCAATCCAATTTTCAAAAATTTCTTGAAAAATTTATTTTCTGCCTTAACGTTAATGTAAACATCAAATTTTATTCTTATAAGTGTATTATGTACTGTATAATCTTTTTTTTTTGTATTTTCGAAAATATTCTATACATAAAAAGTGGGCGTGGCTGTCATCCGATTTCGATCTTTTTAAATAGCGCTCGGAGATGAATGCCAAGGAACCCGAGTACCAAATATCATTAAGATATCTCAAAATTTACTCAAGTTATCGTGTTAACAGACGGACGGACGGACGAATATGGCTTCATCAATTTCTTTTTTCCTTCTGAACTATATATATCGTGATCTATTTATGCCGTTACATACCACCGTTACGCGACTAAATTTAACATACCTTGTGTGCGTAGCACTACTAAGTATAAAAAGTTAAAAAATTAAGGTCACATTTTGAGCCGTGTACGTGTAAATGCATGGTAAGAACCCATACGTGCCATATATAAACTTAACTACCTAGTGGCAGTTTAGGATTCGTGTCCGGCACATAAGTAAAGCTAACCTAAAGTTTTGGAGAAAAAATCAACTAACTGAAAAACAATAACACAATCTTTGCAATCAAAATCCTAGAAGTCAAGACGCAAGCAAGAAGACGCAGAATGAATCCCCATACTCATGCTTTTAACATCATATACTGGAGAAACAAACTCATCTTAAGAACATATAACCACGTGTCAACCAATCTGGTAACTCCTAATAATATCGACCATCACTGACCGAATAAAAAAGAACAAAGAGTAGAAGAAACACTCATAAACGAGTAAGCGCTTGTGTCTTTTTCAAATAAAATGAATTAAATACTTAAACTCTATAATTAAAATATTAAACATTAAAGTGTAAATTGTTCAAACAATTCGAAACCAAAACGAATATGTCTGTGACACACTTCAACTTCTTTGTATTGAAAATCGAAAAATTCAAACAAACTTTCCGACAACACATAAGGCAATAGGGTGGCCAATTATGAGTTACGTTCCACGGGTGTAGTGGCAGGCCAAAGAGAACACCGCCATCAGAACTATCACGTAAGATCTCCTCAAAGAGTCAAATGCTATACAGACAATTTGCTCTGGTAGAAGGAGCGACCAGCCATGCTTAACCATGTTTTTCTTTTCACGCATTAGCTTTAATGTTAAATATCTACAGTGATAAACAAAATTATTGGCACAGCAAGATAATTCAAAGTCAACGCTGTTATTGACCACCTAGAAAATCATTTTAATAACAAAAAAAACGCTGGTCCGAATGATAAAAAATCAACGATCCATATTTACTTAAATTCATTTTATTATCTGTTATATTTAATTAGTAGGCATTATAATTGTAAAATAATGACTAATTTTCAGTAAACTGAAGTATTGGCACATTTAAAATAAGGGAAAGGAACAGTAACAACATTTTTAAATGTAAGCGGCCGCCGTGGTGTGAAGGTAGTGTTGCCGGCCTACCACACCGAAGGTCCATGGTTCGAGCCCTGGTACAGGTAACATCAAAAGTGATTTGAAAAAAGTTTTTCAAAACGGGGTCGCCCCTCGGCAGTGGTTTGGCAAACTCTCCGAGTGTATTTCTGCCATGACAGGCTTCTCAGCAAAAAATCGTCTCCTTTGTAGATGCCGTTCGGAGTCGGCAAAAAACTGTAGGTCCCACCAATTTGTAGGGAAAATTCAAATCGGCACACCACAAATTGGAAGAGAAGCTTGGCGCAAAAATCTCTTAGGAGGTTTATGATGATATACCTGTTGTATATCGCGCCATAGAGAGAGAGACATTAATATTTTGTAGCCAAACCTTTTTGCTTGATGACTGCTGTCAGGCGCTTTGGCATCGAAGAAACCAACTTTTGTGTGGTTTCCGCACCGATATTCTGCCATTCCTCCACCAATGCCACTTTTAACTCTGCTTTTGTGGATATATCACGCTTCTTAACCCGCCTATCTAATTCTTCCCATAAATGTTCGATGGGATTTAAATCAGGCGATTGTGGCGGTTGTGGTAATGTATGTTTAATGTGGTGAGCAAGCCACATACGCACATCATAAGCAGTATGCTTCGGGTCATTGTCATGTTGAAATGTGAATGAATTCGATAATTTTAGCTTTTCGCCACTTTTTTTTACATTTCTCTTTAAGATGTCCAAATAATATTTTTTGTCCATGATGCCTTCAATGAATTCCAGTTCACCAACACCTGCAGCCCCACACAATTACTCCCCCACCGCCATGTTTTACAGTTGCAGAAAGGTTATTTTTTTTCAGTTCGGTGTTAGGCTTTCTCCACACAGTTTGCCGGTCATCAGATTGGTATATGTTGAATTTACTTTCATCCGAGAAGAGCATATTGTCCCAAAAGTCATTTGGCTTATTTAGGTACGCTCTAGCATAGTCTAAACGCTTGATTTTGTTGACTTTGGAAATCTTGGATTCTTTTTTACTTTTCTCACTACTTGCCAGCGTTCGCGGTCATTTAAAGCCCTAGGCCTGCCTGTGCGTTGTATGTTTTGCAATGATGAAGCCCCTTTGAAGCGTTGAATAATGCTCCGTATGGTGTAGCGGCTTTTGTCCATCAATTCACCAATCTCGGCGTATGATTTGCCCTGTATATGCAAATATAATATTATTTTCCGCTGAGATTACGTGGTTTCTCTTTTTTTGTGCGCATTTTATCAAAAATTCACGGAAATTCACTATTTCGGGAGCACAATAAAGTTTTGCAGGTTGACTTGTTAACACAAAACAATTTCTTTACAGACTTTTAAAAACAAGTTGCTTGTCCAATAAAAGTTTGACGAAATAGCCCAGTAAAATTGAAGTGTGCCAATAGTTTTGTTCATCGAAAGTTAGTCAAGTTTTTACTATCATAATGGCTACTAACTAAATATAACAGATAATGAAATGAATTAAAGGGAATATAAGTGGTTGATATTTTGTCATTATGACTAGCATTTTTTTGTTGTTAAAATCATTTTCTAGGTAGTCAAAAACCGTGTTGAGGTGGATTTCTCTAGCTGTGCCAATAATTTGGTTTATCACTGTACATCGCAGGCCTGCGATTATTACCTGCTCGGATTAAGCACCTAAGGCGCATTTTAACCATGGGGTAGCGTTGAAATACTACCCTTGTCGGTCAATTAATATCCTAGTGCGTAAGCTCGGCAGGCAGGGAAATTTCCCTTTATTTAGCATCCAATAAAGGATTGCGAGGCATAACCCATTTATGTTTGAACAGTCAAACGTTTTATTGTTGGTTTTAATTTTATTTGTGTTTAATTATACCACTTTTCGCAATTTGAGCCTACATTAAAATGCATCATAATTTCGTGATGTTGTTTTCTTGTATGCATATGTTTTCCTGACTTTCCACTTTTTGAACTTTTTAAATGTTAATAACGCATCCCTCTCTTCTCTTTATTTGACATGACTGATGTCAGCGTTGTGTCAGCAGCATTGTCATTGTTTGCGCATGAAGTATTTCGTAGACTTCCGTTGTGGAAAGCAAGTTAAGTACTTAACAAGCAGTCAATGAGAAAAAGATTGCACAGAAACGAGTTGCAGATAAGTGCCTCTGAATAAACAATTAGGAGCTCACAGATTAAGCACGATAGCAACAAACAAGTTGGAAAACGAACGGAAGTCTATATCCACAGCTCTGAGGGAATCACTAAATGCAGAGCAAGTTCAAACAGCAATACGAAAATTAAGTTGCTGTAGCTGTGTGTGTGTGTCCATAGAACGTGCGTGTCGCGCCTTATGCATTTTCACGGTTGGCTCATCATTAAATGAACATAATCAAAATGAAAAAATGACTGCACTTTCAATAGTTCGTGCTATCTACGCGCAAGCTAGTTAATGCAGGCAGGTGTCACACAAACTTACTCAAACAAACAAACTTTCGACACGGCTTAAATGCAATGCGCAATCTGCGACGCCATTTAGTGAGGTGAGAGTAACCGTACGCTACCACTGCAATGCAGGTGACTAGAAAAGCGTCTGAAAGTGTTGTTAAGCAGAAGTTTTGATGTTGAAAATATTGAAAAAATCTGCGAAGTATGCCAGCAAACTAAACGAAGGCGTATTCCAGTTAACAAAAATTCCCCTGATCCAGCACACACTTTGTGGATAAGCTATCAATGCGGCGAACTTTTCGAAATTCCTACAAGTTTATAAGTTCACTTGAGTATCTGTGAAAGGTTTTTGTTTTTGCCTGGCAAACAGTGGAAATGTTTCCGTTTTATGGTGTGTCAATCGTGGACTTACAGATTCTTATGAATGTTAAGTTACAGAAGTTGCATGTAAGCGTGAAGTGACTCAACTTATAAAGTTTTCGAATGGTTATCTAAGTTTCTGAATTAAAAAAAGTGTTTGAAATAATTAGAAAAGCTTAGCACATCAAACGGGGTTTCTTGAATTGAGTGCAGAAGAAAACAATCACCGCTCGTTGAAATGGTCTAATTCTAAAAGCTCAAAAACATTAGAATATAAAGTTAAGAACAATTTACTACTGAATCAGTGAATAAAAATTAGTTTGCATAGTAATCGAAGGTTTAGCCTTTTAGCAAAATTTCTCTTATATTTTTCATAGGAATAATGTACTTTTTTTAGTAACTTGAATGTTTTTAGAAACCCCTCGACAACGGTACATAAGCACCATTTCGAGTCAATATCTAGAGAAAAAAAATCGAGCAGCAGAGCGGAACTGCATTATCCCAATCTATTACAAGAACGCGCAATCAATAAAGGGTTCAGCGGGAACTCGCAACGATTTACACCTTATTCCTAAGCTCTCTCATACAATTATTTTCGAATTAATTGAAATCCGATTAGTATATCTTCTGAAGGCAGTCGTGACATCGATAATCTAAAAAACTTTCTCTTAACTTGTCAGCAACTATATTTTTTGGTATTCTCAACACCTAAATATTTTAATATTTTTAGTTTCGAAATGTTAAGTGATATTTTGGTCCAATCTCATATTTCTCTCACTAAAACTATGTAGTAAAATTTTTCAAAATTAAAATATTCTGAGACCGATTAATAACGCCAAAAATTATGGGGTGGACTCCTGGTAACCTCTGCCTATTTCCTCCTCAAATTGATACAGAAGCTCGGGTTTAATATCGCGCCAATTATTTATTTATTTACTACAATTTTTATTTTTGGCACAACCACACTTTTGAGGTATTTACGCAAAAATTTTGACTCAGTTTCACTGCACATAGCATTAGCTCGCATTCGTAAAACTACACGTTAGCTAAAAAAGGCTTTGTCCTAGGCAGATCAATGTTCATAAATTTGGCAACTTTTTTTTTTTTGGTTTTATTTTATTTTTTAAAAACTATATTTTTTCCTTTTTTATGACGTTTTTTTTTCAAGAAAAAGTGTTACCTTGTTGGTTATTCTCAGCTCTCTCTCTGCCAGGTTTTTTTGCTCCCTTAAAAAATACCATGTTATGATTGAACAGAACGCCACTATCTACAAAATCAGCCATTTTGCAGAGCGCCAGATTACCTAGGCCAAGAGATAAAATTTTAGAGGGTAACATTTTTTATTGAAAAGAAACCGCAATTACATTCCATTTATACTAATTTCTCTAAAGCATTTAATAGGTGGCGCACAGTATATTGATCTACAAACTACAAAGATTTGGATTTCATGTATATTGGAACGATTTTTCGTCATCCCTTGTCAAATTTGGTTTTGAGACAAACCGGTTTCGGCGTTGTGCCATCATCAGTGTCGATTTTCGTTCTAATCTGTTGTGGTCGTTTGTCTTGTATTTATAGTAGGTAGCAGGTAACGTCAGCATGGGTGTCTGTTTGTGTACGTGTGTGCATGTGTTATGTGTGTAGAAACGGGGGTGGTTTTTCATCGATCGGTTTTTTGTGTGGTTGACTGAGGCAGGTAAAAGTTGGTAATTTTTGTTGTTTGACCTTTTTTGCTTCACTCATCAGAGGGCTCTCCAAAGAAATAATTCTTTGTTTGAATGTTTCACGCTGTGTAAACATCTACTCAATGTTGACGACTTTAAATTAAAAAAAAAAACAAGGTGCGCGTTGTCTTCGGCTGTGCCAAAGGCTTCATACCATTCTTGAATAAGCATCAAGGTTTTTAGTGTCCGATCTTTATTTACAATAGGTACAAACTTTCCCCCAATAAGTGAATGATATATAGCCCAAAACTCGTTTACCGGATAATGGGTTGTGTCTGGTCTATCTGACATATTGGTCCAATCTTACTGATTTTCACCGTAGTGTGGTGGTAGTGTTGCTGGCCTAGCACACCGAAGGTCCGAGGTTCGAGTCCTGAGACAGGTAACATGAAAAGTGGTTTGAAACATTTCTTTCACAACGGGGTCCCCCACCGCAGTGGTTTGGCAATTTTTTCGAGTTATATTTGTCATGGAAAGCTTCACAGCAATAATTCTTCTGCTTTTCAGATGCCGTTCGGAGTCCACAAAAAAGGGAGAAGCAGCACACCAGAAATTGGTAGAGAAGCTCGGCCTTAATCTCTCTTTCTTTAAATATTTATTTATTTACTTTACATATATAATAAGTACAAACGCTGCAAAATTTTACATTCCTACCTATTTAATTGCAAAAGTTATAGGCCAAAACAAACCGGTTTATCGAAACAATCGATTGTATATGGGTTATGCGTTGTATTGATCCGATCTTGCTGGTTGTGACAAATGATTAATATATTGCAAAATGAAAGCCACATACCGAATTTGAGCCAGATAGCTCTGAAACTGAGGGACTAGTTTGCATTCAAACCGACAGACAGACGAACGGTCAGACGGAGGTGGCTAAATCGACTCAACTCATCACTCATAGATATCTATTCTTCTTCTCATACTTGCAAACATCGGACCAAATTTATTACACGATTTCATGTTCTTGAAAGGTATAAAAAATGGGCATCAAGATCTATAACAGTTTTGGAAGAGTTTCGAATACTCAGTTTTGTAGACCAATAATTTTTGTATAATAATGTGCAAGTTACAACTTGTTTAACAATGATCCTAAATTTTAGAATTTTTTCCCCTAGGATGTTGAGTGATTTCGCCCACACAACGCATGAGCAAAAAATTTATTTGGTATAGAAGAATATACTCAACATCCTTGACAAAAAAATTCTGAAAAATCATTGAAAATTTAGAGCGAGTTCTAACTTGCTACAAAATTGCGTACTCAAAAGTTTTCTAGAAACTCTGCCAAAAAAGTTGCAGATTTTGATATATATTTTTTAAGGCTTAATTAGCTTTCTTTAACCTTGTGTAAACTTTAAAATTTTATTTTATGTGGTTTCTGTTTTACTGTATTGGAAGTGAAAATTATTAAAAACACAGCTTCTTCTCATTTCATCGAAATATACAGGGTGCCGCAAAAGTAATCCTCCTATCAGAAAATGCTATAAATTTTGCGATTGGCCCCTAAAGTCAGTTCTGTTTTGACACTTGTGTAGTAAACACATGCGAAATACACGTTAATAAACAATGTTACGCTACACTGCTCCAGAACGCGGAATATTGCTGACTATTTATTTGACCAATAATCGGTCGGGGCCAAACGGTTACTGTGAATGGTGAGCGCTACTGAGCAATGATCAACGAGTTCTTTTTGCCGCAACTTGATGAATTGGGATTGGAAAACATGTGGTTCCAACAAGACGGTGCAACAGCACACACTGCACGTGCCACAACCGATATGCTGAACATCGGAAGCTTACTTTTGCGCCACCTTGTATAAAACATCTTCGAAAATAATGGTGATAATTTATTTAATAAAAAAAAGTTAAGGAAATCGTCGGCAACTTTCGAAGCTAAAGTCTAGAACATATTCATTAGGCTACTAGCCTATTTTCACAGTGGTTGCCTAAATTGGGGCTTTATCAATCAGTTTTCAACAACCTTTTACTGTACATCGAGTAAAACGTTAATTAAAAATTTTTTTTCCAAACCTCAATTACAATTGCTTAAAAAGGAATAACTTTCGTTGATTCGACAATTTTTCAAAAGGTTATTATAGAAAACGTTTTCCAAACGAAAGCTTGCTTAAGTAAGCTTATGGTAAGCTTGTAGCAAACATATTTTTCTCATTGGGGAGTTCCAATTATATATCAGAAATGTCTTAGCAATTAAAGAAACATAAAAAAACATTTGTATCAATTGGCAGGATTTGAACCGACGCTCCCCGCATCAGACTCCTCTGCTCTACCCACTGAGCTACAGCGCACACAAAACTGTTTAGAAAAAAAATTCAGTGACTTGAAAAAGCTTTCAGAAATAAATGAAAAGGATTGTAAACATTTTAGACTTTTTTAAGTTTTAAGTTAAGTTAAGTTTTAAATCTAAGCCACAATAGATTGAAAATTGATGTAGGTAATTGAAAGATTTGGTTTAAAATTTAAGCTCCGTGTGAGCATTATTTTACCTATGTACATATGTAAGTAACCTGCAGTAAAATAGAGAATTAACCTCTAACAAACAGCCTTAGAGCTAAACACTTTATATCTCGTTCAGTAGCAGTAAGTCTCGTGTATCGATAATCACTCCTTCACAAAAAAAACTACTCCTTAGCTATCCAAAATGGGCCTGATTGAGGGTAAGGCAAAGCTACTGTCTGAATGGGAACCCTAAACAGGTTGTCAAGTAATTCACTGCGCAGCAATTCCAACTACTAATGAAATAACTATGTAAATTGACCAGTTAAAAGCACTGATTGCATATTGGGTTAGAAGTAAAATAGTTTAAAATAGTTCAACTCTGTGTTCATTCTTATATAGCCGAATTCTCTTCATGTATGTAGGTATTTCAAAATTTGGGACACAAACTTTCTAATCCTAAAAGTGGCGAAATGTGGTACTTACATACATATATCATCGCAAACACTGATTACTTTCGCCCATTAATATATACATACATGAGTACTTTATACAAATTTGGAACAATGAGAAGCAGAGCTAAGCGAGTATGTATGTACGTACAGGGTGGCTAATGAAAGCCGCTATCAAAAAAAAATTAAATAACTTTTTTTCTATTTAATGAATCTGGTTAATTTTTTTTTTATTTTGCAGATTGACTTTTACATTTAACAAAAATGGATAACTGGGACACTGAAACAAGAATTTGGATTGTCCGCCGCTATCACGCACTGGAGTCCGTAGTTTCGGTTCAAAGAGAGTATAGGCGCACGTTTGGCGGCAATCCTCCGAGCAGATGGACCATAATAAGACTTGTAAACAATTTTGCCGAGCATGGGACAGTCAACAGAAGACCTTACCATCGAAACCCTTCAGTTCGAACGGAGGAAACAATCGCTGCTGTAGCTGCTGCCATACAAAACAATCCACGTGTTTCGACAAGAAGCTTATCTGCTCAAATGGGTGTAAGCAGACAGTCATTACAGTCAATTATGCACAAAGATTTGGACTTATTCCCATATAAAATTCAAATGGCCAACAAACTGAATGCTGCAGACTTGCCGATTCGCTTGGAATTTTGCCAGAAGATGCTTCAAATGGTGGAAGAGGATGGAAACATGTTGAACTGTCTTATCATGTCTGACGAGGCCCATTTCGATTTAAACGGCAACATAAACAAACAAAATTGTCGAATATGGAGTGCTTCCAACCCACAGATACTCCATGAGACGGAATTGCATCCACTTCGTGTCACAGTGTGGTGTGCAGTTTCATCACGCTGCATTGTCGGGCCCTACTTCTTCGAAGAAAACGGTCACACCGTTACGGTTACTGGAGACCGTTACTTGAGCATGTTGAGAGAGTTTTTCTATCCAGAATTACGCCGAATGAGAATTTCTTTCAACTCTGTGTGGTTTCAGCAAGATGGTGCAGCTCCTCATATAGCCCAACCTGTTATGACAGAATTGCGACGAAAATTTCCCAATAAGCTGATATCCAGAAACTCCACATTCCGTTGGCCACCCAGGTCGCCTGAACTTACTGCACCTGACTTTTTCTTGTGGGGTTATTGCAAACAGGAAGTCTTCAAAGCAAAACCAACAAATTTGAATGAACTAAGGCAATCCATTCGAGAAACAATTGCGGCTATTCCTGTCTCAACTCTCCAAGCAGTAATGAACAACTTTTTGGTAAGATGCCGCACATGCATCGACGAGCTGCCCCCCCTGCTCGTTAAATTCCATTATTTTTAAAACTAATTAAGCTATATTTAATAAAATTTAATGAGCTTTAACATGAATAAAAGAAAAATTAATTCCATACCCTGAAAAAAAAATTATTTGAGTTTCTTAATGTAGCAAAATTCATCAGCCACCCTGTAGGTCGAGTGAGCAAGTATAAAAATTCTTAAAAGATGGGTTTTCTACTTCAAATTGATGAAATCGGCCTTTTCGTCATACCTAACCCACTTAGAAGCTCCATTTAAAAACATTTTTTAGATGCTAAGTAGATATCTTTATGGGATATACATATTTATTTATTTATATATACATAGTTTGTTTAATAAATATAGAGCATTTGGAATTTACGTTTTTTAGTCATTTATTTTTTTTTTAGAGAATCAAAAATCGTATTAAGAATAAGAAAATTTATGTAACTACCAAATAATATCATTCTACCTGTATCAGTCAATGAGATATGGGCAGTTCAGTATTTCTACCTCCTTTTCAGATAACTTTTATAAAAAAGTAGGCTTGGTCGAAAAGCGATTTCGTTTATTTTCTATGGGTGTATGTACCACAACCCTAGTTTACATCCTACCAAATTTCGTTATTCTAGCATAAACGGTTCTGTAGTTATTAACAGTCGAAATTTGAAAATTTGTTCACTCATATGTGGGCTGTGCCTCGCCCCTTTTCTAAAGACTTTTCAATAGACCGACCAACTAAAAAACCTACCAAATTCCATTATTGTACCTGCTTTCATTATTGAGTTATCTCGTTTTAAACGTTTTTGGAAATTTTCGGTTTCGAAAAAACGTGGCGTGGTTAGGGTTCAATTTCGCACATTTTAAATAGCAACCTACCTTGGCCAGGAAGCTAAGTGTGTGCCGAATTATATTCAAATATCTCAATTTTAACTCAAGTTATTGTGTCCACGGACGGACGGTGGATTCCTCTGTATATGGAACTCTATATTTATCTCAATTATTTTGTACCGTTACAAACCACCGTTATATGGACAAAACTATAATACCCTGTGTACTAGTACACGCTGGGTATAAAAATGCACAGTATTGCCTTTGGAATTGTAGCAGAAGAAGAAAGCACAGGAACTTCAGCAGAGGTCTTACTTGAGTTGCCGGAGAACATACTTGAGTTGCCGGAATCATCGTAAGCGGTAACAAATTTATTTTTAGTGCATTTTATTGATACATACTTGCGTTGCCGGAATCATCGTAAGCGGTAACAAATTTATTTTTAGTGCATTTTATTGATTCATTTTTGCAGATTTATTAACTCTCTTTCTATGGCGCGATATACAACAGGTATATCATCATAAACCTCCTAAGAGATTTTTGCGCCAAGCTTCTCTTCCAATTTGTGGTGTGCCGATTTGAATTTTTCCCTACAAATTGGTGGGACCTACAGTTTTTTGCCGACTCCGAACGGCATCTACAAAGGAGACGAATTTTTGCTGAGAAGCCTGTCATGGCAGAAATACACTCAGAGAGTTTGCCAAACCACTGCCGAGGGGCGACCCCGTTTTGAAAAACCTTTTTCAAATCACTTTTGATGTTACCTGTACCAGGGCTCGAACCATGGACCTTCGGTGTGGTAGGCCGGCAACACTACCTTAACACTATAGGATAAATACGGCTTAAAATATGTCAATATCACACTTTTCTTCATCGTCCGCTGAATTTGCATAAATATTACAATTTCTCATCAGTTGAATGAGATCTTTTTCCCCATCGGGGAAAAAAGCTAAAAACGTTTAAAAAAATTCTGGAAAAGGCTAAAAAAAAAGCTAACAGCTAAATTTCATTTCTTCCAGCTAAAAGGCAAAAAAAAGCTAGATCTAGCTGGAAAACAACTAAAATGTCACCACTGAACACAACAGCCCAAAAAGCAGTTTGCAGTTTCGCCGATTAAGCTCCTATTGATAGAACTTGTGTTATGAATAGGTAGGTGCCTTATTCCATTCCACAATACATTTTGGTCGTGGTCCCGCCGAATTTAACTCCTCCGCATTTTGCCAAAATATATTCAGAGCTTTCTCTCTTCCTTTATAGAAGGTGCGGGAAGGCTTATTAAAGTTTGTATTTGCAGCTTATTTATACTTTTCGTTCTAAAAACACAAAAGCAATACTATATTAATGTGTAAAATGATTTTTTATTATTAAAAGTTAAATTTACTTACATTTTGTTGAGTGCTCACTTAAAATTTCCTGGTGAAATATCTTGCAAAAAACTGTTGTTCATTCTCGCTTTTTTTTTCGTTTGTGATACCCACTTCACGCGCCAAACCACTTTTCGCTTTTTCGAGCATAGTTTAAAATAGGCGAAGAGCGAGAAGCGAAAAAATACTTCCGGATTTTGTGTTCAGCGGAAAAATGCGTGCGAATTCTTCGTTTAGAATCGGGCTGTTAATGTGTTTTTTTTTTTCTTCAATATACAAAGCTGTAAGTAAGTATCACACTCATAATTGACATGTTTATATCCTTTATACTTGTATAATATCATTTAAACTTCACATATTATGTGCCTATACTTTTGGTACATCAATAAAAAGTAAATTTCTAAAAGTTCTTTAGTTATGAAACGCACTATGTGTGTCTATGTATATTATTGTGCATCATTTGCTCTTATTGAATCTACCTGTGGATTTCTTATGAAAAAGATGTGAAACCAAAGGACTGAAATTAATATGCTGCAAAAGTTTACTTGACGCCAAAATAAATCGATCCGAAGCATGAACATTTGGAAACTTTTCTCTCTTTCCCATTCCCAAAAGAACTTTCTTTAATTATATGAGCAACAAAAGCAAACCAGCAAATATATACGCTTATGTAAATATATATTTTGCTTTAATTTATCACGCACAAGTTGGTCCTGTGGATTACAGCTGGGCACAGCTAACAGCAGGGTCCCCTTTTTTTCAAGCAAATTCCAATCGGATAGATTAAAAAGTTTATGTTTACGATAGTCCAGATATAAAAAACAGGGGGGAAGAGAGGTTGAGCTTGTCAGAGACAACAAGCTGTAATTTTTATTTTTTCCTTGTCTTTGCACTTTCGCTTATACACTTAATTTGTACAGCTATATATATTTCATGTATTGCTTATATATAAAAGGTTATGTTTGACTGATGTAAAGGTCATTTCTTTGGGTTGAAAATACGCAATAAGACTAGTATATGTAAATTCTGAGCGTGATATAGGCATTATTATTATCCAGCAACAAGCTAAAGAGATACAAAGCAGAAAGACAATACAGAGTCAATTGACGGCGATATTTTAACATATGGTCTTCAATACAATCAAGGATGTTATAAATCCTTAAGAGCACATAGAACAATACCAGCAACAACGATAACCAAAAGCTGAAGTACTACCGAGCCCCTCCACCCTTCGGGATCCAAAAAGTCATATTTTCACAACGACTTTTCCATACGAATTTATCTTTGGAACTTGAGCACTACAATTCAATTCAAGATTTAAAAAAAAAGAGGTATGATTATAAGGTAAAATTATATCGGACATTTATTTCAAGTTGGAAAAATGTATGTGAATGTGTAATGAATTTAGAACAATTTAAATTGTGTTCCAAAATCCATTAATCCCATACTTAATCATTTTTCAGGATTTTGTCTTCAGTCAAATCAATCCGTTTATGGATATTCAAAGAATATCTCTAATAATCGTATTTCTCAAATAATGCTTGATTCTTCTCTAGATTGAAAATTAACGTTCTGGTGTGGCTGTAGTAACTGGCAATATTGTCAAAACTTGCAATAACGTATTTAAATTTTGGAATGCGTTCACATTCATTACTTAAAATAAGAGAAAATTACATTTAATCTTAAATTTAATTTAATCTACTTAGGCCCGGTTTTTCAGTCCTTGGTTAAGCTCAGTTTAAACTAAGTTTGCTTAAACTCGGCATAAATTTAAACTCCAGTTAAACTGCAGAGCGGGTTTTCAGTGAGAGTTTAAGGCCGCTTTTAAGATTCGCTTTTTATGCGGCAACATTGGTTTTTTTTTATCTAGATACGGCAACAGATGACATTTGTTTACATATTCAACGCCATTACTTCTCCTCAGTATTGTAATAGGATTTCGCTAATTTCTGCATCACTATAATCACTTTCGTCAGATGATATATCCAGTATTTAATTAAATATAAAAATATCGTCCTTTTTTAATTGCGTTCAGTTTATTGTTTCACAACCAAAACCATCAAATATGCAAACAGCTGACAAGTTAATTGGCCGCTTAAACTACGTTTAAAGTTGACTGAAAAACTGCGTAACAAGTTTAAGCTTCGTTTAACTAACAAATTGAGTTGAACTTGTACTGAAAAACCGGGCCTTAATAGTTCAATATGTGTAGAATTTGTGGTTAAATAAAAATGTCATATGTATACATAATTATAAACAACAACTCACTAGCAGAAACCGCATAGGGTTTCGTTACAGTTTCGATTACGAGAAACATTTCCTAGTTTTGTTTCTATACATATATGTTTTGTTAAGAAGTAGCGTTGCAGGTTTCGTTTCTGTGCCCAGAGTTTCGGGACAGCTTAGGGCTCCGGCAGTTTTGTTACTTAGAGTTTCGTTACACTTGTGTTACTCATCGGGAACGGTGCCAATCACTAGGTTTCTAACTATGTTTCTATATTTATATGTTTCTGGGAACAATAACAGCAGAAACGAAGTTTCGTTTCTATACAAGGTTTTGTTACAAGTCTCTGCCGGAAACTAATATTTTGTGTTTGATTATTAAATTCTTTACAAGGTGAGACGTAATACACATTCGGCCATTCTTAAACGAGTTACATTCAGAAAATATTTTATTTGAAAAACTTTTAGGTGTAAGTAAACTCCTCATTAAAATAAATAAGAAGTTATAAAAATTTCATATTTTTATTAAAATAGGTAGGTTGTGCCCTCTAAAACATACTTTGTTTTAAAAAAAATTAATTGTGTCTTTTGCTATCACAAGTTAGATTTCTTTCAGGCAACTTTTATGAATAAGCGTTCTAGAACACATATCTAGAACCCAAGGTTATTGAGGAAGAAGAGCATATTACATTCAAGAGGTTTCTGAGAGCCAACCAAGTTAAGGTTCAGGCAAATTGAAAGGCTTATGCATGTATTTGTTGTATCGGATATCTATTTAATAGTTTTAAATTTTCATTCAAATATGTATATAGATTTTGGCATCAACGCTGATATTTTCTGAAATTTTTATGGGTAAGTGAAACACTTCCTTCCTTCCACTTTTTGGAGTTCTGTTGTTTCAAATAACCTCTTCTTTGCTACGTTTATGTGCCACAACTGTTAGTTGCTACTTTGTGGATGCCACCTACAAGTTTTTGTGTGTTACTAAAGATTCGAATACTATCAGTTTTTTGGAAAATATTCAAAATATTATTGCTATTGCTTTAAATGGGATGTATTTCACTTTAAATGTTACTTTTTGGGAAAATTTTTTATTGGCCTTGCATCGGATGCCTTTTCTCATTGCTTAGTTTTCTCATTATATATTTAGTTTGTACCGTGAAAGTGCATACCGAGCAGCGGTGGCTGCGGCACAAAATACTCCACCAAATTCCACCCTCTCCAGATATTTAAATGTGATGTCCTGAACTTTGCTCACCTAGAAGTTTCAAAGGTCAGTATTTTTAATTATTTATACAAAAAGTCGCTGACTGACTTAATTGTATCTTAACCGTTTAAATAGGTGTGTGGCCTGTTAAAAATAAAATAAATCATTGGCGCGATATGTACCGCCGAAGAGAGCAAGGCCTAGCTTCTCTACCGACTTGTGGTGTGCTGCTTCTAATCCCCTCAGAGGAGTGGGATCCACAAGTACTAATTATGGGGGAGGTTTGATGAGTCCTATGGCATCAAACCAGCGTTTCAATAGATACAACATTCTACGGCTCTACTTACGTACCTTACCAACAAAAAATATTCTTAATTGGGCAATCACCTTCCTAGAAAAGAAACAAAGTATTTATCGGCCATGTGCTTTGTGTTTCACAGGTTCATTTATTATTAAAATTTGTTATTTGCAACTGAAAGCGCATATTTATATAGAAACCACAAATTTTTAATAAAACATAATAATAAAGCATACACAAATAAAATGTAAGGCAACACACACACACTTTCGAACAAAACACAATTTGTGAAAATATTCAAGCCGGTCGCTTTTACAACACATAAATTGTTGCAGTATAATGCCCCCCTATTCAGTTTGAATTTGAGTAGAGCTGAGACATTTCTCTCCATATGTTCACAACCCATAAAGGAAGACCTTAAAAAAAAGAATCGAATACAATGGTGTGGCTAGGGTGGGCAAAGGGGGCGATCGCCCCGGGCGTCAGAACAAGACTCAAAAAATTGCTCTCTAACAAAATATTTTATTGAATTAAAAGGTATTTCTATTTACATCGGCATAATCTTAATGACGGAAAAAATCACTCGAATAGTTTTCGGAAATCGAAACTTAAAATTTTTATTCAGAACAATATAAAGAAATTTTACCGTGAACTCTTCTTGTTTACATCGCTGCATATTCACGTATAATATCTTCATAATCTAACTTTAATGCAGTTTCACATTATATTGAAAGCATAGCAAAGATTTTATAATCTACTTTGACCCATAGACGATCTCAAGCAAGATTTGATTAGTATGAGTTTGCTGAATGATCTTTTACAGGATGTAACTGAAGTAGAACTTCTTGAATATCGCTGTATCGCTGTACAAATCTTCGTTGGCTAAATCATTTGGATAAAAATCATCGAGTGTCTGGCATTTTTTCTTCACTTCGACAACGTCTGCAAGCATAGGGTACTTTCGGGTACTTGTATATAAAATACCTAAGAACTAAAATGTCGTTTTTTTATTTTTTTTTTGTAAATGCATCTCTTGTTAACTGCCTAATATCATTGGGTGACAAAGAAGGATAAAGTAGCTATGCTTTGAAAGTTATACAGATTTTTTTTTTGTAATTGTAACAGATTAGAACAAGAATTGTATTATCAAATTTTTCAGATACCCCCAAAATGTGGACTTACCCTTGATAAAGTTTTATATTTTTTTTTTATTTTTTTAGATTTAGTATACAACTAGCCGACCCGACAAACTTCGTTCGTCCCACAATTGATTGTTTTATTGAGCTCATTTCAAAAAATTCTCAACTCCAAATCTCCAATGCAATTTTTGCATTGATTTCGTATATCCTCCACCAAGATTTGATGTTCTGCGACAAAGACTTTTAGAAACATGGATTAAGAATAGTTCGTGAGCATGGTATTGATATCGCTTATCTCAATACCAATTTTCAGTTCCCTACCATGAACCCTTTTGGATATATTCAGCCTTAAAAATCAAGTTTGTATTGGAGGTGCCCCTTAATATTTGGAGAATGGAAGCTTTGAGCTCCCGTAATAGCTTAAGTATTTTGATACCTTGAAAATATCGCTTCTTTTGTTTTGTTGTAGTCGTCAGCGCTTGCCTAAGCAACATCTATGGAGGTCTTATAAGTTTGTGTATAATTGGTATAAAGGTCTTTCACCGTTGGATTTTGGGTTTTATTTGCCACGCTATAATTCCGAGCGCCTCTTTTCAATGTCCCACCTATACCATCATATTCCAAAGGTGGTTGCGTAAAAGTGCTACTCAGCGAATGTATTGAATATGATGACATAAATTAATTAAGTTGTATGTGTTGTGCTCCTGCAAGATCTGACACGAAGATAACTTTCGTAATTGATTGCTTATATTGGTCTTAACAAAATTAATCGTTTTTGATATAAAGAGATGAACTGCTTTGCTATCATGGCTATTACAATCAGACACTACGGCAAAGGTTCTATGAAATAAGTTTTCGTTATCATTGTTATAAACAACGAACGGATGTAACGTGGCTTCATTATTATTCCAATGGTGTCCTTGAACGGCATCTTGTATAACCAGGGCATAGTGTTCAGCAAAATCCATTTTTGAATTAGCATTTTTCCTGGCAGCAATATAATTTTTTTTTTTTTCACTTACAAATCGGGACTGGCGCTTAGCTATAAAATGATGTGGCTCCAGCTTATTGATGTGTTCTACAAAATCGTAAACAAATGTGTGTGTAGTAAAGGAAATGTTTTCGAGATTCGAGTTGTGTCCAACTGTGTCAATGGATTTTTTCCCAAATTTTTCGGATAGTAATAAAAACCATAAAAATTTGTAGCTAAGGACAAAACAAAAAAAAACTTTGAACCTTTTTCCGAAAACCCGCATCGTTTTCATATTTTTCAATAATAAATTCTAATTTTGAAACATTTCGAAGAAAAACTAATAACACACGACTCGTTTGACATATACGGACGAAATTTTTTCGGTGCTTGCGGAACGGTTTCTCTTCACAATAAATGTATTTTAAAAATAAGATTTGCAAATTAACTTGGTTTTGAATAACAATTATTAAAACAAATTGATTTTTTAAAGCCTTTTAGGCCTACTATTGCAGCGAAAATTTCACACAATTATCTTCGAAGGCTTTTTTTTGTTTTCCGAAAAGAAAAAATTTGTAATTTTCACTCGGGCAGTTGGTATTGCTTTTTTGTCGCGCTGCGCATGGTGTAGTTGACGCGAGCGGCGCATATCTTATCCAGACTATCTCGAAAACGGCTCAACCGATTTGGATGAAATTTGGTATGTAGATAGTGTACCGCATTCTAAGAATTTTTACCTAGGTGTTGCCACATAGATTATTTTTTTGGGGTTGCCACCTATCTCAATTGTTTTTTATATATAATAAAATATGCCAATATGGATATCGTACGAAAGATATTTTCATTCGTATTTCCATAAAAATATTTCTAAGTGGGGTTGCCACTTATTGAGGTTTTTATATACATTTGTTGTTTAGGGTAACTACTAAATAACTATCTCGAAAACCGCTCATCCGATTTCGATGAAGTTTGGTATGTAGATAGTGTACCGCATTCTAAAAATGTTTACGTAGATGTTGCCACATAGGTTATTCTTTTGGGGTTGCCACCTATCTGACTTTTTTTTATGTGAAATAGACTATGCCAATATGGGTATCAGAAGAAGGTTTTTTCCTTCGTTTTGAAAAAAAAAATATTTCCAAGTACGGTTGCCACTTTTGTTCGACGAGAAAAATCCGGCAAAGAAGTTCATATACCGAGAATCGCACTCATCCAAGGAGTCGCTAAGGTGCAACTTCCAGTAAGGCCAACATTTGCCATGACTGCGCATAAAGATCTGGGATAAACTTTTGAGTTTGTCGGAGTGGAGCTAAATTCATCGATGTTCATGCATGGTATGTTATTTGTAGCGTTTCAAGAGTTAAATAACCAAATACATTGTAATGTTTCTGGAAAAAAGAAACGTACTCGGAACATGGTATGGAAGGAAGTGTTGCAATAGATTTCATATGTATTGAACATAAAAAGTTTTGCATAGTTCTATCATTAAAAATAAAGAAGAAGTCACAGAATGTTGACCGATATATGGAGCTCTAACCCACAAATATACCCATGTGACCCTAATCTTTCTCGACTATTTGAGAACAATCGACAGCTGCTAACCATACAATTCAGCAAGGAATCTAGTAAAGACTTGTCGAAAATTTGTTTGAGCAGCTACCAAGGAGTAATAACGTATATTCAAACTTTGTTACTAATAAAAAATTTTTAACATATTTTTATTATCAAGATATGTATTTAGAACGCTTCACTGCTGGTAAGTAAAACTATTCATACAAACAACCATAGTACAGGGTGGCTAATGAAAGCCGCTACCAAAAAAAAATTAAATAACTTTTTTTCTATTTAATGAATCTGGTTAATTTTTTTTTATTTTGCAGATTGACTTTTACATTTAACAAAAATGGATAACTGGGACACTGAAACAAGAATTTGGATTGTCCGCCGCTATCACGCACTGGAGTCCGTAGTTTCGGTTCAAAGAGAGTATAGGCGCACGTTTGGCGGCAATCCTCCGAGCAGATGGACCATAATAAGACTTGTAAACAATTTTGCCGAGCATGGGACAGTCAACAGAAGACCTTACCATCGAAACCCTTCAGTTCGAACGGAGGAAACAATCGCTGCTGTAGCTGCTGCCATACAAAACAATCCACGTGTTTCGACAAGAAGCTTATCTGCTCAAATGGGTGTAAGCAGACAGTCATTGCAGTCAATTATGCACAAAGATTTGGACTTATTCCCATATAAAATTCAAATGGCCAACAAACTGAACGCTGCAGACCTGCCGATTCGCTTGGAATTTTGCCAGAAGATGCTTCAAATGGTGGAAGAGGATGGAAACATGTTGAACTGTCTTTTCATGTCTGACGAGGCCCATTTCGATTTAAACGGCAACATAAACAAACAAAATTGTCGAATATGGAGTGCTTCCAACCCACAGATACTCCATGAGACGGAATTGCATCCACTTCGTGTCACAGTGTGGTGTGCAGTTTCATCACGCTGCATTGTCGGGCCCTACTTCTTCGAAGAAAACGGTCACACCGTTACGGTTACTGGAGACCGTTACTTGAGCATGTTGAGAGAGTTTTTCTATCCAGAATTACGCCGAATGAGAATTTCTTTCAACTCTGTGTGGTTTCAGCAAGATGGTGCAGCTCCTCATATAGCCCAACCTGTTATGACAGAATTGCGACGAAAATTTCCCAATAAGCTGATATCCAGAAACTCCACATTCCGTTGGCCACCCAGGTCGCCTGAACTTACTGCACCTGACTTTTTCTTGTGGGGTTATTGCAAACAGGAAGTCTTCAAAGCAAAACCAACAAATTTGAATGAACTAAGGCAATCCATTCGAGAAACAATTGCGGCTATTCCTGTCTCAACTCTCCAAGCAGTAATGAACAACTTTTTGGTATTCCATTATTTTTAAAACTAATTAAGCTATATTTAATAAAATTTAATGAGCTTTAACATGAATAAAAGAAAAATTAATTCCATGCACTGAAAAAAAAATTATTTGAGTTTCTTAGTGGAGCAAAATTCATCAGCCACCCTGTATCTTTATTGATGATTATCTAAATAAACTAAATTGTATGGCAACCTATGAAAATGCCGAGCAAAGCTCGGTCGCCCTAGTACTACACGTTAAAACGTGCATTTGCTGTAGAGTGAAAACGTTTTCGTCAAGAGCAGCGTTTAAACCAATTTCCAAACGACCGCCAAAGACCTTTATCATTGGGCTTCACAAACTCCATAGAAGTTGCTTATTATGACGATGACGCCTACAACAAAACAAAATAAGAGCTATTTTCAAAGTAATATAAAAATGCTAAAAATTGACAGGAACTCAAAGCTTCCATTGTGTTAAAGTTATGAGTTGGGGAAAACTTTATATTAAATCTAAAAAAATAAAACTAAAAAAAGTGTATCAAGGGTAATTCCATATTTTGGGGGAGTCTGAAAAATTTGAAAATTCGATTCTTGTTCTTATCTATTAGAAATACAAAAAAATCTGTGTAACTTCGAAAGTATTTCTACTTTATTTTTTTTTGTCACACAATGATTTGAAAAAAAAATTTAAAAAAAGGCCATTTTAGTTTTTAGATATGTTATATAATATATATATAGTAAATAGTACTTTCTAAAAAAAATTTTTAATTTAAATTTTTTTAATATACCAAAATGATCAGGGCGATGAGCTGTGTCGATATAGCCATGTCTGTCTGTCTGTTTGAACGCAATAATATATTATTCATTTGTCAGAGCCATCAAGATCCCGTCCAACACAACGCATAGCTCCCCTACAGTCGATTGTTCCGATAAACGGGTTTTGGCCTATAACTCTTCCAAATTTAAAAGCCAGGAACGTAAAATTTTGCAGATTTGGTACATATTATATACGTAATGTGACAAAGAAAATCAGCTAGATCGGACCTACATAACATGTAGCCCCCATACAATCGATTGTTCCGATATTTAATGGCTAGAAAGACAAAGCAGCTACTAATTAGATATGCAATGTGTTCGTGGCCGATATTTTCTCGGGCGTTATTTCACTGCACCGTTTTTCTAATACTTGTATACCTTGCCACACCCACAAAATGAGATTGTTTGCGTAGGTAAAATATACCTATATGCAAAATTTCATCAAAATCTGAGAGGGTCAGTTTCAAAATGTGCATTTTTTTCATAAGTTTTGACATGAAATTCATCATATGAACAAATTGAGCATTTCGTGCCGCTTCTGTGATACTAGGGATAAACTGCAAAGCAAATACTCAGGACCCCCGAAAATCCTGTGCTATGGCGTATAAATTATTTCTATTATTAACTGATTTTGATAATGATTACCACAGCCGCGGAATCTGCTAACGGTTTACGACTATTGCGAGTGCTCTGCCTTAAAATTCGTCACGAATTAATTGAAATACGATTATTATACCTTAGGAGGCACTCGTGTCTTGTGTAAGCTTAAAAGATTTTACTGAAATTGATAGTACCTCGATTTTTTAGGTTTCGCAATACTTTTATTTCTTAACTTTTTAAAAGCCAATAGATTTTAGGCCCAGACCCATACTTCTCTGACTAAAACTGTAGTGTCAAAAAGAGTAATTCGAGCAACCGCTAACTATTTCTGCAGATCATTTTTTTTGGGCATTAAGTGCATAAATTCATATCAATTTATAAAACGCAACTAAATCAAAAACTGTCCCAGCTGAAACTAAAAGAAATGTAGAAGTTCTACCTTCGTCATAAGAAATATTTTTTTTTGCCTTCAAGATTGACCTGTTCATCAAGGAAATTAAGAAATAAAATCTACATACATACACATATACCCAGTGGAAAAATTCGACATGCATGACTTTAACGACGTATGCGGAAATGCATGCGAACGCTTGTATTCAAGCAAGTAACCATCACAAAAATATAATTTTCAATGAAGCGCTCTTTTTAGTAGCTTCCAACTAAAGCGAAGTCGGTTGTATGCATCATAAAAACAGAACCCGAGTTATAGACCCGAATGTATAGAGCGTAATGCATATTCATGCCTGAATGCATCTTTACCAGGATGCAGAACCAGTTCTGTGCTTTAAGAACGCATGTTATCATGTGTCCGTGATCCCATACGATAGAAGCTTAAACTGAGAGCACAGCCATGACCTACTCGCTCTCTTCCGGAGACATAATGAAAGAGAGTGTATGAATAGAAAATGAGTTCACAAATGCTCAGTTCTCACCAAAACATTACTCTCTGCATTACCCTGGCATTTATAAATGGATACATAACTTTCATAGGACATCGTCGTAAGGAAAAATATGCATTCTGGAATGTATAGTGCCTATGTCCGATACAATCCTGGGTGCATGGCTATAAATGACCTTTCCCACTGGGTACCTAGAATAGATTTAGGTGTGAAGCATTTCCACCAGGCCCGTACGCAGGGGGGAGGGGTTTTGAGGGGTCACCCCCTCCCCTCCAAGGCGAATTCACTTTATGATTAAAAAAGATATGTTTTAAAAGCAGCACACAGTGTTTAAAAATAGAAAAGGTAATTTTAGTCGCATGAAATTAAAAACCCTTTCAAGTTTTGTATCCTATTAAATTTTAATGCAACAAAGTGCAACCTTTACTTATTAGAATTTTTTGGGCACAAATTTTTTTCATATAAGCAATTTTAGTTTTTTTTATAGAAAAACATGCATTATACCTGCAGAACATAAATTCTAAAAATTCGCGGCTATTTTTAATCTACAAATTCTACTAAAAAACCTTTGAAAATTGAAACGGAATTAGAGTAATGTTCCGTAAACGCTATGGAGGGTGTATGAATTAATCGTAGGTGAGGCTAGTATCTCACAAACTGGACCAAAAGGAACACTTTTAAAATTTGTGCAATAAAATCTTGCTACTAAATGAAATAGTACGGAAATACTCAGCGGTGCTGAGCAACAGTTGCGTTTGCTGAAAGCGCGCAATGATATTGGTTTTCCTTGAAAAAGCAAAAGCAGACCATGAAACAAATTTTCAATGTACCATTAAATTATCATCTGATTTAGCCTATTCAGAAAAGGAAGATGGTGCTTTTTGTAAATGTTGCGTATTATTTGGGTGCGAGCTAATAAACAAATTTTAGGACAATTGGTACTAATACCATTCCGGAACTGGAAAAACGCGTTAGAGGCATTCAACAAACATCAATCCACAGATTATCACAAAAAAATACTACTACAGTCGACTATGCGAGCTAGTATTGACCAAGGTAAAAATTTACCAATAGATTTGCAACTATCACAACAAAAGTTGGATTTTATTGCAAAGAGCAAAACATTTTCTAGTTTCCATTATCGATACCAGGATAACTTCTAGTGAACCACACAACAACGATGGAAACTTTCGGTTTGGAGTCATCATCGAAAAACGCTACGTACACAAGCCCTCGTATTCAAAATGAGTTGATTTTTAATTGCTTCTCATTGATACAAAAACACATTATTGAAAAAGTGAATAGATCGCAAGCTTTTTCAATATTAGCGGACGAGACTTCAGATATTTCAGGCGTTGAACAAATGCCGATTTGTGTAAGATATTTGGACATTGACGAAGGTACTCATAAAATTTGTGAAAGTTTCTTGACATTCACACCTGTGACCGATTTTTCTGGAAAAGGATTAGCTGAAACTATAATAAATTTTCTTGAATCTTCTGGGATCAACCTTACATATTTAGTTGGGCAAGGATATGATGGAGCTAGGTCTATGAGTGGCGAATTCCTTGGTGCGCAGAGTTACGTCAAAGACAAATATCCGCTAGCCAATTATTCCCATTGTGCTTCGCACAGTTTTAACGTAGCTGTTAATGACGCGTGCAAAAGTAATGAAATAAAAAATTTCATAGGCACCATCAAGAGTATTTACGGATTTTTTAAATATCCAAAGAGGCAACTTGCTCTACAAAAGGCTATTGACGCTAAACAAAATTTGACGAAGAACAAAAAATTAAAAAGTCATTGTGCCACAAGATGGGTTGAGCAGCATGAAGCTGTAGCGACTTACCTTTATTCACAGCTTGCAGTTATCTCCGCCTTACAGAATATTTCAGCTACATGAAGGGACTCAACAGCAATCAAAACATTGGTATTTCAGGTATAGTAAAAACAATATGGGCCTGCTCGATAATGCATCACTGCATAGTGTTTTCAAAGCATTTCTTTCAAAAATGGAACCCTAGTCTCCTTTGTTATAGGCGTATAAGCAATTTTCGCGAAACAAATAGTAGTTATTGAGTATTATGAGGAAACTGCTTAGCCGGCAGCCAAAGATCGAGGCAAAAGATGCAGTGATGCTTGTATTTACTGCATTATAGGGTAAGGTCAATTTATCAAATTAAATCTTATTTTTTATTTAAGATCACATTGCAAGTACTCACGTCAGTCAATTCCTTGAACTTGACATTGAGTCGCACTCTACAAAGTGTCAATCAATATTTTGGTATCGAGGAGGGAACTTGCTGAAGAAAATTTTAAAACAATTTTTCAAGCGGCATTGGTTATATGTGATGAGTACGATATTGAAATTCGGAAACCAAGACTTGCACGCACGAATTTGCAGCTTTCCATTGAAGAGTACTATAGAATTGCAATTTACATCCCTTACTTGGATCTTTTCATAACGCATTTGCAAGATAGGTTTTTGAAACACAGAGACATTTTATCTAATTTTACTTGTCTGTTCCCAGACAAACCAGAAGATTTTGATATAAAATCTTGTTGTAAGCTATTTAAGACTTATGAATCTATTTTACATGACTCATTGCCATCAATATGGACGAGTGAGGCACAGTTGTGGAGCAAGCGCATAGCGGGTATGAAGATCAAGAATTCTTTAGAAGCCCTTATTATTTGTTATATTGATGCTTTCCCAAATGTATATCAAATTTTGAGAATTCTGACTGTTTTGCCTGTTACGACTGCAGGAAATGAACGAACATTTTCAACTTTGCGTCGTCCTAAGACTTATTTAAGATCGACACTGAGTGAAAACCGCCTTAATGGTCTTGCTGCACTTAATATTCATCGCAATTTAGAGGTCGACGTTGAATTGGTATTAAAAGAATTTTTCTTTCTCTCAACTAAAATGTGATTTTTGCTTAACAAAGAAAAATTATAAAATAATCATATTTTAAGATATTTCGTTTTTGTTATTCAAAGTAGTTTATAGCGCCCGCTAGATACACCCACCCTCCTCCGACCGGCTAACTCTTCCTTTGACCACAGTATTCCTTAATCCGGTAGTAATAATAATTTTTACTGAAAACCCCCCCAAGGAAAAATCCTGCGTACGGCCCTGATTGCCACTAAGTGATTGAAGATTGCTGAATCGACAGGTAGACATTCAAAGTGTGCTAAATTTAAAATATTCCTAATTGGTGTTCGATACATCAATGGCTCTGACGATAAAAGCACGTAAAAGCATGGCTGTGTTGGAGCGACTTGATGTTTGAGTTGTAATTTCATTCTTCTTTCATTAATTTTGTTCTTTACAGTTTGCATTTTTAATGGGGTCTGCCTGCTTACTTTCTGCTGACGTACCATCAATAGCGAAAACTTGCGTATCATTCTTATGTTCGGACCCACCAAAAATTAAATGCAAAAAAAAACGATGATAATGTAAATGAATTGATGCTATGCTATGGTGTACAGCATTTGTTGGAATTTTGTTTGCTTATTCTGCACATTAAACTTTCATATATATTTCGTATTCCATGTATCAATATTCCCATTGGTATGTACAAGGATTGTCCTTTGCCTTGCACGCGAAGTTACCAATTATTAAACTGCCTTCGAAGCACAAACATATCAGCACACGAGGCACCACGAGGAGGCTGTTGAAGGCCAAAAACTGCGGCAAAAGTAAAGTTGAACTTTTGGATGTCATTAGCTGGGCTGGGAAATTGATTTACGGCATTTGGCCATAATGTCGTCTCCGAATTTTCTGTAATGGCAATGTTCTGGACAGCGGCTTTAGCATCGCTGCGGCTCTGTCATCCATTAACCTTAATAACGGTTTTGTTTTGTTCCTTGGGAATGTCGTGATTGGTATGGCTATTGAAATATATTATGAATTCACTAAATTGTTGTTGGTTCTGATAAGGGTTTGAAATGGTATGGACAATAACAAGATTAACAGCCTCATTCCCTTTGACGAACGATACGCTTAACGAACGATACCTGCGATGACGATATCGGGCGTTTTTGGTAACCTGAATGTTACGTTGCCGTTTATCGTGTAAGCTTATGTCCAAACGAAATCGAATGTCAAATTTTGCAACTCTGTGCACCTGTGTTTTGTATTGCACTGTGTAATTTTTGTGAAATTAATATATTGTGCGTATACATATTTGTTCATTAATAATGTACCAAGCTATTGCTCTGGCTTTGTCGTCGGAAGAAGCTGAGCCTAGAATCCCAAGGCGGATATTGCGTGGTGTGATGAATGTGCTTGATTTATGAGACGCTGAGTATGTAAACAAAAGTTTGGGTAATTGTTTCTTTTAGGAGACAACTGCTAAAACGCTTCCAAAAATATCGGGAGAGGTATCAAAAGACGCGTTTTGACTTCGGTATGTTTCTGTGAAAAGTTATTAATCCCAAAGGGACCCATGGTATTTATGTGCAGAACACCTTCCTGCGTAGGCGGTCTTCGGAGACAGAGAATTTTCAACTTTTATTGCAAATATCTCTTCACAGAAATAAAAAGTCAAAAGTTCGCTTTCGGATTATTGATACCGAGGTCAAACGCGTCTTTTGATACCTCTCCGGACATTTTTGAACGTGTTTTAGCAGTCCATTTCATCATCAATGATAGCCATTGCCGTCTTGTTTGATTTTGACACTTGGTTTTCGCATTAACAGCCGATTATTGTGATAGAGGTTACCGCTTTAGCACTTTCGGTTCGTAACAGTCAGCGGTTATCGTGTTGCTATTCATGCTACCAACACAACAACGACTATCGTTTTGGACACGATATCGTCAAAAGAAATGAGGCTGTAAGTAAAAGTGTCTCCTACTTCCCGTGTCCAAAATCGATTAGTTTAATTTTGTCCAAAATCGATTAGTTTAATTTTGTTTGACCAGCTGAACAGAGGGTCGAATTATTTTGTTCACATACCGATAGAATGTAAAACCTTAAATCCAGGAACTCAGATAGATGTGCATACATCAAAGTTCTTAACATGAATACAGACAGCGATGGAGTCAGTCCGTCCATCACTCACTCAACCTGAGTAGAAATTTAGATATTTGTATGAAGTTTGCCACACATCTCGCTTACCCTTTTTCAGTTTTGAAAAAAGTATGGAAATGTGATAACTCATTGATATAAGCAGCTTAAATGGTAAATTGACTTGACCTTTCTATTAAAGAGTTTGAAAGAAATTGGCGTAGTGGCTCCCACATATGAGTGAACAAAATTTTCAAACTTGGACTATTAATAATTTCAGAGCCGGCTGTGACAGAATAACAACTCTGGAGCGAAATACATTATTGTTGTGAAAAGAACATTCCGTTGAAAATTAACTAAATCGCTTTTTATAAAAATTGTCTAAAAATGAGGTAGAAAGACGGAAAATACCACGTCTTTGGTAATATTATTTTAACTTAATTTTATTCTAAAAACTACTGACAATAAATCCCGATGAGTCCAAAAAATATAAGAAAGGCTTCTAACCCCTTACATTTCAAAATAAAAATTAAAATATTGAAAATTGATTTCATTTAATTCGGGTTTTTCGTTGTTCTAAAAAATGTGACTAAAGGGAGTTAGCAGCTTTTGACTCGTTGCCGACGATGTAGTTATTTTTGAAATTGGGTGTTGCCAAACGTAACCGTATTATACTTCCTGTACCACACTGCATACCTGTGCAAAAAATTTCTGTAATATAACATCTGTTTATGAACTGATATCGAACATTTCGAAACACATAAAAAGGAGACATTTAAGTAACTTATTTCGCTAAATAATTTAAATGTGGTAAGTGTGAAGTGGTCGTCTGGATGTTGTTAGGTAAATAATTTTGAATTTTTACAAGTCATAACAATAATAATAGTTTTAATCAATATACCTCCGAGCAGATTAATGGCCTATCTTCTCTACCAATTGGTGATGTGTTTTCTCTACAAATTTTCGGGACCTACATGTCCTATCGACTCCGAACGGCACTTGCAAGAAAAGTCGAAATTTCACTGCCATTTCCATCAACAACATCAAGAACATTAAGGCCTTAATTCTAATGTGGTAACAAATTTCGTTTTACCAGCAAATAAATAGTTTGGAAACTTTTACACTTAAGTTGCAGTTCAATTTCGTAACCACCAAAATAGGTAGTTACGTCACTTAACCGCGAAAAATTGCACGTGTTTTGTAAATATTTTTGTGGCCAGAACATACTTCAAATTTTGTACACATACTAGTTCACAAGAATTAATAAACAAAATTAGCACTTTTTACATTACATGAACTGCATTGCCAACGGTTACGATTTTCGGTTAGATAATCTTCCAGGTACAAAATTACCGGTTACGCACAGAATTGACCCTTTAAGAGTAAAACTTGTTTTGCATTTATTTTGACGTGGGATTCGAGATGGATTAATTGTAAATAATAAATGCAAATCGGTTCTTAAACATAAAATCTTTAGCAAATTTATCAAGTGATATTTTCCATGCATTGCATCGGTATTGTATTTTCAGATTCAACCGAAAAACTTATTTGATCTTTTTTAAAGCAACATACCTACAAAAGCTTACGTTGAAAACATGTTTTAAGCGAAATCTGGAGCGGAATTACGGCATACGTTCCGTGATCGTAAACCGTTTTTAAGGTCACAATAACGTTGAAACTGTAGAACTTTTTAAAAGAGCAATAATGCATAATTGCACCGACATAAACTTCCAGTCCATTGTCCAGGGATGACATCATTCCGTATAACGATTAAAGAGCTATTGTCATTAACAACCTCGCTTTCGATCACGGAATGTATAACATTCTTCGACCACAGGATGTTCACAGATAAGACCTCATTCACACTTTTCGTGCTAATTTTTTTTTTTAATTTTTAATATTTTTTTTTTTCAAAACTATTTATATCACAGGCAAATTCGTACAAAAAAAGGGCCAACTGCCAAATTTTAACATCGCAGACAATTCGGTTTGCATATTGTTAGGAAGGTGAAATTTAGCTCACAACTCAATTCGCGGGACACAGGGTGCTGTGGAAAATCCACAATCTTAAAAATAAGGTTGTAAGTGTTTTTCTGGATTACATCTAATCGGCTAATTTTTTTAGAAAAAAATTCAATAATCTTTTTTGTTACGAAAAACGAGGTTTACATTTTTCATTTGACCCTTTTTGCTCTAGCTTTGTTGTGTAAGAAGTTATTAGCCAAAAACTGGATTTCGCCTTAATACATGAACTTGCTGAAAATATACCCATACTCCTCTTTGTAGAGCATTGTAAGACGAACAAATTGATATATATATGAAGTAGTTTGAAGCCTTACTACTCTGTGTTTTTAAAGCACAATGTCAGCATGCATTGAAAATTTAATTACTTAAATATAATTTTTCAATTATTAAAAATATTAATTTTTCCATTGCGGTAAAAAACTGATTGTGATAGTGTTGCTATAGTTAACGTAGTGTTTTTAATTTGAGTGTGTGTAGAACAAAGCTTCTAGTAAATTGTACTAGAGATAAGATCGAAATATGTAAGTTTAGTAATAAATTGCACTGGCACACAAGTTGTCTATACTTGGGACCCAACTAGGGGCATGTATTTCGGCCCACTGAATGCGGATTTGAAATCCGTTTGGCCCGCTCATCCTCCGTTTTGAATAAAATGCAAAAAACAAAAAAAAACGTATAAAGTTGGGCTCCATTTTTGTGTTTTTCTTTTGCATTTTACTCAAAACTGGAGGGTGACCGACCCAAACGAACCTCAAATTCGAAATACATGCCTGTTGGTAGATTCGGTTCAAAGTACAGGCATGAATTATTTTTACTTGTGTGCCGGTGTTATTGAGCAACCCTAACATGTTAAATGCCACCATATTATACAATTGTAGGGTTCCAGTGGCACGAACTTTTATACCTTACACGAAAATGAAATGGTATAATAACTTTGGTCCGATGTTTGTAACTTTGAGAAGAAAAAGAGATAGACCCAACAATATGCATACCGAAATGATCAGGGCGATGAGCTGAGTCGACTTATCGATGCCCGTCTGTCTGTTTGTATGCAAACTAGTCCCTCAGTTTTTGAGATATCTGGTATGGAGCCGCCATTTTTCATGAGATTAATCATTTGTTGGAATCAGCAAGATCGTACCAATACAACGCATAGCTCCCATACAATAGATAGTTTTGATAAATGGGTTTTGAGCTATAATTTTGCAGTTAAAAAGCTAGGAACGTAAAACTTTGCAGGTTTGGAAGTTATTATATACTTAATGTGTGTAGTGAAAATCACGCAGAGTGGACCAGCATAACACATATCTCCCATACAATCGATTTTTCCTATAAATGGGGTTTCGGCTATGTATCTTTAAATTAACAGTTTAGCAGAGTTTTTACTAATTTTGAGTAAGGATCGGACACTTAAAAAAGTGATGCGTATTCATGAAAGGTATAAAGTCTTCGGGACAGTCGAAGACAGCCCTTTCCTTACTTGTTTTATTATGTGGTTTGAGAGAACCATTAGCCTTAAGTGGTTCTATTATCTCTTATGCTCTACTCCTATTTTCAATGATCAATACAAATTTTTAATAGTTATTATTGTATTTGTTGTGGTACCGTTTCACTTTAGGCATTGTAGATTGTAGAGTAGAAGTGGTAAAGATGAATGAATGCTTCGTTTGCAAAAAGGCTTTGCTTTAAAACGTTGCGACCGTAAAAAAAGGGGAATTGACATGCTGCTGAAACTGAGCGTCCAGAGAAAGCGCGTTGAAATACGCACGTTACTTGAAAATGTTGCCGAGATTCAAATCCACGATTCTTGTCGTAAATTTTACTCCGACTCTCGGAACTCCACTGCGCTGTTTTCATCGCCATCACCATCCATATCATCTACGATTGTGGTGTCTACGCCCCTGTTTAATTTCAATGAAAGGTGTTTTATATGCAGGGAAGCTATATACGAAAAGAATACTCGACGGAAAGTTTATAAGTTAATCAATAAAGAAAATAAAGTTTCAATTCTAAGTGCAGTGCAATATCGTACCGACACATTCGCTCTAAAACACAATAAAATTAGAGCAAAACGGGCCAAATAAAAAATGTAGAGCTCGATTTTCTTAACAAAAAAGATCATATGAGTGTTTTCGAAAAAATTTGCAATTTCGACGTAAGTCAAGAACAACACTTACAACCTTATTTTTAAGATTGTGAATTTTCCACAGCACCCTGTATCCCGCAAATAGAGTTTTAAGCTAAATTTAACCTTTCTAGCAATATGCAAACCGAATTGTCTGCGCTGCTAAAGTTTTGCCAGATAAAACCGCATTGCCTGTACTATTATGCCAGCAGATGGCATATTTATCCAAATATTCTTAACCTTAACCAAATTGATTCGAAATTAGACTATGAAAAACTCTATGTAGCTTGATGGCCTGCCACAGCCCACTTTTCCAAAACTTGTTTTACCCATAAGCGATACATTTATTCCTGCGATATTTTTCGCCTATTGATGACAAGCTATAACATAAGAGTGCGCATATAACATTTGCTATCAGATATTGTTGCAGTTTGATGTGCAAATCCAAAGTTTTTTCGCTTGCCACGTGTGAATTCTGCCTAACTTGCCCGTTCGGCAACTGAGTTTCACATAAGTTAACTCATGTATGTTCGAGGCTTCAGGCAACAAGTACCTCTCTTCAGGGTTGCCAATTGGGGCTTCTCTTATCAAATTTCGGATTTTATTTTTTCTTGGTAGGGCGGTATACGACTAAAATTTTTATAGGTTTTATGGTTTGTTCTTTTCACAAAAAATATTGTCTCTTTTATTGTTAAACGGATAAAGGACCATACATATTTACAAAGCCGTCTCATCAGATGTTGGCAACTTTCAGGCGGGACGGAGGGCTCCCGTAAATAATATTCGTTCACCGAATGAGGCCTTTACTTCCAAATTCCATGCCAAGTTCTGAAAAGCGTTTTCTGGCAAGAGTTAATTCTTTGTTGTATTTCGAACAATGTTGTTCTTGTTAAAGCAGGTTCTCAGTTAAAAAAGAGATATACATAGGTGATTCGTTTGTCCCTACCTTACAATGAAACCCATTTTATTGTGTGCAGTGTAACAAATAAACATTATTGAAGTAGTCAAATACCGTAGTAAATTTTTGAAATGGTTATTGGTGGGAAAAAAGTTTGCTAGTGGCAGCCCTACTTGTACTGTTTCCCTTGCATGAAAAGTAATTAATGACTTTAGCTTTCACGTGGCACTTGTCATCAGCTAGAAACAATATCTTCGGAAGGATAACAAAAACTTAATGGCAACACATAATGACCTATCAAAACTTTATGCATATGTTCATACCGATATGCAGACATGCAGGCATACATATGTACATAAGGTTTCGGACTAATAAGTCATCATTTCAGAGTAAATTCTATCAAAAATTGCAGAAGACTACACTATTTAGCAATAAAAACAGGCTAAAGCCTATTAATGAGGAGTGGGCCTTACGGAAATCATATTTATTGTAGTTGCCTATAGGATTGCATATCGATATTTTCATATATAATAGAAAATTAGTATATTTAGTAAAATCTAGAAAATATTTTTAAAAGTTCGAGCTATATCACAATAGGTAGTTCATGTTTTCTCGCACCAGTAGTTTTATTAAAACCCGAGTCCGGGGTCATAACTACTGAAATTTTTTGTAGCTATACAGCATAAAATAATAAATACTTTTGTGATAACTTTTAGCCGTTTGTATTTGTAACGCTTTTGACTTGTGTATGCAGTGGCGTAGCCAGGATTTGGGGAAGGGAAGGGATTTTTTTTTTTTTTTTTTTTAAACCTGAAGTTTGTTTTGAAAATGTATGCAAAATTCTCGAAAACTCAAAGCAATTTTATCAAAGTGTTCAATTTTTTTCAAACACAAACGCAGAACGCACCGGTTTCGAGTGAAGGATTTTTAGTTTTGTATTAGACTACGTTTATTATTTTAAAACAAAAATACTTTTTATTAGATAATGGGCTATACTTTTATAAAAAACGTGTAAAAAATGCTCGTCGCTATTTATTTTTCCGCCGTTGTGTGCTCTGATTAACTTAATGAGCCTGCCTACTCTAGTATTTTCAGGCCGCCTGAATTCGGGTTTTTAAAGACGCGAGAGATAAAGGAGTGGAGTTTTAGCACTTTTACGGTATTATTTCGATCTGTTATTTTATTACTACCAGAGCCAATGTGTACGCATACCTCGAAACCGATTTTGTCCTTCTGCAAAAAAAAAATCATTTGTAGAAGGTCTGAAAAGACTAGTCTATGTAACTATATAGGCTTAATATTCAAATGCATAATCCGCTAACCAATAATTTCATATATATTCAAAAAAGTGCACTTTGTCGTTAGCCTAAAATAAGACAATTATAAATCAGAAGCATAAAATGGTATTGTGTTATTCAATCGAAAGTAAAAAATGGTAGTTCATTGAAGAAGGGGGATATATCCCCAACTGCCTCCCCCCCGCCGGATACGCCACTGTGTGTATGTAATGAGTGGATAAAACTGTAATATGCCTAAAAGTTTTATGATCAATATAAAAACATCATGTCATAAACCTATTGAGCGTGTGTATGTCTATTTCAATATGAACAACATTTGTCCTTTATGAAAATTGTGTAAATTTCGCGCAAAAACAATACATTTACCACATAACTTATACAGGTAAACTTCGATAACTTAAACTCTTGGAGTTCATAGAAAACAATTTCAGTTGTGGTTTTTCGATTAAAATTGTCTCAGCTGCCTTACTATTTCTACAGTTTCGAACTATTTATATATTGTACAGTTTGCATCTACCTAGTTTTTGAAATTCAAATGCATTTTTTTAGATCTCCGTAAAATTGAGATCGAATGAAATATTTCTTATCTTACTTTGTCTGCTTGTCTAGCGTAAAGTGTAAATGTGTAATAAGTATATTCTCTTATAGTGAGGAAGTATAGTATATAAATATATCATAATAAATACACAACATTTAAGTTTATTTATTATATTTTCAAAACATTTAAATCTCAATTCAAGTGTACTTCGAGCAATGTATTTGATTTTTACCCGCGTTTTGATTTGTATGATTCTTATTTTTAGTCAATAAATTGTATTTGAAATAGCATGTAAAAACATCTTTGTAACAAAGCTAAATATTTAATCTGTCAACGAACCGATTCAATAGACATTATTGTTCCTCACTTTTTCCCAATAAATATAGGTTCAAGATAACTCCACTTAGTTAAAAGACACGAGTGAAACTCGCTAGTTTCTACCTTTGAGCTGTATAAAATCATTTCTTGATTGCGGCCGCCGTGGTGTGAAGGTAGTGTTGCCGGCCTACCACACCGAAGGTCCATGGTTCGAGCCCTGGTACATGTAACATCAAAAGTGATTTGAAAAAAAAAAAAAAAAATTTTTCAAAACGGGGTCGCCCCTCGGCAGTGGTTTGGCAAACTCTCCGAGTGTATTTCTGCCATGACAGGCTTCTCAGCAAAAATTCGTCTCCTTTGTAGATGCCGTTCGGAGTCGGCAAAAAACTGTAGGTCCCACCAATTTGTAGGGAAAATTCAAATCGGCGCACCACAAATTGGAAGAGAAGCTTGGCGCAAAAATCTCTTAGGAGGTTTATGATGATATACCTGTTGTATATCGCGCCATAGAGAGAGAGATTGCTTTTCTGCTTCGAATCCTTTCAATTAGTTGGCTAATTTGAGTGCTTAAAGATAAATTCGTTACGTTTATTGGTAATTATGTCAAAATAGTGTTCTGAAATTAATCATTCTTTGATATTACTGACTTTCATGGCAATTTGGATTTGTATCCGCCCCTGCGCATACTAAGGGCCATTTTCACAGTTGCGAGTTAACTCACATTCTACAGTTAACTCTAGCTTTTCAATTTTCAAGTTGAGTTAACTAGAGTTCAATCGCTCAACATTGGTGAGTTAACCTTGGGTTAGAATTCATAAGGTTATCTAGTGTGTATTGGGCAGCAAATATTTACCAAACTAGCTAAAATAAAATCGTGAATCGATAGTTAACTGTGGAATGTAAGTTAACTCGGCAAGGTGAAAATGGCCCTAAGTTTATACAAATCTTGTGTGCGAGTGTATGAAGCCTGCAAAAAAAAGCGATACGTCTGGGATGTATCCGGGATAAGTCGCAAAGGAGCATGCGACCAATGCCAGTTTCGACTTATCTCAACTATGCCTATAGCGGAATGGTTAGGATCAATTGTAGCCCACTGCAGACGAAAAGTAAAAAAAACAAGTACGGAAAGGGCTGTCTTCGACTGTGCAGAAGACTTTATAAATTTCATGAATACGCATCATGGTTTTAAGTGTCCGATCCTTACTCACAATTAGTACAAACTCTGCTAAACTGTTAATTTAAAGATACATAGCCCAAACCGCATTTATCGGAACAATCGATTGTATGGGAGCTATGCCACCTCTTACCAAATTTCATAGAGATATTGCTGAAACTAAGGGACTAGTTTGCGTTCAAAAAAAACAAACGGACGGACGGAAGTACGGACAGGCGAACATGGCTAAATCAACTCAGCTCATCGCCCTGATCATTCCTGTATACTTATTGGTGGGTCTATCTCTTCTTCTTCTCATACTTACAAACATCGGATCAAAGCTATAATACCATTTCATGTTCATGAAAGGTATAATAAACTAAAATCAAATCAAATAAAATAAAATACAATAAAATTGCATTAAATTAAATTATTTTGTTGTTGGTTTTAATGCCTGCTCATGTTTACATATTTTAGTTTAACAAGTTCAAGAGCAGTTGATAATAATTCTTACTAAATTATTATTATTTTTGATTAGAGGAAAAATTGAAAGCAAATAAAAAAAAATAAAGTAAAATAAATTAAAATAAAAAAAAATTATTAAAAAAAAAGTGAAAGGAGCTATGAAACCAAAGCAAGGAAAGAAAAGAAAAGAATAGAAAAGAAAAGAAAAGGAAAGAAAAGAAAAGAAAAGAAAAGGAAAGGAAAGAAAAGAAAAGAAAAGAAAAGAAAAGAAAAGAAAAGAAAAGAAAAGAAAAGAAAAGAAAAGAAAAGAAAAGAAAAGAAAAGAAAAGAAAAGAAAAGAGAAGAAAAGAAAAGAAAAGAAAAGAAAAGAAAAGAAAAGAAAAGGAAAGAAAAGAAAATAAAAGAAAAGAAAAGAAAAGAAAAGAAAAGAGAAGAAAAGGAAAGAAAGGAAAAGAAAAGAAAAGAAAAGAAAAGAAAAGAAAACAAAGGAAAGGAAAAGAAAAGAAAAGAAAAGAAAAGAAAAGAAAAGAAAAGAAAAGAAAAGAAAAGAAAAGAAAAGAAAAGAAAAGAAAAGAAAATAAAAGAAAAGAAACGAAAAGAAAAGAAAAGAAAAGAAAAGAAAAAGAAAGGAAAGCAAAGGAAAGGAAAGCAAAGGAAAAGGAAAGAATAGGACAGGAAAGGAAAGGAACGAAAAGAAAAAAGAAAAGAAAAGAAAAGAAAAGAAAAGAAAAGAAAAGAAAAGAAAAGAAAAGAAAAGAAAAGAAAAGAAAAGAAAAGAAAAGAAAAGAAAAGAAAAGAAAAGAAAAGAAAAGAAAAGAAAAGAAAAGAAAATTAAATACAATAAAATAAAATAAAATAAAATAAAATAAAATAAAATAAAATAAAATAAAATAAAATAAAATAAAATAAAATAAAATAAAATAAAATAAAATAAAATAAAATAAAATAAAATAAAATGAAATAAAATAAAATAAAATAAAAAAAATAAAATAAAACAAAATAAAATAAAATAAAATAAAATAAAATAAAATAAAATAAAATAAAATAAAATAAAGTAAAATAAAATAAAAGAAAAGGAAACTAAAGGCAAGGAAAGGAAAGGAAAGCAAAGAAAAGGAAATCAAAGGAAAGGAAAGGAAAGGAAAGATAATCCTCAGCTAAACGCATATTAGCAATTAAGTTTTGACCAACTTAATATGTGTTTTTCTCAAACTCTCCAGGTACCAATTTTTTCGAGTGCTTCGAAAATTACTTGCGTCATGTGCCGTCAGAATTTGTCAATTGGATTTCATAATAGGCAATTGGAATTCAGAATGTGTGAATTTGATTTCAGAAATAGGCAATTGGATTTCAGAATGTGTTAATTGGATTTCAGAATAGGCAATTGGAATTCATAATGTGTGAATTTGATTTCAGAAATAGACAATTGGATTTCGGAAGGCGTCAATTGGATTTCAGATAAAAACAAATTTATTACGCAAAGTTGGAAAATAATTCTTAAGTTCAAGACAGGATGTAAATTCATTTCAGTAAATTATGTAATACAGATACAGTTCAAAATAAGACATATGTACATACATAAAAATATATCATTCTCCGACCCTCATATCTTTCATTGCTAATGCGTCAGCAAAGAACGATGCTGCGTGTTTCACCGCCCGAGCACAGTCCCCTGTTGTTATTGTAGCCTTTGCTTGGTCTATTTTGCCTTCAAGGTATTGGAGCCGTTGATCCATTACATTGAGGCCTTGCATATTTTTTTTTTTTCCATATTTCATGGCCTTCTTTATACAAAATCAAGTATTAGCATCGCAAAAATAGTTCGAAAGGTATTTTCTGAAATCCACTTGACGATTTCTGAAATCCAATTGACGGCTTCCGAAATCCAATTGTCTATATCTGAAATCCAATTCACACATTCTGAATTCCAATTGCCTATTCTGAAATCCAATTGACACATTCTGAAATCCAATTGCCTATTTCTGAAATCAAATTCACACATTCTGAATTCCAATTGCCTATTCTGAAATCCAATTGACACATTCTGAAATCCAATTGCCTATTCTGAAATTCAATTGACATGTTCCGAAATCCAATTGCCAAATCTGAAATTCAATTGTCGTTTTCTGAAATATAATTGGAGTTTTCTGAATTCAGTCTGGAAAAGGTGTAGATCTATAGTAGTATGTTTTCTGTCAAGTCAGTTAATTCACTGCTAAGTATTATATATACTTAAATATGGGTTTATTGCTTTCTAAAACTCATTTTTACAATGTCATCAAGTAAATATACATGACTGTGTTTAAATTTCATGCTGTCAATTTTTATTTGCAAGCGACAAATTATAAGTAAATGAATGAGTAAATTCTGAGTGCGGATTAAATAATCCGAACAAAATGTTTTAATTTTTATACCTAGTAGTGCTATGCCTAACGGTAGTATGTAACGAATCGAATTAGATATTGACTTATACATATCAAAATGTTCGCCCGTCTGTCCGTCTGTGAACACGATAACTTGAATAAATGTTGAGATAGCAGGTTTCATGGCACATGTCTCTAAGCGGTATTTAAAATGGGCGTAATTGGATGATAGCCACGCCCACTTTTTATATATAGAATATTTTCGAAAATACAAAAAACGTGAGTATTCAGAACATAATAGACCTATAAGGATAAGGTTAAGCATGTACATTAACATCAAGGAAGAAAATAGATTTAACCAGAAATTTTTGAAAATGGGAGTGGCACAGCCCACTTTTCCTTAAGTCAAATTTGGAAATATTAATAATCATAAATCAAAAACCGTTCAAGATATGGTCACGAAATTCGGAACACAGATTTTTGTGAATATAAGGAATGTTCCAGAAAAAATGGCCAAATCTATTAAGGTCCACGCCCACTTTTTTACTTTTATAGATATATTTAATAGGCAATAACTTTGTGCAAAATAGCTTTATATCATTTCTATTTTACTTTCAAAGTGTATGTGAACGAAAAAATTATATTTATATTGGATTATTCCACAAAACATTTTAGGCCATAACTCCGAACAAAATTGATTTCTAGGAACGAAGTTTGGCGAAAATGTTGAATGTACAAGGGTGACTATCTATCTATCTATGGCGCGATACACAACAGGTATATCATCATAAACCTCCTAAGAGATTTTTGCGCCAAGCTTCTCTTCCAATTTGTGGTGTGCCGATTTGAATTTTCCCTACAAATTGGTGGGACCTACAGTTTTTTGCCGACTCCGAACGGCATCTACAAAGGAGACGAATTTTTGCTGAGAAGCCTGTCATGGCAGAAATACACTCGGAGAGTTTGCCAAACCACTGCCGAGGGGCGACCCCGTTTTGAAAAACTTTTTTCAAATCACTTTTGATGTTACCTGTACCAGGGCTCGAACCATGGACCTTCGGTGTGGTAGGCCGGCAACACTACCTTCACACCACGGCGGCCGCCAAGGGTGACTGTTTATTGTAAAAATGGGAGCAATCGGTTGAGGGCCCCGCCCAGTTTTTTAACATAGTTTTGAAAAATTTGTTTGTAAAATTAAAAACGCGATATTTCTATTACTATGCAAGCTATATCAATAAGATCTTGCACACATAATAAGATTTTTAGGCAAAACTCGACGGCAATTTTGTGGATTTTGGGGAGGTAGGCGTGGCGCCGCCCACTTTTCAGCATTAAAGGCGATTGCTTGCAATTTCAACTAGATATTTCAATGAAAATTGGTTAGCTGCTTCTCAATAGCAAGTAGTTTACTCCTGCGAAAAACTAGGCAAATCCGATAACACACAAGCAAAATATCTGGGGAAGTAGTTAATGCCCCACTGCAATAGGGAAGTTATATATGTTTTTTGATTTTCATAGCTTTCATGAACATGAAATGTTTGTAAGTATGAGAAGAAGAAGAGAGGGGCCTATCAGTGAGTATACTGAAATGATAAGGGAGATGAACTGAGTCGTTTTAGCCATGCCCGTCTGTCTATTTGAACACAAAATGTACATGTATTGATATATTGAAAATATGTGGTTAGCAGTGATTAGGAGGGAACCTATTTATATTCAAATTATTTTAAAACTCCAAGCTCATAACAGAACTATTTTTATTGATAACAAGCAGCTGGCTTTATAATACGAACTGCAAAACATTAAAATAGACCTGCGTAAGTTGGGATGCCATAAGAGATCACTACTAGGTATATAATGTGCGGTTCCACCCAAACTTAGACTTACTTGTTTATTTTCGTAGTCGTGATGATGGGTTAGCGTTGTTTTAGCACGCTTTGTGTGTGCGTTAAAAACACAAACATAAATCATAAAATGTCCACAATAAAAAATTGTAGAACAACAATCGAAATTAATTTAAAAACACTAACACCCTGATGCGTTAATCTTCTTGTCTGCATATTTACGTTTTATTTTATAAATATTTCCCTTTTCACATATTAGACTTTTCAACATCATTATTTATCGCTTAACAAAGCATGGTAATTATATTTTTTAGCAACAATGGAAGACAATTGGAAACGACGAGTGAGGTTAAGTCATGCTTCACCTGTCATTTCTATAGCATGTGATATTTCGAAAGTACATGAATAGTTTTCCACCTCGAACTGTAGAGTGACATTTAAAGTTTTGTAGAATATCCTTTCTTCATTCTTAGTAGTTTTAGGAGGCGTCGTTTCGAAGAAATCGTCTCTTAATTTCTAGTTCCGGTTCTTGTAGTTGTGTTGCATATGCAGGGCGTGTGTAGCCCATTGTAGAAACTGTGCAGAATATTAGTAACGAAAATTAAGAATGCAATTTAGTAATTCTTAGTGATAGTTTTTTAAGGTCCGGAACTCTCCTCGAGAGGTACAATCATGGACAGAGTTAAACTTATCACAGTGACTTGTAAGGGAAGTTGGTATGTCAAACCAAATTATTGCGTATAAAAAGGCTTGGTTCTAGCACAAAAGTCTTATGGACAAGGTCTCGGAAGCAGTCTGATTATTACAGCTCAGTTTACAAGAAATTCTATTTGAAGACAACGTCTTGCTAAAACACAACATATGTATATAATACTACATACAAATATCATGGACCAACAATAAATCGTATAAATAAATATGAATGTGTGTCTGTGTGTCCTTTATAAGAGTCCAAAGTACTCAACCGATCTTCATAGAATTTTCACAGTATATCTTGGGATCACTGGTTACAGCACAGCGCATTATATACAATTTCAATTGGTCATAAATCTGAAAGTGTTTGGTCTAAATTAATGATATTTGGGTATAGGTGTCACTTGGTCAAGAAATACATTATTTTTTGAAAAGTGGGCGGTGCCGCGCCAACATATTTTTGCGTTTTCTTTGTGCTTCATTAATGTCCATAGTTTATTGTCGATGTCTTTCAAACTCTCACGGTAGGCTCAGGAGTTCGTTGGGCACGACACAGGATGTATATAGTTTTTGGAAAAGCCCCAGGTTATATGAAGTTGCAATTCGGTATAGCTAGGAATTTATTTGGTTCAGGTTAATTATATTTTATATATATATTAAAAAAACCTTGGAACAAGTAAGCGGCGCAAAGACCAAAAAAAGCTAAACCGCTATATCTTCAAAACTATGTACATATCAGTACTATAATATCCTGTGTCGTACCAGCGGACCCAGTGTGAAAATGTCATATATATCAGGGATGAATTTTGGACTTGAATATAGGACAAACAACACACAAAATATATGGGCGTGGCACCGCCCATCTTTTTAAATTAACTAAAGGGAAAATTTATTAAAATATTATAAATTTAAACCAAATACATTTAGAGTTATCATGAAGTCAAACCAACTAGCTGACAACTACTTCAAAACTAGTATTCATACCAAGCCCAACTGTCTTTCTTCCATATAAGCAAGTGGTATTTTTAACATGGCGATATTCTACAAGATATCAATTGTCAGATTTCGGACAGAAATATACCAGTCTTAAACTTGTTCAAAATAAGCCAAAAAGTTTTAGTTCAATCATGGTAAGCGAAAATTATTTAAATGCCTTCGGGCTCAAGAGATAATTACTCAATTCAGATCTGTGGGGTTACTGGTTCGAGTCCAAGTGAGGTTAAAAGTAAAATATAAATAAGGATTTTTATTAATTTTTCCAAGTCTGAACAGTTTAGCAGTCTGCATAAATTTGAACTTTTACTGGTCCAAGTTTAGTCCTTTTTAAACTGTTTCGGTACCACCCAGAAAATTCTAGTTGTATACTGATATATTTTCTGACTAGTTTGGTGCTTCACTGCAGGGCCTATATAAGACACACAGATTTTAAACCATTGGTTGGTTTAAGCAATTTTTTTAACTTTTTTGTAAAAAATTTCAAACTTTTCAATTATCTTCACAAATTTTCAATTTATTGTAAACGCAACTAAAAAAAACGTCTAAATTTTTTTTATTTCTTTCATTTATTTCTGAAAGATGTTTCAAGTCACTGATTTTTTCTCTAAACAGTTTTGTGTTAGCCGTAGCTCAGTGGATAGCGGTCGGTTGGAATACTGTCGCACTATTCAGTGACTCAGATAACTGTTGCCAAAGAGCATCAACGGTTGGTTTATCCCGTTTCGTAAAAGCCTTTGCAATATCTGCATACTTCTCCATGAATTCTACAATTATTGCGTTTGCGTTGAATTTTTATGTTTTCCCCCTAGTTATGAATAAAAGTGTAAATAAATTAATATTTATTTTTGTAAAAAAAAACCATCACTTACTTACATTTTTACAAAATCTTCAACTTTAAGTAAGTAAAAAAAGGAACGAGATCCAACGGCTGTGGGGTACTTTGTTTGTTGCCGAAAGCAAACCAATATTTTTGGTTTCTGTGACACCTAAATCCGACACGTATTCCGTTTCGAACAAAAAACCGATAACATTGGATTTCATGACAGCCCTGAGTAACTCTCTTTTGTAATAACGACAAAACTTCAACGGTTTAAGGGATATTGTTGACATCACTATCCCACACGAAATGCTATGGAAGGCGTGAAAACGATTAGGATTTGCGACATTTCGTGGCATATTGATTTGTATTGAAAAGTGACCACGCAACCAAATACTGAAAGCCTTGAAGAACAACTGCTGTAATAGCACAATTATGAGGAAGCGTTATTATTTTGCTCAGCTCTTTGTTGCGATAACCAGTGTCAGTAATTATTACATTCTCAAATCGCTCTCTACTTGATTCTTTCATCGGTGCTGATAAAAAAGAATACAACGTACATATCAAGCTCTAGTAAAATTTATATGAAGATTCGGTGATTCATTACGGTCTATAATAAATCGTAGTAGTGTCTCCAGAGGTGTTTGAAAATGATCTTTATAGAAACTAAGTTTGTTTCCTGAAAAACTTAAGAGATTTATACCTTTCCTGCTTATTTGCCACTGCGTGCTCGGTGTAGTGAAATTTAATACCAGAACTGTTTGCTTAATTTTGGTTACAAATTTATGCTAAGGAATTTCTGAATAATTTAAGCATTTTAGAGTGTAATGCATGTATGTATATCAGTCAATTATTATATTGGTTGGCGCTAAAAGTAGTTGCAATTTAAATTGTTATGGAAATTAATATAGCTTCCAGAATTGGCTTGTGGGCAGGTAAAAGGAAGATTTTGAATAAATTATTGAACAGTTGACAATTATAATTATTTTGAGGTTGAATTTTATGAATAGTTTTTCAGGTAATTATCAAAAATGTACGCGAATGAATACATTATGTGAATCTAGTTTTTGCTAAGCTAACAAATTTATGTTATCGGAAATTCCCAAAACTCGGTTAACATGTACCTGTTCATTATGGAAAATTACAAGTTTCTTCTTCAAAATACTTGGTTTGAACTCCCTATTTTTATAACTCATTTTACATTACATATTTATTTAATAAAGAAATCATTGAGCTTTCTCTTTAACTTTACAATTTTTTATGCTAATTAGGTGGACACTCGGGTATAATAGACACTTTGTCGCGGTCGCGTGATGCCCATTATAACCGGATTGGACTGTATGTAAATGTAAGCAACAATTCATATAAAAACCACGGGCTACTCTATGGAAAACACGAATGCAACTAAGTGGATAAGAGCGTGAAGGAAAATTTCATTTCAACCCTCTAATTTGCGTGTCGCAAAGCTCCAGCAACCCAGTATACCAAAATCGCTTTTCGGCTGTCCATAATAAAAAGACGGCTGACAAGTCAATATTACGTGTTTTACTATAATTTATGAACCTTGATTAAATTTTGGTATCGAGTGAGTGCTAGCTCTACTCTTTAGCTTTTAAATTTCGAGCACAGCTGAGCATACAATTTAGTCCAAAGAAAAAAATTTGTATTAAAAAGATCTTAATCCCAAAACTGACGTTGATTACTCTTTACACAAATGGGTTAAACCCAATGGGTTTTTTTAAATTTACCTGATTTGATTTTGCAGTGGATTTTGTTTCCGTCAGTCCAATCAAATAAATTGTATCTTCCAAATTTGCCAAATTATTGTATGCAGCTGAAAGCTATTATTACACACATATCTATATATCTGTGGTAATAAAGGAAAAAACCAAAGAATTTTTTTGAATTTTTCAGAAGAGCGCTTCGAAAGCTTAAATTGTAGTGTAAATATATGGAACGGAGATATGGTTTTTTGACCATAAAATCCCAAATTTTTGAGCAAACGCCGTGATAAGAGACTTGTGTACTGAGAACACAACGCTGGTACTATTTAATTTTGAGTTTTGCAGTTTCCGGTTATTGCCACAGATTTATACTCTAATATGCACAGTGTTGGTCACACAAATGTTGCATTACATTAGATTGGAACTTAAGCGTGCTCTGTTTAAGACACAAAATCAACTAAACCGGAATCAGTCTCATTTATATCATAAGACAATGGATGGTTAGAAAAATTATCTTATGTTCGGCGACATTTTAACTATGTATGACAACATACTGAAGTTTTTTAAGTCGACGCAATCAAAACAAGTAAGGAAGTCTAAGTTCCGGCGGAACCGAACATTATATACGGCGGCCGCCGTGGTGTGGAGGTACTGTTGCCGGCCTACCACACCGAAGGTCCATGGTTCGAGCCCTGGTACAGGTAACATCAAAAGTGATTTGAAAAAAGTTTTTCAAAACGGGGTCGCCCCTCGGCAGTGGTTTGGCAAACTCTCCGAGTGTATTTCTGCCATGACAGGCTTCTCAGCAAAAATTCGTCTCCTTTGTAGATACCGTTCGGAGTCGGCAAAAAACTGTAGGTCCCACCAATTTGTAGGGAAAATTCAAATCGGCACACCACAAATTGGAAGAGAAGCTTGGCGCAAAAATCTCTTAGGAGGTTTATGATGATATACCTGTTGTATATCGCGCCATAAAAAAAAAAAAAAAAAAAAGTGATCTATTATGACATGCCAATTTACGCAGGTCTATTTTAATACTTTCAGTTCGTATTTGCGTTCAAAAAGACAGACGGACAGACAGATAGACTTATCGAGAGACGGACACGCCTTCATCGACTCAGCTCATCTTTCTGATCATTTAAGTATACCTTTTGATGGGCCTATCTCTTTTTCTTCTCATACGTACAAACATTTCATGTTCATGAAAGGTATCAAAATCAAAACAGATATACAACTTCGCTTTTGCAGTGGGTATTAACTACTTACCCGGATATTTTACTTCTCATCCTGAGCGTTTTGATATACATTAATAAATATATATCTCGATTCGTTTATGCCGAATAAAGTAATATACCTTGTGTGCGTGACAAAAATAAACAACAATAAATAACAAAGGGTGTCTTTCATAGGCGCCAAAGAACTTAACCGCTCTTTATGAACAATATATCATTGTGTTCACTGGGTAGAGCATAGACAATATATAGTTTTGGAAAAGTGGGTGGCGCCCCGCCCCCATGCTATATAAATTTTCAATTCGTCATAACTCCGAACTTTTTTGGTCTAAATTAATGAAATATGGATATATGTGTCACTTAGTCAATATCTACATAATTTTTCAAAAGTGGGTGGTGCCACGCCCACATATTTTGTGTTTTGTTTTGCTCTTGAACTTTCACGATAGGTTCAGGAGTTCGCTGGGCACGACACAGTCTGTTTATAGTTTTTGGAAAAGCCCCCAGGTTATATAAAGCTGCAGTTCGGTATAGCTAGGAGTTTATTTGGTTCAAGTTAATGACATTTTATATATAAATGTGTTCAATATATCAAAACGTCAAAACAACGCCTAGTATATTATAAAATGGCGAAAGCAAACAACGAATTTCAGCATTCTTTTGTAAAACTGAGAGACTAGTTTTCGTTCAAATAGACAGACGTACAGACGGACAGACAGACGGACGGACGGAGAGACGGGCATGGCTAAATCGACTCCGCTCATCGTGCTGATCATTTTAGTGAACTTTTCTCTTCTTGTTCTCATACTTACATACATTTAATGCTTATGAAAGGTATGAAAATCAAAAAAGATATACAACTTCGCTTTTGCAGTGGGCTATTAACTACTTGCCCGGATATTTTACTTTTCATCCTGAACGCTTTGATATACATTAATAAATATATATCTCGATTCGTTTATTTCGAATAAAGTAATATACCTTGTGTGCGTAAAAAAATAGATATAAAAAAGGGTGTATTTCATAGGCGACAAAGAACTCAACCGATCTTTATGAAACTTTCACAATATATACTTGGGTTCACTGGGTACAGCATAACAATATATAGTTTTGGAAAAGTAGGCGGAGCCACGCCCGCAGGCTATATAAAGTTTCAATTCGTCATAACTCCGAACTTTTTTGGTCTAAATTAATGAAATTTGGATATATGTGTCACTTAGTCAATATCTACATAATTTTTAAAAAGTGGGTGGTGCCACGCCCACATATTTTGTGTTTTGTTTTGCTCTTGAACTTTCACGATAGGTTCAGGAGTTCGCTGGACACGACACAGTCTGTATATAGCTTTTGGAAAAGCCCCCAGGTTATATAAAGCTGCAGTTCGGTATAGCTAGGAGTTTATTTGGTTCAAGTTAATGACATTTTATATATAAATGTGCTCAATATATCAAAACGTCAAAACAACGCCTAGTATATTATAAAATGGCGAAAGCAAACAACGAATTTCAGCATTCTTTTGTAGAACTGAGAGACTAGTTTTCGTTCAAATAGACAGACGTACAGACGGACAGACAGACAGACGGACGGAGAGACGAGCATGGCTAAATCGACTCCGCTCATCGTGCTGATCATTTTAGTGAACTTTTCTCTTCTTGTTCTCATACTTACATACATTTAATGTTTATGAAAGGTATGAAAATCAAAAAAGATATATAACTTCGCTATTGCAGTGGGTTATTAACTACGTGCCCGAATATTTTGCTTGTGTCTTTCCCGATTTGACTAATTTTTGGCAGGAGTATAATACATACTACTGAGAAGCAGCTGACTAATTTTCATAGAAATATCAATATTGCATTATAAGCGATTGCCTTTGAAAATAGCAGAAATTTTAGCTGAAAAGTGGGCGGCGCCACGCCTACTTCTTCAAAATTTACATATTTTTTTTGCCGAGTTTTTCTTAGAAAGCTTATTATGTGTGCAAATTTTGTTTGATATAACTTGCTTAGCTTTAGAAATTTAATTTTTTAAATTAAAAAAAAAAATTTTCAGAACTATGTTAAAAAACTGGGCGTAGACATATTAACCGACTTCAATTTTTACAGCAAACAGTTACCTTTATATGTAGAACATTATCCCCGAATTTCGTTTCGACAAATCAATTTTTGGCGGAGTTATGGCATAAGAAGTTTTGTGGAATAGTCCACTATAAAAGGGGCGGGGCCACTCCCATTTTTGAAAATTTTAAGTTTTTGGATTTCTTTGTTTAGGGAAACTTTAAAACTGAAATATAAATGATGTAAAGCTATTTTGGGCAAAGTAATTGCCTATTTAATATATCTACGATCCTCTTCAAAATCTTTCATATAAAAGTGGGCGTAGACCTTAACCGATCCCGCCCATTATTTCCTGGAACATTCCCTGCATACCTGGAAACCTGCGTGTTGAATTTCATTTGGATATCTTAAACGGATTTTGAATTATGATTAATATTATTTCTAAATTTGACTTAATAAAAAGTGGGCGGTGCCACTTCCATTTTCAAAGTTTCTTGAAAAATGTATTTTATGCCTCCAACTCAATGTATTCACCAAATTTTATCCTTATAGGTGTATTATGTACTGAGTAATCACTTTTTTTGTGTTTTCGAAAATATTATATATATAAAAAGTGGGCGTGGCTATCCTCCGATTTCGCCCATTTTAAATAGCGCTCGGAGATGAGTGAAAAGGAACGCGCATACCAAATTTCATTAAGATAGTTTCAAATTTACTCAAGTTATCGCCGTTAGGCAACTAAAGTTAATATACCTTGTGTGCGTAGCACTACTAGGTGTAAAAATGTATCAAAACAAATGAGAACCATCCTTAACTGTATAACACAAATCCATATGCATTTACGATGTTACCTATGAGATTTGTGCGCTGCTGCAAAAAGTTAACTCAGCAAAAACTTTGAAATGTTTTATCTGAACTTTGAAGTGAATAAAATCTCAAAACAGTAGTATCAAAAAGTATCATGCATACTTACATCTGTGTATGTAAATAAGTGTATATATCTACAAGGCTGACCCTTACAGATTTGCTGCTGAAGCTCTGCCATTTCTGATAACATTTCAGATATGTGCATTTATGAATTAAGAGAACATATCCTGCATTCAAGCCAACTAGTTGCAACTACTTTAAATCTAGTATGGACACTGAGCTTAACTATTCATTCAACTGTTCTTTTCCATATAAGCAACTGGTATTTTAACCATGGCGATGTCCCACGAGTTGTGAATTTTGAGATTTATGATAGAAATATATCAGTCTCAAACTAGTTTTAAGCAGACCAAAAAAATTGTATTCAATCGTGGTAAGCGAAAATTATTTAAATTTCGCTGGGCATAGTGAGTAAGTACTCGATTTAAGCCGGCGAAGTCACAGGTTCGAGTCCTATTGCCGCAAGCAACGAAATTTAACTCGAAATGGAACTCTTAACATTTTACCTGTCTGCTTAATTTTAAATTTTAACTAGTACAAGTTTGGTTCTTTTTAGTAAGCTCTAGGTGTATACTGACATATATTTACATGTATGTACACATTTAATGACTAGTCTGGCGCTTCACTTCATGGTAATAAAGTCTTTTGAAACTATCCCGAAAAGGCTCACATCTTTACCAACAAATATTCACAGAGTTGAACAAATAATAGAACTTTTCTTTTAGATTTGATGTATCTAAAAACAAATCTCGAACGTTATATTTCATGCCCGGTCTCAGTTAAATTATTTTCCCCTAACAATTACCTCTTTACCGTAAGTTTTATTGTGTACTTTGAATTAGTCCTGACTCACAATGTACATATCGTTGGGATGCCCAATAAAATTATATTTACTACTGAACACTTATTCACCTGTATTGGCGTACACCAGAATTTTAATAGATAAGTGTGAATTATTCACTGCAGGGCCTCCAAGGCATTTCGAATAAAACGTAGATGAAAGTAACTTAATGAAAAATTGTGTTGGCTCTTGTCCAAGGGTCAAGTCATTATATTCCTCCCCAGTTGACGAAATCGGTTGTTTGTTTATACGCATAACACCTAGGTAAGGTCTTTATGGGTATCTAGCTTGTCGACGATGTGCATCACTCGTTAGTGAAATATTCTAGACGAAGTCTTATATAAAAGGTGTTCATTGCCACATAAGATAACTAGCGCAATACTTGAGTGGAGAAAGGTGCTAGAGAATCACACTAGTAATCGACTCGCTAATGATTGGTGAACAAATGCAAATTCAATTCACCTTATTTTGCCATTAAAGAATGACATTAGTGTTTTCCGAGATCCTCTTATATTAGAGATTAGAGAATAGGATAGTTATCTAATCTACCTCTAATCGATATCTAAGTTCAGTCTTTATTGCTTTTTTTGCATTAAATATTCAACTTTTGTGAACGTATCAATGGTTCGAAGATGTAGAGTAATCGGTAAAATAAAGTATGAAAGTATCATTTTTTTCTGTTTCGTTTTTTTATATTTTTATTTAAAATAGTCGTAGAAACTCAACTGTATCAAGAGAGGAGCTGGTGAAGTAAACAATTTGTGTTTTTTATTGATTTCTTTGCTGGCATACATAAGACACTCGGCACTAAAGTATAAAAAAATATACATATATCTATTGGCTTGGGGTTATGTCTCGTTGGCGGCCGCCGTGGTGTGGCGGTAGTGTTCCTGGCCTACCACACCGAAGGTTCCAGAGAAAGAATCTTGGTACAGGTAACATCAAAAGTGATTTGAAAAAGCTTTTTCTAAACGGGTTCGTCCCTCGGCAATGGTTTGGCAAACTCTCCGAGTGTATTTCTGACATGGAAGGCTTCTCAGCAAAAATTCATCTGCTTTGCAGATGCCGTTCGGAAACGGCAGAAAACTGTAGGCCCAGCCAATTTGTAGGAAAAATTATAATCAGCACACCACAAATTCGTAGAGAAGCTCGTCCTTAATCTTCTCAGGAGGTTTATCGCGACAATTATTTTTTTTTATTTATTTTCAATACAAAGTGACGAAGAAAATGCGAAAAATAATACGACTACTTTTTACTTGTGTATGTGCCGAGCGTCCTACTTGAAAGACACCCTCTATCCTCGCAAAAAATACTTTTTATACCTTTCATGAACATGGAATGGTATTTAAACTTTGGTTCGATGTTTGTAAATAAGAGAAGAAGAAGAGCTAGACCCACCAATAAGTATACCGAAATTATCAGGGCGATGAGCTGAGTTGATTTAGCCATGTCCGGCTGTTCGTCCATCCGTCCGTGCGTCTATCTGTTTGAACTCAAACTAGTCCCTCAGTTTAAGAGATATCTCGATGAAATTTGGTATGAGGCAGCCATTTTGTAAAGCATTAAACATTTGTTGGAACCAGCATGATCGTACCAATACAACGCATAGCTCCAATACAATCGATTGTTCCGATAAACGGGCTTTGGCCTTGTTGTTGTTGTTGTTGTTAACAGTGCTTCGCCCTGCCCCAGGTTGGACAGGGTTACACTGAAATAACAGCCCTTGGCCGGGTGAAAAAACCCGGGTCATTCCGGTGCGATAGAACCGGCTGTTGTGGGAATGTGGCTTTGGCCTTAAACTGTTGCAATTAAGAAGCTAGGAGCGTAAAGTTTTTCAGCTTTGGTACATATTATGTATGTAATGTGTGTAGTGAAAATCACGCAGAGTGGACCAGCATAACACATATCTCCCATACAATCGATTTTTCCTATAAATGGGGTTTAGGCTATGTACAGGGTGGCTAATGAAAGCCGCTACCAAAAAAAAATTAAATAACTTTTTTTGTATTTAATGAATCTGGTTAATTTTTTTTTTATTTTGCAGATTGACTTTTACATTTAACAAAAATGGATAACTGGGACACTGAAACAAGAATTTGGATTGTCCGCCGCTATCACGCACTGGAGTCCGTAGTTTCGGTTCAAAGAGAGTATAGGCGCACGTTTGGCGGCAATCCTCCGAGCAGATGGACCATAATAAGACTTGTAAACAATTTTGCCGAGCATGGGACAGTCAACAGAAGACCTTACCATCGAAACCCTTCACTTCGAACGGAGGAAACAATCGCTGCTGTAGCTGCTGCCATACAAAACAATCCACGTGTTTCGACAAGAAGCTTATCTGCTCAAATGGGTGTAAGCAGACAGTCATTACAGTCAATTATGCACAAAGATTTGGACTTATTCCCATATAAAATTCAAATGGCCTACAAACTGAACGCTGCAGACTTGCCGATTCGCTTGGAATTTTGCCAGAAGATGCTTCAAATGGTGGAAGAGGATGGAAACATGTTGAACTGTCTTTTCATGTCTGACGAGGCCCATTTCGATTTAAACGGCAACATAAACAAACAAAATTGTCGAATATGGAGTGCTTCCAACCCACAGATACTCCATGAGACGGAATTGCATCCACTTCGTGTCACAGTGTGGTGTGCAGTTTCATCACGCTGCATTGTCGGGCCCTACTTCTTCGAAGAAAACGGTCACCCCGTTACGGTTACTGGAGACCGTTACTTGAGCATCTTGAGAGAGTTTTTCTATCCAGAATTACGCCGAATGAGAATTTCTTTCAACTCTGTGTGGTTTCAGCAAGATGGTGCAGCTCCTCATATAGCCCAACCTGTTATGACAGAATTGCGACGAAAATTTCCCAATAAGCTGATATCCAGAAACTCCACATTCCGTTGGCCACCCAGGTCGCCTGACCTTACTGCACCTGACTTTTTCTTGTGGGGTTATTGCAAACAGGAAGTCTTCAAAGCAAAACCAACAAATTTGAATGAACTAAGGCAATCCATTCGAGAAACAATTGCGGCTATTCCTGTCTCAACTCTCCAAGCAGTAATGAACAACTTTTTGGTAAGATGCCGCACATGCATCGACGAGCAGGGGGGGCATTTAAATTCCATTATTTTTAAAACTAATTAAGCTATATTTAATAAAATTTAATGAGCTTTAACATGAATAAAAGAAAAATGAATTCCATACACTGAAAAAAAAATTATTTGAGTTTCTTAATGTAGCAAAATTCATCAGCCACCCTGTATCTTTAAACTAACAGTTTTGCAGAGTTTGTACTAATTGTGGGTGAGGATCGGACACTTAAAACCGTGATGCGTATTCATACAAGGTATAAAGTCTTCGGCACAGTGGAAGACAGCCATTTCCTTACTTGTTTTTTTTTAACTTTTCTTCATTTCTGTAATATTTCATCTCAAAAAAAAAGATCTTAAAGAATATTATGTAATTAGCCCGTCGGCATATCTATTCTCAAAATTTTCCGAGCTAATAAATAAATCAATGAGAAAACGAAAAGATGAAGTTTTTAGCGATAAGATTGTACGTGAACTGCCTATAGCGTGAGCCAATGTTTTAAGATTTCAAACTTACAAGTCCTTATTTATATCTATTAAGAATTCACAATCATAAACTTCCAGAATAACCTCTTTATAGCTTATTTAAGAAAAATCGATAGGGCTCCCCAGAAGCCAAATCAACAGTTTTTAGAATTTTTGTTTGTCTGTCTGTATGTATGTTTGGTCGAGCATCAGTCAAAAAATGCTGAATGGAATTTAATGGAACTTTTACCATTGCATTACTAGACGTTTAACTCAAAATTTAAGATCTCTTTTGTACGGTTAGCTCTACCAGTACAATATTGGTATCAAACGAAAGGTAATAATGAGTGCTGTAATAGCGATGTAATTAAGTTCCATAACTTATCTGGTAAGGGACATAATGATGAAAATCGGATTCAGTTTATTCTTAGTTCTGAGACGCAGCGATGCGGGCCGGGTTTACTAGTTTTAAATAAAAACTTCTTTTTTTGAAATTTCAATTCTATTTTTTTATTGTTTTTCCCACATACTTCCCATGACTATACTAAGGAATTACCCGGCAGCCATCGCCAGTGTACAGTGCACTTATAACACCAACCTTTAAAGGGCATCTGAGGGGACCATGAGCGATCACTTGTGCGACCCACGTTTAGGGTGGTGTAGGTACGGCCATTACCACTTTTCCCGCAGCAGCGAGTGGAGTGCACGGTCACAGGTAACAAGGTCAATAGAAATAACTGCAATTGACGCTATTTCTGTTTTCAAAAGAGAAATATAGTCAGCAAAAATTAGTCATTGACGTTATTTCTATTTTTATTTATATGTATATATATACCTATAGTATGTCGACTAAAAATCACGCGATTTTTAATTTCATATATTCATTTTATAATATGATATGAATTTACAATATTCAATATTGTGATTTTTGAAATACTTATAATATGGCATGAATTTAAAATAACAAATATATGATTCTCAAATAATTTGGAAAATCGCACTATTGAACATTTTAAAATCATATCATATCTATACTATAATAAAACTCTAGAAAAGTCCTGTCTGTACATTGAATATTTCTTTGAAAAAATTACTGAAGGTGACGTAGGGAATGTTATAGAATTCATCTGAACCACTTTTTGAATTTTTGTCTGTCTGTTTGAACTCAAGGATCTCGGAAACTCGTAAATGAATTTTTATGATACTTGCGCTGCTGGACAGAGTAACTTAGGACGTGTGCAAAACCACATATCTCTACATATAGACTTGCCATACGAAAACTAGCACTTTCGATTTTTGGCTGACGAAAAGTAGCGATTTCGTTTTGTGATTGAAGAAAACTAGCACTTTCAGTTTGTGTCTTTTAATTTATGTCTGACGGAAAGTAACAATATTTTATAAAAGCGTGCAACTGTTGGCATATGCTGACGATATTGATATCATTGGCCTTAACAACCGCGCCGTAACTTCTGCTTACTCCAAATTAGAAAAAGAAGCGGAGAAAATGGGATTGGTGGTAAACGAGGGCAAAACGAAGTACCTTCTGTCATCATGCAAAGAGTCAGCGCATTCGCGCCTTGGCAACCAAGCCACTGTTGGCAGCAATAATTTCGAAATAGTAAAGGACTTCGTTTACCTGGGAACCAGCATTAACACCAACAATAATGTTGCTTAGAAATCCGACGAAGAATTACTCTTGCAAACAAATGCTACTTCGGACTGAGTAGGCAATTGAAAAGTAAAGTCCTCTCTCGACGAACGAAAATAGCACTCTACAAGTCACTCATCGCACCCGTCCTGCTATATGGTGCAGAAGTGTGGACACTAACAACATCTGATGAGGCCGCTCTGGGAGTATTCGAGAGAAAGGTTCTTCGAAAGATTTGTGGACCTCTACGCGTTGGCGACGGCAAGTACCGAAGAAGATTTAATGATGAGCTGTATGAACTTTACGCAGACGCCGACATAGTTCAGCGAATTAAAACACAGCGGCTTCGCTGGCTAGGCCACGAAGTGCGAATGAGCGAAGAGCTCCAGCCCAGAAGGTATTCTTATGGTGGAAGCAGAGGAAGAGGGAGACCACCACTCCGATGAAAGGACTAAGTGGAGACCGATTTGCGATCCCGCGGTGTTTCCTATTGGCGCCAGTTGGCGCAACGAAGAAACGACTGGCGAGCTATGTTGGACGGTCAAAATCGCCCAGGCGGTTAGATGACCATTTGAAGAAGAAGAAAGGAAAGTAACAATTTCGTTTTATTGCTGACAAATAGTCGCACTTTCATCTTCTGAATGACGAAAACTAGCTCTTAAATTGAGTTTTTTATATTTTATAAAAGGGGTTTGGTTCGGTAAAAAAATTGTTGCTTATAATATATATTAAAATAGGAATTCGATATGTAGATAGATATTGAGCATGTGAGTCAAATTAAAAGCTAGTATGCCGATTTCATTGTTCTTGCAGGTAAACACGGCTTGAAGGTTTTTGTGAAAGAATCACGAGCATGTGCTCACCGAAAATGTGGGGCTTATTTGAAATCGCAGAGATCGCATAACTATAAAGTAAATATAATAAGAACAAATAAGGAAGTTTAAGTTCGGGTGGAAGCGAACATTAAATACCCAGCTTTGTAAAAGTGGTCGGGGTAAATTGTTGTGGAGTTATGACATATAGAGGTTTTAAACTTTTTCTACTACCATGTGGGCAATCTTATAAATAACTAGTACACGCTGGGTATAAAAATGAATGTGTTCCTGTGTGTCTGGCGCACAAAGTACTAAGCCGATCTTTATGAAATTTTCACAGAAGATTCTTGGGTTCTCTGGTTATAGTATAGGCTATCTATAATTTTGAAAAACGTTGATAGTATATCTCGTATCATGTTTCGTAGTTTTATTTAACACGGTTCTGAAGCTAATAACAGCTGAAATTTGACATTTCGTTCATTTATATGTGGGCAGTGCCACACCCATTTTCCAAAATTTAAAAATATCATTAATAAGATAATCAGCTTATTGTACCTACGAAATTCTAGCATTATTTCTGCATCAGTGAAGGAGATATGGCATGTTCCTGTTCCCTACCTTTCTTTTAGAAAACTTTGGTCCAAAAGTGGGCGTCGTCGTCCACTGATTTTGCTTACTTTCCGTAAGGGTACTCTACATATCTATAGTATACGTCGTATTAAGTTTCGTCATTCTATCTTACACCGTTCTGAAGTTATTAACAATTTGAAATTTGCTTGACTTATAAGTAGGCGGTGCCATGCCTACTTTTCAAAATAATGTTATTATACCCATATATGGGCAGTTCAATATTTCTACCTCCTTACCATAAAACTTTTATGAAAAAGTAGGCGTGGTCGAAAATCGATTTCGATTGCAGCTGCTTTTTTTTATTGAATTAACCCATTTTATAAGGTTTAAGAAATTTTCGATATCGAAAAAAGGGGCGTGGCTATGGTTCGATTTCGCTCATTTTAAATAGCAACCTACCTGGCCAGAAAGCCACCGGTGTGCCAAATTTCATTCAATTTTTTAACTTTTGGATGCTCAAAGAATATTATGATTTTTGATAACGAATTCTTTCGACATAGTGTATGCAAAATTGACACTAAAGATAAACATTGATTGTAAAAAGCATTCGTTATCGACAAGTCTTGCCTTGTGAATGGAACTTATTATTTATAAAAATTAAAATAGTACCGGAAGCAAATAATGAAAGACTTTTAATAGTGAAAAATTGCATATTTATAAACTGTTGTTGTTATAAAAGTACCATTGTTTTTGGCTATCAGTCAACTAACGGACTCTTCGAGGTACCGAAAAAAATTCATCCAAAACCTCTTGAACATCAATCTTGACAACCCGATGTATATTCAGGGAAGCTAAACAGTTCATCCGATCTTGAAAACCACGGGGAAGCCACAGCTATTAATTTTTCAATTGCAGTCATCTCGATACCTTTATATACAAAAAATAATAATAATGGATAAGTAAACCGCCAAGGAGGTTTAGACCGAGCTTCTCTATCAGTTTTTGATTTGCTGCTTAAAGTTTTTATCATACAAATTGGCGAGTCCCACATATTCTATAGCATTTACTAAGGCAGGCGATAAGCTGTTTCATGACAGGAAAACACTCGAATGGTTGGCGACCTCCGGTGTGGTAGGCCAGTAAGACCACTACCACACCACATCTCAACTTATGTCGACTCTTTCAAATATTGCAAACCAAAACCTCTTAAACGAATCTAGACCTGTAAATAAGCAGAAAAACAAAAAAAGGTGATAGTTTTCGTTAATCACAAAACGAAAGTGCTAGTTTTCTTCAGTCAAAGTCGAAAGTGTCAGTTTTCTTAAGAAATTTTGAAAGTATTAGTTTTCGTATGGCACGTCGATATAATAAAATTGTAAAAGGTCGATGTCTGTTAATCGCAGATATTTAAGAAAAATCGATAACAGGGTCATTATCAACTGTTTTTAGAATTTTTGTCTTTCTGTATGTTTCGGCACGCATCACTCAAAAAATGAATTTATTTAAAATTACTATATATTTAACTTAAAATTCAAGATGTCATTTGTTCCATTAGCTCGACCAATTTAGGAGATATTGACCGATATGTGGGCCAAGGTCACCGAAAATGTTTTTAGTACAATATGGGTATCAAACGAAAGGTAATAATGAGTGCTGCAATAAGCGATGTAATTAAGTTCCATTTATTATCTGGTATGGGATATAATGATTAAAATCGGACTTAGTCTATTATTAGTTCTAAGACGTAGTTTTTAATAAAACTCTAGAAAAGTTGTGTCTGCACACGAGCGACGCCGGGTACCCTCTAGTTATAAAATAAGAAAATGAAGTCAAAAATCGCTTAGTATTTTTTGAAAAACCTAGAAAGCTATCATATTAGATACTTAAAACTCTTTTTATTCTATACCGTGAGAATTTGTAAAGCTTCGAAAAGTTGATATTTCAAAGTGAATTAAAGTAAATTGACTTTATTTTCATTTCGGGAAGAGAAATAGCTTCAACTGACGTTATTTCGCATCGCAAATGGTGACATGTAAAAGGTTAATGGAAATAGCGTCAGTTGACGTTATGTCGCATCTCAATTCACGCTATTTCCATTGACCTTGTTGCTTGTCACCGAGTGCAGTCGTTGGACGAACATTGCTTTTACAAGCTATTCTTGGAATCATGAGACATTGGATAATGCCTTCTAAACGATAATACAAAAATTTACTTTTTCTCATCATTGATTATTCTTAAGGTTTTTAAAAATGGCAAACTAATTAACACGTAAAAATGAATTGTTAACGAATATCAAAGAAAACATCCAGTTACTAACTCACTTGCGATGAGTTTGCTGCATGGGCAGTTGGAAATCACCATTTCACACAGCATGAATTATTACTAACGGAGTTTTCTCTTGAGACCAACCTGAATGATTTCCTTGAAAAGATAGCATTCTTATTGATAAGTCATTTTCCAACTGAATGCACGCACATCTGGTTACAATCGACTCCATTAAATGCCGCTAAGGGCATTACAAGCTAAAAAGTCAAGCTCTTAAATGCATTCAGTCATATGTGCCTGTGTATTTATCAGTGATGTAACGAATGTCACTTTTTGAATATTCGGAAATGCGAATTTTCGCGACATCACTGGTATATATGTTGGCATATAAATAGGTGTGTATGTATGTACATATGAAGATTTTCAGGCGTTGGAAAGTTTTATTGAAATTTGCATGTTTGTTTCCGGCAGTACAGCGCGAAGCCGCGCATACACACCCACGCATACTTGAGAGAGAATGTGCATGCAAATATATATTACTACTTCTGGAATACCTTTCACTTGTTTTAAATAAATTTTTTACTTGACTAATAGGTCTTCTCATGTGTATGTAAGTACCTGAGCTACCGAGGTTTGTTCTTGCTCAATACTAATCATATTATCGTTCTAATATAAATACACTGGCTCAAAAAAGTATTTAGCATTCGCAGGTGGTTCGGAAAATCTTTGATTACTTATTATTTTTGTTAATTTAGTTTCAAATAATGTCTTCATTTTTAAAGCTTATACCTAGGTAAATAAACCATTATAAAAATGCTATAACAATTGGGTTGAAATTTACGAATTGTGTCAAAGATTTTTCGGCTTTCTATTTTTGTTTTGGTTTTACAGTTTTTTGGCTTCCCAGTAAACAATGCAGTAACCTAGTTTATTAAACAAAGTTTTCCAAACGAGTTTGTAACTAAAAAATTTCACAAACGTTTGAATATGTTTTCACAATTGTATGGTAGCTTTGGGGAATTAACTTGAGTTGAACTTTCTGCGAGGTGACCAGTTTGGCAGTTTTAAAAAATAATGCTAAATAATTATCTACTTGATTTATATGAACTTTATTATATGGCCGACGTGGTGTAGCGGTAGTGTTGCTGGCCTACCACACCGAAAAGGTTTTTCAAAACGCGGTCCGAGGGTATTTCTGCTATGGAAGGCATCTTAGCAAAAATTGATCTGCTTTGCAGATGACGTTCGGAGCCGGCAAAAAATAATAGCTCCTGCCAATTTGTATAAAAAATTTTAAGCAGCACGCCACAAATTGGTAAAAAAGTTTTCGACGAATATTCTTTTCAATTTGTTTTATTATACTTGAATTGGAACTGAAATAACTATAAAAGATATTTTAAAATAATTAGTATAATAAATTATTTAATAAAAAAAAGTTGTGGAAATTGTCTTGATTCCAACCAGCAACCTTCGGAGAAAAGGTCTAGTACATATTCATTAGGTTACTAGCCCGTTTTCACCGTCGTTGCCTTAATTGGAGTTTTATCAATCAGTTTTCAACAAACCCTTACTACACATTGAATGAAACGTTAATTAAAAATGGGTTTCCAAATCTCATTTGCAATTGTATAAAAAGGGGTCACTTTCGTTGATTCGACAATTTTCTCCAAACGTTTAACAATGATTATAGTAAACGTTTTCCAAACGAAAAGCTTGCTAAAGTAAGTTTATCGTAAGATTATAGTAAACGTATTTTGCTTATTGGGAAGGCTTCTTAGCAAAAATTCATTCAATTCAATAGCTTCCGCCAATTTGTATAAAAAATTGGAAGAAGCACGCCACAAATTGGTAAAAAACTTTCGCCGAATATTCTTTTAAATCTTTTTTTATTATACTTGAATTGTAAAAAAAAAATAATAAATAGAACTAAAATAACTATGAAACATATTTTAAAATAATTATAATAAATTATTTTTGTAGCTGGTTTTATGGTCTGTTCATTTTTACATATTTTTGTAAGTTTAACGAGCTCAAGACCAGTTGATAATAATTCTTAGTTAATTATTATTATTTTTGATTAGAGGAAAAATTGAAAGCAACAAACATATACAGGCTATAATTATAGTACTATTTCGAAAACAGCCACGATTTCTCGTCAGACTAATTCGTATGGTATTTCTATTTCAGAGGATCTTGTGGCGAATTGGACCCACTCACTCTGATTGCAAGCGCAGCCGCCTAAACCATAAGCTTTGCTGTGTGTAGTTTTGCAGCCTACTGGCCCGTTTTTACCGTCTTTGCCTAAATTGGAGTTTTATCAATCAGTTTTCAACAAACCCTTATTGTAACTTAAATGAAACGTTAATGAAATATTGTTTTCCAAACCTCATTTGCAATTTTTTAAAAAGGGATCACTTATGTTGATTCGACAATTTTTTCCAAATGAAAAGCTTTCCATAGTAAGTTTATCGTAAGCTTATAGTAAACGTATTTTGCTTATTGGGTTAAGTTTAATTGGGGTACATTCGATTCATACGCTCATAAAAGTTCGAAACTCAAACTATTTTCGAAGTTTTAAGCAAAAAGCATCTGGACTTTTATTAATAGCTCGAGACTGCGTTGACAGATTTTGCGGAGTTTTAGCACATTTGTTAATTGTTACGTTTCCATTCATTTTATACTTTTAGAAATATTTATAATTTTTCCTTTTTTTTTTTTTGCATTTTGATATTATTAGGTTTCTAGCTCTTCTTTGTTGCAGTTTCATATCGAAATGGAATTGTAGTATAGACCATTTCATTCCATAATATATAGTTATTAGAATATATCTTTCAATGAAATAAGTCTACTTAGAACGAGAGATACCAAGCAAAATACTTTTGTGAGCCACCGTATTTTATTTTACTTACCAACAGTGTAGGCAAATTAGCTGTAGTATGTTAAATAATAACGGATAGAAAAATGTAAATAAATAACAGTATTATTTGTTAACACTAAGTGCTTAGCTTACCTGGTTTTGTTAAAATGCTAAGAAATTCTTTTCGTTTAATACCTATATTCGCTCATCTCATTTGATTTGTTTTTTTATTTCGGATAGCTCAGAACTGCGCAAAAATATCCTAACTGGCAACGCTTGGATGAGGAGTTGGCATATAGATTTTTAACTATGTATATTCAAAAGTATATCGACATGGCAAAAAAAATAATATTTTAAAATTAAGTGATCTATCTGAAAAAACATTGAGATAGGTTGCAACCTGGTAAAAACATCATCAGTGACAACAACCAGTAAGAAAGTCTGAGAACATAATTTATCTACTTACTTATTCCAACCAAATTATTAAATCGTTTATGAGGTAGTAGTGGACATACAAGAATAGCTCGTTCAAAGTTATTAGGTTATAACATTGTTGTAGTCAGCTGGGTAAAAAATTGTACATACATGTTTGTAGAAAGCTTTAAGCAAATATGGAAGAGTACATTTGCCACCACCCTCTTAATGAAAATTATGTCGCTGAGGGACCAACACAATCTCATGCATATTTCTCCCTAGCAAGCAAAGTAAATTTTTTTTTTTTTTAATTTACTGAAATTAGTGTCAAGTTTACAAAATGCTGGTTTGCGTTTACAGAACGTTTGAAAATAAGTGTTATATAAATAAACCGGCACTTTGATTATAAGCTTATGAATGTTAACCTATAACTAATTTTCAAAGAAAGGATTTTATAAACGTTTTCTAAACCTTTATTCCTATATTTCTATAGATAAGATTTAATAGCTGATAAAATGCGGAGACTATCTTTGCGTTTTTGTAGCCATGGTTATGGCCAAACTTGCATGAAAAGAAATTAAAATATTTTAAGTTGAAAAAAATTTACAAATAGTTTATTTTGAACAAATGAATTTCCCTTTAAAATCTAAATGATTTTTAAAAACTTGTGGTCGAAGTTCAAAAAAAGTTTATTTCAAACTTTCAAATAAATTAAATATTGATTTACTCATTGCTTCTCATTTATTTTCTAAAGCATTCACAAAAACGCTTGTTGTGTCATAATATGCACATTATATACACAGATAGCCATCTGGGTACAAAATGAGACATGTTAGGTCAAGGGGCACTCATCTATATAAATCCACTAGATATATCTATGGATACATACTTACCAACATAAATACATATCTCGTGGAGATTTCTGTAATGAAAAAGCCAATATAGTTATATTCAATTGCGGTAGGCAGATATAAGTTTGAATTATCAATTGCTATTATAATTTTCTCGGTATTGTGTGAGATTTCAAGCGTAAATAAACCCTACGTGTATGTCATGCTAATTTAACGTTTGAACATTTCATAAGGGCCAAAACCGTTGCTATGAGAGCAAAGTCAAGAAAGTGTTACCAACAACCAAATTATTAAAGCAAGCACTTATTCGAATTGGAAACTGAGTCAATGGACCATATCAATATAAGCGTACGCCTCCCAAGAACACGCTAACCCTTTTTGAAATGCAATTATGTACATATTTGAAATTGATATGACTTCTGGATAAATTTCCTTTGGCTTATACATTTTATAGGTTTAAGAGCATAAAGTGAGTTAATGGAGCAGAACAAATAAGTAGTACGCAGTCTTCAGCTGTGCCGATGACTTTATACCTTTCATGAATAGGAATCACGAGTTTCACTGTTATATGCTTGTTCGCAGCAACACGCGTGAACAAAGAAGGGAATAACGTGCTTTGTGGGATGGAAAAACTTTCAATTCAGCCTATTTTCATGAAGCTCCTTTTATGACAACAACAAAGTTTTTATGCTAAATTTCAATCGCCTGACTGAACCTAGGGATGTAGATTTGTTTGGATTTTGATAATCCTGGGATTAACGGGATCAAATTTAGGTATTCTTTAGTGGTTGAAAAAAGCAAAGAAACTGTTGGAGAAACTATCTAACCTTAAAATATATAGCAATATTAGAAAGGAAAGTTATTTCATTAAAGCAAAGTTAAATAAGTACCCAAAAATTTTTTTAAGCTTTGAATTTTTTAAGCTAATTTTTCGAATTCTTAGGTATCAATTTAAAGAAACCTTTGTCACACCTAAAGAGCGCGGGAATTGTAGCAGAATTGGCATCAGGGACGTATACTGATTTTATTAGTAGCAATATACAGGGGGAAACCTTCCTTTAATCTTATTTAAAGTTGTTCAGCATTGCTCGTGATTTTGCGAATTTTCCAAAAAAGTCAAAATTATTAGATAGTCTGCTTAATTTTTTCAAAGGTACAAATCGTATGGATCAAAACGTGAATGCATACAGAACTTCCGCAAAAAGGAAAAAATGGTGGTGGTCCATATTTACATGGCTTATTGACGTATCAATACAAAATGATTGGATGTTACATCGCAAAAGTGGTTCAGATATGACACAAATTGATTTTCGCCGAGAAATTTGTAGTCATTATTATGGTATCTTTGGTGTTAGAAAGCCACCTGGAGGTTATCGAAGGCCAAAATTCGAAGCGGAACTTTCAACTCAAAGGTACGATGGCATTGATCACTTTGTGGAGATAGTCCCGGAAAATAAAGTTCGACGATGCAATTGTTACATGTATGCATTACTATGTGTGGAAAATGTAATCTAGGATTATATGTTTTTTGTTTCAAAAGATATCATTTTATAAATGTTACCTAGGTTTTTTAAAAATTATATTGCAATGTGTAGTTTATTTTTAATGATGAATTCTTTTTTTGTGTTCAACATAAGTTCCAATTTTTTTTACAAATGAAATCGATTGAAGTCCCTACTTTTTATTTAGTGGTAGGTACGTAAGCTTATTAAAAATATGTATCTACAAGCTAATAAGTTCATTTTTGTGTTTAATAAAATAAACGAATCATTAAAAAGCAAAGAAAATTTGAAATAAATAAAATGTTTAGTGTATTATAATCCCATATTACTTGAAGTGCGTGAAACAAATTGTATCAGGACCAACGTGACGTATACGTCACAGGCAGAGTTCAACCCCACTGCTAACTTTTTAGAATTTTTATTTATAATTTCTACTTAGGTATTTATAACTACTTAGGAAGTATATAAAGTTTCCACGTTCTAGTTAAACTCTTCGCGTCTTGTCCTTAATGGGTTAATGTACACTCCAAATTGTATTCTTATAAGTGTATTATGTACTGAATAATCACTTCCTTTGTATTTTCGAAAATACTGTATATATAAAAAGTGGGCGTGGCTATAATCCGATTTCGCCCATTTTAAATAGCGCTCGGAGATGAGTGCCAAGGAACCTTTATACCAAACTTCATTAAGATATCTCAAAATTTACATGGCTTAATCTATTTCTTTTTTTCTTCTAAACATTTTGATATGTATAAGTCAATCTTTATCTCTATCTCGATCCGTTCATGCCGTTACATACCACAGTTACTAAAGTTAATATACCTTGTGAGCGTAACACTACTAAATAGGCATTATAATCAAAAGTAATCAAATAATTAAAAACAAGCCAAAATAATCAAAAGTAGTAAAAGAAATTTGTTTTTACTGTTTCTGATAATTTTGGATTTTTCTTGACTTTTTTGTAAATCATAAAAAATTGTGATTCTTTTTTAAAATAATCATTAAAACCCGAAAACAATGGGTAATCAATCATTAATATGACTATCCAAAAAATAATCAAGCAAACCGGCAATCATTTTGATTATTAATCATTACTCAACAAGTCTGGATTAAACTATACATCAATCTTAATTCGATTGCTAAGTTCACAGAATACCAAATGTAAAATATTTAAAAATATCGCATATCAGCAAAAAATTTAAAATAAATTTAATAAATAAATCACACGTATAGCGTTTTCAATAGCAATTTTCCAATTCTGGAAATATGTGAATTTATTTCATTCAATACCGGTTTTCCGGTATTCCAGGAATGGCTTCCGTAGTTTATCAAGGGAGCGGCCACCATGGTATGGATGTAGTGTGCTGGCGTACTCTACCACAATATACCGGTTCAAGTACCGAGTAACATCAAAAGCAGTTTAAAGAAGTTTCTTCGAAACAGGGTCGCCCTTCGGCAATGGCATGCGATCCTCGGAGTGTATTTCTTTCATGTGAAAGCTCTCAGTCCAAATTCTTCTTCCTGACAGAAACAATACAACACAATTGGAAGCGAAGCTGGACCTTAAACTCCTAGGAGCATGTACATACTCATGCCCATTCTAATATCGTGAGGATCGATTCGTGAAAAGCAGTTGCGGATTTGAGTTCGGAAACTCAGGAAAATCTATTTAATCGATTTTCTTTATATTTACTAGCCTAAGTAGTCAACACAAAATCTCGAATCGATTCGCGCTCCCTCCGCAAAGCATCCGTCAGGTACCGTAATAGGCATGATTAACGTCCAAACCATAAATGCAAGTTGTCCATTGGATAACAAGCAAATTCAAAACATATAAATCAAAAGCAAGCCACGAGTGTTTCGAAAACTTTAAATTTTTTTAGTTTCTTACTGATGCGATATTAATGTTTTTGTTTTTTTTACACTTATGGCTTGTATTACAAAATCGCTAGGAAAGGAATACATCTACTATAGGGCTAACTTTAAACTAACCGAAATATTGCAAAACTGCCAGCTCGACATGGAACGGAATAGAACTACAACAGAAGAAAAAGTGCCGGCGACAACGTCAAACACTTGAGGTCGTGAATGTTAAGCTTTTACACCAACTTGCCTACCACCCACTGAGAAACCGCTTGAGTGCTTTTATTTAACATAAAAACAACAATGCGGAGCAATAAAGAATACGTTTGTATGCAATATTCTGTGAAGTTTTTTTATTTTTCATCAGTGCATTTAGCACCCATCAGTTAAAGCTTTTGATTATATGGATTCTCAGATTAAATACAGAATTTCCTGCTGGGTACTTAATTATTGCATTGACTACAAGTGTGCACATTACCAGATCATGCTTAACGAGTAAGAGCTGCGTTCTTTAAATTTTCCGTAATTTCTTTTGCTACATGAACATTGCGCACTCAGTTGATGGAGGAATATTGTGTTAATTAAGAAATCTGTTCATGTCGGTGGTGCAGTGCAGTTTAAAATATGATCCTGATGACTTTTTCACAGCAAGTTACAAAAGGAGCAGCAAGCTACGAGAGTATAAAATTGAGAAGCTCCAACAACATGGTTTTGTCTTCACGAGTATACATAAGCTAAATCGGGAACCTTTAAATATTTTCCTTAAAGACAGAATTATTGCAAACATGTGGAATACCTCACGACGGATCTTGAAAACAAACCCATCACCAATGCAAACAAAAGCCTTCTAAAAGGAAATGGTTTCAATCAAATCTTTAAAAACGCAACATAGGCGAAAAACACAGAATTTTATAATTTGGATCTGTGATTAATCGATTAAACAAATTTGAAGTTAATCACTTTTAAATGAATATTTTTAATATTCGAAAGAACTTAATAAAGTTACTCAGACTTCAAAAATTTTTTTTTAGTACACTGACCCAATTTATCACTAATTTATCAGACTCCGAAATTAGCGGCTTATTATTATACCTAGCAGTGCTACGCACACAAGGTATATTAACTTTAGTCGCCTAACGGCAGTACGTAACGGCATAAACGGATCGAAATAGATATAGACTTCTATGTATCAAAATGTTCAGGACGAAAAGAGAAATTGATAAAGCCATGTCCGTCCGTCTGTGCGTCCGTCCGTCAGTTAACACGATAACTTGAGTAAATTTTGAGATCTCTCTCTATGGCGCGATATACAACAGGTATATCATCATAAACCTCCTAAGAGATTTTTGCGCCAAGCTTCTCTTCCAATTTGTGGTGTGCCGATTTGAATTTTCCCTACAAATTGGTGGGACCTACAGTTTTTTGCCGACTCCGAACGGCATCTACAAAGGAGACGAATTTTTGCTGAGAAGCCTGTCATGGCAGAAATACACTCGGAGAGTTTGCCAAACCACTGCCGAGGGGCGACCCCGTTTTGAAAAACTTTTTAAAATCACTTTTCATGTTACCTGTACCAGGGCTCGACCCATGGACCTTCGGTGTGGTAGGCCGGCAACACTACCTCCACACCACGGCGGCCGCCAAATTTTGAGATATCTTAATGAAATTTGGTATGCGGATTCCTTGGCACTCATCTCCGAGCGCTATTTAAAATCGGACGATAGCCACGCCCACTTTTTATATATAGAATATTTTCGAAAACACACAAAAAGTGATTACTCAGTACATAATACACCTATAAGGATAAAATTTGGGCATGGCACCGCCCACTTTTGATTAAGTCAAATTTAGAAATAATATTAATCATAAATCAAAAATCGTTCAAGATATCTATACAAAATTCAGCATGGAGGTTTTTAGGTATGCAAGGAATGTTCCAGGAAAAAATGGGCTTGATCGGTTAAGGTCCACGCCCACTTTTATATGAAAGATTTTGAAGAGGATCGTAGATATATTAAATAGGCAATAACTTGGCGTAAAATAGCTTTATATCATTTATATTTCACTTTTCAAGTTTCCGTAAACAAAGAAATCCAAAAACTTAAAATTTTCGAAAATGGGCGGGGCCCCGCCCCTTTTATAGTGGACTATTCCACAAAACTTTTTATGATATAACTCCGCCAAAAATTTATTTGTCGAAACAAAATTTGGGGATAATGTTCTATATATAAAGGTTACTGTTTGAGGTAAAAATGGGCGAAATCGGTTAGTGTCCACTCCCAGTTTTTTAACATAGTTCTGAAAAATTTTTTTTTGTAAAATTTAAAAAGCGATATTTCTACAACTAAGCAAGTTATATCAATCAGGCGCCGTGGCGCCGCTATCTCTGCTTTTTTCAAAGGCAATCGCTTATAATTCAATCTTGATATTTCAATGAGAATTGGTCAGCTGCTTCCCAGTAGTATGTATTATACTCCTGCCAAAAATTAGCCAAATGGGAAAACACAAAGTCAAAATATTCGGGCACGTATTAATAGCCCACTGCAAGACCGAAGTTATATATCGTTTTTGATTGTCATACCTTTCATAAACATTAAATGTATGTAAGTATGAGAACAAGAAGAGAAACGTTCACTAAAATGATCAGCACGATGAGCGGAGTCGATATAGCCATGCCCGTCTCTCCGTCCGTCTGTCTGTCCGTCCGTCTGTCTTTTTGAACGCAAACTAGTATCTCAGTTTTAAAAAAGAATGTTGAAATTCGTTGTTTGCTTTCGCCATTTTATAATATACTAGCAAACCCGGTAGACGTTGTTTTGATGTTTTGATACATTGAACACCCTTATATATAAAATGTCATTAACTTGAACCAAATAAACTCCTAGCTATACCGAACTGCAGCTTTATACGAGGTGTGTTCAAAAAGTATCGCGAATTTTGTGTTTTTTCAAAAATTATTTATTTATTCATGAATATCTATTTTGTCCCCTTCAAAGTAATCCCCATGAGATATTATACACTTGTGCCGACGGTTTTTCCAATCTTCGAAGCACTTCAAAAAATCATTTTTTTGTATCTTGTTCAGCTCCTCCTTCGATGCCGTCTTTATCTCGTCAAGAGAAGCGTAACGTCGTCCTTTCATGGGCCTCTTCAGTTTAGGGAACAAGAAAAAGTCACAGGGGGCCAGATCTGGGGAATACGGTGGCTGCGGCATCATTAGTGTGTTGTTTTTGGCCAAAAAGTCGCGCACAAGCAACGATGCGTGAGCAGGGGCGTTATCGTGGTGCAAAAGCCAATTTTTGTTCTTCCACAAATCCGGGCGTTTCTGGCGGATTGCTTCTCGCAAATTGCGCATAACTTGCAGGTAATATTCCTTATTGACCGTTCTTCCCTGTGTCAAGAACTCATGATGCACCACGCCCCTGCAATCGAAGAAAACTGTCAGCAAAACTTTCACATTCGACCGAACTTGGCGCGCTTTTTTCGGTCTTGGTTCGTGCGGCAGCTTCCATTGAGATGATTGAGCTTTGGTTTCCACGTCATAATCATAATCCCACGATTCGTCACCAGTTATGACCCTCTGGAGCAAATTTGGGTCGTCGCGGACAGAGTCTAACATCTCATTAGCAATGTTCATGCGATGCTGTTTTTGGTCACAATTGAGCAATTTTGGTACGAAAATCGAAGACGATCCAAAACACGTGCAAGCAAAGCAGCTGTCAACAATTAACTGAACATTCAAAATGGGCGAGCTTGTCGGCATAAGTGAGAGACATTAGTACCAACATAACGCCACAAAAAATTCGAAATTCGAATATAGTACGTAACCAGCGAAAATTCAAAATTCACGATACTTTTTGAACACACCTCGTATAACCTGGGGGCTTTTCCAGAAGCTATATACAGACTGTGTCGTGCCCAGCGAACTCCTGAAACTATCGTGAAAGTTCAAGAGCAAAACAAAACACAAAATGTGTGGGCGTGGCACCGCCCACTTTTGAAAAATTATGTAGATATTGACTAAGTGACACATACGAGGTGTGTTCAAAAAGTATCGCGAATTTTGTGTTTTTTCAAAAATTATTTATTTATTCATGAATATCTATTTTGTCCCCTTCAAAGTAATCCCCATGAGATACTATACACTTGTGCCGACGGTTTTTCCAATCTTCGAAGCACTTCAAAAAATCATTTTTTTGTATCTTGTTCAGCTCCTCCTTCGATGCCGTCTTTATCTCGTCAAGAGAAGCGTAACGTCGTCCTTTCATGGGCCTCTTCAGTTTAGGGAACAAGAAAAAGTCACAGGGGGCCAGATCTAGGAAATACGGTGGCTGCGGCATCATTAGTGTGTTGTGTTTGGCCAAAAAGTCGCGCACAAGCAACGATGCGTGAGCAGGGGCGTTATCGTGGTGCAAAAGCCAATTTTTGTTCTTCTTTGCACATCTTCTCGGCCTTCTGAGAACATTTTGTACCACCGATAAACGTTGCTTCGGTCCAAGGTAGCTTCTCCGTATGCCACAGTCAACATTCGGAATGCATCCGCGCACTTAATTTCGTTTTTCACACAAAATTTGATACAGGTTCTTTGATCCATTTTTTTGAATAGGTAAAAATCGAAGACGATCCAAAACACGTGCAAGCAAAGCAGCTGTCAACAATTAACTGAACATTCAAAATGGCCGAGCTTGTCGGCATAAGTGAGAGACATGAGTACCAACATAATGCCACAAAAAATTCGAAATTCGAATATACGTAACCAGCGAAAATTCAATATTCGCGATACTTTTTGAACACACCTCGTATATCCAAATTTCATTAATTTAGACCAAACAAGTAAGGACGGCGCTGGCTTCGGCTGTGCCGAAGGCTTTATACCTGTCATGAATACGTGCAAACTTAAATACGCATTGTTGTTGAGGGATAAATGGCCATAATCCTCTTATCTGAACGATCGGTTGTATGGGATATATACTATATATAACGCCGCTCTTAGCGATTTTTTTACCAAATTTTTTATTATCTGTTAGCAAATATCTCACCAAGAGTTTCAAGTTTTAATCTTCCAAAATGAGGGATAAATGGCCATAATCCTCTTATCTGAACGATCGGTTGTATGGGATATTTACTATATATAACTCCGCTCTTAGCGATTTTTTTACCAAATTTTTTATTATTTGTTAGCAAATATCTCACCAAGTTTCAAGTTTTAATCTTCCAAAATGAGGGATAAATGGCCATAATCCTCTTATCTGAACGATCGGTTGTATGGGATATTTACTATATATAACTCCGCTCTTAGCGATTTTTTTACCAAATTTTTTATTATTTGTTAGCAAATATCTCACCAAGTTTCAAGTTTTAATCTTCCAAAATGAGGGATAAATGGCCATAATCCTCTTATCTGAACGATCGGTTGTATGGGATATTTACTATATATAGCTCCGATCTTAGCGATTTTTTACCAAATTTTTTATTATCTGTTAGCAAATATCTCACCAAGAGTTTCAAGTTTTAATCTTCCAAAATGAGGGATAAATGGCCATAATCCTCTTATCTGAACGATCGGTTGTATGGGATATTTACTATATATAACTCCGCTCTTAGCGATTTTTTTACCAAATTTTTTATTATTTGTTAGCAAATATCTCACCAAGTTTCAAGTTTTAATCTTCCAAAATGAGGGATAAATGGCCATAATCCTCTTATCTGAACGATCGGTTGTATGGGATATTTACTATATATAGCTCCGATCTTAGCGATTTTTTACCAAATTTTTTATTATCTGTTAGCAAATATCTCACCAAGTTTCAAGTGTTAATCTTTAAAAATGAGGGAGAAATGGTCAAAATCCTCTTATTTGAACGATCGGTTGTATGGGAGATATATGCTATAGTGACCCGATTATACCGGATCCGACAAATGTCTAATATTATACAAAAATACATTCGTGTGCCAAATTTCATCGAGATATCTCAAAAACTGAGGGACTAGTTTGCGTTCAAACAGACGGACGGACGGACAGACGGACAGACGGACGGACAGACGAACATGGCTGTATCAACTCAGTTCATCGTCCTGATCAATTTGGTATACTTAATGGTGGGTCTATCTCTTATATTTCTAAGCGTTACAAACATCGGACCAAAGTTAATATACCATTTCATGTTCATGAAAGGTATAAAAAGTTTGGTATTATGACGAATTGAAACTTTATATAGCCTGGGGGCGTAGCTCCGCTTACTTTTCCAAAACTTTATATTGTCTATGTTAAACCTAGTGAACCTAAGTATATATTGTTAAAAGTTCATAAAGATCGGTTGAGTTCTTTATCGCCTATGAAAGACACCCTTTTTTGTATCTGTTTTTGTTACGCACACAAGGTATATAACGAATCGAGATATATATTTATTAAAGTATATCAAAACGTTCAGGATGAGAAGTAAAGTATCCAGGCAAGTAGTTAATACCCCACTGCAAAAGCTAAGTTGTATATCTTTTTTGATTTGCATACCTTTCATCAACATGAAACGTTTGAACGTATGAGAAGAAAAAGAGATAGTCCCATCAAAAAGTATACTGAAATGATCAGGAGGATGAGCTGAGTCGATGTAGGCATGTCCGTCTCTCGATACGTCTATCTCTCTGTCCGTCTGTCTATTTGAACACAAATGCGAACTGAAAGTATTAAAATAGACCTGCGTAAATTGGGATGACATAATAGATCACTACTAGGTATATAATGTTCGGTTCCACCTCAACTTAGACTTCCTTACTTGTTAGTGATAAATTGGGTATGTGTACTAAAAAAAATTATCTGAAGTCTGAGTAACTTAATTGAGTAATGAATGAAGATTTAAAAAAAAAGTGTTTGGCCAACTGATGAACCCCAAAGGCTGACAATTTTGTAAGAAAATATGTCTCTACATTGAAACTGTCTGATTAATTAGGTTGCTAATACTCATTATAACAGCAGTAAAATTACAATTTAAGCTAGTAACAAGTAAGGAAAGGGCTGTCTTCGACAGTGCCGAAGACTTTATACCTTTCATGAATACGCATCACGGTTTTAAGTGTCTGCTCCTCACTCACAATTAGCTATATGTTATGTTAGTCCGATTTGGGTGATTTTCACTGCAAACATTGCACATATAATCTGTACCATACCTGCTTTTTAATTGCAAAATGTATAGACCAAAACCCATTTATCGTAACTATCGATTATATGGGAGCTATATGTTATGTTGGTTCACTTTGGGTGATTTTCACTACACGCATTACATATATAATATGTACTAAAACGGCACAATTTTACGTTCCTAGATTTTTAATTGCAGGAGTTAGAATCCAAAACCCGTTCATCGGAACAATCGATTGTATGGGAGCTATGCGTTGTATTGGTCCGATCATGCTGGTTCCGACAAATGATTGATGCCTTACAAAATGGCTGCCTCTTACCAAATTTCATCGAGATGTCTCTAAAACTGGGGACTTGCTTGCGCTCAAACAGACAGACGGACAGACAGACGGACGGACGGACGGACATGGCTTTATCGAATCAGCTCATCGCCCTGATCATTTCGGTATACTTATTGGTGGGTCTATTTCTTTTTCTTCTCATACTTACAAACATCGGACCGAAGTAATAATACCATTTCATGTCCATGAAAGGTATAAAAATGCAATGAATCGGGATCATTAGTAATTTGAATTAATTTTTTATTATTATTCTCTGATTAGTGAAGGAAAGCGAATTTGTATTCCAAATATTAAATTATTACGATTATAGTCATATCATTAAATAATGTGAAATAATTACAATAATGGCGCTGGCGAGGTTTATTTCCTTTCCGAAGAGGTCATGAAAAAAACCTTAAAAATCAAAGTCGAAAAAAGTCGCAGGCTCGAAAATTATTTTTTTGGGTATGCGTAGTGGAACTTTTTTTTCCTGAGCCCAAAAACTATCGAAAAATCGATGGCGCGATATCGGTTAAATTTCGTCCATAAAAGTCGACCCACCCTTATGCACAATAGACCTGAGTGGGGCAGAACACGCGCAACCAGCTTCAATTGAGTGATTTGCAGGCTTGCGAATATATTGCGATTACATTTATTTTACTAAAATGTAATATAAGACTTTCACAAGTCGGATAGTACGTCAACTGGTAAAGGAAACTTAAATACTTGTATTAAGGAGTCTTCTGGCTAAGCCCTGGCGTCATATCTAGTTGCAGTGGTACTCACTTGACCAACACCACAACGCAATTAACTTCGCATTCAACCTAATTAACAGTGCAGAGTTACAGAGTTACATCCATATAAATCATTGCACGTAGTTGATATAGTAGGGTTCTGTATTTATATAACTTTTCTTATATTTATAATTTAATTTTCTTAAATATTGTTGGTAAACTAATCAATTATTTATTAAAACAATTTCGATTAAAATTATAATTATTGCTCTCTATGTAAATTGCAGTCGCAAGATAATAAAAATTCAAAAGCTTTTACTGAGTAATTTTTTTAATAATATTGACTATGAATTTTGTCCATTGTTTGTGGTAAAACTTTAGTACACTGCAAGCTTCAAACAATATAGTTTTCTTAATAATTCTAACATTTCTTACACATGGGCTAGTAATGAATAGATTGAATAGTTTTCACAGGGGAATGAAATCAGGCATTTTAGCGAAATTCAACGTCCCTCACTCCAATTTGCTGGCACTCCTACCTATCTCCTTATTTCAATGTCACAGCTTTTTATCCAGGTATTGAGAAAACGGATCGTCCTACCTTTTCTGAATAAAATATCAACAAAAACTACACATTTTTGAATATAATACTCTATACTTTTTATTGATCTTCGATCTCACTTCAGGTTATAATAAACTAGTTAGCATATGTTATACTACCAAATCACTTAGTTTTTTGTCGACCTCGAAGCAAAAGAAGGCGAGGCAGGCATTGGGCCCTATAGTTGGTAAATTTGTCCTACAATATGTAGGCGGCTCAAAATATTGTCGTCTTTAGTATAAGGACCATAAATGGAACGACGTTCAAAGCTACCTGGCAATATTTGGACCAAAAATTTAATGAAACCAATTTTCGTGTTATCTTCACAAAACATTGCTTGAGCATTCTGATATACTTACTAAACGAAGTCCCAAAGTTTATTCTTTACTTGGAAATTATACTTTAACGTTCAGAAAAATCATATCCTTATTAAAGTTCCCGTGATGATACAATGGAAAAATATGGATAACTAATTTTAAAGAAGAAAAGTTAATCCAAAATACGTGAGTAATCCTGCTTGATAAGAATAGGGCCCGATATGGGTACTCGTATTACTAATTCAGCGACTTGAGAAAGATTAAAAAACTGCGAAAAAGGTAACAATGAAAAGGAATGGCTACAAGGTAATCGAGGTGAATCAAATCTTTCTTGGAAACCGATTACTTAGGGAACCTTGCTCATCATTCTTTATAGCCCAATACTCCAATGGGAAGCAGTATTCTCAGTGAAGGAAAACAACAATAGTATTGTCCGAAAGACTGCTAATTCTAGTATTGTCGTGTGGTTTGCTGCAGAAGATCAGTCGAACTACATAACTAAAGCTGTTATTAGCGTTAGTAACACTCCATAGGTTCCGCGTTTTTAGCCTGGTTAAGAAGCCCAACAATATTGCCCGTTGGTGGCCTCATCTTGGTTGGCAGATTCAAATTCGCCTTTTTGATCTTATCAATCTATCAAGGAGACTACGCAAAGAAACAGCATATTAAAGCAGTAAAAGAAACTAAAAACGATGGGTAACGATGCCAGAAACACATTTTTTATTCGAAACATTGGGAATGTGATTTTAAAAGGTTTCTAAAAAACTTGCAACATTTTTCACGCGTGAACGAAGTACTAGGCTTAACTGGATAAAATGTTTCAAATTGTAAAATGCTTCTAAAATTAAACCAAAAAGTTAAGACGTGCTGCAGATAAGAAAAAAGTATGTTTTGAGAATTTTCTTTTTTATTTCTGAAGGTTTTCTTGATAGAACTTTTCCCAAACCCTGATATATAGAATATTTTTTAAAATGCTGGTGTTAACATTTCTTGTTTAAAATTGGAACCCTTTTCATTTTCTCGAAAAGTTGCATAGATTAAATTTTGAAACAAATTCGGTTTGGTCATATGTATGTATGTATATGGAATACAAAAAGTTTAAAAACTGGTGGACACTAAGGTTTAACCTAGTTAATATTGCTATTATTGGCTCTTATTCAGTATTAAGTTGTTCCTAACTGCTGTTATACTAAAAAAGATCCCTAAATATTATTGTACTAATATATCCAGCAATAACTAAATACAATACAATACAAAGAGTCACCGGGTACAAGGTATGAGCAACATTTTGATAATTAAACTTCCCTGCAGCTGTGAGATTACGCAAGTATCTTGTAAGTATGAACCTACATGTCGTCGGTGACTCTGCAAAAGCGCTTAAGTGATATCTCAGTTCGGCTGTTTTGCCACTACAAATTTCTTATCTTTTAGACGAATACACGGCTAAAAATGTGTACCTCAATTTTAAACCATTCGTCGGCTTAAGCAATTTTTTAAACTTGTTTGTAATAAATTCCAAACCTTTCAATTACCTACACCAAATTTCGACTTGGGTTTAAAACTGAACTGAGGAAAACGTCTGAAATGTTTTTAATTTGTTTTCATTTATTTCTAAAAGTTTTTTCAATTCATTGAATTTTTCTCTAAACAGTTTTGTGTGCGCCGTAGCTCAGTGGGAAGAGCAGGCGATTCTGATGCGGCGAGCATCGGTTCGATTCTTGCCAACTGATGCAATTGTTTTTTGTGTTTTTTTAATTGTTAAGACATTTCGTTTCTTCACGCTCATTTTCTCCAAAACAGCCATAATTTAAATTCTAAACTAGATTTGGTTTGGACAATTATGTAGCCCAAAAATATTTTAAATTTAGGTAAAATTTTTAGCCGTGTATTGACTGTATGAAAAAAGTACCTATCAAGATCGATTCTTTTAAATATGTTCCAAACCAAAATGTAGTTTTCTTGAGAAGAAATGACGCGGTTTTGCATTTGTTCGTTACGCGGTTTTGGAGTGTCGCCGAAGATATGTAATTGTAAAACAATCCATTTTCAAAGAAATGCGAATGGTGTGAAGGGATAATTAGATTATTTCTCAGCTATAAAAGCACAAGCTATTACATTAGCAAATAGAGTTAAAGCAGCCACTGTCAAGCTATCACCAAGCCAAGCATTCCAAGTCATTCCTTTGAACGTGTCAGCGATCATTGCGAAACATTCTATGAGTCTAACTTTTGGTAATAAACTTACCAGTTCAAAAGGAAATCGCTGTGAGTTATTAAGCTTTATAAAATTTAAATGAGCTTTGTCTGCTTCGCATTCAACTTATCCAATGTTAGTTGCTTAAATTAAGGCTTTTTACTAGCTATGTATATAAAATGCGTGTTCACCTGTTGCATTTACTCTGATACGGTCCTTGACTAAAAGGGACTGAAAGCAGAAGTATTACGAAGAAACCGCAACTTCACCGTTCTTAAGTAATCGCCTTTCGCGCACAAATATCCTTCAAAAATTTGTTTGCATGCCAAGGTGTGATGGACGGATTTAGTATGCAAATTTCGTACACACATACATAAACACATACATGCATTCATGTCTGCCACCAATTAAGTAAGCTCCACTTATTGGAGAAAAGCCAAGGTCTTGATCAGTGCTGCAATGTATTTAAATCTTAGCTCGCGAAGGACTTTGTAATTGGAAGGAAGGCCAAGCGAACTGATTCATAACACAAAAAGAACTAATTTTCAAGAACAATAGGCAGTACATGTGTACGTATTAGGAATGTTGCGAATATTTGCATTCGCTAATTCGGAACTCTGAATTCGCAAAAAATGTGTATAAAACTTTTGCGAAGAGAGATGTTTTACAGAACCTGGTAGGAGAAGATAATATTGATGTAAGAGTTTTTTTATATATTTTTTCCTACAGATTTTACCGAATTATAACCAAAATGGCCATATCTATACAAAGTAAATATTTAAAACTACTTGAAATATGTCGATGTCTAAATCTAATTTGAGGGGTGCAGCAATTGAGGATATATTTTTAATTAAATGCATATCTATGCAATAGTTTATTGCAAAATCATGGCATAGTAAAACAGGTAACAGCACGGTGGCCATGTTGGAAATCGCTTCTCTAAAACCTCAAAACAGCACAGCACATGATAAAATGTAAACAAACCGATTGAAAATTAGAGAAATTTAAAATGAAATAAATCTAATCAGCTGTTGAGATTATGGGGTCTTTCAGCTATTGCGACAGAACTGCCGACGGGAGAAATGAAATAAATCATGAGAGAATTCAATCGATTTAATCGGAATGTGCAAGTGAATTTCAATAAAATCGATATAGATCACAAAACTCTATTAAAATTATTTACCGCCGGCAATTCCGCCGGAATAGCTGATAGGCCCCTACCCTACAAGCACACTAACAGTCATTTGTCACAACATCTGAGAGTCAGTGCTGTCATTCTAACTATCAGGGATTTGCATCATGTTCTTAAAGCGAATTGCAAAAAATTATGTCAACAACCGTGTACTTGTGAGCACGGTATGTTCCTTTGTTATTGCCCACGTAGCTTCGGCCTGTCCAATTCATGTTCTTTCCCTTGGTTATTTGTGGGTGTTAGCAACACCGGACACCCGTGTGCTAGGAAACAAACATACTACTATACGAGGTGTGTACAAAAAGTATCGCGAATTTTGTGTTTTTTCAAAAATTATTTATTTATTCATGAATATCTATTTTGTCCCCTTCAAAGTAATCCCCATGAGATATTATACACTTGTGGCGATGGTTTTTCCAATCTTCGAAGCACTTCAAAAAATCATTTTTTTTGTATCTTGTTCAGCTCCTCCTTTGATGCCGTCTTTATCTCGTCAAGAGAAGCGTAACGTCGTCCTTTCATGGGCCTCTTCAGTTAAGGGAACAAGAAAAAGTCACAGGGGGCCAGATCTGGGGAATACGGTGGCTGCGGCATCATTAGTGTGTTGTTTTTGGCCAAGAAGTCGCGCACAAGGAACGATGCGTGAGCAGGGGCGTTACGTGGTGCAAAAGCCAATTTTTGTTCTTCCACAAATCCGGGCGTTTCTGGCGGATTGCTTCTCGCAAATTGCGCATAACTTGCAGGTAATATTCCTTATTGACCGTTCTTCCCTGTGGCAAGAACTCATGATGCACCACGCCCCTGCAATCGAAGAAAACTGTCAGCAAAACTTTCACATTCGACCGAACTTGGCGCGCTTTTTTCGGTCTTGGTTCGTGCGGCAGCTTCCATTGAGATGATTGAGCTTTGGTTTCCACGTCATAACCATAAACCCACTATTCGTCACCAGTTATGACCCTCTGGAGCAAATTTGGGTCGTCGCGGACAGAGTTTAACATCTCATTAGCAATGTTCATGCGATGCTGTTTTTGGTCACAATTGAGCAATTTTGGTACGAATTTCGCGTAAAAATCGAAGACGATCCAAAACACGTGCAAGCAAAGCAGCTGTCAACAATTAACTGAACATTCAAAATGGCCGAGCTTGTCGGCATAAGTGAGACACATGAGTACCAACATAACGCCACAAAAAATTCGAAATTCGAATATACGTAACCAGCGAAAATTCAAAATTCGCGATACTTTTTGAACACACCTCGTATATATGAAGTCTTCGTACGGTTGCCAGAAATGAAATAAATGCTAACAACGTTCATATTTTGACAACTATTTAATATCACTGAACTAAATAGAATAAAATGAGCGGAAGTATTTGAACAATGCTAACAAATTAATAGTATTGGATGCTTGCAACTGCCCTGCAGTCAAATATCAAACTAGTCAGTAAACATACTAGTATCGAACTATAATTTTTGGTTGAAATCATACTAGTCAGAAAAAGTCAAGTCGATATTGGAATACAACTATAATTACACGACTACATCGACATAAGCTGTAATTATTTTTTTCGTTTATATTATTTGCATTGCATGCTATTGTAATTCGGAACCAGCTTATGAAATATTCCAAAGATATAGTTTATGTTTTTCAATCGCAAATCAGGGCTTTTCACAGCGAAAATTATGAAAATGATGTACTGAAGAGTCCATTTTCTTATTTTAATCCCTGCTAGAGGTTTTGGTTCACATTTGGACTAGTGTTCTTTTATCTTTTTCGAACTAGTATGATACTGGTATGATTAGACTACAATTTTACTACCTCTCCTTACATTTTTAACTACTATGAAACTGGTATTTTATGACCAGTAGGATACTAGTATATTTCCACTATACACCAACTATAATTTCATGAGTAGTAGATGACTGGTATGTTGTGGTCGAAATCTGACAATTGACATCTCGTAGGACATCGCCACTAGTTGGTTTGACTGCAGGGTGGGGTCTACAAGCACAAATACAAACATATTCACAGCTGCGGTTGCGAGTTTGGTCCATTTGAATCAAAATTCGCAATTTTTGTATAAGTTTATGTTAGAGCCTTCTATTACAATGCCCTCAAGTGAACTTGCAGATCGAAGCATTGTTACGCTAACAAGAGTACCTTCTTATTGGCAAATCACTGCTGCAGAATTTCTAACTTTTCTCAATCGATAAAAGTGGTTTGCTGATAAATTATAAGTTAAAAATGTTTAGAGTCTTTAAGCTATATTTCAAAATATTTTTGCAACGGTTTCATGAGTTTGATAACTCGATGGTAAATTTTATTTACGCGTAATACAGTCATTCCTTAAAAGCAAGTGCATTTTCAAAATACTTCCAATTCCTGAACGATGGCGACTTTATCTAATCGGCAACGGAAGGCTGTCCAAAAATTATTTTCAAACTTCAGTAAGGAATTTTCGAATCAATGGATAATATCTCCGTTACGTATAATCTAATATGCCACCTAATCTACCCAATTACATTTAATTTATTATAAACAGAACTAGCAGACCTGAAAGCAGTTGTCCTGCCTAATATATGAGTTGCCTACATTTAACAAACTGTACTCACTTCCCCCACTTGGCGCTTCCTCGTAATTTATTTTCTTTTTACTTTTGCTTTTCCCCCACCCCCATATCCAGTTAGTTTATTTTAACCTCTTCAGTTTCCTTTGACACCTTCTCTAATTTCTAAATTTTTTTAAGTCTACCCCCTTTTTCTCCCTTTTCCTCAGCGGGTACTCATATATACATAGTTTCGAATATATACCGGTTCAACTTTTCTCGTCTTGGTACCGCTTACTTTTTCGAAGGTTTTTCTGATATATAGAACACACATATAAAATATCATTAAGTTGAACCAAATAAAATCTTAGCTATATCGAATTACGGCGGCAGCGGTGGTGTGGCGGTAGTGTTGCCGGCCTACCACACCGAATGTCCAAGGTTCTAGTCTTGGGGCAGTTAACATTAAAAGTGGTTTGCAAAACTTTTTTTCAAAACAGGGTCGCCCCTCGCAGGGCTTTGGAAAACTCTCCCAGTGTATTTCTGCTTCTCAGCAAAAATTCATCTCAAAACTGTAGGTACCGCCAATTTGTAGGAAAAAAATTCAAATTCGGTTTAAAAATCTCTTAGGAGGTTTATGATGACATACCTGTTGTATATCGCGCCATACATTTATTTATTTTAAGCCAAATTACAGCTTTATATAACCGAAGACTTTTCCAAAAACTATATACAGCCTGGGATTGGTGGTGAACGAGGGCAAAACGAAGTACCTTCTGTCATCATGCAAAGAGTCAGCGCATTCGCGCCTTGGCAACCAAGCCACTGTTGGCAGCAATAATTTCAAAATAGTAAAGGACTTCGTTTACCTGGGAACCAGCATTAATACCAACAATAATGTTAGCCTAGAAATCCGACGAAGAATCACTCTTGCAAACAAATGCTACTTCGGACTGAGTAGGCAATTGAAAAGTAAAGTCCTCTCTCGACGAACGAAAATAACACTCTACAAGTCACTCATCGCACCCGCCTGCTATATGGTGCAGAAGCGTGGACACTAACAACATCTGATGAGGCGGCTCTGGGAGTATTCGAGAGAAAGGTTCTTCGAAAGATTTGTGGACCTCTACGCGTTGGCGACGGCGAGTACCGAAGAAGATTTAATGATGAGCTGTATGAACTTTACGCAGACGCCGACATAGTTCAGCGAATTAAAACACAGCGGCTTCGCTGGCTAGGCCACGTAGTGCGAATGAGCGAAGATGCTCCAGCCCAGAAGCTATTCTTATCGGCACCCGCCGGTGGAAGCAGAGGAAGAGGGAGACCACCACTCCGATGGAAGGACCAAGTGGAGACCGATTTGCGATCCCGCGGTGTTTCCAATTGGCGCCAGTTGGCGCAACGAAGAAACGACTGGCGAGCTATGTTGGACGGTCAAAATCGCCCAGGCGGTTAGATGACCATTTAAAGAAGAAGATATACAGCCTGTGTCGTGCCCAACTAACTCCTGCATCTACCGTGAACGTTTCATAGACATCGACAATTGTGAATATTAATGAAGCACAAACAAAACACAATATATGTGAGCATGGCACCGCTCCTTTTTCCAAAACTATTTATAGCCTATGCTGTAACCAGTGAACCCTAGAATATACCCATGAAGATCGGTTGAATATTCTGAACGCCTAAAAAGGACACACAGACACACATTCATTATACCTTTTATAAACATGAAATGGTATTATAACTTTGGTCCGATGTTTGTAAGTATGAGAAGAAGAAAAAATAGACCCACCAATAAGTATACCGAAATGATCAGGGCGATGAGCTGAGTCGATTAAGCCATGTCCGTCCGTCCGTCCGTCCGTCCGTCTGTCTGTCCGTCTATCTGTTTGAGCGCAAACTAGTCCCTCAGTTTTTGAGATATCTTGATGAAATTTTGTATGGAGCCGCCATTTTGAATGAGATTAATCATTCGCCGGAATCAGCAAGATCGGAGCAATACAACGCATAGCTCCCATACAATCGATAGTTTCGATGAATGGGTTTTGGGCTATAAGTCTTGCACTCAAAAAGCTAGGAACGTAAAACTTTGCAGGTTTGGTACTTATTATATATGCCATGTGTGTAGTGAAAATCAGATCGGACCTACATAACATATAGCTCCCATACAATCGATTGTTCCGATAAATGGCGTTTGGGCTATGTATCTTTAAATTATCAGTTTTGAAGAGTTTTTACTAATTGTGAGTAAGGATCGGACACTTAAAACCGTGATGCGTATTCATAAAAGGTAGAAAGTCTTCGGCACAGTCGAAGACAGCCCTTTCCTTACTTGTTTTTATTTATAAGATTACCAATTAGTTGGGCTCATTGGTCTGAGGCTTTCAGATCATACCAACAGAATAATAGTTCCGGTTGGCTGCAAAGTACAGGCCGTCTACGCATGTGAAGCGGGAATACAACACCTGGACGGCGATGCACTGTTATATGAGAGTGATGCGTACCAGTTGGAGTTTCGGCAACTTTTTGTGCGTGACGAGTGGCGCTGTATCGTACTTGTATATAGTTCGTATGCACGGTGTAAGGTGCTTTGAAAGTCAGACAATATAGCCCTTACATTGGAAAGATTTTAAAATAGTTATACAATTTGCTTTTGAATTAATTCATATAGCAAGACTTAACATTGTTTGAGAGCTCATTATAGCATTGAAACCTTTAAAGTATAAGTTACTTCATCTGTTCCGAATGCATATTTCTTACATATTTAATGTTATTCTTCAAATAATCTGGCAAATTACTTTCTATTATGTTTTTAATAAATTTTATTGTGTTATCAAATAGCTGTTGTTTAATACATAGCCAATTAAAAGCGCAGAGCTTATCTCTAATAGGTGTGTCATAACGATTACTCAGTTCTGTTGTTTTTGCAGCTTGTATTGCATTGAAGCTTAGTTTGTTATCGATTTTTACTCCCAGGTATTTAACCCTAGCAAGCTAACCTTCGCCCACTCCCTATAAAACCTAACCATTTGTCGATTTGACGAACATTCTTTAAAATACTTATTTCCAATATAGTTATTTAATTTTTGGTTTGATTTATTGTACGCATATGTGGACGAGTTTTTAATCCTCAAAATAAAATATTTTTTTATTATTTTGGAAGAATTCAGATATATTTTTTTTAAAGTCTTTTAGAAAGGCAGTCTTAAAAAGAGACAGAAAATTTCCAAAAGCGTATTCGTCGAATCGACGAAGGTGTCTAGGGTTAAAGGTGTTTAGATTTCAGTTGGTTCTTTGTTGATTGTTAGAGCTTGCACCTCGCTGTTACAAAAATTGCGTCTTGGCATAAATATGAATTTTGTTTAATTGAAATTTAATTTCAGTTTGCTCGAACAAAACCAGTTATTGTGTCTAGTTAAATCATCTTGTAGTTTATGGTAAATGGCGTTGACATTGTCCCCACTAATCATCAGAAGTGTATTATCAGAAAAAGGGTAATATCAAAATAGTCGATACTTTTAACAACATCGTAATATAGATTTGGCGCCAATACGGAGCCATGTGGGAGGTCCACCGGTACATGTCTTTTTTCAGATTTTGATGATCCAATTACCGTTCTTTTATATCTATTCGTGATGAAATTTTCAAACCATTTCAGTTCTGTACCAGAAATACCTATCTTGTTACATTTCTTTAACAACAGGTTTTGGGCAATGGTTTCAAAATCTCGCTTCAAATCCAATAATGCGGCTATTATATGTTTGTTTCTGCTCAAGCCTTCCTTCGTGTTAGCAATTACTAAGTTCAGAGCACTTCCAGAAGAATGGTTTTTTCGGAATCCAGATTGCTGCGATATTACGATTTTATTATCATCTAAAAACTCTATAAGTTGGTTTTTTACCACTGTTTCAAGTATCTTTTCATCACATGGTAGCATATTGATTGGCCTAATTGTTCTGTTCTAATAGTGTTTTTGATTTTCTAAATAGGTACAACAAGTTGAGAGTAAAAATATCCAGGGTACGTTATAGAGTATTTGATGACTTCTTCAGATTTAATTTTCTCTCTTCTATTTTGTTTTTAAATTTGCAAGCAATATCGAGTACATCGGTTGAAGGGATATTTCCAAATTTAAATTCGAGACTGCTATTTTCAGTGACTACTACATGCAATACCATATCTGATTTCTGTGATACTGCCAATAAAATGGTTATTTAACGCCTGCGCTATTTCACTTTCATTTGTAAATAGGCTATCATTAATCAATATCTTGCTAATAATATTACTTTCTTTAGACATTGAGATACAACTTTTCGAGTGCTTCCACATAGCTTTGGTGTCCCCTATATTATTTGTTATTTTCCGCCCGTTATCCGATATTCCTCCAGTCGTTTACAAGAGATGGAATCACTGTTCGTATATAAGAGATCAATCAACGTTTCAGAGTTGTGCTCTTTTCTAGTATAGAAATCCATTTTTTGCTCCATAGCAAAACATCGACACAAGTCAGCTAATTAAAATTACCAATAAATATGATCTTATCATTTGTAACGCATTGACTACTCAGAATTTCATGCATATACGTACTAAAATCAGCATCACTCGAGCTGAGCGAATGATATATAACACCTATTTCATATTGCAGAAAAATGTTTTTAATTTGTATGACTATGCACCGATATCTTATAACTTTAAACGAGTTATTCTTGTATATCTTATATATAAATAGACAAGATGAATGCAATGTAGAACCGTTTTCTGCTAAACTATAATTCTAAGGTATACAAATTATATATGTATAGATAGGAAATTTTGAGATGTACTTTTATCCGTAAATAAAAAAAATTTAGAAATCTTTTTAATATAAAAAATTTAACATAAAAGTTACACCACTACACATTTACTTATTCACACTATAGACACGCTGTGTGTGTGTGTACTTGCTTTTTGTGTACTATGCTGAATCGTGAGCATGGCCGAGGAGTTGCTTTGTAGGAAAAATTAAGAGCCGTAGTAGTGTGAGTAGACTTGCCATGCATGTTTTTGTGTTATTCGTGTGGTCGGCTCTCACTGTGAGTGCGAAGAGTTGGTAGTGGATCAATGAAAAATAAGTATTCGCACTATAGATACTCTGTTGTGTCATGCATTTTTGCTTTAGTTGTTGTTATTGCATTGATCACGGGCTACGATGCCCAGTGTCAGCGGCTCTCCTGAGAGCACGTAAAGTTGCTTTGTTGGAGACATAAACAAGCAATTTCAAATATGAGCAAATATGTAAAATTCATTGCTGATACCTACAAACAGGGTTTACAAAAATAAAATAAATGATTACTCATAAAGAGTATTAAACACCGAAGAAAATTAATGGAAAATAGAGGAAAGGAAAAGAATTGAAAGGAGGGAAAATTAAAGGAAAGAAAAGGAAAAGGAAAGGAAGGAAAGGGAAGGGAATGGAAAGGATAGGAAAGGAAGGAAAATTAAAGGAAAGAAAGGAATGGTAAGGAAATGAAAGGAAGGGAAGGGAATTAAAGGAAAGGTAAGAAAACGAAGGGGAAAGAAAGAAAATAAAAGGAAGGGAAGGGAAAGGAAAAGAAGTTTGAGGAAAGTAAAAAATAAAATAAGAGAGTAAAAAAAGAAATCAAGGAAAATAAAAATATGTTAAAGGGAAAGGAACGACATAGAAAGGAAGAAAAAAAGGCGGATAAAACATACCTACAGCAAAAAAATAAAATAAAATAAAGTTTATTGGTTGAATTTCAACCACTGGGCGAACTCTAGTTTGTATAGTTGTACATCCACTACTATCTCAGGAACGACTTAACCGATTTGGATGAAATTTGGTATATGGGTAGTTTCCTTTGTTTTAAGATTTCCTACTATGGTGTTGCCACTTGAAGTGGTTCACAGGGTTGCCACCTATATAAATTTTTTTTTTAATATTAAGCAATATATGGGATTATGGGTATCAAATGAAAGGTATTTTAGGCTGTATACCAACCAAAGTATTTTTGAGTAGGGTTGCCACCTGACCGCATTTTATTTATTCCTTCAGATATCGACCACTATCTCGGGAACGGCTAAACCGATTTCGATGAAATTTGGTAGATGAATAGTATGCTTCCTTCTAAGATTTTCTACTTGGATGTTGCAACTAAAGGAGCTTAGAGGGTTGCCACCTTTCCGATTTTTTTTTTAAATATTAAGCAATGTATGGCAATATGGGTATCAAAAGGAAGGTATTTGAGGCCGCATACCAACCAGAATATTTTTAAGTAGGATTGCCACCTAGGGTTGCCTTAAGTGACTTTTTGTGGTTAGTGTTCGATATTTTGGAAATCTATTTTGGAAATTTATGCTCTTGGTAAGTAAGATTATGCGACAAATTCGAAAAATACCGAGCAAGGCTCTGTCACCCAGGTACTTGTTATTAACTGTATTGTTATAAGATGTTCGGTATTCAATCGAGTCATGTACGTATGCTATAACTTCACCAGTATGTCTACTATGAGAATCACATCGTATGAGTTTATATGTTGGTATTCGTAACGCTTGATTTGTTATGCCATCGGTGAAGCAGCTCTCTGAACATAAGTACAAATCGTCGATGACACTGCAAACCCGCGTAACGCACAAGTGCAAAACCGCCTAGGTGACATTTGTGTCAAAAACTTGTATAGGCCCCTGCCATCAAGATCTTTTCATTTATTTCCAAGAAAGCTACTTGTTGGTTTGGAAAACAATTAAAAGAATCGGTCTTGATCGGAACTTTTTCCATAAAGCCACTTTTGGTCTAAAAAAATTAGGAATTTGTAGTGGCAAAACAGCCAAACTCAGATATCACTTACGCGGCGCGTAACGCGGTTTTGCAGTGCCACCGATGAAATGTGATTTTCGCACTTCCATAAGACGTTCTAGTTCACATTTGTTAGCGACAATACTACTAATATTTAAGTATATATATTTCAGTCCTTAATTTTTTGTTGGTTATGCGTACATTATTTTTAGACTGAGCATACATTTTGAATACTGGGCAATCCTTGCTGAAAGCATAGTGATTAACATCGACATCAATAACTTTCTTTTGTGCCAATCCGCTACATTCTTTACTATCTTGGGACCTAGCGCATTTGCCACAAGCTACTTTATTTGTGCAGCCGCAGGCTTTGTGATTGTATCCCGCATATTTGAAGCACTTAAGAACAGTTACGTGCTCGTAAACTATAGAAGTATTCCACTTAATGAATACTCTCTTTCGCTGCATAATACTTTCATACGTTATAGCGTCTGTTTCAACTAGCGCAATATAGCTTTCCGATCTTACGATTAGCATTGTTATATAACTTAAACACTTTAAAATCCTTCCCAGTGCACACATAGTTCGCGGCCTTAAAACAATTACTCAATATTGTGTGCGAAACATCAAGTCCACAAGTTTTACCATTTGCTAACTCATAAAAAAACCGTTTGAAAAGAATTGACACATTTGGACATATGTATACCGGAAATTAGTCCTCTTCGAAACCTCACTTAGTTAATCCCTTTTCAATTATGGTATTGGTAATCGCCATTGGCATAACAATGTACGCTTTGTAAGGAAGCAATAATTTGAACTTTTTGTAGAATCGTAATTCTGATTGACTTGATAGAGCACACCTTAGATTTCAATCTTATTATAACACTGTCAAAAGTCATTTAAGAAAAGGTGAACAGTAAAATTTTACGTGCAAAGTGTACATTAAACTCGGACTGCGCTTTACACGTGCTATGGTTGCACGAACAAAGTGTTAACCACAATTTCTCTCTAGTTTGCAGGGAGGAAAGTTTATTAGATCGACATTGGTCGAGAAATGTATAAGATTAAATTGTTCATGCATATCAAGCAAATTTTGCTTAGACAAAGAAACAAAAGTGGTGGTGCAAGAAAAAGTGAGAAGCTTTCAAGAAAGCCATATCCTGTCGTTCCTTGTACACCCACACAGTACGGGAAGTGAAGAACATTTGTGTAGAATATCTAATTCTTTCACCACATGGATGGCCAGTAAATAAGTGATACTAAATTTTGATCCATATTCTTGCTTTGAAATGATGGTTACAAATTGTAGCTACGTGCATAAATATATGGGCACAAATACAATTTGTAAGCAACTATGAATTTAATTTTCTTTATACAATATTCAATAATTTGAAGGATATGCAATGAAACCTAATGAAATTGTGTATTATTATGCAAATAAAACGGATGTCGACTGAATGGATGAATTGGTCTCGTATTCGTGTTATTTCTTATTAAGATGGTGATTTTTTATATTGCTTAGAATCTTAACCCTAGCAAGCTAACCTTTGCTCACTCCCTATAAAACCTAACCATTCGTCGATTCGACGAAAATTCTTTAAAATACTTATTTCTAATATAGTTATTTAATTCCCGGTTTGATTTATTGCACGCATATGTGCACTAGTTTTTAATCCTTGAAATAAAACATTTTTTTTATTATTTTGGAAAAATTCAGATATATTTTTTTTAAGTCTTTTAGAAAGGCAGTCTTAAAAAGAGACAGAAAATTTTCAATAGCGTATTCGTCGAATCGACGAAGGTTACGTGTCTAGGGGTAAAGCTGAATTCAAGAGATTTGTATATCCCGTGGAATCATTAAGTACCATTTTTAATGACTAAGTAACCGGTTCATTTCGAGGCATCCATTCATTGAGGCAAAGAAACTCTCCAGGGTGACTTAGAGCGTTATTCAAAGTCCAAAAGAATGCGATGTATAAGAAATAAATGGCAGTTGTGCGTATCAGAATAGCTCATCTCTTAACCGAGCAAGGTCGTCATTTCGATGCAAATCTGTCTAATTCGTCGGCCTAAAAAAGCAAATTTTTTCACAAAGATTTCAAACAGAATGCGCCGTTTTTTTATTGTCAATGCCTAGCAGAAACCGAACAAAACCGCAAATACACTGAGACAGTTATGACAGTTGATCTGTAAAAATCAAAACAATTTTCGGCTATAAATGCGTCGACTACTATAAAAGCTTGTGTGCTTGATTTTAAAATGTTTTGTTTAAGCTGGGGCAAGTTAAATAAGTTTAAATATCTCAAATTTGAAAATAAATATACCTCAATATAACTTCTGAGACAGTTTTTGAAATGGTAGTGTTAGTAAAGATAGAGTATGTAGTTATATTTTAAATTATTAAAAGCCGTTTCATTATAACATATAAAAGCATTATAAATAGCACACCAATTAGCTTACAATATACACCAAATTCTGTTGAATTTCAACTTAAATTATTTCAAATTAAATTGTTTGAATTTTTATGAATTTTGTAACCCTTGGTTGCTCTTTTCATTGCTTCTAATAAGTTGGAATTTAATGCTCAAATTGCAATCTACCCACAATAAGTTTAGTGACACGAACTTGGTATTTCGCTTTTGAAAGTATTAGACTGGGCCAAACAAAATTTTATAAAGTTTAAGTGGTGTATAGTTTTAACAAAATTCCCAGTTAGCAGAATAGCATCGGTTTTACCCGACAAAGACAATTTTTTCCGTATAAGCCGGCTAAATCCGAATTCATAAGTGAAAGTACCAGTCAACGTACGGTGATGGTTATACATACATACATATACAAGGTGCCGCAAAAGTAATCCTCCTATCAGAAAATGCTATAAATTTTGCGATTGGCCCCTAAAGTCAGTTCTGTTTTGACACTTGTGTAGTAAACACATGCGAAATACACGTTAATAAACAATGTTATGCTACACTGCTCCAGAACTCGGAGTATTGCTGACTATTTATTTGACCAATAATCGGTCGGGGCCAAACGGTTACTGTGAATGGTGAGCGCTACAGAGCAATGATCGACGAGTTCTTTTTGCCGCAACTTGATGAATTGGGATTGGAAAACATGTGGTTCCAACAAGACGGTGCAACAGCACACACTGCACGTGCCACAACCGATATGCTGAACATCGGAAGCTTACTTTTGCGCCACCTTGTATAAGTCAACAGCCCTTAATAGCTGTTTGTTTAACCGTCTAAACGATTTTGACCTTCCAACAAAGCGCCACCTGACTCTATCCGTTACCAGTTGACGCCAATGTCGATGTCTGCGTAAAGCTCATACAACTCATCATTAAATCTTCTTCGGTACACACCGTCGGCATCGCGTAGGGGCCCATAAATCCTTCTAAGAACCTTTCTCTCGAATATTCCAATCGTCCATGTTTCTGATCCCTATTGCAGGACAGGTATTATGAGCGACTTGTAGAGCGAGAGAGGACTTTGCTTCTCAATTGCCTTCTCAGTCCAAAGTAACATTTTTTGCCAAGGGTAATTCTTCGCTGGATTTCTAAGATGACATTAGTGTTGGTGTTAATGCTGGTGCCCAGGTAAACGAAGTCCTTTACAATTTCAAACTTATGGCTGCCAACGGTGGCGTGGGTGCAAAGGCGCGAATGCGCTGACTCTTTGCATAATGACAGAAGGTACTTCGTTTTGCCCTCGTTAACCTCCAAACCCACTGTTTTCGATTCTTTCTCCAATTTGGAGTAGGCAGAACTACGCTGTTATTTTAGCCAATGCCAGCAATTGTACACTCTTGTAATAGTTGGTTTCTGAGCGGTGTAGTTCTGCGGCTTTTATTATTTTCTCCTTCTTCTTTAAATGGTCATCTAACCGCCTGGGCGATTTTGACCGTCCAACATAGCTCGCCAGTCGTTTCTTCGTTGCGCCAATTGGAAACACCGCGGGATCGCAAATCGGTCTCCACTTGGTCCTTCCATCGGAGTGGTGGTCTCCCTCTTCCTCTGCTTCCACCGGCGGGTGCCGATAAGAATACCTTCTGGGCTGGAGCATCTTCGCTCATTCGCACTACGTGGCCTAGCCAGCGAAGCTGCTGTGTTTTAATTCGCTGAACTATGTCGGCGTCTGCGTAAATTTCATACAGCTCATCATTAAATCTTCTTCGGTACTCGCCGTCGCCAACGCGTAGAGGTCCACAAATCTTTCGAAGAGCCGCCTCATCAGATGTTGTTAATGTCCACGCTTCTGCACCATATAGCAGGATGGGTGCTGATTATTTTCTCCAGCAACAAATTAAAGAAATCGCACGATATGGGGTTACCATTTCTGAAACCTCGTTTAGTTCCGAACGCTCGGAGAGGTCCTTCCCGATTCTGACTGAGCTGGTGGTGTTGCTCAAGGTCATTTTGCACAGCCCTGTAAGTTTTGCTGGGAAACCAAATTCAGACATAGCGGCATATAAGCAGTTTTTTTTCGTGCTATGCCTCTTTGGTGATGCGTGTCGATTCTTTTCTCGCTGGTTTTTTCCAAGACTTGGCGCATAGTGAAAATCTGGTCGATGGTAGATTTACCAGGCCTGAAGCCGCCCTAATAAGGTCCAATCAGTTTGTCAACGATGGGCTTCAGTCATTCGCACAATACGCTTGATAGGACCTTATATCCGATATTAAGCAGGCTGATCCCGCGATAATTGGAAAAAATTGTAGGATCTACTTTCTTGTGGATTGGACAGAGGACACTTGGATTCCAATCACCAGGCATGCATTCTTCCGACCGAAAGCTGGTGCATGCATGAATTTAAAAATAAAAACGTTACTTGAACACTATCTAGTATATTATCAGCCCGGTACCGTGGTGTTTTATTGCGACAAACTTCTACTGCAAGAACATGTAGGTTATATATATGGCAAAAATTCGTGAAAATTCTGTGCCACTGATAAACTGCATCGAATATTTCAATGAAATCAATCAAGAATTCCTCATGTAATTGTAAAAAATGGTTAATTATTATTAATTGCTTCATAATACAATTAAAAATAAAATTAGAATTTTTCAATTGTAATTAATTTAATATTAAACAATTTAATTGCAGCAAGCAATTAAAATTTTAATTGCAATTAATTTTAAATCAATTTACTTAATTGGAATTACTTTAATCAATTATTAAATCGATTAAAAATTTTATTGAGTACCCCCAACACTGGGAGGACACCATCGAAAGTTTACTTTGCGTCCTTGTGGAACAAGACGTTTCCAAGCAGTGGCAGGTATACTCGTACTCAGGCCAGTTGGCAAATTGTGGTACCACAGCTTTGAAATAAAACCCGCCGTCCTTTACATTTCCAAAATTAACTCTACGTCGGATTATAAAACACTGGCTGATACATTCCATATGAGTCTTGTCCAGAGCGGGCATTTGGAGAAAAAGCGGGGATACCGGTTGTGGGATTGAAATTTGCTCAAGAAATTCACGAATGCGACAGACTTTAGATAAAATAGTTTAAAGCCCATCTTAATGCACAATATATGAATACATATATGTTCTAGACAAACAAAATATAGTTATAAATGTGAGTGTATATCCTCTTAACGTTAACTTCCCCACAGTTGTTACCTTTGTGCTACTTCTTCTGTCCGTTAATAACACTGGTCCACAGCCAAAAATCACCAGAGACGCGGATATGAAATTCGTATGATTCTATGGTACCGTTTCTGAGATATTTACGTTTTACCGTTATATCAAAAAAAAAAAAGATGGCTGCACTTAATCATGTATATCTCAAGAACAAATTGAGCAATTCCAAAACGGGTTGAAAATAAAAGCCAAAAAAATTTGCTATAAACAAAGCATACAAAACTTTTCCCTAGGCCCTGTAGGTTTGAAGATAATGAATAATCAATACGGATTTTTACCTTTTTTTTTGTAAAAATATAAAAAAATGTGTACTTTGCGAGGAAGGATATCGAAAACTTTTTATTTTTTTGCAGATATTTTTTTCTCTATAACATTGCTGTCCATCCAATAGATCAAATGATCACACGTGTTCTTATTCTCCATCGTTCAGTCGTTAGGGAACCAGCAACGAATAAACACCAAGCTTGTCAGCGACACTTGGTGTATGCAATACAATGCCCTGTGAGAACTTATTTATGCTAGAAAATGCCTTTGGCGACTTGCAATGCCTTTTATGTTACAAGTCGTTCAAAGGAGGCTATAGACGTAATATCAAAAGGCATTTCGATTCCTCCCACAAAAATATACAAATTTTAGACAAAAAGGCTAGTCAGGGATTATATGAAGAAAAAAATTTAGACTTTTTGGAAAAATTCAAAGGGTGGTTAGCTAAAGTAGAAAAAGAGGAAGTTGTTAAGAAATCAAATAAAAAAATGAAAGCTGAGCTATCTTCCATGATCAGCTTAGACATTTCTAAACAAGGCCGGCCTTTTATAGATGGTGTTTTTGTTAAAAACATTTGTCTAGATATTTTTCAAAAAATTAATGTTGATACAGAACTAGTTAAAAATATACCCATATCCCGCCAAACAGTAGCCCGACAGATTGATGAACTGGGAGTACACATTCAATCCGCAGTAATGAAAAAAATAATAATTGACAATTTTTTTCTCTGTGCTTGGACGAGACCACCGATATTAATGATTTATGTCAACTGGCGATATGTGTTCGGACAGTTAACGTAATTTATGAAATAACTCAAACAATGTTTTCTGTTGAAACAATTTGTGTGTGAACATCTTTATAAACCCCTTCAAATGCGATATAAGTAAGTATGAATTTGCAATTCAGTCCGAGCTAATCATCTTACGAAGCGAAAACGTTCCACCACACGGAGATAATATTTAATTCTGGAAAAATTTAGAATAGTCATCATATCCAATATTAAAAAGAATATCTTTTCAGTGCCAAACACTTTTTCCCACAAGATGTTTTTGTGAGAAAATTTTTTCGGACTTAAAGTTCATTTGCTCCAAGCAGCGCAATTAACATCAAGTCATTTATCGAATATACTTTTATTAGAAAGCTGTCACGAAAATATTCATATTTAAGATTTTATTAGAGATATAATATAGATTTACAAACCCAAATATATATAAGGAGTTATATAAATATATCATCAGGACAAAATATCAAAATGATTTTTTTTTATTTATTTATTAGCTACTGTCTCGCTACAGAGTTTTTGCTTTAGTTGAATAATGGCTTTTACATGACTGGTTAAAAATACGGCTGTGCTCTTTGAATCGAGTGCAAGTCAATGGTTCATGCAATATGCCTAAACAATTTAATTTTTGTTCAGTTGACCTACAAAGCATTTATTTTACCAGTCATAATGTTCTCCTATCAGTCCACACACTTATAAAAATTAGTTTGCATCAAATCATAAATATCGGTAGTACAAGAATTTTATCAAATGCAAAATCTGTAAAATACCGCCTTTATTTAACAATGTGTAGGCTTAACAATTAACACACTTGAATTTTTTATTTGAAAGTCTAACACGTTCCAAATTATCCACTCCAATCCAATATGCTGTTATTTTGATTTACATTTCCTACTGGGCTGCTCCCAATCTCACTCATGCACTCACATTTTGCATTCTGGACACCTCTGCAGATGTTGTTAATGTCCACGCTTCTGCACCATATAGCAGGATGGGTGCTGATTATTTTCTCCAGCAACAAATTAAAGAAATCGCACGATATGGGGTTACCATTTCTGAAACCTCGTTTAGTTCCGAACGCTCGGAGAGGTCCTTCCCGATTCTGACTGAGCTGGTGGTGTTGCTCAAGGTCATTTTGCACAGCCCTGTAAGTTTTGCTGGGAAACCAAATTCAGACATAGCGGCATATAAGCAGTTTTTTTTCGTGCTATGCCTCTTTGGTGATGCGTGTCGATTCTTTTCTCGCTGGTTTTTTCCAAGACTTGGCGCATAGTGAAAATCTGGTCGATGGTAGATTTACCAGGCCTGAAGCCGCCCTAATAAGGTCCAATCAGTTTGTCAACGATGGGCTTCAGTCATTCGCACAATACGCTTGATAGGACCTTATATCCGATATTAAGCAGGCTGATCCCGCGATAATTGGAAAAAATTGTAGGATCTACTTTCTTGTGGATTGGACAGAGGACACTTGGATTCCAATCACCAGGCATGCATTCTTCCGACCGAAAGCTGGTGCATGCATGAATTTAAAAATAAAAACGTTACTTGAACACTATCTAGTATATTATCAGCCCGGTACCGTGGTGTTTTATTGCGACAAACTTCTACTGCAAGAACATGTAGGTTATATATATGGCAAAAATTCGTGAAAATTCTGTGCCACTGATAAACTGCATCGAATATTTCAATGAAATCAATCAAGAATTCCTCATGTAATTGTAAAAAATGGTTAATTATTATTAATTGCTTCATAATACAATTAAAAATAAAATTAGAATTTTTCAATTGTAATTAATTTAATATTAAACAATTTAATTGCAGCAAGCAATTAAAATTTTAATTGCAATTAATTTTAAATCAATTTACTTAATTGGAATTACTTTAATCAATTATTAAATCGATTAAAAATTTTATTGAGTACCCCCAACACTGGGAGGACACCATCGAAAGTTTACTTTGCGTCCTTGTGGAACAAGACGTTTCCAAGCAGTGGCAGGTATACTCGTACTCAGGCCAGTTGGCAAATTGTGGTACCACAGCTTTGAAATAAAACCCGCCGTCCTTTACATTTCCAAAATTAACTCTACGTCGGATTATAAAACACTGGCTGATACATTCCATATGAGTCTTGTCCAGAGCGGGCATTTGGAGAAAAAGCGGGGATACCGGTTGTGGGATTGAAATTTGCTCAAGAAATTCACGAATGCGACAGACTTTAGATAAAATAGTTTAAAGCCCATCTTAATGCACAATATATGAATACATATATGTTCTAGACAAACAAAATATAGTTATAAATGTGAGTGTATATCCTCTTAACGTTAACTTCCCCACAGTTGTTACCTTTGTGCTACTTCTTCTGTCCGTTAATAACACTGGTCCACAGCCAAAAATCACCAGAGACGCGGATATGAAATTCGTATGATTCTATGGTACCGTTTCTGAGATATTTACGTTTTACCGTTATATCAAAAAAAAAAAAGATGGCTGCACTTAATCATGTATATCTCAAGAACAAATTGAGCAATTCCAAAACGGGTTGAAAATAAAAGCCAAAAAAATTTGCTATAAACAAAGCATACAAAACTTTTCCCTAGGCCCTGTAGGTTTGAAGATAATGAATAATCAATACGGATTTTTACCTTTTTTTTTGTAAAAATATAAAAAAATGTGTACTTTGCGAGGAAGGATATCGAAAACTTTTTATTTTTTTGCAGATATTTTTTTCTCTATAACATTGCTGTCCATCCAATAGATCAAATGATCACACGTGTTCTTATTCTCCATCGTTCAGTCGTTAGGGAACCAGCAACGAATAAACACCAAGCTTGTCAGCGACACTTGGTGTATGCAATACAATGCCCTGTGAGAACTTATTTATGCTAGAAAATGCCTTTGGCGACTTGCAATGCCTTTTATGTTACAAGTCGTTCAAAGGAGGCTATAGACGTAATATCAAAAGGCATTTCGATTCCTCCCACAAAAATATACAAATTTTAGACAAAAAGGCTAGTCAGGGATTATATGAAGAAAAAAATTTAGACTTTTTGGAAAAATTCAAAGGGTGGTTAGCTAAAGTAGAAAAAGAGGAAGTTGTTAAGAAATCAAATAAAAAAATGAAAGCTGAGCTATCTTCCATGATCAGCTTAGACATTTCTAAACAAGGCCGGCCTTTTATAGATGGTGTTTTTGTTAAAAACATTTGTCTAGATATTTTTCAAAAAATTAATGTTGATACAGAACTAGTTAAAAATATACCCATATCCCGCCAAACAGTAGCCCGACAGATTGATGAACTGGGAGTACACATTCAATCCGCAGTAATGAAAAAAATAATAATTGACAATTTTTTTCTCTGTGCTTGGACGAGACCACCGATATTAATGATTTATGTCAACTGGCGATATGTGTTCGGACAGTTAACGTAATTTATGAAATAACTCAAACAATGTTTTCTGTTGAAACAATTTGTGTGTGAACATCTTTATAAACCCCTTCAAATGCGATATAAGTAAGTATGAATTTGCAATTCAGTCCGAGCTAATCATCTTACGAAGCGAAAACGTTCCACCACACGGAGATAATATTTAATTCTGGAAAAATTTAGAATAGTCATCATATCCAATATTAAAAAGAATATCTTTTCAGTGCCAAACACTTTTTCCCACAAGATGTTTTTGTGAGAAAATTTTTTCGGACTTAAAGTTCATTTGCTCCAAGCAGCGCAATTAACATCAAGTCATTTATCGAATATACTTTTATTAGAAAGCTGTCACGAAAATATTCATATTTAAGATTTTATTAGAGATATAATATAGATTTACAAACCCAAATATATATAAGGAGTTATATAAATATATCATCAGGACAAAATATCAAAATGATTTTTTTTTATTTATTTATTAGCTACTGTCTCGCTACAGAGTTTTTGCTTTAGTTGAATAATGGCTTTTACATGACTGGTTAAAAATACGGCTGTGCTCTTTGAATCGAGTGCAAGTCAATGGTTCATGCAATATGCCTAAACAATTTAATTTTTGTTCAGTTGACCTACAAAGCATTTATTTTACCAGTCATAATGTTCTCCTATCAGTCCACACACTTATAAAAATTAGTTTGCATCAAATCATAAATATCGGTAGTACAAGAATTTTATCAAATGCAAAATCTGTAAAATACCGCCTTTATTTAACAATGTGTAGGCTTAACAATTAACACACTTGAATTTTTTATTTGAAAGTCTAACACGTTCCAAATTATCCACTCCAATCCAATATGCTGTTATTTTGATTTACATTTCCTACTGGGCTGCTCCCAATCTCACTCATGCACTCACATTTTGCATTCTGGACACCTCTGCTCTATAAGCTCTGTTTTATTACAAAAAAAAAATAAGCTGTCGGCCAATAAAATCGATGGAATAATACAAAAGTTATAAGCATTCAAATAAATATAGCCATCTAATGCTTAAGTACCGTACAAATATTAGCATATGTACGAGTATAGCAGTCCGTCGAATGGCAAGTTGGTGCCCTCCACTTCATTGGTGTACTAAATTTTATATGTTGCCTAAACAGATAGTTTCAGAAATTAGTCAGATATGCATTAAAAAGTAGCAAATTCCTGGAAAAAAAATAAAAAGTTTTCGGTATCCTTCCTCGCAAAGTTACAAAAAAACAGGTAAAAATCCGTATTAAAAATTCATTATCTTCGAACCTACAAGGCCTAGCGAAAAGTTTTGTATGCATTGTTTATAGCAAATTTTTCTGGCTTTTATTTTCAACCCGTTTTGGAATTGCTCAATTTGTTCTTGAGATATACATGATTAAGTCGAGCCATCGTAAATCGTAAATATCTCAAAAACATAGAATCAAAAATAACCTCGAGTTTCGGCATCAGGGGGTGGTTTTACATACGAATTTCATATTTGCGTCTCTGGTGGAGAAAAAAAAGTTCGAATTTGTAGGCCAGTGTAATAAGTGAAACAGTTAGAAACAATTAAGAGGTTACAAATAGCTCAACTGAAAGAGCCATAAAACAACAACCACGAATCATAGTAACAATGGCAAAACAAAATATACACCGACATAGTCATCCTTAACAGCAGTTAAATGTATTGTAACAAAAATAACAAAATATATCAAACTGGTACAAAATCAAATGTAAGAGAAGAAATTATTGTATGTACAACAAATAACTACAAAATTAAAGGAACCATGGAAGAATGGGAGAAAGCACAAATGTTCCATACGTCACGTTATGTTCATGTACCACCCCTGCAGTAAATGAAGCTAACTCAAAACTAGCGTAGAACTATTGTATTACGAGGTGGTACTGGTTCTCCGTCTATCCCCACGCAATGCTTACACGCGAAAAAAGTGGCAATTAACAAAGTGGCAATTAACCACCTATGCAGAACTCTAGAACGCGTTCTGAACTCCCTCATTGGTAGCCGGTTTAGAGACGGTTCGGAAAACCATAGTCCAAAGCTAGTGTAAGAATACTTACTTCGAACCCAATGAAAAGTGGATAGTTTGGACCTACTTCAAATATTTGTAGCTATGAAATAGTGCAAAAATGCCAGAGGAAAATTTAAAATGGAGCCATTCGATAACAATTTAGTCTTAAAATTTTATTTTATTTTGAATTCACATTTCGTGTGTTTTATAAAAAACATTCTTCAATTCTCAGTAAGAAATCTGAATCCTATTATGAGAAAGTGCAAGTCTGAACTCGCTAAATGATAATAAACTCTGTAAAAAGAAATCCGGTCTGCATTATAAGGCAATGCTAAACGCGAGGTGTTTTTTTGTTTAGTTCATAAAATTTTTGTTATGAAAAACTTATTGTTAAATTTAATCGTAAGTATACATATCGCACCCTGTATCAAGAAGTCAGCTTAATTTGTACTAAAACGGGTACAACAGTTTGTTCGTACAAAAGGCCAAAAAATTTCACAAATTGATTATTGACTTAAATATTACAGTTTATCCCTATAAAAAATGGCTACATCGACTCAGCTCATCCTCCTGATCATTTCAGTATACTTTTTGATGGGACTATCTCTTTTTCTTCTCATACGTACAAACATTTCATGTTCCTGAAAGGTATGAAAATCAAAAAAGCTGTACAACTTCGCTTTTGCAGTGGGGTATTAACTGCTTGCCCGGATATTTTACTTTTCATCCTGAACGTTCTGATATACAGGGTGGCGCAAAAGTAATCCTCCTATCAGAAAATGCTATAAATTTTGCGATTGGCCCCTAAAGTCAGTTCTGTTTTGACATTTGTGTAGTAAACACATGCGAAATACACGTTAATAAACAATGTTACGCTACACTGCTCCAGAACGCGGAATATTGCTGACTATTTATTTGACCAATAATCGGTCGGGGCCGAACGGTTACTGTGAATGGTGAGCGTTACAGAGCAATGATCAACGAGTTTTTTTTGCCGCAACTTGATGAATTGGGATTGGAAAACATGTGGTTCCAACAAGACGGTGCAACAGCACACACTGCACGTGCCACAACCGATATGCTGAACATCGGAAGCTTACTTTTGCGCCACCTTGTATAAGCGTTGGAAAGTCAAACTGCGAAACTTTAATATTTAACATAAAAAATGTTTTTATTCAACCATTGAATTATTCTCTTTTTTTCGCAGGAGTAGTCATCGGACCTTTTTTCTCGATTCGTTTATGCCGAATGAAGTAATATACCTTGTGTGCGTAACAAAAATAGATAAAAAGAAGAACTCAACCGATCTTTGTGAAATCTTCACAATATATACTTGGATTCACTGGGTACAGCATAAACAATATATAGTTTTGGGAAAGTAGGCGGAGCCACTCCCCCAGGCTATATAAAGTTTAAATTCGTCACAACTCCGAACTTTTTTGGCCTGAATTAATGATATTTGGATATATGTGTCACTTACTCAATATCTACATAATTTCGGAAAAGTGGGCGGTCGCACGCCCACATATTCTGTGTTTTGTTTTCGCTCTTGAACTTTCACGATAGGTTCAGAAGTTCCCTGGCCACGACACAGTCGGTATATAACGTTTGGAAAAGCCCCCAAGTTATGTAAAGCTGCAGTTCGGTATAGTTAAGAGTTTATTTGGTTCAAGTTAGTGACATTTTATATATAGATGTATTCTATGTGTCAAAACGTCAAAACAACGTCTACCGGGCTTGCTAGTGTTTTATAAAATGGCGAAAGCAAACAACTAATTTTAGAATTCTTTTGTAAGACTGAGAGACTAGTTTGCGTTCAAATAGACAGACGGGCAGACGGACGGAGAGACGGGCATGGGTAAATCAAATCCGCTCATCGTGCTGATGATTTTAGTGAACTTTTCTCTTCTTGTTCTCATACTTACATACATTTAATGTTTATGAAAGGTATGGAAATCAAAAAAGATATATAACTTCGCTATTGCAGTGGGCTATTAACTACGTGCCCGAATATTTTGCTTGTGTGTTTTCCGAATTGGCTAATTTTTGGCATACTGCTGAAAAGCAGCTGACTAATTTTCATTGAAATATCAGGTTTGAATTATAAGAGATTGCCTTTGAAAATAGCAGAAATTTTATGCTGAAAAGTGGGCGGCACTATGCCTACTTCTTCAAAATTGACAAATTTTTTATTGGGGTCGAGTTCTTCTTAAAAAGCTTATTATGTGGGCAAAATCTTAGTGATATAACTTGCGTAGTTTTAGAAATATGGTTTTTTAAATTAAAAAAAAAAGTGTTCCAGAACTATCTGAAAAGGCTGGGCGTGGACATGAACCGATTTCGCCCATTTTTACAACAAACACTTACCTTTATATATTGAACATTATCACCAAACTTCGTTTCGACAAATCAATTTTAGGCGGAGTTATGGCATAAAAAGTTTGGTTGAATAATCCACAATAAAAGGGGCGGGGCCGCGCCCATTTTCAAAATTTTTAATTTTTTAGATTTCTTAGTTTACGGAAACTTTAAAAGTGTATATAAATGATGTAAAGCTATTTTACGCAAAGTTATTGCCTACTTAATATATCTACGATACTCTTCAAAACCTTTCATATAAAAGTGGGCGTGGACCATAACCGGTTTTTGCCCATTTTTTACTCGAACATTCCCTGCTTACCCCGAAACCTGCGTACTGAACTTCGTTTCGATATCTTGAACGGTGTTTGATTTATGATTAGTAAAATTTCTAAATTTGTCTTAATCAACAATTTCTTAAAAAATTAATGTATGCCTCAATCTTAATGTATATGCCTAATTTTATCCTTATAGGTGTATTATGTACTGAGTAATCACTTTTTTCCCTCGCGAAGGCTAGGTACCTTGCCGTGGTGCGAGGGTTTAGTCGCTAAACACAGGGTAAACTCATCCGCGTGATCGTAGCTCCGCAGGGACCTATATTTTGGGGGATACCTCTAGATCCTCTGGAGAGCGATCACTAAGATCTACCCCCTTCCAATCCAGGGTGTTATGCGGTGCCGTGCCCATTGGATGTTTGCAGCCGGGAGGTTAATCGTGGCTGTATAAATACAGACCCTCTCTGACACCGGACCGCCTCAGAGAGTAATTTGGTCTTGCCGCGGTTTGGGGCTCTGCCGCGGCGGATGACACCTTTCCCCGTCCTAACACTTTCACCACAAGCTGGCCTTGTCCAGCGCCTTATTAACTTCAACTTCACAACCTGGGGGCCGACTGCGATGGCAACTACGAGTCGGCTCCCTCTGGACACGGGGAGGGCAACCTCCACATAATGTAGGGGCAAGATCGACTTCGAGGGTGTCAGTACCGACACGGCTGCACGAGCAGTAACATTGGAAACGACGAACAGCGCGGCACGGCAACCTTTCCCTGCACAGCTTCGGCAGGGGTCTCACGACCTGGCCACATGGAGCCAAATGGGAAGGCAGCTGTAAACACGCCCTCAACCGGGAAAACGACCGCGGTGGCAACTACGGGTTGTCTCCCCCTAGACACCTCTCCCAACCGCTATGCGCATCGGCAGAAAAGGAAGGCCGCTAAGGTCTTATAAAAATACGGGGGGGCACCGCTGGATACGCTGCCCGAAGTGCCAGGAATGCGGTGGAGAGGGGGCGAGCTCTACTATCGGAGCTCCAGGCTACTTCGGTGACAACGGTGGAAAGCGCGACCCCCTTCAAACGCCAAAGGTCGGACGAGGACCTGAAACCTTCTCCCAAGAGGTACCAGAAAACCCCTTTGCTAGGTAAGCCAAGCTTTGCCGAGGTGGCCAAGGACCGCATACTTGTTGGTATCCTAGACCGCGGAAATGAACGTGGTGCCATCCCGAAGGACCAGTGGCCGTACGTGCGGAACACCGTTCTCGACATGCTATTGGAGGATTCGGGCAGTCCGCCTCGAGGTGCTGATGCGGGATGGTACCAGGGTCAGATCAAAATCCTCGCTTGCGAAGATGCAAGGTATGTTGCGCTGTGCAAGGCAGCAGCTGCAAAGTTGGAGCCAGTGTACACCGGGGCGAAGATAGAGGTCGTCGACTGGAGGGACATTCCAGCTCGGCCAAGGACTAGGGCATGGGTTCCAGCGAGCCCATCGGAACCTGAGAGAATTCTCAGGATGATGCAGGTCATGAACCCGGCTCTTCCGACACAGGACTGGAGTGTCATTCAGGTCATTGCTGGGCCAAGAAGGGAGTGGTTCTGGCCCTGAATAGGGAGTCTCTAAAGCAAAGAAATGGGCGTGTTCATTACGGCATTGGCTAGGTCGTAACACACGTATACCGCGGCGACGCGCAGCGCGCATCCTTTTCGGGTGCTCCGGTGGCCACGGACATCGAAGCATCGGAAGTAGAATCGGATCTCTCGGACGTGGAAAGCATGGTGTCAGCCACGTCAAATTGTGCAGGTGCTCTGAACAATTTGACGACGGAAGACATCCTGCTGGACAGCGACAGGGAAGACCTCGACGACACGGTGGTCGTAGGGGAGTCTAAGCACACTTATGTTGAAGGTGCTGCAGATAAATCTACACAAATCTAAGGCAGTCTCGGCTGCTTTAATAACTAGCCTTTCTAAAGGCGACATCGATGTAGTCCTCATCCAAGAACCCTGAGTGAACAACTCACTGATCTGCGGACTGGGGACTAAGGACTTCAAGCTCATACGAGCCAATGCAGAAGGTAATGTTAGAACCTGTATTTTGGTTAGGTCTGAACTAAATACCTTCCTAATTATAGCTACGGCGACGTCAAAGCGGCCAGAATATTAAATGGGGGCCTCCGGCTGATGATAGCCTGTGTATATACGCCCTATGATGCGGAAGAACCTCCACCGCGAGATAAGGTAAAAGAGATGGTGGCCAACTGCAGCATAGAACACTTGCTTATCGGAACGGACGCAAATGCTCATCACGTCCAATGGGGAAGTTCCGATATAAATGTTAGGGGTGAGTCACTTTTTGATTTTCCCTTAACGACTAACCTCGTAGTTTGCAGCGTGGTAATGAAACAACTTTTATTACTAAAAATCGAAGGGAGGTCATTGACCTTACTACTTGTAGCGAAAGCGCTTATGGGTTAGTTAGAAACTGGCGGGTTCTTGATGATCATTCATTTTCGGACCATCGGTATATTGAAGTTGTTTGCCGTTGAACAACCCATTAGGAGACGCAACCCACGTAACACAAACTGGGAAATGCATAGTGAGTTGTTAGGCAGAGGCCTCACAATGCCCCGCATCGGCAGAGGAGCTGGATAGCATGGTTACGACATTCACATCGGCACCCTCAAATGCCTTCGAAAAGGCCTGTCCAGTGCTACAACAGTGCGGCAAACGCAAACCTCACTGGTGGTCCCAAGATTTGGACTCACTTCGGAAATCCTGTAGGAAGCAGTTTAATAGAGCCAAAATCCTCAATAGCGAGGCTCAGTGGCTTGAATATAAAGACAAACTGAGGGGTATAAGAGAGCCCTTAGACAAGCGAAGAGAGCTTTGTGGAGAAATTTCTGCACTGGAGTCGAAAGTGTCGACGACACAGCAAGAATAAGGTGCGTGCTATCAAAGACGCAAACGGCCTTGTGCTATTTGCGGCGACCTAGACCAGCTCAGAAGGGGAAACTCTAGAACTATGCAGTGTGCACCAATTGCACCTCTATATAACCCGGCTGTTAATATACCCATCACGTTGGAGGGGGTTAAATGGGCAGTTGAGCTTCAAGCCTTTTAAGTCTGCCGGACCGGACCGAATTATTCCTGCACAACTAATTAATACTTTGGTGACATCTGCTAATTGGCAATACCACATCTATACGGCCTGTTTGTCTCTCAACTATATATCGTGCTCGGGGAGAAGCGCAACGGTAATCTTTATTCCGAAGGCAGGCAATGCCTCTCACTACGAGCCGAAGGATCACAGACCGATCAGTCTCTGGTCCAATTGACAGCAATCTCATATCTGGCTATCAACACGCATACCCTAAAGGAGACGGCGCTTCATACCCTAGTCTCTACCATAGAAGCATCCTTGGATGAGAAGGACTACTGTCTGGTTGCCTTCCTTGACATCGAAGGAGCATTCAATAATATTATCCCAGATGGCGGCCGCCGTGGTGTGAAGGTAGTGTTACCGGCCTACCACACCGAAGGTCCATGGTTCGAGCCCTGGTACAGGTAACATCAAAAGTGATTTGAAAAAAGTTTTTCAAAACGGGGTCGCCCCTTGGCAGTGGTTTGGCAAACTCTCCGAGTGTATTTCTGCCATGACAGGCTTCTCAGCAAAAAATCGTCTCCTTTGTAGATGCCGTTCCGAGTCGGCAAAAAACTGTAGGTCCCACCAATTTGTAGGGAAAAATTCAAATCGGCACACCACAAATTGGAAGAGAAGCTTGGCGCAAAAATCTCTTAGGAGGTTTCTGATGATATACCTGTTGTATATCGCGCCATAGAGAGAGAGAGATGCGGTTAACATCGCCCTAACGAATATGGGTGTGAATAGCTCCCTGCTGGGATTAATCGATCAACTACTCAAGGGAAGGAAAATACTATCATCTCTGGGGACTGTTGATATGACCCGCTATGTCACAAGGAGCACTCCCCAAGGGGGCGTTCTCTCGCCACTCCTGTGGAACCTAACAGTAAACTCGCTGTTAAGATATACATGTTGGGGGGGCGGGAAGGTTGTGGCATATGCTGATGACCTGGCCGTGTCATACAGACAAACTTTGTGTGATCTGATGCAGGTGGCTTTGCGAGACATCTCGTTATGGTCCTCTCGCTGCGTGTCAACTCCGAGAAGGTGGAACTTGTCTTATACACTAAACGGTATAAAATACCACCGTTAAATCTACCAAAGCTAAATGGCGTGCCGATAAGGCCAGATTCCTAGGTGTGGTTCTGGACAAAAAGCTGAACTGGAAGGAAAACGTCACTCAGCGTCAACATAAAGAAAGTGTATATTGCATTATACACGTGCAAAAGAGCCATAGGCAGGAAATGGGGTCTTAGCCCCAAGGTATGCAAATGCACGATTATTAAACCCATACTGCTATATGGAGTCGTCGTATGGTGGCCTGCCTTGAGCAACGCTTCAAACCGGAATCTGTTAGGGAAAGTTCACAGGTCTAGCATGATCTGTATAAGCGGAGCTCTAAGAACTACTCAGAAGGGTACCGAGCAGCGGCTACATCAGCTCTGCTCCTACGGGAATCGTCCAGCTGGAACACACGGACCAAAGGACATTCACGGTGAATATTTCCAGTAGGGGGGACTGGGAGGAGTCGGATCGACGCTACGGCACAGAAGGTAGTATATCCATATACACAGACGGCTCTAAAATAAGCGGGAGGGTCGGGGGCGAGGCATTTTCAAAGGCTTGCGACCTAGAACTCTCCTTCAGACTACCTGATCATTGTAGTGTGTTCCAGGCTGAGGTCTCTGCAATCATGGAGGCCACAGCGTGGATAGGACAGGGCACTACTAGCAACGAAGTCCTTATTAGCGATAGCCAAGCAGCCATTAAATCCCTTGGCTCTAACTCATTCAATTCTGAACTAACGCTAAACTGTCGCCGATCTCTCCAAGAGATGGCCAAGCAGAACTGTGTGAACCGCACGTGGGTCCCGGGTCACAGGGACATTGCCGGAAACTGTAGGGCAGATGAGCTTTCCAGGCAGGGCACTACCAAGCAGGTTCTTCCTGACAAAGAACGCGTGCGTATATCCTTTGCCACATGCATACTGCTAAAAGGCTATACCTATCGACTAGCCCACGAAAAATCGCAACAAACTCCAGGGTGCAGGATATCCAAGCAAACTTGGCCAAAAAGAGATTACAAGAGATCTCGGCAAATCTACACCCTAAAAAAGGCTGATATTACCAAGCTAATAGGAATACTAAGTGGGCACTGCCTTATTGGGAGGCACGCGGGGAGGCTAGGTGGCCCCTATCGGCGCTTCTGCAGGAGCTTCATCAAGTCTTCAAATTGGCTCGAAGAGGAGGTGTAACGGTGTCTCTACGTTGTATCACAACGGGCCTTCTGACACTGGCCTAAGTGCGCCCTCATGGCAGCCACTTCAACCTAACCTAATCACTTTTTTTGTGTTTTCGAAAATATTCTCTACATAAAAAGTGGGCGTGGCTATCATCCGATTTCGGCAATTTTAAATATCGCTCTAAGATGAGTGACAAGGAACCTGCATTTCATTAAGATATCTCAAAATTTACTCAAGTTATCGTGTTCACAGACGGACGGACATGGCTTACTCATCGATCCGTTTATGTCGTTACCTACTGCCGTTAGGCGACTAAAGTTAATATACCTTGTTTGCGTAGCACTACTAGGTATAAAAATTAATGTGTGTCTGGCGTACAAAGTACTTAACCGGTCGTTATAAAATTATAACAGTAGATTCTTGGGTTCACTGGTTACAGTATAGGCTATATAACGCTTAGGGAAAGTGGCCGGTGCCACGCCCCCATGCTATATAAAATTTTAATCTTGTATAGGCGTCCAAGGTAATAAACCGAGCTTTATGAAGTTTTCACAGTAGATTCTTGGATGCACTGGTTACAGCATATGCTATATCTAATTTTGAAAAGCGCAGATAGTATACAGGGTGGCTGATGAATTTTGCTACATTAAGAAACTCAAATAATTTTTTTTTCAGTGTATGGAATTCATTTTTCTTTTATTCATGTTAAAGCTCATTAAATTTTATTAAATATAGCTTAATTAGTTTTAAAAATAATGGAATCTAAATGCCCCCCTGCTCGTCGATGCATGTGCGGCATCTTACCAAAAAGTTGTTCATTACTGCTTGGAGAGTTGAGACAGGAATAGCCGCAATTGTTTCTCGAATGGATTGCCTTAGTTCATTCAAATTTGTTGGTTTTGCTTTGAAGACTTCCTGTTTGCAATAACCCCACAAGAAAAAGTCAGGTGCAGTAACGTCAGGCGACCTGGGTGGCCAACGGAATGTGGAGTTTCTGGATATCAGGTTATTGGGAAATTTTCGTCGCAATTCTGTCATAACAGGTTGGGCTATATGAGGAGCTGCACCATCTTGCTGAAACCACACAGAGTTGAAAGAAATTCTCATTCGGCGTAATTCTGGATAGAAAAACTTTCTCAACATGCTCAAGTAACGGTCTGCAGTAACCGTAACGGTGTGACCGTTTTCTTCGAAGAAGTAGGGCCCGACAATGCAGCGTGATGAAACTGCACACCACACTGTGACACGAAGTGGATGCAATTCCGTCTCATGGAGTATCTGTGGGTTGGAAGCACTCCATATTCGACAATTTTGTGTGTTTATGTTGCCGTTTAAATCGAAATGGGCCTCGCCAGACATGAAAAGACAGTTCAACATGTTTCCATCCTCTTCCACCATTTGAAGCATCTTCTGGCAAAATTCCAAGCGAATCGGCAAGTCTGCAGCGTTCAGTTTGTTGGCCATTTGAATTTTATATGGGAATAAGTCCAAATCTTTGTGTATAATTGACTGTAATGACTGTCTGCTTACACCCATTTGAGCAGATAAGCTTCTTGTCGAAACACGTGGATTGTTTTGTATGGCAGCAGCTACAGCAGCGAAGGGTTTCGATGGTAAGGTCGTCTGTTGACTGTCCCATGCTCGGCAAAATTGTTTACAAGTCTTATTATGGTCCATCTGCTCGGAGGATTGCCGCCAAACGTGCGCCTATACTCTCTTTGAACCGAAACTACGGACTCCAGTGCGTGATAGCGGCGGACAATCCAAATTCTTGTTTCAGTGTCCCAGTTATCCATTTTTGTTAAATGTAAAAGTCAATCTGCAAAATAAAAAAAAAAATTAACCAGATTCATTAAATAGAAAAAAAGTTATTTAATTTTTTTTTGGTAGCGGCTTTCATTAGCCGCCCTGTACCTCGCATCATGTTTCGTAATTTTATTTAACACGTTTCTGAAGTTAATAATAGATGAAATTTGACATTTTGTTCATTTATATGTGAGCGGTGCCACGCCCATTTTCCAAAATTGAAAAAAATTATTAGAAAGATCATCAGGTCATTGTAACTACGAAATTCGCATTCTATATGCATCAGTGAAGGAGATATGGCATGTTCCCGTTTCCTACTTCTCTTTTAGAAAACTTTGGTCCAAAAGTGGGCTGGGTCGTCCACCGATTTTCTTACTTTTCGTCGGCGTACTCTACATGTCTATAGTATACCTCATATCAAGTTTCGTAATTCTACCTTACACCGTTCTAAAGTTATTAACAGTCGAATTTAAAATTTGCTTGACTCATAAGTGGGCGGTGCCACTCCCACTTTCTAAAATTTTCCAAAAATCATATAAAGAATAAGAAAATTGAGGTAACAATTGGGCAGTTAAATATTTCTACCTCATTTTCAGATAACTTTTATGAAAAAGTAAGCGTGGTCAAAAAGCGATTTCGAATATTTTTTGTGGGTGTATGAACCACAACCATAGTATACCTCCTACCAAATTTCGTTATTCTAGCATAGACGGTTTTGTAGTTATTAACAGTCGAAGTTTGGAAATTTGTTCACTCATATGTGGGCGGTACCACGCCCATTTTCGAAAAACCTTTTAAAATTGTTAATAAGACGACCAACTCAATAAATTCAAGTTTCATTATTGTAGCTGCTTTTATTATTGAATTATCTCTTTTTAAACTTTTTTCTAAATATTCAATATCGAAAAAAGAGGCGTGAAAGCAACCAGTGTGCCAATTTCATTCAAATATCTCAATTTTTACTTAAGTTATCGTATCCACGGACAGACGGACATGTGTTAATGGATTCCGCTGTTCATTCTAAGAAGTTTGATACATGGAACTATATCTTTCTTCATTATTTTGTACCGTTAGAAACCACCGTTATATGACCAAAATTATAATAACCTGTGTACTATTACACGCTGGGTATAAAAATAACTGATGAAAGCGGGAATGGAAAGAACGGCAATAGTCAGTGGACGGATTTATGAAGAAGCAACTTGACCAACAATCAGGTCAAGTTCTGGTCTTATATGAAACTTTTGAACTAAAGAACGAAGGCTAGGTTATGGTGATTGCCCCTCAGCATGGCAGAGGGGTACACTTGGTTTGAGCTGGAGCCAGTTTTCCTTTAGACATGCCAATATTTGACAAATAGTCAGAAATCTAGCAATAGCATGATCAGTAGGCTGAAGTTTCTGATAAACATACTTGCATTTTTGATGTGTAAACATCTTTGGAATTTGGTAGGGGCTGTCCAGAAAAGTTACGCGTCGCTGCTTGTAAGCGTAAGTGTAATACGGACCCTTGACGATACGCTGGATTGACTGAGAATTTTTTGAGTGTTAGTGCACTTGGCGGTCCTCGTGTCACACCTACTTGCATTCGACTGTCGTCGTGTCTTTGCCGGCGATGGTTGGCTTCGAGAACACGAAGATCGAACAACCAAGAAAGTTCTGGGTGCGTAGGGTAGCACCCTGTTGGACTATATAAGGTACTGACCAAGCAAGGCAGGTGTATCAGTTTGTATTCAAGTATTGTACAGTGAACTAATGTGGAGTTACCAAGCTCGGGGATTTCTATTGCGTTTATACTAGTGAATAAAACAAACTATTTGTTACAGTATATTTGCGTGTGTTTATTTGACTTTACAGTGATCGAACTCAGGATTAATAATCGAGGAATCATCGAATTCGTTACCTTATTATTCGGTAGTCGTGCCTAAACTCGATGAATGCTATCAATCCGCAAAGGAGGAAGGCAACTGCATTTATAATAAATATACACAGTGCTTACAAAAACAAAATAAGTGATAAAATTTATTTAAGCTCAGACTACTCAAGACGGGAATTAATTCGTTTTGTTTGTGTAATCTTTGTGTTTATACTAAGGAATAAAATGCAAAAAATTAACTAAAATAAAATCAAATAAATAAAAATAAAATAAAATAAAATAAAATAAAATGAAATAAAGTAACATTAATTACAAGAAACTATGATAACGGGGAAGAAAGGAAGTGAGAGGAAATAAAAGGTGCATCGGCGGGCCCTCAATCTCATCCACACGGAGTCGGTAAACTCCTTTGTCAGCTCTCGTCCGGTGAATGCAGTCCTACACTCACAAGCTCCACCTCTTGCCGATGAGGCACGCGAACTTCCTAGGGAGACAAGGGGTATGCTGGCCCAATTATTAAATTTATGTACAGGAGACACATGTTTACACATCAAACTCCACAAGTACTTGGTACTCACGCCGCCTTTTTTTTAGTAACTGCCACTTTATTACATCTCAAGAAAACTTCGTGCAAAACTGTAGTTACCATTGTACAATTTCTATTCCAGCAAGCTAAACTTTTCTTCATAAACAACAATGAGTTTCCTCTTAATTTCAAATAATAAATTCACACAATACCTGCATGCAACTGTCAATAGAGAGAATAATTCTCACTTATATCACAAAATCCCACTTGTGTAACATAAAAGTCAACAAAATTGCTTTTTAATATTTATAGATAGAATTCATTGTTGTTGTAATCTTCATAGTTCCGGATACAGAAAGTGAACATTGGTTATGTGAAAGTGACTTTTACATATACATATACGAGGGGTGTTCAAAAAGTATCGCGAATTTTGTGTTTTTTCAAAAATTATTTATTTATTCATGAATATCTATTTTGTCCCCTTCAAAGTAATCCCCATGATATATTATACACTTGTGCCAACGGTTTTTCCAATCTTCGAAGCACTTCAAAAAATCATTTTTTTGTATCTTGTTCAGCTCCTCCTTGGATGCCGTCTTTATCTCGTCAAGAGAAGCGTAACGTCGTCCTTTCATGGGCCTCTTCAGCTTAGGGAACAAGAGAAAGTCACAGGGGGCCAGATCTGGGGAATACGGTGGCTGCGGCATCATTAGTGTGTTGTTTTTGGCCAAAAAGTCGCGCACAAGCAACGATGCGTGAGCAGGGGCGTTATCGTGGTGCAAAAGCCAATTTTTGTTCTTCCACAAATCCGGGCGTTTCTGGCGGATTGCTTCTCGCAAATTGCGCATAACTTGCAGGTAATATTCCTTATTGACCGTTCTTCCCTGTGGCAAGAACTCATGATGCACCACGCCCCTGCAATCGAAGAAAACGGTTAGCAAAACTTTCACATTCGACCGAACTTGGCGCGCTTTTTTCGGTCTTGGTTCGTGCGGCAGCTTCCATTGAGATGATTGAGCTTTGGTTTCCACGTCATAACCATAAACCCACGATTCGTCACCAGTTATGACCCTCTGGAGCAAATTTGGGTCGTCGCGGACAGAGTTTAACATCTCATTAGCAATGTTCATGCGATGCTGTTTTTGGTCACAATTGAGCAATTTTGGTACGAATTTCGCGTAAAAATCGAAGACGATCCAAAACACGTGCAAGCAAAGCAGCTGTCAACGATTAACTGAACATTCAAAATGGGCGAGCTTGTCGGCATAAGTGAGAGACATGAGTACCAACATAACGCCACAAAAAATTCGAAATTCGAATATACGTAACCAGCGAAATTTCAAAATTCGCGATACTTTTTGAACACACCTCGTACATACATATGAACATATAAAACACATAATAATAAAAATATTTGAGCTAAAGAAATTTAAAACAAATAAAATTGATTGCCATTAGTTATAGCTGTTCATAAAACATTGCACATTTAATTAAAATTTGTTTAATTTATTGGAAAACATAAATCATTCCATGAAATCACAATAACACCACCACATATCTAGTAAAAATAAGTGGCCTGGCAGCACATTTGATGGTGTTGACAGGTTGATTTTATTTCTCTGTCAAATTCCGTTTAAATGGTGCAAAATAAAATATATTTTCTCTAAAATTAATAGTAAAAAAGCAACTATCTAGATGCAACCAGATCTTCACGATACTTAAAATCCCTATAATAGAATCGGCGCGCAATTTGTATTCCCTGCGAAACTTACAGTAAATGATATTGAGCAACAGCTTCGTACGGATGGTGCAAGACCTCTTTGATTCATCCGAAACGAGGCTTTAGATAAGGCTTGTTCTGACATGTGGCTTGAAACCATTGATGGCTCGGTTGGTTCAGCGGAAGTATCCGAACAAAATTCCCCTTAGAATTTACGGTCCTTCTCGTGATGCATGGGTCTTGTTTACATTGCATTGCATAGTTTAAGGCAAATTTAGGAGAAATTGCAGGGTTTCGATAAAACGTATTTCAGGGCTCTTAGAAACATCCTCAGTTATAATAAAAGTAGTTGAGAATAACTGTTAGATTAAACGTAATCCCAAACAATTATATTTGAAAAGACTTTAGCAAGTCAAAAAATTTTAAATAAAGAACTGGATTCAAATCCGCCCAGAAAAAATTGCCACGAAACATTATTAAGGCAAGCAGTCTGTCTGTTTGTCTGCATGTTTGAACCCGCATCGGTACATAGAGTACAATTTTCACGGATCTATCGCTAGTTCTAGCGCTCGATGATCAGGAGCACTTTAACCGCATCTAATTGTCCCTCTTTATACAGTGGTGGTAAAAAAAGTGGTCTCAAAGGATATTTTTATAATTTTAGGCACAACGTTAACAGATACAACGTTAAATTGCATTAGATAGTCCTTACTCTTTTCCTTCTTGTTGCCGCAAGTCAAATTTCTTTTAGTCTAAGCTGTTGTCTATTGTAATAACTGTATAACAATGGCTTGCTTTCTTTGCGTCCTCTAGCAATATTTTATTCTTCTATCCATATAATTGGCAACTTGAGGTTACAACTATGCAATGCGGAAGTATTGTCCTCAAACACAGAGAAGCTAAATATATCTAATTGCAAACCTGCAGTGAGATATCCACTGCCCGGAACAAAACACAATATCTCAACTTACAAATACAAATATGTCGTTGTATATATGTTTGAGGCAAGTACATTTTCTCTGTTTTAACACTCATTTAATTGTTCAAGTGCATGCACCCTATTTCAGGTTTGTTTCATTTAATCAATGTTCATATAACTTGCGGTCTCAGATTTGGCATTTCTTTTACTGTTCCTTATTTTTCTGTATTGATGTTCTTAAACATAAGCTGTTACTCTTTCTTGGTAAGAAATTTATGTATAAGGATGCCGGACTGCTTTATTAAAAGCAGGGCTGGGCATTTTTGCACTACCACTAAATATTCAGTGGTAGTTAAATTCAAAAACCACTATCACTGAAAATTTAGTGATAATGATATTTTTTTTCACTACCACTAAAGCTTCAGTGATAGTGAAAAAAAATATCATTATCACTAAATATTTAGTGATAGTGAAAATCTAATACCACTATCACTATCCTTTTAGTGCACTGTGCCCAACTCTGATTTAAAGACATTAATTGACCTATAATCAGCTTTTGGTAAGGTTTATCAGTCGAAGCAACAGCGCCGCTTTGTCGGTTAATTATAGGGATGTCCCAACTTTTTAGTTCCCGAGTATACCAAAACTTCTTTCTCACAATTAGGGCAATTATATTACTAGAAACTAAATACGAGTCTTTAATTTATGAATTACTATGTCAATTGTGTCACTTAAGTAAACTGAGGGTTTGTTGAAACTAAAAAGAAACGCTAGGTGTACCTGTACAGCGCTGTTGTCGCTAGGGTGGCTGATGCGAATGTAATGCCATACTCATCCATTGTCCTAACTTCTCTTGCAGTTTGTACTAACCCCCCAAACATTCTCGGAGTGCTCATAATTTAGGAGTCTGATATGAGTCCTAAATATGTGAAAAATATGATCCTCATATATACGATCATATAGTAGTCTTTTATAACTCCGATGTGATGAAAATTATGAGCCTTATACGCAGAGTGTTTATTTAACAGAGAAACTTTGGAGCAGATATTCATATTGTTCGTTTTTGAAAAAAAAACTTGTTTTCATAAAAAAATTGTTTAACATATCTCTTGCTGTTTCTGACACATGTAGTATATACACTTTCGTGGACCCCATCTCACATCATCTGCAACGGAAAAGTGTATTTCATAAAATTGTGACTGTATCGATATACAGTACCAATGTATTGGTGGTTTTTTAATTATTGACAATATAATATTAGCAGTGTAGTTTTTTTTTAAACACATGGAAAATATGTAGATGCATAGCCTCAAACAGCATTTGCCAATCCACGTGCCTGAATTTCAGTTCCAAAAATTATCTTTTAAGGGCCCAAATAGAGCTGATTGTAAGGAAAATAAATCACTCTAAAAAGCTTCGTGTACGAGTCGTTTTGGAGTGCAATATGTGTCGAATATGAGCCAAAAAGATTTCATATATGACTCCTACTCAAGCTCATATACATACATACATGAAATTGACTCATATCGGACTACCATCGCAAGAAGGGAAATACCCTCACTTTAGACTCATAAATAAGCTCATAAAGAGCGTAAGCGCTCCAATTTGGGACTCTTTTCTGACTCGTTTTTGACTCCTATGGTTTTCTGGGAAGGCATCAAGTTCTGGTGTAAGGACTTCAAAGAGAAAAGCAGTGAAGGTTCGTTAGCAATCTACGTGAATCTCTACTACGCAATCTGCACTGGCATCTTATGCTAATTACTCTGTTGTTTCTACTCATCCAACATTGAAAACGGCTGTTAGTAATGGTTCTGTTGCACTGGCCTCGTCAATTGTACCTGATAATTTGTTGGTTTCTGGTGTTACAAGTGTTGACGCTACATCTACTCTGATTTCTTCTATATCTCTAAATAATCCTGTTGCACCTAAGATGGTAAGTGCCGTGCCGCTGACGGAAGCTGATATTATTATCCATTCTATCCTATCGAGTCTATTAATATAAATGTCTTTCAGCATAGCTTTAAGTATGAGAAGCAAATATCTTCTTTTAGAATATCAGTTCCTGACACTTATGTTGATAAAGTACTTGATAGTTGAGTTGATTTGATTTTCTGTTTTTCGACAGGGTGGATATTAAATGTATATTCGAACGATTTTTCGTCATCCCAATTTATGTTTTGTTACAAGCCGGATTCGGGATCCGCCATCTTCAGTGTATGTTTTCGTGAGAACATTGACGAAAATCGTTCCAATATACACTTGATAGTTATTTTTGGCCCGAATATACTGTGGTACATTTGTATACCAAGAAGTTCGATGTAGTGGCTGCACCATTAAATATTTCAAAAAACTCAGCATTCAGCAATGCAATTATAACTCCATAGCGACCATCGACCTCTGCAGTGTAAACATTCACTACCAAAATTTTCGTGACTTGCATTATAAACTAAGTACTTTTTTCTTTAATAGTTTTTCTTTTACTACGCATGTGATATTTTTACGGAGACCTGGATCTAGCCTGACAATTTGAATTGTGAGCTTTTTTCCAGTAACTTTGTTGTTTAAGGCCGGTATGCAGATTACAAGAAATTGCATGAAAAATATTAGTATGGAAGTAATAAAAATGCATGGTGAATAGTGAAGCAGCAAGAAGAAGAGCACATAAGCAAATAAACGAATTAAACGTTTTTTGCCAATAACTTTTCACTGAAACAAAATTTTTCTTTTCCGCTTTCGGATTATTGATACCGAGGTCAAAACGCGTCTTTTGATACCCCTCCCGACATTTTTGGACGTGTTTTACCAGTTGGCATATTACCAAATTACTGTTTTCTTCAAGAAATAAATGCCGCTTGATATATTTCTTGCGGAAACCTGTGTTGCCGTACTCAAATTTCACGATAAAATAGTAGAAAAATTACGTTGAGAACTGCGTACTACCTCAAGAAAAGGTAACCACAGAAATTTTCTTAAGTATTTCTTAAGCGTTTTTTTATATGGAGTTTTTGCTTTTCTTGTGATCTGCATACCGGGCTTTATCGTTGAGATCGAGAATCAAGAGATGGTTGTGTTCTAATTGCTGTTGATTCAAGCATTAGTTCTGAGTTATTGTTGCATGATAACAGATCGGATGTCGAATATATAGCGGTGAAGCTTTCATTTTGAAATTTTTGTTTATTTATTTGCTGTTCGTCTATACCGCCTCGGTCGGATATGCATGTTTATGATTGTCACATCTTAGCCATTCGGAATCTGCACTCTCGTATCCATGAGAGCGATCGTCTTATTGTTCTTGGTGATTTCAATTTGCCATCAGTGAACTGGATTAATTTTGCCGACTCAAACTATTTGACTCCCACCGTTAAACATGACTTCGTCAACCATCTTATAAATACGCCTCTACTACAGATTAATAATGTGTTGAAGTCTAAAAATAAGTTGTTGGACTTAGCTTTCGTAGATAACTCATCGGGTTTTGCTCTGAATCGAATTTCCCCATTATCTCTTCCAGAAGATCCTTACGAGGTGTGTTCAAAAAGTATCGCGAATTTTGTGTTTTTTCAAAAATTATTTATTTATTCATGAATATCTATTTTGTCCCCTTTAAAGTAATCCCCATGAGATATTATACACTTGTGCCAAAGGTTTTTCCAATCTTCGAAGCACTTCAAAAAATCACTTTTTTGTATCTTGTTCAGCTCCTCCTTCGATGCCGTCTTTATCTCGTCAAGAGAAGCGTAACGTCGTCCTTTCATGGGCCTCTTCAGTTTAGGGAACAAGAAAAAGTCACAGGGGGCCAGATCTGGGGAATACGGTGGCTGCGGCATCATTAGTGTGTTGTTTTTGGTCAAAAAGTCGCGCACAAGCAACGATGCGTGAGCAGGGGCGTTATCGTGGTGCAAAAGCCAATTTCTGTTCTTCTTTGCACATCTTCTCGGCCTTCTGAGAACATTTTGTACCACCGATAAACGTTGCTTCGGTCCACGGTAGCTTCTCCGTATGCCACAGTCAACATTCGGAATGCATCCGCGCACTTAATTTCGTTTTTCACACAAAATTTGATAAAGGTTCTCTGATCCATTTTTTTGAATAGGTAAAAATCGAAGACGATTCCAAACACGTGCAAGCAAAGCAGCTGTCAACAATTAACTGAACATTCAAAATAGCCGAGCTTGTCGGCATAAGTGAGAGACATGAGTACCAACATAACGCCATAAAAAATTCGAAATTCGAATATACGTAACCAGCGAAAAATCAAAATTCGCGATACGTTTTGAACACACCTCGTACACCCCACGCTTGAGATTGCACTTGATATTCTGCAGTCCACGGTACATCGTAAGAAAGCGGTCTCCATAACCCTTTTCAGATGTTTGTAACAACATTGAGTCAGCTACATCCATATTTAACAGATCATTTAATAGCTTCATTGCTAGCTGTGTTCCCCTACAATGCGCTATATTTGAAATGAGTAAGCCGGCTTGGTTCACAAGGTAACTTGTGAGATCATATAACATCAAATCTAAGATTTTTTAAATTCTAAGATATCTGGAGATTCCGATGATTTTTCTAAGTACTTAGTATCACATTCCAACTGTGTTCAGTGCCTAAACCAACTTAGAACGTTGTAAAACTATTTGTTTTTTATAATTCTAAAAGGTGTTATGGCTTCATTAATTTAAACTGAAAATCCAGTGGATTTCCTTCTTCCCTTTCGTTTAGAGGTAAGAATGCTAGCCTTATTCACGATGCTGCGGGATTATTCGCAGTATTTTTAAAATCGAACTACTCGTCCAATTGAAGAATGGCGAGTACCCGACTATTCCGAGGATTCGGCGATCATAAAATCAAACTGCACGGTTTTAAAAATCAAAAAAGTTGGCATTCCTAGTAAAAACCTTTGCATGTTTCATTCCTTTCATTTGCAGCTTGCCTTTTCAATAGAATCTTTCGAATCTTCCTTGATTGCTTGGTCAATTAGACAAATTAAATTAATTGCTTTGAGCCATGAACGAGCTTTTACTGACAAATTTATATCCTTTCGTAAATGCGGGCATTTATAGATATACTCACAAGTACATGGTACATGCAAAGTAAATACAAATACAAGATGTAAGGAAGTCTAAGTTCGGGTGGAAACGCAAACGGTAACGTCAAGCTGTGTAGTTCTGTTTATATTTTTCTCTGTGATTATATTTAATAAATTAATAATATCTTTGATATTCTAAAGTTATAATTAAAGTTAATAGAGATAAATACCTAATTGTGCTTCACTACTTGGTGTGAAAATTGTTAAAATTTTTGAATAGTGATTCATTATTATAAATTCATTTTGTTGAATTTGTGTGTGCCGAGTTTTTTGCATATTTTATTTGTTGCTATTGAAAGGCTTTATTTCATATAATTGTTGTTGTGCTCTGACTTGCTTTTCTTATTTCTTTTTCGTTACAGCTGTTTTGCGTGGTTTCTTGAACGTCAGATACAGTGTGTTTAAAACTGTTCGCTCAGTACTGTGTCATTAAACTGTCAGGGTTGTTTTTCTTTAATCCGCTACATTTTTTTTAACTTATAACAGGTAAAAAGCGAGTCCGAACGCTTTGTAGCATGCTGGCTGTGTGATGGGTCTGCGCTGGTCTTGTTCCAAAGCCCGTTTGACGGAAGTTGATCTCTGTAAAATCTTTAGGCATATCAGAAACGGGTTTTCTGAAATAAGCAAAGATTTTTCATTGCTGACTGAAAAATTCAAAAAATATGAAAATATTTTCAAAACCTTCGAAGCTTTAGAGATTTCGCCTCATTTGGAATGCCCTTATAACCGCGAAAACAAGCGCAGACGCACGGATGATCAGCCTACTACCTCAACAGTGCCGAACTTGCCTCAACCCCTTGAACTTATCGATGTGGCTTCTCCAATTCCTAGTACGGTTGTCCGAGCAACGTCGAAGAACGCCCCTTCAAAAATGTCCACTAGGAAAAACCCGGAACCTCCAACTATTGCAATTGAGTCTGAACCAATCGTTGGTAAGCTGGTTGTGGTTCCTCGCAAAAAATCAATTTTTGTGTCTAGGTTCCATCCAGACACTACCGAGGATGATCTGATGTACCATATTTCTTCTAAAGTTAAAGATCAAAGCGTAACTGTTAGAAAATTTAATTTCACATATCAAAGAAGTATGTCTTCGTTTAAGATTGATGTATCTGGGAAAGATTTCGATACTCTTTTGGACAGCTCTTTGTGGCCTCCCGGGGCTCTTGTGCGGGAGTTTGAATACAGACCGAATAGGAATGTTCAAAATGTAGCGAAAATTTCTCGTAATAACATTGAGTCAAAAAACTGAGCACTAAATCCTTGAATATCTTTTATCAAAATTTCAGAGGTTTAAATACCAAATTAACTGATCTCTTTTTGAAATCTTTTCATTGTAAATAAAGGGTGTTTTTTTAGGGGTATAGAACTTCGAATTGAAATAAAACACAAGAAAATCGTTTTAAGGTCAATTAATTTGGCTTTATTGGAAGGATAATTTTATGCCATTAATGTTTAAATATGATTTCGGGCATGTGGCCGCCGCGGCTGGCTCGAATAAAGCCAATTCTACAGGTCCAATTTTCAACCACTTTTTCGAGCATATGGGGCCGTATGTCGGCAATAACGCCACGAATGTTGGCTTCCAATTCCCCTAACGTTTCTGGTTTGTTGGTGTAGACGAGCGACTTCACATATCCCCAAAGAAAATAATCCAATGGTGTCAAATCACACGACCTTGGTGGCCAATTGACAGGTCCATTCCGCGAAATTATGCGCTCATCGAATGTTTCCTTCAATAAATCGATTGTGACGTGCGCTGTGTGGCATGTAGCGCCGTCTTGTTGGAACCACAACTCATCCACATTCATGCCATCCAATTCGGGAACAAAATAGTCGGTTATCATGGCTCTATACCGGTCTCCATTAACGGTAGCTGCCTCTCCAGCATTATTGCGGAAGAAGTATGGCCCAATGACTCCACCAGCCCATAGAGCACACCAAACAGTCAGTTTTTGTGGATGTAATGGCGTTTCAAGGGTCTGATATGGATTCTCTTCACTCCAAATGCGGCAATTTTGCTTGTTGACGTAGCCATTCAACCAAAAATGAGCCTCATCACTGAACAAAATTTTGCGATGAAAATCAGCATCGAAATCAATCTCATTTTCGGCCCATACACCAAAATCACGACGCATTGCATGGTCTCGCGGCTTTAATTCTTGCACAAGCTGGATCTTGTAAGGTCGCAAGCCAAGATCTTTGAGCAAAATCTTCCATAAAGTTGATGGACAAAGCTCCAATTGCTGTGCACGGTGGCGAATCGATTCATTCGGGTCCTCTTCAACACTTTGCTCTACAGCGGCAATTGTTTCTTCGGTGCGCACTGTTCGACGTCTCTGCGGATGCGTATTATCACATAGAGTAAACGTAGTGCGAAAACGATCCATGGTTAACCGAATTAATTGCTCTGATGGACGATTATGTCGACCATAAAATGGACGGAGCTCACGGTAAACTTCGCGAACTGAACCATTATTTTCGAAATAAATTTGCACGATTTGCAAGCGTTGTTCTTTTGTCAACCTGTTCATGATGAAATGGCAAACCAAACTGAACATAAATGACATTAGAGTTGCCAGATTTGACCACAAAATGCCAGTTTTATCTCTATTCGAAAAACAAACCTGTAAAAAAACACCCTGTATCTACATATATAGAAACAAAATTTGTATATTACATTTATAGATATTGCAATTTTCAATTGGGTATTAATGCGGTTATATGTATTTATGTACGTATGCAGTCACGACAATTTGTTTAAGAAGCTTATAAATTGTACATTAACTTATCTAATAATATCGCCCAGGAGACAAATCAATTTAGTGGAACGATGTTCCTGTGGTGTAACATATAACAGATTAAGTGTTTGGTTTGGACTTTGGCAAGTTAAATCCATAAAATTTGGTTAAAAGTCGAATGTATGTTTGAAGTGTACGTAAATCGATTTGGAAACATATATACTTGTTATAATGAAAGGCTGCGTAGTTGCAATAAAATGCCTTATTAACAATTGATTTACAAAAAAACTATGAAGTTGCTTAGTAGAACAACCCCATTAGAATATCAGAAGTTGGAAATAATTTTTTATAGTTTAATAGCGGCTGAGAATAAAATCACTCTACCTTAGAAATAAGTGGAACACAGCCTTTCTTTGAATTTATTTAAAAAAACTCCGCTGTAGGTATGCTATACCTTTGACACTCCATTTAGCCTCCTGTAAGATTTTTTTTTCGCTACTCAAACAAGCAAATGTTTTCGGGAAAAGTTATGAGATAGTTTGTTCTTCAACATCAAATTCTAAGCGAATTTCCCAGCAACTATGTACAAGCTATATTGCGATTGAAAAGTAAGAAGGATAATGTAAGACCTCTTGATTGACGGCCGACCTGTATTGACGGATTGTCCAATTGCTTACGCCATCTGAGTGAGGTGAATCCCGTGACAAATAAGAATGTATACGCAAACATATTTACCAGGCAGGTTCGCCGCATTCCTTGCTGAAGATAGTGGTCCTGGGTTGGATGACCTGGATGTTTGTTTGTCATATCAGATTGTTCACACCAGAGTCGGTTTAGTACCTGACCGTATGGAAATTATATCTGAAAAATAACTTTCGTTTCGGCCGTACTATCCAAATCTTCGAGGGCTATTGTTTCCGTTACTCAAATAAACAAACAGTAGACCTAGCAAGCGTCTTAACGTCTTCACCGTAGTCTGTGACTGACGACACTTTGTGAAACTCGTTCATCTCCATCCTCTATCCAAGCAGGACACTATAAGAGAACATTTATGACGAAATTGTCTTGGAAGTGGATTTTTCATAGTGAGCCGTTACTTATCGATGGGTTTTGAAAGGCAACTCGGCGTATAAGTAACTAATTAACGGTGATGAATATATGTGACCTGAACAGTTTTATACATATTCGAGTTTAGCATCTCAAAATTTATAACAGGTGTACTTTTTAAGAAAAGGAAACTTTTAAACTTTCTTCTGATAATTAAAGAACGATAAAAAATTAAAGATTATGTTTTTCGAAACGACAAAAACTGACATACGAGTATCTACATACGGGCTTGGCTCAGTCGATTTACATATATCTATCGCGATTTCTTTTGTTATAACACATTGTGTACTAGTAGCGCTGACTACAAGAACCGTTAAAAAACGATTTAAAAGTGAATTCTTTTTCTGGATAATTTTGCCATTGCATACATGGATGTGTGTACGTACCTTTCGCATACAACAGACTTGACAGTGTTACCAACAAACATGCTCAAATTTTCTTGGACTACAATATTACTCAACAAAAAAATAAAATTCCTATTAAAAAAACTGTTTTTCCACTTTTATGTTGTGTTATTTTGTCGCGCACTGTCAGATATCAAAAAAACTTTTGTTACTTATTTACCAAATAGAATAAATATAAAAAAGCATTGACATTAATAAAAAAAACTTTAAAATGTTGAGATTGTCAAGAAACTATGCAAAAGCTGTAAAAACTTTTAATAAATTCGGTAAGGGCAAATAACATAGCAAAAAATGTACTTACATTGATACATATATCAGTGCAAATGAATAACAGAAAATTTTTATAAACATTCACAACAGCTGGAACTATAACAATGGCATACATAAGTACATACGCCCCCAGCTAGTAAACACCGTAGTCATAAAACAATTCAATTCACAACTTGAGTGTCTTCAGTGAATTAGAAAAAGAAAGAATACAGAGCGGAACTACAACATACGTTCCGTGATCGTAAACCGTTTTTTAAGTCACAATAACTTTGAAACTGTCCAACCTTTTTAGAGAGAAATAACGCAGAATTGAACCGACTGGTAACTCCAGCCAACTGCTCACGTATGCCGTCATTCCGAAATACGGGCTTAGGACAATTTTGTTTTAAAAATTCGCTTTCGATCACGGAACATATAACGTAATTCGGCCCCAGATTTGTATCAGCTACGAATCCAAAATTAAGCAATCGTTAAAGCAGTGTTTGAACCAAATTCAGAGAGAGATTTATTTAGCTGCCTAAAGCATATTTCTTGGAATTACCAAGCCTCATTTAAGCGATAACCTACAATACTTGCAATGGATGTAGTAGTAAGACTTTATGATTTCCTTTCTGCTTTTTAATCTGGTTTTCTAAGACTTCTGTTAAAAGATACAGATGACAACGCAGGATAAGCAGAGTGGAGACTATACCAAGATCAGACTAGTATATGTTTTGCTGAAATATAACTACTGCCGTCCCGCAGGTAATTCTCATAGAAAATAGACAGTTGGCGGACTAGCTATGATTAGAATTCATGGTGATCAAGATCAACGGAAATAAGGCCAATTGATTTTATTTCATATCTCAAAGGGAAATAACGCCAATTGACGTTATTTATGTTTTAAAAAGGAAAATAAAGTCAACATAAATTAGAAAATATAGTCAATGATGATATTTCTTAATTCAAATGGAAATAGCGCCCACATTGTTTAAATCCTGTTGACTAAAAATTACTCGATTTTGAATTCCATATTTACGTTTTAAAATATGTTAAGAGGTGAAAATAATTTAAATATGAAAACATTCAAAATTGTGGTTTTCTAAGTTATTTAATTATATGATTTTCTAAATTATTTAAAAAAGCGCCACAGGGCTGATGTGAATTTAAAATATTCAATAGTATGATACCCACTAAGAAATGGTAATCATAACGGATGGATAAAATAAATCTTGCTACGAGTCGACAGACTTTAAGCATGTTTGAAGCTACTTTCATTTGAATTAAGAAATAACGTCGTTTTACTTCGAATTTTCTTTTAATTTGCAGTCAACTGCCAAACTGGTAAGTAAACATTCTAGTTCATTAACTAGAATTTCGTGGGCTTATTCATGCCAGTTTGCGACTGCAACGTTTCCGCTATCATAAGGACCAACAACCCACTAAAATTGTCGATACATACTAAAAATTTCAATTTAAACTGAAATTTACATTCTGTAGCAACTGATAAGGTGTTATAACTGCTTTATATTCAATAATTTGCCTTTACGTTCAATATTGCCGTATTTAAATTTGATAGTTTTATTATTGAATACAACGCACCCTGTGTGGTTTGTGTGTGTGTGCAGATTCGGAGTAAATAGGAGCCGTCCTACATTTTTATTTTCTCTTCAATTAATATTCTGATTATTAAAATATTCATTTATTTAAATTAAATATAAAACTGTCTTGCATGTAATATTTCTTATAGTTAAATTATAATCCGGTTGAGATTTTCCTGCTTCAAATAGTACATTTGGGTTGCAGATCACAATTATTTTTTTGCGACGTCTCTACTACATGACAACATACCAGCGACACAAAAACGAGTAAATAGTGCTCAAATGAAACCACGAAAAAAAGTGAAAACGAAACGATCACTTGTCAAAGCAATTGAGTAAGTAAATAACATTTCTTTTTGGAATAATCAAAGCAAGATTTTCCTGATGAAAAAGTTTTTAACAAATTCATAAAACAATATTGAATTGTTTTAATTTTTCTATTCTATCTAATATTGACTTATTGTGATTGTAAAATGCAGTTTTCATAAATAAAATAACAAGAAATAACGGAATCGTTTAGAAGCTGCAAAAACCAAAATGGCAAGCAGAGACCCATACAATAACAACTTGATTAAAAATAGCACTTTTAAAGAAATTTAGTTACTTAGAACTTTAACATTATGTACTAGAAATCCATAATCGAATTACCTGCATGGTTATTTGCAAAGAACTCCGTACTCCATACTCAAGTTTATTCTATCTGAGATTAATATTTAAATTTTCCATAAAATGTTCCAAGAAAATTTAAAGATATATGCTAATGAAATCAATTATAAAATTCTTTGGAAAAATTACTTTTATAAATGTTTTCCAAGGGCCAAATTTCTATAAATAGCCTATACTTTTATTGAAATTTGATTCAATTGTTTAATATTGTGAAGTAATATTTATTTTGATAGACACATATTTTATATATTATGACTGAGTTTTTATTAAAGTGGTTTGTAATGTAATTTTGCAATTTTCATGTATTTTTCAACCCAAAATGAACTAACCTACTATGAAGTGGTACAGTATTTGGTATGATACTGATGCATGGGCTAACTAGTATGTCAGCTAGTATGATACCGGTGCATGTACCGCCTAGTATGTAAACTGGTATGATCCTGATGTATATACGGACTAGTATGTTGAATGGTATGATCTTGATGTATATAACGACTAGTATGTCAACTGGCATATTGCTGATGAAGAAACTGACTAGTATGCTAATGGGTATGGTGCTGATGCGGAAGCGGAAAATTGCCACCTCGTAGGACATCGCCTTGTTAAAAATACCAGTTGCCAATATGGAAAAATTACAGAGCTCGAACTAGTCAGCCGGTTTGGCAAACTAGTATTTGACTAGTATAAAACTAGTATAATTGACTGCAGGGTAGTTATATAAATAACAAATAAGCGATTTTTTGTTCCAAATATTCGCCTTCGGTACATTTTTAGAGAATTTAGAAAACCGTAATATTGAATATTTTAAATTCATATTATACTACAAAATCAAAATTAAAAAAAAAAAAAATTCACCACGTCAAGCCTTTGCGATGCTAAATAACGTCAATTGACGTTACTTCCATTAATCTTGTTTCCTGTCACCAGAATTCCAACCAAACGTGAGTTAATCCACAACTAGTTGGTTGGTCCCACGGAGCAAAGAATATCAATTTATATAAACACCGTCATTCAGTTTAGCAAATGCACACATGTGTAGCAGTCCTCTCCAGGATGGACAATCAATGCTTCACACGCTCACCACAGTCAGCCTCGGTGTTTTCGCACTTGAATGCTCAGTGGTAGATGTTCGCGGCCACACACTGCGTATCATATGGTGAAAATATTTGTTTGGTAGCTGCAATTATGTTTCTGTGTGTCAATGTGTTGCTAACTAAGCAAGAAGTGCACATCATCGGTGACACTGCAAAACCAAGTAAGCTAGATTTTTATCCAAAACTTGTATACGCCCCCCTTCATTTTTTCTGAAGAAAACTAGAAATTGAAAAATGAACAAAAGAATCGATCTCGACGAAAACTTTTTCCACAAAGTCACTTTTCATATTAAAATTAACCAATTTGTAGTTGCAAAACCGCCAAACTTAGATATCAAAGCGAAGGTTTTGCATTTTCGCGTTACGCGATTTTGCAGTGGCAACCCAGACCACACAATACTTGCTGTGCTTTATGTGTACATACATATGTATGCCCAACGCGAGCACACAGGAACCTTCGCAAAATCTTTACCTGAATGCCTTTGAACACTGGATTTCGATAGTTTTTTAGTTTTTGAATAAACAACTTTGTGACATTTAAGTTTCAAAAGCTGTTCCACTGCGTCTAAGCTTAGCACAGATGTATGAGTGTGCATGGCTGCATAGACATAAAAAAGGTTACAAGTTTAGCAATGTGTCAACACCCTGTAGGAAAAATGCGCTTCTATTGTATTCGGGACCGCTACTAGTTCGTCCTCAATCTCTTTTACATGAAATAAACTGTCAAGGTAACCATGCCGACATCTAAAATATTATACAAATCATAGCTGGTTCGTTTATTGGCAGGGACTGAAAATAATGTTATTTTTTTTATTGCTGTTACGAAAAAATGGCCTTTATACTATTTTGGGAATTTTTAACCATTATCATAAAAAATATTTTTTTTGGTTAAGAATAACCATTATCAATATTTTTTTGGATATTTTATTTATTTTTATTTATATATCGGATATATTAATATATATTAGAGTTGGGCGATTTCGTTCACTTTAAACTAGTTCTTTTTCAATTAGGTCGTTCAGCCGTTCAGTACTAGGTCTTACTTTTCAATCAGTTTGTATATCCATAAGCACAGAAAACAAAAGAAAACCCGTGGACATAAAGCGATGGTTTGGAACTCGGGTACGAGTTAAACGTTCGGTAAGTAAAATTTATTGCGGTAATAAGAGCTAATGTCGACTAACTTAAGCTGTTTTTCCAAACCTATATTGAGTTGGGTGGTTGACATAGAATTATTATTTAATATATGTGAGTATATAAGTTGCTTTACAGACCTAGTTATTAAGAGTTCAAAACTGACCAAAAAATCCTGTCCATCGAGTCACAAATGACCAAAAAAAATTATGATAGTGGTTATTCTTAACCAAAAAAAAATATTTCTCAGTTATATTGGTTATGGCGACCAAAAAAAATATTTCTTATGATAATTTTTAATTATAACCAATACTTGCATTCATCAATGTTATAGTTAAATACAAGCTTAACCTCATTTCTATAATACCAGTTACGTTCCTGTTTATTGGTACTATTTCGTTGCTTCCGAACCACACGAAAAGTCTAGACATTTTACCGAGACCCAATTTTTGTAATAGTTCAGAAGTAATCGCACTTGGTGACTAATATACTTGATATCCAAACTTTATGAAAAGTATAGAAATAACAAAATAGAAAGCGCAAACAGTTCCCTCTTAATAGTTTCTCCCTAAGTATATACAGTATAAAAGAAGCTTAAATTAAAAAAATAAATGCTTTTTCATAACATAACACTGTACGAAGGATGATTGTTTTCGTATACAATTCAAAATGGCTGTTAATTATTGGTCAACTAACGGTTTTGAATTAGTGAAAACTTAGCTACTATCGAAATATTTTTATTTAGCACTTTAGAGCTAGTTCTAATTCAGAAATTTGTCTCACTAAATATTGAGCACAGCTGTATAAGATCAGTTAAGATGCCAACCGTAACCATGAAACTGTTAAAACATTGTGAAAAAGTATTTCCTGATTCTCTTTGATTAAATTTGAGTCAAATTCTTTCGCGAAGTACCGCGAAATACTTATTTCCAGCGAATCTTTTAGACTTCTACAGATCATCCAACCTCGTTTAACGGCTAAATTAAATAAGGGGACCGTTGTTTGAAATGTTTCGAAATATATCGGCGTACGTTTACTGCGATTTTATGGTTTTTACAACACATTTGAGAAAAAAGTTTTTTTTTTTAATTTTTTCGCACACATTTTTTATTTACCCTGAAAATGTAATTAATTTTTTTTTAATAGTCCATGAAAAAAGACATAAGAGCCATGATTTTCGATGTTAGCTTTTTGATGAAAATCGATCACTTATTAACACACACATAACCTCCCAAAGTTTCGTAGCTGTGAAACTTACCGTTATGAACTTAGAGCAAAAGCAATTTAGACGTAAGTACATATGTTTTTCATTCACTTTTTAAGTGAGCGCAAAGTGGCTGTTACGTCTTTTTTTCCTTTTCATTAATGATATAGTATGATATTTCATTGTCAAAATCAGTTAAAATTTGAGGATTCGGTATATATACTAACTTTATTTTTCTATTAAGGATTTTTTTATAAATTTTGGAATGTGCCACAGGCCACATATAATTTAGCAAATTTTCCACTTTCGGGTGCTAATAACTTGAAACCCATTTACGCTATAATAATTATTGTTTTGAGAAGTACACCCACTGAAAATAAGTTAAATCGCTTTTCGATCGTGGTCACATAAAAGTTTACTGAAAATTAGGTAGCAATACTAAGCCATGCCATATCTCGTTTGACTTATGCAGATAGAATGCTAAAATTTGTAACCGTTTAAATGGTTTTGGCTGCCTAATAAAGCGCTCCAGTAATTTCTTCGCTTTGCAAACTGGCTCCAATTGGAAAGATCACAGGATCGTAACTTGGTCTTCATTTGGTGCTATATTCGGAGTGGTGGTCTACCTCAGGGCCGGAACATCTTCATTCATCGCCCAGCCAACGAAGCCACAGTTCTTTAATTCGTTGAACGATGTCGATGTTTCCATACCCTACATCATTAAATCATTTCGGACATTTGCCAACGCGTAGAGGACCAAAAATCTTTCGAAGACTATTTCTGTCGAATACTCCCAGAACCGTATCAACAGATGTTGTCAGCTTCGAGCCTTCTGCACTATACAGCAGGCAAATGATTAAGCCATGCATTCATTCTTCCATATTCTGTATCTTATCTTATCACCCCCGCGATTGAATGGCTCGTCAGGCAATCCACCAGTACCCGCTGCTTTTTAAATATGAGGACAAATAATTTGAAATAACAAAAGAAAAGCGCAGAAAAACAACTTTCGTTAAAGAAAATTTGTGACGTAACAGCCAAAGTACCAAAAAGTAGACTGATTTGGTGAGGGCAAAAAAGACGTATGCGCCAAAAATTATATAAAAATAAAATTGATTGTATTATATAGATTTGGCTAAAGAAAAGCTATGTACCTAATTTTATGGCAATACATAAACTGAATGTGAAATAAATTAAAAAAACCTTCTCCTGTAAAATTTTTTTTTGGGCTCTTACGTCTTTTTTGAGCACAAGGCTCGATATTTTAAATACCTAATATGTGGCTTTCATCAAGAAAACAAATACAAAATTTTTAACCTGCACATAGAATTTTATTTAATCATGTTTAGCAGAGGGAATTTTGGTGCTTTAGTTTTGTCGTACACTGTACGTATATAGCTTAACATATGCAAAATTAGAGGATTCCAATTTTCCATCGACATTAAATTTGATAAATTCGTGTTCCATTTCTTTACATTTGCTTTAAAAAGCGAAGGCATTAAAAAGTTAAGCAGTTCTCTGAATTCTACTAACAAAGTTACGTATACGCAGTGGACCCTGCTAAACCCCAAACAACCTACAAAAACAAGATCTTACGGACACTTGACTGTGATTGTTGAGGTTGTGTCTATTGCCCTTAACCCAGATAACTCTAATGTCTTATATATAGAACGGAAAGTTAACAAAGAACGTGAAAGGGCTGTTATACGCAGCGGAGATTGCGCAACTGCGTTAATAGTTGTCATTTTCCCTTTGCTATAGAAGTGTGAGGCATTTGATTTTGAAGTTTGTACAATTTTAATAATGAAAAATTATAACATACGCTTTGTAAATTAGTTTTAGGGTGCTAAAATTAAAATTTGGTTTATGTGATATTGGAAAAGCAAAGTCAACGCAAACATCAAGCTGTGTAGTTGTGTTTTTGTTTTGCTCTGTGTTTCCTTTTGTTATTAAATCATAGCTTGGTATTGTAAATATTCTAAGTTATAATTAAAGTTAAAAGAGTTCAAATAGTTGATGTGCTTCACTACTTGGTGGGAAAATTGTTAAAATTTTTGAATAGTGATAAATCATTATAAATTCATACTTTTAAATTTGTATGTGCCGAGTTATTTGCATATTTCAATTGTTTTATTTGTTGCTTTTGAACGGCTTACATTTTGTATTGCAATTGTTGTTGTGTGCTGACTTGGTTTTTTGACTTCTTTTTCATTACAGCTGTTTGCGTGGTTTGTTGAACGTCACATACAGTGTGTTTAGAAGTGCTCGCTCAGCACTGTGCCATTTTGTTTTTTGTGCCAGGGTTGTTTTTCTTGCATCTGCTGAGTTCTTAAACTTATCATTTTTTCTAAAATTATATAAGTATTTATTTATACAAAAATGTCGTGCATTATAGCAAACTTCCAAGTGAAAAGCGAGTCCGAACGCTTTGTAGAATGCTGTCTGTGTGATGGACTTGTCCACGCCAAGTGCACTGGGTTAACCGGTAGAACAGCTGACCTGCTTAATGAAGGGAAATGCCTGCGCTGGTCTTGTTCCAAACGCCGATCTACGGAAGTTGATCTCTGTAAAATCTTTAGGCATATCAGAAACGGTTTTTCTGAAATAAGCAAAGATGTTTCATTGCTGACTGAAAAATTCCAAAAATATGAAAATATTTTCAAAACCTTCGAAGCTTTAGAGATTTCGCCTCATTTGGAATGCCCTTATAATCGCGAAAACAAGCGCAGACGTACGGATGATCGGCCTTCTACCTCAACAGTGCCGAACTTGCCTCAAGTCCTTGAACTTATCGATTTGGCTTCTCCAATTCCTAGTAGGGTTATCCGAGCAACGTCCACGATCGCCCCTTCAAAAATATCCACTAAGAAAAACCCGGAACTTCCAACTATTGCAATGGAGTCTGAACCAATCGTTAGTAAGCTGGTTGTGGTCCCTTGCAAAAAATATATTCTTGTGCAAGGTTCCATCCAGACACTACCCAGGATGATTTGATATACCATATTTCTTCTAAAGTTAAAGATCAAAGCGTAACTGTTAGAAAATTTAATTTCACATATCAAAGAAGTATGTCTTCGTTTAAGATTGATGTATCTGGGAAAGATTTCGATACTCTTTTGGACAGCTCTTTTTGGCCTCCCGGGGCTCTTGTGCGGGAGGGTGAATACAGACCGAATAGGAATGTTCAAAATGTAGCGAAAATTTCTCGTAATAACATTGAGTCAAAAAACTGAGCACTAAATCCTTGAATATCTTTTATCAAAATGTCAGAGGCTTAAATACCAAATTAACTGATCTCTTTTTGAAATCTTTTCATTGTAAATATAACGTAATTGCTTTTACCGAAACTTGGCTAAAACCTGATGTTTTCAATTCAGAGTTTTTATGTAATGAATATCAAGTATATAGAAATGATCGCTTGAACAGAGTCGGGGTGGTGTTCTACTTGCCGTTCATTCCAAGAAGAGGTTAATGTTCCTAACAACGACTTCATTGAGTTCAAATGCATCCGCCTTCAACTAGACAACGTCTCTATGTACTTATATGTTTGCTACATCCCTCCAGCATCAGATTTTTCAGTCTACATGCAACATGTCTCTCTAGTCAAAACTGTTAACTTTATGACTAAAGCTTCAGATTCAATTATTGTTTTGGGTGATTTTAACTTACCTCATATATCGTGGAATATATCTGATGGTAACATTATTCCAAATCCGTCCAAACTGGGGTTCAATGACTTTTTAGATGGAATTTCCGATCTTTGCCTTAATCAAATAAATGTTACCGCTAACAAGTTTGGGAAAGTCTTAGATTTAGTGTATGTTAATGATATAAACCAATTTTCTGTAAATCGTTGTGATCCGTTGGTTTTACCAGAAGACCTTTACCACCCTTCTATGGAAATAGTCTACGAAACCATAAGTAATGGTCAAGGCATTCAATGCTACTCATGTAGTAGCTTTGATTTTAACTTTTCGAAAGCAAACTACAAGAAATTAAATAAAGAACTGTCTAAATTAACTTGGCCTGAATTTGTTAGTGATATCGATCTAAACGTCTCACATTTCAATCAAACTATTTACTGCCTATTTGAGAAGTTTATTCCTAAACGTAATTTAACTTATGATCATCCTACGCAAGCTTGGTATACTAAAGAGCTTAAGGCTCTGAAAAATAGGAAAACGTAATAATTCAATTTATCATTTAATTTACAGGGTGGCTGATGAATTTTGCTATATTAAGAAACTCAAATAATTTTTTTTTCAGTGTATGGAAGGTCAGGCGACCTGGGTGGCCAACGGAATGTGGAGTTTCTGGATATCAGCTTATTGGGAAATTTTCGTCGCAATTCTGTCATAACAGGTTGGGCTATATGAGGAGCTGCACCATCTTGCTGAAACCACACAGAGTTGAAAGAAATTCTCATTCGGCGTAATTCTGGATAGAAAAACTCTCTCAACATGCTCAAGTAACGGTCTCCAGTAACCGTAACGGTGAGACCGTTTTCTTCGAAGAAGTAGGGCCCGACAATGCAGCGTGATGAAACTGCACACCACACTGTGACACGAAGTGGATGCAATTCCGTCTCATGGAGTATCTGTGGGTTGGAAGCACTCCATATTCGACAATTTTGTTTGTTTATGTTGCCGTTTAAATCGAAATGGGCCTCGTCAGACATGAAAAGACAGTTCAACATGTTTCCATCCTCTTCCACCATTTGAAGCATCTTCTGGCAAAATTCCAAGCGAATCGGCAAGTCTGCAGCGTTCAGTTTGTTGGCCATTTGAATTTTATATGGGAATAAGTCCAAATCTTTGTGCATAATTGACTGTAATGACTGTCCGCTTACACCCATTTGAGCAGATAAGCTTCTTGTCGAAACACGTGGATTGTTTTGTATGGCAGCAGCTACAGCAGCGATTGTTTCCTCCGTTCGAACTGAAGGGTTTCGATGGTAAGGTCGTCTGTTGACTGTCCCATGCTCGGCAAAATTGTTTACAAGTCTTATTATGGTCCATCTGCTCGGAGGATTGCCGCCAAACGTGCGCCTATACTCTCTTTGAACCGAAACTACGGACTCCAGTGCGTGATAGCGGCGGACAATCCAAATTCTTGTTTCAGTGTCCCAGTTATCCATTTTTGTTAAATGTAAAAGTCAATCTGCAAAATAAAAAAAAAATTAACCAGATTCATTAAATAGAAAAAAAGTTATTTAATTTTTTTTTGGTAGCGGCTTTCAGTAGCCACCCTGTATATTATTTTTAGTTTGTATAATAATTTGTATTATTATGTAAGCTTTTATAAAATAAAATAAAATAAAATAAAATAAATAAATAATTTATGTAAGAAATCCGGATTAAACAAACATTACTTACTGCATTGCATTCTACGTCAGAAGCTTTTATCTCTAAACCCAAAAGAGACATTATTCTCAATCCAATCATTTTATGGTTTCGTAAATTCTAAACGTAAAGTATCAGGGTTTCCCTCAGCCATGAAATATCAAGACATTATATCTAGCGGGAATCAAGATATGGCAAATTTCTTTTCTCAATTTTTCACTTCTAACTATTCTGCCGTCACCAATTCAAACTTTCAAAACTATCCCTATAAGCTACACGAGACAAATTTAATTAATTCACCAATTATATGCGCCAAAAATGTTCTAATTTACTTTAAAACCTTAAAATAATCTTTTAAATATGGTCCTGATAGGATTCCTACATGTTTCTTGAAAAAGTGTGCGAACCATATTTACCAACCCCTTAGCAATTTGTTCAATCTATCACTAAAGTGTGGTGTTTTTCCAACTGCGTGGAAAGAATCGTTTCTTCTACCGCTGCATAAAAGCGGGAGTAGGTCTTCTATAGAGAACTATCGTGGCATCGCAAAGCTTTCTGCCATCCCAAACTTGTTTGAAGCTATTGTTACAAATCAACTTACGGATCCGATATCTACTTTGATAGCTGAATGCCAACACGAGTTCAGTAAGGGAAAGTCCACAGTTACGAATTTACTGGAGTTCACCAATCATGTCTCAAATGGCTTTAGAAAAAATCTGCACACCGACGTTATTTATACGGATTTCAGCAAAGCTTTTGACAAAGTGTGTCACTCGTTACTTATTCAAAAACTCGATCAGTTGGGCTTCTAGCCGGGTCTCAATCGCTGGATCTCTTCTTACCTTAGTGATAGGACACAAAGAGTAATGTTTAAAAATTTAGTATCCGATGTCATTTATGTCTCTTCGGGGGTTGCTCAAGGAAGCCATCTTGGCCCGATTCTGTTCTTGTTCTTTATAAATGGTATTTCTACAATAATAAAATTTTCAAAAATGTTAATGTATGCTGACGACGTAAAGCTTTTCATGTCATTCGCGTCATTTTAAGATAGAAATAAGCTACAATCGGATCTAGATACACTTGTTACTTGGTGCGATTTAAATTATATGCCACTTAACCTTAAAAAATGTAAATACATGGGTTTTTCGCGTGGAATTTCTCAGCCGGCTTCCTATACAATTAAAAATTATAGTCTTGAGCAAGTGTATGATTTTGTTGACCTGGGGGTTACTATGGACTATAAACTCAGTTTCAACCACCATATTAACACAACAGTCAATAAGGCTAGAGGTGTCCTAGCATTCGTTAAACGATGGTCTAAAGAATTTAGCGACGCTTATGTAACTAAAGCGCTCTTCACTACATTAGTCAGACCGGTACTTGAATACGGTTCTATAATTTTAACCCGCGTTACCAGGTTCATGTAGATCGCCTAGAATCAGTTCAAAAACAATTTCTACTATTTGCCTTAAGAGATTTTCATTGGGATCCCTTGTACAATCTGCCACCCTATACGAATCGTTTAAAACTCATTCATTTGCACACACTTTCACTTGGTAGATTTGATATTTCAGACTCGCTTTTCATAAAAAAATCAATTCTTTCTATCCTAAATACATAGCTACTAATTGTTTCTTATTCTTTGACTGCTATATCTGCTTGTCGGAGGGGAAAGCTTGGAATTGTTTTTATGATTAAATTGCTAAATGGTCCACTCTCCAGCCCATTTCTTCTAAGTGAAGTGAACTTCAATGTACCGTCTCGTCCTTAGGGCATTTTAAACCTCTAGTCTTAAAACAGTGCCGAACCAATTTCCAGTTAAATGAGCCTTTTCGCTGTTTGTGTTAAGACTATAACTCTCTTTCTATCCTAAATTCATAGCCACTAATTGTTTCTTACTCTTTGACTTCTATATCAACTTAATATTTTATTCTGTTAACTAATTATTTCTTATTCTAATCTATCTTATATCTACTTTACTTAGCTGATGAGGTTTTTTGTGAAGCTGAGCAGTTTTAGATCTCGACGATTAACAAACCAAAGCCTTTCAACGACTCGGCACGAACAAATAATCCGAGCGTTATGCGGATGCGCCCCTCGCGCCGGTCGGGCGGGATATGGTGGGTAATCCGTTTGGGAATTATTATTATTAAAAAATAGGTGTGTTATAGAATACAATCAATGACATGAAATACTTTTTAACTTTAATGGTGAATTTCAATGAAGAATATTAGTGTACTATTAATAAGACACCTCCAAAAACATAAAAATCGTTTAATAATTTTTCCTTAAAGCATATAAATCAGAGACAAAAAATAACTGTTATCTGAAATTTCTGCATCAAAAACGTTGCTCGAATTCTAAAATTTATTCAAAACGTTGATTCATAACAGTTATTCAATGAAAAAAAAGAAGTTATTTGTCAACGTTTATTTTTTACATTGCTTGATAACTGTTATGGATGGGAAATACTTTTTTTCCCTGCCCAAAAAAATTTAAGTTTGAAATAAATTTTTTAATTGGTTTCTGCATGGAATACTAAGGGTCAGATTGAAAATGCCCTTTTCAAATATTTGAACCAAATGATAGGCCTTAAGTCGGAGCAAAAATGTACACAAAATCATGAAAACTAAATCGATAAATGTAAGTTGCTAGCAAGGTGACCAGGTGATAGAAAAAAAAAGGGGCTAAGTCGCCAAAAAAAAAAGTTTTCTAACCTTTAAAATTAAGAAAAGAAGAAGGTAAAAAAGTCAGAAATTTTTTACAAAATCCATTTCAAATTTTTTATTTTAGTTCAAACTATTTGTATATAAAGCTGTATACATAACTAAAAGGAACTATTCTTGTTTCAACATATATCATTCACATTTTCATTGACTAAGAATTTTTTCAAAGAAACACGTACTATGGAAAAAATCACTGCAAACTATTTGATTTCATAACATTTTCTTCGTCTTATGAATCAGAAGAGCTTAAGTCTGCGTACAAAGTTGGTGTATTTATCATAGAGATGAGATAATCGGTAATTTCAAAATCCGTGCAACATTTGAATGAGCGTTTTAACGTACATCTAATATTAAGCAGCGAGTTAAGCATTTTAATTTTTAATCTGTTCCTTAACTTAGTTTTTAAAATGTTCATGGCACTAAAAATTTTTTCAACCTCGCCTTTACTGAAAGGTAATACCAAAAAGCTAAATACGAATTCAACCAGTTCTAAAAAAAGGGGGTTCGTTTAATGAATTTTAATGTTCTCGGACTTCCGCCCAAATTCTATGGTAGAAGTCACACTTGTCCACTGTACGGTTATTAGCTTTCGCCACTGCAGCTAAATCAATGCCACTTGACTTGGAGAATACCTAGACTTTTCTTCTTGGAAGTGAGAAAATACTTCCAGCTTTGTAACTGTCAAAAAATGATCAACTGAAAAAAAACTTATTTTTTGTGAAGAGATCATATTATTAGGTAGGCGATATCGCAATTGAGTTGACAATTTTTACGAAAGATTTTCTGTATTTCGTCATCAATACTATCTTTATTTAACTTTAATTTTATATGAAAAATATGGCTAAAAAAAGCCACAAAGCTGAAACCAAAATTATGAGGCTAAAGGACAAACAAAAGGCTAAATCTAACCTCGAAAAGGCTAACCTGGACAAACTGGTTGCTAGAACAAACACAAAAATTGAAAATGATTTCATATAACACTGCTCTGCAAAATTAAAAGTGGATCACCAACAAAAACGTGCATTACCCTGGATCACCACTATTTTTTTTTATTTGCTATAGTCCCCTAATTATAAAAATGGTCGAAATTTAAAATTCTATGGATACGTTTTAGTTTTTTTTTTTTTGTTTTCTAAAATTTGCCTTTTTTGAAAAGGGAGATCCATTGATTTTATCATATCTCTGGAAAGGGTTGTCCGATTTTGTTGGAGCATATAATAGCAAATGAAGTTATCTTAAAATTGTTCAAATACCATTTGGTTTTAGAGTTATTACTAGCATCGCATTATAAAAAATCGATTTTTTGTATTAAACATTTCCATTTTTTTTTTCTTCTTTAATTCGTAAAAAATCGAAAGAGACAAAAACTTACAACTTTTATTAGATAATCGTACAACTGTGAACATTCCAAATAAGGCAAGTTTTATTTCATAAAAATCCATTGATAAACGGTAATATTATTAACAATTAAGTGAATGAAGGGAAAATACTATTTAAGATACCTTTATTAAAGCAATTCTACAAAATTTAGTACTTGAAATATTTAAAAATTAATTATTTTAATTAATAAATGTAATTGTTACTTACTGAGGGTAGGATTTCCATTTCTTTAAAATATATATACAGCTATCACAAATTGAATTTGGCTCAAATTCTCAACATCTATTTTAAAATAATCCTTATATGAATTTTGTAGTGAAATAGTGAAATTTCTCAGCCCTTTTGCTGTAGTGTAAAGACCACATACATCACAAAATATATTCGGGTTATTTTTGCAGACAAATTTTCTACTATTATTATTCATTTTTTTAAAATTCACTAACCAATTAATAGTTTTTTGCTGTTGTTGACAACTTGACTTTTCGCGATCAGGAATGCTAGTTAAATAACATTGAATGAACTAAATGAATTACTTTAAATAGTCGCAGGACACTTCGATTTTCAAAAGTATGTATCTTTTTTTTCGTTAAGTTTGTCACAATTGGCGACAATATACCATACAGGCCAGGCATCTAATGAGTCCGTAAATTTTTAACCACTACCTTCGAAAGGGTTCGAAATGCCCCTGCGGGTTAGGGGTTTAGAATATGCCCGAGGTAGGCATACCGGTCGTAAGAGGCGACTAATATGCACAAAGGTAATGACGTGCAACTCGATGGTTGATTTACGGGTATGATGCCTCTCACCTCTCATTACCCATCTTATTCTTCCTTGCGGAAGGAGGGGTGACATGACCTAGACGGTTTCACTGGTCATAAATCGCTACCACGACGTTCGGGCAGTACCGCAAGGGAGTACCGGAGCGTACCGGGTTCAAATCCGGCCAAGGACTGTTAATTCGACATCACTCCCTAAAACCTTCGGGGAGTGTTTTTGTCGTTACCACAACAACAAAAACAAAAACGGGTTTGAAAAAAGGGGTTTTCAAAAAACTTCATATGCTATGGGAAATGAGCCTGTAATGTTCAGTAGGTAGGTATAACAGTTTCTATGACAGAGTGATAATTAGATTTTTTTGTTTTTATGATTTAAGCATTCTAAGAACATCGCAAGAAATGCCTAAAAAAAAAGTTGTATATATTTGATAACAAATATATATGACCATACTTCTTTCTTACGAAAACCGGCGTTGGCAACTTAAATTTTCCATACAGTATGAGGCAATTTTTCTTATGATCTGCGTTTTGCCTTAAGAAAAATTGACAGGAAAAAGTTTCTTGAGTGTCATTATGGAGTTTTCTCATTTCTGGAGATGCCCGTAGTAAGCTTTAAAAAGACAAAGTTGGGCAAAATGTCATATCTAAATAATTTGCTTGTCAAAAACAATAATAGGCTTGATATGCAAAATTTTCGCTAAATTGGGTATTTTCACTTTATTGTCAATAAAACCAACATTTATTCATGTATTTTGACGAAATAAGGTTTCAATTATTTATAATGTTTACAGTTTTAAGACCGTAAGTTTTTAAAACCTTCAATTTTTTATGCATTTTTGAAAAATAAAAAAATTTTCGATTTTGCAACAAAAAATTTTTTTTTTACATTTTTATTTGAATAACTCCACAACCGTGGATCATATAAAAAAAATTTCTTATCAAGACTTGAAGAAAATTTTGCGATGAGTCCACTGGTGTTTCTTTTAACGATTTAGATTAGTAATTTCCAAGATATGATAAAATAAATGGAAAGACCTCTGTGAAAATTCGTGATTTTAGAAAAAGAAAAAAAACAATCGTATCCATAGAATTTTAAATTTTGGGTGTTTTTGTACTTAGGGGCCATAATACAACGAAATTAAATAGTTAGACTTCAAAGTAATTTCTCTTGTTGACTAGTGTAATTATCGAACACATTTCAGTAGCAGAAATGTTACTTCCTATTGATCTCGTTTGCTTTATGAAAATCTATTTATTTTTATTGGCCCACCTTTTTTTGTTTTGGTTTTAAGCTTAATACTTTAGAAAACTTATTCAATCACGAAATCTTCCACCAAAAATTGATGATGTATTTTCCGAAGTTAGAATAAAACTCACTATTGGTAAGATACGCAAAAGTCTGAACAAATATACAACTTTTTACGGAATTAGATGCCGGTGGCAGAAGCCTTTAGGAGTGTGCAAAACTCGATTAATAAAAAAAACTAAATAAAGATTAAGGCCGAGATTCTCTACCAATTTGTGTTGCGCTGCTTTTAGTTTTTCCTACAAATTGGCGGGCCCTACAGTAAACAAAAACGGACTTGCAAAAGCAAAACAAACTTGTATATATCTATGTATATAAGAACACATAGGAAAAGAAAAATACAGCCAATTAGTACTAGAAAGTAATCGTTCATCGTTTGTGGAGTGGGTCATAGCGGTGTTGGCCTACTACGACGAAGGTCCGAAGCTCAAGTGCGGGGCAGGTAAAATATATAAACATGTTTGAAAAGACTACACTACTTTACAACCAAAGTTACCTCAATCAAGCAAAGATAGTAATTTTTTAAAACTAATAAAATCTAAGCTTCATTTCCGAAAATTTTCATTTTAGCACATTTTATGCTTCTTTAAACGACTGAACTCATCCCAAGCGGCAAGACATGGAGTTGGGATTTTTCCTACTGCATATAAATCCAGAAAACCGAGGGTCAGCGCGAAGGGGAGTGGCACCTTCCATAAAATGGGAATTGAATATTGCATATCTCTGGAAGTATTAGTTGTAAAATATTTTAAGTTGGTAAAATATTAAATGAGGGTAATCTCTAAGCCTTCATAAGGCTTAAGGTCGTCAATTGTTTTCTCCCAGTGAGGCGATTTTTGCTGGGCACCGCGATATTACAAGGTTGAGTAAAATTATCTACCCGTCACGTGCATATCTCACAAACTTAGGGTCATTATTATTATTTACATTATTATTATTGCAACAGTACTTCGTCCTGATTATTCCGCGCACGCACTCATGGAATGGGACGTCACGTCCAAATATACTTATGGTGATGTTGACAGTTCCTTGCCCGAACGAATCGCCACTACCGTGGTAGCGATACATACAGATACACCAACATCGGGCTTATTCTAACCCCCTAACCCGTATGGGTGGGGCCGTGTGTAGAAGTCAACGCAAGTACTGACTGTCATTTGACTAGCCAATGCGATTCTTCTGCATCCGGTCTAGGCCGATAACTGCTACAGGTCCCTCTGGCCGGCTCGTTGAAGTGCGGTGGACGCGCCAAAGAAATATCGCCACTACACCGTGGCACGCCTACTGTGTAGACTGTTGTGATAGGAGAGAGATTCCGTAGCCAGGTACGGTCGTTCATATCCTTGGATGCATAAAATCAAGATCAAGACATGCACCGATGGCAGAAAAATACGATGTGGAAACGCTTGAAACGCAAATAGGAGCGCTGCCCCCATCACGTAATCAAAGTTGTGTTTGGCGAATCCAAATCCAGGGTAAGTAAGGATTGTGTGTTCGGCCCCACAGTCGGAAAGTTCATTCTAAACGATGAAACTTCGGCAAATGGTTTTATATGGATCTACTTCGCCGGTGTCCGAAACATGGCACCAGGTTTGTATACAAAAAGATCCATCAAGCTACATGGCAGTCCCCCGATCGAAAACCACTCAACCAGATCGACCACGTTGTGATAGACGGAAGGCATACTTTCAGAAGTTTGCACGATTCGAGGACAAAAAATGTGAAGCAAAAAACGCTAGGAAAGCTGGACGTTGAGAAGTTGCAATCGCAACCGACGGCCAAAGATTTCGTAGGTCGTGTCTCACAATTTCTCTCTGAGAGCACAAGTCATCCCAGTGAAAGCACATATCTAGAGTTCTCCCTACCGCCGCTGAAGAAGTAATAGGATACCTGCGAACTCGAAGAAACAATTGGTACTATGAAGAGTGAAACAGCAGGCGCAGATGGATTGCCTGCTGAGCTGTTAAAGCACGGAGGCGAGGAGCTTCAATGCAGAATATGGTTGGATGAATGTATGCCTGAAGATTGCAATTTAAGTGTTCTCTGCACAATCTAGGATCTCCCTTATATCCTTTAAAAGACGACAACTGTCGCGGAGTTAGGTTCTTCAGACCTGGTAAGTCCACCGTCGATCTTGCAATAAACCTGTGAGAAAAGAATTGACACACATCACCTCTTTGTTTATTTTAACAAAGCCTTCGATAGCACGAAAATTAGGTGCCTGTTTGCCGCTGTGTCTGAACTTGGTTTCCCCGCTGAATTGGATCGAGGATTTAGACAGGGTGAGATCCTATCGTGCCATTTCTTCAATTTGATGCTGGAGAAAATAAAAAAAGCTGCAGAACTTAACCGCGCTGGAACAATATTTTATAAGAGTTTGCAATTATTGGCGTATGCCAATGACATTGTTTCCATTAGACTTAACAACGGCGCCGTAACTTCTGCTTACTGCAAAGTAAGGTTGGGTGGTTAACGAGGGCATCAAGCAAAGAGTCTTCGCAACCTCGCCACTGTTGGCAGCCATAATTTCGAAATAGTAAAAGACTTCGTTTACCTGGGAACCAGGAATAACACCAACAGTAATCCAACGAATAATCACTTTTGCTAACAAGTACTACTTCGGACTGAGTAGGCAACTGAGAAGTAAAGTCCTCTCTCGAAGAAAGAAAATAACACTCAATAAGTCACTTATCGTACCCTTCCTTGTTTATGGTGTAGAACCTTGGACACTGGCAACATGTAATGAGGCGGCTCTAGCAGTATTCGAGAGAAACGTTCTTCGAAAGATTTACGGCTTCGTACGCATTGGCAATGGCGAGTACCGAAGAGGATTTAATGACGAGCTGCATTAATTATATACAGACACCGACATGATTCAACGAATTAAAACCCAATGGCTTCGTTGGCTAGGCCATGTTGTGCGAATTAATAAGGATGATCCGGCGCAGAAGGTATACTTATCCGCACCCGCCGGTGGAAGAGGAGGAAGAGGAAGATACCACCATTCCAATGGAAGGACCGACTTGCGATTCTGTGGTGTTTCCAATTTTCGCCAGTTGGCGGAAAGAATAACCGACTGGCGAGCTCTCGAAAGTGAATCGTAGTCAATGGAGCTCACGGCATTGATGTTATCTCCCAAGGCGGAGACTACAGCAGAATACGAAAGAGCATGTTTATGTTTTATGTTCCCAGCATTTCTATTTTTGTTAGCAGTGCTCTCCGTTTCCTCTCTCAACATTCTGATTGGTCGTAGCATGAGAATTACCATCGGTTTCGATGATAATCAATGCCCCCCTAAACTTTGCTTTAGCGGTGAGAATTGTACGCCTCTGCTGCGCCAACATCAAAGCAATTTTGTTGAGGTTACTGCTCAGCAACGGGACTTCTGTATAATCAATACGTCCACCCCATCTTTTTCAAGAAAAAGCAAATGCTGATGTTGCCTGAAATTGCCGGATTGGCCACCATGATCATGGGCATTAAAGTAAATCACTTTAACTTTCAACTTTATGACTTCAAAATGCAAAAGATTGAAAAATGTGTCGTCAAATTTAAATAGTGTAACACTTAATCTAGCATCATCTCTCTTCCACTCAATTTCGCCCACAATACGACTTTGCATAGCCGTTTTCACCTCGGAAATCCTCAAAAAGTGCAGTTAGAAACATCGCGCTACACCACGGATTTATGAATGCGTAAAATATCGGCTTGTTCGTGTACCAGATACCCATATACTTTGTTGTCACCCGCTGCACATCTCCTTGTAAGCTGTGAGCAGCACGACTAAGTGCCAGTAAAGTGATTCGTTGATGACGCGACACAGCACTATGAGTTGTCGTTATTATCGCTAGCAAAAGAATCAATGTGTAAATGCAGACAAGGAGTCAACAATACTATATTGGGTGTGAAAGGGAGTGAGGAATGACAAACGATGGCATGAGCCTTGGTGCGTGTCTATGTTTCTGTGTATGGAAAGCATAACATTCACACAGCAATAGCTCAAACCACAGCACTTGCAATCAGTGGCATAAGTGCTTCCTCTTGTGTTCTAATGCGATTTTACAACCCGCCGCCTTTCCGCGTTGAAGCGCACACGCCAAACCATTCGTTCACTGTCATTCAATCGCGCTTTACTTGAACAGCTACCAAAGCGCATACCCTCCGTTTTTTTTTGTCTTTGTTATATCTCACAACATTTCGACATACACGTTCAATCTAAATACGAGGTGTGTTCAAAAAGTATCGCGAATTTTGAGATATTATACACTTGTGCCAACGGTTTTTCCAATCTTCGAAGCACTTCAAAAAATCATTTTTTTGTATCTTGTTCAGCTCCTCCTTCGATGCCGTCTTTATCTCGTCAAGAGAAGTGTAACGTCGTCCTTTCATGGGCCTCTTCAGTTTAGGGAACAAGAAAAAGTCACAGGGGATCTGGGGAATACGGTGGCTGCGGCATCATTAGTGTGTTGTTTTTGGCCAAAAAGTCGCGCATAAGCAACGATGCGTGAGCAGGGGCGTTATCGTGGTGCAAAAGCCAATTTTTGTTCTTCCACAAATCCGGGCGTTTCTGGGGGATTGCTTCGCGCAAATTGCGCATAACTTGCAGGTAATATTCCTTATTGACCGTTCTTCCCTGTGGCAAGAACTCATGATGCACCACGCCCCTGCAATCGAAGAAAACTGTCATTCACATTCGACCGAACTTGGCGCGCTTTTTTCGGTCTTGGTTCGTGCGGCAGCTTCCATTGAGATGATTGAGCTTTGGTTTCCACGTCATAACCATAAACCCACGATTCGTCACCAGTTATGACCCTCTGTAGCAAATTTGGGTCGTCGCGGACAGAGTTTAACATCTCATTAGCAATGTTCATGCGATGCTGTTTTTGGTCACAATTGAGCAATTTTGGTAAAAAAAATAGGTAAAAATCGAAGACGATCCAAAACACATGCAAGCAAAGCAGCTGTCAACAATTAACTGAACATTCAAAATGGCCGAGCTTGTCGGCATAAGTGAGAGACATGAGTACCAACATAACGCCACAAAAAATTCGAAATTCGAATATACGTAACCAGCGAAAAATCAAAATTCGCGATACTTTTTGAACACACCTCGTACATAGAATGGCAAAAGTATGATTTCATTTCTGTTATACCTTCATTCTCTTATGCTGAGCGTATTTCTTTAATTTTAACACTTTATCCATTATTCAAGTCATATTATTTTGGAGTTTTTGTCCTTAAAACCGTATTATTTCAAAAAATCATTTCATTTTCTACCGATGGCCTCGGCCTTCGCATTTGTCTTGACAAAGACCAGAAAGTATAATAAGAAAAATACTGTAATATTATGTATACAGTTGTGTTCAATATAAAAGAAGTAAAATTAAATTGGATATCATTCGATGAAGTAACGAGAAGCTTTGATTTTCATTTCAAATATAGCGAATTCCATAACAGAAACCACATAAAAAGAAATTTCATAGTTTACACAAAGTTGAGGAAAGTTAATTAAACTTTTAAAAATTTACATCAAGATTTCAATATTTTTGGGTAGATCTTTTAGAAAATTTCTGAGTACGCAGTTTTATAGCCCATTAAATTTTAGCATAATAATGTGCAAGTTGCAAGTACAAAATTAATTTTTTTTATGCGTTGTATTGAAAAAATCACTCAACAAACTTGACTACAAAAATTCTCAAAATTCAGGGGAACTTTTTTGTTCTAATTTGCACAGTGTTATACTATAATTCATTGTTCTATAAAACTGTGAACTGAAATATTTTCTAGAAATTCTGCCAAAAAATTTTAAGATTTTGATGGACATTTTTTTAAGTTTTATTAACTTTCCTGAACTTCATTTAAACTTTGAAATTTCTTTTTAAGTGGTTTCTGTTATGTAATCCGCTATATTTTAGATGAAAATTATTGAAATCACACCTTCTTTTTATTTCGTCGAATGACATCCATTTTAAGTTCACTACTATTATATTGAACACAGCTGTATATATGTATGTCTTTATAAATGTTCGTACATTGCAGTCAACCAGTGAGCAACTAAGGCAAATTTAACATAGCGGTATCCTACGAAATATTTTTTTTAACTTTTGTACTTGTACTGCTTTTATTGTATCTGAATTGTTTGTTAATTGTGCTTACCGTCCAATAAACGACCTTTTTATTTCATATTATGCCGACGTTTGGACCTTTTAATCTGGTCTTCTTCATGGCCTAATGGCCAAATTAAGGAAATAAAACAATAAAAATAAAGCCTGACATTCAACTAAGGGTCAAACAAATTACACGTACATATTCAAAAGTTTTTGAATCTTACTAAAAATCGCTGCGTTCATTCTCGTCAATTTTCATAAAACATTTGTTTATTTTCTGCATCAAAAATGATGTGGCCATATCATTAAAAAGTATTAAAGCGAAACATGAAATCTTGAAATAATTTCAATAAAAAGCATTTATAAACAATAATAAATTTTAGGCACAGCTACATATGTATATACACATACGCCATTTTGATAAATTAAATTAAAATAAAAAAGGCGTTTGTTGTAATTTATTGCACTGTAAGTCCGAACAAACAATTCCTTCGAAGTATCAATTGCCAACCTGTGCATCAGTACCATACCAGTTAACAAACTTAACTCAGGCTATGCATCAGTATTACTATTATCATATCAGTATTACTATTATGTATATATGTACAACATTTTTGCCAAATGTCGTTTCGCTAACTCAATTTTTGTCGGAGTTATGGGATAAAAAGTTTTGTGGAAGAATCCACTATAAAAGGGGCGGGGCCACGCCCATTTTCAAAAATTTATATTTTTCGACTTTTTTCGTTCACGCACACTTTGAAAGTGAAATAAAAATGATATAAAGCTTTTGTACGCAAAGTTATTGCCTATTAAATATATCTATGATCCTTTTCAAAATCTTTCGTATAAAAGTGGGCGTGGTTCTTAACCGATTTTTCCCATTGTTTTCCGGAACATACCTTGTGTTAATATAAAATGTGTGCTAAATTTCGTTTCGATATCTTTAACGGTTTTTGATTTATGATTAATATTATTTCTAAATTTGACTCAATCAAAAGTGTTCGGTGCCACACCCATCTTCAAATATTTCTTAACAAAATTTATTTTCTGCCTTAAATTTTATGTACTCACCAAATTTCATCCTTATTGGTGTAATATGTACTGAATAATTACTTTTTTTTTTCGAAAATATTCTATATATAAAAAGAGGGCGTGACTATCATCCGATTTCGCCCATTTTGAATGGCGCGCGGAGATGAGTGCCAAGGAACCTGCATGCCCAATTTCATTAAGATATCTCAAAATTTACTCAAGTTATCGTGGTAAAAGACGGGCATAGCTTAATCAATTTATTTTTTCCTCCTGAACATTTTGATATAGATAAGTCAATATCTACGAGGTGTGTTCAAAAAGTATCGCGAATTTTGTGTTTTTTCAAAAATTATTTATTTATTCATGAATATCTATTTTGTCCCCTTCAAAGTAATCCCCATGAGATATTATACACTTGTGCCAACGGGTTTTCCAATCTTCGAAGCACTTCAAAAAATCATTTTTTTTGTATCTTGTTCAGCTCCTCCTTCGATGCCGTCTTTATCTCGGCCAATTTTTGTTCTTCTTTGCACATCTTCTCGGCCTTCTGAGAACATTTTGTACCACCGATAAACGTTGCTTCGGTCCAAGGTATCTTCTCCGTATGCCACAGTCAACATTCGGAATGCATCCGCGCACTTAATTTCGTTTTTCACACAAAATTTGATACAGGTTCTTTGATCCATTTTTTTGAATAGGTAAAAATCGAAGACGATCCAAAACACGTGCAAGCAAAGCAGCTGTCAACAATTAACTGAACATTCAAAATGGCCGAGCTTGTCGGCATAAGTGAGAGACATGAGTACCAACATAACGCCACAAAAAATTCGAAATTCGAATATACGTAACCAGCGAAAATTCAAAATTCGCGATACGTTTTGAACACACCTCGTATCTCGATTCGCTTATGCCGCTACATATCACCGTTACGCGACTAAAGTTAATATACCTTGTGTGCGTAGCACTACTAGGTACAAAAATGACTATGTGTGATGTGAATGGTATCCTTAGGCGTTTTCCGGTGGCAGTTCAAGCTCAGGATCACGCTCAGCGCTCACTGGAGCACTCCCAATCATTTGTAGACATCAGAAGCAGATGTCAGCCAGATTGCTTCTCATTTCATAGAGCCAGGGCATCCACAATATTAAAAAAATTCCCCAAATGTTTTAGTTTAGTACTAAAGGTCAAGATATTCTTTTTAAGGATACGATGGTAATGTGATAATTTAAATTATATGGCCCATAGTCATAGTCGTTGCTTAACACGGGTTTTAATTAAAGTTTTTGCTTAACTTAAAAAGGCACTTAAAATGTTGGTCAATCATAGTCATATTAAACAAAGATTTTAGCTAAAATGAAAAGTAACAGGGTCCCCTTAAGAAAAAAAATTAAGTTGCTTGGTGATATGAAGAAATTTTTTATGTTTTGCAAGGTCACCCTGTGTCAGCTATTTAATTCACAAACCATATGATATCTGTAGCAACAAGCGAAAAAAGCCAAACACAAGTTTGGATAAAGCGATGTCACAAACACAACCGTAGACACAAACCGTGATTTTAAAATGTTAAAATGACCTAGATGACTGGTACGGATATATCTTGCTCAATATCTTGCATTTACAGGTAACATTTTTTATCTGACTCAGGATCACGTCGACCGGATAACACCTCTCATAACGATACTTTTTTGCTGCTCAAAATTACATTAAAGCGGTGTGATGGGGGAAATAGCTTAAACGCATAAATTTAAACTCCAGAGCGGGTTTTCAGTAAGAGTTTAAGGCCGCTTTGAAGATTTGCTTTTTATACGGCAACATTGGTTTTTTTTTTATCTAGATACGGCAAAAGATGACATTTGTTTACATATTCAATGCCATTGCTTCTCCTCAGTATTGTAATAGTTAGGATTTCGCTAATTTCTGCATCACTATAATCATTTTCGTCAGATGATATATCCAGTATTTAATTAAATATACAAATATCTTCCTTTTTAATTGCGTTCAGTTTATTGTTTCACAACCAAAACCATCAAATATGCAAACAGCTGACAGGTTAACTAGAGTTTAACCCTGCCAAATTGGCCGCTTAAACTACGTTTAAACTTCGTTTAAAGTTGACTGAAAAGCTGCGTAACAAGTTTAAGCTTAGTTTAACCGACGAATTGAGTGGAACTTGTACTGAAAAACCGGGCCTAAGAAGTTCAAACCGCGAATGTAAGTGGCTGCTGTCATATCGATGGTAGGTAATTCACCACTGTACCTACCTGTAGATTTCTTGAATTCACTGGCCCGTAGTCATAGTTAAATTAAAATAGAGTTTTATCTACATAAACATAATTTTAAAATAAACATCATTTCATGTCTGTCATAGTCAACTTAAAATACATTTTATGTCTAAGTGCAGTTTTATTTTTTAAAATGACGAAAAATTCATTTTAACATTTTGTTTGTGACATTGCTTACTGCTTGCTGACAGTAGGGCTGAACACATTAAACACGGTGGCTACAAACCACGCTACAATAAAACAAATTTATGAGACAACTGTAGTCAAGCATTGGCTACTTGATTACAATGAAAGCAGCAGCGACAGGTGTGAATTATCTTAAAAAGTAGCAAAGAATTATAGAAAAAGTACAAATTGTGTGAAAGATACATATACCTCAATAAATGAAACTTATATTATAAGTTATTCAACCTTCCTTTCGTTTTTATTGACAAGAGGAAAACAACGCCATGATCTGTCGCTTGTAAAAATAGAAATAGATTTAATCTGGCGACAGCGGCATTCGTGGTTTGTAGCCATGTAGCTATGACGCGCTTAAAATAATGCTTTACATAAGAACGTGTGTAAAAATAATATGACAGATGGCGCTTTGCAGTCGCCGCCTTGAATGTAATCAGGCCTAATAGATTGGCAGGACAGCGTATGTGGGGTCAGCTAGTTTATCTATAAAAATGCAGGAATAGGAGTTGAGTACAAAATGGAAATGTAAAATAGTGAGGTTAATTCAGCGATTTCTATCTGAATACTTTGTATGGCTGTAGTTTTGGAGGAGTTGCTACTTATGTTAATGGAAACGTTGCAGATACGTAGACAAGTATCACTAAGTCCACCCTATTCTAGTTAAAATACTATAATGTTTTCTGACTAGTTTGGCTGTTGACTGCATTTGTACATTAGACTGGATACTTTTCGAGAGGGCACTAGCAGGAAAGAAATACTACTCATTAAATCTTTTAACTTCAAACAAACTTTTCTTGTACAAGGTGGCGCAAGAGTAATCCTCCTATCAGAAAATGCTATAAATTTTGCGATTGGCCCCTAAAGTCAGTTCTGTTTTGACATTTGTGTAGTAAACACATGCGAAATACACGTTAATAAACAATGTTACGCTACACTGCTCCAGAACGCGGAATATTGCTAACTATTTATTTGACCAATAATCGGTCGGGGCCAAACGGTTACTGTGAATGGTGAGCGCTACAGAGCAATGATCAACGAGTTCTTTTTGCCGCAACTTGATGAATTGGGATTGGAAAACATGTGGTTCCAACAAGACGGTGCAACAGCACACACTGCACGTGCCACAACCGATATGCTGAACATCGGAAGATTACTTTTGCGCCACCTTGTATATTTGTATGTCACTGTCTCGGAAATCTGATGAAATTTGATATATTCACTATGGTGTACAACATTCTAAGAGTTTCTAACTATGTGTTATCACTAAGAATAGTTGCATAAGGTTGCCACCTATCTCATTTTTTTGTAATGAAGTAAGATACTCCGCTAAGACACTCAAGCACCATTTAAAGTAGAAGGGTTCTTTGAAAGATGTTATCTCTAAAACGACTTGATCCGTTTGGATGAATTTTTGAATATAGGCAACATGCTACATTTCAAGCTCACTTGCTTAAGTGTTTTGTAAGAGGTTTTACAAAGTTGTCACCTATTTGAAAAAAAAAATTTTTTTAGATATGTTCCTATGCGTATGAAACGAAAGGGCATACGTCGTATTTCAACAAATTTTTTTCCACCTATGGTTGTGAAATAATGAACCAAGACTAGTTTGCAGGAGCAAATAATAGTTTATACATGTTAATTCGGATTAAGCCATAGTCGTTCATTAGAGAAATAAAATATGATTAAATTTCCATTACTCAAAAAGATAGTGTAGCAAATAATTGTTTTAACCATGTACGAAAATTGGGCTAGCTCAAAACTATCCTAGAGCTAAACCATTTGACGGCACTACTAGTTCTAGCTCAATACCCCAGCAATGCTTTCAACTGGCCACTTTTACATGGTGATGACAACAATCGCCCAGTGCATTACTTGGCAACTCGTTCTTACCCAGTTCCCATTAGCACAGTTGTAAGATAGCGTCGACTTGGTTAGTTCTCGACAGAGAGCTCTCGGAGCTCCAATTGATTTTGTGACATTTGCGGCCGCAATGTCAAATTCTTTTTTTTTGTCTATTTCCATCAAAGAGTTTCTTCTGAAGGCTTAAAAGACAGTTTTTGGATATTCCTCTATTTCACAAGCAATCATTTCAATGTCGGAAACATAACACGTTCGTCTTCGATTTCTTCCACATTCAACTGGCGAATGTAAATAGGTGGGCATCTGAAGTTACTAACGTTGAAAGTAGAATTTTCCCATAAAATTTGGTGGATTATAGATAATACGACTTAAAATACTTTTCATATAGTACCCATATTAGGAGTATTTTAATTTATTTTATATAAGATACGGGGCAACGTTACTGCTTCCTTATTGTCAAGACTTAAGTAAGGTAATTTGAAATGAAGCATAACTTATATTCAAAAGTTGATCCAAATGGGTCAGATTGCAAACCCACATAGACAAATTTTTATACCGTAACCAATTTGTGCTTTCTCTCTGGAAACCTCCTACAACCAGCCAGATATATTGAAATGTTTTAGTGGTGGTTAAAGTCCTACACTGACTTTCAGGATTTCCTTTATATCGTACACAAATACATACGTCTTGCAAGTTAGCTAAATCATTTCTTGAAATAGGATTGATGTATGTACATATTGATTGATTGAACTAACGGAAATGAAGCAAACATTTTGACTTTACAAAGGATTTGTTTGTTATACCTAGTAGTGCTACGCACACAAGGTATATTAACTTTAGTCGCGTAACAGTGGTATGTATCGGCATAAACGGATCGAGATAGATATAGACTTATATAAATCAAAATGTTCAGGAGGAACAAAGAAATTGATTAAGCCATGTCCGTCCGTCCGTCTGTAGACTAGAGTAAATTTTGAGAAATCTTAATGAAATTGCGCATGCAGGATCCTTGGCACTCATCCCGAGCGGTATTTAAAATAGGCGAATTCGGATGATAGCCACGCCCTCTTTTTATATATAGAATATTTTCGAAAATACAAAAAGAGTGATTATTCAGTACATAATACACCAAAAAAATATTAATTTTTGAAAATGAACTTCGACAAAAATGGATTTAGCGAAACGATATTTGACGAAAATGTTGTACATGTAAAGATAAATTTTGTTGTAAAAATGGGCGAAATCGTTCAACGGCCACGCTCAGTTTTTTAACATAGTTCTGAAAAATGTGTTTGTAAAATGTAAAACGCGATATTTTTATAACCATGGAAGCTATATCAACAAGATCTTGCACACATAATACGCTTTTTGAGCAAAACTCAACCACAGAAAAACTTTGTGAATTTTGGGGAAGTAGGCGTAGCGCCGCCTACTTTTCAGCATACAAATTCTGCTATTTTCAAAGGCGATTGCTTGTAGTTTCAACTAGTATGTAGTATACTCCTGCCAAAAATTAAGCAAATCGGATAACGCAAGTAAAATATCCGGGCAAGTTGTTAATACCCCACTGCAATAGGGAAGTTATCTACCTTTTTTGATTTTCATATCTTTAATGAACATGAAATGTTTGGAAGTATGAGAAGAAGAAGAGATGGGATCATCAATAAGTAAACGGAAATGATAAGGATGATGAGCTGAGTCGATTTAGAAATGTCCGCCTCTCCGTCCGTCTGTCTGTCCGTCTATGTGAACGCAAAATTTTCAAACATAAAATGTGTATGTATTGGTATTTTGTAAAAATGTGGTTAGCAGTTGTTGGTAGGGAAGCTCAAATAAATTTATGGTGGCCGCCTTGGTGTGGCCTACACACCGAAGGTCCAAGGTTCGAGTCCTGGGACAGGTAACATCAAAAGTGGTTTGAAACAGTTTTTCAAGACGGGTCGCCCCTCAGCAGTGGTTTGGCATACTCTCCGAGTGTCTTTCTGCTAGGGAGCTTCTCAGTAAAAATTCATCTCCTTTGTAGATGCCGTTTGAAGTCGGCAAAAATCTGTAGGTCCAGCCAATTTGTGGGAAAAAATTCAAACAGCACACCACAAATCGGAAGGAAAGCTCGTCGCAAAAATCTCTTAGGAGGTTTATGATCATATACCTGTTGTATATCGCGCCATACATTTATATTTTTTTTAAATTAGTTAACCCCTCAAAACTCATAACAAAATGTTTAAAGCAATCAGCTGGCTTTATAATACAAACTGAAAAGTATTAAAATAGACCTGCGTAAGTTGGGATGCCATAATAGATCACTACCAGGTATATAATGTTAGGTTCCACCCCAACTTGGAGTTCCTTACTTGTTTTATTATTGTAGTTGCAACTGTTTGGCTGTTATGCCAGTATGGCAATCACTTACATGGAGACACATGGTGTCTTGAGCTTTATTGTTGCGAAGTAATTTTTGTTAAGAAAATAAAAAGCTGCTACTGAATTACTTCAAACATGCGTACATGTTGATTGAGCACATTTGTCACCTTAGAAAAATTGTGAGGGAAGCGAAAATCAGTGAGAGGCACCGACAACAGTCTTTTTTGTCTCCTCTTACTAAGAAAATAACTTTGGCAGCTTTAGCAGGAATAATAATGTCAGCCTAGAAATCCAACGAAGCATCACACATGCAAGCGAATGCTACTTTGGACTGACTAGGCAACTGAGAAGTAAAGTCCTCTCCGGACGAACGAAAATAACTCTCTATAAGTCGCTTATCGTACTTAATGGTGCAGACCCCTACGCGTTGGCTACGGCGAGTACCGAAGAAGATTTAATATCCCGTGAATAAGGTGTTTAGAATATGCCCGAGGTAGGCTTTCCGGTCGTAAGAGTCGACTAAAATCGCTAACGTTGGCTAGGCTATGTTGTGCGAATGAATGAAGACGCTCCGGGGCTGAAGGTACTCTCAACACCTGCCGTTAATAGCAGAGGAAAAAGGAGAACAATACTCCAATGAAAAGGCCCAGTGGAGCCTGATTTGCAATCCCGTTGGCAGAAAGAAAAATCGACTGGCGAGCTATGTTGGACAGTCAAAATATATAAGTCCATAGATAAGTTTTATTTTTTGGATTTCTAAGCAAGAAGTGAATTTGATGTATGTATATAGCCAAATTTGAATTGGAGACTAAAGCGATTTCCTCGTTGTGCTATACTCAGTATCACCTAGAGCGGTCAAAAGGCACACTAAATATGGTTTATTTTCATATTATATTGGACAATATCATCACATTCGTCGTACTTCTACTCCAATTGTCACAGCCTTTACAAGTATATCGTACAATGCAAAATTGACCGCACTCTACTCTAAAATTTTCATACACATTAAATGTATCAAAAGTTTTCACTATCTACCAAAATAGACCCAAAAATTCAGAAGATAGAGTCTTCCCTCAGTATCAGGTCATCTGGCCTTCTTTACCTAAAGTAGCAGAATACACAATTGGCATTATCCAAGAATGACTAGAGACATTAAAATATTTAAAATAATGGAACAAATATCTGTAATATGGTCAACCTCTTTCTACGGAGCAGCTACTTTTGGATTTGATTGCGCCGATCAAGTGGCAGGAATTATTGAGAGTGATAGAAAGCAGACAAAATGGTGGAAAAGGATTATTTACTGTAACTTTCGAATGGAACCACTTCTTATTTTGAATTTCTATTAAATTTTTATATTTAATAAGACATTCGCTTGGTTTTGTTCTTGTAAGCCTATCACCACTACACGGCTGAAATTTTGAGACTAAATTTTTAACTTTTTTGGGCTACACATACAGTGTACGATAAAACTAAAGCATTAAAAGTCCTTCTGCTAAACATGATTAAATAAACTTCTATGCGCAGGTTATACATTTTATAATTTACTAGACAGACTTTTTCCTGCCCAGAAATTGACCTGTATGGATATAGAAGTATTGCCTATACCTATCCCTATTACTATCCTTGTCCCTTTTGCTACCCTATTTCTATCCCGCCCTTCTCCTTCCTAGAAAAGATCACTACACCGAATATAACTTGGATCGTTGAAATAGTTGCGGAGTAATATTAATTTCGATTATAACAATGGGGTGTCACGTCTACCTTTCCCTTGCCTACGCTTTTTGTTAAAGTGGTAGAGATAGACCTCATATTACGCTGAGCCAATTTTCAACATTCTATCATGAATATTTGCAAAGATAAGATTAAGCTCCTTTTCAATTTTCAATATTCTAAAATAAATACTTTCGGAAATATTCAGTACGGAAAATCTCATTTGTATGGATGGAGCCATGCCCACTTCTCTATTCCACCCCTTTTTTCTTTAAGTGTTACAGATTGGTCTCATTTGGCTCCATACCAATTTTCACTATGCTGCCATAAATAGTTACAGAGATATGCGGTATGGAGAATCTTATTTGTATGGGAGGTGATAAGCCCACATCATCCAGCGATCCGGATTGCGAATCGAAACCATCCTCAAGCCCACTTAAGAATTCAAAAAAAGTTTCATCAATATCGGTCCAGACGTTTAGAAGGAGACGTACAGAAGATGTGCATATATCAAGATTATTAATTTAAAATATGAAACAAACAACTGGTCCCCAAGTCTAAAATATTCGCTAGAAATAATTATTTGGTGGCACTTCGCGACAGAACTTCACAATTTTGATCGAACTAAATCAGCGAAGACTATTGCAAAATCTTTTAACATTTCTCATGACCGAATAGTAATGATCGCGAAATCGTTGTGGGACTAAAGATGTTTGAAGATGAAAAATCGAATGTATGACCATTTAAAGGCGTGCTCTTTAGGACCGCTTACTTCACTTCGGAGCTTTGAAATCCCTGTGATTTTAGATAAAAGTGAATTAATGGTTTCAAGATCCTACCTAAATTTTAGTAGTACAATAAGACGAGGAACAGTGAACACGGTTGAGGCTGTGTAAGGGTTTGTAGACTTTTCTCCGGGCCCGGAGTGGGTCTGCCAGAAAATATAGCGATTTGCTTCAAATAATAGTTAAGGGCTAATAATGTTGAAGTACTGCCGTGGAGATTGTGTCCGCGTGTGGATAAGGGTGGGGCCGTGTGCAGAAGTCCACGCAAGGCGGGAAGTTTCTCATCGCCATTCACCTGGGAATGGCCAGAGCGATTCTTCTGCATGCGGTTCAATCAACTCACTGCGTCCACGTATCCTGTGAATAGCCACTGAACACCCGTTCGGTAATGAACTAAACGTTAGAAGGCGATAACCTGGTAAGGCCACTCCGAATTATTTAGTTAAAGTGCTTGCCAAGGGACTTCATCAGCAGTGTCTGTTCACCATGAAGTGTGGCTGCAAGCGGGAGGTGTCTTGGACCAAGCGGCTGGCTATACAAATGTGTCATAAGAAATTCCTCCCAGCAAAGCGGGTTGTTCCAATGAAACCACAAACAAATAATCGGATAATGAGGCAACCAAATTTTGATGGCGACCCCGGCAAACATTTTAAGGTTTATGAATTGAGGGCGTGCACCTGGAACGTCCGATCTCTTAATGGGGATGGTGCCGTTTTCTGGCTGTTTGAAGTCCTAGTAAACGTAAAAGCTGACATCATCGCTATATAACAGATGCGATGGACAGGGAAAGGTAACAAGACCATTGAACTTTGCGACATTGACTGGAGCGGCCAGGAGAGCCATCGCAGTTTCGGTGTCGGATTTGTTTTGGGAGAGAGACTTTGGAAACAAATACTGTCGTTCACACCTGTGGACAAGCGTCTCGTCGTGATCCGTATAAATTAAAAAAAAATTTTAACAAGTCATTCATCTGCGCCCGCGCACCGACAGAGGATGAGGATGATGTGGGAAAGAGCTCATTTTACGAGCGCTTAGAAAACACATATGAGCCCTGCCCCGACATAATATCAAAGTCTTGCTGGAGACTTCGTCAAATGGATACAGGCTGATTGACTTTGCCGGTGCCCGAAACATGGTCATATCCAGCACTAGGTTTATGCACAAGAAGATACATCAGGCTACGAGTCTGTCCCCTGTGCGCGAAAAACACGCAACCAGATCGACCACGTTGTGATAGACGAACGGCATGCTTTCAGCGTTTTAGATGTACGCACGATTTTAGGTCCCAACATCGACTCCCATCACAATCTTGTCGCAGCCAAGATTCGCGGTCGCCTCCGCGCAGTTAAAAACGTGCGTGTAAAGGCACAAGGAAATCTGGACATGGAAAAACTGCAATCGCAACAGATAGCCAAAGATTTCGCAACTCGACTCTCACACCTGCTCTCTGAGAACACAACTGAACCTTTTGGGGTATGCGAGCAGTGGAGGCATATGTCTGGAGCGCTCTTACCACCGCTGATGAAGTAGTTGGATGCCGGCGGACCCAAAAAAAACACCTGGTACGAAGAAGAATGCAGCGCTGCAATGGAAAGAAAGGACGCTGAGCTTAAATTTTAAACTGATATGTTTTCTTAATTGTTAAGACATCTCCGGTTTCAAATTTAAACTCTTTTCTTCACGCTTATTTTCCCGAAAACTGGCATAATCAAAATTCGAAACCAAATTTGGTTTGGACATATATGTATGTAGCCCAAAAAAGTTTTAAATTCAGGCTCAAATTTTTAGCCGTGCACGCTCCCTGCAGTCAAACCAACTAGCTGCCAACTACTTTAAAACTAGTATTTACACCAAGCCCAACTGTCTTTCTTCCATATAAGCAACTGATATTTTTGACATGGCGATATTCTACGAGATATCAATTTTCAGATTTCGGACAGAAATATACCAGTGTCAAACTAGTTCAAAATAAACCAAAAAGTTTTAGTTCATGGTAGCGAAAATTATTTAAATGCCTTCGGTCTCAAGAGATAATTACTCAATTCAGATCTGCGGGGTCACTGGTTCGAGTCCAAGTGAGGTTAAAAGTGAAATATAAATAAGGAACTTTACTCGAATTTTTCCAAATCTAAACATTTCAGCAGTCTGCATAACTTTGAACTTTTACTGGTCCAAGTTTAGTCCTTTTTAAACTGTTTCGGTCCGGCCAGAAAAATCTAGTTGTATACTGACATATTTTCTGACTAGTTTAGTGCTTCACTGCAGGGCATATACAAGATACACAGCCCACAGGCAAGCATACACAAAGCCACACAAGCATTTTTTTATAAAAGATAACTTCTTTAAAGTTATAAGGTATAGGGGTTAAAAATTTGAGCTTAGATTTTAAACCATTGGTCGGTTTAAGCAATTTTTTAAATATTTTTGAACCAAATTCCAAATTCCAAATCTTTCAACTACCTACACCAATTTTCAATATATTGTGGTTTAGAATTTAAACTGAACTGAAAAACAAGTCTAAAATTCTTAACATTTTTTTTTCATTTGTTTCAATTCATTGATTTTTTCTCTAAACAGATTTGTGTGCGCCGTAGGTCAGTGCTTAAACCGACGGATGGTTTAAAATCTAAGCTCAAATTTTTAGCCGTGCAGAGAGTGATTGGATTATGGACAGAGCACTGCTCTACCCTCCTAATTGGAGAAACCAAGCAACTACACAGAGAAGAAGCCGACCCCACAATTGAAGATGATGGAATTAGTGTTCCTCCACCCAACTATAACGAGATACGAATAGCAATATCGCTGAACTATTCAAGTGCGGCGGTGAGGAGCTGGTAAAGTGCATGCACCATCGACCAGATTTTCACTATGCGCCAAATCTTGGAAAAAACCCGTGAGAACGGAATTGAAAGATATCACCTCCTTGTTGATTTTAAAGCCGCCTTTGACAGCGCTTAAAGGAGATGCCGCTATGTCTGAATTAAGACGTATACCGCTGTGCGAAATGACGTTGAGCAACACCACTAGCTCAGTCAGAATCGGGAAGGACCTCCCCAAGCCGTTCGAAACTAAACGAGGTTTCAGTCAGGGTGACCACCTATCGCTCGATTTCATCAATTTAATGCTAGAGAAAATAATACAATGCTATAGGGCTCTTCGCGATGCCGACGATTTAATGATGAGTTGCATGAGCTCTACGCAGACATCGACACTGTCTAGAGAATTAAAACCCAGCGGCTACGTTGGCTTGACCTTGTAATGCGAATGGAAGAAGATGATTCGGCCCGAAAGGTATTCTTTTCGGAACCTACCTACGGAAGCGGATGAATAGGGAGGCCCCCACTACGTTGGAAAGAGCATTCCCACAACAGCCGGTTCTATCGTACCGGAATGACAAGGGTTTTTTCACCCGGCCAAGGGCTGTTATTTCAGTGTATCACTGTCTAGTCCCACCCTTAAATTGTTATCCTCGGAGCAAACCCTTACAGCGGGGTTCCTCCATTGTCTCTTGTTACGGGCTGGGGTCGAACCCAACCCTGGACCAAGAGATTAGATCTGCTGCGTCTGCTGGAAGAAATTTTATACTTAACGGTCGCATTCGGTACAATGCGCCAAGAGATGGCTGCATAAATGTGGATGCTCAGGGCTTAGCCCTGCCATCCACAGACCCCGTACTTTCTTTAGTACTTTCGAGGCACCATGCTGTACACGCCCGAGGGCGTCCCGTGCTACACGTCATTCTGGCGTACCCCCACCGCCCCTACCAATTTCAAGCAGCCGCAATGGTGGCTCAGTCTACACGACTGGCAGCACTGCTGCCATTCCCGCCTCACCTACTCCCGACTGTCGCTCACGCTCACCAGCGTATCCATCTTGCACGGCCGCTCAACACTCCTATCCCCTCCGGAATAGGCCAGATATCAGCATCGTCGAGCGTCAGTTCCCTCTTTCTCTGTCCCCAATGCCCCCCTGCTTCCAGCCTGCACGTGGGCCTCCTCGTACCTTTCCCTACGTGCACCGTTTGTCGGCAAAGATTATATACGCCTGCGACATCGGCAACAAAGAATTTCTATTGGGACAAGCTGAACTGGAGTAGAAAATTACTTCCTAAGATATTTTACTTAAATAATAAACTCAATGCCAACACAATGTGAACCTGTCAGAAAGAGCGGCGGATATGAAATAATGGAAAAACCCCGGTGTATCCCATAAATATTTGATGGTGCTTCAGTTTTGTGGCTCCCTTTTTGAGTCCTTCGGATTCTTCGTACAAAACTTTTTGGATGAAGTAAGAAACTGTTTTTATTCATTAAAATTTCTAATACCCCAATTTCCCGCGTTTTAGAGGATTAGAACATGCCCGAGGGAGACATGCCGGACGTGCAACTCGATGGTTTATCTCCGGATATGATGCCCCTCACCTCTCATTACCCATCTTCTCCTTCTTAAGAGTCACATAATGGCTAGAGATATCGCCTGTTCTTATTCGTTCATATGTGCATACTCCATTCTTACCATAATATAATTCTTGTCTACTTATTTATTTCATGTGGTATTCATGATTTATTCAAATTTAAAAAAAAAACTTCCTGTAGCTTTTTAGTTAATGAGTGGATAATCCAGCTTTTACTACGCATACATATATTTATGTACAAGTCAACAAAATATTATTATTTACAAAAACGAGCTTTAGTTCTATCCTACGAACCAAATATACCTTTTCGGAAAGGGGAGAAAAAATGCGGCGATTTTCATATACACGTCAGAATTATTTTGGTAACGTGGTAGCGAAATTGTTGCTACACCGTACTTTATTGTTGACCTTCCATCAGTAAACTTGCATAAATTTCTATAGTAATAGTCGCACACGACTAAAAAAAAAATTCTGACGTGTACATGAAAATCGCCGATAGACGTGTGTTTTTATTTTTTCTCCCCTTTCCGAAAAAGTATATTTGGTTCATAGGACAGAATGTGTGTAACGCGGTGTTATAAAGCGAGTTTTAATCTTCTTCAATTACCACACATTTTTTCAATTACTTCTTGTGTTGTAATAAGCACTTATTTATGTACCGCCATGCGCTCCTTAACTGTATAAAAAGAAGGGGTAAATAAGATAGTAGGATATTCAACAATTGTAAAGCATAATAAAGCATAATGCACATACAATTTTTAATTAACCGTCCGGTAGAGTTACGAAGATAAGTTTTTAACCGCTTTAGAGTTTCTTACCTGGGAACCTGCATTAACACCAACAATAACCAGTTTGGGTTCCCGGTGACTAACACATTCATTTTTATTTATAGGACTAGCATACCCGGCAGACGTTGTCCTGCCTAAAACTTGACTTGCATATAACAAATATCTTCTTTTTGTTTCTACTTTTTCTTTCCCCCCACAAATCCCGTTACTCTGCTTCACCCCGTCCATTTTCTCTAACATCATGTCAACATATATGTCAACTTTTCTATTCCTACTCCCCCTCTGCCCCCTTTTCCTTGGCGGGTACTGATATGTATATAGTTTTGAAGACATAGTGAATTAACTTACTTTTCCAAGGTCTTTTTGATATATGGAACACATATCTGTCTAAGCTTTATGGAGGGCGAGTAGTTTTTATTAATTGGGGGCGAGCACTATTAGCTCTGAGGCATTGTACGAGATTGGCTTCCTCATTTTCTATGTGAAAACCCCCGATTGGGATTACAAAACATATATTATATCTTCTATATAAGATACTAGCTTATACCCGTGGGTTTAATCCCACATGGGCAGGTGTTAGGGATTACCCTCATATAACCCCTTACCAAATTTCAGTTGTCTAGCCCAAATACTTCCAGACATATGGACTATGAAATATTCCAGTTGTATGGGGTGCCACGCCCCCTATATGTATCAAAATATTAAATTACCCTATAGAAACGGGAACTAAATCAATGGAAGGTGGGGTAAATAAACAGCATAGAAATGTAACGATAAAATAAAGTTAAAATTTTAAATGTGTTAAATGAATGAACCGTAATTTTTAATATATTTAGTTAAATATTAAGTTTGAAAGCAAAATTATTCTGGGCGCGTTTGTGGTTGAACTCTGTGCGAACTCTTTATTAAGCGAGGTCATTGTCGTGTGAGTCAACTGCTTCTTTATATGTATAGCATATATAAATACGTTATGTTTCAGCAATTAGCTCGAATAATTAGATCTGTTGCAGCCAGCGCTCCCATTATAATTATAAAGGAGACGGTCAGAAGCAAAGGGATGTAAGTGACTTTTCCACAAAAATTAAGTAGATAATACTTTATTTATAACAAGTTCAACATTTAATATTGAAGCAAAAAAGCTAGACAATTATGTACATTACAGTTTAGAGTAAACAAAAAAGATAGCAAATTAAAAAAAATTATTACAGCTCTTAATAAATTATCCAATTAAAATTTAATGTATAGTAGTATAAATCCAATGAAATTACTTAAATATACAAAACTAATTGAGTTATTTCAGCGCGTTTTTTTTCATTATTTTATTCTTTTAACAGTTTGTGCGGGAGGCAAAGCCTTGTGAAGTTTTGCAAACATTTTTGTAACTGTTTTGAACTTAAATATACCATATAAATACATAATAATAGGCTATCTACTAGGGCTCTTGTTTACAATCGATTATCCGAATAAAATAGCAACTATTGAGCTGTTTGAAAATCGAATAGCAAATTTTCGATTTCGACTAATCGAATACTGCCGGTTGATAAATAAAATTTTCAAAATAAAAATAAAAAATTCAACATTTTCTATAGTTGCAACGCATGTTTATGAAGAGATGGAATAGAGCATTCATTGTCAATAAAAAACACAACTAGTCGAATGCAAACAACTAGTCGACTAGTCGATTAGTGATAATCGACTACTTTTTCAAACAACTACTTCAAATCGATTAATCGACTATTCGATCAGTCGATTATCGAGAGCTCTACTATCTACACATATCTATACTTCTGAATACAATAGTATTTATTGTTTTTGTTTGCTTATGTGGAGCTCGTTAGACAACAATATTTACTTATAAAGCGTTTATAGTTAACATTTTTAATTTATCTATTGAAGTGCTGTAGCCGTGCGCTATATGTGCATGGTGTGTGTTGCTTAAGTGTGCTTTTACCAATCTCCTAGTTTAGTGTGCTGCGACAACCACTGGTAAATTCAAACGTAGTTGTTCCAGCAACACGAATGTGAGTATAGTACGTGGTCCCAAACGTAGAAGCGCCGATATATAGCCCTTGAAGAAGCCAAGTGGCCCTAGGCGTGCTGTAAATTTAGCAATATCCCATAAACCCTTATATTCCTCAGGTTTAGCATTCAAGGAACGTGTCTTCAGTACATCCAAAGGTTGTGTTAGGGTTGTAGCAACAGCGCCAGCTGCAGCTAATGAAGCCGTTATCGTGAAGTGAAAAAAATCTTTTCACTTTAGTTATCACTTGACGTTTTCCTTTCTTCGCTTCACTGAGTTCTAATAGCGCTTCTGATGTTTGCGGTGAAAACTAGTTGTTGAAGAAAATGTTTATTTGCCTTGACACAAGTTGTGTTTGATAGTTCAGTATAGCATTGTAAACTTCATCACTTAAAATGTTTAAATTTGTGAAAAATCTGATGTTTGAATTTTTTGCAATTTTGACGTTAACACCAAATTTATGGCCGAATTAGCCTAGACTTAGGGCCGGTTTCACCAACGCGACTAAGACTAAAACTAAGTCGTGACTTAAGTTAGCACAGATTCGAGACTAACTTAATTTTGGGTTTCACCAACTAAGCGACTTAAATAATTGTGAACACAACAACCCGATCAGCTGTTTTATGCATAGTAGTATTTTTTCATACCAGACAACTCTGCGCATCCGAATACCCCCGTGCGAAATGGACATGTATGGCCATACACGAAGGAATGTATTGATTTTACACCCATTTATCTTTAGTTGGAAGGTACTAACTTTAGCGCTTAATTAAAAATGATAGTTTCATAATGGTTGCATGCTAGAAAACAAGCGTTCACATGCATCTACGCCTACGCCGTTAAAGTCATGCTTGACGAATTTTCCGGCTGGGACATTGTACAAAACAAATTAGGAGCATTTAACTTTGAAACTTGGAAAACTACAGGTTTTTGATTTCCAAATTAAGTTTCTAAGTTCAAAGAGAGGCGTGAGACCACTGTGCTACCATATAACTTTTTTCAATATTTTTAATAAAATTCACGTTGAATAATTAATTCTCAGTTCTTTTGTAAACTAAATAAAATCAAGTCATTCTAAGTCTAGGCTAATTCGGCCATTATACTGGCGTTACCTTTTTCACTTCACTTCAAACAGAAAATTTAAAGTAAAACGAGAATCGAAAATCGTCAATATTTTTCAACGTTTTTTTATGATCAAATCTCGCCAATGTTGCTACTCAAACAAGAATTCATCGAAGTGATTAACGTAAAATAGCCGTACAGATAGACCGCGCTAGTACGTAGCACATTTCTCTTGCAGTGTAGCATGTGCGGGATTTAATTAGAATTCGCAATCCAACATGCATTATTGGGTTCGGCGGGTAAATCGATCTTCGGTAATGAGTTTTATATGCACAAACACATATTCCTTCACTAGCGACGCCATTTATTTCTCCTTTGTGCCCATTATCAGCTGGAAGTAGAAAATTAAAATTGAAATAAATTAGCGTCAAATGGAAAACACATATGGATAAATCTTTATATAAGCGCGCAAGCTGGATAAGTTTTACTCTTTTACGGCCACTCTATAAATATAGGGAATAAACAACTATATCCGTCGAAAAAAAATTAAGTACAGTATAAAAACCGCATTAAAATGGGCAGCACTGCAAATGCCAAATCACGTGTGCATACTAAGGAAAATATGTTGTGTTAATAGATATACTTAGATAGACCATGATTATACTTAACATGGTTTTTGTACAATTTACGATTCGATTTGTGTGAAATGAAGTACAATTAAATTGAATAAAATGAAATTAGTTAAGATAAATAAAATACTGCTAAATAAATTTAGAAAGTTGTTATTTTATTGTGGTATGGAAAAAATTCGAAATAAAAGTAAAGGAAACAACATGGAAAAGAAAGTTATCTGTATCTGCCCGCTAGATTGTATTTAGCTTTGTACCGATAACAGCTCTTACCAGTCCGAATCTAACGAAAGTAGATATTCGCGCGGGGGTATAGAGCTAAATTTATCTGAGAGACTCGGTCACTTGATTTTCGAGCGTGCGTAATTTACCAGCAGCCAAACCAGGTAATTACATTTTGTTCCAAAAACTTTCGCATTATTTTCTTTCTAATCAATTCCTCACTGAATTTAAATTCCAGGCAAAATAAAAACCGCTATGAATTTAATTAGATTGAAATTCCTTTGTTTACTTATTTTGTTATCTCGGTGCTTCTTCCTTTTTTTCTATCATTTTATTACGTGCAAGCGCGCCCCCCATAGCGACGTCGACGCACGTAACATTGGTCCTTCCAGCCGGATATGAACTAGCGACCTATGGATTTAATTGTAGAACACGAGCGGAGGAGGAACTAAGTTAAACGGACAGAGAAGAAAGAAACAGAAACTCAGGTGCAGAAAAGGACACGATAAAATAAAATCAATCAACACAAATATAGAACCTGCATAATTACATGGTAAAGAAAGAAATGGAAAAGACATAAAATGGTAGAAAATTAAATTAAGAGCAGGGGAGTAAGAGGAAAGTATAGCAAAGAAAGGAACAGAAAAAGGTGGTTCAAAAGAACAAGGACTAAATAAAATAAAAAATAAACATGTATCAAAATGAAATAAAATAAATTAAAATCCTTTCAATAAGGTGTGTATTTACCATGGTATATAAATTTGAATGTGAAGATTAAAAGTAAAATTATTCTACCAACTTTTTGGCGAACTACGAAGTACAAAGTATAAATTTAGTTCATAATGACTTCAGTAACTTGATTTCCTAAACATTTACAGTAGACAATTATAGCGGCTACATTCTGAACCAAAAGCAAGCCTAACTTCAGATAGTTATTATGGACATATTTATTTAGAGATTTTAAAGTAGTCCTTGCAAACGGGAAATGCTTTAGAATCTTTCACCGGGAAGTGGTGAGAGCCAATTTTTGCAGCATTTTATTAACGTATTTCCAGAGGATTCCGTCATAAGCTTCTGACCAATGGCTGCAATTGAGGGCTTATGTTAAGCTAACTGATAGCCGTAAGGCCATGGCTGAACTACGAATTTCACACCTTTAAACTCTAAGGAGAAATCTTATTTATTCTTTAAATGGCGCTTAACCGTCTAAACCGGTTTTGGCTAAGAATAAATATAATGGCGCATAGTCATAGTCAAAGTTAAGTATGACTTAAATTTATATGAAGCTTTTTTGACAGATAGCTTATATAAAACTGCATCAAATAGGTTCAACTAAACTTAAGTCATACATAAATTTGACTATGACTATGCCCGCATAAGTTTATTCACGTTAAGTGCCACTCTTAACTTCGGTCATCTTTTGAAGAACAGAATAAGATAAGGTGAGATTTCACTCAGGCTCTACAGGGCCAAACAAGTAATTTTTGCAATAGTCAATGTAGTACCAGAAGCTGGTATCACCTGATTTTACCGGATCCATGTCCGCAAAGAACTATCAATACCTGTAACACTCTCCTAAACTTTCTGAAGTGTTTTTCATCGACACAAAACAAGTATGGACTCTAAGAACGCTGTTCCCTACATTATAAATAGGTCGTGCGAGACGAATTTAGCTCCAGAGTAGGCAAAGAAGGTGCACTTGGCCCCGCAGTCGAAACATTCAGACTAACGGATGTGCGGACCGTTCGCACCCCAGCACAGTACCAGGCTTAAATATAACAAGTATGCAAGTCTAAGTTCGGGTGGAACCGAACATTATATACTTAGTAGTGATCTATTATGGCATACCAATTCACGCAGGTATATTTTAATACTTTTCAGTTCGTATTTAAAGCTAGCTGAGTGTTTTCAATAAAAACACTGCTGTTATGAGTTTTGAGGGGTAAATTAATTTTAAAAATATATAAATGTATGACGCGATCATCATAAACTTCCCAAGAGATTTTTGCGTAGAGCTTCCCTTCAAATTTGTGGTGATCCGTTTTGAATTTTTCCTAAAAATTGGCGGGACCTACAGATTTTTGCCGACTTCGAACGGCATCTACAAAGGAGATGCATTTTTGCTGAGAAGCCTTTCGTAACAGAAAGACACTTGGAGAGATTGGCAAACCCTGCCGAGGGGCGACCCCGGTTTCAAAAACTTTTTAAAACCACTTTTGATGTTACCAGTCCCCGGACTCGAAACTAGGACATTTAGTGTGGTAGGACGGCAGCACTACCGCCACACTACGGCGGCCGCCATTAATTTATTTGTATATAAATAGATGCCCTACCAACAACTGCTAACCACATTTTCACAAAATACCAATACACACACATTTTATGTTTGAAAAATTTGCGTTCACATAGACAGACGGACAGACAGACAGACGGACGGAGAGACGGATATTGCTAAATCGACTCAGGTCATCCTCCTTATTATTTTAGTTCACTTTATGGGCCCATCTCTTCTTCTTCTCATACTTACAAACATTTCCTGTTCATTAAAGGTATGAAAATCCAAAAATTTATATAACTTCCCTATTGCAGTGCCCGGATATTTTACTTGTGTGTTATCTGATTAGGCTACGCCTAATTCCCTAAAAACCACAAATTTTTTTTGCAGTCGAGTTTTGCCTAAAAAGCGTATTATGTGTGCAAAATCTTATTTATATAGCTTTGATGGCTATAAAAATATGATTTCACCTAATTTTACAACAAACATTTACCTCTATATGTACAACATTTTCCCCAAATATCGTTTCGATAAATAAATTTTTGCCGGAGTTGTGGCATAAAGAGTTTTGTGGAATAATCCACTATAAAAGGGACGGGGCAACGCCCATTTTGAAGTGATATAAAGCTTTTGTACGGAAAGTTGTTGCCTATTATATATATATCTTTGATCCTTTTCAAAATCTTTCATGTAAAAGTGGGCGTGGACCTAAACCGATTTCGCCCATGTTTTTCTTGAAAAATCCTTGCACACCTGGAAAACTGCGTGCTGAATTGCGTTTCGATATCTCTAACGGTGTTTGATTTATGATGAATAACATTTCTAAATTTGACGTAATCAAGAGTGGACGGTGCCAAGCCCGCAAACAACTTTCGCTATATTCTGATTTTGCTCCATTAACATTCTTGCTGTTATTTTGTACTCATGTGGGATTGACATACGCAACTAACTTAGCAGTAGGAACTAGGACTAATACTAACGATAATACAACCCTGACAAACATGGAATGAAACATAGAATAGATCGCACTGAACACACCACGCCATACTTTGACAAGACTAACGAAGGACGATCATAAATCATAATTTGTAAAACCGCCACCAAGCGTAGATGTTTTCCGCACTGTATTTTTAAACTCGCACTTAGTATATGTATAAGTGAATCATTGTACTTGAAAAGTTGATATTAAATGTTATAAAAAACACCTGAATTTATCGTGTTTAATTTATGGATCCCACACTCATGACATCAGACCTACATAAAATCAATACAAATAGAAAAGGCGAATACACTTACAGGTGATCTCTTAAGAACATATGAGCAGTGGCTTCTTCTGTTAAAATAAAAAAATGCTATGCAGTCTGACAGGAGAAGGCGCCAAAGGAAAAACAAAACACATGAAGTATGTGTGTGTATACAGCAATAAATTCGGCGTGATATAACCTAGTATAAGTTCGCCTTGCAAATAGATAAGCATAAGTATTGTGAGTGAAAAACGTAGAAAATAAATTCAAAAAAAAACTTTGATTTTTAGCAGTTTTGTAACAATTCGATACAGCGTCGACAGAAAAATCCTATTCGATCAAAAAGTAGATACACAACGAAAATATCGACAGCGATGCTTTACTCATAGTACGAAATTCAGATTCGATGTTTGATAGCCAGCGAAGATCGAACATGGGATGCATCTCATAACAAGGGTCAACATTTCGTATTCTACAAACAACAGTTTTTATTTTGAAATAAAAAACATCAAAATAAATTTGTTGTTGTAAAAATACTTCGACCCGCCTAATCAACACGTCTTTGCCCAGAATTTCCATCACGCTCTTTTATCGGTGGTCCTAGGAAAATGGTAAAACAGGATTGGACCATAATGAATTTAGTCAGTTAAAAAAAACTGCGGGTTGTGAGCTAAATATCTTTCAACATAATTTATATTAATTTTGCATGCCAGATACAGAAATATATTGCCAGTATACGTGTACGTATACATATAAAAATATCATGAACATTTTATTCTTTGGCTATAAAGCTAGTTACGAGCAAGTTTGCTCTGGAGTAGTTAACATAGGCGGGACGGGGTGTGACAGGAAGTGAACTTTTAGCTGGGTCTTTTTTTTTTTGCCAGAAACTCGGATGTAATTAAGCATAAATAATGTGGGTGTTATGAGCACGCTGGCCATTTTGCGGTGGTAGGTATTTGAATAGCGGAGGCAGTGAAGCACGCACGCACTCATTTAATTAATTTGCTCATTACTTCAATTTAACTTCAGTGTGATTTTCTCCAGCCAACATTTCCTGAAACTCATTGCTTGTCAAGCGTAATGGCACAATACAGTGTGAGACTCAAGAAATGATTAACAGACGAATTCAGACGAATAATTGTTGTAATTAATTAGATGTTGCATACGCGTTGGTGACGGCGAGTACCGAAGAAGATTTATTGATGAGCTGTATGAGCTTTACTCAGACGCCGAAATAGTTCAGCGGATTGAAACCCAGCGTCTTCCCTGCGATGGAAGAACCAAGTGGAGACCGATTTGCGACACCGCGGTGTTTCCAATGGCGCCAGTAATTAGATGTTGCAAGGGTAGAGAATGCAGGTTAACCATCCTCAGATGATTTAAATTACAACGAGAAACAAACATCGAGTGGCGGGATCAATAGCTGTAGCAGATTTCGAGTATCTTAATTTCTATAAGTTCAGTTAACATAGACAAAACATATTGAGAAAACATAAATACAAAGTTCTTATAAGCCCAAAATTATGCAGCATGACTAAAGTAGAAAGACAAGTACTTCATAATTATTACACTTTTGTAGATGAGCAATCCGACAGACACTATATACTCGTAGATCATTTGTAGATAGTTTCAATGGTGTTAGCCGTTTTGCAAAGTTAGTTAAAGAAAATAATTTTTTTCTTTAAAAGAAATGGCCTATCGTCTGTCTGTCGGATTGAAAGAGTTAAAAAAACTGCAACAGTGTTATTATTTCAATTATTATTTTAGTTTGAATGGAAAAATGTAAAACCCCTTCAACATATGCAAACTATAGTAATAGTACTATTTCGAAACTAGACCCTATTTTCTTTCAGACTAATATGCACATATTGAATCGAGTCCGAGGACTTCTGATTTTTAGATAAGCTTAATTAAGTTTTTCTTCATTCGTTTTTATTTGCTGCAACAAGTGCATACGTATGATGTAACTTTTATAGCTCAAAAAGTTTGACCTCTTTTAAAGCCAAACTTGAATCTACGGTGTGATCAAACTGCACAACATCGGCTTACGTAATGTGGCTCTTAATTGGTTTAGAAGCTACCTCACTGGAAGAAAACAGAGGGCAGTCATAAGAAATGCAGTATCGACGGAAATAGACATTGAGTTAGTCCACAAGGCTTAAAGATTGTCTTAAACATTGCAAGATAAGACTATTTGCGATGATGTTCTGCTAACTATAAGCAGTCCGTCTATATCTGATGAATTATACAAAATACCAGAAGATTTAAATTCTATATATAAATGGTTATGTCTAAATAAGCTCAAAATTAATACCGATAAAATAAAATGGATGGTACTGAAGAAACACCAAGTGCATAATGTAGCCCTAAATATTGCAAATATCCCGTTACAAAGAGTGGCGGAAATAAAATATTCGGGAGTAACAATGGACGACAAACTAAAGTTTGATGAGCATTTAAAATACATAGAGGCAAAACTATCTAAAAAGATAGGTTTTATGTTTCGATCATGTAAATATGTTAGCAAGTACTACAAAACAATGGTGTATATCAGAAAATGCTATAAATTTTGCGATTGGCCCCTAAAGTCAGTTCTGTTTTGACATTTGTGTAGTAAACACATGCGAAATGTACGTTAATAAACAATTTTACGCTACACTGCTCCAGAACGCGGAATATTGCTGACTATTTATTTGACCAATAATCGGTCGGGGTACAGAGCAATGATCAACGAGTTCTTTTTGCCGCAACTTGATGAATTGGGATTGGAAAACATGTGGTTCCAACAAGACGGTGCAACAGCACACACTGCACGTGCCACAACCGATATGCTGAACATCGGAAGCTTACTTTTGCGCCACCTTGTAGAACCTCATTTTATATATTGTCCCGCGATCCTATTCACTTTGGCCTCCTCAAAAATATCTAAGCTACAGATAAAGCAAATCTAAGTAATGCGATTCATACTCAAAAAACGCTTCGATACGCCAATCCAGGAACTGCTTGACAATTCATAAACATGAAACTAGGTAACCTGCCAAATTATATCAAAGATCGTGTGAGATGTAGTAATGACATTCATAGTTATCAAACGCGAAATATTAACGACTTTCACTTGTCTTTTGTAAGATCTGAGTTTGAGAAAAAAATGAGTCTTTTATGAGGGAATAAGAGAATATAATGATCTACCAAGTGATATAAAAGACTGTAATAATATTTTAAAATTTTTAAAATTAGTTATTACTAATTGTAATGTAATAATTGTCGATCTCAAAGATGTAAAGTCCAAAGACTGTAATAAATAAATAAATATATAAATCACGATTTTAAGTATCCGATCCTTACTTAGAGCAAGAACAAACTCTGCAAAATTTGACGGTAGTACCTTGTTAATTTAAAGATACATCGCCAAACCCCGTTTGTGTTATTGGTCTAATCTAGATGATATTCACTACACACATTAATATGTAATGTACTAAAGACGCCAAATTATCGGAACTATTGATTATATGGCAGCTATATGTTATGTTCTTCCGATCTGGCTGATTTCACTAGTCACATTACGTATATAATATGTACCAAACCTGCAAAATTTTAAGTTTAAGTTTTATTGCAGAACTTATAGCCCAAAACCCGTTTATCGGAATAGATTATCGATGGTATTCGGGCTATGCTTTGTATTGGTTCGATCTTGTTGGTTCCGACAAATGATTAATATATTACAAAATGGCAGCCCCATACAAAATTTTAGTAAGATATCTTAAAAACTGAGGGACTAGTTTGCGTTCAAACAGACAGACAGACGGGCATGGCTGAATTGACTCAGCTCATCGCCCTGATCATTTCGGTATACTTTTTGGTGTGTCTATCTCTTCTGCTTCTCATACTTAAAAACATTGCACCGAAGTTATTTCATGTTCATGAAAGTTATAAAAATATTACTTTAGGAAAAACTAGGTTCAAAAGAGGGCACATGCTTGATTGAGTTGATTTTATTGTATTAATATACTGATGGGGATCGTGAAAGACAACGAAGACCTGCTTAGTTGAAAAAACTGCTCCAGAAATAACAATCATGAGCAAATACTCAAACTTCGTTGATGGCATGACACATCAGCTCAGTTTAAAACATGGAGATATACGATCTATAAACATTCGCCGGTAGAAAAAACGTGTTAAACAAAGATAAAACAAACAAAGGAAATAGATGGGTACAAGACACAAGCAGTACCTGCAAACTGTAATACAAATCTCCAAGCCAAATTTGACAAAGGAAAATCTTTCTAAACTACATACATACATTTAATGATGTGATGTGAGTGATAAGGAATTGCCCAACTATTTGGTGCATCAGGTATACAAAATCTGATGTATGGCGTAATCGCTAAAGAGTATATTTCGCTCGAATGAATAATAAAACAAATCTGCAAAATTAACACTTTGTCATTAATGGTGACTAGCGAAAATCTACTTAAGCATCGTCGTCCGAAATTGATTATATACAAAAACATTTTTTGCGCATGTGGCCTTTACGAGCTACATTTCTATTTAGCTAAGCTTCGAGGGTATGTTATTTTATTATTTTTCCAGAGATTCAAAGGGAGGCACGGAGCACAGGTTGTACGAAGAACTACATTTTAGTAATATTTTAAAATTCTTTAAATTTTAATGTATCTGTTTTCTGCGCCATTGGTCTAAAGTTTTGTTTTGACGTCACAGGAGCAGCGCTGCTAGCCAGTGATTAGCTTATCTAGTTTTAATTAATTGCAGTTTAGTGCGTGTTATACCGCAATTAGCTATTAACACGCATTATCACTTGGTCATGGTCTCTGAAAGCTAGTATTTACCTCTGATTGCTCATTAATGCAATTTAACATTTATACGACGGTTAACTGACTGCTAAATCTGACAGTGTGGGTAAGTATAAGTAAGTATATTTAATAAGGAAGAGCAGCTTTGGAGTGTTTTTGTTGTTCTAGCAGTACTTCGCCCTGCCTAGTTGTAACGTTTATTAACGGAACTGACATGAATATTTAGGATTGGACGATATGGAGTTTTGGGATAGAAGAGTCTGCTGGTTTGAGCATTTAAGAAGAAGATTTGCGCCGAGAGGGGTCGTAACGCATGCCGAGCATACATTTTTTATATCAGGAGTTTGTCTACATAAGTTTAGCTAAAGTGACACACATCTCCCTAAGCAGACATCGTTCTTCGAATGCACAGTTGGCAATTTTTCTGTATAGTGGCGTTGACGTGGTGGGATTTGTCGAAATAACTTACTTACTCAGCATGGATGTGGTTGAGTGCCCACCCATCCACGACCCTGCTATGTGATCAATCTTCTTACGTAAATCTCTTATTATATGGAGCTTAACGCCTACGCGTGAGATCTTGGAAATAATCAACTTTATGAAACGTTTACGTCCGAAGACGATCCTCCTCAAAACAAGGTTCGTCAGGACTCCTCGTTAGGATTCCTTCTTCTACGTTCTCGTACCGCTTTTCTTAGACTAATCCTCCAAAATACTATGAAATCAAGTAGAGGGAGTATCTTTCTCACGTTCTCCCTACCACCGTTGAGAATCTACTATTGTTTCAAAGAGGGCTTCTGGTAAGGACGCAGAATGCTATGTGTCGGAGCTTAAGATGCTGAAATATATGTTCCTTGACCCGACTTTGACAAAATAAGAATTCAAATGTCCACTTCTCCAAATCGTTTGCATTGAAATTATGGCAACTTCGGCAACCCTACAACATATTTTATTGGAGAGATGTTGCAGCTACAAGTAGCCCAGTCAGGTTTAATCATCGCAAAAATTCCGCAAATCAGAAGTACGTGGGTTCGATTCACCGCAATATTTTCAGGAATAGCAAAGCTTTACGAATAAGTCTGACAAGCAATCGTGCCTGTTTTCAAAATTGTACTATAACTATATGTTTAGGTTTGCTTTTCAATTTTTCCTTTAAAAATCAAAATAATAATTATTATCAACTCATCTTGAGCTTAGAAAATATGTAAAATGGATAAACCGACTTACGGGATTTTGATTAAAAGTGACAGATTTGTAGCTTATTATATGTAAACAACCGAAGCATATATTTGAAAGGAGTTGCCATCTACGTTAGTGATATTAAGGTAAACTAATAAGGTAAGGCACAATTGGGCTAGTTACATGCCCATTTTTACGGGTTAGTTGTGGTTACCAAAACACCGCTTTAACAAATGATCACAGGAACCTAACTGTGTACCGCAATCCGCAAAATAAAAATTGATTTTTCCATTTTTTGACACCTTCTCCTTATTAACCACAGAGAAAAAACATGTCTAGATCGAGAGCTATCACTCTAACAAAAAACCTATAAAGAGAAGGAAATGTTTTCTATAGCTACAATAGATCGCGAGATATTTGTAAAAAATAGTTTTGGCGACCTTTTGAGCCGTATAAATTTTTTAGCAGGCACGCTATCAATGTCGATTTCAACATCTTCATTACAATTCCGAAATAAAGGTGTAGGCAAAGATTTAGCTCATCAGGAATTATTCCGCAGATTTGGGATTAAAATGCCTAAAATGACTGGCCTAAAGAAGAGCTAGAACTCTTTTATAATTTAGCTGGTTATTTGGAAATGGCCTCGCACTTGTGGAGATAATGATAACCGAGATATCATCTAAATGTACACAGGAAAATCGCATGTATAAACACCTAGTAAAATTTTTAATTTTCAATATAATAAAATATTAAAATTTCGAGCGAAGTATTCGAGCATAAAGAGAGGAAAGTAAAACAAATTCTAACGAGATTTGAGAGCATGTGCTCCTCATCTCAGTTGTTATGAGGCGTTAAGAGCCAATAACGTGCGTGTGGTTTATGGTCGATGTCTTTACTGTTTATTTCGCAATAAACGTGGGACTTTCTCAGCAATGTGTGCTTCTGCACTAAAGCATACACTTTTTCAAGAAACGTGTAAAATTTTTAGTAACGCTGATGACAAGTAAAATTTAAATTTCCCCACTTTCAATTTTATGACAGATTCTTTACATAAACATCATGGGCGTACTTAGAAAAACTTTGTAGAAGAGGGTAAGTGTTGACGTCTAAGTGAAATCATCAAGATTCTGAAATTATGAATGATGATGATGAATGGAGGAATTATGTCGCACTTTTGGATTTATGCATTCGCACAATTAGAGTTCACTGAAATTGTCGATTGCATGCGGGTGATTACCCAAACTTTTCCATATTCGCTATTTGTATACGAAAAAAAAAATTCGAATATTTTCCAATTTCAAAGATTTTTAATTGTAATAAACATTTTATCTTTTTCGGTCCAAGAAATTATTTAAACCTTTTAGTAATGTTCATAAATATTCTTACACATCAGTATGGTGGCAATTCCATTAAATTTATGCTAACATTGACTAGATAAATTTCAAGCCGTCTGTCTAACGTTATAAAGTAAATGAGAGGAAAATAAGTGAATGCAAATCTCGAAATTAATTGCCTGCATTTCGTTACCTGCTTAATTGGTTATGCTCATGATTCAATTACAAGAAGGTTAGCTCTCTAGCTGACGTTCACTTTTGGCACTCCATTTTCTAGGTTTCTTTTGCGAACGAAAAAGAAGAGAAGTATTTTGTCATTTTTCGAGGAAATGGCAGTAGATAAATTAAAAAGTTGGAAATTAGTAGTTAAACATTTTGTAAAGTCAACTAAATACAACATCAAAACATGTCATGTCATACTATCACTGTATAAATCGTTGTTAATTTTTTCTATAATCAATTAAAAAGCAATACAAAACGGTCCCTGCTCCAAAAAAAAATTTAATGAATATTTGAGTGCATACGTATCTATAGTCAAAATACGTACGTATCTTCGTTCTCTTGCCAGAATCATGAGTGTGCTAAAATGAAAATGTTGGTAATACAAGATTAAAAGTTTGATTTCGGCTCATTCGGTTTACAGGTACTGCAAAATATTGTGGTTGCTATATACATAAGTTAAGCCAGAACTTATTATCAAACCCAGAGAATAATAGTCAAGTTTTGTTAAAAATAACAGACTTCCAATAATATAAGGAACAGCTTTGAAGTCACGATTGACCAACAAAATTTCCGCAAACGTATCCGAAAATGGAAGAAAATGCTGGCAAGATTTTTACTTTTTATCGGTTTTCATACTCCGTTTACCCTACGTTTTCCGATGCGTTTTCCCAATAAAGTGTGCAAAAGAAACGTATGTGTGTGAAAGTACAAAATGCTTTCAAAAAACTGTCACGGTTTCCTATACGTTTTATTCATTTTTTATTTTCCGGACTTTTTTTTTAACTTCTTTTGGTAATTTTCCGATCCATTTTCGGGGGCAAATTCATCACGATTTCGGGTCCATTTTCAGCCTGTATTATATACATCCCGACCACATTTCTCAAATTTGTAGGTTACATTTTTGTTCTGTTATTCATATACGAACACAAATGTATTTATGTTAAACATACATATCCATAAAAATACAAACATTAAAGACATCAAACGAATTAACTTAACATAAACATGGTATGCATCTTGAATAAGGTGATGAAATAGACAACGTCGACAAGCACTGTCCTTCAAGTCAAGACTCTAGCCACGATCAACACTTATTTTGGAGCTGCAAGAAGAAAATTTCATTATGAAACACATGTATTAAATAATGTTTTCCGAACTTTTTGAAAACTATTTATTTCTTCACTTACGATCATCAGCCGGGAAATTCTTGTTTGTTTAAAAAAAAGTTCTTGAAGCTCATTCCTTTTTTCATCTATTTTTTCAAAAATTAATCAAATTGTTTTACTTTTCTTCCATTATTTTGGTACTGGTTGCCAGAAATTTGTGTTTTAAGCAACATTTTATTAAACATTTCTATATGGCAGCAATTCAGAATATCAGGACTGTAAGGGACAAAATTTTAAGACAGTCGTAATGTCTCGAGTTCACGTCCACGATTACACTACACCCCTAAAAGTCGATCGAAATAACAGTGTAAATAAATCCACTTTCTGAAACTAACTTGTTTAAAATTTTGTACAATATTACATTTTTAACTACTATTTTTACATAATTGCGATAAAAGACAACCCAGAGTGCAAATGACAATTTTTCAGGCAGCAAGATGGCTGCAATTGTCAAAATATGCCGTTAGAGAGCTACCCTTCTGGTGATTGAATCATGGGTTATGCTAATGATGATGAGAAATAACTTGTGAAGAAAATTTGTTTCGATAAAGATTGCCAAAAACAGAATTATTGAATGAAGCCGTGCGCATTTGGCACAAAATAAATACAGAAAATAGTTTAGAATTCGTCATCCATACCACGCCTTAATGTTATCTACCATATTTATTTTTTCTCATGCCTCTCCTAATTTCCCTACATAAGAGTATCGCTCTGGCATCACATTACGTGAAGCTGATTTCAATTTCCAAAACCAAATTTATATTCTACAAATATTAGCTGATCTGGCAAGTTTCTTATGTCATAACAATACCTCTCCAGTCCTTTACTTCTCGAGATCCCCAAACACATTCAAGGTGTACACAAGGTTTTCATTTTTAGAAGAATGTTGTGATTGCTTAGCTTTTTTTTGTATGAAGATATTTCGTTCCGTTCAATAAATGTAGGCGAGGCGATCAGCACAAGACTTGCTCTATTTAAGTTGACTCCTAAAATAATTATTTCTATAGTCAGATTTCTTTATATACATACAACGTATATCATGTACAATTTTACTAACAACTAGGTGTGACCCCAAGACCGAAAAAATACTTAAGTTATGAGTGGTAACAGTTTAAAAACGTCTTATAAAAAATGTGGTCGCTGGCACTGCTATTTTAGCAAACTGTTTTTAATTTTTTTTAAGAGCTACTAGTTCAAACTTTGTACACTTTTTATCATTTTATCTACATCAGATATTAGATTAACATATTTCTCAACTTTTCGGAGGTTTTAATCGTGATTTACAGCTATCTCTCTCGGGTTATGGCTACGCAGACCATCGTTGACCATACAAAGTCGTGCATACATGGATATTTGATGAAGTATACTTACCTGTATGATGGGGTATAAAAAATCAAACTGTCAGCTCTAGCTTTGCTGGTCATTATCACCGTTTATTCCTTCAAAGCGATAACTGACGTCAGTTGCAAACGCGAAGAGAGGTCAATTCATCCTACACCTCTTTTTCCTGTCTTAGTCCAGGCCTGCCTCTTCATATGCTGCCGAATCAGAGTGCGGATAGAATAGCCATCGAAGCTTTTGGTGTTTATTTCGCTGTAATATAGTCATACTCTAAGTAAAGCTCGTTCACCTCATTGTTAAAATTCATACGATACCCACCGTTGCGTCGCGGGAAGAACCATAAATTTTCCGGAGAAATGTTTTCTCGAATACATCAGGATGATGAGAAACTTATAGAGACTGATCTTTTTATGTCGAGAGAGGGCTCAGTTGCCTACTCAGTCCAAAGAAGCACTTGCTGGTAACAGCTATTCTCCTTTGAATTTCATGGCTGCCATTATTTTCGGTGCCAAAGCTGGTTGCAAGATATGTGAAGTTAGTCAAATTTCAACATGATTGCCAAGACGCAAATGCGGCGATGCTTTTATCTTTTCTGAGTATCAGCCACTGATTTAATACTCGAATAGTCGTTATGTTTTGCGGAAAGATTACAAACTTCTCAGACTATCAACTTATGCCCATCCGTTACGACCTAGTTAACTTGCACTGGTGAAAACGTGGTAATTTTTTGTGTTAACTAATTGTATACAACTGCAATATATCTTTACATCATCGTATCCGCGGTTTTATTAGCTGGTGAGAGCGCTGACGGTGCTTAATTAAGATGAATGTATTTAATGTCTGTAAACGATACTCATTTCGCAATAAGCATAATCTACATACACATATGTACGTAGATATGCATTATGACTAAAATATTCGAAAATTTATAAAAGGACGCAGCGTAATTTTTTAAATACATAATCATTCCTGTTGCGAAGGTTCGGTTCCAAGGCTCCATATTATTTAATCATATAGGGTGTTTTTTTAGGGGTATAGAACTTCGAATTGAAATAAAACACAAGAAAATCGTTTTAAGGTCCATCAATTTGGCTTTATTGGAAGGATAATTTTATGCCATTAATGTTTAAATATGATTTCGGGCATGTGGCCGCCGCGGCTGGCTCGAATAAAGCCAATTCTACAGGTCCAATTTTCAACCACTTTTTCGAGCATATGGGGCCGTATGTCGGCAATAACGCCACGAATGTTGGCTTCCAATTCCCCTAACGTTTCTGGTTTGTTGGTGTAGACGAGCGACTTCACATATCCCCAAAGAAAATAATCCAATGGTGTCAAATCACACGACCTTGGTGGCCAATTGACAGGTCCATTCCGCGAAATTATGCGCTCATCAAATGTTTCCTTCAATAAATCGATTGTGACGTGCGCTGTGTGGCATGTAGCGCCGTCTTGTTGGAACCACAACTCATCCACATTCATGCCATCCAATTCGGGAACAAAATAGTCGGTTATCATGGCTCTATACCGGTCTCCATTAACGGTAGCTGCCTCTCCAGCATTATTGCGGAAGAAGTATGGCCCAATGACTCCACCAGCCCATAGAGCACACCAAACAGTCAGTTTTTGTGGATGTAATGGCGTTTCAAGGGTCTCATGTGGATTCTCTTCACTCCAAATGCGGCAATTTTGCTTGTTGACGTAGCCATTCAACCAAAAATGAGCCTCATCACTGAACAAAATTTTGCGATGAAAATCAGCATCGAAATCAATCTCATTTTCGGCCCATACACCAAAATCACGACGCATTGCATGGTCTCGCGGCTTTAATTCTTGCACAAGCTGGATCTTGTAAGGTCGCAAGCCAAGATCTTTGCGCAAAATCTTCCATAAAGTTGATGGACAAAGCTCCAATTGCTGTGCACGGTGGCGAATCGATTCATTCGGGTCCTCTTCAACACTTTGCTCTACAGCGGCAATTGTTTCTTCTGTGCGCACTGTTCGACGTCTCTGCGGATGCGTATTATCACATAGAGTAAACGTAGTGCGAAAACGATCCATGGTTAACCGAATTAATTGCTCTGATGGACGATTATGTCGACCATAAAATGGACGGAGCTCACGGTAAACTTCGCGAACTGAACCATTATTTTCGAAATAAATTTGCCCGATTTGCAAGCGTTGTTCTTTTGTCAACCTGTTCATGATGAAATGGCAAACCAAACTGAACATAAATGACATTAGAGTTGCCAGATTTGACCACAAAATGCCAGTTTTATCTCTATTCGAAAAACAAACCTATAAAAAAAACACCCTATATATATTATTTCTGTAAGGTCTTTTTGTGTTATTTCCTAATTTTCTGCTCTCATTTGGAACCAATATTAATAAATAAGGTATCGTTTTAAAGGTGGGGGTTAGCTCTACATGCGAAACCATGTTTTAACTAGCGGAGTGCTTTTGTTTAAGCGTATTTTATAAAAATGAATTCTTTAAAATAAACGATTGTGAATGCACAAAAAAATCAATTTGTACTGCGACGCTATTGTGACTGTCATTCACATGCCTCGCAACATCTACATTTGAATGCTAAGACTGAACAGTGCGCCATCTCCACTTGAACATTGCTAAAATAAGTGAATAAGACTGCGTTCACATTGGGTCATAAACTCGAGTTAAAGGGACATTTTTTGAGTTAATTCATATTGATGTTGTCAATCAACGCAAGTTTATGGCTCAATGTGAATGTAATATAAGTGATGGAATTTCAAATAGCTGTTTGCGCATATTTGTATAATTTTTAGGGTCTCACAACAAGTGTAACTAAAAATCTTTTTTTATAATTTGAGAAAAAGGTTTGGAAAATCCTGGACCTGGACTAATAAAAGGTTTCAAGCCATTTTTGTTTTTTTTTTGCGCAAGGAGCGCACGGGTCCAGCTAGTATTATATATATCGATACTATTTTTCAGAGGGGCCACAAAAAATTATGTAAAATTTTCAGGCACAAGCTCTTTACTATTGTTCTTGTCCAACTTAAACTGATAAATTGTCATCGAAATCACAAGAGGTACTTATTATTATTATTACTGTAGCAGTCGGCGAAAAGATTCATGGAATGGGACGCGACGGAACAATCAGGGTTGTACTGATGTTGACAGTCCTTTGCTGGAACAAACACCTTGTGGCACCAACCCGACTGCCGTGGTAGCGATTTCGCTGACCCCGCAACCGGGGTCGATGGGGTTTTAGCGGCAGGTACGCCGTGGTGTGGGTGGTTTGGCGGTAGTGTTGCTGGCCTATTACACCGAACGTCCAAGATTCGAGTACCAGGACTGGTAACATGAAAAGTGGTTTGGTTTGTTCGAAACGTTGTCCCTCTGGTTCAGTGGTTTGGCAAACTCTTCGAGTGTATTTCTACGATTCGAGCAAAAATTCATTACCTGTACAGATGTCGTTCGGAGTCGACAAAAAGGCGCAGGTCCCGCAAATTTGCAGCACACTTTAACTTGGAAGAGAAGCTCGACGAAAAATTTCTTCGGAAGTTTAAATGAAATATCTATTGTATATCGCGCTATATATATATTTTTTTATTTTAACCAGCAGGGGTCCCAAGTGGTGACTCGAGAAGTAAAAGTTTATCCTTTATAGTGTCTAGAAATAAGTTGTGAAAAAATAACGGAAGTCTCGCTACATATTTTAAGTGTCTTTTCTTTTTTATGCTACAACAACATAAACAACGAGTACAAAACTTCAAAATCTTTAAATACAAATATCTCATATCATTTTCGAAGATTTCGGATCTTTTCTTCGCAAGTTCATCTTGCCCGCCTCTCTACTTAATCCTAATTTCCAATAGATGTGTAAAAATTGGAAAAGTAATACTCTCCTCAAGTAAGGGGATTGACAATATTTTGATTAATAAACTTTGCTAATTGTTAAAATCTCTTTTAAAATAACTTTTTGTCGAGCTGCTCATTTGCCAAGTTGTGGAATACTTTTTTTTGGTTAATTGTTTCTAATTAAGATTTATTGAAGAAAACTCTAAATTTCATATTCTTTCTTTTGTTTTCTCTTCTAACAAATTGGTTTTTTCCGTTTCTCATTAGAGAAATATTTTGTGAAAAAACTTCAGCATCCCACAAGTTTCTTGTTATTAATTTCTATCACTATTTCAAGTTCGAAATTTTGTAATACCAGCTAAATAGAATATAAGACTAAAGTGAACATGCACAGTAAGGTCCCGTCTGTTCAATATTACTGCCATAAATTTCATGCTATCAATCTGCCAACCCTTCTTTTGCGATGCTTGTTGAATTTAAATGGTCTAATTTTTTGATTATTTTGTTGCACAAGGAGGCAAAGAAAAGAAACTGTTTCATTGAACAGTAGAAAGTTCTTTTATTAACTAATTAGCTTACTTTTACTAAACACTTTACAGCGCAACTATCGCACCACCCCCGGAACCATCTTGAAAAACCAACTCATGCGAACTAAGTCGCCTTGTTGTGGTACCAGCAACATTCAACACTTTGGCTTAGTCGGCTTAAAGGCAGAGGAAACAATATGGAATCATATCAGTGTGTCTGGTTGAACTCCCATAAGAGCAAAATACATACAACCAAATGAAAAGGGGGATTGCTGGCTACCAAAGTTGTTCATAGCCACAACATCTCTACGAAATGATACAAAGATACAAAAATATATTACAAAAACAAATTCTTTGGAAAATTGAGAATTAAATCACTGGCTTTGATTAAAGTTGGAAAGGGAAACGTAAATGAAAATACGAATGAAATTAAAAAAGACCACAGCAACATTAAGCAGTTACGGCATACTATGGCAGATGCACATTCACTAATTTATGGGTTAAAGTAGGGTGGGAGTGATGCTAAAATTGTAAAATCTATGTGATATACGGTACCGAATACTTATAAAAAATACGGTATAAATATGGGTGATACAAGGAAGGTAGGTTTCAAATTCAATATAATATCTCCTGTTTCCATCTTCTGACTGTGTGTCAAATTTAAGAGGAGAAGTAAAAGTTGAGTTGAAAGCCAAATTGAGTCACTGGAATATGGGTCTGTATATAGATAGCGTATTTATTCTGCAACATCTGCCGATTCAGTTCAAATAATGTTACTCACCGGAGAAGAATCGACAAAATAGTTGGCTCATTTCAAGCGAATTTCTCTAAGCATGAAGGTACACTAGCCGATTAAGTTGGTTTTCTTTGTGGTTTGTGCTGTTTAGTTCAATAAACCAAACTCATAAGAAGACATGTCTTGAGGGTTTCAACAGTCCCGCTTTAACAGACGTTCTTTTTCATATACTCTGCTGCACTTTAGTATATGTTGAGAAATAAATTGTTCTTGAAATTAACTTCTCAGTTGGCGATGCAAAGTTTTGATTGAGAGTTAAAGTTTTTTTTTGGTGAAGGTCGAAAAAAATTGTAGCAGAGTGAATGGATTACATAAAATTTGGAAACAGAAAGCAAGGTATATCAAATAGGTCATAGTTTAGTAGTAAGGTTGTGTCATTTCGTCAACTGATTCAATTTGTTTGATCACACTGGCGTATATGTAGATTGTCAGAAGGAGATGCAAAGAGCAGAATATTAAGAACAAAAAGTTACCCAATTGCTAATATGGCGATATGATCAATAATAATCACTTTTCAACCATGCTTGCAACACATAATTTCTCACAAATGAGTATCGCTCTAGTTTCTTTTCGATGCATTAGCTAACACCAGCCAGTTGCTTTTAACAATATATACGCCAGTGTGTTGTTGCTGTAGAGTTGACTTTACCTTGTTATTGTACTATGAATTAGGTAAAGGCATGGGAAGAAGTACAACCCTGCCATACATTTTGCTGTTAGCTTAGAAAACTTTACTGTCAAAAAGGAATTGTCAAATTCGCAGAGACACACACACATTCTACTCATTTTTATAATTTAAATGGTTTACAACCCTGCACACATTCTCGGAGTGCTCACAATTTAAAAGTCCGATATGAGTTCTAAATACGTGAAAAATATGAGCCTCATAAATACGATCATATAGCATATGTGTCGATTATGAGACAAAAATGTGTCACATAAGCTCATATGATATATGAAATTCGACTCATATCAGACGACCATCGCAAGGGAAATACCCTCATTTCGGACTCATAAATGAGCTTATAAAGGCCTAAACGCTCCAATTTAGGACTCCTTTCTGACTCATTTATGACTCCTATGGTTTGCTGGAAATATGCGATGAAAAATAAAATTTTTTCTTCTGACACTAATTTTACTGAGATTATTAAATAATAAGGGAGCTGCTAAAGATGCAAAAGACGAAGGTAAGGAACTAGAGCTATCTAATGAGGATCAACAACTACAAAATGAACTGGAAATGATAGGAAATCCGCATTATACTTACCACCACTCGAAATGTTGGCAAAGTTAATACATGAATCCACCACGTCCATGACTTGTGCAACAAAATCTTTAAAGTTTATGCGTCCTCATTATCATACCATGAAAACTTTATATAAGCAAATGCCCGATCTACAAATAAGCCAGTTATGTGCCGACATATCCACTCACAAAAAATTGGTAAATGGGGACATCAATATGGGCATCATATACCTGGTTGAAACAGAGGTGGGCATCAAATGAAATCGCTACGCACCTACAATTAGATTCGAGCTTGCGAACTGTTCAACACAAACTACGTATTTTGCTGTAAACGTGATGCCTTAAGCTCTGTTCCAATCAGTCCTCCTCCGTTGCTCCTAAGGAACTTTGAAAAAGCACCACCAACTTTAACTCTTTTTTTTTAATTTTTAGAAAATTATTTACCTGTATATTAAACATACAGTTGGGACAAATTTTACAGACTGAACATGAAAATATAATATAAAATTTAATGAAATAATAGCGTGATTTGAAACTTAATTAACAGTCGTACATATCGAAACGAAGTATTGTTGACAGAGTGTATAATTAATATTACTGTCTGAATGGAAGCGATTCCGATCAGCACTGTTATTTGTCGATTCAGCCTTTAGAATGAGTAGACTGAAAGGTTGATAAGGCCTTGTCTGCAATCCACCCTCTCTTACCATTTATCCATTAAAGTTGTCGGCAGATATATTTTAATTAACAAAATGAGTTAGAGGTATCAAAGTTTCTGCTATGATTATTGAAATCCTGAAATAAACAACGAAAAGGCTCGTATAATTCAAAGTTCGATATGCAAATGCTTAAAAATATCGTTCGCAAGATAGACTACTCACTATACCTTTCAGCTTTCTAATATAGGCTGCTATGGAAGCTTAAGACGGTTTCAGTAGGGAGGAAAATCCCTCGCAGGATTCCAGGATATCAAAATGGATCTGATAACGCGGGTTCAAAATTAGTGAATAGTTTCCCAACGAGGTAATATATTGTATGTCCAATACTTCGCATATTTGTTGTAACTAAACTTGAAACTAAAAGAACTTTGAAATTGTTTCATAGTTCTTTATTTATACGCAAGCTGATATATTGCTGAATGGCATAGGACATACCTCATACAACTTATTTTCGAATTACAGTGGTCTAGCTTCAATACTTCCTGAGATAAGCAAACTATTTATATAGTCGCCGCTTTCCCCTTATCTCCCATCTTTCTGGAGTTTAAAGATGAGAAAAATTAAAAATCACATTTGAATGAGAAGTGCCCCTAGTTCTTTTCTTTTATTCCCCGTTTTTTTTGGAGTTGTTGGAGACTAACCTTTTAAAACTCTTTCCGAATTTTAGTGGTGTAGCGTTAATTCTTCCAAATGTGCATCATGAAAAATTCGATTTGTATTGCATACAACCAAATTATTTTCAGCCCATTTGTACAATAAAACCCGGTTACGCTGCGCTGCGTCTCAGTACTTACAATCTGTTCAATAAGCTCAGTTTCCATCATTACATCTCAGCTATTTTTCTTTTACATGGTGGTATAATTTGTACTTAATTAAAAATTTATTTAAACCAGGTAATAATAATTATAGTTAAATTACTATATTAAAGTATATTGGTTTGTGAATGTTAAAGTATACAATGGACTTGTTTGAGTTTAAGAGCGGTTTTGTTGTTTTCAGAAAATGGTTATTTTTACAATTTTTATATGAGTGCCCTTATAAATAAAAAATGTAGAGGAAAATCGAAACAAACACCATAGCTATTCAGACAAACCTATTTCGGATGTTGCTAGTAACTAACTCTCCTATCACTTCTAATTTGCCAGCGACGAAGTATTCTATTAGGCTATATCTGCAGTATAATATTTCTTAAACATTCTGTATATATTTAAGTCATGTGTGCTAGCCTTTTGCTATATGTTCATTTTTATTTTATAGAGTATTGGTATTTGTACGTGTACTAAGGATTTGACGGAGTCTAGGTGCTGGTAATCAAATGCTTGTCATAGCTAATATTTGCATTTATTTGAGTTTATTCTCGAAAAGTAACATTAATTTCAATTTTCCTAAAATATAGCGCAGATATTAATTTCGGTAAATATGTTTCCTTTGCGTTTAAAAAAAATATCTTAAAAGGGTATATACGGTTAATGACTTTTTATATTAATTAGCTGACCTTTTTTGGATGTGCTATTCGTACAAAGGAAAAAAGTTAAGAAGAATTCCAACATATTTCAATACTTTTTGCTGCTTGCCAATTCATTATGTTTCGGGGTGCATTTAATGTAGGAACTCGTAACTTTTATAACCCTCTTAAGCATAAGTATAACACAGCTTTATTTCTTATTGTAAATTCAAAGAACATGAAGGTACTTTAGTAACATTAAGCGTTTGATTGTTTCCGTTGTAGTCATTTACATAAAAGGTTGACCGTTAAAAGAGTTTTTCAGCAGCAAATCGTTCAATTGGTATTTGGATGTGATGGATGTGCTTTAGACCGTTCCAGAAAATACAAATCTTCCAAGCAGACTTAAAGTTTGATTTGAGTGTAAGAAATTATTCCTAGAATAATTTATTTACATAGTGTGTTTCTTCACTACCACACTCTTTTAGAATAAAATTTTTTTTAACGGACGTTAACAAATTTGAGAATACAGGTTTATATGACCTTTAAATCCGAAATATACTGAAATTCTAAGGATATATGTTATACAAAAATATCAATTCAGAGTTTGCAACAAAAACTGTATGAAATTTGACATTCCCACCTTGTGACTGAAAGATATATAGCCCGTTTATCTAAACAATCGTATGTATGCGGGGTTTCGGTTATATTTCTCCTGCTCGTTCTGGCAAATGATTAAGATATTATGAAACGGCGGTCACTAGTTTGCGTTCAAACAGACAGAAGGGCAGACGGCTGGGGCTAAATCGGCACACCTCACAGCATGATCATTTCGGATACTTATTGCTTTGTCCATCCCCTCTTCTTCTCATACGTACAAACTTCGGACCAAAGTTAGAATACAATTTCATGCTAATTGTAGGTATACATGCTATGCTCATACATATTTCTAAATACTCTTATTCCCATGATGGTGAACTGTTTGGTACTTTGCTGAAATTGTCTCATTACGGAATATGTTGAAAGGGGTAAAGTTATAACTATAAATCCAAAAATGTAGGCTAAGCTCATAAATATGAAATATAAAATTAGAAAAAACAGTGGGTAGTACTAACCTAAACAGGAACAGTATCATAAAAACTCACCTCGATAAATCAGAATCCGTGAACACATATTAGATCTAAGCAAGAAAACTAAAAACCCCAGCATTCCAAATGCAACCTTTTGCAAACCACATGTTTTAAAACAAAAGTGATCCAACGAAAATTGACAATACACCCAAATTTTGGGTCCCAAACTAATGCCGGAGAAAATGGAAATATAAAAACGATACCATTAGAAGGAAGTATAATAAAGAAGCAAACGAACGTTTCGGAAGTAGTATTCTAACCACTTGAACTACAGTATGAAGGGAAGATAATGAATTCGAACTTCGGATCACCATCGTCTAGAGTTTTGCGTTTGTTTTATAACAGCTTCATATATTCAAATACATCTTAGGGCTTCACTGTAAACCGTGTCTCGTTATATACCCACTTTGCCTAGTGGATTTCGCTGTTGCTGTTAATGCTAAACATCTTTTAAAAAATTGTAATAAAATTCGTAGCCAGATCCCAAATAAATGACAAAAGCCTAACTAATTCAGGCTAAGGCCATGAGCCAAAATTAAATTTTCTAAGCACTCAACATGTATGTTAACGACGCATGCTTGAACCGTAAGCAATGACCTTAGAACTGATTTTTAGAAAACTGCTGAAAACTACTTTGTTATTAAATTGTTAACGTCAACGAGGACGTATCAGCTTGGGCTAGGTCCAATAGTTTTTAGAAAAATAAAATATCTCCAACAAAGCTAAAGAGGTAAACTTAATTCGATATTACTCAGGACGTATTGACTTTTAAGCTTATTCTTTATATAATGCTTTATACCTTTTCCTAGAAATAAATATTATATTAATATTACCTTTTTTGCCCTACAATTTGATTCAAGTTATTTAAATTTTTCATAGGCTTTCAATAAACTTTGTGTGAAAAAATTGTTCGGTACGTACTGTGTACTACGAAAGCTCAGTTATAAATCTGTGGCAATAACGTAAAGAAACCAAAGTCATTTTTTTTTCAATAGCAAGTTAAAATTGTAGTGTAAAAGCAGACTTGTGAAAGTCCCATTAGAATTGAGTAATCTATTGATTGGATCGCTTTTTCAATCATTAATAATTATTTCAATTGCTTTTAGAAACCCGCAATTACTAATTGATTATAATTTAAAAAAAAATAAAAAAAAATAAGTGAGGTAGTCTAAGACGGGTGGAACCGAACATTATATACCTAGTAGTGATCTGTTATGGCATACCAATTTACGCAGGTCTATTTTAATGCTTTTCAGTTCATTTTATAAAGCCAGCGGATTTTTTTCAATAAAAACACTTCTGTTTTGAGTTTTGAGGAGTAAGAAGTATACTACCTACTACTGAGAAGCAGCTGACCACTTTTCATTGAAATATTTAGTTTAAATTACAAGCAATCGGCTTTGAAAATAGCAGAACTCTTATACTGAAAAGTGGGCGGCGCAACGCCTACTTCCCCAAAATTAACAAAAATTTGTTGCGGTCGAGTTTTGCTTAAGAAGCTTATTATGTGTGCAAGATCTGTTTGATATAGCTGGCATAGTTATAGAAATATCGTGTTCGAAATTTTGCAAACCAATTTTGCAGAACTATGTTAAAAAACTGGGCGTGGCCCTTAACCGATTTCATCCATAATTACAATGAACAGTATGCTTAATATATTCAACATTTTTGCCAAAATTCGATTCGGCAAATAAATTTTTGATGGAGTTATGGCATAAAAAGTTTTGTGGAATAATCCACTACAAAAGGGGCGGGGCCACGCCTATTTCCAAAAATGTTTTTTTTTTCGAATTTCTTCGTTCACGGACACTTTGAAAGTGTACGTTAATCTACACACCAAATTGTATCCTTATAAGTTTATTATGTATTGAATAATCACTTTTTTGTATTTTAGAAAATATTCTATATATAAAAAGTGGGCGTGGCTATCATCCGATTTAACCCATTTTAAATACCGCTCAGAGATGAGTGTCAAGGATCGTGTATACCAAATTTTATTAAGATATCTCAAAATTTACCCAAATTATCGTGTTTACAGACGGACGGACGGACACGGCTTAATCAATTTCTTTTTTCCTCCTGAACCTTTTGACATACATAAGTCATTATCTATCTCGATCCGTTTATGCCGTTACATACCACCTTTAGGCGACTAAAGTTAATATACCTTGTGTGCGTAGCACTACTAGGTATAATCATCCAAAAGTAATCAAATAATCAAAAGTAATAAAAAAAATGTTTGATTGCTTTTGATTATTTTTGATTTTTCTTGATTTTTTTAAGTCATAAAAAATGCTTTTTTGATTGTTATTTAAAAGAATGGGTAATCAATCATTTATATGATTTTCCAATTTTTAATCAATCAACCCGGTAAACATTATGATTATGACATTACTTAACAGGTCTGTGTAAATGTATGGAATTGTCTATTAAATCCAAAAATCTTTAGCAAAATTTAGGGAAATTTGTATGATAAGAGATGTGTGGACGGAGAACAAAATGCTGGTAATATCTCATTTTTCTCCTACCTTGAGTTTGGCTTTTCTCGATTATTGCCACGGAAATAACTTCCGTTCCATTACATGGCCCCAATTCCCCCCGCTAATAGTTTGTAATGGAATGCCGGACAACATGATCCTAAAACGATGACAGCGATGAAGGAGTCATAAATATTTAAAAACTAGTAATACCCGGCGTGCGTTGTTGAACTTTCAAACCCTTTGTTCATGTGAACTCAGGTAAAAAATTGCTATTTGTGTAGGTATTCTCTTCATAAATGTTGGAAATGATATACATATAGAAATATAAGGGGGGGGAAATTATGCATACTGAAGTAAACACTACAGACATCGGTATATCTGCGAAACAAATTAGTTGGTATACATTTTTTAAGAATCGCATTACGAAAATGATATTTTAGAATAGACCGCTTTCTGGTTCACTTCCCAGGAGAAAAATTATTCTATGTAATTGGTCGGTCTCTGACCTACTTTTCGGAAGATATATTATTATTACCAAGATGAATATCAAGCACATCGAGTCATAAGTATGATTGTTTAGAATATATCGGTCCCTGGTCCACTTCCCGGAAGATAAATCATCCCGTATTTTAATCTAAGCATAACGCTCCCTTCATACCAAATTTCAAGTAAATCGAGCCATTTATATGATAGTTTAGAATAGGTCGGTCCCGGGCCACTTCCCTAAATAAAACTTTACAGAAACACTCTCCGGGCTCCTACTAATCTATCCTGAAAATTTGAAGAATATCAGCGCAGTAGTTTTGGAGTCCATAAACCACATATATCCTATTTTATATATGTAGATTTTGCCAATAATTTTGCAAAAAAATGTATGTACAGGGTGGCTGATGATAGCCGCTACCAAAAAAAAATTAAATAACTTTTTTTCTATTTTATGAATCTGGTTAATTTTTTTTTTATTTTGCAGATTGACTTTTACATTTAACAAAAATGGATAACTGGGACACTGAAACAAGAATTTGGATTGTCCGCCGCTATCACGCACTGGAGTCCGTAGTTTCGGTTCAAAGAGAGTATCGGCGCACGTTTGGCGGCAATCCTCCGAGCAGATGGACCATAATAAGACTTGTAAACAATTTTGCCGAGCATGGGACAGTCAACAGAAGACCTTACCATCGAAACCCTTCAGTTCGAACGGAGGAAACAATCGCTGCTGTAGCTGCTGCCATACAAATGGGTGTAAGCAGACAGTCATTACAGTCAATTATGCACAAAGATTTGGACTTATTCCCATATAAAATTCAAATGGCCAACAAACTGAACGCTGCAGACTTGCCGATTCGCTTCGAATTTTGCCAGAAGATGCTTCAAATGGTGGAAGAGGATGGAAACATGTTGAACTGTCTTTTCATGTCTGACGAGGCCCATTTCGATTTAAACGGCAACATAAACAAACAAAATTGTCGAATATGGAGTGCTTCCAACCCACAGATACTCCATGAGACGGAATTGCATCCACTTCGTGTCCCAGTGTGGTGTGCAGTTTCATCACGCTGCATTGTCGGACCCTACTTCTTCGAAGAAAACGGTCACACCGTTACGGTTACTGGAGACCGTTACTTGAGCATGTTGAGAGAGTTTTTCTATCCAGAATTACGCCGAATGAGAATTTCTTTCAACTCTGTGTGGTTTCAGCAAGATGGTGCAGCTCCTCATATAGCCCAACCTGTTATGACAGAATTGCGATGAAAATTTCCCAATAAGCTGATATCCAGAAACTCCACATTCCGTTGGCCACCCAGGTCGCCTGACCTTACTGCACCTGACTTTTTCTTGTGGGGTTATTGCAAACAGGAAGTCTTCAAAGCAAAACCAACAAATTTGAATGAACTAAGGCAATCCATTCGAGAAACAATTGCGGCTATTCCTGTCTCAACTCTCCAAGCAGTAATGAACAACTTTTTGGTAAGATGCCGCACATGCATCGACGAGCAGGGGGGGCATTTAAATTCCATTATTTTTAAAACTAATTAAGCTATATTTAATAAAATTTAATGAGCTTTAACACGAATAAAAGCAAAATGAATTCCATACACTGAAAAAAAAATTATTTGAGTTTCTTAATGTAGCAAAGTTCATCAGCCACCCTGTATGTACCAAAATAAAAAAGGTTGGAGAGGTTGTATATATATTTCAAAAATGAGCAAAATAGGACTTGTCATTCGCGAGAAAATAAAGAAGGACTTTGGAACTTCGACAATATGTCTATAGCTATAACTTAGAAAATAATTTGAATTTCGAAAAATTGTGCAATATGTATTAATGTTTAATCGTTGGGAGCCAACCACCTGATTTCATTAAAATACATGAACTTCGAAAAAAATGTAGGTGACTCACTTTACAACTTTTTACCCATCTGTAAAAGGCTTTTAAACTGAGATTAAGGTTTAGAAATGTTGCATGGCAAGTTTTTAGGACTGTAGATTGTTTATAATATGAGTGCATTTCTTTTGAGCAGTGATAAATAGCATATTTTGAGGTCAAAATAGGACGGGTGCTAGGCAACTTTAGGATCGACAAACAAAACTACTGAACGGTCTAGCTAATGTGTATATGTAAGAATGTACAAGTATTTAGTTAGATAAATTGATAGCTACAAATATTTTTCACATCTCTCTTTCTTATGCCCATTATGATTTGACTGCTAATCGTTATATAATTGCATTTTATATTTTTCGCCTTAGCAACACTACATGTGATTAGCTGTAATTAGATATTTTTATCGTGAAGTTTGGTAGTTTTAGGCATAAACTTGCATATAACGTTTTCAATTACGAGTTTTATTTGTGTTTATTTATAGGAAGTTTAAAAATTCATATTGCCTAAAAATGGAATTAACCCGTGAACATGTTCGTGCGATGATTTACTACGATTTTTGACTTGGATTATCGAGACAGGAAAGCATCAATCAACTTACTTCTACTTTTGGTGTGGTGACACTTAGCCACTGTGAAACGATGGTACAACGAGTTCCTACGTGGCCGCCAATCTTTGCAGGACGAATTTCGGTGGTTGTGCCAGAAACAGTCGATGCTGTGCGTCAATTGATAATACAAGGTCGTCATGTGACATATACATTCATTATTGCATGAACATTTGGTCGTATAGAAGATTTGTTCTCGTTGGATACCGCATAATTTGACAATTGCCCAAAAAAGGCCTCGTGTCGATTGGTGTAAAGAAATGTTGGAGAAATTTAGCCGCGGGGGATCAAAGCACGTCTATGGCATCGTAATAGGTGACGAATCTTGGATCTATGCATATGAGCCGGAAACAAAGCAGCAATCGACTGTATGGGTGTTCCAAGACGAGCCTAATCCAACAAAAGTTGCTCGCGCAAGAAGCACCTCAAAGCAAATGGTCGCCTGTTTTTTCGGAAAATCTGGTCATGTCGCAACTGTTCCACTAGATAAACTTAAAACGGTCAATCCTGATTATCCTATTTATTTATTTGCTAAAAGTTTGTGGAGAATTAAGGAAAACCAACCGCCGAAGACAAATCATTCTTCACCAAGACAATGCGAGCTTTCACGTAACGATTCCCACAAGAGAGTTTTTGAGGACACAAAAGGTCGAATTGATGGGTCAACCTTACAGCCCTGATTTGGCACCTAATGATTTCTGTTTATTCCCGAACATCAAAAAAAAAAAAAAGCGAGGCTAAGGTTTTTCAACGCCTGAAGGAGCTGTAGAAGCCTTCAAACAGGTCGTTTTAGAGGTATCCTCTTCTGAGTGGCAAAAGTGCTTTGAAAATTGGTTCAAGCGAATGCAAAAGTGTATTGACTTGGATGGAGAATATTTTGAAAAACAATAAAACTATTTTCCCCAATATTTGCCTGTCTTTTCATTATTAGTCGGAAAATATAAAAGGCAACCCTATTGATGACAACGACATTTTTCCATAAATCATTATGACAGTGGATTATAATCAAAGAAATGTATTTGAAACGTTGTTGTAGCAGGATAAAGCTTCACTGGATCTTACAAGAGGGGTATAAGGCAATATTTAAGAATTTCTCTATATTATTTTCTTTAATTCAACCATATGAGTGGCAGTCATTAACCACTGCGGAGCTATATTTTGAAAGACCGTGCAGTTGCTCCAGTCATAAGGGGTCTCGAAGTGCACTGCATATCTGGAACAGATAAGTCGACAGTGACATTTGTGAGCTAGGTCGGACCAGCAAGAAACACGACGGGCGACAGTAACACTGATATGAGACCTGCCTTAAGTGTTTTTCCTGAGACGTTGGAAAAATTTTGTTTTCCCTCTCGTTCCCTGAAGCTGCGATGTTTGTTATTATTGGAATTCTCATGCGCTCACCATTAAATCCCTTTAGAGAGTTCCCGCTGTTATCCCTATCAATAGAGCTAAAGGAGATGTTTAAGTTTAACTGGAAACTTTGTTAGGTTCCGGATCACTTGTGTGTTCCAGTGTCCACCTAGCGACTAAAGGAGCAATATTCCTCAACTGGATTCCTTTGGTCTTTTGCGAATCTTCGAGGTACTAGATATAAGCAGAGTCCTTACCGCTGGTATATTAAGAGCGCCGAGCCCACTTTGTCGGTCTTTTCAGGTACACCGTAGTGACCTGTTATCAACATGCCCTGTTGCAGTCTACAGGGCAGCTAGTTCGATAAGCTACAATCTACATTATTTTGAAAATTTTTGGATAGTAATTAGTTTGCGTATCTCTCTCTAGCCAAAAAGATGTTGACACATTGAGTGCTTTAAATTTAAAATAAAAAATCGAACAATAAAAAATACGTGCTAAATCGCTTAAACCACGAAACCGCAAGCAGTGGAAATTCTGAAAATCCTTGAACAACAGCAAAGATATCTGCATATAGCCAGTGAATTTTTCGCTCAAACTCGATGCAATTCAGCAAACGTTCAGCCGCCAAGCTGAACATTGAGCCACTGAGCTCAAATGATATGAGCATTAAGGCGGCCAATACTATCAACGCTTGCCACATTTCTTTTATTCAATGCCACATTAAGTCAGCGCCAGCCATCGAAGTTTGAAGATGTGGAAGGAAGTAGGTCACTTAACATTCATTCACTTCACTACCTTCTACAGTTTGGAAGCTGATTACATCCGGTACGTAAGGGTTTGGCGTTTCCACTTCTTTTTGCTTTTGCAGAATTAATTGTTCTTGCTAAGGTAAAACTCTATTGCTAGGCGTGTGAATGATATAGCTAAAAGACGAGGTGAAGTCTAAAAAATCTGAAACACTCAAGAGGCTAGGCATGTGGTTTGAGCTTAGTATTTTCGAGATTTCTATAACTATACCCGGCGTCCGATGGTGGGCCAAAGAAAAACACGCGCATTAGAGTATCAAATTTGCGAACCCTTTCAGTTACTTAAGTTTAGGAAGCGAGAATATTAACATTCGAATTATCAAAATTGGTTCAGTATATGATGTATATTGGAAGGATTTTCCATCATCCCTTTGCGTACAAATATACATCAATTTTCCACCATGTCCATAAATCAACAAAGCAAAATAAATTCAGTATCTGAAGTTATTGAACTGTGACAAAAACTATCAATTGGCGATAAAACAGGATATAATTTTTTTTCCAAAAATCAAAGATAGACATTTGTTTGTTTTGGCAAGTGCCCCCAAATATTAACATTCTAGATCTTAAAAAAATTTACACAATTTTAAGAGACCCGTTTCAGAAATTCTTATCAGTTATCGACCACTATGCGGACCGGTGGGTATCAAACGAATTAGCACAATTGGCAACCAAAGTGCAAAGCCTTGTATTTCCGAAACCAGTTGAGATATGAAACTTATTCACATTGGTTCTTGCAGCAGACTGGCACAAAATATATTATTCCAATATGAGTATCAGACCCCTAAAAACTAGCATAGATCTTTCAAAATAGCAGTTAGTGCTCGCCATTGATCACAGCATAAAACAAGTAAGGAAGTCTAAGTTCGGGTGGAACCGAACAATATATGCCTAGTAGTGATCTTTTATGGCATCCCAATTTACGCAGTCCGTATTATAAAGCCACCTGATTGTTTTCAATAAAAACACTTCTGTTATAAGTTTTGAGTCGTAAATTAATTTATTTGAATATAAATAGCTTCCCTACCAACCACTGCTAACCACATTTTTTAAAAATACCAATACAAGCAAATTTTTTGTTTGAAAAATTTGCGTTCAAATAGACAGACGGACAGACAGACAGATGAACGGAGAGACCAACTCTTTTCTTCTCATACTTACAAACATTTCATGTTCATGAAAGGCATGAAAATCAAAAAAGATATATAACTCCCGTCTTGCAGTGGTGTATTAACCCGGATACTTTGCTTGCCTGTTATCCGATTTGCTTCGCTTTTGGCAGGAGTATACTACATACTATTGAGAAGCAGTTGACCAATTTGAAATATGTAGTTGAAATTACAAGCAATCGCCTTTGAAAATAGCAGAACTTGTATGGTGCAAAGTGGGCGGCGCAACGCTTACTTCCCCAAAATTAACAACAATTTTTTGCGGTCGAGTTTTGCTTAAGAAGCTTATTATGTGTGCAAGATCTTATTGATATAGCTGTCATAGTTATAGAAATATTACGTTCTAAATTTTACAAACAAATTTTTCGGAACTATGTTAGGAAACTGGGCGTGGCCCTGAACCGAATTGGCCCATTTTTACAAAAAACATTTACCTCTATTTAACATTTTCGCCAAATTAGCCACACTTACTTTTTAAATATGCTATATATAAAAAGTGGGTGTGGCTATCATCCGATTTCGCGCATTTTAAATAATGGAGATGCGTGCCAGGGAACCTGCACCAAATAAGGCGAAAGCAGTTAATATACCTTGTGTGCGTAGCCTACTAGGTATAAAAAAAATTCTAAATTGATTCAGAAGCAAAAAGAAACCACACGTTAATTAGAATGGTTTAAATATAAAAAAATTTTAATTGTTATGGTTGGTTGGTTGTCGTGCTGCCCAGTCAGAAGGACCGGGCCCAAGTAGCGCGCTGGGCACGATTTTGATGCACTAACTCTGAAACCAATTACACCTTACTGTCTATAGACTAGATGGATTTAGGTCAAACCATTTGGTAAGACTTATAAATTTACTTATGTCAATTATGGAGCACTTAGACACATCCTTCAGGTCAGTTAGAACGAACCTACCTAAGGTCTTGTGTCTTATATTGGCCAGGGCGGGCACTCGCAGAGGAAGTGAGTAACAGTCTCTTTGCAGCCATCTAGGCCGCAACTTCTGCACACCTAGTTGAATGGTAGCCCAATTCTTTCCGCATGTTGGCCCAGTGGCCAGTGTCCCGTTAAAGTGGCTGTGATTCTGACAATCTCCTTCCTAGATCTGCATATAAATTGTTATAATAATAATAATTTTCGATTCTGTGTCACTGTGACTAATCGCATTCGCTTGCAGTGTAAGTCACAGCTAACCCGACAACAAAAACAAAACAATACACTTTCCAAACAGATGAATTCAACCTTCATCAACAACGCTGGAATGCCTTTCATCGCGGGAGTGCATCAACATACCATCATATATATCAACATAAATATGTTAGTAATATTGTCTTAACTAGTTTTGCATTTTCGGTTGGTTTAGTTTTTTCCCGCTTTGGTTTGCGACAAAGACAAATCTGCATATAAATATAAATAATTATCTATCCTTAAATTCGTTTTATGTTTTTATTCATCTATTCGTCAATATTTGAATTGGCACACAATATTTTAACGAAATATGGAAATTTTTGAGTTTTTTAAGGACTATTCTTAATAAAAAACTATTGAATTAAGTTTTTTAATTTATTTTAAAGCTAAATAATATATTAAAAATAAAATTAGATGTTAGGCAAAGGAAAAGTAAGCTTTTAAAAAATCGAAAAAAATCACAAATTGTTAATAAATGAATATGAAAACAAAAACTCTTTCTTGTGATATAGATATAGATATAGATATAGATATAGATATAGATATAGATATAGATATACATAGATATAGATATAGATATAGATATAGATATAGATATAGATATAGGTATAGATATAGATATAGATATAGATATAGATATAGATATAGATATAGGTATAGATATAGATATAGATATAGATATAGATATAGATATAGATATAGATATAGATATAGATATAGATATAGATATAGATAAAGATATAGATATAGATATAGATATAGATATAGATATAGATATAGATATAGATATAGATATAGATATAGATATAGATATAGATATAGATATAGATATAGATATAGATATAGATATAGATATAGATATAGATATAGATATAGATATAGATATAGATATAGATATAGATATAGATATAGATATAGATATAGATATAGATATAGATATAGATATAGATATAGATATAGATATAGATAAAGATATAGATAAAGACATAGATATAGATATAGATATAGATATAGATATAGATATAGATATAGATATAGATATAGATATAGATATAGATATAGATATAGATATAGATATAGATATAGATATAGATATAGATAAAGATATAGATAAAGATATAGATATAGATATAGATATAGGTATAGATATAGATATAGATATAGATATAGATATAGATATAGATATAGATATAGATATAGATATAGATATAGATATAGATATAGATATAGATATAGATATAGATATAGATATAGATATAGATAAAGATATAGATATAGATATAGGTATAGATATATATATAGATATAGATATAGATATAGATATAGATATAGATATAGATATAGATATAGATATAGATATAGATATAGATATAGATATAGATATAGATATAGATATAGATATAGATATAATATTGACTAATCCTACTTGAGCCAGCGCGACACAAATTTATTTTGACAAACATTTTTCCAAAACATGTTGTGATTATCATATGTAGGCTAAGGCGAGAAGTGTATTTTTGTGTGCTTAAATATGAAAAAGTTAGGCATCTAACTGATTCATGGATTGGCATCAAATAGGAAGTGCCATAATTCAGCAACTTGCACCAGAAGTCCCTGTAGCAGTCAGTGACCCATAGATGTAACATACGAAAACAAAAATGTACCGAGATATGTACTAAATTTTTCAGCACACTTACAAGGTTTGAATCAGCACATGTTTGCAGTTAACCGTCGCCTCTACAATATAGTTAAAAACTTATTCAATATTCAAGTTTCATTTGATTTTGTTCAACTTATTTGGAAAGTTTGGCATTCCTGAAATCCTAGCCAACAACCGGCAACCGTTAACTTTTTCACACAAAAAGTAAAGTTCATGCAATTTATGGTTTCCCAAAGACAATAAGGATTCAAGCCGCATAAGATTGTAAATATGTCTTAACGGATAAAAGCAATACCAGCGACCGGAAATGCAACAAAAATTAAGTAGAAGAAAAAAGCTGGGAAAAGGTTGGCTGTGAACTGAGTTATGACATAACCGAAAGCAGGAAAGAATTGTGAAATGAATATGAAAACGAACACGATATCCAACAATTGAGATAACACGTCAAAATAAGAGTCTTTAATGATTAACTTTTCATACTAAGAACTATTATTATTTCGTATATGAAGAGTACTTAGAGAAGTTTGCATCACGAGAGCATAGTTAGGAATAAACTTCGGATAGTGGCAGGACTTAATGCGTTTATACATATGGTGCGTTTCATAACTATAGCACCCTCAAAATTAAGCTTTTTAGAGATAAGCACAAAGCTTAGAATACATATTTATATGAGTGTATGGAAAAATATGAGCCAAAAATTTTAATTGAAATGAAATTATATAAATGATTAAAACATGTCATTTCTGGCAGTGCTATAGTTATGAAACGGCATAGGTAAAATACAGTTTATAGCCAATCGTTAACAATAATCTGCAAATTACAATTTTTTTGAAAATCGCCCTGAATTTTGAGAATTTTCATATCTTTCATTAACATGAAATGGTACTATAACTTTGGACCGATGTTTGTAAGTATGAGAAGAAGAGATATACCCACCAATAAGTATACCGAAATGATCAGGGCAATGAGCTGAGTCGATTTAGCCATGCCCGTCTGTCTGTTTGTACGCCAACTAGTCCCTCAGTTTTTGAGATATCTTGATGAAATTTTTTATGGAGCCGCCATTTTGCATAAGATTAATCATTCGTCGGGATCAGCAAGATCGGAGCAATACAACACATAGCTCCCATACAATCGATTGTTCCGATAAATGGGGTTTGGGCTATGTATCTTTAAATTATCAGTTTTGCAGAGCTTTTACTAATTGTGAGTAAGGATTTGATGCGTATTCATGAAAGGTGTAAAGTCTTCGGCACAGTCGAAGACAACCCTTTCCTTACTTGTTTAACCTTACTTTTCCCATGTAAAGCATGTAAATCATTTATTTTTATATGGAGGAAACCCGGAAGATGACTTCAGAAAAAAATGTTTGAAAGCTCAACGCGACTTTCGAAATACAAAATTTATATTTCATTATACTAGAATTTGATTGGCTGTAAAAGTATAAAGTTTAAGTTTTCAAAATTTTTTTGAACTTTTTTAGGATACGCATAAAGTTTAGAATGCAGATTTATATGACTCTAAAATTAGAGTTATAATAGAAAATATTGAAATCCAAGTGATAGTGTATAAATGGCTTATGGCGTTTTCTTTTCTTTAAAAAATGTTACCCTCGTGTTACCCTCTCAAATTTAATCTCTTGGCCTAGGTAACCTGGCGCTCTGCAAAATGGCTGATTTTGTAGATAGTGGCGTCCTGTTCAATCATAAGAAGGTATTTTTAAGGGAGAAACAAAAACCTGACAGACAGAGAGCTGAGGAAAACCAACAGGGCAACACTTTTACTTGAAAAGAAAACGCCATAAGACATGTAAATTCCAAGTGTGATTCCTATGAAGCGCACCATATTTACCTATTCAATTATTATTTTAAATAAAAATCAGATAAATGTTTTTATAGCAATAAGCATTAACCGCATTGTAATCTTCCCCCCTTTTAGACGCCTCCGAGATCCTGAAGCCTTATTGAAGTGAATGAATTCTACCGGGTATCAGACATCATTAATCGAAATTCCTTGGAATGGATGAAATTGTTTGCAATTTTATTGTCTTGCAATCTCACACTTTGCAAAATTTTAGTTGTACTATTTTACACTTGTCCATCTATATAAAAATGATAGACATGTCTCTTTCGTTTCCCAAGGAAATTCTTAGTTTTCGATGCTCTTTTAGACCCGAAATGGAAGCGTTATTCTTCTGCGCTCTGCATAGTTTTATTTCCGATGCCGAGCGATAATTTTCAAAACTGATGTTGATAAAAACTTATTTAAAAATTGAACATAAGAAATTATAAAACGAAAGAACGCCAAAGATACATTAGCTAGCGCATACTCGTACAATGACGTACACACTGTTCGTCGTTTTATATGTCATTCGAAGCAGGCCGCACTCACGAAAATAAGACCAAAATTTTAAGGCGCGTGATTTTAATTTGGAAATCTAATTATGAACTTAAATACTACTTGTCTACTCACATTGAATGCACAAATTTGAAGTTCCTCCCAAATCCCTGTTTATAGATAGGGATTTAAACTTTCAAAACGCTTTCCTGAAAGTTAGCGAAAATAATGTTGAATGGTAGACCCGAGGGGTGAAAGAAGATTCCTTAGCTAATTGCCACAAACAAGAACACGTTCGTTGCTGTTCAAAAGCAATGTTCTTAAAATACATATTTATTTAATTTTTGTTCTTGGTTTTATGGTCTGTTCATTTTTACATATTTTTGTAAGTTTAACGAGCTCAAGACCAGTTGATAATAATTCTTAGTTAATTATTATTATTTTTGATTAGAGGAAAAATTGAAAGCAACAAACATATATAGGCTATAGTTATAGTACTATTTCGAAACCAGTTGGCAAGATAACAAACAACAATTAGAGAAAAACTTGAATTAAGCAGATTGCAAAACTACACGCAGCATAGCCTATGGGTTAGGCAGCTGCGCTTGCAATCAGAGTGAGTGGTTTCGATTCTCTACAAGATCCTCTGAAATAGCAAAAACTATACGAATTAGTCTGACCAGAAATAGTGAGAGAATAGTGTTTTCGAAATAGTACTATAACTATAGCCTGTATATGTTTGTTGCTTTCAATTTTTCCTCTAATCAAAAATAATAATAATTAACTAAGAATTATTATCAACTGGTCTTGAGCTCGTTAAACTTACACACATATTTAATTAATTTAAGGCAAATATACAATAATGGAATGGAACATGAACAGCAAGATGGTTGTTCGTTGCTCAGTTGACACAAGAACAGAATAATGGTGCTATTCTCTGCTTGGTTGTCATCTACGAAAGAGGTGGTGACAGCTGCAATGACTATAGCAAATTATAGGAACAGGTGGAATTGGGCTATAACAATTGTCAGTAGTCACGATGAAAAGCTGTCCTAGTAAATCTATGAGTACATGCTTGCCAGATAGTCGAATATGTTATGTCCTGCAATAGGTCTTATGGGAGATAATTATTGGGTGCTGCAGTCGTTTGTATTTTATAACTAGCAAGCTCTTACTGGTCCATCTGTACTCTGATATAACAACGGGTATGCCATGCGGTTTGAACTACATATAATGAAGTGAGGTTGCGTTCTTCGGCAAGCAGTCCAAGGAAAGCAAGGCTCTTCAACTTCTGGCTTATATACCCCATAAGCCTTCAGAAAAGATGGACAGACACACACCTTCTATAATAAACTTGAAAATACAACCGACTATTTAACTTATAATAGAAGGAGGTTGACTAAAAATAGGATAACCCGTCGTACTACCTAATTTCAGCGTGATCCAAAAACGCTAAACCGAATAGATCCAATCTTGATCAACGGCATACGAAGTCCCAATATATACTATGGGCCAACATCGTGTGACAATGAAGATACACACGCCATGAAAAGTTCGCCTTAAAGAATCCACTCCACTGCTCTGTCGCACCTGCTTGATTTGCTCAACTTTTGACCTATCGATGTGGTCAAGCAGGTGGAGTATGTTTCTCACTCACTACTTTCCCCCTCTAGGATTACAATATCATTCGAGCAAGAACGAAATAACTAGCGTTACGACCATAACTAGGCATTTCTTCTACAGCAACAAAAGCATACTTACTAGGGTGGGTCGCGAAATTTCATTTTTTGACTTTTTTCGACTTTGATTTTTAAGGTTTTTTTCATGACCTACTAAAAAAAATTTCATGTATACCCTGTCCGACCCAAAAATGTCCGCTAAAAACGTTGACGATAACAGTTTTTTGAAAAAAAAAAAATATTTTTTGGGCTTTTGGGAGTGTTTTGGTCAAAAAATCGATTTTTCCAAAACCCGAAAATAAAATTTTTTTTCAAAAACTGTTATCGTCAACGTTTTTAGCGCATAATTTTAAGTGGGACAGGAAATATGAGACAACTTCGTTTTCATCGAAAAGATTTTTGCATGTATGCTGAAAACCCCCTTAAAAAATGGCGAAAAGGTCAATTGGGACTTGTTTTGGTCGAAAGATGGACTTTTCCAAAACCCGAAAATAAAATTTTTTTTCAAAAAACTGTTATCCCCAACGTTTTTAGCGCAAAATTTTAAGTGGGCCAGGAAATATGAGACAAATTCGTTTTCATCGAAAACATTTTTGCATGTATGCTGAAAAAACCCCTTAAAAAACAAATGGCGAAAGGGTAAATTTTTTGACCAAAACACTCCCCAAAACCCAAAAATAATTTTTTTTTTTTTCAAAAAACTGTTATCGCTTACGTTTTTAGCGGACATTTTTGGGTCGGACAGGGTATACATAAAAATTTTAAAATCAAAATAAAATTTTTTTAGTAGGTAATGGAAAAAACCTTAAAAATCAAAGTCGAAAAAAGTCAAAAAAATTAAATTTCGCAGGCTCGAAAATTATTTTTTTGGGTATGCGTAGTGGAACTTCTTCAGCCCAAAACCTATTGAAAAATCGATGGCGCGATATCGGTTAATAAATCCACCCAGTCTAATACTTACGTTATGGATAGCGTAGTCGCTAAAAGGGGATGTAGGGTTACTAAAAGCATGAAGACTAAGGTAGCACTGGTACATGCCATATTAGAATTCAGATAAGAACTTAGATGTAGTCTGTCAAATCCACATGCACCTCAAACCATGCCAGCTAAAGCTCAATCCAGCGTTAAGTAGGAAAGGAAAGAATATAGCCCATCGTCGACACGCTTATCAGATTTGGAAAGAACCTACTACTAAATACAAGATCGTACAATTGCTAATGATAACCATCATTAGCCGTAGTAACCGCTACGAAAGTCTGTCCTTTCTAACCTAACATCTAAGTTTGTTAACTGGGAAAGTTATTTGTACTTATTTTTTTATAGATATTTGAAATTTGAAAAAAAAAGGAAGCTTTTCAGCTTAAGATGTTGTTCTGATTTACAATGAATACAATAAAATATGGCAAATAAGTCAATCGCATTTATCAAAATGAAATTTATAACCATTTCTTTAGACTTTCGGTGTATATCAATATACTTCGTTTTACTATTCTCGCTGCATCCATTCACGATATATATATTTCATTTTGCTGCAAATTTTTTTTTCAAAAAACGAATGGTGCCTCCTTTGAAAGTTAGACAACCAAGACATGCATGGACTTGAGGAACTTAAGTGTAGTAAATGATGACGTGTCATAATGTCAATGACATTAATTCGCTTTTACAAAGAGAATTATTGTCAATAACGTTAATTCTCATAAGAATTTAACATTAATACGCTTTTACAAAAGAGAATTAATGTCAGAAACGCTAAATATCATAAATGCTTTACTAATTTCTATAATAACAACGCAACTGCTATTTCAGGTGCAGTTACATAGATAATGGACTAAGCAAATTTTACTCCAAATTTTCATTTTACACCTTATATGTCTGTATGTACATGAAATAAAAAAATTGTATCGAATGAATTTTGATAATTTTTAGAGATCGCGCGATTTTTTATTTCAAATTTTCGCTTGCGGCGCTCAAAATTATCAAGATTCATTTGAAACATTTTTTTTATTTCATATACATACATACATATATAAGCTGTAAAATGAAAATTTGGAGTAAAACCTGCTTAGTCCATTATCTTTGTAACTGCACCTGAAATAGCAGTTGCGTTCCTATTATAGAAATTAGTAAATCATTTATGATATTTAGCGTTTTGTAAAGCGAATTAATATCAATGACGTTAATTCTAAAAATAATCTGACATTAATTCTCTATGCAAAAGCGAATTAGTGTCTCTTTGCTAAAGCGAATTAATGTCACTGACATTAATTCCATTGACATTATGACACGTCACCGTAGTAAATATTTACTTCATATTACTTAAAGTGATTATTTCAATTCTCAATACTCAAAGTAATCTATCTAGATTAAATAAAATAAAAGCCCCTTTACATCGTTAATTACATAGTTACTTTAGCCTCAAGAATATTTACACTCCAGCGTGTCAGAACATGCGATTTTTATTTACGGGCAATTATTTTTCGTAATTGGGCTTATCTCATTATGCTTTTAAGTATTCACATAATTGCCATCACAAAAATATTAAAGCCTTACATAAAGAGGCTTTTCATGTTTCAATAATAAAAGCTACAGCAATAATAATGAGACACAGCCTTGAAGCTGCCGCAACTCCAAGATGTGCGATAGAGATTTAATAAATGTGCAGCGTTCAAGAAAAGCGATTAAGTAAAAGATTAATGACTTTCTAATCCCGAAAATTCGAATTTTTCGCTTGGACAATTTTACACTATTTAAAAATTGTACTCAACGTAAAGGCCATCAGATTGTCTCACAAGTCTTTCACGGCTTATAAATACTAGCATCACCCGTAGTAGAATATTAGACCAAGAAAAGTTCCCAATGTACTACATTCACACAATTCGATACATTTATGACGTTAGAGTTTAAAAGAGGGTGTTTCGATCACCTACCACTTTTCACTATTTGTGTGACATAGAGTAAGTTAGGGTATTGTGATATGGGTTGGTCAAGTGCGCATTTCCTAAACTATTCATGTCTGAGCAGGAATATCTTTTTTACTATAATGGTTATGGCCAAAAACCGCTACTGCAAAGCAACGGCTGGCATTGGTCAACTAGTGCTATCAGTGTGAAAAAACATTTTCTTTAAGCAAGGATAATTCCGAAATGTTCTTAGGTTGTCAACTTCTTATATTTTATTTTCGTTTTTGGTAAATATAGGCACCAATATTTCAAGTGTTTACTCAATATTTTTAAATTAATTCTGGTGAAAAAATTGTTCGTTCCTTTAAAGCTCTAGTTTGGGTAATGTGATGGTGGAAGTAGTTCAATGTGGAAGTAGTTAAATGTGGAACAGGAGTATGAAAAGTATAAATTTCCTCCAACTAAGATTTGGAACGTTGATGACACAGGGGTGTCTATCACGCCAGGTAAGCTTCAGAAAATGTTAGCTACAACAGAAAAGCAAATTGAGTGCATAATATCAGCAGAAAAAGGAAAACCTTCTCCACCTTTGATGGAACATGCTCTTCCTGGTTCCGAATCAGCTTGTCGCATATCTGAATGGATGCAAATTAATATATCTACAATGTGGCTGGATTATTTCATGCGGTTTACACATATTTCGTAGGAGAGCCAAGTATGTGGTATAGTATATCACATTACCCCCCTGTTTTGACAAAACGACTTTTTACGGGTTTGAATAAATATCTTTCGGAATACTTAAGATAAATCTATCTCGTCTTGGAATGTGCTTCTCAATACTGGAATCTATCGAATTGTATGATTTTCTACCTGTCGACTTAATAAAATGTTGAGTAGCGCCGAAAAGGGTATGCCTACATATATCACAATACCCTAACTTACTCCACCTAGTTAACTGAAGAGGATTTATTTTAGTTTATTACAGTCTACTAACATACATCGTACACCTAACAGACTGAAAGAGTAATTGAGAAGCTTAAAGAGGCTTAACCTAAATTTAGTTGCATTTGCAAACCTAACCAATAGTGCATACTTAATAGAACACATCTATTTGTTGTCTCGTTAAATATATGTATATATTAGGGTGGGTCGATTTGTATGGACGAAAGTTAACCGATATCGCGCCATCGATTTTTCGATAGGTTTTGGGCTCAGGAAGAAAAGTCCCATACGCATACCCAAAAGAATAATTTTCGAGCCCTCGAAATTTCATTTTTTTAACTTTTTTCGACTTTGATTTTTAAGGTTTTTTTCATGACTTGCTAAAAAAATTTTCATTTGATTTTAAAATTTTCATGTCCGACCCAAAAATGTCCGCTAAAAACGAACAGTCGATTTTTCGACCAAAACAAGTCCCAAAACCCGAAAATAAAATTTTGTTTCAAAAAACTGTTATCCGCAAAGTATTTAGCGCATAATTTTAAGTGGGACAGGAAATATGAGACAAATTCGTTTTCATCGAAAAAAAATGGCGAAAGGGTCAATTTTTTGACCAAAACACTCCCCAAAACCCAAAAAATATTTTTTTTTTTTAAAACTGTTATCGCCTATGTTTCTAGCGGACATTTTTGGGTCGGACAGGGTCTACATGAAAATTTTAAAATCAAATGAACATTTTTTTAGTAGGTCATAAAAAACACCTTAAAAATCAAAGTCGAAAAAAGTCAAAAAAATGAAATTTCGCAGGCTCGAAAATATTTTTTTTGGGTATGCGTAGTGGAACTTTTTTTTCCTGAGCCCAAAACCTATCGAAAAATCGATGACGCGATATTGGTTAATAAATCGACCCAGTCTAATATATATATATATATATATAGGTTGTTTTATGAAGTGAGGGAATATACATTGGGTATCTTTTAGGCTTGAAAGTCCTTGGTGGTGCATACTTAAAAAAAAAAAAATAGGTCGGCAATTCAATGTAATGTATTTCTGTATTCTTTTGTCTTTTAATAATTGCAGACCAAGAAGTTTATATTCTCAAGGAATTTTCTCAATTGTTAAGTGAAGAAATTTTAACAATTTATTGTGCACACCGGGGTGGCAATAAAAGAAACAGAAAACATATTTTTTGCTTTCTAAACCATGGTACAATAACAAGGTAAAGTCATATCTACAGCAACAACACACTGGTGTAAAGATTGTCAAAAGCAACTGGCTGGTGTTAGCGAATGAATCGAAAAGAAACTAGAGCAATATTCATTTGTGAGAAATTATGTGTTGCAAGCATGGTTGAAAAGTAGTTATTATTTCATAATATCCCCATATTTGCAATTGGTTTTAGCAGGCGCACTAGACAAAAACACAAAATTGTTCTTATGATTCTGCTTTCTACATCTCCTTCTGACCATCTATACGCCAGTGTAATCAAACAAATTGAATCAGCTAATGATATGACACAACTATATAAACAAATTATAAATGAGTTTGTCTACGTCTGTTATCACTTTTCTTAAAGAAATAAATGAAATATTAACTATTTTTAACCAAAACCGCAGTCGCCTTGTACTCGTTTTCATAAAAACTTTAGTGAATAGTAATAGAAATTACTTTGGAACTGGGTAATGCTGAAGAACTTTTGACAAGCATAACTTTTCTAGAGCTTTTCTTATCGGTAATTTAATGTGGAAATTTTGGTTTTCTTTTGAACAGCGCTTAAATTGTTACTATTTCCATAGAATCCATAAAGCAATGAGTATTCCTTTCAATAACACCGATCAGGCGTTTGACTTTGAGGTAACTTACATAATTAAAATGGCTAACAAATATAAAGTTAGGGCTAAATATCACACCATGGTATTTTTAATTGCTCTTCGTGTTAATAAAAAAATATGTGCTTCGGGAGAAAACATAAGGCCCGCAGTGCATTCCTTTTGGTATCTCAAAACAGGAATGAATAGCGACGCATTACCATGTGATCAAATATTTAAGCAATGGCTCCCTGTTTTACAGATACCCTGTAGTTATTTACATTGGAGCAACGGCAAAGATCTTTCAAATATCGGGAAATATTTTTGTTTGAAACAGAACATAAATAAAAACATTACCACCAAAGGACTTGATATGAAATACTGGCGGAGTCTAACCGTGATCATATGTCCATTTAGGTTTTAATTCTGAGATGGAAAAAATCGGACGGAATATCACATGAGTCATGGGAAGTCCCCGTAGAACCTTAGAATACAGTTTGTAAGAACTTGTCAAATAAGTTCTCTGATCCCACTATATTGCTGGACTTTGCATTATTGAATTAGAAACTTGACGGCATCCTACTTGAATTTCGTTTGGAGTTGGCATTCTGCCAAACCGACGACGGGTTGGCTTTTTAAGTACTGTTCTTAAACGCACTCCACGATTTCAAAAAAATTAATCGATCAAATTCTGTAGCAGCTGTTTTCAATCAGATGATTGAATAATTCAAAAATATTTTTAAGATTGCCTTGGCTAGTATTGGACCGTTGAGTTAGGAGAAATGGCCATAGATAAATTCGAACACATCCTGCTGGTCTCTTAAAGAGTTGAAAAGATGTCAGTTAATATTATATATATACTCGTACACCTCAAAAGGTCGAACTTTCATATTTGAAAGAAGACGAATGCAGTCATCTTAAGCGAACTCATCGAACTCGAGCTCAACCTAATTACAGCAACAGGTCCCAACAGTTTGAGAAACGGTACCAGTAAAAAAATTCAAAAATGGATTTTTTTTTGCTCATCCTAATACGCATACATACGAACACATTACTTTTTAGAAATGCAATCAGCAATCGGGCAAAACTTCCAAAAAAGATAAATGGGCTCGCATAAATAAAGTGCGTTTCATTACTATAACGCACTTAGAATTGGCATGATTTTAGCATTCAAATAATATCATTTTAACTTCGATACTTTTCTCGTATTTTTCTCATTTAAAAGTCATATCAATCTGTGTTTAAACTGTGTTCACATCTTTCGAAATTTAAGTTCTGCGAATGCTATAGTTATGAAATGCACTACATGAAGTTTTAAAAAAGACTCCAGTTACCAGCTTTGGTATTACCATTTATTTACTTACTAACAAATAAACGAGCAAGCTTTGGGAAAAAATGTATTCTTTTTCTGTGCACATATATTTATAAGTTTTGGGATAATTTATGTGGGATCAGTCAATTTTAATTTGTGTACCCGACTTTAAAGGGTACAAAGAGGACCTATCTCACAGTACCCGTTCAGGTATCTTCAATGGAAATCATCAAAGCAAAGGCAGGAGCAGTTGAACCCATCTAAGGACATCAAAACTGGCATTGCTCGCATGCTCTTTGCAATTCATATTCACATTTTTTTTAGGGAATTAAACAACTACTTATGTACGAGGTGTGTTCAAAAAGTATCGCGAATTTTGTGTTTTTTCAAAAATTATTTATTTATTCATGAATATCTATTTTGTCCCCTTCAAAGTAATCCCCATGAGATATTATACACTTGTGCCAACGGTTTTTCCAATCTTCGAAGCACTTCAAAAAATCATTTTTTTGTATCTTGTTCAGCTCCTCCTTCGATGCCGTCTTTCTCTCGTCAAGAGAAGCGTAACGTCGTCCTTTCATGGGCCTCTTCAGTTTAGGGAACAAGAAAAAGTCACCGGGCGCCAGATCTGGGAAATACGGTGGCTGCGGCATCATTAGCGTGTTGTTTTTGGCCAAAAAGTCGCGCACAAGCAACGATGCGTGAGCAGGGGCGTTATCGTGGTGCAAAAGCCAATTTTTGTTCTTCCACAAATCCGGGCGTTTCTGGCGGATTGCTTCGCGCAAATTGCGCACAACTTGCAGGTAATATTCCTTATTGACCGTTCTTCCCTGTGGCAAGAACTCATGATGCACCACGCCCCTGCAATCGAAGAAAACTGTCAGCAAAACTTTCACATTCGACCGAACTTGGCGCGCTTTTTTCGGTCTTGGTTCGTGCGGCAGCTTCCATTGAGATGATTGAGCTTTATATCATAATCATAAACCCACGATTCGTCGCCAGTTATGACCCTCTGGAGCAAATTTGGGTCGTCGCGGACGGAGTTTAACATTTCATTAGCAATGTTCATGCGATGCTGTTTTTGGTCACAATTGAGCAATTCAAAATGGCCGAGCTTGTCGGCATAAGTGAGAGACATGAGTACCAACATAACGCCACAAAAAATTCGAAATTCGAATATACGTAACCAGCGAAAATTCAAAATTCGCGATGCTTTTTGAACACACCTCGTATGTATGTATGTGCCTCAGCATGTTTCGCAATGAGTGCAATGGTTAGTGGTTGGTTTAACCATTTTAAATCAACATAAGTAAATTTATTAATTGATATTAGAGGAAAAATTACAACGATATGCACAGCGATGGTATGGGATGACATGTTTCGAAGTGCCCAACTTCTCATCAGACCCCTTCTCGGACACTGGGATACGAACCCAAGTGTCTGCACCAAAGCCGCTGTTAGAGTACTCTAACAACTAAGCTATGATGCCCTGTAGCGTCACGATGCATTTTTCCTCTAATGTGCCATTTGCTTATTCCTTTTATACATTCTTTGGTACATATATTTTATATGTCAACTCAAGGAAAGTGGAATATTTTTAAGCGCGTTTATAGAACAGTTTTAGATACAGAAGGGCTTTTTGCGTATTAACACTTCCGTGTTATTTGTTATGCACCCGCACTGTACCTGTATCAATTGTAGTTATGGTGATTGTTGTTGGAGCAAAGCTCGCATTTTTATGTTCGTTTGTTAATAAGTAAATTTAAGTTTTCGGGTGGCTTAAATGACACACTTTGTGGGTTTACTACCTCCATAAAGTTTTAGTAAACATTTAAACAAATTATTTGTCCATTTTTATAGTATTTTAAATCTAGTATTAAAACTTATTTTTCTTTAATTGTGTCAAATATTGATATTGTGCAGTTTAAGAGGGAGCTGAAATTATTCGAAATAAATCCCAGTTTTTCCATGCCAGTAGTTTCTTCATTATTTCATCTGCCGCCAATCGGGACCCCGCGGGATCTCAAATCGGTATCCACTGGGTCCTTCCATAGGAGTGGTGGTCTTCCTCCTCCTCTGCCTCCACCGGCGAGTGGCCTAGCAGCGAAGCCACTGGATTTTAATTTCCAGCTCATCATTAGATCTTCGTCAAAGCGTAGAGGTCCACAAATCAATAGTGAAATTCACTAACTTCTATAACGACATTCGCAATCGACATTTTATCTTAACGATGACTATACCGATTTCGGCATTCACTAACGATTTTTTTCGACATTCGTTTGTTGTGTCGCTAAATAAATAACCAATAATTTGAGGTCGTTAGCGAAAACTAGAAAAATATTATTATTATAAAATACGTACGTTTTGTAGCGGGAAGAGAAATCCAAAGCTCGACTCGTTATAGCTAAGTTAGTGAAAGCACAGTCGATAATGCAGGCGACAAAATCGTTAGTTAAAATCTCGAAAATTTGAAGTTACAGTTGTCGTTTCGTTGTTGTACGAGTGTGCTACGCTATTATTGTATTTTTCTTTATTACAGCCTACTTTCAATAAAAGTGGACTGCGTCACTCGTTTAGACAGGTCTATTATTGGAATAAATGCACAGTACGAGTATATCGAAGATTGCTATATATATATAAAATATTCGTATAGCACACCGGCTTGAACTTATCAATACATATATATAATATTCAAATTATGTATAAATCTATACACCGACTTGTGTCCTAAACGTATAAACCGATCGTAACCAAATTTGAAACACCCACTGGATATCTTCCAGGGATGGTCATGGGCTAAAGATATTTTGATATATATATATAAGGGGCTATACGAGATTAATCCCTACCAAGTCTAAAAAAAGCTTGTGCTTTAGTTCTGCGGCACAAATTTTTTAGTTAGCCTAAAAAGTGTAACTAATTTTTTTTAATGGACCATGAAAACAGTTTTTTGTTTCATATTTCGATTAACTTATATTTGGTCTTAATCAATAATAACAAATACAAAATTTAAAACCTGCACATATAATTGTATTTAATCATGTTTAGCATAGGATCTTTTGGTGCTTTAGTTTTGTCGTACACTGTATATTGATTGTATTATTTATGCAGCTCCTCTTTGTATTTTAATAAAGGTCAACGCTTTTCCGGCTACTTAATTAATTAAAGTCTAAACAAACATAAATACATATCTAAGGCCTGTATAACGACTTTCGTTATAACTGCGATATAAAACATAAGAAACAAATCGGAGTCAGAGTTATTTATCAACCGGAAGTTCCGACTTTTCGGATTTGGAGTCTAAGCTTCCCTAATACAAATACAATATATGTACATACATTAAGAAAAATTTCAATTACCGACCTTGTGAGCGTTTTAGTCTCTGTTGTATAATCCATTTCTTTCACATCTTAAACAGCACTAATGAATTTGATCAATTTGTAATATGAAAATAATAACGGTTCAATGATTTACTTTTCTTAAAGGCGCAACCTTATGTCTCAATTTGATTGACACATTTGTTTCATCTTCAATAATCTGGATAAAAGTCAAAAAATTGTTTTAACATCAAAGCCTCCAATGTCCAAAACATGCTTAGAGAGCAAAATAAATTAAATTCAAGAAGATAAAATGTGTTGTTGTGCACACAGAGATGAGACAAAGCAGCCCCTGAATACCAATAAAATGTCATTATTCGGCAAATATAACACAAATTGAATTTTCTATTTCTAGAAAAAAAAAAAACAAAAAAGTTCGCAAACAATAATCTTTCGTTGACTTTCGGTTATTTTCCCAACAAACTTAAATGTATTTATATTTTAAACTAAAGCACGAAGAATGTGCCTTTTAAAAGTTTAAGGCACTCACGCATGCATACCCATCTTTGTTTGTACACATGCTATTACCCTGTAGGACAAGAAGGTACCTCAAGCTCCCTACAAACTGGTCGATAACAAACTAGCGAGCACCGTTTTTTCGTTTATTTTCTATGTTGGCAAGTTAAGTATTTTTCTTGGAACCACAATGGGCCATTTTGATGCACTTTCTTCCATATTGGGACTTTTGTTCTCAAATGCTGTTTAATTATTTTAAGTGGAAGATACACTATGACTGCCTAGGTAGTAGCTGAACATGTCCTGCGAAAGTTCATCCATTTTCTCTGTGTACTGTAAAAGTTCTTCTATTTCCACTCAAGGGTTTAGGAGGTTACAAATGGTCCGTACTGAAATTTTAAGATTTTCAACTTTGGTGTCCGACAAGATATTTAATACGTTTTTTAAACATCACTGCCGTAATCGTCATTTTATGGACACAATCTGTATTCCTACATTGGTTCAATTTCAATCAGTGAAAGCACGGTAGTAGTACAAAAGAACAGCAAAACATTACCAGTTTACTTTCTTTTTGTTTGATCTTTTCTTGCAGTAGCTTTCGTTGCACACTTTCTTATAACAAATATGTTATGTATTGACCGTTTTCCAACTGGGAATTACTCTCTTCAGTGTATAACTTATGTTACAATCGTTGACTTCGTTAAGATTTGAAGCACAGTAATTCAAACATCAAGTCCCACTTGGTATATTCGTAGAATGACCAATCCAACATGACCAAATTTCAATAGGATGAACTCTATTGGTTTGAAAGGAGCTTACGGAATTCCCATTTCGCAATTGGAAAAGGACATGGTTTACTGTAAGAGTTATACGTAGGTACTTATGTATGAAAGTATTTTAGCATGTAACAACTAGGATAGTAAATATTTTTCAATTTATTTTCAGCTAACAAATTCATACGTGTGCTGGGATTATATCCCTACAGTCAAACAAACTCGTTGTAAACTACTTCAAACCTGGTCAAGCAACTGGTAATTTTTAACATGGCCATACCCTCTCTATTAGATTTCAATACTTATATTACGGACGGAAATATAAAAGGCTCAAACAATACCTTTTTCAAATGTAATTCGGAAGTGAAGTTGACACTAGCAGTGTTGGATATAAATTTAGGCTCTGTTCCGAATTTGACGAATGATGCTGCTGATGGGATTGTTGACAGTTTTCAAAAAAGTTTGCTTGCCTTTTTGAACGCTTGAAACAGAAAATGTTCTTGAATCTTATAAAGAATAGTATATGTGAGCGAAGAGTAGATGGATTTGAAGAAAACGAAGCTTATTGAAGCTGAAAAGAAAACCTCTTCCGCTATTTTGAGGGGCATTCTCAACAACAACTTTAAAATCTTATAAATAACAAGTAGGCCTATTTTAATACTTTCGTATTATATAGCCAGCTGATTGTTTTCAATAAAAACACTTCTGTTATGAGTTCTGAGTCGTAAACTAATTTATTTGTACGAGTATATAAATAGGTTCCCTACCAACCGCTGCTTACCACCTTTTTCAAAATTCCAATACATGCATATGCTTGAAAAGTTTGCTAAATCGACTCAGCTCATCGTCCTTATTATTTCAGTTTACTTATTGATGGTGCAATCTCTTCTTCTTCTCATACTTACAAACATTTCATGTTCATTAAAGGTATGAAAATCAAAAAAGGTATATAACTTCCCTATTGCAGTTGGGTATGCTTGCCCGGATATTTTACTTGCCTGTTATCCGATTTGCTTGGTTTTTGGCAGTAGTATGCTACATACTATTGAGAAGCAGTGGACCAATTTTTAGCTTCAAGCTACAAGAAATCGCCTGTGAAAATAACAGAATTTTTATGCTGAAAAGTGGCCGGCGCGACGCCTACTTCTCCAAAATCCGCATCATTTCTTTTGGTTGAGTTTTGCTTGAAAAGCGTATTATGTGTGCAAAATATTATTGATATAGCTTGCAACGTTATAGAAATATGGCGTTTTACATTTTACAAACAAATTTTTCGGAACTATGTTAAAAGATTGGGCGTAGCCTAATCCGATTTCGTCCATTTTTACAACAAACAGTTACCTTTACATATTCCACATTTTCGCCAAATATCGTTTCGATAATTGAATGTTTGCCGGAGTTATGGCATAAAAAGTTTTGTAGAATAATCCACTTTAAAAGGGGCGGGGCCACGCCCATTTTCAAAACATTATATTTTTCGCCTTTATTTGTTCATGGACACTTTGAAAGTGAAATAGAGATGATATAAAGCTGTTGTTCGCAAAGCTAAGATCCTTTTAAATATCTTTAGTATAAAAAAGGGCGTGGACCTTAACCGACTTCGCCCATTTTTTTTTTCCGGAACATTCCTTCTATTAATATAAATATGTGTGCTAAATTTCGTTTCGATGCCTTAAACAGTTTTTGATTTATGATTAATAATATTTCTAAATTAACTTAATCAAAAGTGGGCGGTGCCACGGCCCTTTTAAAAAATTTCTTGAAAAGATTATTTCTATATTAATGTTAATGTACACACCAAATTGTATCCTTATAGGTGTGACATGTTCTGAATAATTACGTTTTTTTACGATAAAATAACAATTCGTAATAACTCTGAAATTATTTGGGCGGTGCCACGCCCACATTTTTTGTGCTTGCTTATACTTCATTAATGTCCAAAGTTAGATTCGATCTCTATAACACTTCCACGATAGTTTCAGAAGTTCGGTGGGTACGACAAAGGATATACATATTTTTTGGAAAAGTGGGAGGTGGCACGCCCCCAGGCTGTATAAATTTCTATTCGAGATAACTCTGAACGTATTAAGTCTAAATTAATGATATTTGGCTATATGTATCCTTTAGTCAAGATTTACATAATTTTGGAAAAGTGGGCAGTGCGACGCCCACACATTTTTGTGTGTTCTTTGTCCTTCATTCATGTACAAAGTTTATTGCTGATCTCAATGAAACGTCCACAGTGGGTTCTGGAGTTCGTTGGGGACGACACAGACTATATATAGTTTTAGGAAAAGCCCCCAGGTTATATAAAGCTTCAATTCGGTAAAGCTAGGAATTTATTTGGTTGAAGTTAATGATATTTTATATATAGATATCTTATCTATGTATCAAAAAAAAACTTTGGAGAAGGTAAACGTTACCAATACCAAAAAAAGTTAAGCCGCTATATCTTCAAGACTATGTAAATATCAGTACCCGAAGAGGAAAAGGGGAGTAGTAATAGAGAACTTGATAATTATAGGAGGTGTTAGAGGAAAATGAAGAGGATAAAATAAGCTAACGGAATATGGGGGTGGAGGCAAAGCAAAAGTAGAAAGAAAAATTAAGGTATGGGATTAAATTGCGAGTAAGCACCAGTGGGCAGGGAAGAGAGTTGTTAAATGTAATCAACTAAATTTTAGGCAGGACAACGTCTGTCAGGTCTGCTAGTTTTCACTAAAAATATTTAAATTATAATTTATATTAAAACAGTTTAACGAATATTCAATACCCGAAGACAGTTTTGAACTTATTTTTCGTCCAAAATCGTTACATCGTCATCGCCGGAATGCAAATTTTTCCGTGGGATTGGTATCAAGAAGCTAACATACTAACAAATATGTAGAGGAAAGAGTCCGCCATGCGATCTCTGGTGTTTCCGATTGGCGCCAGCAATGTTGGAGTGCCAAACCGTTTAGACGGTTAAGCGCCATTTAAGTTAGTAAGAAAAACAAATAATTAAAAGTGAAAAGCAGACAAACTGTTTGTTTTTTTTTGGCGTAGTGACTTAAACCACTTTCAAAGTATAAGTAGCCTCATTTAGCAAAATTTCTTGCCAAAGGGATACTTCTAAACCCGTCTAACTCTTATCCTACAATCATCGCAACAACCACAACTATTTACACACATTTTTTTTTTTTGCTTTGGATTGCGTTTTACTCCACATTGGTTTTCGTCTTGGGTTTGGCTGTTTAAATTGGTTTTCGCCCACAACTAATGGCTTTTGACCCATGAGAGTTGCAGATTGCGGCGTCTGTATGGTCTTGCTCATATGCATATACATAAGAAAACTGAAATCGCTCACAAGCTCAGCAGAGGTTGAAAAACTGCCACGAAACCACTTACAAATTTAGATAATAAGGAATTAAAAAATTTTATATGTTGATATGCGGTTTTTGTGGATACGAAAGATTACATAAAAGGGCAAGCATTATTATACAGTACATATTTCACTCTTCCACAGCTTTAATACAGCTGTTACACACCCAATGTTCGATTCTTCTGACTGTTTAGTCTCTCAATCGGAATTATGTCATTCCTCTTCCTCCACTTCTACCGTTAAGTGACGATAAAAGTACCTTCTGAATGTGCTATAGTTTTATTCTAGTTACTCTATGAAAAAGGTGGGTAAGTTTTAAGTTTTTCTCAGATTGAGATCGATATATATAAAAGTAGAACCACAATTATATATTTTGATTTATGTTTTTTATTCTAAAAAAATTGCTTGATTTTTTTATTAAGAAAGTAAAACAAATATATGATATCCTATAAGTCGGGATGGCTTAAGTCCGATATTGCAAAACTAAAATGTACAATATTGAATTGACTTGTTATGTTGTAATGTATTTATATAATCGAATATAGTAACATATCCGTAGTGCAGGATAAAAACTCATTCCTCTCGTTTAATGTAGGGCGAAAGTATAGGAACCTTCTCACCTACAAGCAGTTGAAGGGGGTCGGCGGATGGAGCTCTCTCGTGCCTTAGCTCTTTCGGCGTGGGGTGGGTTGTTGCCGATCCTCAACCGCAAATACATAAACTTTATTTATAGAACTCCTAACAGAAACTAACTTGGGAGATTAACTCCACGACCATAAAACAACAAATATAATCAAAACTAAATACGTTCTCGATTATTAATTACTTTAACGGAAATCTTTCATTCTAGTTGAGTGTGTATTAGAGAGCAAGATCTTTGGTGACATTTGACCCTTGCCTTCTCCACCCTACCCAACCATGATCCTCTATAGAACATTTTGTTAGAAGATACCCATTCGAAGCGTGTTTCACCCCTTTATATTGCCATGCCTACCAGGAATTACAAAAAAACTTAACACGACATTATTTTCTTAGACTTTATAAATTCATATGTTTATTCAACATTATTCTTTAACTTATGCTAAGATTCAAATAATTGAAGGCAGCCCACGTAACACAATTGTTCTTAGTGGTAAGCCATAAGAACATTTTCCTATAATTATAGGATATATACGTGAATACTATTTGTTTTTCCTCTTTTCCGCTCAGAGAGACTTATGAATGAACAACAAATGCAAAGTTAAAGTGATCAATGGGATCAAACGCAAAAAAAGTGCAAAGCCTATTGTTTTTGTCTCATTGACAACCTTTTGACAGTACATATATTTATATGTAAGTATGAAATAAACGAAGCTAGGTAAACCCATGGGCCTACAAAAATGCGTATACCCACTCTCGCTAGCAAATACGAGTCATAGGGTGGCACACTGCTTGCTTATGACCGAATGCACTAAAAGCAAAAATAATATGTTACAACTAAAATTGAAAATTGAATATGAATGTAGGTGAAACAAAAGGTTTCCGGGCAAAGCTTAGTAACTCAAAAGAACAACTTTAAAATTTAATGTTAGGGCAACCGAAGTTTTTAAACGAACAGAGAAACTAATTAGGTCGATAGGGATTTGGTTTTTGCGAACTCATATAAAATATAAAATGATTAAACAATATAAAATTTATTACTTACATATCTTTATATTCGCGATCAGCTCCAGCGTTGAAAGGCCTTCCATCGTTGTAGTTGTTTTGCGAGGAAATGCTGGGGAATGCTTATTAATTATGTGATGATTCGCAATTACCAAGTGGTTATTATTGATGCAAAATGATGATGTTTGAACTTTAGGCTCAAAAACTAGCTTCTAAACTCTGCTTTCGACGATTTCCGCAGTGTGAAATTATTGAAACTTTAAGATTATAGTTTAACTAGAACATTAATTTGCGATAATCCTAATGACACTGTACGCATTGGTACATATATATATATATACGTAATTGCGTATGCAAATTTGCTTTTTCTTTGCACTTGTTTCGTTTACAAATTAAATTTTCAAACTAAACTCGGTTTTTAACACTAAATTTTCCTTTAAAATCAAAACTTTTTTTCCACTTAAATTTTCTACTTTTCTTTATCTCGCCCCAAGCTAATTTCTTGCTTTTTTGGGAGTTTTTCACACCTATCACCGTAACACTATTTTCCCAAATTTTTAGCTGCTTATCTCGTCCATATGCACAGGAGAACTAGCCGGCATGTGTTCTGCGGCTTTTGCTGATGTACCTGAGTGCATAGGTAACGATGAATGTTGCTATAAATTCTGGTTTTTCATTACTAGGGTGGTTGCTTGGAGAACTTTTGCTTCCTGGTGTATCCCTGATTTCCACAACTAGAAACGGCCAACATGCAAGGGACTTCCAACGTACTAGAACCGGATGTAATAGGCCGGGACAAAATGGACCCATATGACTTCGATCCACATAAATTAGACCCACATCAAATAATATCCACACCCGCACTCCGCAAATGCTTGTAGATATCTGGTGCCGGGTGTGGTTTTTGGTTTTGTTGTATCGAAAAATTTAGAGGGCACTTTATATATAAGTAAGTAGACTTTTCAAGTCCAAAAAGTCTGCACGCCACGTTAGCCTGTATATAAGCTGAACAAGTTATATCGGGTGGTAGTACTGTTCTCCAAAAAGGCTAACTGTAGTGTTGTGAGGCTTTATATAGCTTCGGAAATCCGCTCTCAGTAAATATTTTTTTGGAAACTCTCTACTGAAGTTGGTTGCAGTTTAGTGTATATTAATTATGAAGTAGGGTAAAGCGTGTTGGATTGCTGACAGCAGCGCCATCTCTTTACTAAACTTATGATTGTTTTTATCGCATGCGACAATTTTCGTCGACCGAAATTTGCGATGAAAACCTAGGTTACCAAACAAGATAATGACCATTACAAAACCCAATAATACGACACCTTGGATGGAGTATTAGAGGGAATTATGCCCGAATATCTTTGGCATGATATGTGCCAATTTCTTTTCCCTGCAAGTCTTCGACTATATAGTAACAATTACCGAGCTTTTTACGAATCCTGCATTTAAGAAACCGAGGAGCTAATTTAGCATTAAAGTTTTGTGCAAACTTGCTAAGCGCAAAGTTTCGTCGATAAACTTCCTGACCTTCTCTAAAGCTAACTGGCTTGGATCGCAGGTTATATTGCTTAACATTGCGATCATATGCTTTCCTAATGTTGGCTTGTATGTCTTTTCGTAATAATGCTAGCTTATCTGTTCGCGCCATTGGAGCAACAGGTTCCTCCAACAAGGCAAGCTCTTTTAGTAGCTTGTAATCCGAGCCGTGGGTTATCATATCTAAAACAAACAAAACGCGATACGGAGAACAGCCTAATGACTGGTGGAGGGAAGATCGTAACGAGCACGATATGCTAGTAAGATGTTCATCCCACCTTGTTTGGTCCTGTTTTAGGTACGACCGAATTGCAGCTAACAGCGATCGGTTAAATCTTTCGGCAGCGTTGCTTTGCGGCGAGTACAGAGCTGTATAAACATGATTTATACCCAATTCCGTAAGGAAAGCATTAAAATCATTGGCCTTAAATTGAGTTCCGTTGTTACTGACAATCGTCTCTGGTACCCCAAAACTATGAAATATGTCTTCCAATAGAAATTTCTGAACTGCTGCAGACGTAAATTTCTTAAGCGGATGTATCCAGTGATATTTGCTGAAATGATCTAGCACTATCAACAATCCTATATGTCCATTTTTGCTGCGAGGATACGGTCCTAGGAGATCAATATACAACCTTTGAAAAGGTCGACAAGTGGGACTATGGGCTCCCATCGGTGGCCTAAGGATAAAGTTAGGAGCTTTATTCTCCTTACAGGTCTCACAGTTTTGGACATAATTCCGAACATCTTTTGCAAGCCCTGGCCAGAAAAGATAGCGACGTAACTTCTCGATGGTTTTCTGAATTCCAGCGTGAGAAGAAGTAGTGCTGTCATGCGCTTGTTTAAGAATCTCACTTCTAAGTGCCTCTGGAACCCATAATTTCCAACAGGTCATCTCTTGACTACCTTCTCCTATCGAGTGTTCCGTTCGAATATATACGAATTGGTCTATCACCTTGATATCTGGAAACCGGTCTGGGGTTTCTTGAAATTTTTCCTTTAATGCCAAATACGATTCATCCCGAAAGGCATTTGACTCTAGGTTTACCACAGGACCCAGGTCCAATTCCGAAATCTCATTTTCTTGCAGCCGAGACAAGGCATCAGGGACAACATGGTCTTTTCCCTTCCGGTGTGAGATGGAAAACTTAAATTGTTGTAGGCGAAATATCCAGCGTGCAAGTCTACCCGAAACGTTCTGTTGGCGCATGAGCCAAAGCAAACTGGAGTGGTCAGTGACTACCTCGAACTCTTGGAGCTCTAAATAGCATCGAAATTTTTCAATTGCTGTGATCACTGCCAAACACTCTCGCTCTGTAACGCTATAGTTACGTTGAGCACGGCTTAGTTTTTTCGACATATACGCAATGGGCTTTTCTTCATTTTCATCGGACATTTGCACCAGAACAGCGCCGATAACAACATCACTAGCGTCGCAGTGCAAATAGAACTTCCTTTCAAAATTGGGATTGGTCAACACAGGAGCAGAAGTCAGAACTTGTTTAAGTTGGTCCATGGCATTCTACGCTTCAGTGGTCCAAACAAACTTTTTCTTTGTAGATAACACTTCTGTTATAGGGCAAGTGAGATCTGCAAAGTTAGGTATAAACCTACGGTACCACCCACAAACTCCAAGGAATCCTCTAACTTGCTTCAGATTTCTGGGCGGTGGCCAGTTCAAAATACATGAAACTTTTGAGGGATCTGTGCGAATGCCTCCACTGCCAATAACATACCCGAGATAATTAACTGACGTAACACAAAACTGACTTTTCGCAACATTTATCGTAAGATTGGCTTTACGAAATTGTTCCGCTAACCGTACTAGTACTGTAAGATGTGAAGAAAAGTTGTCTGAAACAACACACAGATCGTCCAGATAGCCAAATACACAATTTCGAAGATCGGGTGGAATAATACTATCCATTAAACGACACATAGTCGACGGCGCATTACAGAGCCCGAAAGGCATCACTTTAAATTGGTAAAGTGGTCGTCCTGGAACCGTAAAGGCTGTTAAAGGCTTTGATTCCGGACTAAGTTCTATTTGCCAATACGCGTCTTTTAAATCAATTTTAGAAATTATGTTAGCTTTTGGAAGTCGAGCAAAAATACCATCTATGCTGGGCAAAGGGTAAGCATCTTTCTTCGTCGCGTCGTTAAGCCGACGTGCATCGAGACAAAGACGGACTTTGTTTGGCTTAATAACCAACCGCATAGGTGAACTCCACGGACTTACTGATGGTTCAATCACATCAAGAGCTATCATTCGATCTATCTCGTCATATAGAAGCTTTTCCACAGCTGGGCTGACAGGGTAAAATCGTTGTTTAATTGGTTTTGCATTGCCGATATCAATGTGGTGTTGAATTAAAGTGGTACGACCTAAACTCTCGTTGGCGTTAGGAAACATTTCTTTAACAACTTCCAACTGATGGATTTGCTGTTGACTCAAATGATATGAATCCACGTCCATAGACTGAGCTATATCCGAATCTAGGGAACCAATTATGTTTGGAGCAAGTTCAAAAACTTTCCAAAAATCGTGTCCTAATATAAGCCTTTGTTTAATCGAGGGAATTACATAGAGTTTCATAGGTTTTTCGACGGATTTATATTTCATCATCACATCTAGCACTCCTGTAATCTCTTGGTTTTCTCCATCGGCAGTTTTTGCATGCGACTTGATCGCTCTAAATTCTGGCCTACCTTCCAAATCTTTTACTGCCAGAGAGGAACCTATACAACTGATATTCGCGCCGGTGTCTAGTAAACCAAGCTCACTGTATTTAGGAAAGGATACTTCAGCATAGGTGCGCATATCCTTATGATTACTAAAAATAGTAGACAGAAGCAACTTTTTGCTTCTTTGGACATTATCGTAAAACGCTTTTAATCTTAAGGTACGTTTACTAATTGCAGGGTTTTCTTTATTAAAGATCCTATTCCTTACCAAGGTATAATTTTGCAGTCTGTCTGCATAAGAACGGAGGTGTAAGGGAATATTATTAGGGTTGAGCTCTCTTGCCTTTAAATCGACCGATGTGAAGGGAACGATTGAACTTAAGTTCTCAGTAAAATTTTTTATGCGTTCGGGGGCATCCGGCTGTTGGGTGCACCCGTTGGTCGGTTTTCCGTTCGCTTTCTAAGGCATGTTGTACACTGCGGCTTGTACACGTTGGGGACGCCGCATCCATAACAAAAAATTCTTCTTTCAGATATACAATTTTCCCAAACATGTCCTGTTTCCTCACAGTTCCAGCATTTCGGTTTCGATTGCCGCTGCTGCAGAGCTGCTAATTCACTATCCGGTGTTGTATCCTTGGGGACATCTGGACAATCTTCCTCGATTGCATATACTTGGCGGCGGCTAGTCAAAGGCTTGGGTTGGCTGTGCCTATCCACCTTCAGACTAATCTCGTAATTTAAATTTTCTCCCATTTTTACTAATCTTCGTAAATGGCCTACTGAATGAATTGGCTGATATAACAGTTTTTGCCTAATCTCCGGTAATAAATTGTTTCTCAAAATTTCTAGCAGCTCTTCCTCGTCGATTTTAACACACTGTTTATCAATCAAGGAAGCCACTGCCTCATAAAAGGTTGAAAACGATTCGCCGACCTTTTGTTTGCGCGAGCGAATCATCTCCCTACTCATAAAGTCGGATCGATAATCTTTATACTGTTGGCGAAGCGAACCACAAATGTCTGACCAGACAACACGATTCACCTGTTTATGGTATCTCCAATACCAATTACGCGCCTTGCCCACAAACAAAATGTGTATGTGCTTACACATGGCGGTGAAATCACTTTCCAAGGTTTCGTCTGTAAGTGACTTAACCCTATAAATAAATTCCTCTACGCCCAAACCTTCCGAAGAACCGTCAAATTGCAAGTTCCATTTTTGCATTATGTCTGCCGTTTTCCTAATCATTACTGAAGGTACCATCGCTGGCGTGGCTTCACGTACTGTAGCTACTACGCCTTGCGTATTGCTGGGACTTGAACTGGGACAAGGATTGGAACTCGATCGAACATTTAAAGAGGACATAAATCGGTTAATCGATTGTTCAACCATTTGCTGAATAAGGTTATAGTCGATGGCGGGATTTCGACGAGTATTTCGCGAAGGTCTACCTCTTCTTCTACCTATACTTTGCCTTTGAGGGACAGCTTCTTCTTGGTTAAGACTGTTACTGGCATCTAACGCAGATGAATGCAACGCGCTGGCCTCAGATTGATGTGACCCTTGTGCTTCGCCGACATGTGATACTAAACCTAAATTTAGAGTCTTGGCCAAGTTCCTTGTCACCATTCCATTAACCGTTGCTGCTCCCGCTGATGACAATTGGGTATCAGGTGGGCAGTTTCGCTTACAAACTTTCAGCTCTTGTGAACTAATCGACTTTTGACAAGTAAAACAAGTTTGGTTATCTTCCAACCAACCCTCTAAACAAGGCAGATGAAAGATATGTTGACATTGGAGCTCATAGTATGGCTCTGTATTAATAAAATTTTGTTTACATAAAGGACACTGTCTTTTCGGGATCGTACCTGACGGTTGATTCCTCTGAGGGCTATGTCCTATTGGCATATTTTTTCCAATCTAAAATATTAACATTCCTGGCTTCAGCATACAACAATAAAGAAGCAAAATATTCTAATACTACACACAAGTATGATGAAAGTAGGACTAAAAAACTATTAAAACTAAAAACAGAAGGGTAGATAAATAATCGACGTCTAACTCCCTGAAAATTTCGCTATTCGGCAAGTGTAAGCATATCATACTTCACACGAGTTCCGGACAACAACAAAATTTCTATTTTGTTAGGGCCAACATATTCAGAAACCGATCTTAATCCATGCCACCTCACTGCATCAATTATCTGATGTACTCTACCAAGAAAAATATACCCCATTGACAATCAGTTTTGGGATCCGAGCTTAGCCAAATTCACAAAATTCTGGAATTGTATAGAATAGTATTTCCGAGTAAAGCAGGGTCAGAATAACGACTCATCAAGTACATAGGAAAACAAACGAGCAATTATGGTATGCGTATACGATTTGCTTATAGCAGGTGGTGATTTGCTATAATTTAACTCATGCTTAAGAAATTACTAGGGTACGCACATCAGTTCTCGGCCTGGAATCCGAAATGAATTACCAGCATCGTAGACCTATTGGCTTCCTAAAATCTCCTAACATCTACAGATGCGGATGTTTGACTAAGTCAATCAAAACAACTTCGACAAGCGAGATGCAAAGCGATGATAAGGTTTTTTCTACAATACCAAAATAGGCGTGTGACTGCTAACAATGGACCTTTAAGAAAACTTTTTTTTCCACGCAATCCCTACCCAAAAGGTACGAAAATGCAGAAACTAACTAACTGTTGAAATGTAAGCAGCCCCACGTTGGGCGCCAAAAATTTATGTAATGTATTTATATAATCGAATATAGTAACATATCCGTAGTGCAGGATAAAAACTCATTCCTCTCGTTTAATGTAGGGCGAAAGTATAGGAACCTTCTCACCTACAAGCAGTTGAAGGGGGTCGGCGGATGGAGCTCTCTCGTGCCTTAGCTCTTTCGGCGTGGGGTGGGTTGTTGCCGATCCTCAACCGCAAATACATAAACTTTATTTATAGAACTCCTAACAGAAACTAACTTGGGAGATTAACTCCACGACCATAAAACAACAAATATAATCAAAACTAAATACGTTCTCGATTATTAATTACTTTAACGGAAATCTTTCATTCTAGTTGAGTGTGTATTAGAGAGCAAGATATTTGGTGACATTTGACCCTTGCCTTCTCCACCCTACCCAACCATGATCCTCTATATAACATTTTGTTAGAAGATACCCATTCGAAGCGTGTTTCACCCCTTTATATTGCCATGCCTACCAGGAATTACAAAAAACTTAACACGACATTATTTTCTTAGACTTTATAAATTCATATGTTTATTCAACATTATTCTTTAACTTATGCTAAGATTCAAATAATTGAAGGCAGCCCACGTAACACAATTGTTCTTAGTGGTAAGCCATAAGAACATTTTCCTATAATTATAGGATATATACGTGAATACTATTTGTTTTTCCTCTTTTCCGCTCAGAGAGACTTATGAATGAACAACAAATGCAAAGTTAAAGTGATCAATGGGATCAAACGCAAAAAAAGTGCAAAGCCTATTGTTTTTGTCTCATTGACAACCTTTTGACAGTACATATATTTATATGTAAGTATGAAATAAACGAAGCTAGGTAAACCCATGGGCCTACAAAAATGCGTATACCCACTCTCGCTAGCAAATACGAGTCATAGGGTGGCACACTGCTTGCTTATGACCGAATGCACTAAAAGCAAAAATAATATGTTACAACTAAAATTGAAAATTGAATATGAATGTAGGTGAAAGGTTTCCGGGCAAAGCTTAGTAACTCAAAAGAACAACTTTAAAATTTAATGTTAGGGCTACCGAAGTTTTTAAACGAACAGAGAAACTAATTAGGTCGATAGGGATTTGGTTTTTGCGAACTCATATAAAATATAAAATGATTAAACAATATAAAATTTATTACTTACATATCTTTATATTCGCGATCAGCTCCAGCGTTGAAAGGCCTTCCATCGTTGTAGTTGTTTTGCGAGGAAATGCTGGGGAATGCTTATTAATTATGTGATGATTCGCAATTACGAAGTGGTTATTATTGATGCAAAATGATGATGTTTGAACTTTAGGCTCAAAAACTAGCTTCTAAACTCTGCTTTCGACGATTTCCGCAGTGTGAAATTATTGAAACTTTAAGATTATAGTTTAACTAGAACATTAATTTGCGATAATCCTAATGACACTGTACGCATTGGTACATATATATATATACAGGGTGGCTGATGAATTTTGCTACATTAAGAAACTCAAATAATTTTTTTTTCAGTGTATGGAATTCATTTTTCTTTTATTCATGTTAAAGCTCATTAAATTTTATTAAATATAGCTTAATTAGTTTTAAAAATAATGGAATTTAAATGCCCCCCTGCTCGTCGATGCATGTGCGGCATCTTACCAAAAAGTTGTTCATTACTGCTTGGAGAGTTGAGACAGGAATAGCCGCAATTGTTTCTCGAATGGATTGCCTTAGTTCATTCAAATTTGTTGGTTTTGCTTTGAAGACTTCCTGTTTGCAATAACCCCACAAGAAAAAGTCAGGTACAATAAGGTCAGGCGACCTGGGTGGCCAATGGAATGTGGAGTTTCTGGATATCAGCTTATTGGGAAATTTTCGTCGCAATTCTGTCATAACAGGTTGGGCTATATGAGGAGCTGCACCATCTTGCTGAAACCACACAGAGTTGAAAGAAATTCTCATTCGGCGTAATTCTGGATAGAAAAACTCTCTCAACATGCTTAAGTAACGGTCTCCAGTAACCGTAACGGTGTGACCGTTTTCTTCGAAGAAGTAGGGCCCGACAATGCAGCGTGATGAAACTGCACACCACACTGTGACACGAAGTGGATGCAATTCCGTCTCATGGAGTATCTGTGGGTTGGAAGCACTCCATATTCGACAATTTTGTTTGTTTATGTTGCCGTTTAAATCGAAATGGGCCTCGTCAGACATGAAAAGACAGTTCAACATGTTTCCATCCTCTTCCACCATTTGAAGCATCTTCTGGCAAAATTCCAAGCGAATCGGCAAGTCTGCAGCGTTCAGTTTGTTGGCCATTTGAATTTTATATGGGAATAAGTCCAAATCTTTGTGCATAATTGACTGTAATGACTGTCTGCTTACACCCATTTGAGCAGATAAGCTTCTTGTCGAAACACGTGGATTGTTTTGTATGGCAGCAGCTACAGCAGCGATTGTTTCCTCCGTTCGAACTGAAGGGTTTCGATGGTAAGGTCTTCTGTTGACTGTCCCATGCTCGGCAAAGTTGTTTACAAGTCTTATTATGGTCCATCTGCTCGGAGGATTGCCGCCAAACGTGCGCCTATACTCTCTTTGAACCGAAACTACGGACTCCAGTGCGTGATAGCGGCGGACAATCCAAATTCTTGTTTCAGTGTCCCAGTTATCCATTTTTGTTAAACGTAAAAGTCAATCTGCAAAATAAAAAAAAAATTAACCAGATTCATTAAATAGAAAAAAAGTTATTTAATTTTTTTTTGGTAGCGGCTTTCATCAGCCACCCTGTATGTAATTGCGTATGCAAATTTGCTTTTTCTTTGCACTTGTTTCGTTTACAAATTAAATTTTCAAACTAAACTCGGTTTTTAACACTAAATTTTCCTTTAAAATCAAAACTTTTTTTCCACTTAAATTTTCTACTTTTCTTTATCTCGCCCCAAGCTAATTTCTTGCTTTTTTGGGAGTTTTTCACACCTATCACCGTAACACTATTTTCCCAAATTTTTAGCTGCTTATCTCGTCCATATGCACAGGAGAACTAGCCGGCATGTGTTCTGCGGCTTTTGCTGATGTACCTGAGTGCATAGGTAACGATGAATGTTGCTATAAATTCTGGTTTTTCATTACTAGGGTGGTTGCTTGGAGAACTTTTGCTTCCTGGTGTATCCCTGATTTCCACAACTAGAAACGGCCAACATGCAAGGGACTTCCAACGTACTAGAACCGGATGTAATTGGCCGGGACAAAATGGACCCATATGACTTCGATCCACATAAATTAGACCCACATCAAATAATATCCACACCCGCACTCCGCAAATGCTTGTAGATATCTGGTGCCGGGTGTGGTTTTTGGTTTTGTTGTATCGAAAAATTTAGAGGGCACTTTATATATAAGTAAGTAGACTTTTCAAGTCCAAAAAGTCTGCACGCCACGTTAGCCTGTATATAAGCTGAACAAGTTATATCGGGTGGTAGTACTGTTCTCCAAAAAGGCTAACTGTAGTGTTGTGAGGCTTTATATAGCTTCGGAAATCCGCTCTCAGTAAATATTTTTTTGGAAACTCTCTACTGAAGTTGGTTGCAGTTTAGTGTATATTAATTATGAAGTAGGGTAAAGCGTGTTGGATTGCTGACAGCAGCGCCATCTCTTTACTAAACTTATGATTGTTTTTATCGCATGCGACAATTTTCGTCGACCGAAATTTGCGATGAAAACCTAGGTTACCAAACAAGATAATGACCATTACAATGTTCCGCATATGCCCGGGTATCCATAATTGTATGTATGTGTCTCCGCTGGCGAAGGACCCTGTAAAAAACGTTGGAGCATCAGAGTACTCCAACACTTATCCTCATTCATATAAAAAAGGTGGTCCAATTTACATAGCGATGTCCGGTGATTGGATCACCTAATCCTATTCGGAGTACCATTTACTTTGCTTCTGAATAGTCTATAGAGCACTTACGTTGGAGTACTTTGAAAATGCTGCCAAAAGATTACTCTATAGAGTACTCTAGACAAAAGCGAGAATGGGAGTATGTGTTCTTCTGAGGACCACCTACTCCCGCTCTCGCTTTGCTGTTGAATACTCTATAGAGTAATCCCATGGGAGTATTTTGGGAGTACTCTCACGTAGGTGGTCTATAGAGTATTCAAAAGCAAAGAAACGGAGTACTCCGAGATGGATTAGGTGATCCAATCACCGGACATTGCCATGTAAATTGGACCACCTTTTTTATATGAATGAGGATATGTGTTGGAGTACTCTGATACTCCTATAGGAGTATTCTATGGAGTATGAAACGGAGTATTTCCGTTTTTTGCAGGGGAATAATGTTTATGCGCAGGTGTTGCTGGCATATGCGGATAATGATTGCAAAAGTATGTTTAACCGCTATATATGTACATGAGTGTATGTATATTAGTGTGGCCGTTATTTTTTTTTTTTTGTATTTTCACATGGCAAACCCCTTAGATTTTTTCTAAATTAGAAAATTTGAAAAAAATTTATCTAAAAAATTTTAGATCGTTTGCATAATGATTGGGCGTGCCTTTAGCTGCTCAAATTGTTCTTAACTTCAGTAATATTTATTTTATAGAAAAACTTTATTCACAAATATTCTAGGGACATATCTGATGAACAATGTTGCTCTGTATTAGTTTTCTGTAACATTAATATTTAATCTAGAAAAAAAAATTTTTAAATAACAGCGAAATTTTCATATATCTTCGCATTCTTTTCATACGAACAATTTTCATATAATTATTTGCCACACATAATTATTGCAAAAGTTTACCGTAAGTTCTTACTGAGTAGCAGAGCAGAATATTATTTATGATGTTACCAGTACTTGAAAATAAGTAGAAAACGAGTAATCGATACCTACTCAGTACTCGGTACAAAAGAATCGACTACAAATTTACTTGGTATCGGAACAAAAGTATCGATACTTACTTGTATTTACTAGTATCGTTTCATCTCTAGTTGTTACTTAACGACGACTACTTTTCATTTATTTTTGTGCATTGAAAGTAATTAGACATGTCGTCAAGAGTTTTGGGTGAAAAAATTCATTTGTTAGGCTATTTTTCTCCTTCCTTAAGTGGGTGTAAACTAACTTCTAACAAAGAAGTTATGAAGGTATTGCTTTTTAATTTACGAGCAGTAAAATTAAATTTACGTGAGAGTGCTAAATTAGTGGTCGAAGAAGTGAGTATTTTTTGGGATAAAGCTCGAATCCCCACTAGAACCAAGCAACGCTGCATAACAAAAGTTGAAGATTTATATAATGCATGGAGGAAAGTGAATAAAAACTCTAATATTAAATCGGAAACGCAAAGAGAAAGAGAAGATGCGTGAACGTCGAAGTTAGATGACTTATTTGATATAGCAAGTGCAAATGCACTGGACCTTATTAAAAATTCAGAGGACAAATTATTTTTGGAGAATCAAAGAAAGAAATGTAGACAGGGGTTATGTATGGCATCGATTACAAAACAGCAGTAGGAGAAGAAAGAATGGAAAAACATCAACAAAATCATTTAAAACGGAAAGATCAGAGTGATCGTGCATTAGCTGCTTCTAGTAAGAATAAATGTAGATTATTTTTAATATAGTATAACATATATTTATTTGTACTGTCTTTATTCAGATGAAACAGCTGAACTTTCTTCCTGCAGTTCGGAGAGCGATATCAGCAAAATCGCTGCTAGCTATGAGGTAAGTTCAAGGTTATAAATTATAAGTAAAAAGTGAGAATGAAACTATATAAAACGTAAATGAGAAATAATTGAAACACACAGGGTTACCTTACAAAACTATAACCAAACACTTAATTCCTTTTTAGCAGGGCTTGGGAGCAGAAGCTGTAATGCCAACGCCAGCCAAAAAATGAGAGGATTTAAAAATATAATGACTCCAAAACTTGCAGCCGCTTTAGATGTTTGCAAGGTCAGTGATCGAAAAGCAGTGCATTTAATTATATCTGTGGTGGAAGCAGTCGGTCTTGAAGTTCAAAACTATATTATAAATAAAAAGTCTATTCATAATGCAAGGAAAAAATACGAGTAGAACAATTCAAAAATATAAAAGAACGTTTCAACAAGTACGAACATGGTGCAATTTGTTTGCACCGGGACGGAAAGCTGTTACCAGCTCTTACTGGGAATGAAAAAGTTGAGAGACTTCCAATCATAATTTCATGCGGGCGTACGGAGCAACTACTTGAAGTTCCCGCACTTAAAAGTGGAACTGCCAGAGAGCAGGCGTATGCCGTTTGTAAACCTATATTTGAATGGGGACCGTTTTAATGGAACCTGTGCTACTATTGGACACAGTCTTCAAAAGCAGCTTCTTTGGCTACCTAGCCGGCACCACATTTTGGAAGTCGTATTAAGAAGTGCCTTTGAAGTTAAGATGAGCAAACCCGAAAGCCCAAATGTAAAAATATTTGAGTAATTTAAAAATACATGGGGAAATATTAACCAAAATAATTATCAGTCTGGAATGGAGGATAACGCTGTCAAAAAATATTGAACAGTAGATAAAGATAAAATAATTAAATTTGTGAACGGTGGGATCAAAACTAAACAGCTAAGAGATGATTACAGGGAGTTTCTTGAGCTAACACTTATATTTCTTGGCGAGATTCCACCTATTCGCGATACAGCTTTTCGCGCCCCTGGGGCTGTCCACCACGCGAGATGGATGGCAAAAGCTATATACTAAATTTGATTTGGCAGTAAAATATATATTTGTATTTTTATTGTTTCAATATATGTTGAGATGTGGTGCTCTGCTCCTTCTGCTGCACAAGCACCATACAAAGATTTCCAGCTTTTGAAAAAACTGGATTCTTTTAAAAAAGTTGATGCTGATATATCCAAAGTTGCATTACACAAGTTTAAAAACCACTTACGGTACTTGAGTCCTGAATGTGCGGCTTTAGCATTTTTTGATAACAGTGTTTCTGTTGAGTCAAAAAAAGAGATGGTGAAGGCATCTTCATTTAGATGAAGATGTAAAACGCGCCTCAATTCAACATTTAAATGTTATGCATGTTATTGAAGGCGGAATGGATCAGTTCATTTCTTCTGAGACCAACAATTTTTTCTTCATTCTGGGTTTAAATTTATTAATACGCGTTTTACTTTGTAAGTTTTCAATTTTTCCCTAAAAGTTTCTTAAATATTTGATAATGTTCATGTACAGGGTGGCGCAAAAGTAATCCTCCTATCAGAAAATGCTATAAATTTTGCGATTGGCCCCTAAAGTCAGTTCTGTTTTGACATTTGTGTAGTAAACACATGCGAAATACACGTTAATAAACAATGTTACGCTACACTGCTCCAGAACGCGGAATATTGCTGACTATTTATTTGACCAATAATCGGTCGGGGCCAAACGGTTACTGTGAATGGTGAGCGCTACAGAGCAATGATCAACGAGTTCTTTTTGCCGCAACTTGATGAATTGGGATTGGAAAACATGTGGTTCCAACAAGACGGTGCAACAGCACACACTGCACGTGCCACAACCGATATGCTGAACATCGGAAGCTTACTTTTGCGCCACCTTGTATAAATATAAATATAGAAAAACCCGGTGTTTGCAAAATATACCAAAAACACTATTATACACTTTGGTTTCTTTTATGCAGCACAGTATTTATTAATATTTTTTAGGTTTTCGTTTTCCGCATATATAAAAAGTATAAGAAGGTAATAAAAAAGGAGCCGGTGTTTTCTAAAGAAAAGAAAACTATGATAATTATAAAAGGCCGGTGCCAACTTTACTAAAAACAACGATAATGATATGATATGCAAAAAGTAAAAATGATGGCCGACCAGCTATCAGCTGTGCGGCGAATTGGTGTGGGGTGATTTACGCGTGGTTGCCACACGTTCCAAATCGTTCCAATTATAACACTTGAATCTAAAGGTGAGTTCATAAGTTGTGATGAGTAAATATAATGTAATAATAATAAAATATAATGTAATCCATGCGTTATAATGAGATTATATACAATTCATGCAACATGGGTATAATGATTATGGTTTTGGGATTGGGACGTGTGGCTACCGATGTCGCGTAAACATTCTGCCTCCCCTAGGCGTAATAAGCGCCTAGTGTATGCTACAACTCATGCAAGACCCGAACTGCTTCCTGAATAAGGATCCGCCCCACCTTATTTTTATACGTGGCTGTGCGTAAGCCGGTTGCGGTGCATCGGATGGTGCGATCCCCGACGCTGGTTGGTCGTGACGGTTGACGCGCATATGGAACACGACCATTAGCCCTGCGAGGCTGCGGTTGAAGACGACGACGGCGAGTTGCTGTTCGACGGCGCGGTTCGTGGTGGCGGAAGTATTTCCGCTACAGGTGGTGCGACGAACGCGGTTTGGCGACCTCCGGTGTCCCGATGAAGAAATGTGTGATGGTGCTGCCCGCAGACCCGGCAGCTTTCTGTGGAGGTGCACTGGTTGGTGCGATGGGACAGCGCTAAACAATTGGTGCAATACTGATGTGCCCTAGCGACCAAGAAGCGTTGTTGCGGATGCATGGCCGTGAACACAGGGCACATCCGCAGCGCGTGATGACGCATGCATAATCTACATTTCCGAGCTGCGGGCAGAGTCACCTGCGATGCCAAGGAGCGGCGTGGTGTTGGGACCGGAGGGCGTTGACGATCCATCTGTTGAGATACATATTAGTTATACGCCTGAGATTAAGCATCGGTTTGGGGAGTGCATAAGTTGTTGCCTGAGTGCTAACGATAGTATGAGGTTTGTGGACTGTATTAAGTTAGGGAGATGGGAGTGGGCACTGAGGGCCCTCGTCACTGTCTGGTGACGGTAGAAAGCACAGTTCAGTCAGAGGTCTCGTGAGAATACCGTTCTGGGTGCGGAGGTCTACGACACGGATGTGTCCGTCTCGTCCTGGGTGTAGGCTTTCTTATCGACCTAGTCGCCACTCGGTGGGAGGTAAGTTGTCTTCTTTAATGATGACTAGGTCGCCAATTTTCGGGGGAGTTTGAGCATTATTCCAACGGTAACGCTTTTGAAGGTCGGTGAGGTAATCAGTTTTCCAGCGTCTGCTGAACTGATGATGCAGAACTTTCAGTCGTTCCCACCTATTTATCAGAGAGAGATTTTCGTGGTTCGGTTCGGGAAGCGAGAGCATTGGTGCTCCTCGAAGAAAATGACCTGGCGTGAGGGCGGTGAGGTCATTCGGGTCCTGAGAAAGCTGGGAGATGGGACGAGAGTTAAGTACGACTTCAATCCGAATTAATATAGTCGAGAACTCCTCGAAGGTAAAGCTGTGGGTTCCGGCGATTTTAAAGTGCGTTTTAAAGCTTTTGACAGCGGATTCCCATAATCCGCCCATGTGAGGTGCGCCGGGGGGTATAAACTTCCAGTTGATTCCTTGGGGGGCGTACTTCTGTACGATATCCGGTGATACTTCTTTCAGGAACGATACGAATTTCAATTCGGTAGCACGCTTGGCGCCGATTAATGTTTTGCCGTTGTCGCTCATCATCTGGTTCGGGTATCCTCGGCGCCCTACAAATCGGGCGAAGGCAGAAAGAAAAGCCTTGCTAGTGAGGTCTGAGCATAATTCCAGGTGGACCGCTTTGGTGGTAAAACAGACAAAGACGGCCACGTAGCCCTTTACGAGGGTTTGAGATCGGAGCATGGATGCTTTCAATTGAAATGGGCCAGTGAAATCCACACCAGTCGTGGTGAAGGCTGGAGCGAATCTACAACGTTCGTGGGGCAAGGCTGCCATAATTTGTGATCGATTTTGTTGTTTGTGAGTGGTGCAAACTTTGCACTGGAATATGCATTTTTTGATCAGTGGTTTGAGACGGGCAATGTAAAATTCTTGCCTTAAGATTTGTTGCATAAGACGAGCTTCCGCATGTAGGAGCATTTCGTGAAGGAATCGAATATAAAAAGTACAGAGCCGAGACTTTTCGGGTAGGATGATGGGATGACGCTCATTGTAAGTGAGGGTTGCATGAGCTAGTCGACCATTCACTCGGAGGACTCCGCTCTTGTCTAGGAAGGGATTGAGTACGAGTAAGGAGCTCCGTTTTCCAACTGGGTTTGAGTCTTCTAGACATGATCTTTCAAGAGCGAAGTATCGAGCTTGGGCCATTATGATTAGACGATGTTTCGATCTTTTGAGATCGGCATGAGTTAAAGAGGGGTCGGCTGGGTCATTAATACCGTTACCGCGTCTTTTAGCCGACGTACAAATTTTAGCACGTAAGCCATTACACGTAAAGCACGAGGGTAGGAAGAGAACCGATCTAAGAGGTCCTCCGTCTCTTCCGTAGCATGTAGGGCTTCTACTTTACGTAACTGTGGGGGGTTGACGTTGCGAACTGTTGGTTGAGGCCAATCTTTCGGGGGTTTGGAAAGCCACTCTGGACCATTCCACCAGAGGGCCGAATTGGAGAGATCGACTGGCGTACAACCTCGGGTACCCAGATCTGCGGGGTTATCTTTACTTCGCACGTGTCGCCAAGGGACATTACCTACGAGGTATGTGATCTAGGCTGTTCGATTGGAGACATATGTCTTCCATGAGTGAGGTGGCTTTTCGAGCCAGGCCAACACGATTTCGGAATCCGACCACTTTCAACTTTCAACTTTCTTCTAGTGAGGCCGAGATGGGGTTGCACTACTGCGATTAGTTTAGCTAGTAAGAGAGCTCCGCATAATTCCAGGCGTGGCAGACTTATAGTTTTGAGAGGAGCCACTTTGCCTTTGGAGACTAGGAGGTGAGAGTAAACTTGAGTGCCGACAGTAGTTCGCACATAGAGAGTTGCGCAATAAACCTTTTTAGAGGCGTCGCAAAAACCATGGAGCTCGACCAGATGGTCAGGGGCGAAGTTAATCCATCGGGGTATTTGTATTTCTGAGATTGACTGCAGATTTCTTGAGAATTGCGTCCATTTTACGAGACGTATCGGTTTGACTAGTTCATCCCAATCAGTCCCGTCCAGCCACAATTCCTGCATCAGAATTTTTGCCTGTATCATGACTGGCGTCAGCCACCCTGCGGGTTCGAAAAGTTTTGCGATTGAGGAAAGTATCTGCCGCTTGGTGGCTGCTGTTGACGCTGGGTCTGAGTCCACAGTATACGATAATGTGTCCGAGAGCTCATTCCATTGAATTCCTAGGGTTTTGGCGGTACTACTTTTCTCGAACTCGAGGAAGTCGGTTTCAAGTAAGTCCGCCTTGGGAATTTGTTTGAGTATATCCGGATGGTTTGCCGTGAACTTTTTTACAGGGAAGCCGGCTGAGTTGAGAGCATCAATAGTCTCTTTTAGGGATTGCTCGGCTGAGGGAAGATCATGACTGCCGGATAAAATATCGTCAACATACGTCTCGGACTTTAATATTGGGGCTGCGCGTAAATGGGAGTTGGATTTATCTTTCGACAGCTCGTGTAGCGTGCGAATAGCCAGGAAGGGAGCGCAGTTCACCCCAAAGGTGACCGTTTTCAACTTGAAGTCCTTTACTGGACTGTCTTCGGGTGTTCGGAATATAATCCGTTGGTAATCTCGGTCATCGGGGTGTAATAGTATCTGGCGGTACATTTTTTCTACATCGCTGGGCTGGAAGAGATCTTTTCTATGCCATTTAGCATTATTTGTGGGATAAGATCACTACCCAATACCAGATCGATTTGGAATGGGTTCTGGGAGTTCTGGTCTGCTAATTTGAGATGGGACCATTTGCGCCTTTGGCTTGCATTCAGCCTGAATATTGGGAGCTGCCTAGTGAGGCGGGGAAGCACTATTGCCTGGGCCTTTATTCTCACCTTATTGTCATTTGAGACTAGGGTCAACGAGCACAGCTTGTTTGATGTTTGTACCACGCCGCCTCCCATACCCGATATTTCAAACAGGGAGTGGGTATAGGGAAGCCCGAGTTTGGTCTGAGCTTTGGCGGATATGAAACTTCTTTCGGAGCCTTGGTCCACTAAGGCTCTAAGCTTAAATAGATCCCCTCTATGTTCTACCAAGACTATTGCTGTAGGGAGTATGATTTGGTTATCATTTTCAGCATGGAACGACTGTACTTGGGAACTGTTGGGCGTAGAGGGTTCTCCTTCCTGGGGTGCCGCCTGGCTGACGTCCTGAAACCTGGGATTGCTGGCTGCTATGGTGGCTACCTGGGATCGTGTCCTTTGGATTGCGGAACTTATACTGTGGGTTGCTGTGTCGTGAAGGGTGGCCTTGGCAGTGCATGCACGTTCTCGTGCTTTGGCAGTCTTTTAGCACATGAGTTTGAGCTAAACAATTCTCGCATATATTGTTTTCTCTTACGAATTTTTTACGCTCGGATATTGGTAACCTTTTATACCGCAAACAGCTTTGTAGGGTGTGGGTGGATTGTTTGCATAATTTGCAGGTATAAAATCGTTGGTGTTCTGTGGCATGAGATTTTGTTTGCGTTAGGGAGTTGTTGCTGTGGTTTTGGGGTTGAGCCTGCCTGAACTGGGGATTGTTCTGACTGGGGTGAGGCCTTGAGAAGTTTGTGGAGGGTGGATTATATCGGGGCTTGGCTGGTCGCCATTGATCCACCCTTTCCACTATCTCGTATCGAGTGGTCAGAAACTGGTTCATTTGGGCCCAGTTCGGGAGGTCTCTTCTGGAGCTTAATGATTGCTCCCACAGGGCAACTGTATTCTCTGGAAGTTTTGAGGTTAACAGATATATTAATATGGGATCCCAACTGGAGGTTTCGACTTTTTGTGTCGCTAGTATTTGGAGTCTTATCTCTGAGGTGATACAGTTCCTGGGCACTGGAGAGTTTCGAGTGATTGATATAGACCGCCGTGAACATGTCTCGGAAGGACGGTCATTGATCATACCCTCCATAAAAAATGTCTGTATCACATGGGTGGACTTTCAGGTGCATATGGGAGGACTCTGGGGGGGGTTGGGTTTGCACTTGATGCGCGGGGTTACTCAATGCTTTGAGTTGGAGTTGATCGCCTATTTGAGCTTTTGTGTCCTCATATGCGATTAGGCAGGCTCGGTATTTACCGAAAGCGGCGGACTAAAAGTCCTTGGGGAGGTCCTGGTCGTCTGTCTCTACTGTACTCTTGACCAAAAAACATTTATGTTTTTGTCTTTTAATTTTAGGGCTGCCTCGGTATTGTCTTGAATCGGGGTTGAGCGGAACCGAGTGCAGTAATCCGTAAAAAATCCGTTTCAGAAATAAATTTATTTTCGGCTACGGTAGTCATTCTGAATAGTGATTTACTTAATTTTACGGTGGCAATTTTGGGAATTATTTGGAAAGACTGCTGCTTTTATTTACGAAGAAAATGTGATGGGGGATTTAGCAGTCTTGTGCCACTGTTCAGAGGATATATTGTTCAACCACTTTATTTATATACAGGGTGGCTGATGAATTTTGCTACATTAAGAAACTCAAATAATTTTTTTTTCAGTGTATGGAATCCATTTTTCTTTTATTCATGTTAAAGCTCATTAAATTTTATTAAATATAGCTTAATTAGTTTTAAAAATAATGGAATTTAAATGACCCCCTTGCTCGTCGATGCATGTGCGGCATCTTACCAAAAAGTTGTTCATTACTGCTTGGAGAGTTGAGACAGGAATAGCCGCAATTGTTTCTCGAATGGATTGTCTTAGTTCATTCAAATTTGTTGGTTTTGCTTTGAAGACTTCCTGTTTGCAATAACCCCACAAGAAAAAGTCAGGTGCAGTAAGGTCAGGCGACCTGGGTGGCCAACGGAATGTGGAGTTTCTGGATATCAGCTTATTGGGAAATTTTCGTCGCAATTCTGTCATAACAGGTTGGGCTATATGAGGAGCTGCACCATCTTGCTGAAACCACACAGAGTTGAAAGAAATTCTCATTCGGCGTAATTCTGGATAGAAAAACTCTCTCAACATGCTCAAGTAACGGTCTCCAGTAACCGTAACGGTGTGACCGTTTTCTTCGAAGAAGTAGGGCCCGACAATGCAGCGTGATGAAACTGCACACCACACTGTGACACGAAGTGGATGCAATTCCGTCTCATGGAGTATCTGTGGGTTGGAAGCACTCCATATTCGACAATTTTGTTTGTTTATGTTGCCGTTTAAATCGAAATGGGCCTCGTCAGACATCAAAAGACAGTTCAACATGTTTCCATCCTCTTCCACCATTTGAAGCATCTTCTGGCAAAATTCCAAGCGAATCGGCAAGTCTGCAGCGTTCAATTTGTTGGCCATTTGAATTTTATATGGGAATAAGTCCAAATCTTTGTGCATAATTGACTGTAATGACTGTCTGCTTACACCCATTTGAGCAGATAAGCTTCTTGTCGAAACACGTGGATTGTTTTGTATGGCAGCAGCTACAGCAGCGATTGTTTCCTCCGTTCGAACTGAAGGGTTTCGATGGTAAGGTCTTCTGTTGACTGTCCCATGCTCGGCAAAATTGTTTACAAGTCTTATTATGGTCCATCTGGGGTAATTTACGCGTGGTTGCCACACGTCCCAAATCGTTCCAATCATAACACTTGAATCTAAAGGTGAGTTCATAAGTTGTGATGAGTAAATATAATGTAATAATAATAAAATATAATGTAATCCATGCGTTATAATGAGATTATATACAATTCATGCAATATGGGTATAATGATTATGGTTTTGGGATTGGGACGTGTGGCTACCGATGTCGCGTAAACAAAAACCAATACAGAATTTTTGAAAAATGAGCCAAGTTTATGGCCTGCGGATAGTAATTTTAAAACTGCTCTTCAAATTGTTAATGACATTAACGTGGTAAACGATACAGCTGAACGAGCGGTGAAATTGATGCAAGACTACAACGCGATGCTCACAAAAGACGAGGAACAAAAACAATATATATTGCAAGTAGTCAAAAACTATCAAAAACAGTTTCCTATGAGCACGAAGGAGATTTTATTACAAAACTTTTTATAATTACACCATTTAATAAAATAAATAATCATCAGGCAAAGAATGCGAAGATATGTGAAAATTTCGCAGTTATTTTTTAATTTCTAGATTAAATATTAATGTTACAGAAAACTAATACAGAGCAACATTGTTCATCAGATATGTCCCTAAAATATTTGTGAATAAAGTTTTTCTATAAAATAAATATTACTGAAGTTAAGAACAATTTGAGCTAGCCATAGTGAGAAAAATAGCATTTTTAGCAAACTTTGTGGGGCCAATCATTATGCAAACGATCTAAAATTTTTTATATATAATTTTTTTCTAATTTGGAATAAATCTAAGGGGTTTGCCAACTGAAAATACGAAAAAAAAAATTTACATGTAACTTGCGGTCACACTAATGTATATACACAAAGTAGCTTAGAGAAGGATCCTTTCACATATACATACATATTATTCGTTTATCTTGAAAAAAGTGATGAAATTATTCGAGAACTCTAAAGCAAATAGTTATATTTTTTATTTAAAAAAAAAGGTTTTTATAACAAACAAAGCAAAACCAAATACCGAATTGTATACATACTCGTACATGGCAGTGCAATTTATAATGCATTCAATGGGGTTTCGTAGTCGTTCATACCTTCTTCAAATATCAATATATTTATATGATTTCTACATTAACAAAAACCTACATTTATATTTTTATTCCGTTGGTTTAGATCAACTAAGTAGCATTTAAAGATACAGTGGAGATAAATAACATTAAACCAGTACAGAACCAATTAACTTCCAAACAATTTCTTTGTAAGTTTAACACAAGCACTGTTTTCCATTTATTTAGGTTTGTAGTGTTCTAACAAAGCCAATTACCTCAAGGCCGTTTTCAACTCACAAAATTTCAGACTCCAGTAATGATTTGGGGAACAAAAATCTACAAGATGTCTCCAAAGACGTTTGATAAATTCTTTGAGGATACTTCAACAAAAATAAATAAAGTTTTCAAAAATACTACGCATCAAGAAAACATTGGAATATTATTTATAAATAAATCAGGCATATTTGGCCTTTAGTAACATATTGCATCCTGTGAAAAATTAGGTAATAAAAAAATTGGGATTTTCGAGAACTAAAAACTAACCGAATCACGGAATTGGTTCCCTCATACATATGCATATATGTACATACATGCATTTATGAACATGGAAGTATGTATAGAAATCTATAAAAAGCCTATAAATGATTATGCCATCATTTCCTGCGACGTATCTCTACAATGGGCTATAATTGATCCCTGATAGCCCCTTATGATGACCTACACGACAGTACCTGTTAAGGTATAAAAAGAAAAAAGGGTTACTTGAAGACCCCAATGTTAAAATCCATTAGAAATTTTGTTCATATTAGAAAAATAGATCCGCAAACTTATTTATCATTTATCACTTCACTAATATTATATCTAAAATGAAGTACATGTTCGAGTTTCTGCAAATAACTAAGATACGGATCTGAACTTTCTTCCAAAATAAAATCATATCCAAATAAAATCAATACGAAGCGTTTCAGAAATGGGACGGTGAGAGTACATGGGTTAACTGGGTATCATTCCTGCAAAAATCGAATGACTGAAACTCCAATTGGTATTCATGTCGGTAAAATATCCCTTAATTTATGTGTTAAATACGAGTCAAATGACTAGTAGCTGTAACACCGGTGGGAGCAGTGCGACTATATGTTTATCTTAGGTCAAAAAATAAATGAGAAAGAAAAATAAAACAGAAATACGTAAACTTTCGGTATGGCTCTGGGTAAATTCACTATCATCAGGGATAGCTTCACAACTACATACATATGTAGGCACCCAATACAATGCACGTAGCAGATATTAATGAGAATTTTATTTCAATGTTGGCTTTTTTGTTGTTTTTGTTTTCACTTTGCGTATCCGCACAACTGTTGACTGCTGTAACGATATCTGTTCGTAGTTGCTTGTTTGTCATTATAGATATAAATTAGTTTGATATCTATTTGATATTTTTAAAATAAAAAATGTGTTTGTTTCTTGAAATATTTTTTTAATTATATTTTTCAATTTTTGATTTTTCAACTTCAATATTTTTGTTCACAAAAGCTAACAATTATTTTAAAATAACAAAGTATATAAAAGTAAAGTACATAACCCTACATTACTCCCCCTCCAGTATAAAATAGAAAAAATAATAATAATATAAAAACGAAAAATTGTCAGTTAATATTAAAAGTAACTTTTTTTGTTTTTTTATTAATTGGTAAATTTGAATTAAGTGTTGAAAGAATATTTGCTGGTTTTAATAAATCGATTGATATAGTTTTAATAGTGTTTCGATATTGAATTTTAAATGTATTTTTCTGTTTAGATATGACTTTGAAAGGTCCTTCATATGGTGGTTCTAAATTAGATTTATGAAGAACTTTGACAAAAACAAATTCACAAGTATACAAATTTTTTGAAAGAAAACGATTTTCCTTGTGATTTGAACGAATAATCGAAAAATATTTTCGTAGTTTATCAATAGTTGCATTTGAAAATTCATCTTTATTATTATTAGAAACAATTAATTCACCTGGTAAGCGACGAGTCTGCCCATAAACTAATTCTGCAAAGGAACATTTTAAATCTTCTTTAATAGAAGTTCTTAATCCTAAAAGTATCCATGGTAAAATTTGTGACCAGTAAGTTGATTCTTCTGAAGCTATAATTTCTGTTTTAAGAGTTCTATGAAATCTCTCTATCATACCATTTGCTTGAGGATGATATGGAGATGTATGAATTTTGTGAGCACCTAACAATTTAGTTAATTCATTAAACATATTTGAAGTAAATTGAGAACCTTGGTCGACTGTAATTTTTAAAGGAATTCCGAAACGTGGCACATAATTTTGTACAAAAGTAGTAACTATAGTATTTGTCGAAATATCTTTGAGAGGATAGGCTTCTGGCCAGAGTGTATATTTGTAATAATAGTTAAAAGATAACGATGTTCTTTTGATATTGGAAGTGGCCCAACTAAATCCATATGAATATGTTCGAAACGTCCTGAAGGTATTTCAATTTTTTGAACTGGAGTTTTTGTATTTTGAATAATTTTGGATTTTTGACAATTAAAACCAGATGATGTCCAGTTACTGATTTCCTTGCTCATATTAGGCCAAAAATATTTTAATTGAATTAAACGTCTAGTTGTACGAACACTTGGATGTGATAGAGAGTGAATTTTATCAAGTACAATTCTTCTCATAGAAGAAGGAACATATGGTCGAAAACTTTTTTGAGAAACATCACACCAAATACGAGGTTAATAATTGGAATATTAATTATCCTTAAATTGTTTATTTTGTTTGAATCAGATATGCTATCTTGTAAAATTTTGTCAGTTTGTTGTTCTTTATACAAAGTATGAAAGTCAATATTTTGTGAAGAAATCATATTAATTTCAGGAATACGAGAAAGCGTATCGGCAACAATGTTGTTTTTTCCGCGTATATATTGTATATCTTTAGTAAATTGAGCAATATAATCAAGGTGACGTAACTGACGAGGTGATTTGTCTGTTATAGAATTTAGTACGTTAGTTAAAGGTTTATGGTCAGTATAAATTGTAAAAGTTCGACCTTCTAAAAAATGTCTGAAATGTTTTTTCTTTAAATGGTCATCTAACCGCCTGGGCGATTTTGACCGTCCAACATAGCTCGCCAGTCGTTTCTTTGTTGCGCCAACTGGCGCCAATTGGAAACACCGCGGGATCGCAAATCGGTCTCCACTTGGTCCTTCCATCGGAGTGGTGGTCTCCCTCTTCCTCTGCTTCCACCGGCGGGTGCCGATAAGAATACCTTCTGGGCTGGAGCATCTTCGCTCTTTCGCACTACGTGGCCTAGCCAGCGAAGCCGCTGTGTTTTTATTCGCTGAACTATGTCGGCGTCTGCGTAAAGTTCATACAGCTCATCACTAAATCTTCTTCGGTACTCGCCGTCGCCAACGCGTAGAGGTCCACAAATCTTTCGAAGAACCTTTCTCTCGAATACTCCCAGAGCCGCCTCATCAGATGTTGTTAGTGTCCACGCTTCTGCACCATATAGCAGGACGGGTGCGATGAGTGACTTGTAGAGTGTTATTTTCGTTCGTCGAGAGAGGACTTTACTTTTCAATTGCCTACTCAGTCCGAAGTAGCATTTGTTTGCAAGAGTGATTCTTCGTCGGATTTCTAGGCTAACATTATTGTTGGTATTAATGCTGCTGAAATGTTTAATCGAATTATATTTTGCCAGAAGTTCTCTATCAAATGTTGAATAATTAATTTCAGTTGGTGACAGTTTTCTCGAAAAATAAGCTAGTGGTTCTAATAAATGATTACTAGTTTGTTGCAAAACTGCTCCAATAGCAACATTTGATGCATCAACAGCTAAAGATAATGTACCATTTTTGTCAAAATGTGTGAGTAAAGTATATTTAGTAAATAATTGTTTAACATTTTCAAATGCTAGTGTAGTTTCATGTGTCCAAATTAATTGTTTGAGTTTATTTTTTAGAAAATAATACAAGCTGCAGAACTTAACCGCGCTGGAACAATATTTTACAAAAGCGTGCAACTGTTGGCATATGCTGACGATATTGATATCATTGGCCTTAATAACAGCGCCGTAACTTCTGCTTACTCCAAATTAGAAAAAGAAGCGTAGAAAAAGGGATTGGTGGTGAACGAGGGCAAAACGAAGTACCTTCTGTCATCATGCAAAGAGTCAGCGCATTCGCGCATTCGCGCCTTGGCAACCAAGCCACTGTTGGCAGCAATAATTTCGAAATAGTAAAGGACTTCGTTTACCTGGGAACCAGCATTAACACCAACAATAATGTTAGCCTAGAAATCCGACGAAGAATTACTCTTGCAAACAAATGCTACTTCGGACTGAGTAGGCAATTGAAAAGTAAAGTCCTCTCTCGACGAACGAAAATAACACTCTACAAGTCACTCATCGCATCCGTCCTGCTATATGGTGCAGAAGCATGGACACTTACAACATCTGATGAGGCGGTTCTGGGAGTATTCGAGAGAAAGGTTCTTCGAAAGATTTGTGGACCTCTACGCGTTGGCGACGGCGAGTACCGAAGAATATTTAATGATGAGCTGTATGAACTTTACTCAGACGCCGACATAGTTCAGCGAATTAAAACACAGCGGCTTCGCTGGCTAGGCCACGAAGTGCGAATGAGCAAAGATGCTCCAGCCCAGAAGGTATTCTTATCGGCACCTGCCGGTGGCAGCAGAGGAAGAGGGAGACGACCACTCCGATGTAAGAACCAAGTGGAGACCGATTTGCGATCCCGCGGTGTTTCCAATTGGCGCCAGTTGGCGCAACGAAGAAACGACTGGCGAGCTATGTTGGACGGTCAAAATCGCCCAGGCGGTTAGATGACCATTGAAAGAAGAAGAAGAAGTATAATGGAAGGATTTAATTTAAATTTGTTTCCGAAATTTCAGGATACCAACAAATATTGTTTTGGGGATTAAGATTATTTTGTCTGGAAAAACTTCTTGATCTTGATCTAGTTCTTCTTGATCTAGATCTGATTTGAAGTTGATTAATATCAGCGGTAATTTTATTTAAGTTTTGGTAGATAGCTGTTGTTACTTCAGTCAAATTTTTAATTCATTGTTCGAGAATGTTATTTTCAATACTAGCTATAATAGTTGGTTTTTGATTTTTATTTATTAATTTAAAAATTTTATTTGCTAATAAAACATTTTCATCTTTAGTTTCTTTATTAAAAGTTGTTAAATGTATTTGAATTTGCTGTGGAAGTTTTCTCATACATAATTTAAAAAGGAGTTCTCTACTCACAATTGAATCTGAACCTACTAAAGCTTTCATCTGTCTATACAGTTCTGATGGTGTGTAATCGCCTAATTGGGTATTTGAAAAAAGTTGTTTTAATCTATTTTCTTCACTTAGAGAAAATCTTTCGCATAACGCTTTTTTAATAGTATCATATTTATTAAAATTAGGAGGAGGGTTGATAATATTAAAAATTTTTGTTTTTTAATAATTTAATATTTAATTTAAGTTAAAAATTTCTTTTAAGTGACTCACCAAAGTTATGATAGTATAGGTAAGTAATCTTAGTAAAATGTTTTAATATATCTTAAATTGATTTGATTGTAGTATATTATTCTAGAAACCTTCTGTTATTTAATCGATTGTCGTTGATAGTTGTAAATTCAATGTATTTGGTGATGGTGATATAGCAGGAAATTGAAGGATAAGTTGTAGTTGATATATTCGCTTTGGTAGATAATTTAAGATTGTCATAAGTATGTAAAAAAATTCTTAGTAAATTTCTTTAAATAATAAAATTTGTGGTTTTTGTTGTTTAAGTAAATTAGTTGATTGTTGTTTGGCTTATTTAATTTTCGTAGATGATATTTTTGTTGAGCTCTCTTAATATACACATGTAATTGATGAATCAAATTGATTAAAGTTGGAGTCCTTAATAGTTTATTGATTTGTTTTTTTTTAATTCTTAATCGCCAATATAGAGCAAGATTGTCAATATAGAGCAGGATCGCCAATATAGATATAAATTTGTTTGATATCTATTTGATATTTTTAAAATAAAAAATGTGTTTGTTTCTTGAAATATTTTTTTAATTATATTTTTCAATTTTTGATTTTTCAACTGCAATATTTTTGTTTACAAAAGCTAACAATTATTTTAAAATAACAAAGTATATAAAAGTAAAGTACATAACCCTACAGTCATATTTTTGTTTTTGTCGGTAATTTTCCGCCTTAACACATATACATTCGTATACTCCATTGAGAAGTTGGGAAGTTATCTCTCTGCACACGGCTAAAAAGTTGGGCCTAATTTTAAACCATTTATCGGTTTAAGCACAGTATACAGTAGACCAGATACTGACGTCTATGCTTATTTGAAAATTAATACATGGAAAATGTGTATGTATTGGTGCTTTAAGTCATTACCCCATTTGAACCGACCAGTACAAAAGCACGCCGCTAATTTTTTACATGAATTTTAAAGCAAAAGGCAGTATTAATCCACGGCTTGTAGGTAATTATTGGATAATGGATCTCATCTTTGATAGCATAAAAATATTAATATAAAATACCGGAATATCCGGATACCAATATATGTACATATACGAGTCTAGGTAAATGCAAGAGAGAGCAAATAAATAAGTAGATACTGTAAATTGGTTTCAATACTATTCGGTAGTCATTCTCTCATATTAAGCACACATTCCTATTTGGATGCTCAACCCTGCCTTATAAATATAAACCAATCTTACTCTGTTTGTGTTTGAGAGTTGCTTTTTGAGTCCTGTCCTGAATGTATTTTTTTAATTGTGGGAAACGAACTTTAGCCACGACCAAAAGAACCACGAAATCTTAACCTCAACGAGTAAACTGTTTGTCACCTGAAACTTGCTCACGGCATTTTGTCCCAACGTACATTTATTTTCAAGGAATCGCTAAATTTGAATGACAGTTATTCCAGCTACTGATCGCCAGAGTTGTGCCAAGTTTCACACATGGGTCGTCTTGGTCAGGACATGGGTGTTCCCAGTTCATGATTGAAAAAGAAAACTAGTTTGGACTAACATTTTTTTCGTATATAAGGATATTGGTGGTAATGATGCTCCTAATGCGACTTTGAACTTATTTTTCATATATACAATTAACATACTCAGAGAATTTAGCATCCTTATATAAGAAACACGTATTATTGGCCTTTATCGTTTTTAAACTATTAAAAGCTTATAACATTCACGAAAATTTCATAAAACTGTATTTATTTTGGGTTAAGGAAAATTACACCTTTTAGACAGAAATGAAACAAATTTGTCAAATAAGCATATTTAGATTTGTTTGTTTTGCTTATCTGGTCTACTGTATACTGTGGGTTTAAGCAAAATGTATTCAATAAAGTGTGATTGACAGTTAAATGTGATTCTCTTGTAAGGGACTATTATGTCAGCCGAATGTAAACAAATGAATTAACCCTTTGAGGTGCATGTAGCTTTCCACCACTCATCAATAGGTTTTGCTTTTTGTATTTTTTTTATTTCACAGCTTTGTCAAAGATGACGAGAACAAAATACAAGAACCATACATCCAGACAGAAAAAGTGAGGGGAAATAGAATTCCACAAGTAACAGTTTATTCTACAATAAATATAAATATTTGTTACTAAAATAAAACACACTTTTTTACAAAAAGTTTTGTCTAAGCATTTATTCGGCACTTATAAAAGTAAGATTTAATGTTTTCATTCAAATCTAAGTGTGAGCCAGCCTCTGCTAATTTAAATATTGAAACTTTATCATTCTAGATATATTTCGCCATAAACTTTAATAAAACCATTTGGAAGCGGTTTTATCGGATTAAGAAATTAGTTATTTGGTTCGATTAGGTCGCCATTCAAAATACTGACTGAGTTTTCTCATATTAGCCAAGCCCCATTTTTCGAATGATGAATGCTGCTACGTACGTTAGAGCACCTATTGCATTTGGCTTCTCTGCCTTTAACGGAGCTCTTCAAAAAAAAAATCTGTAAATATTTCGCCCGTTACCCGTTTGAGAAGTCCTCTCTATTTTCAACTCTGCTATGAATGTTTGTTGCTTTCATACTTTTTGTTGTTTCCTTACTTTGGCAGTTATTTTTTTTTAATATTAAGAAAACGAAAGGCAACACTGAAGATGGCAGGACGCCGAAACCTGTTTGCCACGAAATCAAATTTGCCAAGGCATAATTTCTGAATATGAGAATATATTCATAGGTCCGGGAAGCAATCAAGTTTAATATAACTATTCCTTTCACTCCATGAAAATTGAAAACTTTATAATCTTCAAATCTCTTTTGATATTAGGGAAATCCACCCAATCTTCATTTTTCTGTCAACTAGGCAGTGGGCCAATCTCGAGTTTAAAGACGGGTTTCGACTGATATCAATAATTGATTAATTCAATATTCACTTCCATAAAATTCAAGACTTTTGTGAAAAATGTTCGGGTAAAATGCTGATCTAACCCTACAAAATATTCGAATTTCGGTCATTTTCCACTAGTAACGAAGTTGTTTTAGTATCAGCAGTAAACTCCTAAATTTACAACAAAATTTTCTCTAAAACTCCTTTATTTAAATTAAAGTTAAAAAAAATAAAGACTGAAACTTGGAAAAATTTATTTAAAATTTGTTTTAAAAGGGTTTTTAAGCTGAAAATATTATTTTAAAATGGGTTAAAGATTTTTTTAGTTTTACATTATAGTTTTGTTCAAATTGAGAGAAACGTCAAATTCAATCACACTTTGTTTAATACATTTTGGGTTTAAGCAATTTTTTAAACCGTTAAATAACCTACGCCAATTTTGAATTTATTGCGAATTAGATTTAAAACTGAACTAAACTTCTAAAAATTTTTTTTATTTCTTTTCATTTATTTCTGAAAGCTTTTTCAAGTCATTGAATTTTTCTTATTACAGTTTTGTGTGCGCCGTAGGTCAGTGGGTAGAGCAGACGACTGTGATGCGGGAGCGTCGGTTCGAGTCCTGCAAACTGATACACATGTTTTTTATGTTTTTTAATTGTTAAGACATTTCTGGTTTTAAATTTAAACTCTTTTCTTCACAGTCATTTTCTCGAAACTGGCACAATTTAAATTCTCACCCACATTTGGTTTGGACATGTATGTAGCCCAGAAAAGTTTAAAATTTAGGATAAAATTTTTAAAGGTGCAGTGAAGCAATATACAAGGTGGCGCAAAAGTAAGCTTCCGATGTTCAGCATATCGGTTGTGGCATGTGCAGTGTGTGCTGTTGCACCGTCTTGTTGGAACCACATGTTTTCCAATCCCAATTCATCAAGTTGCGGCAAAAAGAACTCGTTGATCATTGCTCAGTAGCGCTCAACATTCACAGTAACCGTTTGGCCCCAACCGATTATTGGTCAAATAAATAGTCAGCAATATTCCGCGTTCTGGAGCAGTGTAGCGTAACATTGTTTATTAACGTGTATTTCGCATGTGTTTACTACACAAATGTCAAAACAGAACTGACCTTAGGGGCCAATCGCAAAATTTATAGCATTTTCTGATAGGAGGATTACTTTTGCGCCACCCTGTACTAGTCATCCGTCAAAGTCATAGTTAGGCAGATCATTGGCCATGGGAGCAGAGCACCTATCCTCTGTGGCCAATCGCAATTAAATTATTTTCGCTTACAATGATTGAACTACAATTGCTTGGTCTAGTTCGGACTACTTTAAGAGTAGCATGTTCTTATCAGAAAGTTGACAACTGACATCTTATAGGACACCGACATATTAAAAAATACCAGCTCTTTATATGAAAAATAACCTTTGGCTGACTGGTTGAGCTTGGCCTTCATATTAATAGTTTGCGACTAGTTGGTTATGACTAGATGCCAATTTTTAGATTTTGGACAAATATCAGTCTCATTATAGTTCAAACTAAACCAAAACAATTTAAATTCAATCACGATGAGTGAAAATATTCCAAATTCCTGTACTCGGCTTATATGAGAGATTGATTGTAATCATGGTGCCCGCAGTGGAAAATTTTAAATAGAAAGGTCTACTAGGATTTTTCTAACTCTGTACATTTGGCTCAAGCAAAATATAAAGAATATAGGGAAGATGGATTGGCCGGTAAATTAAAAGTAATCTTTAAAATTTAATTGAATTTGATTGAATTCTATAAATCGTAAATTCCGACGATTTTTGAAACACTTAAAAGTTGTACTTTTGTAAGAATATTGAAACTAAAACCAAATAATATAAATCGTAAAAGCCTGTCAATTATTATCGGATTATATATATGAACCAGAGCTGGGGAGGTTAGGATTACGATTACATTTTGATTACTTATGATTACGATTATCTGTAATTATAATTATAAAAACTTTACGATTACGATTACTGTAATCCTAATCATAAAATTTACGACTACGATTACTGTAATTTTAATCCTAAAAAATGTGAGGATTACAATTACTGTAATCGTAATCGTTAATTTTATGATTACGATTACAGGAATCGTAGTCGTAAGGTTTTTATGATTACAATTACAGTAATCGTAATTATGAAAATGTTGATTACGAAAAAAAAATGCCTAAAATATGAAGCCCTCTGACGGGCACCCATATATTTGTTTATAGATTTGAAATACTACCTAAATTTGTTGCAAAATGAAAACGTAGTCTTGAAAGAAACTCTATTTGGTCCAGCAATGATCCCGACTAACCACCTCTGTTACTAACATAAATAAATGTGTTTCATTTTACTATTAATAGTGACAGTATTAGTAATCGGACGATACTACGGTGCCAATACTTGGGTAAAATTTGGCATCGTGGTAATCGTCAGCAGTTTTATTAACATACTAATAAAATATGGAATTATGCATTAAAGAATGGTACTAATTCGCCGGGTAAATTAATAACAACATTAAAATGAGATGGTTCAACACTTGGAATAAAGGGGAACCCAAGCATAATGAACAAGACATTTACAACTTGGTAATAAGACTTGTCGAAACTATTACAGTGGTTGATACTGACAGTTGCAATATACTTGAATCTTACACAAACAAAGGCTTTTATGAATTTGATGGTAAGCTTACGAAAACACACCAAGCAGTTCTTTTCATATCTGATTTTGTTTTTAATATTGCATACAGATGAAATTGAATCCCAGATTGAAAACATTACCAACGATGAATCTTTTCACTCGAGCTGAACTGCGCAACAGTTCTTTCAATATTTAAATGATCCAGAACCTGGGGAGGACATTTGGAAAAAGTACCCTCTATTAAAAAGAGCTTCTTTGCACTACAATAGAGCGGCTCTTTGCTTTTGTTGGAGTTGTAAACAATCCACGACGCCATGCTCTATCGGACCCTAATTTCGAAAGATTAGTCTTGCTTAAAGCAAATATGAATTTTTATACAACAAAATGATCCTAGGCTAGGAATTTGCGTTGATTTATTGTAATACACTAATATGAGCCCATTATTTTGAAAGTGGTATAAGTCAAAAATTTTAAAAATCTACTTTATCAGCTATTTCATATCAAATCCTAATAAAGTAACATAATCTGAAGAGATTAGCAGTATGCCATGAAAATTAACTCGATAAAATAGGTTTCTTTTTTGGTTGATAAACAAAATGCAGTTACAGTTTGTTTTGATAGCGGTATAAGTCAGTTTGTTCACAAAGCTTTGCAAAATAATTGGTAATTTTGTAATGGCTTCAGATAGCGGATCAGGTATGAAATCAAGTAATTCTTTTAATGTAAAAACGCACTATCTATAGTTAATTGTAGACATAATATGGCGAAGAAGTATAAGTTGTGCTCCCAAGAAATGGAAACGAATTAGACTAATATCATCTTCCGATGAATCCGTTCATACTTTAAAAGTGAGTTCGGAACCCTTGCAAATGGAAGAAAGCAACATGAAATCAAGAAAGAGGACACGAAATGAACGTAATTATGCACAAAATATAAGAAAAATGAAGAGGAATAGTGGAGAGGAATATGTGACAAAAGAGTCTAATCATGTGAGTGGTAAACTTTTCGAAAATAGAGATTGCCTTTGCTCCAAAAAGTGTATGAATGGAATTGGATATGAAGACAGAAAAAGTAATTTTGATTCTTTTTGGAAATTAGCAAATTTCGAAAAACAGAATTTGGTTCTGTATGGTTTGGTTCGAAAACAGACGATAAAACAAAGACGACCCAGAAATTACGAAGGATATTTGAGAAAATTTAGTTTAAAATATCATCTTAATGTACGGAATTCAGAAGTTTCTGTTTGCAAAACTATTTTTTGGATACCTTCAAAATATCTAACGGAAGATTAAGCCGTGCCTTAAATGCAAAAACACCTGGAATGGATGGTCGAGGCAAAATGGCTGGTTCATCTAGAAAAACAGATGATGAAAAAATTAAAGTGGTACGAGAACATATTCTGAGTTTTCCAGCATGTGAGAGCCATTACACGAGATCACATCACACTTCAGGTCGAAAGTATCTAAGGTCTGACTTAGATATTAAAAAAATGTATGAGCTGTATGTGAAAAAACGTGATGAAAATAATAATACATCACGTGTGAAGGAGTGGACTACAGGAAAATATTCAATACGGAGTTCAACTTAAATTTTCAAACTCCTCGTAAAGACACGTGCCAAAAGTGTGATTCGCTAAAACTAAAAATTGAAGCATCTAGTAATGAAAACGAGAAGTTGCATCTAATGGAAGTTCATGATTCACATCTTAACAGTGCCGAACAGGCTAGAAAAAGTTTAACAGATGACATACAAAAAGCAAAAGATAACCCGAGTGAATATTACGGATTCACATTTGATCTACAGAAAGCACTTCCTTATCCAAAACTTTCTGTTTCGGTAGCTTATTATAAGCGCAACATGTACGTATGTATACAATTTAGGGTTTCATAATTTCCAGAATGGAAATGCTAAAATGTATACCTGGGATGAAACAATCGCCTCAAGAGGATCACAGGAAGTTGCATCCTGCATCTTGAGGCACAATCGGGACATCACCACTCAAAAGCATGTCATAGCTTACAGTGTTGCCTGTTCAGGACAAAATCGTAACATTAACATAGCTTTAATATGGTTAAAAATTTTTCAGTTGTCTGATAATAATGTTGAAACAGTTGATCATAAATTTATGGTATCCGGCCATTCTTTTCTGCCAAATTATCGCGATTTTGGTTTGATAGAAACTAAAATTAAAAAATCGAATTATTTATACATTCCTGAGCATTATTATAATTTAATAGAATTATGTAAAAAGAGAAACCCATTTTTGGTAGTACAAATGGCTCAGAAAGATTTCATATCGACAAAAGAACTTAAAGAATCAACTAATAATAATAGAAAGAAAAACACCAATGGAGAAGCTGTGTCTGCTAAAAATTCAATCGATCAGATTTCTAAAAAACGAGCCATATAAGATGTTTTATAAAACTTCCTTGGATGACAATTCTGAATTCAAAGTATTAGACCTCTCACCTTAAAGAGGAAGACCTAGAATATACAAAAATATTGATTTGCCTCCATTATACACAACCACAAGACCAATAACCGAAGAAAAACGTAAAGATATGATGGATTTACTACCCTATATCCCGCCAATTTTTCACAAACACTTTATTTCCCTAAATACTGATAAATAATTTACTTATTTATAATGAAATGAATTTGAATAAAATTTTAATTGCTAATAAAAATGTTCTCTTAATGATGTAAGTCATTTATAAAGCCATTCAGTTAATTATGAAAGTGGTACAAGTCATTTTAACCATACAAAACAATAATTCCTTTTAGATATGGTTATAATTTTCACAACTATAATTAATATTTGTTTGTTGTCACTACTTTACTGTCGAAAAATCATATTCCATAATGCAAAAATATTTTTTAATCCTTTGAAATGCAAAACTCTTAATATATCACTTTCAAAATAATGGGCTCATATAATACTTTGAATTTCGATCTGGATTAAAAATAGTACCTGAAGTTCCATCTAATTGGAGAAAGCACTTTTTATTACATAAATTATAATTGAATGATTTAGATCTAAAAACAACTGAATAATTTGTTGGTTTCAAATGGTCATTATAACAAATTTTGAGCTGTATGCATTACAGGTGTTGCGGATTTATTTCATAGGTCTGTATGTTTCATACTGAGTTCCAAATATTCCGCCAGAATGATAACCTGAAATCGTAATCACAATTTGCATGATTACGATTACAGTAATCGTAATCCTTCACGATTACAATTACTGTAACCGTAATCGAAAAAAAACTTGATTACAAGTACAGTAATCGTAATCGTAAAATTCACAGGATTACAATTACAGTAATCGTAATTATAAAAATTTCTATTACGATTAATGTAATTGTAATCTTAAAAAATTGTACGATTGCGATTACTGTAATCGTAATCTAACAAAAATATGATTACGATTACTGTAATCGTAATCGTATGAATGTAGGGATTACAATTGCAGTAATCGTAATTGAAATGTAATCGTAATCCTAAGTTCCCCAGCTCTGATATGAACTACACGAGTTAGTTGTACAATATGCATGCCCCCAATGTAACTCGTTTTACGCCTCATCAATTTTTATACCTTTCATGAACATGAAATGGTATTATAACTTTGGTCCGATGTTTGTAAGATGAGAAGAAGAAGAGATATACCCACCAATAAGTATACCGAAATGATCAGGGCGATGAGCTGAGTCGATTTAGCTGGTCCCTCAATTTTTAGATATCTTGATGAAATTTGGTATGGAATCGCCATTTTGCATGAGATTAATCATTCGTCGGAATCAGCAAGATCCCATACATAGTTTCGATAAATGGGTTTTGGGCTATAAATTTTGCAATTAAAAAGCTAGGAACGTAAAGTTTTGCAGGTTTGGTAAGTATTAAGTATGTAATGTGTGTAGTGAAAATCAGCGAGATCGGGCCTACTTAACATATAGCTGCCATACAATCGATTGTTCCGATAAATGGGGTTTGGGCTATGTATCTTTAAATTATCAGTTTTTCAGAGTTTTTACTAATTATGAGTAAGGATCGGATGCTCAAAACCGTGATGCGTATTCATGAAAGGTATAAAGTCTTGGGCACAGTCGAACACAGCCCTTTTCTTGTTTCAACTGGTTTAATTATAGTCACATATGAACTAGTTTCATAAATCTCTTAAAATGTTAGTTAATGAACTGTAATGTTTGCTGACTAGTTTTGCTGTTGACTGCATGATAAATAAAGCAACAACATAACAACAACAAAAAGTTATTTTTGAAATTTATATGTGCATGAATCGCAGCTTATTATATTATATAATTAACTTGAATGTTCATGTAGACAACCCATTCTCCTCCAAATTCTCCATTCTACAAATTTTTCCTTAATAGCTTTCCACTGCTACTTTCAGTCATTGCTTATATAACTTTTATCTATTGAATTACCATTTTCCATTCACTTATTTTCATATTCACGCATTTTTATTAATTTTCTGTGTGAACTTTGTATTATATTTTTTGGACGTCACATCTCGAAATGTTTATTTCTCTTCCGTACTGCCTGTGCTGATAAACCTGCCAACATATCCAGGTTTCACAACCGACTACCTCCGCACAGCCAAGCAAGACACAACATCTCGTAGGTATCAGCTGGCTTCGGAGATGTACACGTGTCGGTAAACAACTTTTGTGCTCAGCTGACTGCCATTTTTTACCTCTCTCTCTGTTGTTGCAGCGACAGTACTTTGCTCTGCCACTCTCTCACAGCTATAAGTTCCACACGGTTTTCGAGCATACACTTTGATAACTGCTCTCACTCGGCGAAGTAAGTTACCGCTAGTCGCTTGGTGCTTCCTTTGTTTCGAAAATGGCACTATCATACGTTTACTTGTATTTATATACTTAGCTATCCTTCGTCCTACCACTCTATGAATATTCGACTTGTTTGCCCATGCCCAACAAAACTAGACCAGTTGGCGCTATCTTGCTCAGTCAAGCAAAGTCGCGTGGATTCGCTGATAAGAACTCAAGACGTAAATATGTATAATGTATACTTTTTAATAAACGCAACTCTGGGTGCTCATATCACACCAAATATATGTATAGGCACGTGTAGTGTGGATTGTGTTGCAGACTTTACACTTCCCAATACATTAAGTGCTTCTAGTTTTAATTAATTAAATTTCAATTTCAATTGCGCTTAACCGAGTCCTCTGATTATTCAAAGCTATGGTAAAGAAATGTCCGTAATTAAGGAACATGAGGTGAAAAGTAATTTTATAAAGTATGTACTGTATCTTCGCAACCTTACGAGGTGTGTTCAAAAAGTATCGCAAATTTTGTGTTTTTTCAAAAATTATTTATTTATTCATGAATATCTATTTTGTCCCCTTCAAAGTAATCCCCATAAGATATTATACACTTGTGCCAACGGTTTTTCCAATCTTCGAAGCACTTCAAAAAATCATTTTTTTGTATCTTGTTCAGCTCCTCCTTCGATGCCGTCTTTATCTCGTCAAGAGAAGCGTAACGTCGTCCTTTTATGGGCCTCTTCAGTTTAGGGAACAAGAAAAAGTCACAGGGGGCCAGATCTGGGGAATACGGTGGCTGCGGCATCATTAGTGTGTTGTTTTTGGCCAAAAAGTCGCGCACAAGCAACGATGCGTGAGCAGGGGCGTTATCGTAGTGCAAAAGCCAATTTTTGTTCTTCCACAAATCCGGGCGTTTCTGGCGGATTGCTTGGCGCAAATTGCGCATAACTTGCAGGTAATATTCCTTATTGACCGTTCTTCTCTGTGGCAAGAACTCACGATGCACCAAGCCTCTGCAATCGAAGAAAACTGTCAGCAAAACTTTCACATTCGACCGAACTTGGCGGGCTTTTTTCGGTCTTGGTTCGTGCGGCAGCTTCCATTGAGATGATTGAGCTTTGGTTTCCACGTCATAACCATAAACCCACGATTCGTCACCAGTTATGACCCTCTGGAGCAAATTTGGGTCGTCGCGGACAGAGTTTAACATCTCATTAGCAATGTTCATGCGATGCTGTTTTTGGTCACAATTGAGCAATTTTGGTACGAATTTCGCGTAAAAATCGAAGACGATCCAAAACACGTGCAAGCAAAGCAGCTGTCAACAATTAACTGAACATTCAAAATGGCCGAGCTTGTCGGCATAAGTGAGAGACATGAGTACCAACATAAGGCCACAAAAAATTCGAAATTCGAATATACGTAACCAGCGAAAATTCAAAATTCGCGATACTTTTTGAACACACCTCGTATAAATAACTAAACCGATATTGATGAAATTTTCACAGTGGTTCACTGGTTACAGTATAGACTGTATATAATTTTGGTAAAGTGGGCGGTGCCACGCCCCCATGCTATATAAAGTTATAATTTTGTATAGGCGTCCACGGTACTTAACCGATCTTTATGAAATGTGCGCAGTAGATTCTTGGATTCACTGGTTCCAGCATAGGCTATATATAATTTTGAAAAGTGTAGACAGTATACCTCGTTTCATGTTTCGCAATTTTATTTAACACGGTTATGAAGTTAATAATAGTTGAAATTTTACATTTTGTTCATTTATATGTGGGCGGTACCACGCCCATTTTCCAAAATTAAAAAAAAATCATTAATAAGATCATCAGGTCATTGTAACTACGAAATTCCAGCATTCCATCTGCATCAGTGAATGAGATATGGCATGTTCCGGTTTCCTACCTCTCTTTTAGAAAATTTGGTCTAAACATGGGCGTGGTCGTCTACCGATTTTGCTCATTTTCCGTTGGCGTACTCTACATGTCTTTAGTATACCTCGTCTTAAGTTTCGCAATTCTATCTTACACCGTTTTGAAGTTATTAACAGTCGAATTTGAAATTTGCTTGCCTCACCGCCCACTTTTCAAAATTTTGCAAAATCTTATAAAGAATAAGAAAATTCATGTAAGTACCAAATTATTGCTTTTTTATACCAACAATTTTTGTTGATTTACGGCCTGTACATTTTCAAGTATTCATGAAACGAGCTCAAGGCCAAGAATAATAATTTTTCACTTTTGGAATTTTTTATGAAAATTATTATTGTTTTTATTTATTAATAATCATTTTAATTAATTATTAAAAGTTTTTTGGATTGAATAGAGTAGGAAAAATGTTTAGAGACAACTGCCATAGCTTTTCTTATAGATCCATTTCGGAAGCTGCTAGACTTCACTCATCAGAGAAATTTTGGCACGCATTGCTAACCATTAAGCTAACAATACGCTGGTTTTGATGTCATCTAAACTCCTAGTTCTATTCATTTTTTTACCATATGCATGAACCACTTCCGCCATTTGGCAGTTAGTAGTGTGATCATGATGGATTTTTGACAGCTCTGTTTTATCATCAGAACTGCCTTTCCGTGTGCTCTCGGTTTTTGTTATTGCTTTTTTATACCAACAATTTTTGTTGATTTACGGCCTGTACATTTTCAAGTATTCATGAAACGAGCTCAAGGCCAAGAATAATAATTTTTCACTTTTGGAATTTTTTATGAAAATTATTATTGTTTTTATTTATTAATAATCATTTTAATTAATTATTAAAAGTTTTTTTGGATTGAATAGAGTAGGAAAAATGTTTAGAGACAACTGCCATAGCTTTTCTTATAGATCCATTTCGGAAGCTGCTAGACTTCACTCATCAGAGAAATTTTGGCACGCATTGCTAACCATTAAGCTAACAATACGCTGGTTTTGATGTCATCTAAACTCCTAGTTCTATTCATTTTTTTACCATATGCATGAACCACTTCCGCCATTTGACAGTTAGTAGTGTGATCATGATGGATTTTTGACAGCTCTGTTTTATCATCAGAACTGCCTTTCCGTGTGCTCTCGGTTTTTGTTATTGCTTTTTTATACCAACAATTTTTGTTGATTTACGGCCTGTACATTTTCAAGTATTCATGAAACGAGCTCAAGGCCAAGAATAATAATTTTTCACTTTTGGAATTTTTTATGAAAATTATTATTGTTTTTATTTATTAATAATCATTTTAATTAATTATTAAAAGTTTTTTGGATTGAATAGAGTAGGAAAAATGTTTAGAGACAACTGCCATAGCTTTTCTTATAGATCCATTTCGGAAGCTGCTAGACTTCACTCATCAGAGAAATTTTGGCACGCATTGCTAACCATTAAGCTAACAATACGCTGGTTTTGATGTCATCTAAACTCCTAGTTCTATTCATTTTTTTACCATATGCATGAACCACTTCCGCCATTTGACAGTTAGTAGTGTGATCATGATGGATTTTTGACAGCTCTGTTTTATCATCAGCAGCTTCCGAAATGGATCTATAAGAAAAGCCATGGCAGTTGTCTCTAAACATTTTTCCTACTCTATTCAATCCAAAAAACTTTTAATAATTAATTAAAATGATTATTAATAAATAAAAACAATAATAATTTTCATAAAAAATTCCAAAAGTGAAAAATTATTATTCTTGGCCTTGAGCTCGTTTCATGAATACTTGAAAATGTACAGGCCGTAAATCAACAAAAATTGTTGGTATAAAAAAGCAATAACAAAAACCGAGAGCACACGGAAAGGCAGTTCTGATGATAAAACAGAGCTGTCAAAAATCCATCATGATCACACTACTAACTGTCAAATGGCGGAAGTGGTTCATGCATATGGTAAAAAAATGAATAGAACTAGGAGTTTAGATGACATCAAAACCAGCGTATTGTTAGCTTAATGGTTAGCAATGCGTGCCAAAATTTCTCTGATGAGTGAAGTCTAGCAGCTTCCGAAATGGATCTATAAGAAAAGCTATGGCAGTTGTCTCTAAACATTTTTCCTACTCTATTCAATCCAAAAAACTTTTAATAATTAATTAAAATGATTATTAATAAATAAAAACAATAATAATTTTCATAAAAAATTCCAAAAGTGAAAAATTATTATTCTTGGCCTTGAGCTCGTTTCATGAATACTTGAAAATGTACAGGCCGTAAATCAACAAAAATTGTTGGTATAAAAAAGCAATAACAAAAACCGAGAGCACACGGAAAGGCAGTTCTGATGATAAAACAGAGCTGTCAAAAATCCATCATGATCACACTACTAACTGTCAAATGGCGGAAGTGGTTCATGCATATGGTAAAAAAATGAATAGAACTAGGAGTTTAGATGACATCAAAACCAGCGTATTGTTAGCTTAATGGTTAGCAATGCGTGCCAAAATTTCTCTGATGAGTGAAGTCTAGCAGCTTCCGAAATGGATCTATAAGAAAAGCTATGGCAGTTGTCTCTAAACATTTTTCCTACTCTATCCAATCCAAAAAACTTTTAATAATTAATTAAAATGATTATTAATAAATAAAAACAATAATAATTTTCATAAAAAATTCCAAAAGTGAAATATTATTATTCTTGGCCTTGAGCTCGTTTCATGAATAGTACCAAATTATGTTATTATACCTGTATCAGTTAATTAGATATGGGCAATTCAATATTTCTACCTCCTTTCCATAAACCTTTTATGAAGAGAAGGCGTGGTCGGAAAGCGATGTCGTTTATTTTCTATGGGTTCATTTATCACAACAATAGTATGCCTCCTACGAAATTTCACTATACAAGCGTAAACGGTTCTGAAGTTATTGTACTTGTACACGCTGGGTATAAAAAAATTAAGTGCAGAGGGTATACTTAAGAAAAGGGGCATATTCTAGAGAAAATGCAAGAGGAAGGGCTAAAAAAAGAAGAGCAGGGTGATGAAGATGAAGGCTAGAGCAAGGAGAGAAGAATGAACATTTTGCACATCTAATTCGTAAGTTTGAAAAATGTGAATTCTTGTGCTGACTAAGCATTATTTTTTGCGTGAAAACCTATCAGCGAACAAAGTAAAGACTGTGTTCCATCAATTTCAATGAAAGAAATTTGCATGAAAACCTAGACTTTTAAGGCGTTTCTATACCGTTATTGTTCCACAAGTAAGTAAGGACACAGTATTTTTATATGCTGTACCAAAACGTTTAACGAAACTGTGAGAAACGATTCTCCTTCGTAAGAAAACTAGTAACAATTTCCTGGAAACGGTTCCAGCAGAAACAAAACCTGTTCCGAAACTGTCCACAGATCTGTTCACAAGAACAGAACTGTAACGGAAACGCTAGATTTGGAAAAAAAAAACTAGTAACGCTACCCTAGTAACGAAACTGTAACGAAACGTCCAGGTATAGAAACAAAAATTGTGATGAGACTTCAGGAACGTAATCAAAAATAGTGACAGCAAACTATATGAAGTACATTTATGAGTACGGATTACATTAATAATTATCAATAGATATTTGAAGCCTTCAGTGCAATAATGTACTAAGCCCAAATTAGTTAAATTGAGATAAAAACAAACATGTTTATTTTTTTATACCTAGTAGTGCTAAGCACACAATATGTTCAGGACGAAAAGAGAAATTGATTAAGCCATGTCCGTCCGTCCGTCCATCCGTCTGTGGACACGATAACTTGAGTATATTTTGAGATATCTTAATGAAATTTGGTATGCAGGTTCCTTGGCACTCATCTCCGAGCGCTATTTAAAATGATCGAAATCGGATGAAAGCCACGCCTACTTTTTATATATAGAACATTTTCGAAAATACAAAAAAAGTAATTATTCAGTACATACATAATACACTTATAAGGATGAAATTTGGTGTGTACATTAACGTTAAGGCAGAAAATAAATTTTTCAAGAAATTTTTGCAAACGGGAGTGGCACCGCTCACTTTTGATTAAGTCAAATTTAGAAACAATAGTAATCTTAAATCAAAAGCCGTTCAAGATTTCTAAACGAAATTTAGCACACATATTTACATTATTACAAGGTATGTTCGGGATAAAAATGGGCGAAATCGGTTAAGGTCCACGCCCACTTTTATACGAAAGATTTTAAAAAGGATTATAGCTATATTTAATAGGCAATAACATTGCGTACAAAAGCTTTATATCATTTCTATTTCACTTTCAAAATGTCCATAATGGGCGTGGTCCCGCCCCTTTTAAAATGGATTATTCCACAAAACTTTTTATGCCATAACTCCGCCAACAATTGATTTAACGAAAGAATATTTAGCAAAAATGTTGTGCATATAAAGATAAAGATATAAACAAAGTTTTTTAACATAGTTGTGAAAAATTTATTTGCAAAATGTAGAACGCGATATTTTTATAACTATGCAAGCTATATCAATAATAACATAATAAGTTTTTAAGCAAAACTCGACCGCACAAAAATTTTGTGGATTTTGGAGAAGTAGGCGTTGCTCCGCCCACTTTTCAGCACAAAAATTCTGTTATTATCACAGGCGATTGCTTGTAGCTTGAACTGGATATTTCAATCAGAATTGGTCAGTTGCCACTCAATAGTATTTAGTATACTCCAGCAAAAATTTAGCAAATCGGTTTGCATATAAGTAAAGTATCCGGGCAAGTATACCCAACTGCAATAGGGAAGTTATATACGTTTTTTGATTTTCATACCTTTAATGAACATGAAATGTTTGTAAGTATGAGAAGAAAAGAGTTCGTTGTTGTTGTTGTTGTTAACAGTGCTTCGCCCTGCCCCAGATTGGACAGGGTTACACTGAAATAACAGCCCTTGGCCGGGTGAAAAAACCCGGGTCATTCCGGTGCGATAGAACCGGCTGTTGTGGGAATGAGAAAAGAGTTCGTCTCTCCGTCCATCTGTCTGTCTATGTGAACGCAAAATTTTACAAACATAAAATGTGCATGTATTGGAATTTTGAGAAAATGTGGTTAGTAGTTGTTGGTAGGGAAGCTATTTATATACAAATAAATTAATGGCGGCCGCCGTGGTGTGGCGGTAGTGTTGCCGGCCTACCATACCGAAGCTTCAAGGTTTGAGTCCTGAGACAGGTAACATCAAAAGTGGGTTGCCCATCGGCAGTGGTTTGGCAAACTCTCCGAGTGTTTTTCTGCTATGGAAGGCTTTTCAGCAAAAATGCATCTCCTTTGTAGATACCGTCGGCAAAACCTGTAGATCCCGCCAATTTGTAGGAAAAAGTTCAAAGCGACACACCACAATTTGGAAGGGAAACTCGGCGCAATAATCTCTTAGGAGGTTTATGATGATATACCTGTTGTATAGCGCGCCATACATTTATATTTTTTTTTAAATTAATTTACCCCTTAGAACTCATAACAGAAGTGCTTTTATTGAAAACAACCAGCTGGCTATATATATATATAAATAACTAGCATTTACCCGCGGCTCCGCTCGCAACAAAGAAATAAAAAAAATAACTAAGCTTCTTTTGAAAACATTTTTATTTATCAAACAGATAAGTTTTAAAGTTCACACATTTCTTAAAATAATGATAAAGTTTACATAAGAAAATAGCCCTTATATTTTTATCACAACTTAATGTTAAATGTATTTTTTACATACCTACATTAATTTTTCAAGCAACCATGTCTGGAAACAGAATTTTTTGATAAGTTAGGCAGCTATTTAGTTTATTTATTACATTACAAAATTAAAAATAAAATTGAAGAGAAAATATCTTATAATGAAGCTTAGACAGTAACATTAAATGTTGTGTGTCTACATAGCACATATATAGTTTTTGCTAACGTTTGAAGTTTATGTAATAATAGAATTCAATTTATATTTTTTTAATTTCGAGTTTTTAAACAACATATCCCATTAAATATAATCTTATTTCTTATTTGTGTTATAAATACGTAAGGTTGTGAGTGAGTGTATTTGAAGTCTTTCTTAAAAAGATATACGAGGTGTGTTCAAAAAGTATCGCGAATTTTGTGTTTTTTCAAAAATTATTTATTTATTCATGAATATCTATTTTGTCCCCTTCAAAGTAATCCCCATGAGATATTATACACTTGTGCCAACGGTTTTTCCAATCTTCGAAGCACTTCAAAAAATCATTTTTTTGTATCTTGTTCAGCTCCTCCTTCGATGCCGTCTTTATCTCGTCAAGAGAAGCGTAACGTCGTCCTTTCATGGGCCTCTTCAGTTTAGGGAAAAGTCACAGGGGGCCAGATCTGGGGAATACGGTGGCTGCGGCATCATAAGTGTGTTGTTTTTGGCCAAAAAGTCGCGCACAAGCAACGATGCTTGAGCAGGGGCGTTATCGTGGTGCAAAAGCCAATTTTTGTTCTTTCACAAATCCGGGCGTTTCTGGCGGATTGCTTCGCGCAAATTGCGAATAACTTGCAGGTAATATTCCTTATTGACCGTTCTTCCCCGTGGCAAGAACTCATTATGTACCACGCCCCTGCAATCGAAGAAAACTGTCAGCAAAACTTTCACATTCGACCGAACTTGGCGCGCTTTTTTCGGTCTTGGTTCGTGCGGCAGCTTCCATTGCGATGATGTTCACGCGATGCTATTTTTGGTCACAATTGAACAATTTTGGTACGAATTTCGCGTAAAAATCGAAGACGATCCAAAACACGTGCAAGCAAAGCAGCTGTCAACAATTAACTGAACATTCAAAATGGCCGAGCTTGTCGGCATAAGTGAGAGACATGAGTAAAAACATAACGCCACAAAAGATTCGAAATTCGAATATACGTAACCAGCGAAAATTCAAAATTCGCGATACGTTTTGAACACACCTCGTAGACACAATTTTTAATTTTCATGCTATTATTTAAAAAATTATTATTTTCCGAGTGAAAGGAGAAATGATTGTTATATTTGGAGTGAAATGAAAAAATTAAAAAAAAACTTTAATTTTCTGAGCGAAATAAAAAAATTTTAAAATATCTTTTCTTCAGAGCGAAGTGAAAAATTGAAAAGTAACTCTTACTTTCCGAATGAAATGAAAAAACTTAAAAAGAACATTTATTTTCCGAGTGAACTAAAAAATATCGAAAAATAACCTTTTTTCACAGAGATATGAAGTAATTCAAAAAATACTTTTATTTTCCGGCTGAAATGAATAAATCACGCTGGACGAAATTATAAAAAATTTTAATTTTGTATTCCTCGTGAAATGAGAAAAATAACTTTTATATTCTGACCGATAACTCAGTTATCGATTAATTGATCGAAATATTGCAGGGTCCAAAAGAATACTGTGGCCTTCCCCATTCGTTTGATACCAATATTGTATGCAAATTCAGTGGTTGTAGGGTAACCACATTCTGACCGATAACTCAGTTATCGATTAATTGATCGAAATATTGCAGAGTCCAAAAGAATCCTGTGACCTTCCCCTTTCGTTTGATACCCATATTGTATGCAAATTCAGGGGTTTTGGAGCAACCACATTCTGACCGATAACTCAGTTATCGATGAATTTTATGCAAATTCAGTGGTTTTGGAGAAACCACATTCTGACCGATAACTCAGTTATCGATTATTTGATCGAAATATTGCAGAGTCCAAAAGAATCCTGTGACCTTCCCCCTTCGTTTGATACCCATATTGTATGCAAATTCAGTGGTTGTAGGGTAACCACATTCTGACCGATAACTCAGTTATCGATTAATTGATCGAAATATTGCACAGTCCAAAAGAATCCTGTGACCTTCCCCTTTCGTTTGATACCCATTTTGTATGCAAATTCAGGGGTTTTGGAGCAACCACATTCTGACCGATAACTCAGTTATCGATGAATTGTATGCAAATTCAGTGGTTTTGGAGAAACCACACTCTGACCGATAACTCAGTTATCGATTATTTGATCGAAAAATTGCAGAGTCCAAAAGAATCTTGCGACCTTCCCCTTTCGTTTGATACCCATGTTGTATGCAAATTCAGTTGTTTTTATGTAACCACATTCTGACCGATAACTCAGTTATCGATTAATTGATCGAAATATTGTAGAGTCTAAAAGAATCCTGTGACCTTCCCCTTTTGTTTGATACCCATATTGTATGCAAATTCAGTGGTTTTAGGGTAACCACATTCAGCCCGATAACTCAGTTATCGATTAATTGATCGAAATATTGCAGAGTCCAAAATAATCCCGTTGCCGTCCCCTTTCGTTTGATATCCATATTGTATGCAAATTCAGGGGTTTTAGAGCAACCACATTCTGCGCGATAACTCAGTTATCGATGAATTGTATGCAAATTCAGTGGTTTTGGAGCAACCACATTCTGACCGATAACTCAGTTATCGATGAATTGATCGAAATATTGCAGAGTCCCAAAGAATCCTGTGGCCTTCCCCTTTCGTTTGATACCCATATTGTATGCAAATTCAGGGGTTTTGGAGCAACCACATTCTGACCGATAACTCAGTTATCGATGAATTGTATGCAAATTCAGTGATTTTGGAGCAACCACATTCTGACCGATAACTCAGTTATCGATTAATTGATCGAAATATTGCAGAGCCCAAAAGAATCCTGTGGCCTTCCCCTTGCGTTTGATATCCATATTGTATGTAAATTCAGGGGTTTTTGGGCGACCCCATTCTTACCGATAACTCAGTTATCGATAAAGCTATCGAAATATTGCAGAGTCCAAAAGAATACTGTGGCCTCCCCATTCGTTTGATACCCATATTGCATGCAAATTCAGGGGTTTTAGAGCAACCACATTCTGACCGATAACTCAGTTATCGATTAATTGATCGAAATATTGCAGAGTCCAAAATAATCCTGTTGCCTTCCCCTTTCGTTTGATATCCATATTGTATGCACATTCAGGGGTTTTGGAGCAACCACATTCTGACCGATAACTCAGTTATCGATGAATTGTATGCTAATTCAGTGGTTTTGGAGCAACCACATTCTGGCCGATAACTCAGTTATCGATGAATTGATCGAAATATTGCAGAGTCCCAAAGAATCCTGTGGCCTTCCCCTTTCGTTTGATACCCATATTGTATGCAAATTCAGGGGTTTTAGAGCAACCACATTCTGACCGATAACTCAGTTATCGATTAATTGATCGAAATATTGCAGAGCCCAAAAGAATCCTGTGGCCTTCCCCTTGCTTTTGATATCCATATTGTATGCGAATTCAGGGGTTTTTGGGCGACCCCATTCTTACCGATAACTCAGTTATCGATAAAGCTATCGAAATATTGCAGAGTCCAAAAGAATACTGTGGCCTCCCCATTCGTTTGATACCAATATTGTTTGCAAATTCATGGGTTTTTGGGCAACCACATTCTGATCGATAACTCAGTTATCGACTAATTTATCGAAATGTTGCAAAGTCCAAAAGAATACTGTGGCCTTCCCCTTTCGTTTGATATCCATATTGTATACAAATTCAGGGGTTTTTTGGCAACCCCATTCTGACCGATAACTCAGTTATCGATTAATTGATCGAAATATTGCAGAGTCCAAAAGAATCCTGTGGCCTCCCCATTCGTTTGATACCCATATTGCATGCAAATTCAGGGGTTTTAGAGCAACCACATTCTGACCGATAACTCAGTTATCGATTAATTGATCGAAATATTGCAGAGTCCCAAATAATCCTGTTGCCTTCCCCTTTCGTTTGATATCCATATTGTATGCAAATTCAGGGGTTTTGGAGCAACCACATTCTGACCGATAACTCAGTTATCGATGAATTGTATGCAAATTCAGTGGTTTTGAAGCAACCACATTCTGGCCGATAACTCAGTTATCGATGAATTGATCGAAATATTGCAGAGTCCCAAAGAATCCTGTGGCCTTCCCCTTTCGTTTGATACCCATATTGTATGCAAATTCAGGGGTTTTAGAGCAACCACATTCTGACCGATAACTCAGTTATCGATTAATTGATCGAAATATTGCAGAGCCCAAAAGAATCCTGTGGCCTTCCCCTTGCGTTTGATATCCATATTGTATGCGAATTCAGGGGTTTTTGGGCGACCCCATTCTTACCGATAACTCAGTTATCGATAAAGCTATCGAAATATTGCAGAGTCCAAAATAATCCTGTTGCCTTCCCCTTTCGTTTGATATCCATATTGTATGCAAATTCAGGGGTTTTGGAGCAACCACATTCTGACCGATAACTCAGTTATCGATGAATTGTATGCAAATTCAGTGGTTTTGGAGCAACCACATTCTGGCCGATAACTCAGTTATCGATGAATTGATCGAAATATTGCAGAGTCCCAAAGAATCCTGTGGCCTTCCCCTTTCGTTTGATACCAATATTGTTTGCCAATTCATGGGTTTTTGGGCAACCACATTCTGATCGATAACTCAGTTATCGACTAATTTATCGAAATGTTGCAAAGTCCAAAAGAATACTGTGGCCTTCCCCTTTCGTTTGATATCCATATTGTATGCACATTTTAAGGTTTTAGGGCACCAAATTGCATAAATTCATTGGATAAAATAAATTTTTGGGTTAGTTGAGTCACATTAGTGCCCATAACTCCATAACCATGTGAGGTATTGAGATTTCATGAAACTTGTTACCTATCCGAGACAAAGTGTGCAAAATTTCGTACAGATCGGTGCTGTAGTTTGGGCGTGAAAACATTTCAAACACACTCACTCACTCACAAACTTACGCATTTATAATATAAGTAAGATATAAATTAAAGGTGGCTTAAAACACTTTTGCATACAACTTTAGGTTTTATACTTCCTATTAATGCCGTTAGTTGAGAATTGTTACCTCTCTGGGCTAGTCCGTTATTGCATTGACAGCCTCATTTCATTTTCTAACGTTAATTCATACATATTTTTTTATTGCAAAGTCTTCATCCTAGTTTTTCCTCGCCTTGAATTTCTCATTGTACCTGATAACTAATATATCATTCAATATACTCGATTTAATATTTGTTCGCGGTGACCAATTTATGTAGTGCACACCGACAAGAGCCCTTCAACGCTAACTTCGTTGCGGCTGCGCCATTTAAAATGTTTTCCACCAAAGTAGAATATCAACCTATGGCGGTTTTGTTGTTGATTCTCGACCGGCAGTCATCAACACCTTTCGTTTGATACCCATATTGTACCAATACATTTTGGGTCACCCTGGTCCACATGCTACTTGATGATCCCTCACATAAATTTTTCTTTAATATCTGCAATGTACATACATCGACCTGTCACAATTTTATTATTTGTAGAGATTTACACTCATTTTATTACTCTTGGGCTAAAGTTAAAATCAAATTGGATCAATCAATAATAATACAAATAAAAACCATTCAGCCATTTATTGTTTTGCTCACCATTTGTTGCCCCTTTTTCGAGTATGGGCCCACCCCAGCCCTCTACCCCTCTCACTACGCCACTGGTACTTGTCTTATACAGACTCCATGTAAATAAGTGGCGCTTAACACTTTCATGAATGCTGGGTTTTGGTATTGCGAAGTAGTGCCAGAGTTTGACTCACTAGTTGGAATAGATGTGATTGTTGATGCAGCGCTGGGTGGTCGTTCATAATGATAGGTAGTTGTATCCTCGATTTTGTTGTTTTTTCCCAGAGATTCAGCAATGTGTTCAGTGATGTGCTTGAACTTGTAATAGTACATCGTAGATTTTTTAATAAAAAGGAAAAAATTTGAATTTTTGTATGACATTTCTTTATTGGGAGCTTTTCACCTTTCATATGGTGAACCATGATTCAATAACAAAAAAAAAAGTGCAAAAGTGCACGATTCCTCGGAAACAAAGTACGCCGGTTTGAGTGAGAATCATCATAAACCGGAGAAGGTAGAAAGGTGGTTTTTAGAAAAAGTAATTTGGACAGGAATGGCGTGAGTGAAAATAAAGTTGAAGATAATTCGGATGACAGAAGACTGTGATAAAATACTGCAGTAATAATAATACTGATCTGATAAGAGATCTTCCTTGTGGTCGGAGTGTACTTGAGCAATAAAGGAGATGAAAAAGTTAATAACATAATTTTACTCTGGTCACCTTCTTGTAGCAGCTGGAATGCAGCTTTAAGGATTTGTTCGACTTCTTGAACGATAGGCTCAAGGATAGGTGCCTCTTATGACGGACAGACCCTCTATTCGCTGGCCAGTAGCTGTCGAGAGATCGCCTCCATCTTGACCAGAGTATTATTTCTTTTTCCGTCAAAGTTTATTGCAGTGACTCGTATTGATACATGTTATTCAGAAAGGCGCAAAGAAACTATGATAAACGATACTTCTTTGTAACAAAACTATAAGCACAACGATGATCACAGGAACAAAATTGTAACAGAAACGCGAAATATAGAAACAAAATTAGTAACGCTACCTCAGTAACGACACTGTAACATTTCAACAAAGTGCGCCACCTGACTATCTTTTGCCAGCTGACGCCAAAAAAAACCGCCAAGGGATCGCATATCGTTCTCCACTTGGTGTATTGGGGGCCTCCCTCTGCTTCCATAGGTGGTTTCCTACAAGAATACCTTCCTGGCTGGAGCATCTTCTTCCTTTCGAGCACATACAACTCATTATTAAACCTTATTCGAAGAACCTTTCTCTGGTATACTCCAAGGCTCTACTCATCTGTGGCTGTCATCGTCCAAGCTTCTGCTCCATATTGCAGGCCGGGTATTAAGAGCTACTTGTAGAGCGTGCTTTTGGTTCGTCGAGAGAGAACTTCGCTTCTTATTGCCTACTTAGTCCAAAGTAACATTTATTGGCTTAAGGTTTTGGCAGTTTTGTTAGGTTATTACGGGTCAGAGTTTATGTTAAGCATTTTTTAAAATTGAAATTACTCAAAAACTACGAAACCGATTTTAAATATTCTTATACCAGTCGATAGGTATTTTGATTCCCTTGAATTTAATATGCATATTATTTAAGTTTTGATTATCGTTATTGTAAAAAAAACATTAGTATGTATTTTACTATAGTACGGTGTACTGCTTCATGTATTCCCATGTTGTTGTTGACACAAGCACGGTTGTTATAAACATGAGTTATACATGGATGTGTATATATTGTGGGAGGAGCCCCGGCATTCCCTATGCAGTAAACCCAGTACAAATGCGATTCCTTAAAGAATTACTCACTCCAGGAAGGATATTTCCCTAGAATTTGATCAGGTCCACCGGTTCCGAAGTTGGGAGTTAAGGTAAATACGTAGGGGCCGGCCACCGGTATTAAAACATATAGTTCATAAGGTATTTCAACTAAAAAACATGTAAAATAACTTCGACAATACTTTTTTTAGGAAAAGTTGAATGTAAGGAAAAGTTTTACAGTTAATACATTAAACATGTACACCAAATTAAAGGGAATCGAAATACCTATCGAATGGTATAAAAAGAATTAATATCGGTTCCGTGGTTTTTGAGTAATTTCAATTTAAAAAAATACTTAATATGAACTTTGACTTTGACTTAATATAAACTTTAACTTTTGCTGTTGTTTCCCCTAAAAAAAAACACACCATTATATTTATTTTATTGATATCTATCGATACCAATTTTTTTTTTATTCCAGAGTTTGCGGTATTCTGCATTTGTTCCGTTAAAAGTGTAATATTATACAAAATTTTAAAAAAGTTGGTTTCAGAAAATATATTAATTTGCACTATTATTAAGATCGACTTTTGGCGGTGTAGTGTAGTCGTGGACGTTTAAAATTTGAGACATTCCGGTATGTAGCTATGGCTGTATTAAAATTTTGTCCCTGCATACTTATACACTTACTTAGGTCAATCGTGACATTAAAGCTGTTCGTTATGTGATTCGAAGTCTTGTTTTTAACAAAACTTTACTACTATAAAGCAACAGTTTTAAATCAACTTCTGTTTTAAGTTTGCATGAATAATAGGAGCCAATCCTATCTTATTGAAACTTATCACCATTGTTTAATTATACAAGGTTTGTCAGCCATTGACGTTTTTGACAGTTGGCGACTTGAAGCTCCCTGATTACAAAAACTTTTGAAAATTGAACTAAAAACTCAAAATCTTAATACAGACGAAATTGTTAATTTGACAGCTAACCGTACAAAATACGTCAATTAAACTCCGGTTAACGATTACCGGCTTTTATCAAAGCGTCCCTTGCGCCAATTAGAGACGCCAAGCGATCGCAGATCGTTCTTCATTCGCACTACATGGCCAGACCAACGTATCCGCTGGGTTTTAGTTCGTTGGAAAATGTCGATGTTTGCGAGGAGCTCATTCAACTCATTATTTAATCTTCTACGGTAAACACCGTCGGCATCGAGTAAAGGCCCAAAAATCCTTCGAAGAACCTTTCTCTCGAATAAGTGGAGTTAGTCTAGTTTTAGTAACCAGATAAGATTAGAAATAAATAATTAGATAAGCAGACCCGTCAGACGTCCTGGCGAAAAATTTGATTCTAATTCCTTTTTATTCTCCTGCCACTCCAAATCCCTCCCTTCTTCTTCTTCCATCTCGTTTTTCTCTTTTTCCTTACTATATTCCTATCCCTCTTTTTATAATTTTTATTGGAATTTAAGCTTTTCCTAAAAATAATAAAAGGTACGATCTCTCAAGATGGACCAAATTACTCCCGTGTAGCCACTAGACTTAATAATTGGATTAGGCCTATTGGGGAAACCACGTTAAAAAATGTGCGCCAAACTCTACCTCAGGTGGTGTGGAAATGAGTTTATCGAAAAAATTTAAAACCTTTTCAGGAATACCTGTGAAAATTCGCCTTTGAATTTAATCTGGTATAATTTAAGATGTCTGAGAAACTTGGACTCCACAGGACCAAGTTTTACAGGAAATAAAGTAGTTTAAAAATGGTGCCCGAAACACAAAATTTCTACTGGTTAGCTAAATTGTAAGACCACTTCAAGATTCTTTATACGGCAATTAAGGCAATTTATTTCCTATAATTTAATATAGCTTGTGATTTAAAATCTCATATTTCTCGAAAATTTATTTTAATTAAAAAACTACATGCCGGACTTTTATACTTCTTTTATCCCAAAGGGGAACTATTATTTTCCCTTTTTTGTACAATTCGTAAATGCAACTATGCTAGGTGATAATTAGGGAGCTTCAATTTTGATCTGTACATGGCTGGCAAACCTTGTATAATTCAACCATGCTTATCACATTACTATCCACTTGGCAGACTATGTCCGTTTGCCTTTATGCCCTGAAAAGTTTCAAAAAAATATCAGCTTGTCAATTTGACATTATTATTAAAAACATGAGTCGATACATTTCAAAGTCGCTTAAGTCCACTATGAGACAATTTGGGAAAACTGCTATTTTTTATTTTCTTGAAATATACTTTATGTAAGTTTCGCGAAGCTCTATAAACGTTTATATAAGAAAGCGTAAGAGCATTTTGTGAAGAAAAGATAATGGAAAATTAAGCAATTTTAAAATAAAAACAGTTTTAACGGTGGACTTATGCAACTTTGAAATACACCACATGGACTTAATTAGTTTTGAAAAAAAATATATGTGGACTTAAGCAACTTTGAAATGCGATGTATCACTTGCAAGGTAGCGGATTTGACACAGCCTTTTCTCCACATGATTTTTAGGGCCCTGAAAATGTTATACTTTCTTTAATATGGCGCAGAATAAAATTGTCCTGCGCTATTTTGCTCAGGAAGTTGTTAAAAAAAATTTTTTATGGAAGTAGTAAATGTCACGCGATCGCAGTGTTTTGCACTTGTATTTTGATTTTTTTCCATGATTGCACTTCGGTTTTTGTGGGAGCCCTTTTGGCGAATACCTAAAGGCATGAATGCAGCCGTAAAGACAAAAACAACATGAGTGATACACTCAGTAGATACCTTAACAATAATAGCAATTACTAATAAAATACTTACAGTTTCGCCATACTTTTTTGTTTTTTTATATCTTTTATTAATATTCTCTTTTTTTTTGCTTTGTCCGGTGACAAAATTTGCACATATTCGCTATTTTCCTCCATTTTTATCAAAACACACTCACTATTAAAGTTTTCAGTTTAAGAAAGTTCGTTGAATATGTCACAATAAAGAATAGCAGAGCACACCCTGATTGGCTGAAATGGACTTAAGTAGTTTTGATTTACAGGTATACAAAGACTTATTCAACTTTGAAAAAATTGCTAAAACAAAATGCGAATTTTTAGCGTCATTGCCATTAATTAGACATACTTCTATATTTTAAACTATTGATATGTTAGTGCAGTATATAACGCAACAAAAATCTCAAAAAATTCTACATGTGGACTTAAGCGACTTTGATATATATCGACTCACATAGTCCTATAGTCAGAAGAACGAATGTGCAATTATTCAGAGTTTGAGTTGATAAGTTCACTGTATTAGCCATTGAAGGTTCTAGGTTTGAGAAAATCCCTGGTTTCATGCTCACACCGAAACCACAATATTTTGCGGTCCATGTAAACCGAATGAGCCGAAATCAAACTTTTAATCTTGTTTTACCAACATTTTCATTTTAGCACATTCATGATCCTGGCAAGAGGACGAAGTGCGTAACTATTTTGATTGCAGATACGTATGAACATATATATTTATTTTAATTTTTGTTTGAGCAGTGACCGTTTTTTATTGTTTTTTAATTGATTATAGAGAAATTGCAACTATTTATACAGTGATAGTATGGCATGACATGTTTTGATGTTGTATTTAGTTGACCTTACAAAATGTATTACTACTAATTTCCTACTTTTTGGATTTTTCTACTACCATTTCCTAGACAAATGAAAAAAATACTCCTACTTTTCCTACGTTCGCAAAAGAAACCCAGAAAAAGAAAGTGTCAAAAGTAAACGTCAGCTAGAGAGCTAACCTTCTTGTAATTGAATCATGTTGGTGAAATAGAAAAGCTTTTCCGTTTTCATTGTTGGCTTTGCATACCTAGACCAATTTCGAAAGACAAAATTATGTCTTTTGAAGTATAACAATTTTTTGATTTTTCCAGCATGTTTGTGATGGCTTTCCAATATTGCTCACATAATTTCCCTGTTGAATTAGGGTTTATTGTTTATATATAATAAATATATACAACCCGGAACGAAGATTGGCAATAAATTACTCAATAATGATATAGCATTGTATGTTTAACCCATGGTACTAGAAAATCAAGGTATTTCCACTTTGACGTTAACTGTGTTGGCTATCATTCGCATCTTTTGTCAGTTGTGCAAAGAGCGTTGCCACCTCAGAAATAATTTTTTCTGGTAATTTTTGTAGTATTTAAGGGGATGTTTTGAATATAAGATAAATAAAAATTCTTACAAAATCGGATCCATACAACTGCTTTAAAATTTTTAAGTGGTACGAATTATGTATCTGTGCTTCCAAGTTGGAATTGGTTTATTCAAGCTTTTTTGATAAAATCAACTAATTATTCAGAAAATTAAAGCAAATTGAAAAAGTACGTTAATGCTCAAATTTTTAACATTTCTTTACATCCAAGGCGATTTCACTTACAGGTAATCTCATACGAACCATGGCGAAATAAGTAAGGTGAACGCACGGCGAAAAGCGAAAAATCCCTCATGTGTTTGCTTTTGTTTTTGGTAATGAGATTGTCAAAACCTTCTGAAACAGTTGAATTTAAAAATTAAAACTCAAAACTAGTAAATGGTTGTTTACAAACAAAAAAATTATAAATTTTACATCCCTCTTTTGATCCATTTGTGCGGAGTATAAGGATGATTTCGTTTGGTGTTGTGTTCGTGTCCTTAAATGCATATCCGAGGAGATTAGGGCCAAGATTGGCTTTGGCTTGTCCCAATTTTAAAGTATCCAACATACTATATGGCGACTCCCAACGCCCACATATACAGATCTGAGGTGGATGCTCATGCTATATTATGTGAAATTGTTTTTTTCTTGTCCAGTCTTAGTTCAGTTTTCTGACGCAATGGAATATAGTAAAACTATTGTTTCGAAACCTCCCTTAAGAGCTGTTTACTTTAGTCAACTTTGGAATCAATTTCAGTTGCACGAGATGTTGATTCAAAGTTCGCTGCTTCACGAAGATTTCGTTCCACGTGGTTTTTTATTTAATTGGTTTTGTTTTAGATTTTACTCTTATTTTCAATGATTTAATTACCAATTAGTGAAAGTGTAAAAAAGATATTCCAATTCAGCAAGTTTTGCGACTCTTCAGATAACTCACATATGTAAAGTGGTAAATCCAATTGTTAATTTACAATACAAAACCGAAAATAAACACGACCTGAAGAACTAGGGAACGATACAATAGGGGTATTCGCTAAGTCTAGCAAGGTGCATGGATAGCACGGATTGTAAAAATCCTACATCAAAAAATTCAAGACTACGCGAGCACCCCTTGCTGAGTTATAGCAACGATTAATTAACATTTCTCGTAGAGAGTAACGAAATATGGCAAATAATGATGGTGAAATATTTGCTCACTATTTATGTGAGCGAAATGAGAGGATTGAGAGACATACCGTGCCACAGGGCTGTGTTTTATTTCCTACATTTACATGACACAGATTGCACGGATTGCATATAATTTTTCACATGTATTTTGTTGTTGTAACTTTACAATCCGTGCATTTCGTGCAATCCGTGCACCGTTTCGTAGACTTAGCGAATACCCCTAATGTATAACAACAAAACAATTGTAACGAAACATGATAAAGATGATGTGACGAAGTCATTGATAATGTGAATTCTGCAGGTAAACTGCATACAACGTAAAGATGATGACGTTATTATTTTGATAACCGCGTAATACAGTACTATGTAATGCAAAGTGATAACGAACTTACTACATATATAAAAAATATATGTTAAAATGTGCTATCTAATGCGAAAATTATGATAATAGTTTACGAAGGTGATAATGATCATTTGACGAACTTAATAATGATGTGTTGACGGTGCGGGAGTTTCGAATCTGCAGATACGCCGTATGTAGTACAAAGAAACGACGATGTGATGAGCTTGGTAGTTGAGCGTTGCAGTAAATACTGTGGTTTACAAAGCGATAACGAAACAATACGATACTTATTAATGACGTAGGCTGTATGGGTACTCGCAGGTACACTGTTCGCAGCAAGACTATCACGATGTGTTGAAATGGTCGCGAAAATACGTACTATGAAAATATATGTACGATTTGAATAATGATGAGGTAACATACGAATGATCTGCTGATAAAGCTGAATGCCGTAATATTCAGATACGCTGAATGCAATATAAAAACGATGATATGTGCAGGACAACAACAACCGGAGCGTGGTAGCGGAATGTTGCGATACAACACAAAAAAGCACAGTTGGGGGATGGGGAATTGTTTCAGGCAACAAGAGTGATCTCTTCCCACTCCGTATAATGTCAGAAGGCGAAAAGTGATCGGCACACAACGTTTCTTTATTTCCCAAATACATTTGGAAAACCCTGCTCCTTGGACGTGGAAAAACGATAAATTTCCCCCAGTCAAATTTTTTCCCACACAAAACACACTTCACCTTTTCTTTACACTTATCTCTAAGTAAATAATTATAATTAAAAATCAAGATTTTTGGAAAATATGAAATTTTGCGAAAATATTTTTCCAGTTTAAATTTAACGTCACACGAATGTAAACAAAAAGTATCATTTGACATGAATTTGACAATATCATTATTGCGGAGAAAAAAAAGTATTAATCCGCTGATCACTTTCCGCTATTTTTATTATTTCGCCATGTACGAACATATGAGCAGTGGCTTCTTCTGTCAAAATAAAAAATTCTATGCAATCTGACAGGAGAAGCCGCCAAAGGAAAAACAAAGCACATGAAGTATGTGTGTGTATACAGCAACAAATTCGCCGTGATATCACCTGGTATAAATTCGCCTTGTTTACATCGAAACGGTTGATTTTTTCAAAAAATATTTGAATAGATTTTTGTTTCAAAAACAAAGTTTTACAGGATTAAAAAATTTAATTGTCCAAAATAAATGGAACTTGTAATTAAATAAAAATTAGATATGTGTACATAATTATAAATAACAACTTATCAGCAGAAGCCGCATAGGGTTTTGTTACAGTTTCGGTACGCAAAAAACGTTATTAATATTGTTTCCATATCTGAGGTTGAGGTGAGAAATATTGCTAATTTCATTTCTGTAAAGAAAGGTTTTGTTGCGATTTTGTTACACAGGTAGCGTTTCAGGTTTCGTTGCTATGCCCAGTGTTTTGTGCCAGCTTAAGGTTCCGGCAGTTTTGTTACGTAGAGTTTCGTTACACTTCTGCTACTCATATTGGGAACGGTTCCAGTCATTCGGTCTCTGATTATGTTTCAAGATTTAATAACGCAGAAACAAAGTTTCGTTCCTATGCAAGGTTTTGTTACAAGTATCAGCATGAAAAAGCTATCCCAGTTATGGGTGACGCTATGTATAAAAGAAATTTTTTTTCTACATACAATGTTGTACTAAAATTGATTGGTCTACAAAACTGCGCACTTAAAAATTTTCTAGAAATTCTGCCAAAAAATTTGAAGATTTTCTATATTGACACATTTCATTTCCGCTTTAAAACTGTCAAGCTATTAAAATTTGGCTGCGAACATAGTGTAATAAACAAGGTGAAGTAAATAAAAAGAGACGGAAAACGTAAGCTAGCTGAAATGGTACGTGTGTATTTTTCAGGTACGCAGGAGGGCAAAATCTCAAAGAATGTTTGCCCGTTTTTGTAAAAAAGGAGTAAAAAAATTAATTACTTTAGAAATTTTGTTTTTGTATTTCAATCTAACGTAAAGAATAAACAGGTGATCAATAGCGAGAGGTGAAAGGACACATCCATGGATAAGCCATTGAATGGTACTTTACTGCCTTTTACGACTCTTAAATGGTTTCCTGTCTTTTGCTCTGGTATGGAAAATTTTGCAATTAAAATATGTAGCTTTACAGAGTTTTCTCGGCTGGAATCGATCCCAACGGTTTCTTACTAAAACAATTTCAAGATGGGTCTGCGGAGGTGATAGATCTTGTTATAACTCGATAATAAATTGTATTTAGCTGCAATCTTTGGCGAAAACTAAAGAACATACCACCACAAATTGAATAAGAAGTTTATTACTTTTTTTTTATTTTATAATTATTTGGTTGTTCGCCGTATTGGTAGAAGATATTTTTGACTCACTTTTTACATCAGCTTTTTCATATATAAAGCGTCGTTTGAAAATGTTGTCTTTGTGAGGTACTGTTAAGCGGATAGGGCTACCATATTCTTTGGTTGTACATGAATCGGAATCGTTGCAATGTTTAGGTCCTGTGAGTTCAAAAAATTTGCTTTTCTAAAGGCCTAGATAAATTTGTTTGTAAACAAATTGAACTTATTTCATAGCGATATCAACAATGAAATTATTGTTTTTACACGGGCCTTACTATAGTGATATGTCAGTTACTGTATTAGGTGAAAACTCCTTAAAACCTTACTGAAACCTACAGTTTTGTGATTTCATTGAAGGATATCTCTAAAGATAAATCACCTTTTTTCGTGAAAATATCTTCCGCGATACGATTTTGCTGAACTTTGCTTCTAGAACTACCAAAAAAGCTATGAACCGAAAATATGACCGTTGACCTCGTTTTACTTGTTTTACACAAAAAACAACACTTTTGCGGATACAACATTTGCTCCACATTTTCAGATAGCCGAATGACAGAACAAAGAAGAATTTCGAGAGAGACAACTGACAGCTTACTTCACCTTGTTGATTACACTATGGGGCTGCGTATGGTTTTGTTGGAAATTATATGTTCAACAAAATTTCTGTATAAAATTTTTCGCTTCAACGCGTCAAAGTGCATGAAAATACATGTACCTCATTACCAGATCGGCCTCCTTTTTTGTGACTATGTTTTTTATGAAAATAAAACTACGTTTTCGCATAGTGCACATCTATTGAGAAAGAATAAGCTGGAAGATACAATGAAATTCGTATATTTTTAGTAACCATATTGCAGAATATAAATTAATTTCATTCAATGTGAAAGATATATGGAACTATATATCTATCTCCATTATTTTGAACCGTTACAAACCACCGTTATATGAAAAAAGCTATAATACCCTTGTACTAGTTAACGGTGGGTATAACAAGTAAGGAAGTCTAAGTGCAGGTGAAACCGGACATTTTATACCTAGTAGTGATCTATTATGGCATATCAATTTACGCAGGTATATTTTAATACTTTCAGTTCGTATTTGAGTTCAAATAGACAGACGGACAGTCAGATAGGCGTATCGAGAAACGGACATGGCTACATCGACTCAGCTCATTCTCCTGATCATTTCAGTATACGTACAAACATTTCATGTTCATGAAGGGTATGAATATCAAAAAAGATATACAACTTCGCTTTTGCAGTGGGGTATGAACTACTTGCCCGGATATTTTACTTTTCATCCTGAACGTTTTGATATACATTAACAAATATATATCTCTCTCTATGGCGCGATATACAACAGGTATATCATCATAAACCTCCTAAGAGATTTTTGCGCCAAGCTTCTCTTCCAATTTGTGGTATGCCGATTTGAATTTTTCCCTACAAATTGGTGGGACCTACAGTTTTTTGCCGACTCCGAACGGCATCTACAAAGGAGACGAATTTTTGCTGAGAAGCCTGTCATGGCAGAAATACACTCGGAGAGTTTGCCAAACCACTGCCGAGGGGCGACCCCGTTTTGAAAAACTTTTTTCAAATCACTTTTGATGTTACCTGTACCAGGGCTCGAACCATGGACCTTCGGTGTGGTAGGCCGGCAACACTACCTTCACACCACGGCGGCCGCCAATAATATATATATCTCGATTCGTTTATGCCGAGTGAAGTAATATACATTGTGTGCGTAAAAAAATAGATATAAAAAAGGGTGTCTTTCATAGGCGACAAAGAACTCAACCGATCTTTATGAAAATTTCACAATATATACTTGGGTTCACTGGGTACAGCATAGACAATGTATAGTTTTGGCAAAGTAGTCGGAGCCACGCCCCCAGGCTATATAAAGTTTAAATTCGTCATAACTCCGATCTTTTTTGGTCTAAATTAATGAAATTTGGATATATGTGCCACTTAGTCAATATCTACATAATTTTGGAAAACTGGGTGGTGCCACGCCCACATATGTTGTGTTTTGGTTTTGTTCTTGAACTTTTACGATAAGTTCAGGAGTTCGCTGGCCACGACACAGTCTGTATATAGCTTTTGGAAAAGCCCCCAGGTTATATAAAGCTGCAGTTCGGTATAGCTAGGAGTTTATTTGGTTCAAGTTAATGACATTTTATATATAGATGTGTTCTATATATATCACAACGTCAAAACAACGTATATCGGATTTGCTGGTATATTATAAAACGGCCAAAGCAAACCACGAATTTCAGCATTCCTTTGTAAAACTGAGAGACTAGTTTGCGTTCAAATAGACAGACGGGCAGACAGACGGACGGAGAGACGGGCATAGCTAAATCGACTCCGCTCATCGTGCTGATCATTTTAGTTTTCTTTCTTTTACTTTTCCCTTCTTGTTCTCATACTTACATACATTTAATGTTTATGAAAGGTATGCAAATTAAAAAAGATATATAACTTCGCTATTGCAGTGGGCTATTAACTACGAGCCCGAATATTTTGCTTGCGTGTTTCCCGATTTGGCTAAATTTTGGCAGGAGTATAATACATACTACTGAGAAGCAGTTGGCCAATTTTCATTGAAATATCAAGATTGAATTATAAGCGATTGGCCTTGAAAATAGCAGAAATTTTATGCTGAATAGTGGGCGGCGCCACGCCTACTTCTTCAAAACTGACAAAATTTGTTTGCAGTCGAGTTTTCCTTAAAAAGCTTATTATGTGTGCAAAATCTGATTGATATAACTTGCTTAGTTGTAGAAATATCGCTTTTTAAATTTTACAAAAAAAATTTTCAGAACTATGTTAAAAAACTGGGCGTGGACATTAACCTATTTCCCCCATTTTACCAGCAAAGAGTTACCTTTATATATAAAACATTATCACCAAATTTCGTTTCGACAAATCAGTTTTTGGCGGAGTTATGACATAAAAAGTTTTGTGGAATAGTCCACTATAGAAGGGGCGGGGCCAAGCCCATTTTCGAAAATTTAAAGTTTTTGGATTTCTTTGTTTACGGAAAGTTTAAAAGTGAAATATAAATGATGTAAAACTATTTCACGCAAACTAATTGCCTATTTAATATATCTACGACCCTCTTCAAAATCATTCATATAAAAGTGGGCGTAGACCTTAACCGATCCCGCCCATTTTTTCCTGGAACATTCCTTGCATACCTGGAAACTTGCGTGCTGAATTTCGTTTCGATATGGAACGATTTTTGATTTATGATTAATATTGTTTCTAAATTTGACTTTATCAAAAGCGGGCGGTGCCACGCCCATTTTCAAAAATTTCTTGAAAAATTTGTTTTATGCCTCAATTTCAATGTAGTCACCAAATGTTATCCTTATAGGTGTATTTTGTACTGAGTAATCACTTTTTTTGTGTTTTCGAAAATATTCCATGTATAAAAAGTGGCTGTGGCTATCATTCGATTTCGTCCATTTTAAATAGCGCTCGGAGATGAGTGCCAAGGAACCTGCATACCGAATTTCATTAAAATATCTATCGGATAAAATAAGATTGCTCCTAAAAAATATAAACCAGCAATGATAAAAAAATGAAACTTAATATTAAACTTTTACAGTATTTTTTTTAATTCTTCAAAATAATATCAATTTATTTATTTTTTGGCTCAGACTAGTAGGGATAAATATTCAAGTTATTACTACTACATAAAAACCGGTAATAACGAATTTATTTCATTCGAGTAAACTACCAACTGAATTGGACTTCTAACATATTTTTTTAATACTCAGATAAATTATCGAGCTCAGAAGTGTTTGCCTTTTTGTGAAATTATAGTTAATGTTTTTATTTTCTACGTTCTTCCACTTTTTTTGTTTATAATATTAAAAAAAAATTATTTGCGCGATATAAGCCTCCGCTTCTAATTTTTCCTATAAATTGGAGGGTGCTACAGTTTTTTGCCGATTCCGAACGGCATCTGCAAAGCAAATGAATTATTGCTGAGAAGCCTTCCATGGCAGAAAGACACTCGGAGAGTTTGGTATACCACCATAAACCTTTTTCAAACGAATCGGCGTTACTTGTCCCAGGGCTCGAACATTGGACTTTCGGTGTGGTAGGCCAGCAACACTATCACCACGAAGATGACATGAATGATTTATCATTTTCAGACCAAAAAACTGCAAAAATTCAATCGCGTGAAGAACTACTTTTGTAAACAAATGCTACTTCGGACTGAGTAGGCAATTGAGAAGTAAAATCATCTCTCGAAGAACGAAAATAGCACTCTATAAGACACTTATCATACCCGTCCCGCTATATAGTGCAAAAGCTTGGACACAAAGAAATTCCCGAATTCCGACCCCTTTAAAGTACGGGATCCCAGAATTCTCATCCCTAGTATACATAGTATATACATACGTGTTTGTAGAAACGAACTTATCTTCATAAAAAAAGCTTCACAGAAATGATTGCATTATAAAGTTTCAAACTGTTGTCATCTGTTGAAAACAACTTTAAATTTCGTGCGATGCTTTCGAAAGAAGATTATGGGATTTTGTCCAGCCAATCCAAAAACCACAAGCAATTAAAAGTTTTTGAACGCGCCTATTCCAGGTGGATACTTATTCTGTGATAATATTATTTAAATATTACTTCACTCAGAAAAAAAATACAGTAGAATGAAGTGGATTACAGGTTAAAACCACAGATTTCACAGGCAAAACCCATGCAAACGATATATTTGTCAAAGAACACAAATCTATAAGAATGGATTCTATAAGAATTCTTCAATTTTCTTACAGGAATACTTCGATTGAACTTAGAATGCCAAACAAAATTGTAGTTTATATCATAGTTATATATTATTATTATTTTATCAAAAACTTTTGTTTTATATATACACTTCTTCTAGACAAGCATTTATGTAAACTAGAGAACGCCCAGTGGTTGAAATTCAACCACTAAACTTTATTTTATTTTCATTATTTGCTGTACTTTTCATCTGCCTTTTCCCCTTCCTTTCTCTGTCGTTCCTTTCCTCTAACATGTTTTCGTTTTCCTTGATTTCTTCTTTTACTCTCTGCAGTCTCTATTTTGAATTTGTTTTATTCTTCCCTTTCCGTACCCTTCCTTTTCTTTTCCTTCCCTTCTCTTCCATTCCCCTCCTTTCCTTTACTTTTCTTTACTTTCCTTTCCATTCCCTTTCTTTTCTTTTCTTTCCTTTCCTTTCCTTTCCTTACCTTTACTGTCTTTCCCTTCACTTCATTTCAATAAACTTTGTTTTATTTTTTTTTAATCTTATTTAATTTATTTTACTTTATTTCAATTTAAACAAACCCAACCACAAATACAAATCAAGCTTCGGTGTTTAATACCCTTTATGAGCGTGGCCGCTAACCGATTTTGCCCATTTTTACAACACACATTTACCTTTATATGTACAAAATTTTCGCCAATTATCGTTTCGATAAATCAATTTTTTCCGGAGTTATGGCATAAAAAGGTTTGTGTTATAATCTACTATAAAAGAGGCGGGCCATGCCCATTTTCAAACATTTTCATTTTTCGACTTTCTTCCTTTGCGGGCACTTTGAAAGTGAAATAGAATTGATATAAAGCTTTTGTACGCAAAGTTATGGCCTATTAAATATATCTATGATCCTTTTCAAAATCTTTCGTATAAAAGTAAGCGTGGTTCTTAACCGATTTCGCCCTTTTTTTTTGGACATTCTTTCTATTAATATAAATATGTGTGCTGAATTTAGTATCGATATCTTGAACGGTTTTTGATTTATGATTAATATTATTTCTAGATTTGACTTAATCCAAAGTGGGCGGTGCCACTCCCATTTTCAACAATTTCTTAAAAAATTTATTTTCTGCCTTAATATTAATGTACACACCAAATTGTATCCCTACAAGTGTATTATGTACTGAATAAACACTTTTTTTGTATTTTCGAAAATATTTTATATATAAAAAGTGGGCGTGGCTATCATCCGATTCCGCTCATTTTAAATAGCGCGTGGAGAGGAGTGCCAAGGAACTTACATACTAAATTTCATTCAATTATCTCAAAATTTACTCAAGTTATAGTGTTAACAGACGGACGGACGGACGGACATGGCTTAATCAATTTCTTTTTTACTCCTGAACATTTTGATATACATAAGTCAATATATATCTCGATCCGTTTATGCCGTTACATACCACCGTTATGCGACTAAAGTTAATATTGTGTGCGTAGAACTACTAGGTATAATAAAAACAGCACACCACAAATTGGTATAGAAGCTGGGCCTTAATCTCTTCATAGGTATATTAAAGTTATCTGATGATTTCAGTTTTTGAATTACATTCGTCTCACCGACTTTCTTAACCTTTCCGATGCACTACAAGAAATCCGTTAAAATGTTATTATTTAATTTTATTGACAAGAACATAAAAATTTACATTTAATCCTTGCAGGTTTCTGTGCAAGGTTGTAGTACAATATGTTTACCACAGCGCATGATATGCATGCTTTTTAATTGAAATTCATTGATTTGGGTTTTGTGCGATCTTTCTTTGGTGTCCCGTCTAGTAGCAGGGTCAATTCATGTCTTAATTTTTTCTCATCCCTTAGTATATACGATTCTGTTTCATCTCAATAATTTTTTGCAGTGTTTCGCTTTTTTCTTTTCTTTTTTTTATCGAATGTGGAAATTTCGATAACTTTTTAAGCCAACCCCTGTAGCTTTCAAAGCGATTGACCGATTTGAACGAAGCTTGGGGATATTAAAGGGAATGAATCAGACTTTAGATGGGTTAAATTTTTAGATTTTTTTTTAATTTTTTTTTTATTTTTTACACTTTGCCGTAAATAAAATGAAATCTAAATTACGCCCATGAATTTGTTGTCAGATGTCATTATTTTTATAGTCAAAAGCAAATACAACAAATTAAAACAACTTACGGACAATGAAAATTTCAGAATCTGAAGATTCTCTGCACTAAATTTTGTTTACCGCCAATAGGTTTAAAAGAATGATACAGACGCTTTCCTTTCACAGTCTTCGCTTTTTTAAAACGTTTTTCGAGTTTTCTTTCTGTGTCTCATGTTCCATTTTGGGAGTAAATTCGAAAACAATGCTATCGAAATGTGATTTGTCCGCAAAAACAATTGATAAGGTGTAGTTTTTTGATCATTAAGAGGCCTTTGCAAACTTGCACGAGATGCCAACCTTTTTACAGTGCCCCCAACTCCATCACAATAACCTTTTCCGTTCGAGGTGGCGAAAAAATGCCACTCGCTTTCAATATTAATATCTTTTTTTTAGTGTACTAATTTTGCAATTCAGAGAAAAAATTTTTTTTTATTATTTTAAGAGCAATAGTCTTTTTTTAGTTTATTGTATTTGCTTTTGAATTATTTTACAGTGTATCAACATTATCTTCCTAAAGTAAAAGTGGCTCGGAAATTTTTTTTGTGGATTTGACATTCTTGGAGTTGTACTGTAATAAGGCCCAGAACAGAAAAAAAAATTTATTTTCAAATTATTATATTAAAAAAAGTAAAACCTAAAAATTTAAGATTGTCCATCCAAAGCCTGATTGATTCCCTTTAATATCCCCAAGTTTCGTCCAAATCGGTCAATCGCTTTGAAAGTTACAGGGGTTGGTTCCGACCGGTTGGTGTAATGCACACGGGGTCGGTGGCCAGGGTCCTCATCTTCAGGAAGGCCCCGAAGAACCAACAATTTATCTCGCTTTTATTCTCAAAACATTTTTGTCATCCACATTACAATTTTTTCAAAAAAAGTTACTGCTCAAGGCGAGTTCATATAAGGTGATTGGAACAGCACACACATCACTTTATGCATTTTGTTATTGCTTTGGAATGGCTCAAATGTCAGATAAACTAAAATAAGAACGAAGGGTGAGTTCGTTTTCAACAAGTAAAATGTCAAAAACCACATTAGAATGAAGCGGCGCAGACAAAGGGAGAGAAGGTCCTTGACACTTTTTTTATTTACTCAGCTGTATTGAATTAGAAAAGTTAAAGCCACTAAAACAGTTCGTATTTTTCGTTATTTTTTGTTGGTATTTCCTTTAGATCTTTTCAATAATCTTAAGCAGATAGTCATTGCCTATACCGTCTTGCTTTAGTCATATAATAGTTTCCAGAAGCAGCCATGAATATAACGGTCCGGAAATTCGATATTGCATTGAGCTCCATAAATGTTATAAATTTTATCTTGGAAAGTTGTCTCGCTGAGAAATGTAAGTCTACATTTCAAGTACTGTTTAAGTAGTCCATTATTATTTATTTATAATTGAGAAATATAAGGGAAGTTGATATCTGACATCAGAAGATCTAGAGTTATGCCGGGATGGGGTATATTCCGTAAATGTGAGTTTTGGAATGTACACATATTCTTCAAAGAACTTATATCAAGGAAAAGTGCACATGTCAGGAGTAACACCATATTAAGTCAAAGTTCACTCACAAACGCGTAGATCAAGTCACTTAGCTCGCTCGGGTAGTTCCTTCTATAATCTATATATATAAAAAAGGAGCCTAAAATGTGGGTTCATTGGTAAGGGGTGTTTGAAGAGATGTGCCGACCGCCCTTTTTAAAATTTATACATGAGATGCCTTTACCTATTGTGGTTGTCGAAACGAAGGTTTGGTGAAAATCGACTTAAAAATGCATCTGGTGTGCGTTTTGCAATGAAGAGGTCTTTCATGATTTTTCCCAAGATGGCGGCGCATCTCTTTAAACGTTTCTGGACGTCACTCTGAAACCACTGCATAAAACACATCTCACTTTGCACCGTTGCTAATAATCACTTAAGGATGCATTTTAAATGTATGGGTCACTAGGGTCTTGAGATATCTACCAAAACATGAACCCGGTTAACCTTCAACAATATGGGTGTCAAATGAAAACTGCTGACGAGAGCTTCAACACGATGTCAATTGCGATATCTCAACCCGTTTACGAAATATAGCCAAAAAACGTGGTCAAAACCTATGACTAATCTATATATATAAAAAAGGAGCCTAAAATCGATTTTCAATCACTTTACTTTTTTCAGACACATACAAAACAAACTGAATTAAGTATTATTATTTTATTGCTCATACAGTCACATATATATATGTATTCCCGCTATAGCACTGAATTGTTATTAGATTGTAGCATCCTTAATTACTTAAGAAATAAATAAGCTAATTTTTAATTTGAGTACCTACGAGGTGTGTTCAAAAAGTATCGCGAATTTTGAATTTTCGCTGGTTACGTATATTCGAATTTTTTGTGGCGTTATGTTGGTACTCATGTCTCTCACTTATGCCGACAAGCTCGGCCATTTTGAATGTTCAGTTAATTGTTGACAGCTGCTTTGCTTGCACGTGTTTTGGATCGTCTTCGATTTTTACCTATTTTTTTACCAAAATTGCTCAATTGTGACCAAAAACAGCATTGCTAATGAGATGTTAAACTCTGTCCGCGACGACCCAAATTTGCTCCAGAGGGTCATAACTGGTGACGAATCGTGGGTTTACGGTTATGACGTGGAAACCAAAGCTCAATCATCTCAATGGAAGCTACCGCACGAGCCAAGACCGAAAAAAGCGCGCCAAGTTCGGTCGAATGTGAAAGTTTTGCTGACAGTTTTCTTCGATTGCAGGGGCGTGGTGCATCATCAGTTCTTGCCACAGGGAAGAACGGTCAATAAGGAATATTACCTGCAAGTTATGTGCAATTTCCGCGAAGCAATCCGCCAGAAACGCCCGGATTTGTGGAAGAACAAAAATTGGCTTTTGCACCACGATAACGCCCCTGCTCACGCATCGTTCCTTGTGCGCGACTTTTTGGCCAAAAACAACACACTAATGATGCCGCAGCCACCGTATTCCCCAGATCTGGCCCCGTGTGACTTTTTCTTGTTCCCTAAACTGAAGAGGCCCATGAAAGGACGACGTTACGCTTCTCTTGACGAGATAAAGACGGCATCGAAGAAGGAGCTGAACAAGATACAAAAAAATGATTTTTTGAAGTGCTTCGAAGATTGTAAAAACCGTTGGCACAAGTGTATAATATCTCATGGGGATTACTTTGAAGGGGACAAAATAGATATTCATGAATAAATAAACAATTTTTGAAAAAACACAAAATTCGCGATACTTTTTGAACACACCTCGTATAATAACGTAGCCAAATGTAAAGATTATTCCTAAAAAAGTTGAATTCCAATAATTTCTTTATCACACGAGAACACTTATTTGCAGAAGTTTAGACATTGTTCTGTAATATGTATAGATTACATGAATAAATCTTTGAAAACATTTAATCTTAATTAACTTTCTTGCTTTGTAAGTTATTTGTTTTGATTTTTCACGAACACAGGCTACCAAATTTTAACAAAAACACTAATTTTACGATTTCTTTTGTATTGCGGAATGACTTGCGAAGCAGTCACAGGCAGGCTAGTATTATACAATTTCATACTTCTAGGTGCCGAAATTTATTATTTTGCTTCTATCGAAATTAATTAACAAAATGATGTTGCGCATTCGCATGTGCTTCATCACAAATATAATGCATATATAAGCTAAAAATATCCACACAAGAATTTATATATATTCGTTCCCCTTTTAATAGAATGCTGGCTACGCTCATGTAGTTGTAGAAAGTGAGTGCAATGTCAAAAATTAAATAAATAAATTTTTTTTTTTTTTGAAGAAATTTTATCCGCTATAAACATTTGCATATTATTAATTTTTAAATATACATATATGGGTGTTGATTTTATTACTAATTATATCCAGATTGGCAGAAGAGCCTGTTAGTGTTTTACAAAATTGTGCTCCACAGAATGTCCCTTATTACTGCCACGAATAAAACAATAGATGAAAACAGTATGTACGAGTAGTGTGGATAGGTAGACCTGCAGCCTATTTGAACATCGTAGCCTAAGGAGTTATAGGGCTTCCTGTTTTAGATTGAAGTGCTGATTTTACAACCCAAGCTCTTATTGTGCCACTATTGTTATCATTTTTGTGATGTTTATTTTTAAATTGCTTTGCTGATGTCACTCATACTGGGGGAGGTGGTTTTGGGGCTTAAACCCGAACTTGCTGAAAATATCTCATTGCTAGCATTGAAGTTGCGGTTAAAACCCAAAGTTAAGTTACTTGTGGTGGTTCCTGTGACTGTTTACTCGCTGTTATGGAAATATTCAACCTTTTTGTATATTTTTTCTATGAATGACAGGAGTTCTTAGCGCAAATGTGGATCAATAAGACCCTGACTAAACTCCCAAAAATCTTTGATTATTAATGCTAAACTTAGTTACTTTAAAAAACGGCCTAGCTTAGAGAGAGGTTTAAAATGGCCTATCTCAAAGTAAATTCAGTACATTTTTGCTACTGAAAAAAGAATTGAGATAGGTGATCTTCAACAAAATTCAGAAATGGGGTGTTTTTAACAAACAATATGAGATAGGGTTTTCTTCAAAAATTGTTTACATTTGACTATCAACCGTAAATATATGATGAATCGAATTGCATACGAATTCTCTGATTTTCAAAATAAAATTTTATTTTTAATATTAAATATCAATTTCAATCTAGTCCGTATATATTTCACATTTGAATTTTTATGACAATATCATTGCTGAGGTTTGTGGTTTATCTGATTTCTTGTCATGTAAAAGTTTAATTTAGCCGGAAGCAAAGTTAACGCTTACGGACAGTTCTTCTTATATTTTTAAGAGTCATTGGGGCCCACAGCGCTATTGCACGGGCTTCTCCTTTTCCGATTATATGGTGCTTTAATTTTTAAAAAATATAGACAAGCATGTTACACTGATTTCTGGCGGCCGCCGTGGTGTGAAGGTAGTGTTGCCGGCCTACCACACCGAAGGTCCATGGTTCGAGCCCTGGTACAGGTAACATCAAAAGTGATTTGAAAAAAGTTTTTCAAAACGCGGTCGCCCCTCGGCAGTGGTTTGGCAAACTCTCCGAGTGTATTTCTGCCATGACAGGCTTCTCAGCAAAAATTCGTCTCCTTTGTAGATGCCGTTCGGAGTCGGCAAAAAACTGTAGGTCCCACCAATTTGTAGGGAAAATTCAAATCGGCACACCACAAATTGGAAGAGAAGCTTGGCGCAAAAATCTCTTAGGAGGTTTATGATGATATACCTGTTGTATATCGCGCCATAGAGATAGATAGATAAGCCTTCATAATTTTTGCAGTTCTTGACTAACAAATCCTTATTTACAGGATTTCTATAGCTAGAATTGGTTTTACTGAAACAGAAGTTTTAGTTTTAGTTTTTGTAACCTCATAAGGAAATAAAAAATGGTTATGTATGCCATTTCAGGCGAGGGAAGAAGAAGCAATCAGCTGACGGGAAAATGTCACCTGTATAAATTCGCCTTGGTACTGCTGCAAATGAAATAATCGAAATAATTCCTAATTAAATGTATTGTTTATGTTTACGGGTGCAAAATTAAGCGTAGAGCGTTGTTTGTCAGCGATTTTCGTCACCGTAAACTGTGTGCAGTGACAAGGCTCGGATATTTTCAAATTTTAGTTTACTTCGAAAATAAACATATTTTATAATTTCTTTCTGATTACCGATAGTAAAAAATATATATATAATTGCATTTCATTATGCAGGTACTTCAGTAAAAATAATTGTCTTACATATCGAGCCCTAACCGCAATTTTGGCGTAACCAACAAAAACAAAAGCAAAGGCAATTATGATGTAAGTAGCATTTTGCCCTCAAATTTTTATATTTGTAAACTAAAAAATCCTTCTAAAATATTTTATTTTTGTTTGCTACACTAAAATGGCTGTTAAGGCTCGATATGTTCAATAACTTCCGACGCTATTATACATAGATTCAACAATATCTAAATTGTTGTATTTTCATGCTTACGCCCTAATTCTAGTCTGGTAAACACCATTCGTTTTACCGGCAAATAAATAATTTGGAAACTTTTACACCCTTTGGTATTCTGCCGGCTTAAGTTGCAGCTCAATTTCGTAACCACCAAAATAGATAGTAATATAAGCACTTTTTTACACGAAGTTTCGTTCGCGTTTGTACTTTATTCTCTATTGTTACATGAACTGCATTGCCAACGGTTACGATTTTCGGTTGGATAATCTTTCAGGTACAAAATTACCGGTTACGCACAGAATTGACCCATTAGTGGTAAAAATAGTATACCATAAACTTAAGACACTTGCCAAATTAATACTGATTCAGAAATAAGTTCCCAAAGACTTAATTATGAAAACAAAATATAATAAAGAGGAACATTCTCGAAACTTAATATTTCTCGTTCACAGTTAATACTTTTTTAGAACATATACCTTTAAATTTGCCCATAAAATTGCTTTGAGATCTAAGCAATTGTTAACATAGGTTAGGTTGGGTTGAAGTGGCCAGCGCAGGCGCACACTTAGGCCAGTATGAGAACGCCTGTTGTGGTACCACGTAAAGACACCGCTTCACCTACTCTTCGAACCAATTTGAAGACCTAATAAAGGCCATCAGGACCTTGATGTCATACGCCGCAATTTGGCGAATGTTATCCAGGAGGGAACTCCAAGGCAACGCCGTCTGGTGTCGCTAAGTGCTGGGCAGTTGCAGATGAGGTGTTTCGCAGTTTCTTACCCTTCGTCGTCCTTGCAGCTTCTACAGCAACGACGATAGAGTACACCTAGCCTCTCTGTGTGCCTCCCAATAAGGCAATGCCCAATTTGTATTCCTATTAGCTTGGAAATATCAGCCCTTCTTAGGGTGTAAATTTGCTTGTCGATAGGTATATTCGTTTAGCGTTAATATTTTAATTTAGTGCTGCTATACAACCCACAACGTAAGAAAGGTTTGTCCCCGAAACTGCAATCTAACTGGGAAGGCCCATACAAAGTTATAAAACGGATAAACGATGTCGTCTTTCGAATACAAGCAATTGGAAGGCGTAGAAATAAGATGAAGGTAGTCAACCTAGAAAGGCTAGCCACATTTGGTTCAGGGGGTTAATTCTGGTTCTGCGTTATCGTCAAGTGAAAGCATATAAGTCAATTCACTACGATTCTCGATTCTCGTTTTACTTTAAATTTTCGATTTAAAGTTAAGTGAAAAAGTTAACGCCAATATAAATTTAGAAATAATATTAATCATAAATCAAAGACCGTTCAAGATATCGAAACGAAATTCAGCACGCAGGTTTCCAGGTATGCAAGGAATGTTCCAGGAAAAAATGGGCGGGATCGGTTAAGTTCTACGCCTACTTCTATATTAAAGATTTTGAAGAGGATCGTAGATATATTAAATAGGCAATAACTTTGCGTAAAATAGCTTTACATCATTTATATTTCACTTTTAAAGTTTCCGTAAACAAAGAAATCCAAAACCTTAAAGTTTTAGAAAATGGGCGTGGCCCTGCCCCTTGTATGGTGGACTATTGCACAAAACTTCTTATGCCACAACTCCGCCAAAAATTGATTTGTCGAAACGAAGTTTGGTGATAATATTCCATATATAAAGGTACCTGTTTGCTGTAAAAATGTCCACACCCAGTTTTTTAACATAGTTCTGAACATTTTTTTTGTAAAATTTAAAAAGCTTAATTTCTACAACTAAGCAAGTTATATCAATCAGATTTTGCACACATAATAAGCTTTTTAAGAAAAACTCGAGCGCAAAAAAAATGTTGCCAATTTTGAAGAAGTAGCCGTGGCGCCGCCTACTTTTCAGCATAAAATTTCTGCTATTTTCAAAGGCAATCGCTTATAATTCAATCTTGATATTTCAATGACAATTGGTCAGCTGCTTCTCAGTAGTATGTATTATACTCCTGCCAAAAATTAGCCAAATCGGGAAACACACAAGCAAAATATTCGGGCCCACTGCAAAAGCGAAGTTATATATCTTTTTTGACTGGCATACCTTTCATAAACATTAAATGTGTGTAGGTATGAGAACAAGAAGAGAAAAGTTCACTAAAATGATCAGCACGATGAGCGGAGTCGATTTAGCCATGCCCGTCTCTCCGTCCGTCTGTCCGTCTGTCTATTTGAACGCAAACTAGTCTCTCAGTTTTACAAAAGAATGCTGAAATTCGTTGCTTGCTTTCGCCATTTTATAATATACTAGCAAACCCGGTAGACCTGGTTTTGACGTTTTGATACATAGTACACATCTATATATAAAATGTCATTCAATTGAACCAAATAAACTCCTAGATATACCGAACTGCAGCTTTATATAACCTGGGGGCTTTTGCAAAAGCTACATGCAGACCTATCGTGAAAGTTCAAGAGCAAAACAAAACACAAAATATGTGGGCGAGGCACTGCCCACTTTTGAGAAATTATGTAGATATTGACTAAGTGACACATATTTATATCCAAATTTCATTCATTTAGACCAAAAAAGTTCGGAGTTATGACGAATTGAAACTTTATATAGCCTGGGGGTGTGGCTCCGCCTACTTTTCCAAAACTATATATTGTCTATGCTGTACCCAGTGAACCCAAGTATATATTGTGAAAATTTCATAAAGATCGGTTGAGTTCTTTGGCGCCTATAAAAGACAAACATTTTTTATATCTATTTTTGTTACGCACACAAGGTATCTTATACATATATAAATAGACAATATGAAAAAATGTGGAACCGTTTTCTGCTAAACTATAGTTCTAAGGTATACAAATTATATATGTATAGATAGGAAATTTAGAGGTGTACTTTTATCCGTAAATAAAAAAAATTTAAGAAATCATTTCAATATAAAAAATTTAACATAAAAGTCACACCACTACACATGCACTTATTCATACTATAGAAACGCTGTGTGTGTGTGTGTGTGTACTTGCTATTTGTGTACTATGCTGAATCGTGCGCATGGCCGAGGAGTTGCTTTGTAGGAAAAAATTAAACAACAATAAAAATAAAACAAAAATACATGCTGATCATGCATCAAGTGTTTATAAAAACAAAACAAAATAAGCATACTAATTTATTGTTGGTAAAAATACTCAAAGTAGGGGTTAGTATTCTTTTTTTACTCTATATTGAGAATGAGTGAAGCGAAATCATTTCCAAGAGAATAATGGCGTACGAATGTAGTCTTTGTTCTTGGTTTTGTATGTTTTCTGGATATTCGAAAAATTAATGTATTTTTGTTGCTATTTTTTGACAACTTTATACTGTTAGCACCAAAAGTAGGTCTTGGCGTTCTTTCACTTTAGGTTAACTTATTTAATTAGTTTACCGATACGTGTGCCAAAGTGAAAACCTCTTTTATCTCTCCGTAATAGTACATTAAATAAAACGTGGACTTACATACTTAAGTCTTATTAGTAAAATTTTATTTTAAAAAACTGTCATAATTTTGTTTACAGAAGGTAAGTAAAATGTTTCTTAATTAAGATGTTAAAATTTGTGATTTTAATTATTTTATTGGCATTAAGTCCAAATATCCTTAGCTTTCCTGTCCTTCGCTTTCTTTTCCTTTCCTTTCCTTTCCTTCTCTTTCTTTTCTTCCTTTGCTTTCCTTTCTTTTCCATTCTGTTCTATTATTTTCGTTTCCTTTGTTTTCTTTCCTTTGCATTCCTTTCCTTTCCTTTTACTTCCTTTCCTTTCCATTCCTTTTCTTTCCTTTCCTTTCCTTTCCTTTCCTTTCCTTTTCTTTGCTTTTCTTTCCTTTACGTTCCTTTCATTTCCTTTCCTTTCCGTTCCTTTCCGTTCCTTTCCTTTTCTTTCCTTTCCTTACCTTTCCTTTTCCTACCTTTTGTTTACGAGCAGATTGATTAAATCATACCCTTCCTGCCAGAGCAATATAAAATTTCCCTATTTTGAGCTTACTTATTCATTATATTACCCAGCGAATGTTCCTATTATCATCATACTCGTATATATTATTTCTGTAAGGTCTTTTTGTGTTAGTTCCTAATTTTCTGCTCTCATTTGGAACCAATATTAATAAATAAGGTACCGTTTTAAAGGTGGGGGTTAGCTCTACATGCAAAACCATGTTTTAATTAGCGGAGTGCTTTTGTTTAAGCGTATTTTATAAAAATGAATTCTTTAAAATAAACGATTGTGAATGCACATAAAAATCAATTTATACTGCAACGCTATTGTGACTGTGACATTCATATGCCTCGCGACATCTACATTTGAATACTAAGACTGAACAGTGCTAGAATAATTAAAGGCATTGCGAATATCACAGCGCTCAAGCCACTGCGAGCGCGCCATATACACTTGAACATTGCTAAAATAAGTGAATAAGACTGTGTTCACATTGGGTCATAAACTCGAGTTAAAGGGACATTTTTTGGCTCAATGTGAATGTAATATAAGTGGTGGAATTTCAAATAGCTGTTTGCGCATATTTGTATAATTTTTTGTGGTCTCACAACAAGTGTAGCTGAAAATCTTTGTTTATAATTTGAGAAAAAGGTTGGAAAAATCCTGGACCGGGACTAATAAAAGGTTTCAAACCATTTTTGTTTTTTTTTTTTTGCGTAAGGCGTGCACGGGTCCACCTAGTATTATATTAAAATGACAAATCTATAATATAAATGCGCAAGTTTGGTGGGAAATCGTCCCACTTTATGGCCAAACTATACATTTAAGGTATTTACAATTATATATGTATGGATAGGTATGATCGAGCTGCAGTACCGTCAATCAAAAAAACTTAAAAAAAAATGTATTATAATATTGAAAAATTAGTTTAAAAATACACTAACACAAATGCCAAACATGTATTCACACTATAGAGCCGTAGTTGTTTGAGTTGACATGTCATGCATGTGTTGTATTAATCGTGGGATCGGCTCTCACTGTGAGTGCGAAGAGTTGGTAGTGGTTCAATGAAAAACAAGTATTCGCACTATAGAGCCTCTGTTGTATTAGTAAACGTTTCATGCATTTTTGCTTTAGTTGTTGTTATTGTATTGATCACTGGCTTCGATACCCAGTGTCAGGGGCTCTCCTGAGAGCACGAAAAGTTGCGTTGTTGGAGACATTAAATGTAAACTATGAGCAAATATGTAAACTGCATTGCTGATACCTACAAACAGTGTTTACAAAAACAAAATACATTATTCATAGAGTATTCAACACTGGATTAAGTTTTATTTTTGTATTTGTGGTTGGGCTTGTGTGAATTGAAATAAAAAAAAATTTAAAACAAAATGTTATTAAATGAAATAGAATCAAAAACAGTTTATTAAAAGAAAGTGAAGGGAAAGACCGGAAAGAAAAGGAAAGAAGAGGAAAGGAAGGGAAGGGAAGGGAATGGAAAGGAAAGTAAAAAAAGAAAAGTAAAGGAAAGGAAGGGAGGAGTGGGCGCGTCACCTGACATTAAAATTACATTTTTCGAACTACATATCTCTGGAATTATTCGTGACAGAATACTGAAAACTTGTACAGAGTTATAAGAAGTAAATCGCAATATATCAAGAATAAAAGGGAGAAGGGGGCGTGGCACCTCCCTCAGTCAATCTCTACCTTCTCAAGAAAAATGATAGGTAGGGGGAAAGGGAGGCGAGATGCCTTTTGATGTGATCTAAATGAATATTACTCTGCAACTATTTCTACGAGCTTTGTAATACTAGCTATCGAGATCTTTTATATGAAAGAGAAGAGCGGATAGGAATAGGGTAGTGAAAGGGATGAGGATAGGAATAGGAATTTCTAGATCCATTCAGGTAAATTTATGGGCAGGACAAAGTCTGCCGGACCCTCTAGTAACATATATATATTCCAGTTATTGTTGAGTAGAGCGCTTGGAAGGTTGAAATTGTAGTGTAAATGAATGGGATTGAGATATGGTTTTTTGTCTATAGAGTCCACATGATAAGAAATTTGTATACGGGGAACACAATAGTTGCGTTCCAATCAGCTATCCAGCTCCGTATCACGATCAAGATCTCGCGGGAACGATACGGATCAGTTGTATGAGAGTTGTTTGTGTATATATGTGTGTCTGTGCTACCAAGCAAATAAGGGTTGGCTGTCAAAAAAAACTACTACAAAAAACTAAACGAACAGAGCTTCTATACGGATCCGAAATTGATCCACATAAATATCAAGATCACAACGTTGTTGTTGCATTTACATGCAAAATTTCTGTATGGATCTGGATCACTCCTGATTCGAGCACGCCTAATGCTGCTAATATCTCAAATTTGTCCTATTTCGAGTTTGGCTTTTCTCGCATATTGCCACAAAAATATTAGGTGTTATCCGGTCGTAGTGATCCTGAGCTAGATAAAAAAATTTACATTTTGTGGTTGTTCTTTTGAGACCTCAAACTTTTGCCATGTGTGCAGGATAGCGAGATGACGCTGGCCGATTTTGGTGGAGGTGTACGAGGTGTGTTCAAAAAGTATCGCGAATTTTGAATTTTCGCTGGTTACGTATATTCGAATTTCGAATTTTTTGTGGCGTTATGTTGGTACTCATGTCTCTCACTTATGCCGACAAGCTCCGCCATTTTGAATGTTCAGTTAATTGTTGACAGCTGCTTTGCTTGCACGTGTTTTGGATCGTCTTCGATTTTTCGTACCAAAATTGCTCAATTGTGACCAAAAACAGCATCGCATGAACATTGCTAATGAGATGTTAAACTCTGTCCGCGACGACCCAAATTTGCTCCAGAGGGTCATAACTGGTGACGAATCGTGGGTTTATGGTTATGACGTGGAAACCAAAGCTCAATCATCTCAATGGAAGCTGCCGCACGAACCAAGACCGAAAAAAGCGCGCCAAGTTCGGTCGAATGTGAAAGTTTTGCTGACAGTTTTCTTCGATTGCAGGGGCGTGGTGCATCATGAGTTCTTGCCACGGTGAAGAACGGTCAATAAGGAATATTACCTGCCAGAAACGCCCGGATTTGTGGTAGAACAAAAATTGGCTTTTGCACCACGCATCGTTGCTTGTGCGCGACTTTTTGGCCAAAAACAACACACTAATGATGCCGCAGCCACCGTATTCCCCAGATCTGGCCCACTGTGACTTTTTCTTGTTCCCTAAACTGAAGAGGCCCATGAAAGGACGACGTTACGCTTCTCTTGACGAGATAAAGACGGCATCGAAGGAGGAGCTGAACAAGATACAAAAAAATGATTTTTTGAAGTGCTTCGAAGATTGGAAAACCCGTTGGCACACGTGTATAATATCTCATGGGGATTACTTTGAAGGGGACAAAATAGATATTCATGAATAAATAAATAATTTTTGAAAAAACACAAAATTCGCGATACTTTTTGAACACACCTCGTATATAAAATAATATCAGATACAAACAAAAAAACGAAAAGTATATCAATACTTGTTGTGTGATACCATATATGAAAAACGAACGACTACATTATTAATGTAAGATATGTGTGTATGATATCAATGGTGATGTTAGTGAAAGATGTATAGTGTACGTTATATATTGCTATATTTACAAATATGTGCTGTTTATGCATGACATTGAATGTTTTTGGTTTTGAGATTCTATTTTTATCTTTTTTTTGAACTTTTTTATTTGTTTCTGTTATACAATTTTTTTTTTACATGAGTATTTTATTTTGGATAGACTTAACCCTTTCGGTACGGAACTCTACGCGCAGAAGTAGATTTCGCATAATGCCAAAAATGAGTAGTTTGGGCACCAAATAAAATTTCTGTGGTGTCAAAGGGGGCGTGGGATAAGAGGCTGACTCGGGGGGTGGTGGTAAACCATTGTACCATCCGGGATGTTATGTGGTACATATGTGTACCAACCGTCCAATAAAACATATTAGATCATATTTTTTCTTTTAATAATGATACGAAATAATTCATTTATTTACATGTAAATAATACACAAAACAAGTAATTTTATAAAGAATTAAACAATTGGTAATCAAATATATAGATTGTAATTCAAAGCATTATAATAATTTCAAATAAAATTAAGTATGAAATGCTGCAAAGCAAAACTTACACAAGGGAACTTAGCACTCCTTGCATATTGTTTTTGTACGTGTTTGTTTTTTTGTTTGCTGCAACTAATACAACGCCTTCGCGTATCGCCTTCAATAGGTAGATGTTTGTGTCCTGTAACACGACGTACTGGTCCTGGCCTTACCGACCTAGGAACAGCTGTGACTTTGGAGCCTTCATCTATCAGTGTCTCTGCCAAGGTCACCTAAAATGATTTGAAAGGCATTTTTCCCTTCTAAGTTCATTATAAATTATCCAAGCGTTCACGTCTGCCATCATAAGAAGGCGGTAAAAAACCTTCTTCCACCATTTATCCGACTTCCAATCATATTCATAAAGCCCACTCATTTGGTCGGCTAAATCGACACCTCCTATAATTTGACGATAAAATTGAACTACGTTTGGACATGGCACTTGGATTTTCTCCGCTGTTTTTAACGTTTTTGTAACAAACCTCATGCCTGGTTCGTGGCAATGACTTATTACCAAAACCTCCTTCGTGTCCTGCCATTTTACGCATAAAAGGCGAGATGATGTACTTTTAAATTCTGCTTCTCCTCGCTCAAGTTTCTTACTTGTTAACTCGGGAACGTTTTTTCTGTTACGCATTATAGTATTAACAGCTGGATAAGGTAAAGTTTTGAACAAATTAACTGCTGTGAAAAGCGATCGAAACACAAAGTAACATCATCTTCTGCGACTGAGCTGATGAGTTTAGTTACTACTCTTTCTCCAAGGGTTCCCGAGTGTTCTTCAAGGTCTTTTCCACAGTAAATATTGAAATCGTAGGTGTAACTTGTTACAACGTCACACCTAAGCCACATTTTTATACCTCTTTTCACCGGTTTTAGGTACATTTATTGCTTCAGTGAGCTGCGGCCCTTGAATGGTTTTTCCGGGAAGCGAAATACATCTTAGAAGTGATGAATAGGAATCGACCCCTAGAAATTGCTTCTTGAATAGATTTGTTACCAAGAGATTTATGAAGGGACCAATAATCTTTCACACAAGGAAGTCGATTATAGCACATAATGAACATGCATCCAACAATTACTTTTATTTCGCCAGCATTAGTTCTAGTCAGTTTCTGTTTTTTTCTTGCTGACTGCTCACATTCTAGTATCTGTATACGCTCATTCGTGCACTGAGCAATGTACAAACAAACGGGTTTCGGGATAAGTTTTTGAAAAATGTCACCAATACTTGCTGTGCGAGGTATATCTGATGAAATTTTGCAATTACGAGAAGTGCTTGCCGTTCGCTTAGGTGCAAAATCTTCCGGAGACTTCCAGTCAAAATTTTCATCGTGTGGTTGGTCACAGTCTAGCGTGTTTGTACCGAGTTCGTTTGCATCCCCTATATCCTCGGTTATGTCGTCATTATTTAAGTCCTCCCCACTGGAAGAGCTTGACTTATAGTTTTCGCTTGGAACAAAGTTATCAGAGCTTCCGGATGAAAAGTCTTCCAAATCGCTGCAACTTTCATCTTCCCCCTCCAACAACTTACGTATATCGTCCTGGTCCATATTACTGACTAAATCCTGTGTGGAATCAATTGAAAAATAAGTTGTAATCACCGGACTACTGGTACTCATATGTACCACATAAGAAGACTACTGGTACACATACGTACCACCTGTTTAATTTGCACTAAAAATATACTTTTAATTACATTTTCTTACCGGTTTTTCTTCAAATATGTGGTATCAATCTTAGTTCTCCAAAATATGTTGTAATCTGCCAATAAATCTGCAAAGATATTCTTCACAAAACGTCCACGTGCAGCACTTTTCAACCACTCTCAATAGAAAAAACACGAATCTGAACATAACGGGAATGTAAAACTGTACTCTAAAGACACGTGCTGATTGCGAAAATCTCAACAGACGACACGGTACATTTATAAACTCGGTTGAATGTAAATTTAACATTTTAGGGACGTTTAAACTTTGGTGGTACACATAGGTTGGTTTTTTTTTATAGATATAACACGTGTTTGTTTAGTACTGTATGACTTTGTCATAGTTGAGGATACTTTCTCGTTATGAGGCAATTCACTTTGATTTCATGTAAGAAATTTATTGATTGCGTGTTTTTAATTAAGATGAGTTCGTGAACTTATTTGAACATGCAAGCTAGTTTTATCAACTTTTGCAAACCGATCCACGCATGACCAGTTCGATTGCAAACCTTGAATTTTATATTGTAGTATTTGTAACGTTATCATGGGGTTTTGAAAGACAGCTTGTGTCTTTGGTTTGTGCGGTTTTTGTACTGCAGTCCTTTCCGTCTGCCCGTGTTGAGGTTCTTGTACTACTCTGCTGTATTTCCTGCTGATTATTTTTCTGTTGATGATTTCGTCATTATTTATTGTGTCCTGCTGATTGTGGGGAAGTTATCCTCATAGTCTTGTAAAAGCGTGAACGGATTGCTGCTCCCAGCTTTAAGCGCATACATGTCGTATGCTTCTTTCTTTGAGAATTTTTTTATTGTCATAATTTCCAAACTTTTTCTTCCTTGTACCATTTTTCGCATCTGTCCTTGTTTAGAGCATTGTGTCCAGACATACCGCACAGAATGCAGTTATTTGCTTCCTTACATTTACTATTGCAACCTTCTTCTTTGCATTTGTTCTTGCTCTGCATCCTTGACTGGTGTGTCCCAATCGTCCGCAGTTGAAGCATTGTCGTACTCGTGGAATAAAGTGCTTCACTTTCAAGTTGACGAAAAATAGTATTACGGTTTCAGGTAGATCGCTTCCCTCGAAGCCTAGTTTGACTCTGTATGTTGGTAGTAGTTTGTTTCTGTCGTCCGGGTGGCATCTCATGAACCTGCATGCAGTCTTAACTGGCATGCTAGAATTTATGTTTGTTAAAATTTCTTGCTCCGTAAATTCAATTGGTACTTGGTGGATAACTCCCATGGTTTCGACCATGTTCCTCGGGTTGAAGGCTTTCATATTGTTTGCTTTTAAAAGTGTATTGTCTAGACATTTGTTTGCCTGTTCGTGCTTTTCAAACAATATTTTGTAAAGCGACCTTTCAATGTTGCATATGGGGCTTTTGGATGCGTCCACTAACACCCAAAAGCCACCTCTATGGTACCCTGTATAGTAACACTTGTCTTCTTATTTGTCTTTGGTTGTTTCCTTTGTTTCTACTTCATTTGTGGTGTGCGTAGAGGTTTGTCCTGTGCCGGTATTAGGTTTTTCCGCCATATTTGCCTCTTCGGTTTGTGTTGTGTCCATTGCTGCTTCTTCATCAGCTTTGGCTCCTTTTTTGTCCAAAAATTCTTTGTCATGTATTTGAGCATTAGCTGTAATTCTGGTGTAAGTACCGTCGTCCGTTTTTGTTCTGTTGGTGGTAATTTTTCCTGCCTCGGAATAGCGCTTTTCTACTTTAATAGCTTTAACTTGCCTTTTTCTTAAGTTTTCAAATTTTTTCTTATTTCGGCTTTCATCAAACCAATTGGATGTTGGCTTTCCATCAATAGCATTAGTTGAAGAGCCTTTAGACGCGTCGGCCATTTTAATAAAACGAAACGCTCAATCTTTTGACTTAATTTGCACTTAGAGACATAAAAATTAAAAACTCACTTGAAGTATCTCTACACAGCCTTAACTGTGTAACGCCTCAAGTATTGTTGTAGATTTTAGCCTTTACAATTGTTTCACTGTAGAATGATTTTAGATCTTTAATTTATTTTCAATTTCTTCATAACATAAAATACTATTTTTATTTCTTGGACACTTTCAGCTATTGAATGTGCAGTGAGTGTCGTGAGATATGGAAAGTAAAGCCGTGATTTCTTCGAAAGCGATACCGCTATAAAGCGGGCGTCACATAGCGGTAGAGTAGGTTGTCAAAACAATGCAAAGTAAAAGTTCTTACATGTAAACTAAGAAGACCACCGTAACGAAATATAGCGGCAAGCATAAAATATAACGGCCGTCAGGGCGGTGGCAAGTCGTTCGTCATATTCAAAACGGTGAGAATTCAATCAAATATTTTTACACAAAACAACAGTTCTTACATTTCTGTTGTTTTGAAAAAAAAAAATAGAAGTAAATAAAAGTTAAAAACGAAAAAACAGTCAGCAAATTAATTCAAATAAAATCGGCCAAATTGACCGCAACGCTCATCGAACTTTACAGGAAAGCGGTGCCGCTAATTACGGTAAGCATAGCGGGCGCTATATAGCGAACGTTACATTGCGGCACCGCTTTCCGAGGAAACCAAAGCTTAATACGGATCTGGATAGCTGATTGGAACGCAACTATTGATGTCTGGTTCAATTTGTGAGGAAGAAAAGTTTTGCTTGTTTCTTATCTTTAGTAAGGACACACTACCTTTTGATAAACCAAAATTTTTAATAGCAGATGCCGCTGGTGCGCTATGAGTAACATATGTTTCATCACAGAGTGTTCATATTGTAGTTTGTTTTTGGATTTCGTGCCAAAGGCAATATTTTATGAAGTTGTTTCCATAGTATATGTCTACTAGTAGCGCAACTTACTCCGAATCTGCACACACACACAAGCACACAGGGTGTGTTGTATGCAGTAATAAAACAATCAAATTTAAATACTGCAATATTGAACATGAAGACTTGAAACTCCCAAATTATTGAATATAAAGCAGTTATAACACGTTATCAGTTACTATAGAATGTATATTTCAGTTTAAATTGAAGTGTTTAGTTACAGTTTTTACTTTAAAACAACTCTGAACGCGATTTCCTTCATTACACACTCGGAGTACATTCATCCACTGCCTTCCACTCCGATTCGCAAAAGAAGATGCCAAACTAGTACGGGTAAACAATGGTTTTAGTTTGCAAATCTGTTATCAAACGTGAATGCTGTAGCTTATCATAAAAGATGTATAAAAAGTTGATATGTTTTCCTCCTAACAAAGTTGTATGGAATTTGCATTTATGGTAAATAACACATATGTAGGAGTCAGTTTCCACATAATATTCATAGTCAATATCATTTTAGTATATTTTTACAACCTCACAAATCACATGTAAGAAGATGTAGCAGCACGGTCAACGCTGCAGATGGTGACAATAGGACTGGTTATTTCTCAAACATTCCAATAGATCGTATACGAAATTTCAGTATCATTGCACATGTTGACCATGGGAAAAGTACATTGGCAGATCGGATTCTAGAATTGACGGGCGCTATAGCAAGAAATTCAGGTAGCCAAGTTCTTGATAGTTTGCAAGTGGAACGCGAGCGTGGCATTACAGTTAAAGCACAGACTGCTTCAATATTCTATACATATAAGAATCAGGAATACCTTTTAAATCTCATTGATACACCTGGCCATGTTGACTTTTCCAATGAGGTGAATCTTCTATTACCTAAATGCAAATTTACTTTTTCATGCTTGCTATGATTATTGTCATATATGGTAGGTTACGAGATCTTTATCTGCATGCGATGGTGTGATTCTACTTGTGGATGCTTGCCACGGTGTCCAAGCACAAACCGTTGCTAACTACAATATGGCAAAATTGCGCAAATTAACTGTAATTCCAGTATTGAACAAAATCGACATAAAGCATGCAAATCCCGACCATGTGTGCAAGGATTTACACAATTTATTTGGCATTGATCCCAACACTGTTCTAAAGGTAATATATAAAATAATAATTTGTAAAATTAAACAACTTATTTCAGATTTCTGCAAAATTGGGTACTGGTATATCCCAAGTTCTTGACAGAGTTATTGAAATAATTCCACAACCAGTTGTAAATCGGAACCCACCTTTTCGTGCTCTAGTGTTCGATAGTTGGTTTGATAAATATCGTGGTGCATTAAATCTTATCTATGTTTTGAATGGTACACTGAACGTTGGACAAGAGATACAATCAATGGTCACGAAAAAAACGTATCCGGTTAAAAGCTTAAGTGTGTTACGTCCTAAAGAAACACCGATCGATAGCATGTAGGTGAAAACATATAACATAGAGATGTAATAAAAATTATAATGTCTTTACAGTGCTGCAGGTCAGGTGGGTTTACTGGCTTGCAATATGAGAAATAGCAACGAATCTGTCATTGGTGATACGATTCATTTAAAAAATGAGACTGTCACTGCGGCTGTCACTTTCAAACCTCAACAACCAATGGTGTATGCAGGTATTTATCCAGCTGATCAGTCAAAGCATGTGGCTTTAAGAAGTGCTATAGAAAAGCTAGTTTTAAACGATTCGGCAGTTACAGTGAAAGTTGATTCTAGCCCAGCTTTGGGTCAAGGGTGGCGTTTAGGCTTTCTCGGATTACTGCACATGGAGGTGTTTTGCCAGCGTTTGGAGCAGGAATTTGGTGCAGAACCAATTATTACTGCGCCCTCAGTAACTTATCGTATTGTCTTGAAAAATACAAAAATTATAAAACAAGTGGGGAAAGACATATTAGAAATATCGAACGCAGCATTGTTTCCGGAACCGGTCAACGTAAAGGAATACTATGAACCACAAGTAAAAGGTTTGCAATATATTAACATATTGACTAGCGTCTCGTTAAATTATTATATTGTATGTTCTTCATTTACAGGCACCATAATAACTCCCACCGAGTATATTGGTCCAATAATTGGCTTATGCATGGAACGTCGGGGTGTACAAGAATCATCAATAAATATTGACGATGATCGTATTCTAATGAAGTTTATATTACCACTAAGCGAAATAATAGTGGACTTTAATGATCGCTTAAAATCATTAAGTTCGGGTTATGCTAGTTTCAATTATGAAGACCATGGGTATCATTTAACGAATATTGTACGACTAGATATTCACCTCAACGGTCGTCCAGTAGAAGAATTGTGTCGCATCGTGCATGTCTCCAAAGCTAATACTATAGCACGAGAAATGGTGTCTAAATTACAGGAGCTTATACCAAGACAAATGGTGCAAATAGCCATACAAGCATGTGTAGGAGGAAAAGTGTTAGCCCGTGAGACCTTAAAAGCCTATAGAAAGGATGTGACAGCGAAGTTGGTAAGTGCACGTATACGTATACTACATAGTACTTTTAATGATAGTACGAAAATCGTTAATAACCATATGTTTATTATAGTATGGTGGTGATGTAACTCGTCGCATGAAGCTCTTAAGACAACAAGCAGAAGGGAAAAAGAAGATGCGTATGTTTGCTAACATCCGGATTCCAAATGAAACATTTATCAATGTACTGAAACGGTAGTAAGAGGAAATACCCTATCATTTTTATTCAAAAATGAACATTTGGTGAGTAGTTTTTAAAAAATCTTTATTACACTTAGGCCCGGTTTTTCAGTCCTTGGTTAAGCTCAGTTTAAACTAAATTTGCTTAAACGTAAATTTAAACTCCAGTTAAACTGCAGAGCGTCTTTTCAGTGAGAGTTTAAGGTCGCTTTTAAGATTTGCTTTTTATACGGCAACATTGATTTTTTTTTTTATCTAGATAAGGCAACAGATGATATTTGTTTACATATGCAACGCCATTGCTTCTCCTCAGTATTGTAATAGTTAGGATTTCGCTAACTTTTGCTTCACTATAATAACTTTTGCCAGATGAAATATCCAGTATTTCATTAAATATAAAAATATCGTCCTTTTTTAATTGCGTTCAGTTTATTGTTTCACAACCAAAACCATCAAATATGCAAACAGCTGACAGGTTAACTAGAGTTTAACCCTGCCGCTTAAACTACGTTTAAATTTCGTTTAAAGTTGACTGAAAAACTGCGTAACAAGTTTAAGCTTAGTTTAACTGACAAATTGAGTTGAACTTGTACTGAAAAACCGGGCCTTACATACATACGTTTATTCTGAACCATTTTTTTTCCAGTAGTTGAACGCCTTTAAATTTTTAGGCAAAACTACTGCACTTGTTTCTTGATTTCACGAATTTTTAATTCGAGAAGTAGAGGTATAGTTAACAGTGTTAAAAATATTTAGATAAAAGTGTTTAAAATTGATCGTTTTGAAGTTTGGCTCTAAAATAATTATTAAAAAAGGCAGGCCAAAGTCGTTAAGAGCTCAACGCCTGAAGTAGCTCTTTTTTTTGGAAATAGGGAAATATCAAAAGCGATCTTTATTTGAAAAGATATAATCATTTTCATATAAGCATGGAGTGAAAATGAAAAATATGATGAGCCACAACACTGGCGGTTGCGACTCTGCCGCCACCACCCCTGCGGGTTAGGGGTTTAGAATATACCCGAGGTAGGCATACCGGTCGTAAGAGGCGACTAATATGCACAAAGGTAATGACGTGCAACTCGATGGTTGATCTACGGGTATGATGCCTCTCAACTCTCATTACCCATCTTTTCCTTCCTTACTGAAGGAGAGGTGACATGATCTAGAAGGTTTCACTGGTTATAAATCGCTACCACGACAGTCGGGCAGTACCGCAAGGGAGTACTGGAGCGTACCGGGTTCAAATCCGGCCAAGGACTGTTAATTCGGCAATACTCCCCAAAACCTTCGGGGAGTGTTTTTGTCGTTACCACAACAACAACAACTCTGCCGCCAGCAGTCACAAGAGGTAATTAGTAATTAATTAGTGTTTGCGTGGTCGATTCAATAAAAAGAAATTTTTTTTTTGTCTCATCGTAAGGCAATTTAAATTAAAACGAATAGGTTTAGAAAAATTTTATACATCTTTATATAAGATTTGATTTTAAGGAACACTTTGCAGTATATATTAAAAGAATTGATAAAAATCTCTGCGTCCAATAGGATAATTCTAGCAGCCCAGCTGAACAGCACTAGTACAAACCAGGTTCAAGTGGCAGCACACCCCGAAGGTTTTGGGGAGTGTTGTCGAATTACCAGTCCTTGGCCGGATTTGAACCCGGTACGCTCCGGTACTCCCTTGTGGTACTGCCCGACTGTCGTGGTAGCGATTTATGACCAGTGAAACCTTCTCGATCATGTAACCCTTCCTTCCGTAAGGAAGGATAAGATGGGTAAATAGAGGTGAGAGGCATCATATCCGTAGATCAACCATCGAGTTGCACGTCATTGCCTTTGCGCTTTTAGTAGCCTCTTTCGACCGGTCTATATCGGGCATATTCTAAACCCCTAACCCGCAGGGGGTATGATGGGATATGATGCCTCTCACCTCTAATTAGTGAGTGAGATTCCCTGGAAGGTTCCACTGGTCATACCACATCGCTCCCGCGAAAGTCGGGCATGTACCGCAAAGGAGTACCGGAGCGTACCGCGTTCATATCTGGCAAAAAACTGTCACTTCGACAGCACTCCCCAAAATCTTTGAGGAGGGTTTTTGTAGTTACAAAACAAAACTAGGTGCATATGGTTTTCATGAATTGTATCCAATAAAGTTTTGCACAGCTGATTTTTTAGGCCGAAATGCGAACAGTCTAATGTATATATACATATTCGCCTACTTATGTATACCTGCAGGGAATTTTAAAGGCGACTACTATAATAGCTAACTATTAACCGTCTTATTTCGGGTAACAATTAAGTGTCATTCGTACAGTGCTGAGTGAAGTTACATACCACAGTTAACTATCAATTCGCAATAGCTAATATTTTGCTACATGATATATGCTATATATGTTATATATATAAAAATAGACAATCCTATTGTTACTAGAGTTGAACTCACCAATACTGTGGGGTTAAACTGTAGTTAACTCCACATGAAAATCGAGAGTGAACTGTGGAATGTAAGTTACTCGCCACTGTGAAAATGGTCCTAATTGTTAGTCAGTGTTGAATCATAAACATTTTATCTTAATTTCTTTTAGACACTCGAATTTCACATAAAAACAATTGCGTGCAAAAAAGATTCAATTACAGTCCCTTATGTGCCACGTTGTTTTGCATTGTATCAGTACATTTAGATTTATAGTTTGATTTCATTTCACATTTTTAACATAGTTATGGTTTAAAACATGCGTTTTTGAAAGTACCAAAAATTTTCCAGCTACAAAGCAACACAAAAGTAGACAACTTGAAGTTGGCAGAAAAATTAGTATTCGGCGCCATCCCCATATAAAAGTAATCAGCTAAAGGCAATGTGAAGCAGTTTAAGGGGAGACACAGGGCTGAAAAATTGTGAACTAATATTTGATTCGCACCTAACTACAAACATTTTCTGCAGGGATGTAGGTTTATAAAACTTTGTTTGGCTATAGTTTCAATTGGTGTTGAAAAAGAACGCCAGAAAATGATAACAAACCACCCAAAGTGTGAACCACAAACAGTTTCTGGAAAAAATTAAAAGAAATACTGCGATAAGTTCTTTTTTATCAATTCTCTTGTTTTTACAGTGCGGCAGGCATTATACTTTTATTTTTGTAGGTACATTCACCATTTTTTATTGTTGGAAATTGGTTTAAATTTAAACCACAACATTACGAAAATATACGAAATAGATGTAGCTGAACTTAAAAACAATATAGTTCCATACACCAATCATTTTCTACGCACACATTACTGCAGTTGTTGCACGCATACTTGAACAAATTATTGTCATGGTAGTGGTGAACTAAAGAGTGGCGTGACGAAACTCTCTTAAATGAGTATTGAGTAGATGGCGCTCTGTGTTGAATTGAGAAAGTTAAACGTCAGCTTGTTTGTTTACAGTTTTGGTGATTGCACCACATTTGTGTTGTTGTATAAAACAGCTGGTAGAGCTTTCAATTTTGTTGACGGTCTCGTCGAAGCACTCAAAATATGGAAGACACGTACCCAGTAAAACAACGTATGTGTGTATGTGGTTTTTTGCAATTTAAAATTCAAAACCTTAATAATCCTTTACATAAATAATACTTTGAATAAAAATCAATTTGTCATCAGTAAACGTATACTTAAAATAAACTTAAAATATAGATATTTAGTTTGTTTAATTTGTTGTCTTATTCGCAGTATTGTTGTAAATAAATTACACCGATAAAAGAAACCAGAGAGCAAAGGCATTTACGAAGTGTTTATACAAATAGTCACTTCAAAGTTTGCTCGCATACATATAAAAGCTCTACGAATAAACAAGCACTTTCGTGACTTATAAAATATAATAAAACGATAAAAGCAGTAGTAATAAACTTTTTAATACGCTGCAATCGACATTATGGACATATCTAATTGTGGGCTTCTATGGAATCAGACATAATACATGGGTTTATTCAACAAAGGTGATGAAACTCTTATTTCCATACTTTTCAGGAAGTTGTGTTTACCAAATCTGAGTACAAAAAAACACAGAAATATAAAATGGACATTATAACACTCCAAGTTATAGAGCCCTAACCGCAATTTTGGCGTATTTTAAACCATCTCACAAAATATCAATTCTGCTGTTATTGTTCCAAGTAACATATAAATATTGAAACATAATTAGAAACAGAATGATTGATTGGAACAGTGCACAAACACAGAAGTTAACGTCAAATGAGGGGTTGAAATGTTGCGTTTTTGACAAGTTTTCTCATGAACTCTGAGTTAAAAACTCGTCCTAGCAAGCCTAAGTAGACCAATTTTTTTATTACTGTAAAACTTTTTGCGCACATTTTGCAACGAAACCCGTACTTTTAAAATGTATTAATTTTTTTCTGAATAAATAGTTTCCAAAATGGCTCGAATAGTTTAAAGGAAATCTTCTTAAATCAATTTTTTAACCCATTGCCCAATGTTCCTGAGATTTCGTTACAGACGTAGCGTTACTACCCGGCTTGACAGGTACCAGTTAAATGCTGCGTTTGTGTTAGTTTCGCTTATTTTTCTTAATTAGTTTCTGAAGAGCGGAGTGCCAAGCCTAATCATGTGTTTGCTGTCTCTGAAAGATATATCTGCACTCTTCACGGTCATTATCCATAATGAAAAGCTTGGCCAGCGCTAACAGTCAGGTAGATGGCAAAGACACGCCAGAATTAAATGGTTATGACATGATGCAAACTTCATATATAGCTAACTAAGAAAGCAAAATGGTTTTAGATTCCTTTTAAATGTAATATAATTAAAAATAACATAATTTTTACATTTCGGCTTACACACCCTGCATAAAATAGGAACATCTCAAAGCTATCCCTGAGCTAAACCGTCCCTGCAGAAAATTTTACTAGCTCAGAACTATCCCTGATCTAACCCGTTTGACGACACGAGCAGTTTCAGTTCAATCCCGAATCTATGCTTTCAACTGTCTACTTTTACATGGCGATGTCATTGGCTGTGGCAATTGTCGCCAGAGCATTACTTTGCAACTCGTTCTTAACCGATTTCCTTTTCGACAGTTCTAAGATAGCTTGACTTTGGCTAGTTCTCAACCTGTGCCATTTCGGAAAGCTTGGGGGTAATTTTGGTTCTGCAAGAGTGATTATCGATATCCGATATTTCAAAGTGTCCTTTAACTATCACTTTTGTAACGGACACAGAACAATTCACGAAGTGTGTAGCTCAAGACTGTCTCTTTTGGAGACTGGTTCACAATTTTACTCCATGGAGTATTCAACACCAAAGCGAGAGAGGGAGTAGGTGTACTTTTGAGGACCAATTTTCACTGACACTGACACAGCATGCATTCCTCAAGCATACATTTAACACATTCAGAATGCATACTTCATTTGTGAACAAATATGTTCTCAACTTGAAAGTTACTAATTTTTTATTCACAAAGCATGCATGCTCCTTGGGTAATTTCACACAAGTCTTCTGTTTTTATATATATGTTTTAAATTAATACCCATCATGACAGACGAGCTCGTAGCTGGGTGTTTTCTTAAAGATAACCACAGGGTATCCTTGAACGATTTGTTTTCACGTGCCCACTCATATTGTTCAATAAATGCGATAGTTGAATAAAACTAAATAAAAAAAAAATTTGTGTGCAGTGGGCTTCGAACTTGGGACCTTTGGAGTGTTGGTATTTCGCTCAATCCGCTGTACTAAAACCAATCACAAGATAATTAGGATAATTTTGAAGGGCAGAAAAAAAATCTTTCAGCATAATTTGTTTGTATAATCGTTACGAGCATTTTTTTAAACTTTTGCGATTTCGGGAATTGGTCGTAAAAAACAATGCTGGGTAGCTACCCAAGTTATAAAAAAGTGTGTAATTTTATCAGAAACCTTACTTTATGCAAACTGAATTTAGGTATGTACTAGGGAAAATCCTGACATTCATAATATGAATTTCATATTCACCACGATACATGTCAAACTTTACCTTCGCAATTTATCTTTTTTGCCCATTTGGCACAGTGCCTATGCCACCATTTAAATACTGAAAGTAATTTCAAACAAACCTCATAAGTTAGAAATTTCTTAATATACTTTTTCATAGAAATCCTTATATTTAATATCTATAATATAAATGTATATATAATTCTGCTGATATATAATAATAAACTGAAAGAGTTGCGCCCAACTATAATTCTAGGGATAAACAATTGTTTGATATAGGTCTGCTCAATTTGCACTGACATCCCTTAAAAACGAGTTCAAAAAATTCAATATGAAAAAATCAGCTTGAAAGAGACACCACTGCAAATGTCAAAATACGCATTCATACTACAGAGACGAGACGCATGCTTGCGTGAGTTGATGTTATTGTATTATGTGAAGGAAGAGCTCAGCAAAGAACAGAACGAAATTCAGAGCTGGGTAAATTCAATTCCATTACAATTACAATTTGCCTCATACCAAAGGAACTGATAACATTTCAATTCCTCAAAAAAATGTATCAAAAGTATTTTCCTCTTTTTGAGGCTCGATTAAAAAACTTTTTTTGGAATTGAAAAAAAAAAAATACTTTGCGCAAATGTAATTTCTTCCCCAATACTTTGAAAAGGAGTTGAAAATGTAATTAAAATTTTTACATTACAAGGAATCCCAAAAGTATTCTCGAATTTCCGATTCCTCAAAGGAATTGGGAAAGTACTTGAAAAACGAAAAGTTAATTCGTATATAAAAACGTATTGCAAGGGATATTGATAGACTTTCCGGGCAATATTTTTCATTATTGCAAAAGGAATCCCTTCAAAGCGATAATTACCCACATTCAAACACAACAGGGAGCATAAAGTCGTCCTGATTTTTCCAGCCAAGTAGAGGCGTCCTCTTCCCTCTGTTGTCAAAGGCGTGTGTAGATAGGAATAGCGATGAGTAAATTTTCTTTGAATTCATAACTTAAACAACCAAAAATATGGGAACCCTTATCTCTAATACTAAAAGGCTCATATGCTACTGAAAGCATCCACGATTTCTTACTAATATAGCATGGCAGGGTTGAAAAACGACTTATAGAACGTGAACTTTATTCATCGAAAGAGAGTTTGACTTGTCAATACTCGATAATTTCCGCTAAGGCAGGTTCTCAAGTAGTCAAACTCCTTGACACTATCCGCCATGAATAAGCACAAACTCGAGGTTCTTTAGTATATGATTTAGCTACGCCCTCGCGCTGAAGACCAGAAGACATATGAGGAAAGGGAGTCCTTCTATGACAAATTATAAAAAGCAAATAGTCTATAGCCGAAAAGTTTAGCCTACATGACATAACAATTTACACCGGGAAGAGACCGCGGCCAAAACATGGTCGTCTGCGATACTAAGCTGGAGCATAAAAAGATCCACAAAGCTACGACTGCAACTCTATAACGTTGGGATCAACTGCAACATATCTCCAATGTCTTCGTTGTGCGTTATTTTCGAGGTCCAAATAACGATCGAGAGTCCTTGCAGTCGGTAGTGTGCTCTCACAGTACTTGGAGCAATTTTTGACATAACCACTTATACCTGTAGCCACTTATACCTCATTCACTTCGGACTGCTGCTGATGACTCCATAGGGTTCCAGCGAGATCCAAAGAACAGCTGTTATAATGCTGCTTACAGTGAAGCGCTGCTCAAAAACTTGCATCAACTTTTATGCATGCCTTCCGATTGGAATTTAACCGCTATCTGCTGAATTCATTCAAAAAAGTAAAGCTGGGGAACCATCTATCAAAAGAGTGTGCCTATGATTGTTTTATTAATATCCTTAACCGGTGTACCTCATTACCTGAGTCAAATCACCGGCCCTACTTTGCAGGAATGTAAATGACACCGCACTTGTTTATTTGAAAAATTTCCATGGCTTTGTTATTGTTCCAGTAACCGAGTTTTTTCAAAACTAATCAGTTGTGCACATATTTCAAGAAAATGTTGAACGAGGACGTGTTTAATTTTAATATATCGAGGATATCTCCCCCCACCTGAGGGGCTTTATATACTTTCCTATGTACATGGCTGAACGATTATGGCTACGGCCTAAGGACCCTCTATTGATGTACTCTTTACAAGGATAAATAGACATATCTAAGGCCTTTCCAGTTTCTTAACCTATCGAATCTTGATATTACCACCGACTAAATCCACGCCGACACTTTTGAAATGCGTAGATGATACAATAATTAAACATCCACGTCCATGGCATTGCGTTACCGATAGTCACCTACCACCCTAAAATCTTGGGTGTGAGATGTGACAACATAAGTGGCATGACTAACGTGAATAGCTGCCTTCGTCGGCCTACTCCACAGTGCCTTTAACACAGGATCAAATGGGGCGTTTGATCATCGTCCAAAAGACAAGTTTTTGGTACCAACTGACATACGTGGGCAGCCGTACTAGTCACCTTGTTATGGTTCGAGGGCTATATATCCCTGTGCCGTGCTTTGGGTCCGGCACGCGGTTGAAAACAACTCGACTTCGAGCTGCTACGACCAAGTTCCGTTCCCCTGTATCTTATTTTTTGTCAGTATGTGTTCATATCACAGAATCAACAAATTGTGGCCCAGTATGATTTCTGCATATAAAGAGAGTCCTTAAACGGCCGTAGCCCAAGAAGTGTAAGCTCTCCCCCCATTTGGGTTGAATCACAGCCACCACGAAACTCCCTGAAGGGCCGTTCCCAGCGCAGTCACGCACACAATCTAGGTACCCCTGGTACCAGAGCAGTCCTCTGGTAGGACTCGCAAGTAGCCTGCGCCCCCATACGACATACGAGGAAGTCGCTTTTACGACTGGCATGCTTTACCCGGATATATTCTACTCCCCACACGGAGGGGAGAGATGTGACAACAGTCGGTTACAGAGCCGCAACAATATCCTGAAGGCAGTGCTTGGAGAATATAAGAAAAAAGTTGCTGGATACAAATAAGGCTATTCGCCGGCCGGTTATTGATTACGCGGCGCCAATATGGTCCCCGAATCTAAGACACCAGCTGAAGGCATCAGAACTGATACGGGATGTCTTCACCTCCACCAAGATACTAAAATGTCAAATATTAAAGAGCACGGGGAAATGTTAAGCAGACAGTCTCTGTTGGGCAAAGATTCACCGTCCAAATCTAAAAGAGCTGAAAGAAGAAAGCGCCCTTCCCAGGGAGACAAGAGCCAATCTTACCTATCCAGTCTTACCTATCCAAATACATTCTATCTATCTATGGCGCGATATACAACAGGTATATCATCATAAACCTCCTAAGAGATTTTTGCGCCAAGCTTCTCTTCCAATTTGTGGTGTGCCGATTTGAATTTTTCCCTACAAATTGGTGGGACCTACAGTTTTTTGCCGACTCCGAACGGCATCTACAAAGGAGACGAATTTTTTGCTGAGAAGTCTGTCATGGCAGAAATACACTCGGAGAGTTTGCCAAACCACTGCCGAGGGGCGACCCCGTTTTGAAAAACTTTTTTCAAATCACTTTTGATGTTACCTGTACCAGGGCTCGAACCATGGACCTTCGGTGTGGTAGGTCGGCAACACTACCTTCACACCAAATACATTCCCTGCAAGTAATATGTCTACTCATGACATCCAACATCTCTCCAACTGCACAGCTAATAATAACAGCAAACATAATTGTGCAGCATGGCCAGACACAACCACACCTTTAATCGCGAACAACTTTTATACGCAAATGAACATTTATGAGTTTTTTAATTACTTTTGCAATTCCTTTGAGGAATGGGAAATTGGAAATTACTTTTGGGACTCCTTGTAATGTAATTGGAAAATTTTCAATTACATTTTCAATTCCCTTCCGAAGTATTGGGGAAGAAATTGCATTGGCGCCAAGTATTTTTTTTTCCAATTCCAAAAAATAAATTTTTGTATTCGAGCCTCAAAACGAGGAAATTACTTTTGGTAATTTTTTTTTCAGGAATTGAAATGTACTCAAAATAAAAGGAAGAAAAAAAACAAAGCAAAATAAAAAAAAATAAAGTAAATAAAATAAAATGAAACTAAATAATATAGTAAAGAAAATAAGTAAAAGGAAAGTGAAGGAAAGAAATAGCAAGGAAAAAAACAAAACAATGCAAAATAAAAACAAAATTAAGGTGACGAAATAAACAACATGTAAATAAAACAATATACAAGGTGGCGCAAAAGTAAGCTTCCGATGTTTTTTGGCTGTAATTAAAAATAAAAATGAAAAACTTTGATTCTTCTTGTGGAGTATTTTTATTTGGTCTTTTAATTTTTTTTACATCAAGTCGAGAATATGATGTCATGTAAATGGCCGCCGCCACAGTTGATTGTCATTTGAGCCCTTTTTATGGCATTTTCCATCACTTTGGCCAAAACTTCCGGCGATAGGTCCTCACATTCTTGACGGATATTGTCTTTAAGAGCTGCAAGAGTCTGAGGCTTGTTGACATAAACCCGCGACTTCAAAAAGCCCCACAAAAAGAAGTCTGGAGCGGTCAAATCAGGCGATCTTGCTGGCCAGTGCAAATCGCCAAAACGGGAGATTAGGCGCCCGGGAAATGCATCCTTTAGCATATCGGTTGTGGCACGTGCAGTGTGTGCTGTTGCACCGTCTTGTTGGAACCACATGTTTTCCAATCCCAATTCATCAAGTTGCGGCAAAAAGAACTCGTTGATCATTGCTCTGTAGCGCTCACCATTCACAGTAACCGTTTGGCCCGCGACGTCTTCGAAGAAAAAAGGTCCGATGACTCCTCCAGCGAAAACAGCACACCATACAGTGACTTTGAGCGGGTGTAATGGCTCTTCGTGGGTTACACGCGGATTTTCAGTGCCCCAGAAGCGAAAATTTTGCTTATTTACGTACCCGCTAAGATGGAAATGGGCCTCATCACTCATGATTATTTTTGATGAAAAATCATCTTCCTCTTGGTGATGATTAAGGATGGCTTGAGCGTATGTTAGACGCGATTGGCGGTCAGCAGCTAACAGCTGATGCACCGTCTGGACGTTTTCCGGAAACATCTTCAAATCTTGTACCAAAATTCGCTGTAAAGACCGTCGACTGATACCCATTTGCGTGGCACATCGTCTGGTCGACGGCGCTTCCATGACATCCTCGGCTACAGCAGCAATATTCTCTGCATAACGGCTACTCCGGGGTCTGCCACGCCTGGCAGAATCTTGTGTTGTGCCAGTCTCTTCGAGGCGAGCGGCTAAACGTCGAAGTGTTTCACCAGTAGGCGTTGGACGGCCAGGAAATCTGCGACGAAATTCACGTTGTGCCAAAGTCACCGACCGATTATTGGTCAAATAAATAGTCAGCAATATTCCGCGTTCTGGAGCAGTGTAGCGTAACATTGTTTATTAACGTGTATTTCGCATGTGTTTACTACACAAATGTCAAAACAGAACTGACTTTAGGGGCCAATCGCAAAATTTATAGCATTTTCTGATAGGAGGATTACTTTTGCGCCACCTTGTATATTGCAATATAATATGGCAAAATAAATTTAAATATAAGAAAATAAAATAGTAGAGAAGATGACAAAAAGGAAGGAAAGGAAAGAAGCAGTAAGGAAAAAAACAATAAAACAAAATAAAAGGAAGAAAAAAAACAAAGCAAAATTAAATACAATAAAGTAAATAATGCACGCGGTATGGCAGTTCTGCTGATAAAACAGATCTGTCAAAAAAATCCATCATGATCACACTACTAACTGTCAAATGGCGGAACTGGTTCATGCATATGGTAAAGACGAATAGAACTAGGAGTTTAGATGACATCAACACCAGCGTATTATTAGCTTAATGGTTAGCAATGCGTGCCAAAATTTCTCTGATGAAGAAGCTTAGCAGCTTCCGAAATGGATCTATAAGAAAAGCTATGGCGGTTGTCTCTAAACATTTTTTTTACTCTATTCAATTAAATAACTTTTAATAATTAATTAAAAATGATTATTAAAAAAATAAAAACAATAATAATTTTCATAAAAATCCAAAAAGTTAAAAATTATTATTCTTGGCCTTGAGCTCGATTCATGAATATTTGTAAATAAATTAAAATAAAACTAAATAAAATAGTAAAGAAAACAAGTAAAAGGATGGTGAAGGAAAGAAACAGCAAGGAAATAAAACAATGTAAAATAAAACCAAAATTTGAAATGTCTTTGAATAACAGTTTTTGTTACTATTTTAAATATAGTTTAATTTATTTATTTATCTTCAGATTGAACAAATCGTACAGACTAGACATGACAAGAGTCGTAAATCTTATATAATATGACATAGTTGATAATCAAAACCCTAACTATAGATAGATAGAACCGGTTGTTGTGGAAATAATTGTGCATTTGGGTTTCTTTATTAGATCAACGAAAGCCAATTGAAAACTCTTAGTAGAATGTAAGCCTGTCTGTTTGTACGCACATCCGAGAATCTAGTAATCAATTTGAAATAATTTCAAAACTTGCCCCGCCAAATTTACAAATTGCGTGTGAAAACGGCTATACCCGTAACCATTTATTTCCAATCGATAAGTGTGTAGGGTGTCTCACTATTCGTTGAAGCGCTCTAGTATTTGCTTTTACTCGGTTCCTTCCTTTGTTTAGTTGTTTTGTTCATTTCTGTTTGCTTTGTTAGTGAGATGAAATGTTCATATGTTTTTATATATGAATGTTTGTATGCATTTACGAATAAGCAATTTTGCTACAATGATATCGCAGTCGGTCGGTCGGCCTATACCTACGTACTCAGTGTCAGTTTGCTTGGACAGTTTGAATTAATTCCAACTAAAATTTTTGTGAATGTACATAGGTATAACAAATAAACGCAAGATTTTTTTTTTTGTTTAATTACGGTCTCGTTTTGCAATATGTAAATAAATAACTAATAATAAATACTGAAGCTTCTAGTGTGAATTTCGAGCCTAAAGTGGACTTTTTTCGCATTCCACAAATAAAAGTTTCCTTTGAAGCTTTGGTGATTAGAGTGTTGTTGAAGAAAATTCTTTTTTTTATTTGATTAGTACTTAAAGGAGAATCAATATTTATAAAAGAGTGTTGATATATCAAATTCAGTTAAACAATTACATATGTATATGAATATGAACATACTCGTATGTATGTCCGAATCTTTTATGTCCTCATATTAAAACTAATAATATTTCCATGTATTGCAAACAGCAACCATAAATTGCGAGTTTATTGAGTAGGTCAGTTTGTGGAAACTATTTACTAATGAAAGTGAAAATATTATTTCATTATTCCCCAAAACTTACACAGTTTTGATATTATTTTATATTTCTACTATACTTTTTGTATATACAAGTGTATACATACAGTTGTGTTCAATATAATAGTAGTAAAAATTAATTGGATATCGTTCGAAGAAATAGAAAAAGGCTTTCTTTTCATTAATTTTCATTTAAAATATAGCGAATTTCATAACAGAAACCACATAAAAAAATTGGAAAGTTTACCCAAAGTTTAGGAAAGTTAATTAAACTTTTAAAAATTCACATCAAAATTTCAATATTTTTGGGAAGAAAATTTTTGAGTACGCAGTTTTATACCTCATTTCATTTTAGCAAAATAATGTGCAAGTTAGAAGTACCTCGAAACTTCCCGTGAATTTTTAGAATTTTTAGAATTTTTAGAATTTTTTTGTCAAGGATGTCGGGTATTTTTTTCTATACAAAATTAATTTTTCTTCATGCGTTGTATGAAAGCATGATTTAGTTACAAGAAGCTTAGCTCTCTAGCTGACGTTTACTTTTGACACTTCCATTTTCTGGGTTTCTATTGCGAACGAAAAATAGTAGGAGTATTTTTTTCATTTGTCTAGGAAATGGTAGTAGAAAAATCATAAAAGTAGGAAATTAGTAGTAATACATTTTGTAAAGTCAACTAAATACAACATCGAAACATGTCATCCCATACTATCACTGTATAAATCGTTGTAATTTCTCTATAATCAATTAAAAAACATTAAAAAAACGGTCACGTACGCACTTCGCCTTCTTGCCAGAAGCATGAATGTGCTAAAATTAAAATGTTGGTAAAACAAGATTAAAAGTTTGATTTCGGCTCATTCGGTGTACAAGGACATCAACATATTGTGGTTTCGGTGTTAGCATGATACCAGAGATTTTCGTCAAACTTAGAACCTTCAATGGCTAATACAGTAAACTTATCAACTCAAAGTCTGAATAATTGCACATTCGTGCTTCTGACTATAGAGCTATGTTTTTTTTTTAATTATAATGACAAATTGACAAGAAGCAAACCTTTCAGGGCATAAACACAAACGGACATGGTCTACCAAGTGGATAGTAAACTGATAAGTTTCAATAAGATAGGATTGGTTCCTATTATTCATGCAAACTTAAAACAGAAGTTGACTTAAAACTGTTGCTTTATACTTAAGTTAAGCCAGAACTGATTTCCAAACCCAGAGAATAGTAGTTACGTTTTGTTAAAAACAAGACTTCGAATCACATAAGGAACAGTTTTGAAGTCACGATTGACCTAAGTAAGTATATAAGTATGCAGGGACAACATTTTAAGACATCCATTGCTACTTACCGGAATGTCCCGAGTTTTAAACGCCCAGAACTACACTACACTCCCAAAAGTCGATCTAAATAATAGTGTAAATTAATCTATTTTCTGAAAAATATGTCACTAGAGAGCTAACCTTGTAGTTATTGAATCATGGTTTGAAAGAAATCACTCAACACCCTTGACAAAAAAAATTCTGAAAATTCAGGGGAATTTTTGAGCCAGTTTTAACTTGCACAAGTTGTACTGAAATTGATAAGTCTACAAAAACATTTTCTTGAAATTCTGCCAAAAAATTTGCAGATTTTGATGACCATTTTTAAAAGTTTAATTAACTTTCCTGAGCTTTGATTATACTTTGAAATTTCTTTTTATGTGGTTTCTGTTATGGAATTCGCTATATTTTAAAATAACATTATTAAAGTCACAGCTTTCTCTTATATCGTCGAAAGGTATCCCTTCTAATTTCACTACTATTATATTGAACACAGCTGTCTATATGTATCTAAGCACATTTGTACTTATAAATATTTCCAAACACGAGCCATTTAACAGAGTACAGTTTTAGCAGGATAACCAACACATTGACTAATATCCACACATCCCTACACACATATGTACATATGTATGCACGTACAAAGTAAGTGTTTCGTGTATCAAGTGCAGTTGTTGAATAATAAAATGCGATATTCGCTTACATTCATTCATTCATGCACTATATGCATTTGTTTATCCTAGTGTGAGTTTATTATGAAATTTTACATAAAAATCAGATGTTAAACATTTATCGGTTTTAAATTCTTTCATTTCATTTTCATTCACCTGTTCCAAAATTTCAATGTTCTCTGAATGAATGAAACATACATCATACAACAGACATTTTATTTTGCAAAAGTAAAAAAGCATACATATATGACATAAATTTAAAGAGGTTAACTGAAAATTAGCCAATTTCCCACCGATCTTGGTATATAATTAATTTCGTCAAATCCCCACTACACACAGAGAAGTTCCTTGATAAGACCAAAATTTTCCTCATATAAGAATAAGAACACAGCAAAGTAATCCTTAAGCTCTAAGGGCAATTTACCTGAAACGACTTAAATTATATGTATACTCATACATAGGTAAAAAAAATTTTTAAATCTTCTTTGAAGCTGACAAACTGTTTCTATCTTCTTGCAACTGTTTCCCGTCAAAAGCTAGGAAAGTAGCAAAGGTAATTTCTCTTATAAGTATGACGATGCCCACCTCTTCACGAAAGCACATAGTGGTGTTGGGCAAATTATAATTGTTAAAACAATTAATTAATTGTTAATTGCAACTTCTACAATTAACAATTTTTAATTGTTATTACTAAAAGTTACACTTAACAATTAATCAATTGCAATGCTCGCAATTAACAATTAATCAATTATAAATTGAGTTTCTGTATGATCAACAATTTATTAATTTTAAATTGTTTTACGAATTTACGAACAGTTAACAGTTATCTGGGTTAATATTACCCGGAAACCATTGTGTTATATTGAGAGAAACTCATACTGCGAGGACATGCAGGTAAATATTACTTTCGTGAAAGTTCTGTGAAATTGTATAGAATATTTGGAAGAAATCAAATAAAAGTTAGAAGAGTAATTGTAAAAAAAATGGATAGTTATTATTATTAATTGATTCATAATACAATTTAAAAATTAATTATAATATTTCAATTGTAATTAGTTTAATTTTAAATAATTTAATTGCAGTAAGCAATTTAAATTTTAATTGTAACTAATTTTAAATCAATTTATTTAATTTCAACCGATTATTACCGATCTGTAAACTACAATCTATTGCTTCCAAAATTGCTTCCAAAAGAATCGACAGAAATGCCTTCAGAAACTTTGTATTCTTTGTACAACCTTCCCGATTTATAAAAATCGTCTACCCATTAGTAGTTTACCTACCCTTGTCACTCGCACAACCACCCTAATACGGCAAACTCATAGTAGATATCTTCTTATGCAGTCTCCAACAGAGTAAGCTAATTCTTTCGTAATTTTTTGGGCGCCGAATACCGTAATAAAAGCTTCATCGCCACCTATCGCAAATAAGGAAATCTACCCATTTAGAACATATCGATTGACGCTTGCTCAACTTCGATCTAGATTGTATAGTGGTCCCGCTTGTGAGGTCGAATCATCTCTCAAATTCAATATAGCCATTGTCCAACCCCGCAGCAACCGCAATTCCTTTAGAAAAACTTGATGATAATACTTCAATGGACGTACCGACTAAGCAGGATAATTTAATGCTACAGCAATAAAGAATTTTTTTATTGACATTAAAGCAATAGTTCTCAAGTTCAGAGGAACACCACAGCCATTACCAGGGGCCGAATTACGACATCCGTTCCGTGATCGTAAACTTTTTTAAGTCACGATAAGTTTGAAACTGTCCAACCTTTTTAAAACAGTAATAATGCATAATTGAATGGCCCGTTACTTCTAGCCAATTGCTCACGTGTGCCGTCATTCCGCATTATAGGCTTAGAGCTATTGTGATCTAAAAATTAGCTTTCGATCACGAAACGTATAACGTAATTCGCCCCCAGATAAAAAAGATTTGAAAAGCTTTCATCAAAATTTGAAACGTAGATAAAATTACTCAACACCCTCTGTACAAAAAATTCTGAAATTATTGCACTAAAACTGATTGGGCTACAAAACTGCGTTCTCAAAAGTTTTTTCAAAATTCTATAAAAAAAGTTTCAATGTTCGCAACTTTCTCGACCTTTGAAATTTGTTGATGTGGTTTCTATATTGGATTGGAATTTGCAATATTGTAAATAAAAATCCTTTCAAAAGGTTGCGTATGTATACTGTAAAAAAAAAATTTTAATTTAGTTATGTTCCAAAATATTTTTTAATTACTTACAACATGCATAAAAGAATAATTGTGTGACGTGGCGTATGAGGAACATTATTTTAAGAGTTGAGCTTAGTGAGATTCGATTAAAGGCCGAATTAGCGTGGACATATAATTAACTTGAATGGACTTAGTTTACGTGTCATATTTTTGAATTTGGCGTATTGCTTTCTAATTGCCATATAAATTTCATTCAACCAAAAATTTAGTATGCTATCCAATATATGAAGGAATTTTATTAAAAAAATTACAGAAAGTTATAAGTAGCACAATTCTCTCACGTCTCTCTTTGAACTCAGAAACTTAACTTGGAAATCAAAAATCTGTAGTTTTCCAACTTTGTGAGTAAGTTATTTTTGGGGTAACTACGTACACGTGCTGCTCATTTGTTAGATGGGTTTTCAAGTGAAGTTTGGTCTTAGTCTAGGCTAATTCGGCCATAAATCACTGCTAAAGAATGAGAACTACAAAATTCAGCATTGAATCATACTGCTGAGTAAATTTGGAATATTATGTAATAGGCAATTTTTCGTGTTTTCCCAACCACAGTTTTTTTCCTGTAACCTTTGAACTTTATAAGATTTTAATAAATTTTTTGTTTTCGAATTTAATCAACAGAGTAAATTAACAAACGATTCCTTTCGAAATTGCGATTGCAATAAACTTTAAGACAAATGTAAAATGTGTAAAGAAAACAATATGATTTATTTTTAAATATAAAATAAATTCTTCTGTTAGTCATTTCGTTTTTACACAATGTGTACGAGAAGTCTTTGACCAGCAGCCTCCCCAGTTTCCGCATTTTGAGAATTCACGGCAAACGCGTGATGAATGAGACAACTTAGCTCATCTCCTCTGATAAAAAATCAACAATACATTTCAATTGACAAAAGATAAATAAAAGCAAAATGTGTCGTCAAACATCTCATCTTGCGCACCAGAGAGTTTATTGCCTTTTTTTCGAAACGTAATCCAATTTCCCTGACCCTGAATTCAGTACAAATTGCCATCTACCTACCCACCTGCTTTATTTCATTTGCTTATCACCATGCGACCGCTTTGTACTTTTTGGGATTAAACAAACACGAAACGTGTACCAAAAAACAACAAACCGACCCTAAAATCGACCGACAAACCAACCGACCGATAGACATACTAACGAGTCCGCTAGCACAGCTGTACGCTATACATAGTATATGTAGGCACGACAACAACTAATACCCATGACCTTGAAAATTTTAGCGATACAGTTAAAAAGAAAAGCGATAAAAAACAATCAAAATGCACTGGCAAGAACCTTGCTCCCCAAAAGCAATGGCAATCTTACATATGTACATGCATAGATAGCAACAAAAATATTCCCAACAAAGAGATAACTAATTTGACGTAAGATGCGGCGACTCTCTTAACATTTTGGTAAAGCATTAAGATACTCTTGCACTCTGGGCAAAGTTTACTCCTGCTAGTTTGGCATCTTCTTTGGCGAATCGGAGTGGAAAGCAGTGGATGAAGGTAGTCGTAGTGAGTGCAATGAAGGAAATCACGTTCAGAGTTGCTTCAAAGTAAAAATTACAACTAAAAACTTTAATTTAAACTGAAACTTACCTTCTATTGTAACTGATAAGGTGTTATAACTGCTTTATATTCACTAATTTGTAAGTTTTATGCCTTCGGAATCAATATGGCATTATTTAAGTGTGTTTGTTTTAATTTTGAATGCAATCAACCCTGTGTTGGTTTGTGTGTGTGTGTGACATATGCTATGCCCATGGATGAATGTTTTTGTATTGCGATTTTTCACTCTCTATTTTCTATTTTTTCTCCCATTCTCCGCTCTTTCTACATTTGTTATAAAATGAACTCATAATACTGGTAGTTTGGGGATAAACTGCTTTATTACGCTGGCATTTCTCATTTAATAAAAACATAAAATTTAGTGTCAACAGAAAAGACATTATTTACATTACTATTGACATCATAAGATTTAAGGGCGTTCGCAGATTAATAAATGTGTTCGATTTATAAGCGCCATATACCTGTAAGAATGTTAAAATAAATTTAATAAAACAAATAAAGCTAGTACAAATGAATCGTAAAATGGAAGTGTTGTCGGAAACAAAAATTTAGCGGTGTCAGTTGAGGTTAATAAAAAAATATACACATGCATAAAAACGTACAAACATAACTAAGCTTTTATTAAAATCATTCCAATAATTCGAGCAAAGAAGTATTTTAAAATATATTTTGAATTCTTTAAAAAACAAATCTAATTTATAACAGAATTATAATCTGTGCGAAAAATTATATATTTATTACTAATAATAATAAATTGTACCTTTTTGGCGACCTTTTTTTGTTTTAATTCGCTAGTTTTGCTGGCTCGAGATCCGTATTTTTTTTTTATTAAAACACTGGCCTCGAGCCAGCAAAACTAGCGAATTAAAAATAAATACCTGGGTGACCGAGCCTTGCTCGGTGGCAACCCTAGGTGGCTAGCCTACTTAAAAATATTCTGGTTGGTATACGGCCTCAAATACCTTCTGTTTGATACCCATATTGCCATATACATATTGCTTGATATTTAAAAAAAAATCAGAAAGGTGGCAACCCTCTAAGCTTCCTTTAGTGGCAACCCTCTATGCTTCCTTTAGTGTCAACATCCAAGTAGAAAATCTTAGAAGGGAGCATACTATCCATCTACCAAATTTCATCGAAATCGGTTTAGCCGTTCCCGAGATAGTGGTCAATATCTGAAGGAATAAATAAAATGCGGTCAGGTGGCAACCCTACTCGAAAATACTTTGGTTGGTATACGGCCTAAAATACCTTTCATTTGATACCCATATTCCCATATACTGCTTAATATTTTAAAAAAATTGATATAGGTGGCAACCCTGTGAACCACCCCAAGTGGCAACACCAAAGTAGAAAATCTTAAAACAAAGGATACCACCCACATACCAAATTTCATTCAAATCGGTTAAGTCGTTCCTGAGATAGTAGTGGATATACAAATATACAAGAATAACTCGTTTAAAGTTATAATAAGATAATAATATTTAGTGTGTATAAATAAATAATAATATTTGGTGTGTATAAATAAAGTGAGAGATTTATTTCCTTTTCAAAATTGAAAATGCAATAGAATGATATAAATATTGACAATACTAAAACATTAAAAATTATTCAAATTAAAAAAATACAAACAAACAGTTGTGCAAAACATTTGTAGCCTCTTTCTTGTCACTAAGCAAGAGCTTTGGTCTGCTAAATGTTCAATCGGAATGAGTTTTGCAGAAATACTTACATTTATCAGTAAACTTATTGTTAACTCTTACTGTTCCGCCTGTTCGGTTTATGAACATATTCAGCTTTTCCGGGTTTCTCTAGAATTTCGGTACCATATTATGCTATTTCTATATTTTCTAATGGATAGTTAATAATATTTTACGAGATCGATAAGGAAATTAGATACGATCTGGACGTGTATTTTTTCAAGCAACTAATACTACAAGGTGAGCAAACTGAAAATTATTTGTCAACTTCTGTGACCCAGGCACTAACTGTGCATAATAAGCAATCAATACAGATATTTTCAGATCGTTTCCGAATACTCCTGACCCCAGCTAGTTATTGGATTTTAAAAAACGTGGAAGAGCGCTAGATCGATATTTCCCCAGCACAAGTCTAGATCGCTTGGGATCCCGGAAAGCTGAGGTATATAGTAAAGATTTTTCGTCATCCCTTGCCGGATCAAACCAAAATAGGACAAGTTATGGTAGAAACTCGTTTGAATATACACCAAATCTCCACTCGATCGAAAAGTCTACAAAACGAATCTAGAATTATAAATTAGTCTGCAGTTATATCTAGCTAAGTGATACCAAAATAGATTTTTGGTAAAAAGGTTGAGCGTACCCCGACCGCATAAGAAGCCTATATCGGTCTTCCAAAACCCTTCTGCTAATGTTTAGTGAACTGCGTGCCTTTTCTTTTGTTAGCAATTACTTATTTGAAATAAGTAGTACAGGGCATTGTGTATCAAAACTAGCGTGATATGTTATCTGCCAAAGCCACATCAACATGGAGTCATATTTTACATTTAAGGCACTTCAATATGGCGACGCATCCGGTACAAAGCGAACTCCTATCTTCTAACGAAGATAGAAAGGGATGAAGGATGAGACCAATATAGAATATAAAAAAACGGGTGACAAAATATCTTCGAAATTTGACGTCTCTGCCTTAGATATCACTCTTGACATGGTACACAATGGTGCAGGGGAGGTATGCAGAACAACTGACCAGCGAACCAAACGTCAACGAAAAAAAAAAGTTTGGTCCTTGCATTGATAAAACTCACTTTGATAACAGACAGAAAAAAAATTGTGCAGCCATAAAGTTGCTTTGAAAAAATTTGTCTACTTTATTTGCTAGTAGAGGTTGTGCATATGTATGTATGTACATTGATTTCATAAAAAAATTAAAATGTTCCTCTTGGGTGTCAACACTTATCATCGGCGCATTTCAAAAATTTCAAAAATTATTTTTGACACTTGTAAAAATACCTAAATGCTCAACTTTGTTCCTTATACATCGTAATACGACCTAATATACACGTATTGTTTACTTACGAGTATGTCGTATTTAATTAATATATACATATAACACATTTCACATTTGTTGCTATTGAGACAAATTCAAAATTGCCTTTAATTAATAAGTAATGATCACAACAACGCGAAATAGACAATCAAGTTCAAGCATAACAAGCAACAACAATATTGAAAAGCAATAATATTTACATCACAGAAATATGTATTAAATGTATGTATGGGCATATGTATATGTATGTAAACAAGGGCGTCGTTAACTTATCTTGCAGGTGGGGCTAAATTTTTTAAATCTTAGTTTTTATTAAAGAAAAATACTATTATAAGAAGCAAGGTGTAATCGTGTTAATCGGCAATGGTTTTTAGATATATATTTCATTTATCAATTAAAATAAATTTTTATTCAAGAACCTTGATATTTATTTGAATATTGTAAGAAACACTAAAGACCATCGTCGAAAAGATGATTGAACCTTTTCAGTGCGGCTTCAGACCTGGAAAGTCCGCCATCGACCAGATCTTCAAAACACGCCAAATCCTGGAGAAGTCCCTTCATACGATAATCGACACGCACCATCTCGAGAAAAGTTCTCAATAAGGTTAATGCAAATTTAACGATGAGCTGTATAAAGTTGACGCAAATATGAGCAGCGAATTTAAGCCCAAGGCTACACTGGCTAGGTCATGTTATATGAATCAAAAAAGAAGATCGTGCCCAGAAGGTTTTGGTTTCGACAACCGAAATTGGCAGCAGGGTAAGGGGGGCACATGCTGCGCCTAGGCAATTAAGCGCCAATCGTGATGATGATGATAACGTGATTGATATAAATAGCCCAAAAAAGTATTTTAGCTTATTTGTGTACTAGTTAGATTTGTTTGCTTTGTTAATTTGCTATGATTTTTGTTTATAAATTCTTATATTTCTTTATATTTGAAAATGGTTAACTCAATACTTTACTGACATACTAAGAGTTATCAATACATAGCTTCGAATTTGGCCCCCAGCTTGTTACGCCCTGCTCTGTGTATACGCACACATCTATACATTTGAGAATTGTTAGCTTAAATGTATGGGTTGAGGGAGGCTCAAGCTTTTTCAAACTCACTACGGATGCAACACATAGGTAATGAATGCTAGTGCACACATATGTACATATACATAAGTATGTACTACATGTATGCATGTATATGAATCTATATATGAATATACTATATGCATAAAGACATATATTCGCATTCATACAATCATGCAATTTGTATATGTATGGTAAGAGAACTCATAATCTGGCTCTGATTGAGGTAAACGGTGCTGGCTTTTGTTTTTAGTTCCGTCCATCGCCCAGTCGCGGTCCAAATACGTAGAGCATTGGAGAGGCGACAATAGCAGCAGTAAATACGACACGGTACGTCGCTAAGTCGAAATACTAGTCATAGTAAGAAGTGACTTTATTACTAAACAAAAACTGAAAGTGAAAATTCCTAAGGTGGTTAGAGAAAAAAAATTTAACAGAGTGAAAACGCAGAATATTTCAGATTGAAGTAACTTAATAAAAGGCAACAGGTCGTTTTTACACTTATAAAGAAAAAGAAAAAGTGGTGACCGCAAGATCAATTAAAGTGTTTGATAATTTGGCATTGAATCACAACGTTTAAAAAAAGTGCAACTAATTAATTTCCTTTATAAGTAAATATAATCTTTCCTTTTTGTTTTTTTTTTTTGTTACGCAGAATTTGTGTAGTAAAAACCATACCCATTTTGGAATACGGAATTTGTTGCTCGCGAACTGAAAGGAAAATCGGAAAATGCGGATGTAAATTGCTGCGTAGAATTGCAATTAAATTTTGAAACCTTTTTGTCACTAAACTTCGATTTTCATAACTAAATATGTGCATATGTATGTATGTATGTATATATGTATACATATACATATAACAGTAAGAAAAGCTAAAATATATTTTATTGAATTCGTTTACATATTTCATTCGATTAATGCCATCTGCTTCCTGATTTTCTAATGAAATTTAAACAGAATTACAATAATTTTCCTAAAAATTTGTAAAATAAAAAAGTAAAACAAAGCAACAACTTATTCACCTGTGTTGCCATTTTTTCTCTTCCGTTCACATAAACATTCGAAAGTGCAAATGTATGGATATTTTTGCAAGCGTATTTGCCTGTTTATGGATAGCGTATAAATGAATATGATATAGAAATACTATATATGTACGTACATACCTATATGTATACAATACTCTCTGCAAGTGTACTGGCATGAATAAAAAACTGTCAAGCTGTCAAGATCTTTGCAATTTTTCTCTTATTTCGCGGCATAGAGTTGCCAACAAGCCGAAATAGGTCTGTTGACGTGACACTACCGTTTGGAAAATGCAATACATATGCATGCATTGTGTGTATATATATATGTATGTGCGCTTAATAAATGTACATGATTAAAAATTAACATGAGCCAAATTTATCTGTAATTTCCCAAACAACATTGCTGATTTTACTACCCTTTACGTATTCGGTTGTTTGTTGCTTTTCCGGTGTTTACTTAGTGCAGAGAGACCATTGTATACTTCAACAGAACATTAAGGGCCACTTTCATATAAGCCGGTTAAGCCTAATTGGTGGTTAATTTGACAGCTAACTGTGCAAAATACGTCAATTAAACCCCGGACAGCGTTAACTGGCTTTGATGAAAGGGGCCCTAAGTGATCCACAACAAGTATATCTGTATGATTATTAGATAAATTCCTGCATTGAAAGTCATTTAAGTACAGTTTGAGCTTAATCCAAATTTCCTTATGTTGTTTGCTTCAAATTGGTGAACTTTTATCAATCAATTCCTTGCGTAGCTTAGAAGAAAGTGTATAAATGCATATTAGACTGGGCCAAATAAACAAAACAAAAATATATTTCTTAAATTTTGTTGATATTATTTTTTAGAATCGCAAAAAAAATACTGTAAAAGTTACATATGTTAATATTATTTTCTAGAGGTCTATCATTGCCAGTTTAAATGTTTTAAGACTGATCTCATTTTTGGTTTAAAAGTGACAAACTTTGAAGCAAAATAATCACCGAAAACCACTTCTTACACTTTTATTACAAACCTAATTGATATGACCTTAAATATAATATTTTCTAATATTAAAGGGTGTGACTCACGGGACATTTTCTTTAATTTAATTCATACGCTTTGTGAGTTTTTTCAATTATACCAACGCAGTTTCCTAAAAGTTCAACCATGACACACGTTATCCTAAACTTGTGATATTAAAAATAGCTTTACTATGCCATTCTTTCTGAGCAGTGGGGGTTTCTGGTATTTTACAGATTTTGTATCTTGCCTTTTTTAGTAGGACTGCCCCATATTTTAAATGAAAATTTACCAAATCGAAAGCCGTTTTGCCGAGTATACTTAAAAATATACATATGATGCGAGAAAAAAAATGTTCTAACATTTAGGCTAAAGCAGAGATCGTAATTTCAACGCACAATTGTGCGCGCTCAAATCACACAGATTTATAAGATTTTTCGTTTAGTTACTGTGTTGGTCGTTGATGTGCGTTGCGTTACTATTGCCTCTTCGTCATTCAAAAAACATATTTCACAAAAAAAAAAAAACGCTAATGTGCAGAATCTTTTCAAGTCGTGAGCGGCGAATATGTTATAAGAGGGGAAACCGTTTTGCATCATCACACTTCAAAAGCATTCAACGAGAATAACTCAAAATACCATTAAACTAATACTGTTTATTTTTAACAAAGCTATAGGTATGTAAAGCCTCCATATCCATATCATAATTTGTTTGTCAAATTACTAAGTAAATCCTTACAATCAACACTACAAGGCGGCGGACCCGTGAAAAGTTAATAATGATTGATATTTTACCTAGTGATTATGGTATAAAACGAGTTTGATAATTTCATATTTATTGTGACTGAAAAACTGGTTGTCAATCATGGTCATGGACAGTGCGGGATCAGATTCGGATTTTCAGAATATTCAAAAATTGAAGATAAAACACATACAATTTTTATTTTGAAGCACTTTTCCACTTAGGTTTTTTATTATTTCACTATCCTGCCTAAAATTTGACTTTCCTATATTTAACATATTGTTTTTTCCCTCCCCGCTGGACTTAGACTTTCTTACTTGTTATTTATAAGATTATCTTGCTTTTTCATTTCAGATCGTTATGTTTGTATGTTTTGGAATTCAATTAGACAATAGCAGAACAACATGATCAACAGTGCGAATACAGTAGACTTAAATGCAATAAGTCATGGTAGTGTCATACTACAGTCAGGAATCATGCCATTGGACAAATGCAACATCGTACATACTTCTAAAATACCTCAAAGTACTGATGAAAGATTCACTTCAACATATTCAATACAAACTTCCCTTATTGCTGCACCTTTCACCGCTGATAATAAACTCAAAACTGATATTCAAAGTGCCGAGACCAAAGATATTCAAATGCAGCCACAACGTGTCCAAGTACAACATTTGCAAATCCATCCAAATTTGCAAAACAATCGATGGAGCTATCATACATTTTATAATTTAAGTAATGAACTGGATAGGACGCAGTCACAAGATGGCGGTGCAAGCAGAATCAATAAACAAAATAGTAACTTAAAATTAGAAAAGAAAAGTGCCTTTAGTATAAGCAGCAATGTTAAGGTTAACAGAAACAACAACACCAACACCAATAATAACAATAATATTATTACCAACATCCCGAACACTTTCAGTCAAATAGAAAGTGGCAAGAATTTAAGTGGTAATGTAATCGTTAGAACAATTGAAAAGGGAGATGCTCATAGGGAGTTAAGTGATAGACGCTCGTCGTCCTTAAATAATATTGATTACCAAGAAAATGCCTTTCTCCGCATCAAAGATGTACATAATTATGCTAAATTGGATCATTATAGCTATTCAAATGAGAGTAGCAATAGCAGTTTGCATGATGAGGAGAATGAAGACGATGATGATGATTTAGATGAAGATATGGATGATAATAATGATGATGCCGCTACAAATTATGAACGTTATTTAAAGAATAGTAAAAATTTTGCAGCAAGGAAAAATAAATCTAATCGATTGGTTAGAATGGAAACGGAGACTGAACATAATGTTGATGTTGAGACTGTGCACAAAGTGCAGGATGACACTGAAAGGGCAATGCCAACTACACCTGACCATCACGCGCGCAGACCTATGAATGCGTTTTTAATATTTTGTAAACGTCACAGAGCTATAGTTAAAGAACGTTACAAGTCATTGGAAAATAGGTAAGTATATAAATACATATTTACATACATAAAATAACCCACACGATATGAACATAGAGGCATGGCGAACCTTTAACTTATTTCGCGCCCGGAATTGACCACGTCACCGACTAAATCCTGGGCCGCCTTATTCATGAGGTGACGGGCTTAACCACTCTCGGCACCAAAGTACATAGCTGACCTAGGAAAAGGACAAAGAAACGCTGTTGACAACGTACAAGGCAATTGGCCAGCTGGTTGTGAGCTACGTGTCGAAAAATATGGCCACCGGAGTAAGTTCCAGGGCTGTTAGAACAATGCACCCAGAATTTCCACGGCATAGTTCTTGTTAAATTGTTGCAAACCACATCATCCTAAGAAATATCGGACCGTAGCGGATTCATATCTGGCAAAGGACTGTCAGTATCAGTATTGCACTGTTTGGTCCGTCAGGTCCAATTCCATGAATGGATGCGGGGGCTAAGCAGGGCGAAGTACTGCTACAATAATAATACGCCTAGGCAGGGCAAAGCATCGTTGCCACAACAACAAGAGAAGTATTGTTTACAGTTCTGCAAGTTTATGTGAGTAGCCGTCAAAGAACGATTACATCCGTAACGTTGTTGTTGCAACAGTACTTCGTTTTGTCTTTTCGACACGTCCAACCACCCCTTCCTGGGTAGTCTGACTAGTTACAGCGGCGCGTAGCGGACCTTGGGGCAGTTTTTGAAGCTACACAAACAAACGCGGACAAATAACATTCGATCGACTGTTGTAAAAAGCACCTTCCAAGAATAGACTCAAGCGATGACCTTAGCTCGTTCCGAGAGTGTCCGAAGGCTTTGTCCAATTTCACAACCGGATTGTTTTTATTTTTCTGGATTTAGACTTATACGAATTCTTCTTCTTTAAATGGTCATCTAACCGCCTGGGCGATTTTGTTCGTCCAACATAGCTCTCCAACTGGCGCCAATTGGAAACACCGCGGGATCGCAAATCGGTCTCCACTTGGTCCTTCCATCGGAGTGGTGGTCTCCCTCTTCCTCTGCTTCCACCAGCGGGTGCCGATAAGAATACCTTCTGGGCTGGAGCATCTTCGCTCATTCGCACTTCGTGGCCTAGTCAGCGAAGCCGCTGTGTGTTAATTCGCTGAACTATGTCGGCGTCTGCGTAAAGTTCATACAGCTCATCATTAAATCTTCTTCGGTACTCGCCGTCGCCAACGCGTAGAGGTCCACAAATCTTTCGAAGAACCTTTCTCTCGAATACTCCCAGAGCCGCCTCATCAGATGTTGTTAGTGTCCACGCTTCTGCACCATATAGCAGGACGGGTGCGATGAGTGACTTGTAGAGTGTTATTTTCGTTCGTCGAGAGAGGACTTTACTTTTCAATTGCCTACTCAGTCCGAAGTAGCATTTGTTTGCAAGAGTAATTCTTCATCGGATTTCTAGGCTAACATTATTGTTGGTGTTAATGCTGGTTCCCAGGTAAACGAAGTCCTTTACTATTTGTTGTTGTTGTTGTAGTAACGATATTATAACTTAAAATGTACGGCCTACCTCCCTTGACCTTACTCTTGCTTTACTCCGTCGTATCATCGGCCGTGCATTTCAGTCGCCTTTTTGACAGGTTGTAGTTCTTGTTATTAACACTGCTTCGCCCTGCCTAATGGGCACGATCACCCTGTAGTCGAAAGTTCAATCTCTAGCTTAGCCACTATCGGATGGGTTTTGCAGCTTTTTCGTCAATTGCAGCAGAAGTCCTTTATGGTTGAGATCAGTTCAATGGTGTTAACTTTTCCCACTGCTTATTTCTGACCCTAAATCCATTTACCAAAGCTTATTTTAAATAAATATAAACTAGTTTACTTTTTATTTTTAGAGCAATCACTAAAATACTTGGTGACTGGTGGGCTTCCTTGGATGGTAATGACAAGAAATGTTTTACGAATTTGGCACAGCAGGTATGAGAAATTGTGGTTTTTATCAATGTGGTTAAAATTAATACGAAAGAATTTCTTTCATTTTCAGAACAAAGATGCGTTTTTCAACGCAAATCCAAATTTTAAATGGTATAAACTGCCCGCTCCTCCTTTACGAACTCTAAACACGCGTCCAGGTAATAACGAACGCGTTGAAGATCCAGATAATGAACTCAAATCAATGAATGTACCACAAGACAGCGGTGCATTGCTCCACAAATTCCAAAATGATAAGAACAATCACTTATTCAAATTAGCTGATGAAGCACAAATGGGTGAATTAAGTACCTTAATTGATTGCGACGGCAGCAACAGCTCGAATCGAAATACAAATGCTTTACAGCAGGCGCTTGGTGAAACATTTCAATTTTTGAACGCTTATATGCCACCAAGTAGCGATACATATGGCGCGCAATCAAGCAAAGTGCGGCTGCTTAATGAAAACAGCTTTTCTAGTAATGGCAGCGAAGATGATATTTTGCCTAAAAAGTCTGCAAGAGCATGCAAAGGGAAAATCTATCAAGAACTTATAAATTCGGGGCAAATATCAGCGGTATCGAAAAAGGTTAAAATGTCAAAATCACAGAATTGTTCTAATGGCATCACTTCTCAAACTGTGTCTCCGTCCCACAGTTTTAACCAAATTTCGTTAGAAGGCTCCACCAATAGCACTGCCTCACCAATATCAAACAATAATACTAAGCAATGTGAAACTCATTCGATAGACGGTTCTCATTCAAATAACGATCTTATGAGCTTTGATTTGGAAGAAAAAATTAGGGAATTGCCTGCGTTGAGTTTGGATCTTTATCTGCAACGAAAACGCAATACAAAAAAGAAAAAGAAATTCACATCAAAAAAACGCCATTCAAACAGTGCAGCGAACAATAACAAAAGTTCCAGTGCAATAAATGTAGCACACTTACCAGTCGTAACATTGTCTTCTAATAAAATTCATGCATCACCTCCACAGCAGGCTGTTGGTAGTCAAAAGCGTAAAGCAAGAAAAGAAAGCATCACAAGACGCGACGTTACGGCCATAGAAAATGAAATTGCATCTGTTATTCCATTAGCTAAAGGTTTCAGTACTATAAATGGCTGTTATTACTATAACGAATCACCAGATTCCACTTTATCGAAAAGTCAGCTTTTGAGCGAAATCTCTAACTCTACTGCTGAAATTACAGCAAATAGTCAACGGACCAATGGTTTTGTCAATTTAAACAATGATAACATTTCGTCTACCTCAGACTTACTCATTCTGGCCGAAGTTGCTGCCAATCGTACCGAACTAGCAAATTAACAAGTTATTATCGGTTATCATTGTAATATCTATGTATATATGCAAGCATATAAACATCAAAAAAGAAATTATATGTATATTTTAAAATGCATCTTGTTGCACTGAATCACATATGTTTAGTTTACAGAAGTAATCAAAGAAATTGTTATTGTTTTTAAAAGTTATATATAATACTATTAGTTTAAAGTCGAAAATAAAATCGTAGTTATATTTTAAAAAGTTGTTGTGTACGGAAATATCTTCTAACGTGCAAAACTGCTAAGAGCAGGGCACGAAACATTGTTTCGTAAAATAAAATCAAACTGAATCCTTCAACAAACAATTCTTGTATAGCCTACAAAATACGGGTATCCAAGAAATATATTCGAACAATATAGACATCAAGTGAATGTATTTAATGAGGCCTTCCTGCCGGCAAATAAGCAATGAACCGTACAAACGTCAATACGAAAAACATTTTAATGTTGACTAGAGACATTGTAATGATTTACTGTCCAGTTTGGTATTTATTATTCAAAGATTTTTTTAATAGGCACTTGCGAAACATTTCTTAAGTTTGTTTTTGGTATTGCAAACCCGTAAAAAGCAATGCAAGCTAATCAGCTGCAAACTATGGATTTTCAAAGCATTTTTTCTATATTCTAACTTATAACGTGAATATCTTTTTAATGTTAAGAGAATTTAAAAAGCACAAATAGCCTTTTTTGTAAAGCGTTCAATTTCCTGAAAATGTTGAGGATGAAATTGGATGAACGATCTTTTAGTGATAAGATATAATATAATAATTTTAATAGAAACTTAAAGCGAACATAAAAAACAGAGTACCAATCAAACATAAAAACGAAATTGATTTTTTTGGCCCATCATAACAACTAGCCTGTATACCAAGGCTTCAAACCGCCAGTACAGAATCGTAATTTCATCTTTTTTGCATTACGATTACTGTAATCGTTGCTAAAGATTTTCTTTATAAAAAACGCACGCATATAAAACAACGACAAAATATAGAAAATCCGAGACATCCGTTTGCAAAATTATATTGTGAATAAAATAAATTGTGGATTGTTTACTACATCCAAAGATGAGAATAACCTTTCTACGGGTGCTGATACAGTAAGAAGGGTGCTGAACTTTAAGCAAAGAACAAACGCTCAAAACACTAGATCGAAGAGGCTTTCGCCTATAATGTTTAAACATCTGTTGCGTCAGCTCGATCACTCGGTTTTTCTGAAAGTATAGAAAGATATTGATACTAAACAAATTGGAATTTTAAAAATCGTATACGAATATTATAGCAATTGCAATCATAGGTGAATAAGTTAAAGAATACAGTAATCGCAATTGAATGTGAAGTTACGACTACGTAATCGTAATTCTAGGTAGCTAAATTAACGATTACTGTAATCGTAGTTTTAAAAAATATGTAATTACGATTACGTAAACGTGAACGTTTGTTCGCCTTTCCAACTAACACAAATTGACATTAACAACGACTCTTAAATCAATCCCGATTTGTTTCTCCCAACATAGTCATGGCTTCCTACTTCTGCTTCGACTGGGTGGTGCGACATTAACATCTTCGCCCCTAATATTTCAGTCGTAAGCTTGGCGGACTCCAACGAAGTCAGCATAGAGATCAAATGAAAAATTACTTTTGCCAACAAAAGTTACTTCGGACTGAGAAGCCAACTGAGAAGAAGTCTTCCTTTCGCCGAACGAAAATCACATTCGCGCCTTATTGTACTACTCTTGTTTTATTTTGCAGAAGCCTAGAAGTTATAATTTTTCATCTAGTTGCGGATTAACGAAACAGATTTCGTTAGGAGTTGTAAGAGCCGCACATGGACATCGACGTAGTATAGTAATTTCTAGTTTTCGTTGAAATCAACGTCACACCCCGAAAGTTTTGGGGATTGTTACCGGTTTAAGTCCTTTAGCAGAATATGAATCAAATACGCTCAGACACTAGCACCTTGGGTAGTAGTGCGACATGTTGAACATTCCAGGTCATCCGTATAAAGCTTTTATATTGATATTTATGGATACTTTGATTAAATGCAATGTTTTGTATTAACACTTCTGAATGTGCCGCACAAGACAAGCACACTGCTGTGGCACAGTAATGCGCCAAGCAGATACAGTACTTCACCGTCGACGTATGCTTCATATGTCAAAATTTAAATCAAAATCTACTTTGCCGTAGCCGTCGAATCTGCTGTCAGTTTTTTCAACGTATCGCGGTATTGTATCTGCTTGGCGCATAACGCATTTGCGGCAGCGCGTCCTTTTTCGTTATCGACTTTTGATAATCAAGTATAGCACAATTTTTTCAACACAGTCTGTGCCGCACGCACACTTATCGATGAATTTATAACACAGTGTCACATAGCAGTCTTCAACTAGTTAAGTCTTTTTGGTGTGTCTGTGCTACCGTGTGAACACTCGGACAAATGGTTATTAAAAGGTGTATCGCATATCAACCGGCTGATTGTATTGTATGGAAATTCATCGACTTAGGGTCGAGTGCAGAAACCTTCTTAACAGATTTCATTGAACATTTCCCTAGTAAGACATCTGAGACTTTCTATTTAACACAGTGAAATAAAGACTTTTATTTGAATAATCTATAGTAAAATAAATATAGTGATAAATAAGACATTCTAAGAAACATGGAAATTGCACGGCATTTCTTCATATCAATCTCCTGCGAATTTCACATCTTTCTTTTTCATTTTTGTTGCCTATTTTAAGGCGCACAAGAGTGTGCATAAATATTCCTCTTTCTGCTTAAATAATCACGAAAATGTATTACATTCACTAACAGTCTATCAACATTTAATATGCACCTACAATTTGTTGCACTCAAAACGACACCACCTGTATTTAATTCCACCATAAAAGCACTAATTTATGATAAAACGAATGTAGAACGACGAAATAATTTTGAGGTGAAACATTTTTCAAACTCGTGCACCTCATTTTCTTACTCTCGCAAAATTTTAAATACCTGTGTTTTTGTTATTGCGCTTGGAATTGTTACAGTTAGCATGCGCGTTTCTCATTTCGTTGGCTATAACACTGTGCTCTTGCCCCTAGCATGCCGTATGACGTATATAGAACTATTTATTCAACTATGATAAATAAAAAGCAAAAAAATTTCACAAACATACATACATTAGACTGACTGACTTCCCATATAAAAAGTATCACCGCTTTTTCCTTCGGAATCGTATTTTATCTGCGCCTAAATGTGGCGGCCACCGTGGTTGCTGTCTTACCACACCGAAGGTCCAAGGTAACATCAAAAGTAGTTTGAAACATTTTTTCCAAAACGGGGTCGCCCCTCGGCAGTGGTTTGGCAGACTCTCCGAGTGTATTTCTGCCATGGAAGGTTTCTCAGCAAAAATTCATCTGCTCTGCAGGTGCCGAAAAGATGAAGATTTAAAAGATATTAAACAGGTCTACCAATAAATAAATTTCTGATGCTGTTCAAACCGCAAAACACTCCTTGAAGGTTTGGGAAAAGTTGCGTTGTAAATTTAAGAAATAACTGGGTATTCAAGTCTTTTGTTTTTCAAAATAACCATAATTGTAAACGCCCTAAATTTTAATTTTTCATGTTGTTTTTGGTTACAATAAAACTTAAAAAAAATATCAGTTTCGCACCTGATGAAGCAAAGGTGCTGGCCAAATGTTCGGTCGTAACAGTGGAGTTTTACTGACTTGCGCTGCAGTAAAATTTTGGCCACTAAGCTTATAATCAAATCATTTATTATAATAACCATTGACCATCTACAACATAATAAAGTAAACATTCATATACATATTTAAAAGAAAAATTGGCTTGGTCATATGCTGAGCATAAAACTTGAAAAAAATTTGTATTAAATAAAATCGAAAAAGGAGCTCCACATCGGTTGTGTATGATGGTATATTTATTTGCACCCCAGCTGAATTAGCGAATATGTGTGCAAATGGTTTGAAGTCAAGAGTGGAAGGAAAATTTATGTTCAGAACACAACCGAAGTTGTCATGTACATATTTCAAAACCATCAATTTCCAACTTGGCGGAATGCTGTATTTCTTCATTTTCTTCAGAACTCCAAGTGGATTGTATCTGTGAGTTTTCTAAAAAGTTTGATCAAGTTTCACTAAAGTTGGCTTGCCTGGGTTTCACAAATCTTTTTTGGTGTGGCGTGTGTTTGTTGCTGCCTTGGGGACTCCCCAACATACCATATTAGGACCGCGCATTTTACTAGGTCCCGGCACAAACATTTACCAGCATGAATCTAGAAAAATTGCCTATCGCTACCCATCCTTATCCCTATCCCCTTTTCCGCCCTTTTTTATAAAAATCATCTCTATAACTAATATTACATAGCTCGCAGAATTGTTTGCGGATTAATAGTAATTTAGATAATAGCAAAAGGTGTCACTCCTTCTCTCTTACACATATTTTTTCTTGAGACACTGGAGATTAACCTCACATAACTCTACCTATTTTCAGTATTCTACCATGAATACTTTTAAAATCTAAACCATTCCTAAGTCCGCATGAAAAAATGTCATCAATATCGGTCCAGGCGTTTGGAAGGAGTTCAGTGAGAACCGGACACACAGAACATTTTTGGTCAAAGTAATCACGTAAGTGAAAATAAATCTAGTTATTTTATCGTAGAAATTCCAATCTAGTTTGATTCTCGGAACGCTCCCGCAAAGCAGCTCATAGTTTTATGTGGCGTTCTGAGAAAAAAAAGCTTTTTATTTTTCAATCATAAATCGAGAAACTTTATCAACTAGGTATGTTGTTCAACGCTCTGCTGTGGGTTCGGCCAAACCCCTGCGGGTTAGGGGTTTTGCATATGCCCGAGGTAGGCATACCGGTCGTAAGAGGCGACTAATAAGCACAAAGGTAATGACCTGCAACTCGATGGTTGATCTACGGATATGATGCCTCTCACCTCTCACTACCTATCTTATCCTTCTTACGGAAGGAGGGGTGACATGACCTAGAAGGTTTCACTGGTCATAAATCGCTTCCACGACAGTCGGGCAAGGGAGTACCGGAGCGCACCGGGTTCAAATCCGGCCAAGGACTGTTAATTCGGTGGGTGTTTTTGTCGTTACCACAACAACAACATATAAAACACCAAAATATCCAGCTTTGATGTGTTAAAAGTTCATGGCATGTCTCCGAACTAGATCAGCACTCCAGAATTTGTGGCATTAGTACGTCTAGAATTAAAAAGTTTTTTAATAGATTCTGAAAAACCGGCTTGTATCGTGAGCACTGAAAGTCGAATAAAATTATATTTTTTTGCTTCCAACATTTTGCGTATTTCTCTAAGTTCAAGCCCGACACTCTTGAGCTAAGAAACCTGGTTACCCAATATTCAAGTTCGAGCCACCCTAATATAGATACAAATTTACACGAAGATGCATGATGAGAATATACTCATTTGGATATATGTAATTCATCACTTCCGCAATCTCGCCAACTTGTCTCACTTTATAAATACCTTCCAACCCGCCCCATGCCGAGCTCGTACCCACAAGTATTCTTATGTATTTAAACAATTTAGGGTGAAAACAAGAGCCGGTATTAAGATATACATATATATATAAGTTATGCATTATTCGTAAACTCACTGAGCGCAATTTGCAGTCAGACCGACTCAACGTGGTCTTCGCGGTAGTCACAATTGTGTGCCAATTTCGCACAATTCACCTCATTAGATTTTGGCCTCAGTCAGTCAGTCATTCGTACACCGTTCAGCTCGGGACTTGTGTTTTTGCTGGTCGGTAGACCAAAACCTAAAAAAGGTATTCGCTGCCTGTCAGGCACTTCTGCTCGGAGTGCTCTTCTTATATACATATTCGTATGTATACATAGATGTGTATATCCGCATACAGATTTTTTCATTAGCAAATTTTTTCTGCAAACTAAAATTTTAAATTAATTTGTGAAAACCGTTAAACTGTACTAATAAATCCGTACAAATTTTATTTGCAAAAAAGTGCGACCCCGCAACAACATTTTGTTCAGTTAATAAACGTGCAAAAAAATAAAGTGTATTGATTTATTCATAAAACTAGCAAAACGAAAAAAAAACAGCAAACGAAATCTTCGGAAAAGAACCAATAATTTTGCCAAATATTAAAAAATAAAAGATTTTAGACAATTTTTTTTGTGTTTCATCATACGTTTACGTTCATAAACAAATTTGAAAAAACAAATTATTTTAATAATCAATGAAAACCGTTTTATATGAATTTTTCTGCAAAAAAAATAAGATATTTTCTGCGTGGATTCTATATATAAACGAATTGAGTGGAAGAGCAATATTAAAAGGACATGCAAAAAAAGGTTATATAACTAAGAGCAAGTGGTGTAGGCAGCACCGCAATTATAGCTCGACATTTTAGTTGTACATAAAATTGCTTGTGTTACGCTGAGTAGCTGAGTCGCTGGGACGTATCGAGTCGTAGATATGCTAAAATTACCCATTGAGTACGTTTGTATACACAAAATGTGTTATGTTCCATTCGACGTCAGCAGTAGCACCAGCGACAGTACAGGGTTGAGTAAATGATTTGTTGAAGCACTACAAGCACATCTGTATCTCACACATTCGGGGGCACATACAACAATAAGAACCCTGCTGGGAAAACTCTCGCAAAAAGAGAAGATTCTATGTACTACTTTACAACGACAACAATTTTTGCAACAATGCACATTGCATATACCGAAGTAACTATGTATATTCTTCCTATGTAGTACTTCTGTAATAAGATTTTTATGGAAGTTCAAAACAGGATCGTTGATGTACGTCCATATGTGTGTATGTACGTACATGTATTTCCTACATAAATTTCTTCGTCACATCAAACTCGTTGATTAATTTTTCGCCAAATTGGCTTTTTAAAAACTTTCTCCTATACGAAGTTTCTTATTCCGTTGGACATTTCCGTAACCATCGACTACAGCTTGCACAAATCTTTTGACTGTGTTTACTTGTGTTAACGATATGCAGCGGTGGAGCCCAATTCCATTATTGCCTTTTTGTACGGGATTCGCCAACGCGGCGTCGTTGAAATTTTCCCTATTCTGCATAGAAGTTGATACGAAGTATGCTCTGCAGAAATTCGCCCTAGTCTTGCAATGCACATTCTGATAATCTGCCAGCATTTCAAGATTCCAAAGCCGTTTTTTCACATCCATATTAATATCACTCACGGTGTTGCTGTTGTTGTAGTAGTGCTGCGACCTCTTTCAGCAGTCAGTCCCCAAAAAGCAAAATACGTTTACTATAAGCTTACGATAAACTTACTATAGCAAGATTTTCGTTTGGAAAACGTTTATTATAATCATTGTTAAACGTTTGGGAAAGATTGTCGAATCAACGAAAGTGATCCCTTTTTAAACAATTGGAAATGGGGTTTGGAAACAATTTTTAAATAACGTTTTATTCAACGTACAGCAAGGGTTCTTTGAAAACTGATTGATAAAACTTCAGTTTAGGCAACGACGGTGAAAACGGGCCAGAAGCCTAATGAAGATGTACTAGACCTTTGCTCCGTAAGTTGCTGGTTCGAATCCCGACAATTTCCTCAAATTTTTAATTAAATAAATTATAAATATTTTAAAAAATGTTTAATAGTTATTTCAGTTCCATTTATTACTTTTTTTCTTTAAATTGAAGTAAAGTAAACAAATTTTTTTAAATATTCAGCGCTAGCTTTTTTACCAATATGTGGGGTGCTGCTTCCAATTTGTTATACAAATTAGCGGGAGCTACTGTTTCTGCCGACTTTGAACGGCATGTGTGAAGCAAAGCAGATGAATTTTTGCTAAGAATCCGTCCATGTCAGAAATACCCTCGGACCCCATTTCGAAAAACCTTTTTCAAACCACTTTTGATGTTACCTGTCCCAGGAATCGAACCTTGGGCCTTTCCGTGTAGTAGAGCGGCAACACTACCGCTACACCACGTCGCCCATATAATAAAGTTGATATTAATCAAGTAGGTAAACTATTTACCATTATTTTAGAAAACTGCCAACTTTTTATCTCGCAGAAAGTTCACCTCAAGTTAATTCCCCAAAGCTACCATATAATTGTGAAAACATATTTAAACGTTTGTGAAATTTTTTAGTTACAAACTCGTTTTGAAAATAGTGTTTATTAAACTAGCTTACTTCAATGTTTATTGGGTCTATTTCCAAATGTTATTGTAAATAGTCTGCTCTTGAGTAGTTTCACCTATTACAGTATTCAGGCCAAAGTTGAGCCCGACTGAACCGAGTATTTCTTGGAAGATCGTGTTCTCCTAAAGGTTGTACTTTTGTTTGTATAACGGTGGTCACCGGTGGGGAGTTGAAAGATCTTGTCGACACTGTGTGGATTCGTTTAAGGCCTGGAAGTGTACCTTTGGATGAAACTCGTTGTTATCTGATATCAGATCTCGTCGTAGTGCCTGCCGAGATATCTGATTGTTTGTCGTTGAGTAGGCGCAACTTCACGCAATTGCTTAACTATTGAGGTGTTCTGGCAGACCTGCAACTTCCTCCAACGTGTGCCGGCTAAGCTCTGTCACTGATTACCTTTACGCTACCAGCAGAGTTTACTCACCTTCTCCACAGGTATTATGAGCCGGCGACTTGAGAATTTTGTTACGGACTTGTACTGTGTCAATTGCGGAGGTATGAGCGGTAAAAATGACTACATTATCGCCAATTGTGTAGGTGAACAAACCGGAAAAAACCGAGAAATGTGTCACCAATTGGTTAATCCTCCTGGATCTTGAAATGTCATTTCTGGGCTAGACAGACGCCCTCCGATCACTCCCATAATTTGACGGACCATCGGTTAAGCTTTGGCTCAAGATAAGTTTCCTCAATATCGCCAAGAAGTGTTGCGTTGATGCATGGCACCGTTCTTACAAGGCGACGAGCCAGTCCTTACTGGCTTACTGGTATTCTAAAATATCATCGGCAGTTTTAGGAATCGAATCACTGATCGGTTACATAGATCGGCGAAAAACTAGCCCGCGCTTCAGCGCTCACATTATTCGCTGCACAGAGTGAGGATGGTGGTAACGACTTTGAATATGAGTTGTAGGAGCCCATGCAAGGTACCTTCCTTAAACACGTATGTTGGGCGAGGGCAAAGTAAAAGATCCTCGCTTTGATATCGATCAGTGCCAGTTATGCTTTATGCAGCCACTGGCATAGTTTGGGGGTGCCTCTCCCAACGAAACTACTGCTGCGTTCTCCTACATCGCCATTGTAGCAGATTTCGCAAGGCACGATATACTTTTCCCTTGCCCAGTTTATCTCATTCCTTCTAAAAGGGTAATTTAGGCTTTTGCATTCACTAACAAAAAGGACAGCGCCACCTTCTCTAGTGAGGTCCCAAATCCAAATATGCCACTATCTTTCTGCAGTAAGCTAAGGCTACACACAATTTGCTCACCATATTACACTATAAATAACAAAGTGCATGGACAAGGAAGTCGAGGTTGAGCATGCCCTGATCAACCAAGTCCCTTTATAGGTCATCATTTAAGTAGGAAAATAAATGAAAATGGCTTTTAATTTTTCCTAAAGGGTGTCTTTTGTTAAATTAAGCAATTACGGAAATATACCTGGTGTAAACATGTACTATTAGTTTAATTTGTTAGAAATGCAAAGAGCGAACTTATCGAAGGCTCACCATTGTGTTAAACAACTGATGCTTGTACCAGATCTGCTAATAAGAGAAGCATGTTTTAGAGAGCTTGTGCAAAAACTTATTGATTATGTCACAGTGGAGGTGTTCATTCATTGAATAATAAGACGTAGGTACAATAGCTAAAGACATTTTGAAATAATATACATACATGTACTGAGGCTTTTATGTACATTAAACCGAATTTCAAAATTATTTTTGTTTTGCAAATTGATGATATAAAAGTTTCGTTAGTGTGACAGAAGTGGACCGATAAAATATGACCTTCGTATTAATATAACAATGTAATACATAATGTTCTCAAATTATACTACAGACAAATGTTGTACTAGATAATAGTAGTTGTGCGAGGCTTAGTCAATCAACCATGTAAGTCAGCAACGGTAAAGTGGGCTCAATATTTCAAGATAGACCTCCAAAAAATATCTGTAAGGAAGGATTAAAATCTACTCAGCAGCTCGTTCATAAGCGGTTCCACTACTGATAGTTCCCAACGGTTTTCATTTCGGATACTGTAAGTGTAGCTTCGTTTGTGGATGGGCGATTATCGATATCCGATAGTGTCTTTCAACTATCACTTTTGTAATCGATATAGAACGATTCACGAAGTGTGTGGCTCAAGACTGTTTTTAGAGACTGGTTCGCAATTTTACTGCAGGGTATATAGTAGTAATCTGATCAACCATTCTTTTGTAATATTTTTTTTTTAATCCATCTAATGTACAAGGTGGCGCAAAAGTAAGCTTCCGATGTTCAGCATATCGGTTGTGGCACGTGCAGTGTGTGCTGTTGCACCGTCTTGTTGGAACCACATGTTTTCCAATCCCAATTCATCAAGTTGCGGCAAAAAGAACTCGTTGATCATTGCTCTGTAGCGCTCACCATTCATAGTAACCGTTTGGCCCCAACCGATTATTGGTCAAATAAATAGTCAGCAATATTCCGCGTTCTGGAGCAGTGTAGCGTAACATTGTTTATTAACGTGTATTTCGCATGTGTTTACTACACAAATGTCAAAACAGAACTGACTTTAGGGGCCAATCGCAAAATTTATAGCATTTTCTGATAGGAGGATTACTTTTGCGCAGTAACCGTTTTTCACCGACCGATTATTGGTCAAATAAATAGTCAGCAATATTCCGCGTTCTGGAGCAGTGTAGCGTAACATTGTTTATTAACGTGTATTTCGCATGTGTTTACTACACAAATGTCGAAACAGAACTGACTTTAGGGGCGAATCGCAAAATTTATAGCATTTTCTGATATGAGGATTACTTTTGCGCCACCTTGTATATATGAGATGTGAGCGCACAAGTAGCTGTTTGTGTTTACAGACGGACTAAGAAAACCGATATCTGTGAAAACTAAGACAACGTGTGTATATAGTATGTATGTATGCAGGTATTTAAAAATGCCTTGAAAATAAATATTTGTTATACAAACATATTACACAATATATTTTTACTATAGAAGTAGTGCCCCACTTTGTTCCGGTTGGTTTGATTCGAATTTGATAGACGGTTAGTTAAATAGAAAAATAAAAAAGGGTCTAATGAACTCACATATAAAGCCGGTCTTCTCTTTAGCTCATATTCTTACCTTAAATATCGCTTTTTGTCACTCAAATGAAGACAAAGGCTAATTGCTAAATCAGCAAATGCTTAGAAAACTTTCCGTCATATCTTTCGATCATCTCATCTTGATAATCGGTTCTTCAAAAGACGTTTCGAGGTAAGAATTCCACCTACCTTTAAGGAAAGCAGGAGATTGATAGTCAAAGAATTGATGGTGCATTGGCTATCGAGTAGCATATTACTACCACCCTTTGCGTCATTAAGAGAAAATAAATATTTCTGTAGACAATAATAAGTGTGCTTTAAAAGTTTTTAAAATAACACACACTTGCCAGCATAAGTATGCGTACAGAGCTAAAGAAATCGAAAAATCAATTTTAAAATCTAATTTCTCGAAATGTATGGCAAGCATTGGGCAACTTATAATTTAGTATTATTTGCCAGACAATTTTTTTTCATAATTATGCTATTATAGACCAATAAAACATGTATTTTCATTTTAACTGCAATTATTCGGTAGCATTATGAAAATATATGTACGCAAAAGTCTGCGTACAGGAAACTTTGCCACTACCATTCGCCACATTTTTTCTCAGTAACATATACGACTTGAGAATATCAATTTTTATTGTGATTTAAATAAATGAACAAACCGAACAAGCGAAGTTTTACAAAACTGTTAGCGACGTACAGTCCGTAGAATTTTGAAAAAATCTGGATATGATAGTAGAGTAGCCCGTAAGAAGCTACATATCTCGCAAGAAAATGGGAAAAAGCGCATAAATTTCGCAAATGAATATGTTTCAATGCCCAAAGAATTTTGGAACCGTATAATTTTTTCAGACGAAAGTAAGTTTTGTATTTTTGGCATAAAGGGGAAGAAACTGGTATGGAGAAAAAGTGGTACGGCATATAAAAAAGATAATATGGTACCAACTTTTAAAAATGGGGGCAGCGGTGTTATGGTCTAGGGCTGTGAGGCAGCCAATGGAATTGGAAAACTGACGTTTATTGAAGCTATAATGAGCCAGAGGTTATATATACAAGTTTTGAAAGATACTCTAATTCAAAGTGTTTAACAATTGGGGATGAAACAGGACTTTTGGTTCCACCAACCCCAAACATAATGCGCAAAACCGTAAAGCTTTTGCTTTTATACAAAGTCAAAAACCAGTTGCCAACGCCTCCCCTATCCGGATTTAAATCGCATTGAACATCTATGGGACTCGTTCGAGCGTAAGGTCAGAAAACACGCCATAACATCAAAAAGTATGCTGAAGGATGTTATAATGCAGGAAGGGGGAAAATTCCGGCAGAGGAGAAATCAAAATTGGTGGATTCAACGCACAGATGCCTTAATGGTCTGACACACCATAATACGTACTGTCCTCCACTTAGGTTATCAGAGGAGCTCAAACTATGGATTGACGATGGGTCCTCATTAGAGTAAAATAAAGAAAAAATTTGTCAAAATAAAAGTGGCTTATTTTGTTTTATATAATTCACTACATTACAAGATAAGTATATAGTATCTGGGCGACGGAGCTTTGCTCGGCATTTTCAAGGTTGCCATACAATTTAGTTTGCTTTAAATACTCATCAGTAAAGATATATAGGTTGTTTGAATGAATAATTTTACTTACCAGCAGTGGAGCTTTCCAAAAAGAGATTTTAAAAATATATCTTGGGAATAAAAATATATCGAATCTTTTTTTTGTTGTTGTACATAATCACTCCTTGGTGGCTTCTTCAAAAAGTTGTCCCCGTATTTTCGGCAAGCCTTTACAAGATTTCCTGCTGAACTGTATGGTTAGAGGATTTCGATTGTTATCAAATAATCGAGTAACAACAGGGTCCCATGGGTATATATGTCGGTTAGTGCTTTATATATCGGTCAATATTCCTTGATTTCTTTTTTTCTTTTTCAAGATAGAATTATCCATAAATTTTTACATTTAATACATATGAAATCTAAGCCAACACTTCCTTTCATATTATGTTCCGAGTACTTCTCTGATTTTTTTTCGGAAGCATTACTTTTAACGTATTTTTATTAACATACCATGCAGGAACATCGATGAATTTAGCTCCACTCTGATAAACTCAAGAGTCGGCCTTACTGGAAATTGATGCCGTTGCATGGTACACCCTAGCGGCCCCTTGGGTGAGTGTGATTCTCGCTATATGTATTTCTTTGACGGATTTTTTTTGTCGAACAAAAGTGGCAAATGTTAGATGTTAGAAATGTTTTTTTTAATACGCAGGAAAATACCTTCCGTTTGATACCCAAATTGGCATATTTCATTTCATTTAAAAAAAATTCAGATAGGTAAAAATTCTTAGAATGTAGTACACTATGTGCATACCAAATTTCATCCAAATCTATTGAGCGGTTTTCGAGATAATCTGGATAAACAAGAATAGCTCGTTAAAAGTTATAAGGTTTTGTAATTTTAATTATGCCATTACAACAATTTTTTTGCGATACTGTGCAACCTACAGCAACTTTTCCCAAGTCTACCGCGCAATGAAATTTTGAATGTCCGAACCCTACATCTAATAGATAACATATAAAAATACCTTTTTAAATTCTTTCTGTATGTATGTTTGTACATGCATCACCAAACGATGACTGCATGCAATTGAATGTACTTTTTACAACTGTATTTCAGCGCTGCGGTAAATAATATTTTTAGTACGATGCTTGGCGTTTGTGCTACCGCGGTCGTCTATTTCCTGATAAAATTTCAAAAACATTCAAAGGTTGCCTTGCTAAGAAATCTGTTCTGATGACCTAACGTTGGTTGGACATTTTTCACTATTCCAAACCAAGTAGGCTTTCCCAAAGTAGTGAACCAGTTTGTTCATAACATATTTGTACTAAACTGAAAAACTAAAACATTTACACAATGCTCTCCACCCCAGTAATTTTTTTCAGTTGGCAACTTAAGCTCTGAAAATCTTTGAACCTATTCATATGATCGACAATGTATGTACATACATTGTACTCCATTCAGCTGAAATGAAAGCAAAAACTTCAATAGCGTGCGATTTTCAAATTACTTTTACAACAATGCAAATTTTGCACGTCATACAAAGTCCCGTGAACTTAGAAAATAAGTAATGCTAATACAATAAATAAAGTCGATACACATTTGCCCATTGTACTGATGCAGGTTTACGTACAAAACTAGCCGCAATGTGACTAATCACATGCATTAAATTTTATTCAAATATTGTTAAAGTGGTTTACACTTCTCATTAGTAGCATCGTCTGAAAACATATGTATTTATATAGGTACATAGTAGGGATGCTAATCTCTTGATGCCGTGCTTTTTCTTTCTTTAGTTTAGGTATTGGAAATATGTCACCTAACGCATATGTTTGATTTATTTATGAAAATTAGATGAATTTTTTTGTTGATGTGCAATATTTTTTAATATTTTAATATTCTCTGTTGATTGCGTTACTTAAAGGAACATGAGCCTCTCTAGCAACTAACAAGAAACTGTTTCTACAGCACCTACTATCGAAAGTTTTACATTTTTTCATTTAATATTCGATTTTCTTGAATTTTAATGTTAAATTTTCTACAACCATAAATGATTAGCACAGACTTTAAACTCTACAATTTATCGGCTTGATTAAGAAACAAACAACTTCAAAACCAGCATGAAAACAGCTTTTAGTAATTCGAAAAATTTTGCATCAAAAGCTCAAATCTTTTGAAAAAAAATCAAGCTTAAATTTGATTTTGCTATGCTCATAATGAATTTTTTTTTTTTAATCAAGTTATTGGTCACGTATACATACATTTGAGGGTTAGATAGTTTCATAAACAGTTTCTTCAATTTTTTAATGCAAAATCTGATCCCGAATATCCCGGCAGCTCTAAAATTCCAAATATTGGCATCGGTAGTGCACATATACAGTTGTGTTCAATATAAGAGTAGTGAATTTAAATGGGATATCGTTTGAAGAAATAAGAAGAAGCTATGTTTTAAATAATTTCCATTTAAAATACAGCAAATTATATAACAGAATCCACATAAAAAGAAATTTCAAAGTTTATACAAAGTTCAGGAAAGTTAATTAAACTTTAAAAAATGGCCATCAAAATATGCTAATTTTTTTGCAGAATTTTTAGAAAGCTTTTGTGTATGCAGTGCTGTAGCCCAACTGGTTTAAGTGCAATAATGTGCAAGTCAAACTCGCTCAAAAATTTTTCTGAATTTCTAGAATTTTTATTGTACAGGCTTTTCAAAATGTGTTTCCATACAAAATAAAATTTTGTTCATGCATTGTGTGGAGGAAATCATTCAACACCCTCGACAAAAAAAAATATGAAAATTCAGGGGAATTTTTGAACATTTTGTAACTTGCATTGTAACTCAACAGTTTTCTGACAAAAATTTTCTACAGTTTCTTCTTATTTCGTCTAGCGATATCCAATTTAATTTCACTACTATTATATTGAACACTGCTGTACAAAATTGCAGTTATCCGATATTGATCTTATATTTACAGACTAGTGGGTACTTAATTCAAAAAACTCATACATAGGCACATACAAATGTATATAGATTTACACATTAGGGTACTTAACCAAAAAATTAGCTCTAAGTACACTGTGTTTCAAATTCTATTACTAGAAGATTTTGACATTTTTATAGCTATGTATGTGCATTGGCTCTAGTTCCCACTTCGATGACGTTTGTCCTGATTTTATTATTAGAATCCACTATCGCGAAGATTGTACTACGTTTTTCGAAAAAAAAAAATAATGGAAAAATTACTATAGCTTTACCATAGATAGGCAGTTTCCAATACCAGTAAATATCCATTAAATAAAAATTTGAGTGCTGAATAATATGAAAACCCACTAAATAAATTGCCCTTTTTTACAACTCAAAAATTGTATTTTAGTCAAACAACCTTTCCATTATAACTTAATATTGATTTTGAAAGGGGATTCACTTTTATTAGCTATGAAATCTGAAATCTTGTAACCCTGGGCTGAATGTAATGTCAGTTTCTTAATGCTAATATAGACAAATCTCCACTAAAGGTAAATCAAAGTGGTAGTTAAGCTAAAACTTATGGCTAATGAAAGTGCATCTATCTCAAAAGCAATGTTGAATTATAATGGAAGAAATAGAAAGTTTCATTAAAATACAATTTTTAGTGATAATTGAGTTTAACCTCAAGTGCTAGTGGTATTGAAAATGGAATTTAACTTAACTCCATACAAGTTTTAATGCACCCTCAGCAATGCTGCCCATTACCATGATTTTTGAAGTTAAACTTTTTAAGTGGCGATGAGAGGATTAAATCAAGAGTGTAATTTTAAGGAAGTTGAAAATTTGATGGTACGATCAAATGTGGTGGAAACATCAAATTGTAGCAAAATGAAACAAATAATCGTCATTTTTCAAATACCAAGCAAAGTATATTTGTTTCGAAAACTCCAAGGATAAACTGCAAAATGCTAAGAAATGTCTCTTTCAACTCTTCGTATACAAAATATAGGTTTATCCCTAGAGAAATGCTTGAATTTATATTACAAAAAGTGTAATCCTTATTCAACTCCTTCTAGCCCAAGTTACCTTTTTTCGAAGAGGCAACATAAAATATATAATGTAATAACTACATAAAATGCAATACCCTAACGAAATGAATGAAAACGAAAACAACAACAAAAATCGAATTTATCTATTTACGTGCATTTCTATGTAAACAGCCTCTTTGTTCACACGTAAACATTTTTTCTCAAACAGTACGATACCCAACAGAAAATTCGTTTGAGCGATGGTTTTTAATGTAACGATCTCTTGTGAATTTGTTAAGCAGAGCTAGATGTAAACTTAAACTTAAGGGCGCATACGTATCCATCGAAGCAATACCAGCAAGTGAAATGTGCACCACTTTCTGTCGCAGCAAAGGTTCAATCCTGGGCCCAGTACTGTTTAGTCTATTTATTAGCAACATGGCTTTCTGCTGTAACAAAACGTCTATTCAACACTATGCAGATGATGCACAGAATTATTACTCGCAACCAATTGCAGGACTGTTAAATGAAAACCTGAGGAGAATCGAGGTCTGGCTAATTGCATGTGCTTAAATTCTCCTGGGTGTCTATCGGGAGGAAGAATGAATTGAAGTTTCGGAATGTTTGCAATACTCTGGGCTTTATAATGAACTCACGTTTAACCTGCACAGATCATATCAACCCTGCGTCTCTAAAATATACATAATCTTTGTCAAGTTATACTAATTAGTGCAATCACTTGTTGTTCCTTACATTTCTAATTTTGAAATAGTTTCCGGATTGCGAGTCGAAGAAAAAATGCCGTTAGCTTTGAACAATACGGCGAGATTTTTTTACTGCAAGAAAGAATTGTATCATATCATTTTAAGAAATTTAAAATTACCTTAATTGTCGTAATATATGTGGCAATAAGGTAAAAAAACCAAAGTAATTTTTTCTTTTGAATTTCCCAGTAGATCGCTTTGAAAGTAAAATTTTAGTGTAAATATACATATGAAAGTGACATATGGTTTTGTCCACAATTCTCGAGCAAACGCCGTGACAATTTGTGCGATGGAGAGCACAGATATTATGTTGTTAATTAAATTGATTATAGACCGTATACAATATGAAACTTTTTGCTAGGTTTCTTATAGCATAGCAACTTTATCTATTCAAACGAGGTTTTAGACAAGGCCACTCCCACTGGAAGAATTCGAAAGAAATCACATGATCCAAGCACCATTTAATAAACGGGTGTTCTACCCCATCGGTAGATCAAAGGAATAAGAACACAATCCTTGTATAGCGTTGCTTTTCGTAATGCCAAGAAAAAATTTATAAAATACATCTAATTGAAACACCCAATATTAAAATTTCATAAAATACATACATACATAAAAAAAACTACGGTATGGAATAGTTCATTCCTTTTTTGACAAAACGACTACGTGAAAAAAAATAAAATTACAAAATAAAAAAAAGATACGAAATCTGTGACATCCAAAATTAAAATCGAGAAATCTAACACTTCGAAATTTACTAATTGAACGATTTAAAATAAATCGGAAATTTTGCCAAATAAATAAAGAGTTTCTCGTCGCTAATGTTTCAATGTATTTGTGTGTATTGTGGTAAGTCCTAGCAAGTGAGAAGTGTGTCGAATTTGAGTTCATCGGGGTGAAAAACTTGCAGCCCAAAAGAGAACCAGCCAGGAGACGCATGCGTGAATTGTACTGAGATATCCTTCGGAGCAGAACTCGCATCGAGAACACAAATTATATATATAAACCAACAAAGGAGAGTTTATATTCTGACTTAACTGAACACAAAATTCTTGACATTCTTTTAGTTCCTTTCTGGTTGTTGTTGCGGGGTGTCAAAATTCAATTATAAGCAAAATATATTGTATAAAACCAATACCAATCTTAATTTAGCCACGACAGTGAGGAGGATTTACTGAACAATTACACATAAATATTCGACATATTTAAACAAGTGAACACCTAATCTGAATACCGAACTGAATTAAGTGCACAACGAATTTGCAATAATCAATCAGTAAATTGATTCTCCCAAATACATCGTACAACTTTTAAACTTTACAAACAGTGTGTGTGTATGTAATGGCGTTTTTGCGTACAATTTGTGCTCAACGTGCTACATCAAATTTGGTATATAGTCGCAATAAAAACAATAGGAGCACAAACTCCTCAGTGTGGGGTGTGAAAGGCAAAGCAACAAAAGCTGCATCTACATTTGCATCGGCAAATACAACGAACGAGAAAGAATTATGTCACGCAATTGAACGAGATCAAGAGGATCCCAAATTATTAGCCACATCAAAGTGTCAGTTAAATCGGTGGCAGCAACAGCAGCATCAACATCAGCTTCTTAGCAGCATACTTTTTGCGCCAATTCATACATCAGGGCGTACAATAAGTACAAAGAGTCCTTTCAATCGCTCTGTAGTAGCTGCCCAACACGAGGAGGTTCCACAAACAAAACGAGTACATTCTCATAAAAAGCCACAACATCAACCAAATGTCCCAGTTAATCCCCAACGTGATCCATTGGATGTTAGTTTCAATGATCCTATCGCGGCATTCAAGAGCAAAACAACATGGGAGTTGATACGCGCCTATTTGGTTTACACCACTTGTTCTTTCGAATCTATAGTGGAGAATAATCATAAGGTGAGTGTCGTTACAGTTTTACTATTATTAAATTTAATAGTTAAGAAAACATGAACAAAATTTCGCCAGTTCGGCTAAGTATTTTGACGTATGAATCAAAACTGGAGCACGCACTAAAATATGTGCATGATAGAGTATGCTCGAGCAATCTATAGTACCTATTTTAGTTAATACTCTTCAACGGTAGTAACAGTAGAAGTACTGCAGAGTACGTACTAGAGAACTCTCGATTTTGCAAGCGTAGATATTAACGAATTAGTCCGTTGTATAGAACAAGAGTATACTTCATAAATTTCATAAAATTCAATAGGTATGGACTGAGTTTCTGCTCGACAGTTATACATACGAGTAACAAGCGGAGACCTATATGTTTTATGCCGACTCCGAACGGCACCTTCCATAGCAGATTACTTTTTTGTAAGAAGCTGTATTCATGGCAGAAAGACATTCGGAGGTTTGCCGACTCCTGCCGAGTAACGATTCGGTTTTGAAAAGACTTTTTCCAAACATTTTGATGTTACTTGGCCCGTCACTCGAACCTGCGACCTTTGGTGTTGTAGGCCAGTAACACTACCACCACAACACCGTCTAACTTTTCGCCCCCCCGGATTATGATTCCTGGAACCGAGACGCGTCTTTTCATACCCCTCCCGACATTTTTGGACGCTTTGGCGTAGGATGGAAAAAAATACCTAAAGTTTTAACAAAAAAAAATATTTAAGTTTTATGCTCTTTAAAATGCATATATACAACTTCTGCAAGCCCTGTATTAAAATAAAGTTTTAGCTCCACAAACGTAAATATATAGAGTTTTAATTATCTTCGTCTGTTTTTTTTTTTATTTTCTTTTATTTCATTTCATTTATTATTTCACTCTAATTAAAAATCAAAATAAAGAAATCTAAAAATGTCAACAAATTTCGCTCCCGTTATTGTGTTTAATAGTTGGGCGTGATTTGTGAAATGACAGTGTCGGGCGATTATCTTCAGCGTTTTTTCCGCGGCGTTTCGGTATTGTGTTTCAAGCTTAATAACAAAAAGTATACCAACAACAAGTTGATTTTTATACCTTTCATGAACATGAAATGGTATATTAACTTTGGTCCGATGTTTGTAACGTTTAGAAATATAAGAGATAGACCCACCATTAAGTATACCAAATTGATCAGGACGATGAACTGAGTTGATACAGCCATGTCCGTCTGTCCGTCTGTCCGTCCGTCTGTTTGAACGCAAACTAGTCCCTCAATTTTTAAGATATCTCGATGAAATTTGGCACACGGATGTATTTTTGTATTATATTAGACATTTGTCGGATCCGGTGTAATCGGGTCACTATAGCATATATCTCCCATACAACCGATCGTTCAAATAAGAGGATTATGACCATTTCTCCCTCATTTTTAAAGATTAAAACTTGAAACTTGGTGAGATATTTGCTTACAGATAGTAAAAAATTTGGTAAAAAAATCGCTAAGATCGGAGCTATATATAGTATATATCCCATACAACCGATCGTTCAGATAAGAGGATTATGGCCATTTATCCCTCATTTTGGAAGATTAAAACTTGAAACTTGGTGAGATAATTGCTTATAGATGGTAAAAGAAAATTAAATGTATTGCTGACAAAGTTTTAGAGAACTTTAAACAATGCGTATTTAAGTTTGCACGTATTCATGAAAGTTATAAAGCCTTCGGCCCAGCCGAAGATAGCGCCGTCCTTTCTTGTTGTATTTCAGTTTTAATTTGTAAGTTTTCAATAAACTTTTACTTTGCGGATTTCGGTAGAACTTTATGTTCCTATGAATGTTTCTTCCCAACAAGCAAAGTAAACTTAAAATAAATCTTTAAAAAAGCTTTCCGAAATAAATATTAAGCTTACAAAATTGTGATTTTTCGATTATAAAACGTTTGAAATTAAGAGTTTTATAATCAAAACGGCACATTGATTAAAAGCTTATTAATGTAAGGATAAACAATTTTGAAAGAAAGCTTTTATAAATGTTTTTTCTAAAGCTTAGTCAAACGATATTTTTATATTATTTAGCTATTGCTATGAAATAAATAAATAAAATCATACATTGAATGCTGCGACTTAAACCAATTCTTAGCATATTGCGGAAGTGGTTAAGATGCAGCGATGGTTTTTGCTTTTTGTCGTCAATTCAATGTAAAATCTTTTTTGAAAAGCTTTGGAAATATTTTAGGTTGAAAAGAAAAAACTGACAAATAGTTTTTTCTGAATTTTTGTAAACATTTGCATTTCACTTTTAAAGGGAAATGATTTATAATAATTTGTTCTTGAAGTTTACAAAAAGTTTGCTTTTAACTTTCAAATAAATTAAAACTGAAAAAGCTTACATATCGCTTATTGCAGCAAGTTTACTTTCAATTATTTTTAAAAACATTTACAGAAATGCTTGTTGGGTTCTTACGATTTTTTGGTAACCAAGACTAACCCGCCAAAAAAGGGCATGGGCTAGTCCTATATCGCTGTACCTTATTGATTTAACTTATTATGATTATCACTTGTAAAGTAGATGGCAAGACCTTTCAAATATATCCTATAGTTGTTTACAAATAATAACTTACAAATCTGTCACTTTTCAAATCATTATTTTGGATAAAGGACACAATGACCGCTGTTGAGTACAGCGATGTATTGAAACAATAGATCAATATATTACTACGAAATTATGCCTATGCGGAAGAAAACATGCCTCTGAGATGGTGTTACCAACAACATAAAGATCCAAACAAACATCGATGTGGATATCAGAGTTGTTCAGAAACGCCTTGTATGTAATGATCAAGTGAAACCCCCTGACCTCAAACTCTTTGAGAGCATGTGAAGTGACCTTATGAGAGGACTGGCAGTCTTTTTGTTCGGGAACAGGGATTTATTGTGTCAGAAAGCACAGGATCTTTGGGATCAAGCTTCATTGAAAAGCTAGCACAAGCTAATCAAATCTAAGGTCAATAAAATTGGCAAAATATGGATTAAATAATTGATAAGCCAATTGTTTACTTTCATTTGAAAAAAAAGTTTTGTACTCCTATTATTTTTTATAAAATTTACTAATATTTCAATAAATTAACAGTTTTTTTCTCACTTTTTCTAATAATCAAAGAAATTCTTCTTGTTACTAAACGAAACTTTGTTGCGATTGCAAGCGTTCTAATGTTATGTAAAAAAACTTCCATTCACCTATTATTTTGTCCATAAGTGTAAATATAGGCCTAGGCAAATATTTATTTACTTCAGTATGCATAAGTAATTTTTAAAGGCAATAAAAGTCAGACGGTGTGCTTTTTGGCAGGAAAAAACAAAAAAAAAACATTTGTTGCATTTGCACGCGCCTCGAGTTGCTTATGGCAGTCGTCTGATATTGGTTTGCAAAAGAGTGGAATTACACATGCATATATTCATATACATATATAGTATGTGTATATCTGTTTCTTTCTTCAAACTAGTTTTTCATATATATACATACGTTAACCTATTATATGAATAATATCTTTAACGTTGGCGATGTTAGCGTCGTCACCGGCACCGGCACCGGCTGCAGAGGTTTGCTCATGGTGACGCCATAAAAAGACAAGCCCCCTGAAAACTAGCCAACTGAGAGGCACAACTCAACTGATTTCGTCGAGAGAATACGAATACCTAACGAATAGATACACGTGCAAATATTCACAAGAATATATACATATATATGTACTTACATCGCTATAAATTTGTAATTATATACCACATGTATGCTGGACGAACTAACCAGCAGCCATCCCACTAACGCCCACTACGACAAACGTCATTGCAGTCTCTCTGCTAATGCAGTTCATATTTTAAATCATCAGACATTTATTGGCACACAGAAAATGATATACACATGGTCATGCATAGTATGTAATAGATATGTATTAGTATTGCAAGAGGAATAGCCTAGTTGGCATGAGATATTAACAGCATTCTGCTTTAATATATAAAATCGTGCAGTATTCTAAATACTTTGCTGCGCAATCAATGCCTTGTTTGAGTGTTACCAATATTGTTTTAAAAAATCTTACACATAAATATGAAGTTTTTATTAACGGATGAGCAAGCAGTCACGTGAAGGTATTACGTACATCAAAGAGTAAATAATTGTGAACTTTATTTGGTATGCAATGTATATACATTGGCAAACATACAGCAGCGTTCATATTAATACATAGTAGTACGTTGCTTGAAGTAGAATAGGTTAAAAAAAAGCCAAGAACAATAATTTTTATAAAAGCTAGTGTTCGTCCAGTGGATAAATTTACTTTAACATCCATAATCTGCTATACAATATATTTACCATAGTAAAAAACTGTTATTCATATTTTACTTTATTACATTTTTGTTTTTGTAGGCACTGTACGTATCACCAATATTTCATTGCTGACTTAACAGTCTCAACATAGCAACTTTCGTGCACGCGCACGATCTATTACCCCATCATCAACTCAAGGAAACATAGGTACACAGTTGATGTTTTTGACTTGGCCGTTTTTGTTTTTACAAAAACTAGATGATTTATATCCTTAGTATATTTCGCTAAGGTTCAAGTTTAATGTTGCGTCGCTAGGAATATTTTTTAGTATACTCAAATGTTTCGAATATCCATTGCAGCGGAGGTTCATTTCTACACGTGGCAGAACAACTTCAACAACTTACTGAGTTCGATTTTAATACCTTTCGTTTGATACCCATATTGTAGTAACACAAATATTTTCGCCAGGTGACCCGTTTCAGAGTTGAGGAATTAGCCTTTAAACATTGATGAGGTTTTCGCCAAAAATTACTGTAGAAAAAAGATAACCACGAATTCTGGGAGGGAATTGTATGATCTAAAAATAGGTGTAAAAACAATTTTACCTTTTTAAAATGTATCTATTATGAAATTTGAAAAAATTAAACTTCTTTATACCTTTCATGAAAATGAAATGGTATTATAACTTTGCTCCGCTGTTTGTAAGTATGAGAAGAAGAAAAGATAGACCCACCAATAAGTATACCGAAATGATCAGGGCGATGAGCTGAGTTGATTTAGCCATGTACATCTGTCCGTCCGTCCGTCCGTCTGTTTGCCTGTTTGAACGCAAACTAGTCCCTCAGCTTTAGAGATATCTCGATGAAATTTGGTTAGAGGCCGCCATTTTGTAAAGCATTAATCATTTGTCGGAACCAGCAGGATCGGACCATTACCACGCATAGCTCCCATACAATCGATTGTTCCGATAAACGGGCTTTGGCCTATAACTGTTGCAATTAAAAAGCTAGGAACGTACAATTTTTCAGTTTAAGTACATATTGTATTTGTAATATGTGTAGTGAAAATCACCCAGATCGGACCAACATAACATATAGCTCCCATATAATCGATAGCTTCGATAAGTAGGGTTTGGGCTATGTATCTTTAAATTAACAGTTTGGCAGAGTTTGTACTAATTCTGAGTAAGGATCGGACACTTAAAACCGTGATGTTTATTTATGAAAGGTATAAAGTCTTCGGCACAGTCGAAGACAGCCCTTTCCTTACTTGTTTTAATTAAAATTAAAGCTGAATCTCGACCCATTATTGAATTCAGGTGGCAGATTCGGATTCGGCATTCGATTCCGTTTAAAAACATATACATATATATATTTTTTTGTAGTGGTTTTTATGTTCCCAAACTTTCAAAGTGAAATCACAAAACCAAACCAATGTTTCTAACTTTCCTATAAAACTATCCTTTTTTTTTCTTCAATAGTTTGGTGGTTTTCCACCAAAAATGCGATCTTTTCGAGGAAATCTAGACTAGTAATGATAGATCTCTAGAAATTAGTATTAAGATCTGCAACTTTTACAGTACTTTTTTTTCCATTCTGAAAAATAATATTATCTACAAAGAACATAAAAACAATTTTTATTTGCCGGATGCATTTTGGTATGCTTTTATGTTGTGATAACCGGTGAACATTAATTGTTAAATCATGTTGGGAAGTAGTGCGAAAATATTGAGCAGATAAAGATACCACTTCGAAGCAGACGCTTCATGAACCTATATATAGAATTTTTTCATTCGACTAAAAATAAGACAATAGCATTTATATATTGTTGGCTGAGTGGAAGATCACCCTTTTTGAAAATATTTTTCAAAAACGCCCTGTCTCAGAATTTGTTTCAAAAACGCCCTATTTCAAAATTTTGTTCAAAAACGCCTTATTTCAGCTGAAAATATATTGAATTTTTATTGGCATAGGGTGTTTTTGAAACTCATTATGAGATAGGTCGTTCTTGAACCAAATTTTTAAATAGGGCGTTGTTGAAAGAAATTTTGAAATAGAGCGCTATTGAAACAAATTCTGAGATAGGGCGTTTTTGAAAAATATTTTGAAATAGGGTGAACTTCCACTCAGCCGACGATATGTTAGTATTTAAAAAAAAAATATTTCAGATTATTATTTCATTAAAGGAGGGAACTGCTATTTATATGAACTCTGCCGTATTTACAATGTATAGTATATATTTACTTATATAGTTTTGGCTAAACAGTTAATGGCTTAGTCATGCTATATATACATACATTGGACGAAAGCATATGTGAATAAATTGCGTTAATATAAGAATGTATGCCCTGTGGGAAATAATATGTATGAATCATTTTATGTTAATATAAAAGCACTCCGGCAATTTTCTGTCGAAAATGTCTCATGCACATACAAATTGTATGAGATCAACCTAAACTAACCGCACAGCGTAAAATGAGCAACCGAAATTAAAGTCTGTGCGTGTCTTTTCTGAGTCCAAGAATCAATTATTTTTATATAATTGGAAGTTGTAATTTATAACTAATACACTTTGTTTTTAAATTAGTTTATTTTTATAAAACAATTCATTTAAATAACAAAAAGAATCAAAAAACAATTGATCACAATGATATAAAGTCAACAAAAAATGTCACGCAAAATAAATTTTGGATTTTGAGTTAGTTTTTAATGCACGGAATCAAATTTTGGTTGCTCTCATACAAGTTGTATGAGCAAATTCTGACAAAAAATTCAAGCCGTGAGTTTCTGTTTATAGGTCAAACAATGATTGATTGGAAGACTTAAATAATTGGAAGTGAAATTTAGTAGAAAAATATTGATCGCCCTGACAAAATGTACCATAAAGATGAATAATTTCTAATCTAAATAAAAAACAAAAAATTTCCAAAGATAGCATGTTTAGGACCGTTATATTTAGTACAAAAGAAATACTTGTCACTTCCATTATAAATGAAAATTTAAAAAGAGTCTATCATCATCAATATGCAGAACCAAATAATAACATTGGGAGGATTTGTTTGAACTAGAGTTCGCCCAGTGGTTGAAATTCAACCAATAAACTTTATTTTATTTTATTTTTTTGCTGTTGGTATGTTTTATCCGCCTTTTTTTCTTCCTTTCTATGTCGTTCCTTTCCTCTAACATATTTTTATTTTCCTTGATTTCTTTTTTTACTCTCTTATTTTATTTTTTACTTTCCTCAAACTTCTTTTCCTTTCCCTTCCCTTCCTTTTATTTTCTTTCTTTCCCCTTCGTTTTTTTACCTTTCCTTTAATTCCTTTTCCCTTCCCTTCCTTTGATTTCCTTACCATTCCTTTCTTTCCTTTAATTTTCCTTCCTTTCCTATCCTTTCCATTCCCTTCCCTTCCTTTCCTTTCCTTTTCCTTTTCTTTCCTTTCTTCCTTTAATTTTCCTTTCTTTCAATTATTTTCCATTCCTCTATTTTCCTTTAATTTTCTTCGGTGTTTAATACACACACGAATAACACAAAAACATGCATGGCAAGTCTACTCACACTACTACGGATCTTAATTTTTTCCTACAAAGCAACTCCTCGGGCATGCGCACGATTCAGCATAGTACACAAATAGCAAGTACACACACACACACACAGCGTTTCTATAGTATGAATAAGTGCATGTGTAGTGGTATGACTTTTATGTTAAATTTTTTATATTAAAATGATTTTTTAAATTTTTTTTATTTACGGATAAAAGTACACCTCAAAATTTGTTATCTATACATATATAATTTGTATACCTTAGAATTATAGTTTAGCAGAAAACGGTTCTACATTGCATTCATCTTGTCTATTTATATATAAGATAAAGGTCTGCTCTTGTTGTTGTTGTGGCCGTACAAATGCTCCTTTGCCTTGGTAAATCCAGTACGCTTCGCTCCTAGGACCTCCTGGTACTAGCCTGAATGCAGTAAGAAGGATTTGTTTGACCCTTCGAATTTTCTGGTAGAGGGACGTGGTTAGTACTATCAGTGTCCAACCTAAAAGCCTAGTCCGTGAGTGTCTGGTTAAGTAATTTGTTTGGTACAAGTAAGTCATTAATAAACGAATACAAAATACTTAAACTCACACCTTAGCAGTTGCTAAATAAATGATAAATTAGATTAATCGCTTAGTTAGTACTTGTTTGTTAAAATACTACGCAATTTAAAGTGAATGCTAATGCTGTTAGTTAGATATTTTCTGTGGAGAAACTTTAGTGCCTTACTTATTTGGAACGCTCTTGCCAAACATACAAACTCGTGCTACAATGTTACGTAACCTGAATTTTTCCATTGCTAAACTGAAATAAAAGTAATTTTTGCATGCAAATAACCGGCGCCTTGGGTGCGAATTCAGATTAAATACACCTACTTAACACATACATTTCTACTTTCTGCTTATGAATGCTTATAGATTGAATATATGTACCTAATGTCTGCAAAATTTAAATTTTTCTTTGAAACTATATGTTTCATAATAATAGTTTACTCTCAACCACTGACGCGTCTTTAAAGAAGACCCGAAATAAAATTAGGCACGTAATTTAAACAAGTAAGGTAGTCTAAGTTCGGGTGGAACCGAACATTAAATACCCAGCTGTGGTCGTGGAAAATTGCTAAATTGTTGTTGAGTTATGACCTATAGAGGTTTCAAATAATCTTATAAATAACAAGTAAGGAAGTCTAAGTTTGGGTGGAACCGAACATTATATACCTAGTAGTGATCTATTACCCTGCGTTACAAAAACGAGCTTTAGTTCTGTCCTATGAACCAAATATACTTTTTCGGAAAGGGGAGAAAAAATAAAAATTCACGTGTATTGGCGATTTTCATGTACACGTCAGAACTTTTTTTTTATGTAAATAGTGTCCGTCAGTCCGCCTGTGAGAAAGACTTTGGATCGATTTTTAACCCTTTTTCCGTGATCCAATCGAGCTGAATTGTTACAGGCAGACTCGTGGAAATGTCTTTATCACGTCAAATTTTTTAAAAAATAGATTTTTATCAATTCTCAGATTTTCCTGAATTTTTTTTTTTTTTTTAATTTTTTTTTTCACTTTTTTCGGCATAACTTGAAGGGACTCCAAATTTTTAAACTACTAAAGCGTTCCGATCAGCTGACAGTTGCACTACTATAGAGACTTGTACTTTGACAATTGTTTTAAGTTCTGTTGTGCGGTAACGTATTTCTATATATTTCATCTGAGAAACAATGCAGTGCCCGACTCGAAATAACTTTTGTTACGTTTGTGGCTTATTCGCACCAAGTAAAAATTTTAAAAATATTACGCAAACAGGCGGACAGACTAACGACCTTTATACTTTATACATAAAAAAAAAAATTCTGACGTGTACATAAAAATCGCCAATACACGTGTATTTTTATTTTTTCTCCCCTTTCCGAAAAAGTATATTTGGTTCATAGGACAGAATGTGTGTAGCGCGGTGTTATGGCATCCCAATTCACGCAGGTTTGTTTTAATACTTTCAGTTCGTATTTGCGTTCAAAGACGGACAGACAGATAGACGTATCGAGAGACGGACATGGCTACATCGACTCAGCTCATCCTCCTGATCATTTTAGTATACGTACAAACATTTTATGTTCATGAAGGGTATGAATTTCACCCATTTCAAATAGCAACCTACCTTGGCCGGAAAGCAACCTGTGTGCCAAATTTCATTCAAATATCTCAATTTTTACTCAAGTTATCGCGTCTCCGGTGTCATGTCTTAATGGATTCCTCTGTTCATTCTAAGAACTTTGATATATGGAACTCTATATCTATCTCCATTATTTTGTACCGTTACAAACCACCGTTATATGACCAAAACTATAATACCCTGTGTACTAGTATACGCTGAGTATAAAAATGTTTCTGAAAGAACTTATTCTTGGTACATTCCTACAACTGTCCTTTAACTAATTATCAATGTAATACCCGTTTTCAATAAGGTTTCACTTCCGTTTGCGTCCTATGTGAAGCACGTACAGCTGGTTACGCTGGCATCTCATCATCATTCGTTGGTCCTAGTAGCTTAAGCGTCATCAGTTCTTAGCGTTAACTGTCATTAGGCGAAACTTCCAGGCCGGATCGTGTTTTTTTGGCTTTAATTAGGTACACAATGCGTAAAGCTCGGCGAACTATTCTTCCTATTAATCCAGGAAAGGAATATGATATTAGACTTATTAAGTATGCTCTTTGTTCATCGAGAGAGACCTTTAATTCTAAATCGCCTACTCTGTCCAAATTTGTATCTACCGACATAGACGAATCTGCCAAGGAACAGGTGAGCAGCATCCTTAGTAGCGAGAACTTACGGCACGTTTGTTAAGGATTTGTACCAGTTTATTCGAATTCAAATTTAAAACTTCTTTAGACTTTAAACAACCGAGGCAGCGTTCAAGTCGCAATCAAGAAATGTTTTCGAAAGGCCTAAAAAATCAGATAGGCAGGCGTGTTTTTAAAATTGCGCGATTTAAATTTGTTTTTGAAAATGTCGAGCGATTTTTTGTACCTTTCATGAACATGAAATGGTATTATAACTTTGGTCCGAAGTTTGTTAGTATGAGATATCTCAGTTTTAGAGACATTCCGATGAAATTTGGTAAAAGGCAGCCATTTTGTAAAGCATTAATCATTTGTCGGAACCAGCATGATCGGACCAATACAATGCTTAGCTCCCATACAATCGATTGTTCCGATAGACGGGTTTTGGCCTATAGCTGTTGCAATTAACAAGCTAGGAACGTAAAATTTTGCAGTTTTAGTACATATTATATATGTATTATGTGCAGTGAAAATCACCCAGATCGGACCAACATAACAAATAGCTCCCATACAATCGATTTTTCCGATAAATAGGGTTTGGGCTATGTATCTTTAAGTTAGCAGTTTTGCAGAGTTTGTACTAATTGTGAGTAAGGATCGGAAACAGCGCTTTCCTTACTTTTTTTTTTTTTTGGTTCATGCCTCTTTTTATTTTATACATTTATTTATGGTTTTCCTTTAATAGTTTCTACATATTTTGAGTTTTTAATTTCTCTATTAATTTTCTAGAACATTCGTATCGAAAACGTAAACATTTAAGTTGCCGAAATTGAAACAGGAAAATCGAAATGATTCCGTTTTTTAAAACAGGTTTAAAGAAGATTTGATGGTGGTCGATACAACAAAAACGATGCAATTTACAAAACATATCCAACGATTTGCAAAACTTAAAATCCGAAAATATCAATCGAAAAAGATTTCATATTTCATTCAGACCATTTTTTCAAAATACCAATACATGCACATTTTATGTTTGAAAATTTGCGTTCAAATAGACAGACGGACATTGCTAAATCGACTCAGCTCATCGTTATTATTATTTCAGTTTACTTGTTGATGGGCCCATTTCTTTTTCTCATATCTAAAAACACTTCATGTTCATTAAAGGTATGAAAATCAAAAAAAGTATATAACTTTTTTATTGCAGTAGGGTATTAACAACTAGCCCCGATATTTTACTTGTATGTTATTTGCTTAATTTTTGGTAGGAGTATACTACATACTATTTGGAAGCAGCTGACTAATTTTGATTGAAATATCTAGTTCAAACTACAAGCAATCGCCTTTGAAAGTAGCAGAATTTTATGCTGAAAAGTGGGCGGCGCCACGCCTACTTCTCCAAAATTTTTTTGCAGTCGAGTTTTGCTTAAAAAGCTTATTATGTGTGCAAGATCTTATTGATATAGCTTGCATAGTTATAAAAATATCGCGTTTTACATTTTACCAACAAATTTTTCAGAACTATGTTTAAAAACTGGGCGTGGCCGTTGACCGATTTTGCCTATTTTTACAACAAACATTAACCTTTATATATTCAACATTTTCTCCAAATATCGTTTCGATAAATATATTTTTGCCGGAGTTATGGCATAAAAAGTTTTGTGGAATAAACCACTATAAAAGGGGCGGGGCCACACCCATTTTCGAAAATTTATATTTTTCGTCTTCCTTCGTTCACCGACACTTTGAAAATGAAATAGAAATGATATAGCTTTTGTACGCCAAGTTATTGCCTATTAAATATATCTATGATCCTTTTCAAAATCTTTAGTATAAAAGTGGGCGTGGACCTTAACCGATTTCGCCCATTTTTTTCCGGAACATACCTCGTATTAATATAAATATGTGTGCTAAATTTCGTTTCGATATCTTGAACGGTTTTTGATTTATGATTAATATTATTGCTAAATTTCACTTAATTTATTTTCTGCCTTAACGTTAATGTACGAGGTGTGTTCAAAAAGTATCGCGAATTTTGAATTTTCGCTGGTTACGTATATTCGAATTTCGAATTTTTTGTGGCGTTATGTTGGTACTCATGTCTCTCACTTATGCAGTTAATTGTTGACAGCTGCTTTGCTTGCACGTGTTTTGGATCGTCTTCGATTTTTACGCGAAATTCGTACCAAAATTGCTCAATTGTGACCAAAAACAGCATCGCATGAACATTGCTAATGAGATGTTAAACTCTGTCCGCGACGACCCAAATTTGCTCCAGAGGGTCATAACTGGTGACGAATCGTGGGTTTATGGTTATGACGTGGAAACCAAAGCTCAATCATCTCAATGGAAGCTGCCGCACGAGCCGAGACCGAAAAAAGCGCGCCAAGTTCGGTCGAATGTGAAAGTTTTGCTGACAGTTTTCTTCGATTGCAGGGGTGTGGTGCATCATGAGTTCTTGCCACAGGGAAAAACGGTCAATAAATAAGGAATATTACCTGCAAGTTGTGCGCAATTTGCGCGAAGCAATCCGCCAGAAACGCCCGGATTTGTGGAAGAACAAAAATTGGCTTTTGCACCACGATAACGCCCCTGCTCACGCATCGTTGCTTGTGCGAGACTTTTTGGCCAAAAACAACACACTAGTGATGCCGCAGCCACCGTATTCCCCAGATCTGGCCCCTGTGACTTTTTCTTGTTCCCTAAACTGAAGAGGCCCATGAAAGGGCGACGTTACGCTTCTCTTAACGTACACAATAAATTTTATCCTTATAAGTGTATTATGTATCATATTTATAAAAGTGGGCTTGGCCCTTATCCGACTTCGCCCATTTTAAATAGGGGTCGGAGATGAGTGCCAAGGAACCCGCATACCAAATTTCATTAAGATATCTCAAAATTTACTCAAGTTATCGTGTTAACAGACGGACGGACATGGCTTAATCAATTTCTCTTGTACTGCCGTTAGGCGACTAAAGTTAATATGCTTTGTGTGCGTAGTACTGCTAGGTATAAAAAAGAATTGCATTAATCTCTCTCGAAACCGCAAAAATTAAAAACTAACAGGAATTTGTAAACACTTGTCAGCAAAGCAGCTGTTGCTGTTTTCATTCGTATATAACAAAGTCTGACGTTTTTGTTGTTGTTTTGTTTAATGACTATCAGCTGTTTTCACTTGCAAATCTTACTAGTTAAATCTTCCCAACAGCAACTTCCTCTTCCAATTAAATGTCAAAATGCGTTCTCTTCCCGCAAGTTTTATGTATCGCCGAACACAATTCAGAAAAATTGTATAACAATGCTCGCATGTGAAATAGTAACTGGAACTGTGAACTTTTCGTTCAATTGTTTTAAGTAATTGCGGATTTACTCAATTCTTATGGTAGTTTAACAGGTCTCATATCATTACACGTGTTTCTTCTTTTTTTTTATAAGCAAAAGGGTAAACATTCAATATAGAAGTGAAATCTTTGGCGCGCTTGTCGACATTTAGCCCATTCATTCAAAGCATAAAAGATTTAGTACAAACTGGCTTAGCTCTACACCTTTTCCAAGTGTACTTCAAAATCGTAAAATGTTCCTCAGAAACCGTAAAATGTACTTCAGAATAATCAATTGTACTTCAGAAATCGTAAAATTTATTTCAGAATAGTCATTTGTAGTTCAGAAACTGTAGAATGTACTTCAGAATAATAAATTTTACTTCAGAAACTGTAAATCGTTCTTCAGAAATAGTAAAATACTATAAGTTCTACAGCTTATGACGTACAATTTACTGTTTCTCAAGTACAAGTTATATTTTCTGAAGTACAGTTGATCGTGTCTGAAGTACAATTGATGATTCTGAAGTATATTTTGCAGATTCTGACGTAAAATTTGTGGTTTCTCAAGTACAATTAATTATTATGAAGTACATTTCACGATTTCTGAAATACATTTTACGATTTCTGAAGTACAATTGACTATTCTGAAGTACATTTTACAGATTCTGAAGTACACTTGGAAAAGGTGTAGTATGAAAAGTGTAGTGCTTCAAAAAGTGTAATGTGTGAAAAATGTGTTCGAGATTTACTTTCATCCTCGTCTAGAATTCACTGCGTTATAGTCCCACGTTTTATGGGCACCTTTTCAGCTTTCTCAATTTTCTAACTAAATAAATTAAAAGCAGCTGTACACTTATTGTAATATATTTCTGTGGCAATAAGGAAAAACTACTAAAGTAATTTTTTTAAATTTTTCATTAGAGCGCTTTGAAAGTTGAAACTGTATCGTAAATATATGAAATTGAGATATAGTTTTTTGTCCATAAAATCCACAATTTTCGCAGAAAATTTATGTGATTATAGATTTTAGCACGGAGAACAGCATGGTGTAACTATCTCGTTTTCGCCCAAACTTGAGTTTAGCTTTTTCCGCTTATTGTCACAGATTTAAAAAGCAGGATACTGCCATAAAGTCTGCTAAATGAAATTACAGTTGCCATTAAACATTGTTATTAGCAGAGAATATAAGTAGATGCAATGTCGTTGCAAGTAATGCTTTGAAGAAATGCATTTATTTTGATTTTAAAATGTGAAAACTGCTTAATACTACTCAGCAAGGGAAGAGATAATACTGCAGTGATCGGCAACTTTCAATTTTTAGTAGTTTTGAATTAAAACAATAGTGATTCGTGAAACTTTATCTATTACTAGCAGACCCGGCAGACTTTTCCTGCCTGAAATTTGAGTTGCCTACATTTAACAAAATGTTCTCTCTTCCCTCCACCCTTGGAACTTCCTTGACATTTATTCCTATATCTTAATTTTACTTTCTCCTTTTGCTATTCCCCCACCCCCATATTCCGTTAGTTTATTTCACCCTCTTCATTTTCCTCTAACACCTCTAATTCTCAACTTTTCTATTCCTACCCCCCTATTCGTCCTTTTTCTCTACGGGTAAAGATATGTGCATGGTTTCGAAGATGTAGCGGTTGAACTTTTTTTTGGTTTTGGTGCCGCTTACGTTTTCCAAAGCTTTTTTGATATATAGAACACATATCTATATATAAAATATCATTTACTTAACTATATTAATAAAGCGCAAAGAAAACACAAAATATGTGGGCGTAGCACCGCCTACGCCTGACCTAAAAGGTTGCACTGGTCATACCAAACGCTCCAGCTACAGTCGGGCATGTACCACAAGGGAGTACCGGAGCGTACCGACAAAATACTGTCACTTTCGACATCACTTCCCAAAACCTTCGGGGAGTGTTTCCGTCGCTATAAACAACATGGAACTTCAGTTTAAGCCGAATAAATATGTTTTCTGATCTTTGGAGGTTAGTGAATTGAATGGCATCATCACATATCTTTGTAAATTGATCCCCAAATTGTTTTGCTTGCAATTTACATCTAAACTTGTAAAATCAAAATTACAACAAATATTAATTGTTCCGTTAATACTTCATGAAAATAGAATTTAAAAACTTTGGCAAAAAAAACACAACAATTACTTATGAAAGGACCTATGAATTATTTAAACAAAAACTCTAATAACGGCAATTTAACAAAATTGTTGTATTCAATTATTTAATTTAAAAAAATTAAAGCACAAAATATTTGAACTGATACTATGCTGATATAATAATAACAACAACAACATCAACCATTATTATTATTATGGACACGATATAACTAAAAGTAGATTAAGGCCGAACTTCTCTTTCAATAAGGGCCCCAACTTTCTTAAGAGTATAGTTTAGGTCCAACATTTTTATATCGACTCGAGAGGGATTTGCAATCGACGACTTGTAAAATAATTTCCTAAAATATTTTACAACTTGTTAGTTACCAAACTAAATATGAATTTTCGAGATTATTATCCGCATATGACAGTGTCGTCTGCATAAAAATGTTTGTACGTACATACGAGTATTTGTGGATGTTTTAAAACAAAAAATTGCAAGCAGACTGCGGTTTTTTCGTTGTTGCGAGTTCTATTTCCTACGGAAGAACAACTACGTACAAATGTATAGAGATTAGTTCCCAGTAAAAGTTTATACTATGTATAGGTATACCAGTCGGAAAATTGAAGGGCGTATGCATTTGCCCGGGTGTAGGTTACACTCTAAATGAACTAAATTGGTGTCCCAAGTCAGTCATCGACTGAATGCAAACTTTCGATACAAAAAAATTGCTTATGGAATTGTCTTGTTTGTCTGGTAATAGTAATATATTCAATGAAAATGAACCACTTGGTTTTCCATATTTGGATGTGCTAGAAGACCACAGGAGATGTGAAGCACAATACACATATAGCTTGCAAAGTGTAAACTTAACTTAAGCAAGGTAAATCCGTTTGCAAATATGAATATATCGTCTGTCATGCAGTTATTCTCGAAATTACTATGATCATGGTTCCATATGGGTATATCAGTTGAGAACAGCGCGCTTTTCGATTTTGCTAAGCACCATTAGTCAAGAGGGGAAACTTCCCGCCGAGGCGTTGTGACCTTCTATTTTCTTACTCAATCTCCAAAACGAAAACTTAAATACGATTTTCAAGCATACGGTGGTACAAATGGAAGAAACTCCAATTTAAAAAGAATGTGACAGACGGCCGCCAACAACACGGCCGCGCCAACAACAGCGCCGTGGAGTGGTGCTAGTATTGCTGGACTACCCCACCGAAGGTTTCAAGTTTAAGTGATGGGACAAGTAACATCAAAATGGCCGTCTGGAGTCGGCATAAAACATGGAGTTCTAGGTACACATGCCGGATAATTTCGCGTTTCTCAAATGTTGAGGAAACATGAGTTTCGCCTATTACACTTTCCAGGCCGATTTTGGGCCAAAGTGTCTCGGGTCTCCCTCGGAACTTCACATTTCCCTGCAGTAATAGGTGGTGCATTTGGCTGGATGAGGGCGTTCAGCGTCCGGGAAATGAAAATGGATTTTACCAACTCTGTGTGGATAACGCAGGATTTCATCGTATTGCTTTCGAATATGACTCCTTATGGCTCAGATGCAAGCAATTTTCTACTAGGTCAGTGTGTTGATGTTCCAGAAGCATTAAGATACATGCCATAACAGCTCTGAGTGCGGTGTATTGCCAGTTTGAGCCTGCTTAACTCGATCATAAGGCAGTTATTAGTCAGCTAATTACTTTACGAATGAAGTCCAAACCTCTTTTCCGTCATGATCAAGCAAAAGTAGTTCACATTTCGCAGAGCCCAAAGTGCGAGATAAATCCGAAGCATTTAAAAGTAATTGCATGGCTAGTCCCATTCCTCAAAGGTATATATAATATTAGCCTTACTGTGATCTGAAGAGAAATTCGCTTTCTCTGAATAAAAAAATTGTTTTTAAGGATTATACATTTACGTATGTAGGTATGTATAAGTTCTATATAAAAACTATTAAAAGGGATGGGGGGAGAGCGGAAGGTTTTGTACTTACCGATCTGTATAAAATTTTCACAGTAGATTCTTGGATTCACTGGTTACATCATAGGCTATATATAATTTTGAAAAACCTAGATAGTAAACCTCGTATCGTGGGCTTCGTAATTTTATCTAACACAGTTCTGAAGTTAATAATAGCTAAAATTTGACATTTTGTTCATGCATATGTGGGCGGTACTACGCCCATTTTCCAAAATTAAAAAAAAATCATGAATAAGATCATCAGGTTATTGTAACTACGAAATTCTAGCATTCTATCTGCATCAGTGATGGAGGTATGGCATGTTCCGGTTCCGTATAACGAATAAGAAAATTAAGGTAACTGCCAAATTATATAATTTTACCTGTATCAGTCAATGAGATATGGGCAGGGTTATGGTTCGATTTCGCCCATTTTAAAAAGCAACCTACCTTAGCCAGAAAGCTACCTGTGCGCCAAATTTCATTCAAATATCTCATATTTTTACTCAAGTTATCGTGCCCACGGGCGGGCGGATGGACGGAAGGACATGTCTTAATGAATTCCTCTGTTCATTCTAAGAACTATATATATATCTCCATTATTTTGTACCGTTACAAACCGCCGTTATATGACCAAAACTATAATACCCTGTGTACTAGTACACGCTGGGTATAAATATACAGCATCGAATATTGTATTTTCTTTATAGAGATGATATATATTTTAAGCTCCATACAAAATATATATATATATATGTATGTACATAGGTATATTTAAAAACTTGAACTTGCTGTTGTGAGTCGTATAAATGCGATTTTCCATGACTTCCATTACTTTTTACTAGCCGTCACCTTTCTACGATTATATCATTACTCAAAGTATTTGTTATTTATTTACCGCCATTTTTAAGTATGTCAAATCATGGGGTATTTTCAAATTAGTCTGCGTACATCTTGAAATATGTTGACGAAATTCTTAAAATAGAATAAATTTTACGACTCCGATGGAAAAAGGGCCAACTTTTTTTATGCTGCGATTTGTATGTAAACACAGACATATTATATTAGGGTGCAGCGTTAGTCGATTTTGAATATGGGACCCGAATACTCGTCAAAAGCTGGGGTTTGCATTGAAAAACGGTTATATATTTTGATTTCAAGAAAAATATGGTTTTTCACCCCCGCAACCCCTTTGAAAAAATTAAAAAGAAATTATTAATTTTCAAACACAATAATTCTCAAAGCATACAATAATAAAAAATATAAATTTCTGATTCTACAATTTTTGTGTCAGACATAACTTTCCATCCCCGCAACCCCCGCAACCCCCGCAACCCCCACGAAGTAAAAAATATATATAATTTCAAAATTGTAAGTATACCTCTAAGAGCAGATTGTGCTAGAAATGTACCTTTCAGCGCAATATGCAATATACAGCCCACGTAACGCCGTCTACACAAATAAATTATAGCACCGTTATTGTTCATAAAATATTTTATTCAAGTGGAATGCAAAACATTATTTGATAAAAATAAACAAACAAAAATTTTAATTTTATCGATGTCTTTTACTTTCATGGAATTCTCTGTAACAAGTTTGACAGCCCGTTCTACCTCTTGAGCGTGGCGTGGAAACTACCCCAAATTCTTAAAAATAGGTGATTTCAATGAATTTTGAACAAATTTTCTTAAATCACTTTCACTTATTTGTTTTAGAAGCGGTCGTTCAGTTAAGTCACAACCCAGCCATTCCATAAGATCACAATTGACAGTAGCCTCAAAATTGAACTTTGGCAGAATTAATGTACGAACTTTTATGTGTTGTTTTGTTTGTGAGCTAATTTTAACGATTCTTCTTAACCCCAATTCTCTTATAGCAATATTATTGTCACAATAATTTATAATTGGACTCACAAAACGTTTAATAGTCAATATAGAATAAAACTAAAAGTGCTAAGAGCCTTAAAACTTGCGATTTGAACTCAAATTTCTTCAGTGGTGAATTAAATACCCGCGAATTGATGGTTTCGTGTTTCCCACTATTCGTCGCATTGAATTTCTTTGGTTTTTACTTTCTTTATAGATATTCACATTTGCAATGAATGAAGTGTTGATTATAATCCTGGAGGGATAAACATCTCTTAGCTGATAGTAATCACACCACTAATAACAAACTCATTAGTTCGTATTTGTAATATTTTTTTAGAATTAAATATATAAAAGTACTAGCTTATACCTGTGGGTTTCACCCCACGTTTCCATAAAAATATGGAAAATAAATGAAACAACTTTAAAACCTTTTCTTATTCTGTTTTAACTTATTATTGAAGAGCTCTTTCGTATGCGATATTTTTTTTTTTGCCCTGAATTGTGGTGTGTACAAAAAGAGCTGATGGCGTACCTACACGTGAACATGCTACATATAAATCAATATCACACAATGCCAATGATTGCCCTTGTGCTAGTTGCATGCGAGGTGCCACGCTCCCATTCCCGATTTCCAAAACAAAGACGTCAGAACCATGCGGGGCTATGTACTTGACCTGTGTGTAAGTGTCGTTAAAATTCCCCTACGGCGACAGGAAAAAAAAAGTTTATTTTTTATAATAATATTATGTATAGATGAAAAATCTCATTTGTATGGGAGGTGCACCGCTCCCTTTTCCGATTTCAAAAAGTGATAGGTAATAGGAAAGGGACTTACTTTATACAACGTCTTACCAAATTTCAGTAGTCTAGCGATAATAGTTGCATAGATAGGGGGTATGAAAGATCCCATTTGTATGGGAGGTGCCACGCCCCCTTTTCTGATTTCAAAAAGGGATAAGTATTAGGAAAGGGACTTACTTTATACAACACCTTACTAAAATTTAGTAGTCTAGCATTAATACCTCCAAAGATATTGAGTATGAAAGTTCCCATCAAAAACAAGTATGTAAGAATGAATGAATTATACGCAAACGTCAAGCTGTGTAGTTGTTTATATTTTTCTCTGTGATTATCTTTAATAAATTAATAATATCTTTTATATTCTAAAGTTAAAATTAAAGTTAATAGAGATAAATATCTAATTGTGCTTCACTACTTGGTGTGAATATTGTTAAAAAGTTTTGATAGTGATTCATTATTATAAATTCATTTTGTTGAATTTGTGTGTGCCGAGTTCTTTGCATATTTTATTTGTTGCTATTGAAAGGCTTTATTTCATATTGCAATTGTTGTTGTGCTCTGACTTGCTTTTCTTATTTCTTTTTCGTTACAGCTGTTTTGCGTGGTTTGTTGAACGTCAGATACAGTGTGTTTAAAACTGTTCGCTCAGTACTGTGTCACTTAAACTGTCAGGGTTGCTTTTCTTTAATCCGCTAAATTTTTTTTCTTAACTTATAATTTTTATTATAAATTTATATAAGTATTTATATGAAAATGTCGTGCATGATAGCAAACTGCCAGTTAAAAAGCGAGTCCGAACGCTTTGTAGCTTGCTGGCTGTGTGATGGACTTGTCCACGCCAAGTGCACTGGGTTAACCGGTAGAATAGCTGACCTGCTTAACGAAGGAAAAGGCCTGCGCTGGTCTTGTTCCAAATGCCGGTCGACGGAAGTTGATCTGTGTAAAATCTTTAGGCATATCAGAAACGGTTTTTCTGAAATAAGCAAAGATTTTTCATTGCTGACTGAAAAGTTCCAAAAATATGAAAATATTTTCAAAACCTTGGAAACTTTGGAGAATTCGCCTCATTTGGAATGCCCTGATCATCGCGAAAACAAGCGCAGGCGTACGGATGATCGGCCTACTACCTCAACAGTCCCGAACTTGCCTCAACCCCTTGAACTTATAGATTTGGCTTCTCCAGTTCCTAGTACGGTTGTCCGAGCAACGTCGAAGAACGCCCCTTCAAAAATGTCCACTAGGAAAAACCAGGAAATTCCAACTATTGCAATGGAGTCTGAACCAATCGTTGGTAAGCTGGTTGTGGTTCCTCGCAAAAAATCTATTTTTGTGTCTAGGTTCCATCCAGACACTACCGAGGATGATTTGTTGTACCATATTTCTTCTAAAGTTAAAGATCAAAGCGTAACTGTTAGAAAATTTAATTTCACATATCAAAGAAGTATGTCTTCGTTTAAGATTGATGTATCTGGGAAAGATTTCGATACTCTTTTGGACAGCTCTTTTTGGCCTCCCGGGGCTCTTGTGCGGGAGTTTGAATACAGACCGAATAGGAATGTTCAAAATGTAGCGAAAATTTCTCGTAATAACGTTGAGTCAAAAAACTGAGCACTAAATCCGTGAATATCTTTTATCAAAATGTCAGAGGTCTAAATACCAAATTAACTGATCTCTTTTTGAAATCTTTTCATTGTAATTATAACGTAATTGCTTTTACCGAAACTTGGCTAAAACCTCATGTTTTCAATTCAGAGTTTTTATGTAATGAATATCAAGTATATAGAAATGATCGCTTGAACAGAGTCGGGGGTGGTGTTCTACTTGCCGTTCATTCCTCCATCCCTTCAGAAGAGGTTAATATTCCTAACATCGATTTCATTGAGTTCAAATGCATCCGCCTTCAACTAGACAACGTCTCTATGTACTTATATGTTTGCTACATCCCCCCAGCGACACGAAAAAAAAGTGTTTACTTTTTATAATATGTATAGATAAGTCAAATGCGTAAAATTTTACCTTTTATATAATATTCGAATACATTCTATTCGAATAAAAGAATAATAATATTCGTTTCAAAAAATTCGAATAGTATTTATTTGAATAATTTATCCGTTTATTTGAATAGTATTATACGAGAGATGTCGGAAGCGAAATTCACTGTCTTCATCACTTGTACCTATGAGCATGCATTCACGTTTTATATGTATGTATGTTTGCGTGTACAAATGTGTGCATAAGCCGTAGTGATATTTGTTTAACTATTCGAATAGTATTATATAAACAATACTAGTATTCGAATAGTATTATAAATTATTCGAATTATTTATAGCCTTCGAATAAATGGATTTTTAGTTCGAATAATTTTTATTCTAATAGTCCCATACCTACTTTTTATATGTAAGTGAAAAGAAAAAGACACATGAAAATCAGTAACTGGTGACAGAAATGTCTAGTTCAAAACTAGAGATCATAGGTCATTACTTCTCTTAACTAATTTTGGAACTACATAAGTGCAGGGGGGTTACTCTGTATTGCGATACGAAAGGCCATGCGATTCTATAACCAAGTGGCACTCTGTATTGCTTTCGCATTGCGAACAATATTGCCTACTTTAGCTTTTGGTTCTTTTCATGTAGGGGTAGGCATTACTGTCAGAAATATCAACGAATGTGAGAGAAAAACATAGAAAGAAAAATCTGGCGTTTACATTTATTTAGAAATTTCAAGTCTTTGTAAACAAAAATAAAATAATAATTGATAAATTTGTTCAATTATTAAATATTATTGTAGGAGACTGAATATCCCTTAGAGCCGTGATTATTAACACCTTTTAGAAACCCTGCAGAGAACTTCGTCCAACTTTTCTCAACGGTAATTGTTTCCTTTTGGATCGTTTTGACATCGGTATCAACAGTCCGAAAGGGGATTTTCGATTTTTTGTTTCAGTGAAAAGTTATTGGCAAGAAACCAAAATACGACTGGGTACCCGATCCCAAATAGGGGGCGTAATCCAAGGTATTTCTGCGCAGAACACACTTCTCCACTTTTCGGTACACCCTATAACTGTGTCTACAACAACCACATGAAATTACAGAAAATTTTCAACTTTAACTGCAAATATCTCTTGACAGAAATATAAAATCTAATTTTTACGTGTTTTAGCCGTTGTTTCCTAAAGGAAGCAATTAACAAGATAACTTATTCCATAAATTTGTTGAAACGTTAAGGCCTTTTAAAGCTTTTAATGATCCTTTGGATAAATCGGGATGTGCTTTCATAAATTCAACAAGAATTTCAAACTGATTCTGTTGCGTATATTTCATTTTTGATTTTCCCCTTAAAATATACAATTATTCTTAGTATGTACATAAATAAACATAAACCATATTTAAAATCACATATTTTTGGTAAAAACTTACATTTTTTGGCGGTGCAACTGCTTTTCGTTGTAGCAAAGAAAATTCGAATTTTTAAATCATTTGACATTTGCTTACGAGATACAGAGTGCGGGGAGTCGAGAGGGAAAAATTGAATGCGAAAGGGAAAATGCAAATGCGAAAATATCAATTTGAAGTTGCGATAGCAGAGTTACAGAGTGTCTTTACAGCAAATGCGAAACATTATTCTTTCGCATCGCGATACAGAGTAACCCCCCTGGAAAAGCTGGCTAACAGATATGTTGCTCAACAATTCTAACAAAATTTCTGCCAAATTACCGCCGGTTTCAAAACCGTGCGAATTCATGCAGAGACAATAATGGTCTGTTGAAGTGCAAACGAGAAAAATCACAATGGCCCAACACTATTGAAACTACCACTTTGTTGAAAATTTCGAAAATTTTCCAACTATTCAAGTTCTTATGATAAGTAGATAAAACGAATGAGCCATGCTTGTTAGTCCTACTGTGCTCGCGATAGCTTAACCCTTTCACCCCTGAGTTTTTTTCGAAACCTGGAGGATTTTTTATCATTACGACAGCAAATACTGTAATATGACAAAAATATAAGATGTTTGGCATGCCTGAAAAGTATGAGATCCTTACTATTATCCTGGGATATATAATCCCTATAATGTCTTTAGGTGGGATGTATGCGTCCCAATAATGCTGAAAGGACTAAGGAAATTAAATAAAAACTTTTAATAAAAAACTAAAAAAATTCGCATTTTATTGATTTTTCTTTTTAAATTTAATTTATTTGTGAAATGAAGCATAAAGCGCTGTTGCATCCAGAACATACGTAGGACTAATCCTGGTTTCCTTATTTGGTGAGTTACAATGTACGCATCCACGACGAGAAGGCCGTTCAATATGGAGATGATCGCCTATATGAAGGGCGTTCCGCTCGTGATCGCTTTTCGGGTCTTCCACCACATTGACGTGTTGTAAGCTTTTTGTATTTTATACCTTCAGCTATCATTGATTCGGTTAAGGGCATAATAAATTGAATGGGGGAATTTGACGTTGCGCTAACCACAGCTAAGATTTAAATTTTAAAAAATTGTTTTTTTCCAACATTTTCACATTAAAATACAACGCGTGACTGTTTAGTACTTGAATCCTGCAATACGTATAAGTAGACTTTTTGGGAACATTTTCCGAAAACCGTCGAGCTCTGTAGCGCCATGAGGAAATCCAATAAGAACTTCAGCATATTTTCCTATGATCATTTTATACCTTGGTTCAAAAATTACTTCGTCATCATCATTGTATTTATATAGCTTTTGCTAGAGGGTCTTCCACATCTTCGTCATCATCATCTGATGGTACATAGGTAGACTCTGATGCACTCAAGTCATCGCCCATATCGTTACTCTAGTCATCTACAAAATATTTCTCAATTTCTTGCTAATCAAATTTCTTCCTTCTAGACATCTACAAGTACAAACCAATATTGGGATGTTATTATCCCACTCAAATATGTTATTGGGATAATATGTCCCAATGTAGTTAGAAATATAAAAAACTTACGTCTATCACCTCAATTTCTTAAGAATTTTGGATCAATAATCTTTAGCCACACTCGAAGTTTCAAGCACGAGGAATTTCTTGGAAAAAAATGCTACTAGTTGGACGTTTCCCATTACAATACAACTCGTGACTGATTAAAGTTTGCGACTTGACTTTGCAAACATTCGTTTAGCAGGAAATTTATTTCAATAGTAACGAGATCGATTTACTACTCAACAAAGAAAACTTCGCGCTTTGATTGGGACTATTTCAATGCGTAATTGGATTAAAAACAAAACTTATACAAAAGTTTAAAGTTGTTTGGCACATCTTGTAGGGGCGAAAGGGTTAAGTACAAACTGGAATTAGTTTGAGTTTCCTATTTGTATAGCTCATTGTGCAATTTATATTTATTTCATACAAAAATCATTGAAATTTCTCTTTGACTTAAACATTATTTATTGTGATTAGATGGATACTCGGTTATAATGGACACTTTGTCGCGGTCCCGTCCAGTTCATTACAACCGGACCGCATTATATGTATATACCTCCTCGCGATCCTTAGTGACACCAATATGTATATGTACTTATTAAAAAACAATCGAATTATAACTGCATTATTGATTTATGATTTACTTATCTTTATTCAATTTATTGCAAAATCGCAGTTAATGAAATTCGCCAATACAGTGCTCGGCGACAAGTTGTTTACAATGCTAATGAAAGCTACATTCTATGGGCATTTCGTCGCTGGTGAAGATCAAGTCAAAATCATCCCAACCCTTGAAAGGTAATTATTTTAAACGGAAAAAACTAATAAAATATTTTTTCTTTTTGATTCTTTTATTACATATTTTTGCCAAAACCCACAAATCATATCGCAACGATTTTATGGCGTGCTTTCGTTAAATGCAATCCCGTACAAAATGCTTTATTTACTTACATTTACTTTGCTACATACATCATGCTCTACAACTTGTATATCACGCTGCCGTTTTTCTGCATAGATAATGAAAGTCACACGTTCCTTATTAGGTGACCGCCTCTTCGTGTTACTGATGAAATCTACATTTTATGGACATTTTGTTGGCGGTGAAAATCGATATATGACTGTACCAACACTTAAAAGGTTCCTATGAAAAATCAATAGCACAAGGTGTACCTAACCAGAAAAAAATAGTAACGCATGTGGCATGGTTTAAACCATCGTAAACATATTATACTTATACAAATTTTTACTTAAAAATAATAATGAAAACAAATAACCTTAAAAATTTCCCAATATATATTGTGTCATTAAATTTTGTATATATCAAACAAATGTGTTCGTGAACATTTCAACTTGCACATGGTGCTGATCGTGTGTAAACCTAAAGAGAGCGTGTAATTAAAATAACAAATAAAATGCATAATATTTACAGTTAATAAATCACCTAACTCATAACCCTACCAAATTATTTGTTGCTAAATAGGTGTCATTAACTCTGTCATTATTTCCCTTTTAATGACGCAACTCAATTGACAATCCAACAATGCATTTCTATATATCTTAATAGGCTCTGTTCAACCATACTTGTCATGTCGGTTTGCCTTTATTTAACCCATTCATGTGCCACACAAACTAAATAATTTACACACAAATGTGATTTAAAGCAATGCATAACTCATTCATCTAACCAGTTAATCGATTTAGAACACATATTGTACATGTATATGTTACATTATACAAATATCTATATAATCACCATATCATTACATTAAAAACATTTTTCAGATTGCGTTCTTTTGGCGTTAAACCTATTCTTGATTACTCTGTGGAGGAAGATCTCTCTCAAGAGGAAGCTGAGAAGCGTGAAGTTGAGTGAGTTTTGTTACCTTTGATGTTACACAAAAACTTTCTTTAAAAATTTAAATTTCCTGTTTTTTACTTTGACAGATCTTCAGTGTCCAGCGCTGGCGATATTAAAGAAGAAGGTGCGATACCACAATATCATGTGGAAAAGTCATTTGCCGATCGGCGTTATAAAGTTAGCAGTGCTAGAACTTATTTCTATTTGAATGAAGCCACATGTGAGCGAAATATGGAAATTTTCATCAAATGCTTGGAAGCTGTCTCAGGTAAAGATATAAACGTATGAATCGAAAAATAGTATATAAAAAAAAAAAAAATTATTTCACGTCTGATTGTAAGATTAACATATCTCGGCAGACGGTTCGAAAACGCTTTATCTTTGTATTTGCTACGTAAACACCGAAAGTTCGTTTTTCACACAAATTCAAAAAAGTAAAAACAAATAAAACAAAGAATACTCGCGGCTCAAATTTTCCATCTTATAGACATGGCTGGTAGAGCCACCGCATTTCGAACAGATTACATCTTTCACGAAAATGTTTCTCGGGTTTTCTCACATTCTTAACTCTTCTTAAATCATTAAATTCATCATTAAATCTGGATGAGATTGTTCAGAAAAGAACTTTTAACTAGTGAAAATTTTAGTCACGTGGGTAGGATGGGCATCAGTAGTGGAATGCGCTAACTTCTATAACGGCTTTCGCAATCGACATTTTATCTTAACGATGACTATAACGATTTCGAAATTCCTTTATTGTGTCGCTAAACTAATAACTAATAATTTGAGGTTGTTAGCGAAAATTTAAATAAAATCATTGTTATATTAATATTATTATTATAAAATAAATTGCATTTGGGATAAGGAGTCCTAAGCCCAAATCATTTTATCTAAGTTAGTGAATTGAACAGTCGAGAATGAAGTTGACAAAATCGTTAGTTAAAATCTCGAAAAATCGCATCGTTATAAGTTAGTGAACTCCACTACAGCTCCTACTATTATTGTCGATATTGCAGGTTATTTTTCAGTACTTACTAAGTCACTGTCAGGTCCTAAAAGATCTGACGGAGAAACCAATCTTAATAATTGAAACAAAAACTTAATTAATTGACTTCACCAAATACTTGGTACTGAACTGTTATAATATGGGGATGCGTACTATATTAGGCCTCACAGCGATATCAATTGTTTCATTTACAACATACCTACGCACTACAATCTAAATATTTCTAGCACTAATTTGGCTTCATTATGTACATAAAATGTAGGAATAAATGATTACAAAATCTCAACTAGGCGACTCTTAAAGGAAGACAAGCAGGCGCGTGTCCAGAAAATAATTTCGGGGGGGGTCCAATTTTTTTTTTTGTCATAAAATCGATTTTGAGAGTAAAGCTAAGTATTGTGCTGTTCACTTGAAAATTTAAATGTTTTGAAGTGTGCCTGGCATCGTTTCCCATTAGATTCAGTCATGGACGCTGGCAACATTCTGCAGTGAAAATCGTCGTTTAAAAACATGTTCAAGGCATGAAAAGATCTGAATCTAATGGGAAACGATGCCAGGAAGATATTCTATGTTCAAAACATTTACCCCGTTATTCATAAAAAATATTAAAGGTTTATAAAGCTTTTTTAAATGAGATTTCCATACAAATTTTCAATTATAAGAGCTTAATAGACCTATTTTATTTTTGATTTATAAGAGGGTTAAAGTGTCGTCTGAAATAGTTTCTAGGCGACTTGAGACATTTTCACCTGAAAACCACAATACCAAGCATAAAATGGAAAGTTACAAAGTTACAGTTTAATATTATATACATAAGAGGCTTTTCCAACAAACAACAAACAAATGTACTGGTCAATTACAAGCATTGGCGCTGCATCACGTAACCGCGGTTGCCACTTTAGTCTGATTGGACCAAAAAATGATTCGTGCCACTTATTTCTTTTTTTTTAATTTTATTATGTTGATTTTTTTTACTCTAACAGTCCAGAAAGTTTGGACCCTCCCTTGTCCATCCCTGACGCAAAATCCCTATAATTTCATGACCTAAAATTCCTTTATTTTAACTTTTATTATGTAGACATATAAAAAAATTTCACTAATTTGGTCATTTCGAGGGGGGGTCAGGACCCCCAAGACCCCCCTGGATCCGCGCCTGAAGACAAGGGTGCTAATGTTCAACTGGAACTCATGAAAGATGCTTTTTATTTTCAATTCTCAACAAACTACAGTGACTGAATCATAAAAGTGCATATAATGTGAAAAGGGCGCAACTCGTACTCAATATTTTACACACCGAATATTAGCATCCAATAGCCGATTTTTTAAGAACTTAGCGACTTATGAATAAAATAGCAAAGTTAATTGTGTTTTGTTTATAAAATTTAAAATTCGCTTTGAAAATCAAATGTGAACTTGTAGGTTGCAAGGTAGCAACTGAAATTCTGAGCACTTGTAATTTTTTCTGTTTGCTTATTTCTTTGTTGCATTTATTTCAAAAATTTTCTTAGGCAAAGATAAACAATTTTATCTAACATCGAAATGACGAATAAGGACCGGCCAAATTATTGCATTCGGGAATACTTGACGAACTTTTTAATAATCACAATGAGGGGATAAGGGCCTCTCTTTCAATTACTACAAATTTAGCTTCTCCTTCAATTTATTTGGTGGGACCTACAAATTTGTTTGAGGTATCAGTACTCGGAGGGTTGCCGAACACTTCCGAGGGTCGACCTCGTTTTTGAAAAACCCTGATTTTCGTATGAACCTGAGACTGCAAATGGGAGCAGTTCGTATGCGCTTCGTTACAGGGAAGGAAGTTGGGCATATAAAATTTCTCATTTTCATAACTAATAATAATCTCTGATAATTGATAACTGATCTCTTGATAACTAATAATGTGCTTTTAAATGGCACTGAACTTGAAATTAAAGAAAGCAGTGTTTTTTATACCCAACGTGTACTAGTACACAGGGTATTATAGTTTTGGTCATGTAACGGTGGCTTGTAACGGTACAAAATAATGGGGATAGATATAAAGTTCCATATATCAAAGTTCTTAGAATGAACGGAGGAATCCATTAAGACATGTCCGTCCGTCCGTCCGTTCGTGGGCACGATAACTTGAGTAAAAATTGAGATATTTGCATGAAATTTGGTAGACAGGTTGCTTTCTGGCCAAGGTGAGTTGCTATTTAAAATGGGCGAAATTGAACCATAACCACGGCCCTTTTTTCGATATCGAAAATTTCGAAAAACGTTCAATAAAGAAAGCAGCTACAATAATAAAACTTGCAAATTTCGAATTCGACTGTAAATAACTTCAGAACAGTGTGAGATAGAATCACAAAAATTGACACGAGGTATACTATGGACATGTAGAGTATGCCCACGGAAAATAAGCAAAATCGGTGGACGACCACTCCCACTTTTAGACCAAAGTTTTCTAAAAGAGAGGTAGGAAACCGGAACATGCCATATCTCCTTCACTGATGCAGATAGAATGTCAGAATTTCGTAGTTACATTGACCTGATGACCCTATTAGTGATCTTTTTTAAATTTTGGAAAATGGGCGTAGCATCGCCCACATATAAATGAACAAAATGTCAAATTTCAGCTATTATTAATTTCAGAACCGTGTTAAATAAAATTACGAAACATGATACGAGGTATACTATCTAGGCATATGCTGTAACCGGTGAATCCAAGAATCCTACTATGAAAATTTCATAAAGATCGTTTTAGTACCTTGTACGCCAGACACACATTAATTTTTATTTACAAGCTTGTCCACATGGTAGTAGAAAAAGTTTAAAACCTCTATAAGTCATAACTCAACAACTATTTACCACGACCACTTTTGCACAGCTGGGTATTTAATGTTCGGTTCCACCCGAACTTAGACTTCCTTAATTGTTTAAATTTAATTTTGAATTTTACCGAAAGTAGATTTTAGTGGACTGTATCCAACTATGAGCTGTATGAATATGAACTGAAGAGTTGTACATATCTTGCGCAATTATTAATGAAATTTTTGTCATATTTGAAATAATTATAAATGAGTGACACGCAAGGCTGCTCATACCTGTTGTTAAAATAGTCATAACATTTTATTTTATTGAATAAAACAAAATTCGCCTTATTCATATGCATATATTATGTTTGGTCAGCTCGAGGACACAAGTTTAAATTAATCACAAAATTGGGATCGGCATGGGTAAAGTAATGGGTATGTGCTGGCATAAGATGCCGAAGATTCCAGGCTCAAATCCTGGCGCCAATCCCTGCTAGTATATTTATACCCTGCAAAACTTCTCAGAAAGTATGTATCTGCCCTAAGAGCTGTTCGGAACAGCCAACTTGTAGGAAAAACTTAAATGTAGCACAACACCTATTGGGAGAAGGACATTGATATTCAAGAAGGCATATCGTGAAAAATTATTTCGATAAACACAAAATTCAATTGTTTTACAAGCTGTTGCTCCCTGAATGCTTGTGCGTTAACAAATGCACTTACTAAAAGTAGATTTTTAAAATTTATTTTTAGACCAAATAATTGTTTTCTAAGAAGTTTACTGGCTAAATGAATAACCCATTTCTGATTCAGCCAACATTTTGATAGCTCTTCCTTTTAGCTAAAAAATTCTTGGTTTTTTATAGAATATTTTATGCTAAAAATAAAATACTTTTTCAGCTGTTTGCACGAACAGAGATACAAGTACATCTGTGCGTATATCGTATACAAATATGGCTGTACACATGCCATGTCGCTAAAAAATTATTTACTTATAGCCTCATACGCAATTTTAACCATGCCAAACAGAGAGCGTAACGGCTTTCGCGCTTTTATTAAACAAGTGAAAAAATAATTATTAAAATAACCGTTAACTTAGATACCTGTGTTTACAATTACGGTAATTGTAGTTAACATATTTGTAAAAATTACTATTGCTATCATCGTGATCATGGTTTGAACCAGTATGATTACTTTAAACGTATGATTACTTTTCAAGCCAACCATTACTTTACTCTATTCAAATATCTAATTAGAAGTACTGCTGCAATAATAATAATAATAATAATTTGACTTTTTTAATTCAAATTTCGAAAATAAATATCGAATTCGGTCCCTGATGACAAATAATCAATAGAAGGCCATTTTCGTGCAAACATTAAAAGCAAAAGTGGTAAAAAATGTTTGGACGCTAGACAATGGATGAAAAGTACACGCCGATCCACTTCTGCGTTAACCTTGTATCCACAATTGAAAAGGGTTTCGGAAAACCAACTAAAATACTTACATTTGCCTACTGAAAACGTAAACACTTAGTAAAAAATGAATCCAAAAACCACGAATGTTACTTTATTTTAAAAAAATAATCATTACCTCAAATTTCACAAAGTTTTATGAGTATTTCCACATTAAAAAAAAACAAATTTTCTCAAAAAGTGTAGTTACGTGGTTAACGCAGAAATAGCTCCACCACCAAATTGTGACCTTCAACTTAGTCTAAAGTTTGGAGTTGAAGTAAATAAGCGGGGGTCCGTTTCACTGCAGGGAAAATATCTAGTCTACGCCAGGTGCTCACAACATGGTTATTTCACAATTTGTCTCTAAAGAGATTTATATATGTATGACAGTGCTTAGTGTTCGTTAACCCTTTTAAAACAAATGTGGCCAAAGTAAACAAAAGCTTCAGTTAACATCTCGGTTGTGGTTTGTAGGCTTATGATCGAGTGATAGACCTTTCGTTCACAAGCGTGAAGAACATACATATCCCAACATATGACTTTTCCCCAACTCTTTTCAATTAGTTACACTACATGTTGATATGAGCTAGTAGCAGCAGGGGGTCAATTCTGGTTTTGCGTTAACGTGAAGTGGAAAGTTATACAAAGAAAACACTATCTGCTTTAAAAAATTTGCTCTTGCTTCAAATGCACCTGGGTTTAAAATTTAAAAGTTTACCTACTTGAGAAAACGGCATTAACAGTTTTTTGTATCTTAAACATTTGGAAAATCTATCTACGTACTAATTAATATCTGAATACTAATACATACATATGTACATACGTGTAGGGTGCCTTAGTAAATATTATATGGCTATACTTTTTTTTTGAATGCTTATAACTTTTGTACTAGTCCATCGATTTAATTGGTTGAAAGATTAGTTTTTTTACAGAGAAAAAAAAAAGCATCTGGAAAAAATTAAAAAGGATTCGATATCCTTCCTCGCAAAGTACACTTTTTTTGTTTATTTATACAAAAAAAAAAGGTAAAAATCCGTATTGATTGTTCATTATCTTCAAACCTACAAGGCCTAGCAAAAAGTTTTGTATACATTGTTTATAGCAAATTTCATTAGCTTTTTAATTTTTTAAACCGTTTTGGAATTGCTCAATTTGTTCTTGAGATATACATGATTAAATGGAGCCATATGTTTTTTTTTAAATAACGGCAAATTGTAAATATCTCAAAAACGGTACCATAGAATCAAAAATAACCTCGATTTTCGGAATCAGGGTGTGGTTTTACATACGAATTTCATATTCGCGTCTCTTGTGGTTTTGGCTGTAGCCAGTGTAATTAATAAATGTCGAAGAAAAAACAAAGTACGTTCAACATCTACTTCGTTTTCAAATCTACAATTACGGTGATCATAATCGCCTTCAACTTTTGAAAAATGGTGTTTCCCGCAATCGTTGCTATAATTCAAACGATTGTGACTGCTGTAATAATTTTTTAAAAAAGTACAAAATAATGATCACTGCAATCATAACGGCCTTTCAATCTTAATAACAGTACACCATCTCTATCGAAAACAACATTTAAAGTTGAGCTAACAAATATTAGTTTGGTTGACACCTAGGTGAATTTTAAGAAAATAGCGGTTAATCGGGTTTAAATCACTTTCACATTGCCGTTAATATTAAAAACTTATAATGTAACACAATACACGAAACTTGTTTCAACACTTTTCCTTTTACTTTTGAATTGGATTTAACTTACTAATTTTATGTATGTATTCGAAAGCTTATTTTCAACCATTTTATACTTTATATTAATTTTTTATTCCTGCCAATGAATTCACTCAAAATTTGAATAACCAAAATGCAAACGCATCAATCAATACATAAAATTCAAATTTCAAATAACCTACTAACAAAGATGACGATCATAAAACCGTCCCTCGACCCGTTGCTGAGGGTAAGCTTAACTTCAATTTATTTAGATTGCAGCAAATACCATTAGTTTGAACAGAAAAATAAATGTTTGTACATAAATGCAAGTAGGTATGTAAGCCAAGTCTAAAACGCTGATTTCTTCATATTGTACAATACAGCTGTATGCATGTAGAACTAGCTTAAATATGTAAAAAGTAAAATATTTCCATATAAATATGTATGGTTGTAATTTTGTATGGATATACCCGACAAATAACCTAACCCATTTCATTAACCCTGATTTAATTTTAATCATTTAGGCGCTACATTTGGTACAGGAATAACAGCAATTAAGCTAACGGCTCTCGGTCGTCCACAATTATTGGTGAGTGAAGAGCAAAACATCTGATCATTTACAATTTTTTAATAACAATTTTCAAAACTCTAATTTGTTTAGCTACAAGTGTCGGAAGTGATTATGAGGACTCGCAAGTATATGGAAGATCTAGTCGGTGGTCAAGGCAATGTTCTGACCCATCACAAGACGATCAAAGATTTGGAGAAATATTATTCTGATTTTGGCGACAATAAAAATGTACAAGAATTCTTGAAGAATGTCACTTCAGATAAGGAAGGGTATGTTCCATAAACAGTCACATATTAAGAAAAAAAAAGATGCGAAATGCGTACCTACCTTTTTTTTTGCCAAACGACAAATATTTTTTGCTAGAATATTTGAAAAACGCATGCATTTTAAAATCAGTGAGTGCTTCTAAAATGGAACTGGATATTGTTGGTGTGTGTAACGGCAAAACACTTTTCGAAAATTTATGGATTTGGACAGTTGTGTCCAAAGGAAAAAGTACAAATTTGTGATTTAGAGCAACGTTATAATTTAATTTTTCGCTAGCTAAATGAAACATCACTTTCGGTTCAAGGAATTTTAGAAAGTTCTTTCTCATAATCTGTTTAACGGACGCTCTATTTATGAATTTCGTTCAGATATTTGGAGCCATTTTCCCCAAAGCCGCGGTTGAATTACTACTTCGAACTATTATAGATTGGTCTGTGGTTCTCTTCGTGCATTTTATTGAATAATGAGAATTAAGAAGATATTAAAAATACCTACTGCGAGCTCAAATGTATATGGACGTGCAAGTGAGCAATATACACAAAATCGTCCATCTTCTACATTGCACAACTAGAACCCAAAACGTCCTGTTCGATTACGGATTTTCTCTTATTAGACCAAAGTTATTTTTCAAGAAAGCAAATGCATTGATGTATTTTTCTTAGTAGTTTTTTCACAAACATTCTTAGATTGCTTTTAATTTAGGAGTCCGATATGAGTCTTAAATAAGTGAAAAATATGAGCGTATATGCGGAGAGTTTATTTAACAGAGCAACTTTGGAACATATATTCATATAGTTTGTTTAAAAAAAATCAAAAAAAAATTCGAGGTGAATTTACACTAGATAGCAAATTCGTTCCTGTACACACACACACATCTTTTGTTTTGTTTTTGCTTTGGCATCTTCTCCTGTCAGATTGCATAGCAATATATTATTTTGACAAGAAGACACAGCTCTTATGTTCTTATGAAATCACCTGCAAATAAATTCGCCCAAAAGCACATTGTAAGGGCCATAGATCACACCGAATATCTTCGTATTGGAGTATTTATGAGAGAAAAGGGATGAGCTCATTGGGACTTCTTTCTGCTTCATTTATGACTCCGATGGATTGCTAGTTTTTTTGTTCCCTATCGCTGAGATATATTGCTCCAACTATGACCGAAATGTTACCATAATAGGAATTTCGAATCAGTTTCATCCATGCGATTTTACCCACGCATTAGGTTATCAAGTCTCTGACTCAGCGCAAAGTAACTTAACAACTCGATAGTTAGATTTCCATCTAGCCGAAAATTGTTAAAACCTCTGGGTTGAACCACTGTGTCAACACCAAGTATAGCCTATGCCATACTAAAGCTTCAACGGAAAGATGTCTGAGTTTGTATAACGATTAGACTACGGAACTGTGACGGCAGGCACTGGCTAAGTTCTTTCGAAACGACAGCCATGAACGGTTGAAAATAGTTACATATGATGAACAACTTAATTAAACAAAAGAGCCAATATCTTATTTAGCACTTTCGTGTCCCTTATTATGTGACCACCACTGTATAAGAACTGAGAATATGTTAATACCATGTATTTGCTTTTTTACATTTAAGAATCCTTCACTTATTCCCCTGGTCGGGTATTGTGGATGAAGATTCCCAACTGAGCGATACGTTCCGTGTGCCAGATCCACAAACAGGACAAATGCGTCGTTTGATCTCACAAATTCCGCCCAAGGAAGAAGAAATGTTCAGGAATATGATTCGCCGTGTCAATACCATTGTAAAGGTTGGCACCACTTTTGCATTTCACCAATAAAAATTCGACATCTCATTACTTATTACAATGTTTTTTTTTTTTTTTATAATAAAAAAGGCTGCAGCTGAGCTGGATGTCCGTATTATGGTTGACGCTGAACAAACATATTTCCAACCTGCCATTACGCGTATTACTCTGGAAATGATGCGTAAATACAATAAGGAGAAGGCTATTGTTTTCAATACTTATCAATGCTACTTGCGCGAGACATTCGGAGAGGTAACAAAAACTTGAAAATAAAAACTAGAAAATTTATGAAAACTATTAAGCAATCAACCTCGTTTAGGTGGTCACTGATTTGGAACAAGCAAAACGGCAAAATTTCTATTTTGGTGCTAAGTTGGTGCGGGGCGCCTACATGGAGCAAGAGAGAGAACGTGCTGCTAGCATGAATTATCCAGATCCAATCTGTCCTAATTTTGAAGCAACCACTGAAAGCTACCACAAAACCTTAACCGAATGCTTGCGAAGAATAAAGGTATGTTAGGTGGACATAAGCAAGTATCGAGTGCCTTCTTAAAATCTTTACTTCTCTTTACAGGTATTGAAGGATAGTGGCGAGGATGCCAGAAAGATTGGTATTATGGTAGCTTCGCACAATGAGGACACTGTACGGTTTGCCATCGAGAGCATGAAAGAAATCGGTATATCGCCTGAGGATAAAGTTATCTGCTTTGGTCAATTATTAGGAATGTGTGACTACATCACATTCCCGTTAGGTATGTACACATGCACACAAACAAAATTAAGAAATTTGTACAATCTCGGGCCAAAGGCCGAATCGTTTCTGGCAAATATATTTATATAACGCCCAGTCATGAACGAATTACAGAATTTTTGAATGCAGCAAAGAAAGAAATGGGCATACTCCTTCTCCGCTTGACTTTTTCAACGTAGTGGGAACATATTCCTTCCTTTGTGCCCCGTACAGCTCATCATTAAATCTGATTCGATACCCACCATCGGTAGGGCTCACACTCGGAAACCCCCTCGAAAAATCTCTCGAATTATCCAAGGTTCACCTCATCCAATGTTACCAACGTCTATGTTTCTGCGCTTTATATTAGCGAGCATATGTTAAGGGATATGCATTGTTTAGGTTGAAATCATTGACGCTCGTAACATACTTCATTTATTAAAACGCGTGGATGGTACTAGTGGCCTTTCACACGGTAAACCACGCATCGCTAATTAAAGTCATGGAAGATTCAACTGTTGTAGTTTTTAACATCAAAAACACTCCCCGAAGGTTTTGAGGAGTGGTTTCGAAAGTGACAGACCTTTGTCGGATATGAACCCGGTACGCTCCGGTACTCCTTTGCGGTACATGCCCGACTGTTGCGATTTGGGATGACCAGTGTGACAGTCATGTGACCCCTCCTCCGTGGGAGAAGATGGGTACTGAGAGGTGAGAAGGATCATATTCGTAGTTCAACCACCGAGTTGCACATCATTACCTTTGTGCATTTTAGGTATCTTACGACAGGTATGCCTACCTCGGGCATATTATAAACCCCTAACCCGCAGTCTTTAAGAGACTCCCCATCTTCATCAGCCTTTTCGTTTCCATCTTTTCCCATATAACCGGGCACGACGGTTGCGTGACGACTGCACGATAATGGCCTCGGGCAAGGGTCCCTCCATTGATGAACTCTGTATAAGAATCAACAGTTACCTCCATGACCTTTCCAGCTTCTTCACCGAGCGTAATCTGACCCTGTCTCCGACTAAATCTACGGCGACCCTGTTTACCACATGGAATGCGCAGATGGGGCAAGAGTTAAATGTCCACGTAGATGGAGTACCTCTACCTACTGTCAACCACCCAAAAATCTTGGGCGTGACATTTGACAACGGCCTCACCTTCGCTGGTCATGCCACCGCAATAGCCTCAAAGGTACAGAGCCGCAATAAGATCCTCAAGTCACTGGCCGGCAGTACTTGGGGAAAAGACAAAGAAACATTGCTTGCTACATATAAGGCTATTGGCCGGCCGGTTATTGACTATGCTGCGCCTATATGGTCGCCCAACCTTTCTGACACCAATTGGAGGAAATTGCAAGTCTGCCAAAACACCGCCATCAGAACTGCTACGGGATGCCTGCTTATGTCATCTGAGTCTCACCTCCATCAAGAGGCGAAATTGCTCTATGTTCAAGAGCACGCGGAACTCTTGAGTAGACAGTTCCTTCTGAACTGTCACAAACCTAGTCATCCAAACCGACATCTTTTGGATGTAGCACCGCCCCCCAGAGACATAAGGAGACATCTCCGTAAGCATTACGATGAGATCCGGCATCATATCTCTTTGCCGTTTGATCTGCGGAACCATAGACGGGCTCTAAATGACCTCCACACTGAGTCGGTAGACAGATCCCTCAGATCTCGGCCTGTGAATCCCGTTATTAATACTCAACCACCTGAATTGGCTGAAGAGGAGCGTGTACTTCCGAGGGAGACTAGAGTCATACTTGCACAACTTCGCTCTGGATATTGTAATAGGTTAAACTCTTACTTATGCAGACTGAACCCCAACATACCAAATACATGCCCTGCATGTGGTATGACCCCTCATGATACCATACATCTCTTTTCCTGTTCAGTTGAACCCACTCTTCTAACACCCACATCACTCTGGTCCAACCCTGTGGAAACTGCGCATTTCCTCGGACTTCCGTTAGAAGAGCCTGATGACAATTTAGAGTGATCGAGCCCATTGGGCAGGGCGAAGCACTGTTAACAACAACAACAACAACAACGGTTGCGTGATTTTGATTTGGTTGGATCACGAATTCAAAAATTCTATTTTTTTGTGATTTTCTTCTTAACCCAAACCAAAGATCAGTGTTGTTAAGGAATGCAATCCATGCACTCCCCTTCACTTAATAACAATTTTGGATTCCAGCCTTTATTCAATTTTTTTGAATAAGGAATGCAAATTTGCAGTTGAATAAAAAAATGTAAAAGCATTCCGCATGTAAATAGTGAAGTTAGAAAGTAGTACGAGTCGTCCGATGAGAAGTGAGCATCGGTATTTTTATTTTATCAGTTAACTTCCCAGTTGGAAATATATGCATGCGGCATCAGTATTTCAGGCATGAACTGGAGCTTTGTTTGCATGCCAGTTTAAATGCCCGTTCATTTCCATTTTACACGTGTTGCTTCTCAGGGAGAATGTATACTCTATCTCTTCTTTTGTGTACTTCTGTATCATGTATATGCGTTATTTCTGAAAGCATACAGAAATACTAGTGCGTACACATTATTTCTACGTACAAAAGTACTTATTCTGCATGGATACAATGGAATGGATTTTTATACATAAATAGTATTCGTATTCATAGATCTGACCTAAGCAAAATGAGAACAGATTGCACAGCAACCTTAAATTTAGAGTACACCGATAATTAAACCTTTCACTAATATTACCAATTTGACCGTGCCATTGGATACTGTTATGCCGCGGAGGAGTTCTCTGGCCAAACGGTGAGCGGTATTTTCCATTGTCTATGCAAATGCCTTAGGTCGATGGTTCCAAGTTATGCCATCATCACGCAATTGGTCACTGTCACTAACAAAAATCCTATAAGGCTTGCCCAGGAAATCCATGCGAATTTGGAATATTTCCGTAGACATTTCTTTTCATAAATGTGAATAAATTCTTCCAATACAATAAATAAAAAGCAAAAAGCATTCAACTATGTAAGGTGTATTTTTTCAAATTACATGAATTTTCACTGACACAGCACGCATTCCTCAAGCAAACATAGGGGTCTATCGGCTAATCCGACGGAACTGCCGACGGGAGAAATGTAATAATGATCATGAGAGAAATGAATCGATTTAATCGGGATTTCCCTGTGAATTTCGATGAAGTCGATAGAGATCACAAAGCTCTATTACAATTATTCCCCGCCAACAGCTCCGCCGGAACAGCTGATAGACCCCATATAATCCATTCAGAATGCATTCTTCATTTGGGAACAAATATGCTCTCAACTTGAAAGTTACGCATTTTACATACTTTTTCATTCATGTAGCATGCAGGCTCTGATTTACATACCACATAAGTGAAAATTGTCACACATATTTTCTAAAAGATATTGAAAGGGTAATGTGTTCTTTCTAGAAACGAGAAAAGCAAGTGCAATCCCTGGTTATACTTCGGGCCAACTTATAGCGTTCCCACATAATCAGTCAAGATGACAATTTAACTAAAATCTATCTACATACATAAATATAAAATACCGAAATATAGTATGTTTCCGGTTTTACTGAATTATTAAAAGCACAATTAGACAAAAAAAAACACCTAAGCATAGTTAATACATAGTTTACAACGGAATGCAACCCAGTGAATGAAAAGAAATGAATAAAAATAGGAATTATTCCGGAATACAAAAAGGATTAAGGACTGCAAATTTACATTCCTTGTTCCAAAAAGTGGAATAAGGGCTGCTATAAAAAATTCTGCAATCCAAGGAATAATTATTCCAAAAGGAATTTTAGCCTGAACCTCAATTACTTTACAACCGAGCCAACCTCTTTTAGTGTAGTCATGCATATTATCAAAAGATTTAAAATAGAAATATGTTGTAATTTAAATTACTTGCTAAAAACGTGTGGGCTTCTATTTTCCAGGACAAGCTGGCTATTCTGCATACAAATACATCCCTTACGGTCCAGTCAATGAAGTGTTGCCATATTTGTCGCGACGAGCACAGGAGAACAAAGGTGTCTTACAGAAAATCAAAAAAGAAAAACGTTTACTACTTTCTGAAATCCGTCGTAGATTTTTGACTGGTAAAATGTTTTACAAACCGAAAGGCAATTATGTGCCCATATAAAGAATGAGTCCTTACAAAAAGTTCATAACACAAATAATAACTAAAAACCATCAGATGCATAAGAGTTCATATACATACACACATACATACAAACATGCAACAACACATTGATACAACTGCAAAATCAATTTTATTGCAAATAACTGAAATCTCAGATTCATTGAAGTGTCGAACTACAAACACAGAAATATCATGGCAGCAACTAAAATTAAAACGTTTAGGAAAAATCAACAATGTGTTACATTTTTATTTATACAAAGAAATTGCTAACTACACGAAAAGAATGATATATAAATGATATTAAACAAAAATATTTATATTATATTGTTAAAAATAATAAATAAATGTGAGAAACTGATATATACTTACAAACAGTTTTAAGACTTACCTAAAAAATGTAATTTTCGAGAATAACAAGAAACTATTTTGAGAATTCTTAGCAACAATAATGTGCGATTTTATACATACGTACATACAGATATGTTTTCATAGTACGTATGTATGTATGTATGCATTTGTGACTGCGATGAACGGAAATCATTCAGAAGTGAATTAAGTTTTTCCTGCATAAAATCTTTTGTTTTTGTAAAAAATGTATGTACATATGTATGGCAACGTAGTGCAGTACTAGAGCAGTTTGTGTTCTCAGGTTCACTTGCTTAGCCAGACACTCGTATATAGATATAAATTGTTGCAATACGGTACATGCTACACAGTTATGCTAACATCCATATATCCTATAATAATCGTACGTAAAATAAAAAGTATACATAGCTGCTCGAAAATTCAACAACCATCTCGTCACTACTTTTACATTTTGTATTTAAGCTGATTTACTTGAATATATTTAACTACATAATCAATTTGTGTATTTATATACAGATATAAGACATGTCTTGTGCTTTGTCCTTTGGCCTATTTAACAATTAAGAAAATATGCTAACGTATAATAAAAATGTATACCTCTTAGCGCTTTAAGTGACTATTATTCGTATTAGTTTTATTATTTTTAATGTTCAAAGCATGATAAATTTAAGAATCTCTCCGCCGAATGAAATTATTTTATTGTATTTATTTCAAATTTAAATATCTTCTACTACAAATAAAAACACACACACGATAATGCCTCATACATACCTACATATACTATATAAATTATTTAAAGACACATACCTACTTACGATTATTTAGTTAATTGGAATCTATTATATTTAATATAAATACTAAGGGTACAACAAATGCACTACATACTTTCATAATATCGTATATATGAGAAATTGTCAATCCAATTATAAAGAAATACTGCTGAAAACTAAATGATTTTTTATTTTTTATTTACATTTTTAAGTATATTAGTATTTAATATTTGATTACCTTTGTTGATTCGTATGAAAATTTTTATGAGATTTCTATAACCCCGTCCGACAAATCTCGATTTTTAGCCAGTTTTACAGATGTCTGGTTGAAATTTTTTATGCGCACGCCATTTTATAATAAATTAAGCATTTGTCGGTACTTACAAAACCGGATCGATCTAAGATATAGCCACAATAGATCTGATTATTCAGATAGCTGAGTTTATTACATATGTGATTTGAATGGCGAAAATCATAAATATCAATATCTATTTAGCCTTCATACAACCTCTCTCTCTCTCTCTCTCTATGGCGCGATATACAACAGGTATATCATCATAAACCTCCTCAGAGATTTTTGCGCCAAGCTTCTCTTCCAATTTGTGGTGTGCCGATTTGAATTTTTCCCTACAAATTTGTGGGACCTACAGTTTTTTGCCGACTCCGAACGGCATCTACAAAGGAGACGAATTTTTTGCTGAGAAGCCTGTCATGGCAGAAATACACTCGGAGAGTTTGCCAAACCACTGCCGAGGGGCGACCCCGTTTTGAAAAACTTTTTTCAAATCACTTTTGATGTTACCTGTACCAGGGCTCGAACCATGGACCTTCGGTGTGGTAGGCCGGCAACACTACCTTCACACCACGGCGGCCGCCATACAACCAGGTGTTTAAAAAAAACTGGATTTGGACTATATTCTTTCAATAGATAAGTACGCCATATTTCTCACTGTTTATACTTGTTAACGTATAGCTCTGATTAAAGCGAATTTCCGGACAAAGAGAAGGATATGATTTATCTTTTCCGGCAGTCTTGGAAGGTATAATAATAATACAGCCCTATCCTTACGTGTTAAGATATACATAATTTGGTATAGAACGATGATATTTTACTTTACCTCGTATTTTGTCATGTCGTTCGGGTTAAGAAAAAAACACGAGCTTTGACCCCGCATATTTGACCTATCTTTTCTGCCTTTTTCATGTTCACAGGCCAATAATAACACAAAATTAAAGGACAAAGACATAGGGATCGGCATACTTAGTAATTTGCTACACATTTTTTGGCACATATTTTCCTTAGAAAACCGAGATATCGGTATCGAGATGGCGCAGAAAGCTATGTTTTGTCAGAAAATTGGTGTTTATAGCCCGATTTGGTACATATTCGCAACATACTAGGTCCCATAGGAAAGGATGTAGATCCATAGAAAATTTTAGCCGAATGTCTCTAAGCTTGAAATATTCATTGAAATCCTTTGATACTCAAAATATTTATAGCCCACAATCAATCAAGGAAATCCATGAAAAAAAAAGATTTTTCTTTTAGTTTCTGTTAAAAGTGATACGGAAGGAAGATCATCATGTATACATATGTATAGCTGTGTTCAATATAATAGTAGTGAAATCAAAATAGATATCGTTCGCCGGAATAAGAAGCTGTGATTTTAATAATTTTCATTTAAAATACAGCGAATTCCATAGCAGAAACTACATAAAAAGAAATTTCAAAGTTTACACAAAGTTCAGGAAAGTTAATCAAACTTTAAATAATGCCCATCAAAATCTTCTAATTTTTTGTCAGAATTTCTAGAAAACGGTTGAGTATGTTATTTTGTACCCCAATCAATATAAATATGATAATTTGCAAGTTAGAAATGGTTCAAAAATTTCCCTGATGTTTTTAACTTTTTTCGTCAAGGGTGTTGAATGATTTCTTCTACACAACGCATGAACAAATTTAAATTTTGTATGGAAACAAATTTTGAACGGAAAAGTTAATTAAACTTAAAAAAATGGCCATCAAACCTTCAAATTTTTCGGCAGAATTTCTAGATAATTTTTGAGTACGTAGTTTTGTAGAGCAATGAATTTTATTATAACATTGTATAAGTTAAAACTCGCTCAAAAATTTTTAGACATTTTTTCTTCAAAAGTGTTCAGTGATTTCTTCCATACAACGCATGAAAAACTAATTTTGTATGGAAAAAAGGACCCAACATTTTTTTAAAAAATCCGGAGGAAGTACTTATAACTTGTAAATTATTGCGATAAAATTGAATGAGCTATAAAACTGCGTATTAAAAAATTGTCCAAAAATTCTGCCCAAAATATTGAAATTATTATGTAAATTTTGAAAAGTTTATTTACTTTCCTGAACTTTGTGTAAACTTTGGAATTTCTTTTTATGTGGTTTCTGTTATGGAATTCGCTGTATTTTAAATAAAAATCATTGAAGACACAGCTTCTTTTTATTTCGTCGAACGAAATCCAATTTAATTTCACTACAATTATATTGAACACCACTGTGTATGTATATGCTTTTCTGCCATGCTCGCAACACATAACTTTTCACAAATGAACATTTGTGTGGTTTCTCTTTCCTTCATTTGCTTACACCAGTCAGTTGATTTAGACAATCTTTACGCCAGTATGTTGTTGCTTTAGAGTTGACTTTACCTTACTCTTGTACCATGGGTTAAGCATTTATCTTCTTCCTACTTAAAATCATTCATAACACTGCGTTACAAAAACGAGCTTTAGTTCTGTTTTGGTTCATAGGACAGAATGTGTGTAACGCGGTGTAATATGCACACGTGTTCAGCTTTCTGTAGTTCTATTCGAAGGGTTGTTCTACTCGAAAGCAAAAACATAGGCACTCTGTAATTCGTTCAGATTTATTTTAGAAGATATTCCATAATGGTAGGCATTACTGTTCACAAATTTAAAACCGAAAGCAAAATGCAAAAACACATTGCATAAATCTTAACTGCAGTATTAGACAGCGCTGATTCACATGTCACAGTAGCGCCGGTGATAAGGATATCGACTACCACGCGTGCGGTAGCAGGTTCGAACGTAAGTCCTCGTACAATTAATTTTTAATTTTTCTTATTTTTTTTTATTAAATCAAATTTTACTTTTTAAACAGGTATCTAAATACTTCTAATCTAAAATTCTTTTTTTTTTTAATTTTTCCAATTTTTTACCAACATTCTTCAAATATTTTCTGTCAACAGCGATTGCTTAGCTCTTTCTGCGATAAAAAATAATTTCTTGATAAAAAAACACTAATTGTTTTATTATAATCATAAGAATATAAAGGGGGATAAATCAAATAATATTGCAACAACTCGAAATTACTGTAGTTGACTAGCCATTCTTATTGATATTCAATAGTTATAATTTCAAAAACAGTTGCATTAGCGTTAGGGAAGGAAAACTGCTCAATGGCAACATTGTGTTAAATGTTAACAGAAGAAGAGAGATGGTTGCTGCTTTGATTCTACGGGCATAAATTCCGCATTGAACATTGTTATAATAAAGTATAAGTTTTAAGTCTTAAAAATTGAAATGATTTTTTTAAACTACATAGCATTCCAGGCAATCTTGTGTTTGTTGCTTGTAAAAATAAATGTTGTTCTTGTGTTACCTAGGTATATAGAGCAAAATAAGGTGAACATATTTTTAGAAATTTAATACGATTTTTAAAGTATTTAAAAGCTGTACTTTCTTGTACTAGAGTTTGTTTTTTTTTTTATGTTTTCTTATGTAAAATATTTAAACGTTTCATAACTATAGCACTCTCAGAATTGACATGCTTCAATCATTTACATACATTCACATTGGAGAAGTAATTAAAATATTGATATGTACATTATGCTTTACAATTGCTGAATATCCTATCTTATTTATCCCTTCTCTTTATACGAGGATATCAAAACTCGCTTTATCTTTACATATAATAAAATTGTAACAGGTCGATGTTTGTACATTGAAGATATTCAAGAAAAACTGATAGGAGAGGTCGTTATTGGACCAGCGGAACCCAAATCACCAATTTTTAGAATTTTTCTCTGTCTATCTGTCCGTCTGTATGATTGTGCGCGTATCACGCAAAAACTACTTAATATAATTGCATGAAACTTCACCATTCTATCGCTTAACGTCTAACTTAAAATTTAGGACAACTTTCATTTGGATATCTTATCCAGTTCCCGAGTTATTGACCAAAATGTGGGAAAATGTGGTTTTTTTACCATAACGCAAGCGTCACACAAAAACGACTGCATAGAAATGAATGAAACTTTCAATAATCATTCTCTAGACGTCTCTCCTAAAATTTAAGATATCTTTCACCTCGATATTTTACCCGGGCCCCAATTTATTGACCTAAATGTGGACCCAGGGTGGCTGTATGATTTGTGCTTTTAAGGCGGAACAAAGTTCGTCGGGTCAGCTAGTAAGTAATAATATTTTCTTCGGGACTTCCTTATTTTCCTCAATACGAGGTTATGAAAGCAATTTATTTTATATGGCCGTGTGCTAATCGGAAACATTTTACGCAGAGGACAAATTAGGTGTATACATTTTCTATGGTGTAAAAAAATTTACCATTTCGCTGTGCCAAATGAAATGGTAAATTTTGACAGTTATGATTTTTGACATCAGAAAAAATAACTTGCGAAAGCAAATAGTCTGTGAATAAATTTTAAATGTACGTATTTTTTCTGCCATTATATTTCGTATTTTTTGCGTTAAATTATTTATTATCGTTTAATAACGCGTTGGCATATAAATTAATTTGAAGTAATATGATTGGCAATACCGAATGCATATATGCGTACACATTCGTAGTTGTCAAATTTTTACCTAGCCCCATGGGCTAGGGTAAATCCTGACGTTTATACTCACCGCGATAAATGTCAGAATTTTCTTTCGCTCTGTCAAAATTTACAATTTTCAACCGATTGGCACATTTCCTATGAAACAAAACACTTTAGCTCTGCGGAAAAAAAATTGCCAGAAATCAGCAAAATGTGTCATGACCTTAGGATTGACTGAATTTAATGAACTACAAAACTGCGTTCTCCAAAAAATTCCAAAAATTTTAAAAATAAATGTAAGACTTTGATAAAATTGCTTAGAATCTTCGCGAATTTTGCGTACATTTTTAAAACAAAATTTATTGTGTGTTTCAAATTTCAGGCTTCGATTTAAAAGTTTCTGTATTCGAAACTTGATTATGAAGGGCTCTAGGTATATAGTTACATAAATAGGTTTTGCTCATGGGTACAAATACTTGTCCTAGGTGTAAACATTTTAAAAAACAAAATGCTTAATTTCAATGTTAGAAAGTTCCTCGCATTTCAAAAGCTTTATAAATTTTCTTTCAAATTTTGAATACTTATTTTGCCTTTCACCTTGACCTTTAGACGGTCAAAAGAAATCATTGTAGTTTGAATTGTACGCATGAACGTTGACTTTTTTAATAAATGACAATAATAAACGTTGAAGTGGACTAAGAAACGATAGAACACACATTTACAAGAATAAATATATAAATTATACAAGTATGTGAAAAAAACTGCTTCTATGTGTATGTTTATATAATAAATATCGAATTTTCGAAGCAGCCGAATCGGAATTAAGTTTTAAATTACCAAATACCCACAAATGTATGTAATGCAAAACTTTTACCCAAATATTTAATATACATATATTATTGTTATTCGGAAAAAAAAAAATTAATTACTAAATATATACTCGTAAAGCTATCTAGTATGTTATACATATGTAATTATACCTATACATAGCAGGTAGCATATTTTTTTTTTGGTTTTAGTCGGCTTCAATTAGTGTTTCTAAATTAAAATATACACACGAATAAACGTATGAAACACTGTCTGATGCTAAACAGAATTACTCGAATGCTCGAGACTGGAGGATAGTGTATACAGCGCTGAAAGTTTAAGGGTTCAGTGTCCACTTTATTCATGTCAGATAAGGGAATTTCAAAACTGTTAGCAAGTTAAGTGTTAAATGGAGAAATGTTCGTATATGTATTTATTAAATTCCATTATACAGAAAAATTCCTTTATTTCAGTGTTGAATAAAAAATTAAATTAATATTAACTTGATTAGTGTTTTTATTGTTCCTAATTTTTACTTCTTAACTTGAATTTTTAGGACTTTATATACATACATATATATGTATTTACGAATAGATTTCAGCTTTAAATACTCCCACTCCTCTTTAGTCTCTCATGTTCTTTGCATAGATATTTCGTTTGAGGAAGCCAATAGCAAATTATTCTGGAAAACATTTTTCTAAAACATTTTAGCCCACTAGCATCCCTCAAAATAGGTTTGGTGCCAAAGTGTCAAATGCCCATAGCAACAAAATTTCACTAAAGAACGCAACAACATTTTTAAGTGTTTCTAAATGGTATGTTTCATTTAGAGAAGCGATTATTTGGCCCCTAGTGATTTCGCCGGAGATGTTAACAATTGTTCAAAAATGTCATGAGGTACATGCGATTCAATAACGTTAAACCATCCAGAGTCAAACCACGTCAACTGTGTCAACGGTTTTTTCCTTAATTTTTCGGATTGTAATAACCACAAAAAAATTATAGCTAAGGACAAAACAAAAGCACTTTGAACCTTTTTTCGAAACCCCGCATCGTTTTCATTATTTTCAATAATAACTCACGACTCGTTTCACATATACGGACGAAATATTTGCAAATTAACTCGGTTTTTAATAACAATTATGTAAAAAAATTAATTTTCAACAATTATCTTCGAAGGCTTATTTTTGAGTTCCGAAAAGAAAAAATTTGTAATTTCCACTCGAAAAGCTGGTTTCGAATTTTTTTGTCGAGCCGCGAATTGGCGTAGTTGACGCGAGCATTGTGAACGGAGCTCGCGGCCTTGATGAACGCGGCTGTTGATGAAACCGTTTTCGACAAAACTAAAGCACGATGTCTTGAACCCTTAAAGTTAAAAAAAGACAACAAGTTTTTAGATATATCCTTCAAATTTTTCCTCTTAAAAGTAGTACTCGTGAGGATAAAGAAATTATCCGAGCAGCTCAAAAGGATCCCTTTTCATTGGCCAGATCAATACAAAGTTAATTAACTTTGGATATTAGTCTGGGATCTATTCAACCACGAACCATCGAAGGCGGCTTAGCAACCTTAAGAAGTGTTTGTTATTTCACTAAAGAATCGCAAATCGCGGCTTGAGTTTGCAAAGGCGCATATAAACTGGACCATCACTAAGTGGCGAACCGTCCTATTTTTCAGATGAATCCAAGTTCAACATCAAAAATTTTGATGGACTGAAGGTGGTACGCAGACCTAAAAGCCAACGCTACAATCCACGTTAATCCAAAGGAACTATAAAACATGGTGGAGGCAGGGTAATGGTCTGGTTTTGTTTTTCAGGCCGTGGAGGGGGTCCAATTCATAAAGTTAATGTCATAATGAATAGATCTGCCTATAAAGACATTCTTGAGACAATTATGCTCTGTGCAAATCTATGGGAGATTTAATATCGGAAAATACGACGCGAAAATTGTAACAACAAGGATTCCCTGTTTGTTCAAGTACAACAAGCATGGGAAATCATTTCCATAGACCTTTTGAATAAACTCACTGAGTCTATGCCACGAAGATGTGCAGCGGTATTGAGAAACAATGGATTCGCTACGAAATATTAAAAAAAAGCAACTTTTTTTCCAAACATATACTGATGTGCTTTAGTTTTGTCGCACTACATTTAAGACACCTTTTATGTTTCCATCAATATTTTTAGTTCAGTATGAAGTTTTATTGTATTAGTTTGCTTAATAAAACAACAAATGTACCCTCTTGTAAATAATATAGGCACTTAATTGTATGAATATTTATTTTCTCTTTGTGGTGGTACGGAAGTTTCCGAACATTCCGAAAAATTAGGGAGAAATCCGTTGACACAGTTGACGTGGTTTGAGTTAATATTATGGGACGAATTGTTAGCTAAGTAAGTACACAGAAATTATTGGGACGATGAGATAAGGCGATTTATACTTGTCTGCCTGTCTGTCTGTTTGAACGCAAACTACCCACAGTTCTAGGCATATCTGGCTAAAATTTGTTATTCGACAGCCATTTTGTAATTTAGCAATCATTTGTCTGAACCAACAAGTACGAGTCACATTACATATGTATTTACAACTTATTGCATATGCAATGTGGAGAGCGAAAATAAGTAAGATCGGCGCATTATAACATATAAGCCCTCACACAATCGATTTTTTCGATAAACGCGACTTGGACTATATACATATGTGTAAAATTCCGCACAGTTTGTAAAGGGTGTTTTTTTAGGGGTATAGAACTTCGAATTGAAATAAAACACAAGAAAATCGTTTTAAGGTCCATCAATTTGGCTTTATTGGAAGGATAATTTTATGCCATTAATGTTTAAATATGATTTCGGGCATGTGGCCGCCGCGGCTGGCTCGAATAAAGCCAATTATACAGGTCCAATTTTCAACCACTTTTTCGAGCATATGGGGCCGTATGTCGGCAATAACGCCACGAATGTTGGCTTCCAATTCCCCTAACGTTTCTGGTTTGTTGGTGTAGACGAGCGACTTCACATATCCCCAAAGAAAATAATCCAATGGTGTCAAATCACACGACCTTGGTGGCCAATTGACAGGTCCATTCCGCGAAATTATGCGCTCATCGAATGTTTCCTTCAATAAATCGATTGTGACGTGCGCTGTGTGGCATGTAGCGCCGTCTTGTTGGAACCACAACTCATCCACATTCATGCCATCCAATTCGGGAACAAAATAGTCGGTTATCATGGCTCTATACCGGTCTCCATTAACGGTAGCTGCCTCTCCAGCATTATTGCGGAAGAAGTATGGCCCAATGACTCCACCAGCCCATAGAGCACACCAAACAGTCAGTTTTTGTGGATGTAATGGCGTTTCAAGGGTCTCATGTGGATTCTCTTCACTCCAAATGCGGCAATTTTGCTTGTTGACGTAGCCATTCAACCAAAAATGAGCCTCATCACTGAACAAAATTTTGCGATGAAAATCAGCATCGAAATCAATCTCATTTTCGGCCCATACACCAAAATCACGACGCATTGCATGGTCTCGCGGCTTTAATTCTTGCACAAGCTGGATCTTGTAAGGTCGCAAGCCAAGATCTTTGCGCAAAATCTTCCATAAAGTTGATGGACAAAGCTCCAATTGCTGTGCACGGTGGCGAATCGATTCATTCGGGTCCTCTTCAACACTTTGCTCTACAGCGGCAATTGTTTCTTCGGTGCGCACTGTTCGACGTCTCTGCGGATGCGTATTATCACATAGAGTAAACGTAGTGCGAAAACGATCCATGGTTAACCGAATTAATTGCTCTGATGGACGATTATGTCGACCATAAAATGGACGGAGCTCACGGTAAACTTCGCAAACTGAACCATTATTTTCGAAATAAATTTGCACGATTTGCAAGCGTTGTTCTTTTGTTAACCTGTTCATGATGAAATGGCAAACCAAACTGAACATAAATGACATTAGAGTTGCCAGATTTGACCACAAAATGCCAGTTTTATCTCTATTCGAAAAACAAACCTGTAAAAAAAACACCCTGTATTTATTGTAATTGCGAAGACCACGCTCTCTTTACTTGTTTTATTATATTTTCCAAATGTTTAGCCAATATTTTAAATCATCAACAGAATCCACTTTAAAATAGCAATTTTAAATGAACGTGAATAGCAAAATTGTTGTAAAGTTACCGCTAACAAATGCTTAAAAGTTAGTTAATCGGTCTACAAGTCTAGCAGCAATTCCGAGCTAAACTGCTCGAGTGTTCTACCCCACGTAGTTCCGAAAAATACTATTAGCAATTACGAAATTTTCGTAGTTAGTACTACCTACACCAAAAAAATTTCGAATGAATGCTAGCTCATCTCTCTATGAAAATAAACTTTTTTTGTTTGCTTTGTTGATGGCAAAAACGTAATGCCTGGTTTTCTTTAGGTCAAATTTTACCTCAGACCTTGCCAGTTAAATGAAAACAGCTTGCCATTACGTTTTGATTATTTTTTGGTCATGTCGTATCAAATGGAAGTTTTAAAAATTTTCTAAACCGATGAATGCTTTTAAATTTCAACCCAAATGTTCAATGACGTAGTGAGCTTAACTCGAGCCCGGTGCACAATACTATACATTTTGGTTCACCCTGGTCCACATATTGGTCGAAAACTCCGAAACCCGTCGAGAAATCGAATTAAAGGTTGTCTTAGATTTTGAGACAGACGTGAGGTGATGCAAGTTCCATTCAGACAGACAAAAATTCTAAAATCTATTGATTTGGATACTATTGGCTCAATAACGATCCCTCCTATAAATTTTTCTTAAATATCTGCAATGTAGAGCCATGGACCTGTTACAATTTTATTATATGTAAAGATTAACACTCATTATATTACTCTGGGACTAAATTTAAAATCAATTTTAATCAATCAATTATAATATAAATAAAAACCATTCAGCTCCCGGGTCATAATGACACCCTCCGCCCCCTTCACTACGCCACTGCAAATGTTTACCCGTATAACATCTTAGTAAAACTCATCACAAATAATTGAGCACTAACTGCACATAAACTCAGGGCATCTAGGTGCTAGTACGATGCTCAACAAGGGTATATCGCAGGCACAATAAGTACTGTAATAAATTTTTGTCTTCGCAAATTTGAATTTGAGAGCGGTTTTTATGCTATCCTTTCAAGTAAGAATAACAGGAAGGACGATTGTAGTGTTAAAAGCATACAAATAAATCAGCACCAGTCTAGTGCCAAGATGAACTCAGTTTTTGGGACTGGAATATACACGGAGTCTCTGAATATGCCTGCGTACATTAAACTTGTCTTGAAACTGAAATGAAATGAGAGAATAACCAAAGACGAAGTACGCATATGAACTTAGCAGTAGTAGTAGGGGAACTCTAACGAAAATAGAAGAGTCCCAATATCAACATTCATCAGTCTAGACTACACCGAAACTATTACAGCTGGATATAGAGCTGCCTTTTAAAAACGTAAACCTGTCTCCATTGTTATAGGCATGCAAAGAATTCGGCTGAAGAACGCTATAGTTCCAATTTTGTTTCAAAAACGAGTTATCTGAACGAATTCTGAGATTTTTCCACTTCCCATGGTTTTGCAACCGGGACTGCTTGTATACTCGTACAAACATTATACTGCAAGAAGATGCCCCGAAGCGGAAGGTAATAGGGAGCTTCTCACTCTGTTGACAGCATCAAGTGGAGAACGATTTGAGATCGCTTCGTGTTCAACGTTGACGTGAGTTGGCAAAACAAAAAACCAAAGAAGCGACTGGCACGCTTTGTTCGACGGCTAAATCCATTTTTAGTGATATCACCTACCAAAAAAAGGCCTATTTTGAAATCCTAGAGGAGTCACTGGCTTCATGTGTATTATATAATACTTTCAGGATAAATATGTTGGTGTGTTTTGCATTGCATATCTCCAGGGCAATAAACCTGGTTGGAAACGATGAATGTTATCGTAGAAAATTTGTATGAATTCAAACTTTCAATTTCACCCAGAGTTCAAATCAGTGTTAACGTACTCAGTGCATGCATTAATGTTGGGCGCATCTTTTCTCCTATTCATACAAAGCAAGCGTATATTTGAAACGCTGTGGAATAGCAAATCCATACTTCCAATGCTCTTGATGCTTGGCGAATTGCTGTTTTCTTTATTATTTGATCACCATTAGTCGTTCATAGTTGGTCGATATGAAGTATCGCGTCTGATGGCTTCAAGTAAGTCAAGGGGATATTTAAAGTTAGTTGTGAAGTTTTGTATGTAGAGTGCAAAGAGCATAAGCAAGTGAATAATTAACTCTATAAAGAATTTCGTACCCATAATGCAACGTTCACATTTGATAATAATTTTCGTTGGCTTCATTTTAACCCAGTCGAATTCGGATTATGTCAGTGCAACCGTTGTTACCAGTGTTAATTACATATTCGAGGGATTTAGCCCTTATGCAACGTTACGCTTTTTCGAATTTAATGATAAAGGTTGGAACATAAGTGAGAATTGCATACGTGACATGTATAACTTTCTGGAGGGATTACGTCGCGGTTCGCTGTGGGCTGTTAAATGTGAGATTTTATTGCTCCTGAGATTTTTATCTTATTACAGTTTTTGTTGTGATTTATTCTCAAAGTATATGATGCAACGGCTTATTATGGCGGTGGTGCCCTGGGTGGCGCATCCACTCTACGTATACAGAATCCAAATATTTGCCGTTCCCTATTACATCAATACAAGGAACAAGTCCAACTTGCCTCATGGAGCTTTCTTGCCAATGAAACGATTGTTCCATTTGCTGTACAAATTGTTATGGCGCATTATTTGTTGGAAATGATATACGATGGTGATTTCAAGGTTAGAGGTTTTAAAATACCACAGAATAAAAAAAAAAGTAAGATTTAAAATACGTTCAAAATAGAGTGAGCAAGTACATCAACTAATTTGTTTTCCATCATCCTGTAATAACGGAGATCTGCAGCAAATACTTGAGATCTATCTGTTCCAAAGCAATCATGTAGTAAAGAACAACACATATCTGAGACATCGAGCATTAAGCGACGTATATAGCGTTCGGAATGATACTGATTCATACATTTTGATGTGAGTATATAAATATGCCACATGAAACATTTTTCAACTCCCTTCAACGATTTGAATGAAATATGAACCGATCCAAAGAAAATATAATTCTTCAGTGCATAGCTGGGTAGCTTCGATGTATAGGGTGCGTGACATTCGGCATATAGAACAATATGTGGAAATTTGAGTATCTCCAAAAGTAATAATCTTCGAGTATCTCCAAAAGTAAATATCAGCCGAGAATAATGGGTGAAATTATAAAAAGGAGTGTAGCACCTCCCATGAAAACTCAAACTTTCATATACTATATACCCGGAACCACTTAATCTACATTAATGAAATTTAGTAACGATGGTTATATAGCTTATATCAAACGTTTAACACAAATCGGAAAACATTGAAAAAAGTTGCGTGGTCAAATATGAGTGTGGCATCCTCTTTCAACGATTTTCAGTTTTGAAAAAAAAAACCTCTGCGGGTTAGGGTAAGAATATGCCCGAGTTAGTCATACCTGTCTTAAAAGGCGACCTAAGTGTACAAAGGTAATGACGTGCAACTTGATGGTTGATCTACGGATATGATGCCTCTCACATCCCATTACCCATGACATGATCTAGAACGTTGTACTGGTCATACCAAATCGATCCCCCAACAGTCGGGCATGTACCGCAAGTGCAAAGGACTGTGAATTTCGGGGAGTGTTTGTGTCGTTAAAAACAACAACGATCGCCGTGGTATCCATGTTTTCTAGATCAACAATTTGGTAGGCTATGTATTCTCCTTTTCCTCTCGTGTTTGTGTTTCAGTTTGTTCGGGTCGTTGAAATCTGATCAATCTGATAAGATATTCTTCTATGAAACTTTTATGTATGTCAGGAAAGGGAAAACGTATTTCAGAATATAAATCAATGTTGGCCGCATCCGAGGGCGGTGATGCATAATATGGCATGACACGATAGCTGCCACAGCACCAAGGTTACCTGTGTAGACATATTAATGGTCATTATGTGACTATTGATTGGTCGACGAACAGACAAGGTGTGTTATATAAGTACGTTGTCATCGCGCGCCGACAAAAGGACAAGCCTTCCCAGGCTGAATATAGATGAACAAACGACAAAGGTGACAACGTCGACGCCGACGGTGAACAACACACTTTCCAGGACTCCGGACTTTTAGGTTACGGAATCAGAGGGTACAGTCAATGCCTTTTGTTGTTTTATCGGTAGTATCGTCCATAGTTAGTCTATTATATATATTTATGCTTCGAAATAATAATAAAGATTTCTTGAAGCACATTTGACTATTTTTGAAATACATTTGGCCTTTTTTATAACACATTAGGCTTTATCTGAAATACATATGAGCTTTTCTGAAAAAAAATTGATGTATTCTGTTTTGTTATTTGTTTTTACACTCTATCCATTTTGCATATTTTTCAAGTTTTATGAGGTATTCTGAAATACATTTGCAATACCTGAAAAGATGTAGGAAAACCTCATCGGAGACTTTACACTTCAATTCAATTTTATTGAAAGCAATTGTAAAACAAAAAACGACAAACAAGGGGGAGAGAAAGAGATAGAAAGAAAAACTTCAAACGACTTCACGGTGGGGAAGTACTTGTACTCTACCCACACTCGTTCCACCACCTATGCGTTATATTGAGGCACCGCTTTTCAAGGAAACCAAAGCTTAACGGCATAAACGAATCGATATAGATGCTGACTTATGTTTATCAAAATGTTCGAGAAGAGAGAGATTTTTTTTTTTAATTTTATAATAAGTAAGTTCATTTCACAATGACATAAGCTACCCTTGTTACAAGCAAAATTTACTAAATAGCTTAAGAACCATGCCAACGTCTATGTGAAAGAACTGGCCATGTACGAAGAAATGTGAAAAAATAAATATTCTTTAAAAAATAACAGAAGCTGGAAATCACCACCACCTAAAAATTAGAGATCTTATTAACTTTCGGGAATTTTAGTCACTGTATAATTTACATCTTTATGCACTGTTAGGTCCTGTGTAATTAAAAATTTCGCAAAGTTTTATAATCTTTTGCAGGTCGCAAGCATTTCAACGTATAGTTGATTTTTATTTGTAAACAAACCAATGCGATTGAAAATCAATTGACAATCTCAACCCTCTTACAGGCCAATTTTCGTTGCAAATGAAAAAACTCATACCTAGTAATTTTAGTGCGATAAACTCGAATTCTAAGTCATATATCATATCATATAAAAGGGTTCATAATTTTGCTTCCGGGTCTGAAACCCCGCAACTCGCCCCTGGCCGGACTTGCCTGTTAGCTGCCAACTCCACTTTAAGGCGGGGCATGATTTTCGCCCTATAACTTTATAAACTTAATTATAAATCCACATCTTCTTCATAATTTCTAATCCTTCATAATTATTTCACTTACAAGCAATTTTGTTTTTTATTACAGAAATCCTTTTTATCACTTTTTTGTAGTTATCAAAAACACTTCTGTTAAAACAGGTTTTTGTTACAAATTGCACTCAATTTTTCAACAAGAATGTTTACAACGGAACTCTACCCGCCCTTAAAACTATAAAATCCAGGTTACGACAAATATTTGGCGAAGATTATGTGTCAATAATTATAGAAGAAAAGTAGAGGTATGCAGGTTATATCTGTTTAACTTAACCCCGCCTTAAAGCTGTCCTGCCGGTTAGAGGGTTAATATATTCAACAATAAAAGAAAACAGATGGGATCTTTTTTGAATTCGCCGTGCGACCAAGTTCCTTATTTCGTCATGCAGTGGATTATTCTACAAAACTTTGTATACCTAACTCGAACAAAATGTATTTGTCGAAACGGAATTTGGCAAAAATGTTGGCGTTATAAAAGTTTTTAAGATTTTAAACGCGATATTTCCGTAACGATTAATTGGCACACGTAATGAGGGTTTTCAGCAAAACTCGACCGCAAATAACTTTTGTTGATTTGTTGTAGCGTGGATCCGCCCACTTTTATACAAATTCTGCTATTTCTGCTTCCTCTGGATCAATTTCGGATCCGTATAGAAGTTCTATTCATTTAGTTTTTTATACCTAGTAATACTTATGTATATCAATATGTTCAGCAGGAAAAAAGAAATTGATTAAGCCATGCCCGTCCGTCGGTTCTGTCTTAATGAAATTTGGTATGCAGCTTTCTTGGCACTCATCTCCGAGCGCTTTTTAAAATGGGCGAAATCGGATGATAGCCACGCCCACTTTTTATGTATAGAATATTTTCAAAAATAAAAAAAAGTGACTATTCAGTACATAATACACTTATAAAGATACAATTTGGTGTATACATTAATGTTAGGGCAGAAAATACATTTTTCAAGAATTTTTTTAAAATAGGAGTGGCACCGCCCACTTTTGATTAAGTAAAATTTAGAAATAATATTAATCATAAATCCAAAACCGTTCAAGATATCAAAACGAAATTTAGCACACATATTTATTTATATTAATACGAGGTATGTTTCGGAAAAAAATGGGCGAAATCGGTTAAGGTCCACGCCTACTTTTATACGAAAGATTCTGAAAAGGTTCATAGATATATTTAATAGGCAATAACTTGGCGTACAAAAGCTATATCATTTCTATTTCATTTTCAAAGTTTCCACGAACAAGGAAAGTTGAGAAATAAAAATGTTTGAAAATGGGCGTGGCCCCGCCCCTTTTATAGTGGATTATTCCCCAACACTTTTTATCCCATAACTCCGAAAAAAATCGATTTATCGAAATGATATTTGGCGAAAATGTTGAATATATAAAGGTTAATGTTTGTTGTAAAAATAGGCAAAATCGGTAAACGGCCACGCCCAGTTTTTTAACATATTTCTGAAAAATTTGTTTGTAAAATGTAAAACGCGATCATTTTATAACCATGCAAGCTATATCGATAAGATCTTGCACACATAATAAGCTTTTTAAGCAAAACTGGACCGCAAAAAAATTTTGTGGATTTTGGGGAAGCAGGCGTGGCACCGCCCACTTTTCAGCATAAAAATTCTGCTATTTTCAAAGGCGATTGCTTGTAGTTTGAACTAGATATTTCAATCAAAATTAGTCAGCTGCTTCCAAATAGTATGTAGTATACTTCTACGAAAAATTAAGCAAAGCGGATAACATGCAAGTAAAATATCCAGGCAAGTTGTTAATACCCCACTGCAATAGGAAAGTTATATACCTTTTTTGATTTTCATACCTTTAATGAACATGAAGTGTTTTTAGGTATGAGAAGAAGAAGAGATGGGCCCATCAATAAGTAAACTGAAATAATAATAACGATGAGCTAAGTCAATTTAGCAATGTTCGTCTGTCTATTTGAACGCAAAATTTTCAAACATAAAATGTGTATGTATTGGTATTTTGTAGAAATGGGGTTAGCAGTTGTTGGTAGGGAAGCTATTTATATACAAATAAATTAATGGCGGTCGCCGGGGTGTGGCAGTAGTGTTGCCGTCCTACCACACCAAAGGTCCAAGTTTCGAGTCCTGGGGCAGGTCACATCAAAAGTGGTTTGAAAAAGTTTTTCAAAACGGGGTCGCCCCTCGGCAGTGGTTTGGAAAACTCTCCGAGTGTCATTCTGCCATGGAAGGCTTCTCAGCAAAAATTCATCTCCTTTGTAGATGCCGTTCGAAGTCGGCAAAAATCTGTAGGTCCCGCCAATTTGTAGGAAAAACTCAAAACGGCACACCACAAATTGGAAGGGAAGCTCGGCGCAAAAATTTCTTAGGAGGTTTGTGATGATATACCTGTTGTACATTAAATTAATTTACCGCTCAAAAATCATAAAAGAAGTGTTTTTATTGAAAACAATCAGCTGCGTAAATTGGTATACCATAATAGATCACTACTAGGTATATAATGTTCGGTTCCACCCGAACTTAGACTTCCTTACTTGTTTAAGCAGTTTTTTTGACAGCCAACCGATATTTGCTTGGTAGCACAGTCATACATCCATATGTATGTAAACACATATATATACACAAAGAACTCTTATACAACTGATCCGTATCGTTCCGGGGAGATCTCGACCGTGATACCGATCTGGATAGCTAATTGGAACGCAACTAATGTAGTGTTATAAGGGATAAACCTAGAGTTGCCATACGTACTGATTTTTTAAATTCCGTATTGGGTCGCGGCGCCAATTTTTTGGCGTTGATACCTTGAACCAGCGCCATAGCCGGTATCAGCGCAGTGCGTTAACGCAATTGCGTTAAGTGCTTTTTTGGCGCAGTAATACCATATTGCTAGGGGCGCAGTTTATGAGACATCACCGAAAACTAATACAAAGCGTTTGGAGGGGATATCTAGAGACACGTATTCATGCCAGGATAAAGAATCCGAAGGCAGAGTCTAACTTTTTTTACCGGTTCAAAAATAATGAGCAAAAGTAGTTTGCTCCGGTAATAATATAGTTTGGGAGACACCATCGAGTACTGAATTATTCAACATTTTTTTGTGAATAACTTTTAAATTGTTTCAAATCTTAATTTTCCGCACTCGGATTGTGATTCCTGAAACCGAAACGCGTCTTTGGGTATCCCTCTCAACATTTTTGGTATCGCTTTGGTAGCTGTAGCGCGGATGTTGGCGTCACTGGCCCTGATACCATTATTTGTGATACCATAACGCCATGACGCCAGCAGCGCCAGAAACACCTTCAACTCAATGGCGTCAGTGGCGCCACTCCAGTACAGCGGTGTTTTGTGGTAGTTTAGTGTTTCTGGCGCTACTGGCGTCATGGCGTTACGGAATCACAAATAAAGGTATCAGCGCCAGTGACGCCAACACCGGTATCAGCGCAACTCCGTGAAGCCGCGCAGCGTAACACACCATTAAAATATAGCCTCTTGCCTGATGTAAGTGGCCGACACTAAAAAAATCATTGGTATCACCCAGCAGTATTTGAATTATATGCCAACTAATTCTTTTAAAGCAAATACCATATGTTATGCAAGTACAGGGTGTTTTTTTTACAGGTTTGTTTTTCGAATAGAGATAAAACTGGCATTTTGTGGTCAAATCTGGCAGCTCTAATGTCATTTATGTTCAGTTTGGTTTGCCATTTCATCATGAACAGGTTGACAAAAGAACAACGCTTGCAAATCGTGCAAATTTATTTCGAAAATAATGGTTCAGTTCGCGAAGTTTACCGTGAGCTCCGTCCATTTTATGGTCGACATAATCGTCCATCAGAGCAATTAATTCGGTTAACCATGGATCGTTTTCGCACTACGTTTACTCTATGTGATAATACGCATCCGCAGAGACGTCGAACAGTGCGCACCGAAGAAACAATTGCCGCTGTAGAGCAAAGTGTTGAAGAGGACCCGAATGAATCGATTCGCCACCGTGCACAGCAATTGGAGCTTTGTCCATCAACTTTATGGAAGATTTTGCGCAAAGATCTTGGCTTGCGACCTTACAAGATCCAGCTTGTGCAAGAATTAAAGCCGCGAGACCATGCAATGCGTCGTGATTTTGGTGTATGGGCCGAAAATGAGATTGATTTCGATGCTGATTTTCATCGCAAAATTTTGTTCAGTGATGAGGCTCATTTTTGGTTGAATGGCTACGTCACCAAGCAAAATTGCCGCATTTGGAGTGAAGAGAATCCACATGAGACCCTTGAAACGCCATTACATCCACAAAAACTGACTGTTTGGTGTGCTCTATGGGCTGGTGGAGTCATTGGGCCATACTTCTTCCGCAATAATGCTGGAGAGGCAGCTACCGTTAATGGAGACCGGTATAGAGCCATGATAACCGACTATTTTCTTCCCGAATTGGATGGCATGAATGTGGATGAGTTGTGGTTCCAACAAGACGGCGCTACATGCCACACAGCGCACGTCACAATCGATTTATTGAAGGAAACATTCGATGAGCGCATAATTTCGCGGAATGGACCTGTCAATTGGCCACCAAGGTCGTGTGATTTGACACCATTGGATTATTTTCTTTGGGGATATGTGAAGTCGCTCGTCTACACCAACAAACCAGAAACGTTAGGGGAACTGGAAGCCAACATTCGTGGCGTTATTGCCGACATACGGCCCCATATGCTCGAAAAAGTGGTTGAAAATTGGACCTGTAGAATTGGCTTTATTCGAGCCAGCCGCGGCGGCCACATGCCCGAAATCATATTTAAACATTAATGGCATAAAATTATCCTTCCATTAAAGCCAAATTGATGGACCTTAAAACGATTTTCTTGTGTTTTATTTCAATTCGAAGTTCTATACCCCTAAAAAACACCCTTTATATACATATACAAACATACATATATACATAAGTACTTATCTCACATTTATCGCGGTGAGTATGGAGCTAGGTAAAATTTTGACAACTACGAATGTGTACACATATATGCATTCGGTATTGCCAATCATATTATTTCAAATGAATTTATATGCCAACACGTTATTAAACGATAAATAATAGTTTTCACAGACTATTTGCTTTCGCACGTGAGTTTTTCAGATGTCAAAAATTACAACTGTCAAAATTTACCATTTCATTTGGCACAGCGATATTTTTACACCAAAGAAAATTTATACACCTAATTTTTCCTCAGAGTAAAATGTTTCCGATTAGCACGCCTTAATAACAAATTTGTTTTATTTTTATTTCGTAACCCAATGAATGTGCTGTCAATATACTCAATTTTCGCCGCACCTATTTTTTTACACGTGTCTCCTAAGCACAGCAAAGGCTATTAAATGAACAAAACCCAAAGGGAGTTTCTAGAAACGAAGCTCTTCTCATTTTATCCCTTAACTAGTAAACCGGCCACGATTCGCTGAGTCTCAGAATTTATAATAGACTGCCTCCGATTTTAATTATTATATCTCCCATACCATATAAGAACTATGAAACTTAATTACATCGCTTATTGCAGCACTCATTATCACCTTTCGTTTGAAACCCATATTGTACTAACACGTTTTGGGTCACCTTGGTCTACATATTGGTCTATCTTATATCTTAAATTTTAAATTAGTTTAGTAGTGGAACGGTGAAAGGTTCATTCATTTCCATTTAGCAATTTTCGAGTGATGTGCGCCCAAACATACAGACATACGGACGGACAAACAGACAAAAAATCTAAAAACGGTTGATGTGGCTTCTTCTATCGGTTCAATAATGATCCCCCCTATCAATTTTCCTTGCATATCTGCAATGTACAGACATTGACCCATCACAAATTTATTATATGTTGATAGATGCTGATAGACAGTCGGACGAATTTCTGGTATTCTGCCAGCTAGTATTAAGCCAGCCGAGGATATACATTATATCTGTGAAAGAAATGCATAGTTATCTTAATCAAACCTTATTAAAAAATTCATTTTAATTGGTAGCAGGTAATGAGATTTGGAGAATGTGAAAAATGAAACTATGATTGAATCAGGATCCTTTCAGTAATTGAAGGTATCACAGTGCTACGAAACCTTTTACAACTAAACCATAGGGTAAACATATTCAAAATAGTAATTTCAACACAAAATCTCCATTAGTACCTCCGTCCTAGTATAGCCTTGTAAATATATGTTCCTTAAAATGAGTTGTAGTCTTCTTAAATTAGTTGAAACATCGTTTAACATATTTATTTCCAGCACATTCGCCTGTAGCTCATTTTTCGTCTATGCGTTGTTTTTTGTAATGCGCAGCTATCATACATTCATCAACTCATCCGATTCCAGTCCGGAATCGTATCGAAATAATTTAGGTTTCGCTGTGGATTATAAAAACTCCCTTTTCAGAAATATGAAACGCTTCGCACGAATAACTACAGCGGACACCGGTACTGTCGACATACAATTTCAAAGTAAGTCTTACAGTGAGTCACACTCAAAATTGGACACTTCTCTCATAGATACAACCACGCTCATTATATGAGAGAACAAACAATTTACTCAAATTTTTGGTATTTATTTCTGAATGTTATTTTCTTGAGACAGAAATATAGCAAAACTTAAACCATTATATTCATACAAAAAAGAAAAGAAAAACAAATTTATATTGGTTAGCTACAAATAAGGTTCACTCTCAAAATGGGATACATGGCTTCGGGTCCACAAATTTTTGAATACATACGCATTAGTATTTTGTAGATTTTCCTTTGTATTTGATTACTTCCTGCAAGCGTTGTGGCATACTTCCAATGAGTTTTTTGCAATAATAAGGCTAAATTTTTTCCCATTCCTCCAATACTGTCTGCTTTAACTCGGACTCCCTTTTTTTGAGTTCCCCCATAAATGCTCAATGGGATTCATGTCGGGAGACTAAGCAGGAGTTTCCATTACTTTTGGGCAGTTGTATAGAAACAAATTCTTAGCTTTCCAAGACGTATGCTTTGAGTCATTGTCTTGGTAAAATATGAAGTCACTACGAATACCCAGTTTCTCAGCACTGCTATGCACATTTTGCTTTAAAAGCTCAATGTACCCTCTAACGTCCAAAATCGGATCAATTATGTATACTTTTCCGACGCCAGCTCCCGACATGCAACCCCAGATCATTATGGACCCACCACCGTATTTAACAGTCTTCACAATATTTTTGTCTTCCAATGCTTTGCCAGCCATTCTCCACACAAAACGCCTTCCGTCCGATCCAAAAAAATATTTATTTTCGTTTCATCCGTAAATAAAACCTGTTAGAATGATAATTTATGTTGAAACTTAAATAAACAAAAGGTATTTTCTTTCAATTACCTTAGACCAAAAGTTCAAGCCCTCATATTGGTACTTTTTGGCTTTTTGGTTTTCTTTTCGAAATAAGGGACTTTCGGCGGGGCACTCTTGGCAGCTGGTTACTTTTGAAAAGTCGGCGAACCGTTTCAGCACAAACTTCAACATTTTTCACCTCTTTAAGTTATTTTTTCAATTCTACTGCCGATAGCTTAGGGTCCTGTCTTATTAATCTCAATATAAATCTGGAGCAGCGATCATTAATTTTCCTTCTATTCGTTAAGTTACGTTTTTTATCACGTACATGACCTCTTTCGTTGTACCTTTTTATAATATTATGTATTGTAGACTTTTTTACCCAATATTTCACTTATTTCTCTAATAGACTTCCCACTTTTGTAATTTCTTATAATAATTTCACGTTCAGCAATTGTTGTTTGACGCATTTTGGAAAAAACCATCTCACTTTATCAAAAGGCAGTAATATACTAATATAAAACTAAATTTTTTCTTTTGGGCTCAGCAAAGTAACGGTATTTAGTCAACGGATTCTAAGGGCCGGTTTCACCAACGAGACTAAGACTAAAACTAAGTCGTGACTTAAGTTAGCACAGATTCGAGACTAACTTAATTTTGGGTTTCACCAACTGAGCGACTTAAATAATTTTTAACACAACAACTCGATCAGCTGTTTTATGCATGGTACTATTTTTTCATACCCGACAACTCTGCGCATCCCAATATCCCAGTGCGAAATGGGCATGTATGACTATAAACGAAGGAATGTATTGATCTTACACCCATTTCTCTTTAGTTGGAAGGTACTAAAATTAGCGCTTAATTGAAGAAGATTGTTTCGCAATGGTTGCATGCTTGAAAATAAGCGTTTGCATGCATCTACGCTTACCCCGTTAAAGTCAAGCATGATCAAGTTTCCGACTGGGACGTTGTACAAAACAAATTAGCAGGATTACTGACATTAAGGTTTCGAACCACAGCAACACTGCTTAGTGGAGAATAAGTCAGCTGGCAAGTTGACTAAGTTGTGACTTAGCTAAGTTAGGTGGTGAAACTGAAAAAGTGAAAATCGCGACTTAACTAAGTTAAGTCGAGTTGGTGAAACCGGGCCTAACTGTCCCATTTTGAGTGTGAGCGGCTCCCACTGCATAAATAGTAGAACACTTGGATATGTTGTAGCTGTTTTGGTTTGTAATGCAGTTTGCTCCACTAAATCTCTTTGTTCGTGTTCAAACACAGATACAAATTGACGTCAAGGAGTTGCTTTTTTGCTTTTTGTTGGAGAGAGGGAGACGATGGAAGGGGACGGGTACCGAGTTATAGTCCAATTACCCACCGACGCACGTTCGTAGTACGTGTCCGCTAACACGACCTGTCTTATGAGAGTGCCATGTAAACGAACACTCACCGACGTTCAATTTTTCCGCATACGTAGAACGTTCCGTAGAAATCAAAGAAATTTTGTTTTTTTCCGTAAGAACGTGTCAGCTGATTGCTCTCTCATATGACAGTGTTGCCTATTCATACGTGTGAATAATGGTTATGGATCGTTTGCAGTTGCTTTACAAAAATAACTTTTAAATTTTCGTAATAATGTTGAAATAACCTGAAATTAGTATTTAAGTTGTTGCTTTTAAATAAATTGATTGGCTATAATTATTTAATATTAATTTCGGACACTCATAAAATAAAAAATAATTGTTTCGAAAGTACACGTTTGAGTTAGCATGCATGAAAACTGATCAATGGCAACATTGTATTGAATGTAAACAACAGAAAATTGTTGACTTCTCCGTTGGCGGCGCGGGCAAAAGATTACCTCAAACGTACGTACGTACGGGATACGTAAACGTACGTTACACACGTCGGTGGGTAATTGGACTATTACCTGTGCTCCCGAAACACGCTTTGTGTTGCCGTTCGTCCCAATTATGTTATGTTGGCCGCAGATTAATTTTGACATTTCCTTCATACCTTTTTTTACATTCGCATGCACACATATTAATAAACGACATAAAAGTAATTGTATTGTGACGAATTCGATGATTCCTTTATTATCAATCCTGAGTTCGATCACTGTAAAGTCAAATAAACACACGCATAGATATTGTAACTAATAGCTAGTTTTATTTACTAGTAATAAACGCAATACAAATTTAAGAGTTTGGTAACTTCGCAGTAGTTCACTGTTCAACACTTGAAAATAAACTGATCAACCTGCCTTGCTTGGTTACTGCCTTATATAGTCCGACAGGGTGCTTGCCTACGCACCGAGAACTTTCTTGGTTATTCGCTCTTCGTGTTCTCGAAGGATCGGTGTTATTTATTGGCATCTCCTCTTTGCATCGTATTCGCAAACACTCGCGCCATCTCTCTTCCTCTTCCTAGTTACACGCTTGCATGCATAAGCGTAGCCATCGTTATCTCGGTTGTGTTTAACTAGTGGTGGGAGTGTTATTGAATTAGGAATGGTACATGTTTGAGAATAATCGCCACACTGCCCTCCACCTAAGTCTGATCGTCCCGATCAGACACATTTCCCGAACCAACATCTGCTAGACACTCAATGGTTGGCACTGCTTTATTAAACCTCATTTCCTCCAGGGATTGAAACTCCGATATCAATCCTCTCCTGCAGAGATTCCCACAATGCATTACACTGTCACACATTCCAACCATTTTATCTGGCCCCGCATAGATTTGTGCCTTCACTTTCGTGCCCAGTGGTACTTGGCAAGTATTCCTGCAACTCACTTCTTCAGGATTCCTTTCCTTTCTCTCATGCCCAGAGCACTGTTTCACTTTATCCACTAAGTTGCGTTGCTTCCTCGGAACATGACCACCAGATGTGTCTTTTATCCTCAGCACACTCTGCACACTTAGTAATCCATTTCTTCACAGTTTGTTTGCAACCGATCCAATAGAACCGGCGCTTTACCTCTTGCAGCGTTTTCTTTATTCCCGTGTGCCTTCCATCTGGGCAACTATGCGATGCTTTGATAACATCTGGAATTCTTGCCTTGGGAACAACAATAAGTGCTCGATGATTCTGGCCATCTTCACTTTCCCATATCCGATGCAAACAACCAGATATTAGCTTCGAACTACTCCATTGTGCCCAGTATGCTTTTGCAATACGACTCTCTGCTACCATCTCTTCTCGTATTGGCTGGTTGTTTTCCTTCAGTCCTTTCAATACACTTGCCAAATCTGGATCTTCCTCCTGGCCTTGCCGAATCTTCTTCAGGAGGCACCTGTCCACGAAAGCCAATGGTCGAGGAGCTACCCCTGCCTTACGAGGCTTTTGTTGCTCCATCTCGAAGATCACTCCCTTGGTGCTAAAGCCACTATGGTGTTCAAAGATCAGAGGAACCTCTTGCCCATTGTAAGTCATAACCCTGTTGCTTATGTTGATGTGAATGTCTCTCTCAGCCAAGAAGTCGATGCCAATGATGACTTCGTCGACAATATTCGCTACCAAGCAGTTGTGATGTGTAGCCACATTTCCAATTACAACCTTGCATGTCACCTTTCCAAGGACTGGCTTGCTATCACCAGTTACTGTCCTCAACTTAGCTTTCTGCAATCGTGTCATCTTCCCGCTGACCAAGTCACTCCGAATGATGGAATGTGATGCACCAGTATCCACAGTCAGCAAGCGCTCTTTCCCGTCCACGTAGCCTTCAACAGTAACATTACTCGCTATCCGTTCGAGTTGTGACACAGAGATTATGGGGCATTCATCTTGCTCATCTTCTCCAGCTTTGCGTTTACGTCCACTTAAATTGCCAGAATTACTGGAGCCAGTGCCGCAATAACGTCCTATATGACCAGATTTTCCACACTTAAAGCATTTGATGCCACCATCATTTTTCTGTTGCTTTCTTCTCAATGCTTCCAGAATTGTGTCTACCCAGTCTGGCCGTTCTACCTCCACGCGGTGAGCTTTGTACGCCGGCTTACTTAATAGTGAGGCTGTTTCCTGCGTTAGAGCATGTGATACCGTCTCAGCGAATGATCTCTTGGGATTTGCATATGTGGCTCGCTTCGTCTCCACGTCACGTATTCCATTTATAAAGCTTTGAATTTTTACCCTTTCTGTGTAGGCTACGGGTGCGTCTGCGTTTGCTAGATGGGCCAACCTCTCGATATCCGATGCAAATTCCTGCAATGTCTCATTAGCCTTCTGAAAGCGATTCTGTAGCTCTATTTGGTATATCTGTTTTCGATGTTCGCTACCGTAGCGCCTCTCAACTGCACCCATCAATGCTTCATAATTATTGCGTTCACCGTCCGGAATTGTCTGTAAGATTTCGGCTGCAGGACCCTTCAATGCCACAAACAGTGCATCAACTTTGTTTTCAGTGCCCCAATTATTCACTGCTGCCGTCTTCTCAAACTGTAGCTTAAATACCTGGAAAGGAACAGAATCATCAAATGACGGGGATTTCACCTTGGGAGTATTCGCTGAAGCAGCTGGACGGTACAGTTGCAGCTCCTGGATACGCCCCTTCAAAGCTTCTACTTCGGCCTCAATCTTGTCCTGGCGTTCTCTGAATACCTCTTGCACTTGTGTTATCTTTGCATCTTGCACTTCTAGTTTCGATGAGACCTTTGCTTCCTGGTCTTCCAACTGCGATGAGATATATGCCTTCTGTTCTTCCATTTGAGATCGCATGTATGCCTTCGTTTCATCTAGTTGAGCTGAAATCTGGGATGTCATATGTGTCTTCTGTTCCTCGAGGTGAGATGCCATTGGAGATGTAATACGTGTATCCTGTTCTTCAAGCTGAGATGCCATGTGCGCCTTCTGTTCTTTAAGCTGAGATGAAATGCTTGACGACATCTGAGTCAATACAGCCAACAACGCGTTTGTGTCCACACTTGCCACTGTATTCTGAGGCTCCTTTTTCTCTTCCATTTTCGTCGATGCCTCCTCCACAAGATGGAAAACATGGTCATCAACGTTGATTCCTTCCGCTTCCATAGCCTCCCGTAATCTTGACTGTAGCTCGGACTTATTACCTGTAGTGTTTAGTCCGCGTTGTTCCAACTCATTTTTGAGTTGCTGAATCTTCAATTCATTCAACTTAGCCATGTTCCTGTTATCCTTAAATTCACTGGTATTTATTTAACAATACCGCTTCTGACACCAATTGTGACGAATTCGATGATTCCTTTATTATCAATCCTGAGTTCGATCACTGTAAAGTCAAATAAACACACGCACAGATATTGTAACCAATAGCTAGTTTTATTTACTAGTAATAAACGCAATACAAATTTAAGAGTTTGGTAACTTCGCAGTAGTTCACTGTTCAACGCTTGAAAATAAACTGATCAACCTGCCTTGCTTGGTTACTGCCTTATATAGTCCGACAGGGTGCTTGCCTACGCACCGAGAACTTTCTTGGTTATTCGCTCTTCGTGTTCTCGAAGGATCGGTGTTATTTATTGGCATCTCCTCTTTGCATCGTATTCGCAAACACTCGCGCCATCTCTCTTCCTCTTCCTAGTTACACGCTTGCATGCATAAGCGTAGCCATCGTTATCTCGGTTATGTTTAACTAGTGGTGGGAGTATTATTGAATTAGGGATGGTACATGTTTGAGAATAATCGCCATAGTATCAACAGATTTTCAAAGTTTATTTGGAAGAAAATAATACAATTATATTAATTTGAGCTAAAACACATTTTTTCATTCAAAATATTCGTACAACGCAGTGAAAAATTTCTTAGTACATACATATGTACGAGTATGCATTGAGAGAATGTCGGTACAAAACAAAATCAAAAAAAAACAATTCCTTCCCGTGTTTGAACAACATGGGAAACACTTGAGCAACACCAAAAGAGAATTGCCAATAAAGGCAACTCCGAGTTTCTCTGTTTGGAGACGGTCTTTCTAACATCCCAGGGCACATTTTATAATTTGAAATAAATGTAAATGTTTATACGGTTTTTTATTTAATTTAGAAGCTTTATGCATGTATGAGGTGTCCAATTTTGAGTGTGACTCACTGTATATTATAAGTATTTATTAACCCTATCATGGTCTCCATGTGGAATAAAACAACCTTCAAAGTGTTTGGTTTCAGTTTCTAATCGCTTGTAAATTCTTTAGCCAACATGCCAAAAATTTCAACTAAGCCGCGGTCACATAAATTGGACGATATTTTGAATGCCGTTTCCTTGAACAATGTACTCTACGACGTATTTGTTGGCGATTCAACACCGCAGTCGCTGATCTTTGTTCTCTTTACAATGCTACTGATTTATAAATATTTGGACACACAAATCAAGGCTCTCGCTATCAACATTGAGCCCAAGGATAGACATGCATTGCTGAAAGTTCCGGCTCTACACTCCACAAGTTTTTTAATTGACGTATATTTCTTTGTAAAGTTGAGTCGATATATTTATTATAATGATCACGTTTCTAACACGCAGCTGATGCCCAACTGTTTAGTGATGACTTTCGAAACACAACGTTGAGTATTTTAGATCCACACAGAAAAAGGCCTCATAGTCATGATCCAATAATTTATATGGTCGTCGCAATCGGCCAACAACACGAAATTACCGTTTGACGTCGTTTAATTCTTATCATGATCCAATAATTTATATAGTCGCTTCAAATGACATAGCGTCTTCTTCTTCCTCATCCACACCTTATGTCAAACTATCATATCTTTGTTTTTTGCTTACATTCTTTGTTTACAGTTCTTGGAAAAGCTATTGAGTTCGCTTCGTGTTTTATTTATTTTTAATAAAAATTCGCTGTGAATTGATATTTAACGAGTGCTTTGTGATAACATTTTAAGAAAATGTGTGTGTTATACGTGAAAAGCTTAGAAAATAGGCGAATCGGTTTTGCGTGTTCCCTCTCACATGTGCATTTTGACATAAGAATTCACCGACGTCAAACGGTAATTTCGTGTTGTTGGCCGTTCGCGTCAACCATATAAATCATTAAATCATGATTCTTATGTCAAAATGCACATGTGAGAGGGAACGCGCAAAAACGGTTCGCCTACTTTCTAAGCTTTTCACGTATAACACACACATTTTCTTAAAATGTTATCACAAAGCACTCGTTAAATATCAATTCACAGCGAATTTTTATTAAAAATAAATAAAACACGAAGCGAACTCAATAGCTTTTCCAAGAACTGTAAACAAAAAACAAAGATATGATAGTTTGACATAAGGTGTGGATGAGGAAGAAGAAGACGCTATGTCATCCGAGACGACCATATAAATTATTGGATCATGCTCATAGTAGCATATGTTTCGTATCGAAACCCATCTTTTGAAACACAATAGCACTAAAACTTTGGCTCGAATTGATGGCAAATGTGATGAAATGTTCATATAACAACAGTTTTATATATATTATGACTTAGCAAATTGCTCGAGTAACGGCCGCGGTTCGAGTTTACGTCAAATTTATTAACGCTTCATTCACTCAGCTTGTTGATTCGATTATTGACACTTCAGTGACATTTCGGAGTGTGAATGAATCAAGTTTAATATTTCAGTGTAGTGTAAATATAATTAATGGCTGAAATACGTAGAACTTTGACTTTAACTTTGACAGATACGCGTGCCACAAGTTAAGAATAGCTCAACATTTTGCTTCGCTTTACGTTCCACAAAACTTGTGTGGCAAGGCCCTACTTATTGCATGCATTCAACTTATCTGTCAAAGTAAAGGCCTGAGGTTAAGGTTCTATGTAAATCGGTCTTAGGCTCAACGTATCGTTTCTGATACACTTATCAGATCAACATGAGGCTAATGTACAAGTAATTAGTTGCGTGTTCGAAGCGCTAGAGCTTATTCACACTACCGATGAAACTGATTTAGGACTGTTTTCTAAATGCCAGGTTAATGCTAACCAGCAGTTTAATTGATGCAAGTTTCTCGGTTATCTGTCAAACAAATTGCTGGTTAGCGTAAACCAGATATTGAGAAAACGGCCCTTAAGGGGTGGTTGATTAGCATGGATATGTATAAAAGTATTCCATTACCAAATTAATCGGCCGACCGAAACAGTTCGATTTGCAGCCCGATTCCATTCAAACTAAAAAAGTCCATTCAAACTAAATCAATAGCTTTATCAGTAAGGATCTCTTCTAAATGTTTCAATTAGTCGGCCGACAACAACAGCAATAAGAATATTCATTCAGTGTTACCGTAGCAACTGTCCGACTTTCTAGGATGTAGTGTTAATAGCTGCTACATCGAGATTTAACTAAATTAGTTGAGCAAATATGTATGCCACAGCCGAACCCGTCTAAATCAGTTTGATCGGTAGTATGAATAGGCTCCTACCAAGAAATGATCCATAAATCTTAACATACTTAAATTTAGACCCATTTGCAATACAGCAAGTTATCTTTTTATCTCATATTTAATTTAAATTAGGTTTAACCCATTATTCGACGTTAGCTTTGGGTTAAAAAGATAATACTAATACAAAAACGCAACGCGACACTACGCCACGGCTCACTTTTCAATTCTCAGTTCACGTTTGTTTTTAAGCGAATGTATCTAAGTTGTTTCGACGAAATATGTCCCTAAATAAGCCTTAAATTGGTTTGCAAGGAATGGCAAAACAACAAATTTTTTAAACAGAGTTTTTGTCAAGTATGGTTTTCATACTGATATCCGGAGAAGTATTTTAAATTGTCACTTTCACGATATTTTAATGATGAACATAAAAAGGCATTTCGTTTATTATTTTCTAGCCAGTCTAATATACGTTTGTAAATGTATTTTCATGGATCATTTAACTGATTGCAAAATATTTTCAATGTACTTAAACTAATGCCTTTTGTTGTCGTTTTCCTTTTCAACAGTGGCTCAAAGTTGGCTTCAGATTTTTTACAAAAGTTCCCGAAAAAAAATTTTGAGGTTTGCAAACAAGTGATGTTCGTGCTAAAGCTAACTCTGAAGAAAGCTCTTTCGTAAGTATCAAAATTATATTTTTAGTATCTATTAAGATATTCGATTTTTTGAATATATCTCAAACCTGGATATAGAGTTTAGCGCATACCTTAGTCAACAAAACAAAACGAATATTATATACTCAATGATCACTCATCCCCCTGCGGGTTAGGGGTTTAGAATATGCCCGAGGTAGGCATACCGGTCGTAAGAGGCGACTAATATGCACAAAGGTAATGACGTGCAACTCGATGATTGATCTACGGATATGATACCTCTCATTACCCATCTCTCCTTCCGTAAGGAAGGAGGGGTGACATGACCTAGAAGGTTCCACTGGTCATACCAAATCGCTACCACGACAGTCGGGCAGTACCGCAAGGGAGTACCGGATTCATATCCGGCCAAGGAATGTCAGTTCGACAGCACCCCCCAAAACCTTCGGGGGGTGTTTTGTCGTTACAACAACAACAACAATATTATACTCAGTTGCGCAGTTTGGAATCACGCCTAAGGCATTTCTGTGACTTTACTAAGGTGGTTTGCCCGTTCTACAAATCACGTACGTCGGTTTATCGTTTAACTAACTAGCGTCAATTGGAAGTCCTAAGACGCAAAAGCGCTAACTCTATGTCTGATGACAGCAGGTAATTCGATTTTGAGTCGCTCACCACCAGCGAGAGTAGATAATACGAGGGCCGTTACATCATCAGTTATTTTAAATTCAGGGGTCGAATCGCCACATACGATCACGGATCGAAATTTATACGAAAGACAATTCCGTGATACGTCAGACGTATGAACTAAATGGGATTGCCATATACGAAGGCTAACGTATCGTAATTTATTTTTAGTTCACAATAGAATTCGAGACAAAAACCACTGTGAATTGAATTTTTGTGTCACAATAGTTGTGGAAATGTCAAAAGATTCAAATTTTTTGAATAAATATAATAAAATTTAAAATGGACGTGAATTTACTTTTTTATTTAAGTTCAAGCGAAAGTGAGGAAGATGAAAGAGTAGCAAGGAAACTACTTAGAGATAAGAGTAATCCTTTTGATTTGTCGAACACAGCGTAAGTACATAACAAATAAAGTTTTTCAACAAAATAACATCTGCTTGCCTTGCAGATTCGTGAAACGATTTAGATTGTCCAAAGAGGCTTTCAAATACGTTATAAATATTTTAGATTTAAAGCAGTCGGATGCGAAAGAAGTGCCGCCAGTATTACAACTAGCTGCCACACTTTCTCTCCTGGGATGTGGTGGCTATCAGCATTGTGTTGGTAGTGACTATTTAGTTGGTATGTGCCAGAGTACTGTGTCCAAGGTGACATCCCACGTTCTTCTGGAAATGGAAAACAAGCTATGCTCACAACACATACGATTTGAACCAAATGATTCTTCCAGATGCAAGGAATGGTTTGTGGAGAAATATCGGATACCTGGAGGTAGATCAAAGTTAATTTACATTTTAAAATTGATTTGTTATACTTTAATACTTAAATTGCAGTTATCGGTTGCGTTGATGGTACACACATCGGTTTGCAAAGGCCCTCAGTAGACGAGCATATGTACTTTAATAGGAAAGGGTACCATAGTATAAATGCCATGATAGTAAGTTGCTTTTGTACGTGGTATAATCTCAACTCTAACTGTAGACATATTTTTCCAGATATGCGATCATAATTATAAAATTTTGGCAATCAACTGCCAATACGGTGGTGCGGCCCATGACTCATTTGTTTTGAGGCATTCAGATCAAAGACGAGTTTTGCAAGAACGATTTGAGGGGAACAGGCGTGAAAATGCTTGGCTTTTAGGTATGCTAGCATTTTTTGTGTGTTGTATTGAAAATAGTGCAAATTCATATTTTAACAGGCGATTCTGGTTATCCACTTGAGCCGTGGTTGAGACGAATCCACATTCAACGACGTTCACTCAAAGGCAAGATGTATCATTGAACGAACAATTGGTATATATAAAGGGCGTTGGAGAATTTTAGGGTATGGTAATAGAGGAAGGTACCACCCTACAAAAGTGGCAAGGTTTGCCAATGTGTGCGCAGCGTTGCATAATGTCTGCATACAATTCAAAATTTGTTATAATTTACGAAATTTTGAATCCGAGCAAAGCACCGAAGTTGACCCGGGTGAAGCGAGTCAATTAACCACAATTGGTCAGGCAATAAAAGACCAAATAAAGCACTCGCTTGTCAACTCCACCTAACATAAGTAGACCTGTAAATCTTTAATAACATAAAATGCTGAGACAACAAATTGAAAACCATTTATGGATTTAAAACGCATATTTTTACTTGGATGTAAATAAATTCATTTTAATTTCAATGCCACTAAAATAGTATCACTTTTTTTTGGGCTTATGAGGAAAATATGTAAGTCTACATTCATTATATGTATATCAAAAAAGTAATATAAATGCATTTTTCATAGCGTTTCTTAGGACTAAAAATTAAATTACAAAAAAAAAAATACTTCATCACATTTTCTTAAAACTAACAATTACAAGTCACATCATTTTTTCTTATTTACACTTATAGATAATGCCTCTAACTCTAAATTTCGAAATCTATTTCTCTGGAAGCTTGTTGTGCGCAAGGCTTCTCCTCTTTGATAACAAGCATCCTCTCCTGCACTGCCAAAAACCTTTCTTGGACTTCCACTAGCCTGTCCAATTTTTCACCCAAGCTATTCTGAAATTCTGACAACTTGCTTATATTTTGTCGGAGCAATTCCAACTTTTTGTTTACTACGCTGTCGCCTTGGTGTGTAGCGCCGAGAGGCTGGACGCTGAGTCGGCGTTGTGGCTGGTCTTGATGGGCCCGGTAAGTCGCTGTGGGATGAGCTTGACCCGTCATCACTGCCGCTGCCGCTGTTGCTGGTTTCGCTGGCGTTTCTTATATCGGCTTAGTCATTCCCAAAAGTTCGCACCGTAGAATTGCCTGCTACCGAGGCCTCTAGCCCTGCAGCTTCTATAATGAGCTCTTCGGTGGCACTTATAGCTCTTTCGCAGTATGGTCCTCCTCCGGTCTTTTTCTTGGACAGTTTATTGTCGGAGAGCTTCTTCTTTGCCTGGTACTTTTGATCAGCGAAAACCTACGAGCAATTAAAAACATTATATACTATAATTCAATAATTATTTCACATAAATACCTTTCCCCACATCTTGGCATCTTTAACAGGTGGTCCTACAGCGTTCAAACGCTTGGAAAGCTCTTCCCAAAGTTTATTGGACGCGTATCTGCCCTGTGCGCTATTGGCGAATTGGTTTTTAGCCAAATTTGGGTGGTCCGCCATATATTGCGCCATTATTTCCTTTTGATTTGGGTTTAGTTTATTGTAATTTGTCCTAAAATAATAAAAAAATGTTCAAATGTTTATTTATATACATATTTTTAAAATTAACTTACATTTTGCACTAAATTCTTTCGTTTTCGTTTGGCAGTTTGTAATCGAATGACATTACGATAGAACGAGTATGTTCACTCGCTCGTTCACGGCTGTCACAATGCCGAATTACGATTCGTAGGGTACGTTCCCGTATGTAACAATCCAAAAAATTTCATTTTACGTGACGAGTTATACGATCACGTATGTAACAATCCGAAAACCAAGTTTTTACGTGACGAATGATACGATCACGTATGTGGCGATTCGGGCCCAGCTTTTAAAACATATCTGTAAACATCGTGAGTTCTACCGTTTACCGATTTACCTTTTTTTTTTTTTAACTTCAAACCAAATTAGTGAAGCCGAGTATAGGCTTGATAAATAATATGAAAACTCTGCTCCATCAATTTCAATGGTTAAAAAGCGTCGAACGTCTAGGTCGCCCCAAAGAAGCAGCCATGCCAGAAATCGGCGATAAAATCAATGGAATAATATTCGACGATCGAAGAATGAAAATGCGTGAAAATGTCAAAAATTTATAAATTTGGTTTGCGAACTGCTAGCTCACTCAGCATATTTTATATATTAAACAGCCCTGAAAACTTCCAATTTGTGAGGCAGCCCTCTTATATAGTTTTATTCGTGTTAGATCGCAGTGTTGAAAGCAGGTATGTTAGATAAGTCATTCTTTTCTTAAATGCCATCCTGACTGAATAGACGCCCTGAAACTTAAAAATCAAGTTATTGGCTCGTTATCGGTAACCTTGTAAAATGGCTAATTCGACCAACCTTATGCGAAACAATGTAATCGATCATCGGTGCTATATCGTGATTACTTATTCGTAAAATACGTTTACTGACCAATTGAAATTTGGTTTTCTCTTACGTTAAGGATACGACTATAGCGATACGTTAACGGAACCAAAGTTTTGAGCTTTAGGTGTAAGCGATTGCGATATATTCGATACACACCAAAGGAGCAAGTGGACACTTTCAAATTGCTGGTAGTGAAATAGTGCGTAGTACCGGGGAGTGTTTTTGTCGTTACCACAACAATAACAACCGGTTGAAATAAATAACACTTGTTCACGCTTCGGTGTCCAAAATCGAATGATCTTCTTTATTCTCTTCAAAATGGCGCTTACATTCTGTTTCTTATTCGCTACTTTTACAGTTGCATTCTTACTCGCTACTTCATAAATATAACTTAAGGTGTAGTTAGTAATCTTTTGTATTTAATTCTATCGTAAGGCGTGATCAGCCGCAACTTAGTCTACTCTAAATAACTTAATATTCGGCGTTGTAATACTACAATATTAGTTATTCTATTCCTACAGTAGGTAATTCACGACTGTACCTGCCTTTAAAATGTTTTAAGTCCCCGTTTCAATTAAAAATTTGCATAAAAACTTATATTTAAAGTTACAAAAACGTTTAATTGTAAATATTCTTTACAAATAAAAGTGCTAATAGCATTGAAATTCCCGATTTAAACACAAATTTACTGTTTCCCACTATTCGACGCGTTGATTTTTACATCCCTTTTTTGATACAAATAAATCATGCCCTAAATGACATCCCAGTGGAAAATAGGGAATGCATTACCTTTTTCATGCATGAAAAGATATAGGGTAAACGCACTAGTTTCCGGACACCTGACATTTTTCTCAACTTTGACTTCGACTCATTTTCTCACTATAAACGCTACCGCGAAAAGATATACTGTTTATAATAGCATAAATATTGCTCAATAATATGACGTCTGTATAGTTTAGAAATATAATGTTAATATTATGAAATTCAAAAAAGTTCGATTTGCTCTAGTTTCCGGATAGTAAAATTTAGTTCCCGAACGCTTTGGTTTTAGTTTCCGGACACCCGAAATTTGTATGAAATTTGTATATACACTATATTTTTGTAAAGTATTTCTGAACCATAGACAAGGCCGTTGACTACAATAAAAACGTCCTAATCATATGCACATCTCTCTGGATGGATATCTCTCTGATTTGGACACTGGCCACAAACCAAATGTTCGATCGGTTGTTTGAGGGATTAATTAGTCAAACTTATGATGTTTTATTTGCCATAATTGGTAGACTTTTTCCAAGAATTAGCTATATGAAGGTCCGGGAACTTCAGGAGGTCCATGTCTATGCATCTGATGTTGGATTGATCGCAAAATACAGATCTACATAGTCTTAGTTTCTAGGAATTATAAGATTCCGAATTGGACTAGGCCTAGCTAGCAACAAAGTAAAAATCTGGGAATAATTTTTTACAGCAAGCAGCCGTGGGAGCCAAATATATAAGAGAGTGTGAAAATAGACTCAACGGCACTTTATCCATGCAAAAAAAATGGTAGGTTGCACGTGAGTGTAATCACGGCGATTGTGAAGCTAATAGTCATTATGGAGTCCTCGTTTGGTGGCCAGCCACACAAAACAGAACTTTTGTTAACAAACTGGAGAGAGTATGCACATGATCAATAATTAGTATAATGGACAAAAGCATAGTGTTAACAACTGAAACTAGGCCCAATGCCTCGTGGCCGTAGCCTATACCATCGCCATCTAAAACGGGGCCGACAGACTGTATGGCCCCCCGGCTTCGAAATGGGTGCTGAAAGAGATGTGAAGCGTTGGCTTAAAGTACGGTCGGCACCATACACATTAAAATCGATTGTTCCAAATATGCTTTATACTGTGCTTATCCGAAAGAAAGGGATGATATTTTTACCCAAAAGAGGAAGTTTCTTGAAAAGTATACCATAGAACTGCCCATCAGATTGGCAGTATTAAAAAAAAGTCTAAAGTTGTAAACTAATGACCAAGAAAACCCGGCTTGGTAGTAACATGGGATGGCAAAGTCGTCTCCGGGGCCATGTGCAACTCGTATAGGTTAACAACATTGCTCTGGTCCGTGAAACGGGAAGACGGCAGTATTATGTTATAGTTTGCACGAGAAATGCTTGAAGATATTTTGTGATCCTGTCGCTTCCCAGATTAAGGCTCAGCCTAATAGGAGTTCCACAGCTCTCCTAAGCAGCCGCTTGTCTGATGCTGGTTTGGTTTGACCTTATAAATAGTAATATTGATAAAAACAACAAAGTTTGTACAAAATGCTAATTGTTCGGACATTGAAACTTATTTTCTTTTTGTAATTAATATATAATAAAATAAACTATAATTTAGGAGCATTAAAATGCTAATTCGTAATTTTCGCCTTCTTTTCAGTATCCGAAAAGCCCGTCCGGAAACTGAGAATCATCTCAAATTTCGGTTCTAGTATCCGGACAGTAATATTTAGGCCGAAAATTAAAGTAAATTTATTTTTTTAATTATAAAATTAAAGTTTATTATATTTTAAACAAATATTATTAACTTTTATTTTAATGTGTTAATAAATACTTGTTTAAGCACTTACTTTTCTAAAAGGTTCACACAATTTTTTTTTTTTACAAAAACTAAAATGACGTGTAACTTTTAAAGTATGATTTGGATTCAACTTAAATTTTCCACGTACACTCAGAAAACATATACATTTCCATTTGTGTTCCTATTTGTTAGTGATTTGCCTATCAATCCCAAAACATTGACATAGTGTCCGGACACTAGCGCTATCCGGAAACTAGTGCAGTTACCCTAGGAAAATCGTTGTAAGAAAAGATCAATCCAAAAGTAATCGAAGGAGTAATGTGTCGCTCTATTTTTATTGTTATTTCAATTTTTTCACTGTGTTTTATGTTTTGTTTACAGAAGGAGCCTTTGAGAAAAAATTGGAACTTCAAAAAAATTTGAATTTTTAAATATTAAAATATAAATAAAATATGCAAGCAAAAACGTTATTTTTCTTTTAGTGTTCCAGTTACTTTATATCCCAGCTGTTTGACATCGCGGGATAAGTGAACAAATGCTAGCACTTATCTCGTCCCCCCATAGCAGAGCTCAATGACGCGTAAAACCCCTGATACTCCTCAAAGTTGCCCGAGGTTAGATGTTCCTTCAAAACATGTATGTATAGACGGTGCTGTGCACCTCCTGGCTGCCAGCATAGCTCAAAGGTGCGGTGTCGCCTCCTGGACTAAGAGGCGGCATCTCTTAGTTTGTATTTTGAATATTCCTGTATAAAAACTAACGCAGTTCATTCATCTTTACTCTCATAGAAAAGAATCAATCTTTTCATTTATATAAAGTAATATAGGTAGTAATGTATACTTTGTCGCTTTAGTTTGTTGCGAGCTACACATTACTTTTCCTATGACAGCGCTGTAGAAAAATGCATGCATGTTTTCATGTATAGTCTATAGGGGATATACAGTACTTTATGCATTCCTAAACATTACCTTTTCCCACTGGGTATATATCAAATACACAAACATGAAGAATGAGACTTATTATACGAAAAAGGTTTTAGAACTTATTGGCAATATGATATTTGAAAGTGAGTTTTGTTTTGAAAAAAATTGTATATTTGTATCTGTTTAATACCAAAAATCTGTATTATACCGTAACTTGACAGCACTATTTTTAAAGTCCTAACACTGGTGACGTACGCATGTCGTAAATAGCTGTCAAACAAATCTTCCACTAGATGACGCCACACTATGCACTTAATAATAATGGTTGATGACTTTGCTAAGGTAAATTCAAATCGTAAAATTTTATTATCTAGATTACCCATAGTATTATTACCGTAATGAAGCGTTTTCGTTCTAGATAATGTATATATGTATGGATGTAGAATGGTATAACAACCCTACAGTGAAATTGCGAGCCAGTCTTAAGCTACACGCGTTGTGAATCGTCCTGTGCCGGTGACAAATGTGATGGTTTAAAGACACTTTGAAATATCGGATATCGATATCGGTCACTTCCATTTTTAAAAATTTCCAAAAAATCAATTATATTTCAAAAAAAAAAATTTTGACTCATTTTAAATAGCGGTGAGAGATGAGCCAAGAAACCAAATTTCAATAAGATATCTCAAAATTTCCCTATCGTGTTCACAGACGGGCGGGCTTCTCTTCCTTGTTTCCTCCCGGGGTTGACGCATACATAAAACACACACTAGCACTCATATTTCTAGTAAACCTTTTTAGTAAAAATTAGCCAAATCAGTTGATAACCACCCACTTTTGATAATAATGTGTCTCAATAAGTTTGAAAAAGCATTATCTCTGAATCCAAAAGAACTGCATGATTCACATTTCAAAGGTAAACCAAGTTTAAAAAAAATAAATCTATGGCGCGATATACAACAGGTATAGCATCATAAGTCTCCTAAGAGAGGTGCCAAGCTACTCTTTCAATTTGTGGTGTGCCGGTTTGAATTTTCCCTACAAATTGGTGGGCCCTACAGTTTTTTGCCGACTCCGAACGGCATCCACAAAGAGGATGAATTTTTGCTGAGAAGCCTTCCATAGCAGAAGTACACTCGGAGAGTTTGCCAAAAAACTTCTTCAAACAACTTTAGACGTTACCTGTACCAGGGCTCGAACCTTGGACCTTCGGTATGGTAGGCCGGCAACACTACCGCCACACCACGGCGGCCGCCGGTAAACCAAGTTTACCCCTGTTAAAATACTTTTTTAAGTGGGCGTGGCACTGCCCATGTTTAAATTCGCGAAAAAAATTGGTGAATGCGCGGCTAAAAATGTTAGCCTAAACTTTGAACCATTCGTCGGTTTAAACAATTTTTTTAAACTTTTTTGAAATAAATTCCAAACTTTTCCAACTTTCAATTTCTTGCGGTTCAGACTTAAAACTTGACTGAAAAAAACGTCTAACAATTTTTTACTTTCTTTTATTTATTTTTGAAAGTTTTTTCAAGTCATTGAATTTTTCTCTAAACAGTTTTGTGAGCGGTGTAGTGGAGTAGGTAGAGAAGACGACTCTGATGTGGTGGACGTCGGTTCGGATCCTGCCAACCGATACGAATGTTTTTTATGTTTTTTTTAATGGTTAAGACATTTCTGGTTTAAAATTAACACTCTTTTCTTCACGCTCATTCTTTCAACAACTGGCACAATTCAAATTCTAAACCAAATTTGGTTTGGACATATATGTAGCCCAGAAAAGTTTAAAACTGGGAAAACCAATTTTTTTTACGAATGGCTAACAAATTTTATATGAGCATGGCTTATGTCAAATAGAAAATATCTCCAACACTGAGTTGATTTGACTTTCTGTTTTTCCGACAGGGTGGATATTAGATGTATATTGGAACGATTTTTCGTCATCCCTTGTCAATTTTTGTTTTGTTACAAACATACACTTAAGATGGCGGATTGCCGAAACCGGTTTGTAACAAAACAAAAATTGACAAGGGATGACGAAAAATCGTTCCAATATACATCTCCAACACTGTTTGCCAAAGCTCACAGGTGAGTATATAATATTCGGTTAAACCCGGTCAGGGACCCTTCATGAACATGAAATGGTATTATAATTTTGGTCCGATGTTTGTAAGTATGAGAACAAGAAGAGACAAGTAACCGAAATGATCAGCGCGATGAGCTGAGTCGGTATAGCCATGTCGTCAGTTTTTGAAATATCTCGATGAAATTTTTAGGACCGTCATTTTGTAATATATTAATCATTTGTTGCAACCAATAAGATCGGACCAATACAATCGATTGCTCCGATCAGCCAGATCGGGCCTACATAACATATAGCTCCCATACAACACATTTTCCGATAAACGGGGTTTGGGATATGTATCAAATTTTGCAGAGTTTGTACTTATTGTAAGTAAGGATCGGACACTTAAAACCATGATGCGTATTCATGAAAGGTATAAGGCCTTCGGCACAACATTTACTTCTGACTCTGCCTAACATTAGTTTACATATCAAAACAGTAACATTTATTAGCACATTTGCATTGTTAAAAAGTTCATTTTTTAGGACTCATGGGGAAAATGCAAGGTGCGACATTTTAACACTTTCACTTTTGCTCGTTATTACATTTTAACATACCCAGTCAGCAGAGGTACGTACTTTTAACAGAGAGCACATTTTTTCGTCGTTTTTCAAATCCGCAAAACGTCCGTTTTCCTTGTGGTTGGGCTGATTCGCTAGCAGATTGTAGTATTTTATCGAATTCAACTTAAACAATTAAAATCTGGAAAGCATTTTTTAAATGATAAAAGAACAGTAAAATTTTTTTTTCATTTGATAAATTAAATACGCACGCTTTAGTGGGAAAATGGATTGAGAAAAGTACTGTAAACGAAATACATATAAAAACGGATAAAAAGTAAGATATTTGTAAGCATTTTCTTCCATTTTCGGATACGCTTACAGAAATTTTGCACAAAATCCATACTCATATCACCATTCATCATCATCGTCTAGTTGAATCTCGCCATTGCGCACCAGAACATGTCACTCATTCTTTCTTAATGACACCAATTGGAAACTACAAGGGAATTCTCGGCATCCCTCACCTGTTTACTCCAAGGTATATCCCATTTTTCTTCGACACTGTCCATAAGTCTTAAGGCTGAAATTATTTGCGCTGTTAAAGCAGAAAACTGCTGTCAAGGTGTAGTTGCACTGATTCATTATTAGACCACAGCATTAAGGTCGTTGCCTGGAAGCCCACTTTATTCGTCTCTTTTTCCAGCAGTAAGATTTTGTTAAAGATTGTACATCTGCGTCAGTCATGTAACGAATGCCATTTTTTGAACATTTGCGAACCCGAATGCGAATATACGCTTATGACATTTGAGCATGGGAATATTCAGTTCTTGTGCGAACTTGTCTTCAATTGTGTATGGCTATGCAGTATCGAGCGTGGTGCGTTTCGTTTTGTAAGAGAGAACTATTTTTGTTTAAGCCTTAAAATTTTTTGTTTGTTTGTTTAGATTACATATCTTTACAGTTTATCGTTGAAGAATATAGTTTTAGTTTGGTTATATATTATTAGTTAAGTTACTTTTTCATTCTTAAAAAACAATTGGAAATAAATCGATTTTGGTCTTATTAAGCTGTTTTATCTTCAAATTCCTTTTTTTTATATTCATATTCGGTAACACATTTGCAGAAATTTTACGGATGCGAATGCAATTGCGATTGTGTAAAAACATGCCATCATTAGCGAATGTGAATGCGAATATTCGTTACATCACTGCTCTGCGGCTTTCAACACATATTGTGAGATTGTTGAAGAGTTTTCGAAAAGAGTTCTTGAGATAGTACAGCCGAGATTGTCATTGTGATCTTCCACTCAGAAGACGATAGGTTGTTAACGAACAGCCCTGTCAGAAATGTTGCTAATATTTATAATAATATTTTATCTATAGTTAGATAATAATTGATGCAGGAAATTATAGTAGCATAATTATTGTCAAAGAAAATTTGAATTTCAGATATATGTAATACTTCTATATTGCTAGCATGCTATGCCCGCAGTGTGTTTTGAAATCGAAATCAGAGCGGGACAGCGAAACTCAATTTTTGAGATTGTATTGAATACGTGTATTTTTGTTAGCTATGAAATAAACTGAAAATTCAAATCATTACACGAGCGGTTCAAGCTTATATAAATACATTCAAAAATTTTATGAAAAACCCCTATATTTTTTGATCGAAATTTAGCACTTTAGAACAAGAAAATAGTAGTAATTTGGCGCAATATACCTCGTAGAAAACTAAAGATGTGCCTTTCTTTTCTCCAATTGAGGTTTAGTTGTATTTGATTTTTCTAATTCTTTTCTAAAAATAAAATGTAGGTCCCAAATGTTTTAACTCCGAAAGGTTGCTGCTAAGCCAAATGGAATTTCGATAGAATCTCTCCATGGTAAAAAAAACACTAGAATAATGGCGACCCCGCTTGGAAAAGCTGTAGTCCTGCAGTTGCACCTAGAATCTTTAGACACTCCCCATACCACGGCCGATTTGGAAAAAAAGATTGTTGAAAAATGGCAATAGAAATTTGTATTACACAAACTACCACAAGAATCAGTGGCAATAAGAACTAATATCGGAGTGGATGAAATATGGAATAATGGTTACCAAGGTTACTTACAATGATTATTCTCGAATATCAGCCCATGGTCGGAAATATTTGTCAGCTTGCCCCATCCACAACTTAAAACTGTTCTCCACCCTTAGATATGGTCACGCCTCAGTCAACTAGAATCTGATGATAGGCTTGCGTTATTTTAAGTTTATAAAAATCTACTACAAGATTCCAATTTTGTATCTTATCCAAAAATATTTTTAATGAAAGTAAAATACGAAATGTGTAATTTTGGTACGTTCGTTTCCTATATATCTGCACTCTGAAGTTGGCGAGTCTACTGAGTATTTTCTAGCCATATAGAAGTATTACATATATGTTGCCAGCTAATTTTATTTAAGAAAATGCCCCTTTTTAAGATATAAGACAAATTTGTATTTTTGTATGATACATTTGTATACTCATAGTAGTTCTCACGCCTTTTTCACGTTTCTCAAAAAACACATTTTAGCCTAAGCCCATCTTTTGCGTTTTGTACATTCGCCGAGCATCTTTTGGACAAACATTTTCATTACAATATCGTGCTGGAAATTCCATCTTTAGACTACAAAACATGCAATAAAAAGTTAAGCAACATTTTGTATGTGGACACTTTTTATCCATTGGAGCAACGGGTAAGTACAACCAGAACTCACTCTCGCTGGTCTGCTTAACTAAAGATAAAAAACTTGTCACAAGTCACTCTAACACATTCGTTTATAAAGTGTTAAAATCCGTATTAACTTGTTCACTTAAAAACGCCGTACAATTTCTTGTCGACATTCTTTTAGAAGTATTTAAGGAATAAAAGTATACTATACCATTTGAAAGAACAAGGTACCGGGTAATGTTTTTTTGACAAAACGTGCAGCAGAAACCTTACCTTTTGGAAATTGTAACAAAATTTGTGCAAGGAACCAAAGGTAATGTTAACCCTGATACCCGAAAGTTGAGGTGACAATTTTCTCTGAAAGCTTTTAAAATTTTACTTATTTTTTATATTTAGTATAGCATTATCTAAAAACCCCTCATGTGGGTTAGGTTAGCTACGGTGGCGGATGACCAGATGTCAATCCATTTGGACATTTTAACTGTCCGTTGTGCTACCACGTTGGCTAACGGTGACAGAATACTGACTTATTTATTTATTTACGAACCGCTGCGTGGCAGCGATGTAATTCCGGATGAGGTTCACTTCAATCCCGGAGAGCTCTTCCGGATAATCAAGTACATCTCGACGGAAGTATTTACGCCTCGTCCTGGCAAAAGCTGGGCAACTCAACATAAAGTGGCTTGGTGTTTCAACCTCGTCATCCTCCATGCAGCTGACACAGCTGGGGTTTTTTAGGATGCTCAGCCGTAGCGCGTGCAACCCCATCGGACAGTGCCCAGTCAGCACTCCAATCACCATAGACAGATGTGTCTTGGTAAATCCTAATAGCCCCGCCGACTGCTTGGAGTCTATTGCTGGCCAGAAGGACCTCGATACCTGACACGTCCGCTTTCAAGACGCTGCAATGATCGGGCACCCTAAATGTATGGCTTATGCCAAGCTCTTCGCAGAAGACCCCACCCCGACCTTCTCATCAAGCTTGGACCGGTCCGTGAACATGTTCACTCGACTTCTGCACCAAATGTTCTCTCCGTGCCACACCTCTCTCGAGGGTATGACGACGTCAAGTCCGTTTTGTCAGGGATGAAGTCAAAATTAGCCAAAATGTTAGAATGCCCCCGGTTCACAAGACTATATCCCGCCTCACGGAGCCTAATAGCTGCCCTTGCTGCGATAGTTTTGCCCACAATGTCAACCGGTTGCAAGTTCAGCATTACATTCAGAGCCAGTTTAGGTGTTGTTCGAAGGGCTCCACTGATTCCAATCAGAGCCGTCCGTTGCACCTTTTCCAGCAGTTTCACTGTAGAACCCGTGTCTAGCACTTTCCACCAGACCACAGCCCCATAGAAAAGGATCGGCCTAACCACGGCGTCGTACAGCCAATGAGCCATCCTGGCCCCACGACAGCAGTACAAAGCAGCAGAGGCTTTCTTAGCTCTTTCCTCAACATTAAAGTTACATGATAGCTTGCTATTAAGTATAATAGCGAGATACTTGACCCTGTCAGACAGTTCCAGCGATACTTCCTCTATCGAGGGAAGCCTGAAGTGGGGTATCTTGTATCTTCTCGTAAACAATACTAGCTCTGTCTTACCAGGGCTAACTGATAGCCCGCAGGATCTGGACCACCGAGTTACCATGCCCAGGTAACCCGGAAGTTTTCCCCCTGCAAGGATAGCTAAGTCATCTGCATAGGCTACCACTTGGCAACCCCTTTCTTCAAGGTCGTGAATCAATTCGTTCACTACCACAACCCAGAGTAGTGGAGAAAGCACGCACCCCTCCAGCATACCCCTTCTCACGCTTCTCCGAGCCAGCACCCCCGCCCCCCCATTCAGCCGTGACAATTCTGTCACTGAACATCTTACTGATGAGTTTAATTAGAGATACTTCGATCCCTAGAGTAATTAGGGCCCCTTAAATGGACGCCGGCAGAACATTGTTAAAGGCCCACTCGATGTCTAGGAAAGTGCCCAGCAAGAATTATTTCGCTCAAGGGATCCCCCTATCCATTTGACGACCGGGTGCAGTGCCGTTTCCCTTACAATAGGCGTGTTGCGATGCCGAGAGCCGCTCTCTGGGTATCCTGCCCCTAATATAGTATATATAATATATAGGCCGTTCCAAAGACTTCAAAAGAAACGAGGACAGACTGATTGGTCTAAAGTCCTTTAAGGGAAATGTGGGAGCTTTTCCCCGCCTTTGGAATAAGGGTGACTTTGACCTCGTTCCAAGCTTTTGGAACACAGCCTAATCTCAAGACGCTGGCATAGATGGGAACCAGCCAGCTACAAGAAATCCCTAACGATTTTTGGAGTTGCACAGGAAAAATACCATCTGGTCCCGGTGACTTGTATGGCTTAACCCCTTATGTAACTTTATTACATTTTTTTTTGTCAGCTTTTTAAAGTAGGTTCTGACAGTAAAATAAATATATTCTTATAACAAATCGAACACTGTACCAAAATTGTTCCTCATATGTGGTCAGTGCCACGTCCATTTTCCAAAATTTTAAAACACTATTAAAAGGACTACAAAGTCAATAAAACGGCGAGTGGTTATCAGTGTCAGGAAAAGTGTTGCAACAGAATCTTTTAGGAGTTCAATAATTGCCAAAATTAACATTGCCATCAACCACTACGGACCTGTCTTTGAGACGCTTTGGTTCAGACCGCCACTTATCTGGGTGTTTACGACATTCAATGCGGTGGTGGTACTGTTCATCTTGCGGAAACCATACTGATGGTCATCAAGCAGCAGGGTAGGGGTGTAGTAAGGGAGCAAAACTGGCGTCAGAACTAGCACTACTGGCTAGGGGAGAGGTATCGGACGATATGACTTCCCTTCATTAGCCGGTTTACCATTATTTGATAGGGGGATCATAAAAGTGGCCATAGACAAGTTGAAGACAACAGTTAAGTAATTTACTTCCTCATCGCCGAGTGCATTTGTGCTGATCAACCAGCCGCTGATTTCCGCATTATCATTTTCGACCTCTTTTTAAAACCCAATTTTGTGTCGTATAACTATGCTATAATTTAGGAGTCTTAGGGCCGTTTTTTCAATGTCCGGTATACGCTAACCGGCACTTTATTTGACAGATAATCGACGAAAATCTGTCAATTAAACTGGAGGTTAACGCAAACCGGACATTGAGTAAACGGGCCTTAAATGATCTCATATTGAGTATAAACACTTTTAAGACTTTGAATGTTTGCTGGGAAGTGAGGATAGATGACCAATAATAAAATAAAACTAGGAACTGACTTGGCAACGTTGCTTCATACCTATGGATCCTTGCAAATTTTGTTAGAATTGTCCAATGATAACTTTTTGCTACACTCTTGGTCACATTTTGACGACCCTAACACTTTTACTCGTAAGTATATATGTACTATTACAACGTACATACGATTGACTAATTTGAAAACCTGAGACAGTATGTAACATAACTGCAATAGGAACATTAGTATATCTGTGTACTAGCACCCCTTAAATCTCTGTTCGGCTTAATAATCGTTGACATTTTTTATATATTTTTTATAACCTTTCAGAAATGAAAAACATAGTAAAGAAATGTTCCCTTTTATTTTGTTTTTTAAGTGCATGCCCTGGACATGGTTTGTTTCACTTGAAATGCAATTCTTCATTATGACTTGTCTTGTGCTACTCCTTGCCGAAATTTACTCAACTTACGCTATAATAATTGCACTGGCGACATTCGTTATATCAATATTAGCATCTATAGTATGGGAATCAGACCCAAGCACCAGTATAGGGGAATTCTCGATATCGTGAGTGTAAAAAATAACTTAATTAATTATCTTCAAATCTCAATTCATTAATATTATTCTGATTTCAAAACAGGACATATATGCTAAATGAGTTAACAGAGTTCTACTTGGTTTTCGACAATATCTGTTTGCGCATCTCACCTTATATTATGGGCGTATGCGTTGGATACATTTTACAACGCACACATGCCAACATTAAAATTAATATCGTGGTCTTAATCTGTGGTAATTAAAATGATAAAATTCTAAATATATTGCTTTCTCAATTGTAAGTATAAAGCTGTATTTTAATTTTTTTTAGTCAGACTCTATATTTATTTTATAGATCTATCAATGCTAGTTTAGATTTTTTAGGGCTGATCTCTCGTATGCTTTAAAACTGCCAAAATGTTAAAGTAAACAAATTAATATGCATATGTTTTCGTAGAGAATTAAACTCAAAGGGACGGAAATAAAATTTTCATCTTCAAATATTGCTGCGTTTTTTTGAATTAATGTTTTTACTTTAGAAAAAGTTAAATACAGATTTTTAGGGGGAAATGACTGCTCTTAAAAATAGGCTTGATACAATTTTTTATATTTAAATTAGTTATTTTATAATTTTGCTTATTTTTGGTTAATAGCTGTCTACCCTGCAAAAACATAGTTTTATTGTATTTAAATATCACAGCCACACAAAAAGTCTGTGAATGTTTTCAGACTATACATTTGTTTTTATGCCTGGGTGGAGTATCACATTATATCAAAATATTTCTAGAAACGATTGTTTTTAATAACGCGTTATATCGAAATTTGGTCGAAAAGTAAGCCTTAAATCATTGAAGTTTAGATATATACTTACATATTCAGCTGAGGTATGGGGTTTTTGAATCAACTACTGAGATAGGGCGTAGAGAAGTAGAGTGTTTTTAAAATTTTTTGTAATAGGGAGATTTTCCACTCAGCCGTCGATTTATTTAAAAGAGTAACTTCATAACAACCTGTTGTCACATGTTTTTTAAGCACACTCAATTCCCTCTGTATTTAGCTTTTTTCTATATTGATTTTTGACAAATTCTCAAAGAGTGAAATCCTAAAAACATACCAATGCTAACAGCTTGGGAAACGGTTGAGGTGGAGATAATTTTATTTCAGATTAATACATGACATCTTTTTATACCACAATAGTTTCGTAATTTTAAACAAAAAACGTAAGCAGTCTTCAAAATTATAAGCTATCAATTTTGAAAATAAATAAGTTTTTATTATTGGCCCAGTCCAATGTACATATGTGGACGATTTCTCAACAGGTTGGCTCGCTTTTCTACTCATGTTCGGCTTATTCATTTTCGGTTATAAATATGGCTATGAAATGTTACTACCAAATATCTCAACTGGGCGCTGGTACAAGGCAATACTCTTCACCATTTCGCATTCCATGTGGTCTTTGATGTTGTTCTGGATTACACTCACCGCAGAAGCATATCAGACTTGGACACCACTAAGTTTTATGTTTGCTGGGAGGTACTTGCATGTTTTGGAGCGTCTATCACCAGTTTGTCTGCTTGTGGCTCCAATTGTAATTCGTTTACTTGTGTTCTCGGGCGAAACACCCATTTACAGCTCTTTAGAACAAACCGTAAGTTCTTACATTATTTTAACTCTTCCTAATATTTTGTCTTATTATTTTTTTTGTAAATTTCTAGCTCTCGATATTTGTGGGTTGCTTGCTTGTGACATACATCTGTGCGTTCTTGCTCCATGTTTTACTTGATGGACCGCTTTGTGCTATACTCGAAGAAGCTGTGGTGAAATAGGATAACTAATAAACTGCGGCAATGAACATGTACCTATTATGTATATCTGTAAACATTATTTTGACACTTTCACTTCTGATCACTGTTAGCATTGCTAACTATAAATTAACATGTATATTTAAATGTGACGACTGCATTATTTGATGCGAATGTATGAATATTTTCGGCCACAGAGGATCCAAATTCTCTCATCAGATGTTGTTCAGGCTCTTGCATTATAAAGCAGAGCGGTGTCTCAAGTGACTTATAGAGTGTGGCCCGTAATTATAGTCGTTGCTTAACACGCATTTTAATTAAAATCTTTACTTAACTTAGAAAGACATTTAAAATGTTGGTCAATCATAGGCATACTAAACAAAGATTTTAGCTAAAATGAAATGTAACAGGGTCCCCTATGAAACAAAATTTAATTGAGTGGTGGTATGAAGAATATTTTTTAAGTTTTGCAAGGTCACCCTGTGTCAACTATTTTATTCACCAACCATAGTATACTATGGTATGGTATTGTATACAGGGTGGCTAATGAAAGCCGCTACCAAAAAAAAATTAAATAACTTTTTTTCTATTCAATGAATCTGGTAAATTTTTTTTTTATTTTGCAGATTGACTTTTACGTTTAACAAAAATGGATAACTGGGACACTGAAACAAGAATTTGGATTGTCCGCCGCTATCACGCACTGGAGTCCGTAGTTTCGGTTCAAAAAGAGTATAGGCGCACGTTTGGCGGCAATCCTCCGAGCAGATGGACCATAATAAGACTTGTAAACAATTTTGCCGAGCATGGGACAGTCAACAGAAGACCTTACCATCGAAACCCTTCAGTTCGAACGGAGGAAACAATCGCTGCTGTAGCTGCTGCCATACAAAACAATCCACGTGTTTCCACAAGAAGCTTATCTGCTCAAATGGGTGTAAGCAGACAGTCATTACAGTCAATTATGCACAAAGATTTGGACTTATTCCCATATAAAATTCAAATGGCCAACAAACTGAACGCTGCAGACTTGCCGATTCGCTTGGAATTTTGCCAGAAGATGCTTCAAATGGTGGAAGAGGATGGAAACATGTTGAACTGTCTTTTCATGTCTGACGAGGCCCATTTCGATTTAAACGGCAACATAAACAAACAAAATTGTCGAATATGGAGTGCTTCCAACCCACAGATACTCCATGAGACGGAATTGCATCCACTTCGTGTCACAGTGTGGTGTGCAGTTTCATCACGCTGCATTGTCGGGCCCTACTTCTTCGACGAAAACGGTCACACCGTTACGGTTACTGGAGACCGTTACTTGAGCATGTTGGGAGAGTTTTTCTATCCAGAATTACGCCGAATGAGAATTTCTTTCAACTCTGTGTGGTTTCAGCAAGATGGTGCAGCTCCTCATATAGTCCAACCTGTTATGGCAGAATTGCGACGAAAATTTCCCAATAAGCTGATATCCAGAAACTCCACATTCCGTTGGCCACCCAGGTCGCCTGACCTTACTGCACCTGACTTTTTCTTGTGGGGTTATTGCAAACAGGAAGTCTTCAAAGCAAAACCAACAAATTTGAATGAACTAAGGCAATCCATTCGAGAAGCAATTGCGGCTATTCCTGTCTCAACTCTCCAAGCAGTAATGAACAACTTTTTGGTAAGATGCCGCACATGCATCGACGAGCAGGGGGGGCATTTAAATTCCATTATTTTTAAAACTAATTAAGCTGTATTTAATAAAATTTAATGAGCTTTAACATGAATAAAAGCAAAATGAATTCCATACACTGAAAAAAAAATTATTTGAGTTTCTTAATGTAGCAAAATTCATCAGCCACCCTGTATGTCGGTGCGGTATCTACTGTGGTTCATTATATGTAGAACATACTGTATGTTTACTTCTACTTTGCTCTGTCTACTTGGTCCTTTTTCAATAAAACTTGCGTGTACCTTTGATCGTAGAAGTTTTCGCTTTTATATAATAGCGTCTCTCATTGTAGTTTCTGTTTCAATATTCCTATTGTACTATAACCAACCGAGAGAGAGAAAATTTTATTACTCTTCGGTACCTACATTCCGTTGTATGATAGTACCTGCTGAGAGCGAGGCTAGAGCTAAAGGCTCTACCGAGTGTGGTTTCGAACGCTTTGATGCGACTGCATAGTGAAAACTCTCGGAGTGTAAGAAACAAAATGATATGAAACAATCTAGTAGTCCATGAGAAAGTCTTGGAATTGCGTCAGCTTTTTCATTACTTAGAAAAACGTGAAAGCCAGCTGAGCGTTCGAGAACTTACTACGTATATCAGCCAATTTTATTAAATAATGTCGTGCAAAGAAAATTCCAACTATAAAGGAAATGTACGAGAAGAAGATGAATCTTCCCCGACATCAGAAGTGGGATGGATCCCGCCCGAAGAAACCCCAAACGAGTGTTGGCGAGCGCTTCTGGAGTGGCAAAATCAAAATTTCCTGGAATTAATAAGAGCAATGCATAAACCTATTGCCATGGAACCAAAAGTTATCTCGTTGCCGAAGTTTAATCCAGATTGTACTGGCGCTGACCCAATTTCGTGGTGCACAACAGTCGACATGATTTTAACCGAAAAATAATTAGTGGGTAGCGCACTTATCATATCCTTAAGTAAGTCTTAGAAGGAAGCGCTTCGCAGTGGTTGTCACAAGTTTGCTTTCCTGGCATAATGTGGCGTCAATTTAAATACTTGTTCGTGCAGCGTTTTGTGGGTGCTGAGACTTCAGCGGCCGCATTGATACACATTTTGAATGGACGACCTAGTGATGGTGAGTGCCTTTCTTTGTATGGGAGTCGCCTGCTAACTTCCCTTGTGTCAAGATGGAAGTCAATGAATACTGAGGAGATTGCCGTGTCTGTCGTTCTTGCGCATTCGGCAAAGTTCGATAACAGACTACAGCGTTTGCTTTTCACAACGGACATAAAAACAAGAAACGAACTTCAACAAACCCTTAAAGCTTTTGCCTTCGGAAAGCGAAAAGAGTCGTCTTCATTTGTTGGTTCTACGTACGCTGAACACAAGAAATCAAGATTATCAACAGTTGTAAAATGTCATTTCTGTGGTAAAACGGGCCACAAAATTGCGGATTGCCGTTTAAAAAGAAATAAAGGAAACCACACTTCAAGAGGTTATCAGTTGCAGAGCAGTTCATCGCAGGAAAGAAATCGGTCAACGCTTACATGCTTCAAATGTGGTGAGGCTGGTCATGTAGCAACTGTGTGTCCAAAGGGTAGCAGCACATCTTCGAGTGGCAATAAGGAAAACTCGTACGAGAAGAGGGTGAACTTATGTACAGTTGCTGAGCCAAAAGGTATCCTGCTGCAGTCTGGTGAGTCGTATCCATTTTATTTTGACTCTGGGGCTGAATGTTCACTTTTAAAAGAGTCTGTATCAAAAAAATTTTTGGGTAAAAGAATTAATAATAATGTTGTATTGAAAGGCATAATGCTGTATGTAGCACATTACAGATTTTATCTGATGTCGTAATTTGTGGGCATGCCTTAGAAGTTTTACTTCATGTAGTTTTAGATTGTCACTTAACGTACGATGTAATAATCGGTCGCGAAATTCTGAGCCAAGGGTTTGGAGTTACCATGTCGATTAATAGCTTTCATATTTTTATTTCCAAAATCGTAAATGAGTGTTCGGTATTGGCAAGTTACAAAGATTTCATAAATAACGACACAGAGCTAAATGAGTCTGATAAAAAGTGTTTGTTGCAAATTTTAAAAGAATATTCAAATCATTTTATTGATGGAATTCCGCGAACTCGCGCTAATACTGGCGCTAAAACTGTACAAAAGGCGACCTTATAGGCTAAGCTCTGAAGAAAAAGCACTTGTTCGAAATAAAATAGGTGAGCTTATGAAGTGTAATATTATAAGGCCAAGCTGTTCACCTTTCGCAAGCCCGATGCTTCTCGTCAAGAAAAAGAATGGTACCGATCGTCTTTGCGTCGACTACCGCGAACTGAATACGAATACTGTCTCTGACAAATATCCGCTACCACTTATTTCGGATCAGATAGCTAGATTACGGGGGGCAAACTATTTTTGTTGCCTTGATATGGCAAGTGGGTTTCATCAAATTTTATTTATTTAACAAATTTTAGACTTTTTTGCGACCTTTTTGACTATATATAATCATTTGTTGTTGAAGCTGGCTCTAGGTCAGTTGCATTAAAAAACACGCTGTTTTAGTTTTTTACCTCCAATATATTTCGATTTCCAACGGAAATCATCATCAGGGACTACAACAAAAATGTAATATTTATTTAACACTAGTTTACACAGATAGGTATAAAAGTATACATATGTACATGTAAACAAAGATAATTACTATAAACATACATACATTACTTCAGCTGTTGTATGCACAGCAACTGGTCAGTTCGGCATGCTGTTGTGAACTGATTTGCGCGAGTCAAGCAGATGTCGGTAAAGGTGTGCAATGGCTTCCGAATCTTGCTTATAATTCAGTCTCTTATTCTCGTTCGTGTCTATTATGTGGAGCATCTCTAAAGTAAAACGTTTGTTGTAATGTCGTTCTTGCTGTAGTATGCTCACAGCGTCAAAGTCAGGTTTATGTCCGCTCTCCGCACAGTGGGCCGCAAGTGCTGTTTTATATGTGATATTAGATTTTTGACATTTTATATCCGATCGGTGTCCAGCTATTCTAGTTTTAAGCTTATTTTTCGTTGTTCCAACATATTCTTTGTTGCATTCGTTATCTACGTCTCCTGCACATGGTATTTTATATATAATATTATTTTTGTCCATCATTTCCACTTTGCTTTTCATGTTTTTGAAAAATATATTATTAGTGTACGTCGGTTTATGTGCTAATCCAATTATTTCTTTGTCGTAAATATTAGAACATTGTAATCTTTCGGAAAAGCCCGGTATATATACAATTGATTTGTATATAAGTGGTTTTTTGCCTTTAGTTTTCGATTTGGTACCGTTTTCATGTGTATTAATCAGCCTATAAATCACCCCGGATGGAAAATCATTCATCTTCAGGATGTGTTTTATACGTTTTTTGTTCTCAGCGTGGAACATTTCGTCGCTAGTATCTAGAACTCTACTGATGAAGTTTTTCGCCGTGTTGAAAATCATGTTCCATAAAAATGGAAATAGTGACATTTTGTATATGTGAGAATAGATATTTTAAATATGAGGAACAAATGTATACGCAGTTGAAGGGACTTCCAATGGGATCTCCAGCATCACCTATTGTCGCCGACATTGTAATGGAAGAAATTTTAAGAAAAGCAACGGCAAACACTAGACTACTTAGTAAATACGTAGATGATGTGTTTGCGATAGTGAAAGAGGATAAACTGAATGAAACTTTAGACCTGCTTAACTCCTATCATAAAAACATCCAATTCACGATGGAGTTGGAAAACAATGACAAATTACCCTTTTTAGACTCTTTAGTATGTAAAATTGACAACAAAATCAAGCTAGATTGGTATCAAAAGCCTACATCTTCAGGACGTATCATTAACTATCTTTCAAAACACCCCAAAAACATGATTTTCAACACGGCGAAAAACTTCATCAGTAGAGTTCTAGATACTAGCGACGAAATGTTCCACGCTGAGAACAAAAAACGTATAAAACACATCCTGAAGATGAATGATTTTCCATCCGGGGTGATTTATAGGCTGATTAATACACATGAAAACGGTACCAAATCGAAAACTAAAGGCAAAAAACCACTTATATACAAATCAATTGTATATATACCGGGCTTTTCCGAAAGATTACAATGTTCTAATATTTACGACAAAGAAATAATTGGATTAGCACATAAACCGACGTACACTAATAATATATTTTTCAAAAACATGAAAAGCAAAGTGGAAATGATGGACAAAAATAATATTATATATAAAATACCATGTGCAGGAGACGTAGATAACGAATGCAACAAAGAATATGTTGGAACAACGAAAAATAAGCTTAAAACTAGAATAGCTGGACACCGATCGGATATAAAATGTCAAAAATCTAATATCACATATAAAACAGCACTTGCGGCCCACTGTGCGGAGAGCGGACATAAACCTGACTTTGACGCTGTGAGCATACTACAGCAAGAACGACATTACAACAAACGTTTTACTTTAGAGATGCTCCACATAATAGACACGAACGAGAATAAGAGACTGAATTATAAGCAAGATTCGGAAGCCATTGCACACCTTTACCGACATCTGCTTGACTCGCGCAAATCAGTTCACAACAGCATGCCGAACTGACCAGTTGCTGTGCATACAACAGCTGAAGTAATGTATGTATGTTTATAGTAATTATCTTTGTTTACATGTACATATGTATACTTTTATACCTATCTGTGTAAACTAGTGTTAAATAAATATTACATTTTTGTTGTAGTCCCTGATGATGATTTCCGTTGGAAATCGAAATATATTGGAGGTAAAAAACTAAAACAGCGTGTTTTTTAATGCAACTGACCTAGAGCCAGCTTCAACAACAAATGATTTATTTATTTAATTTAATTTATTTATTTAAGAAAAAATAGTCAAGATTACAATGTGTGTACTTACAGACTACTTGAAAATGTAATTAAAAATAGAGACCTTAGCAATACTATCAAAAACTTACGACGCTCAACAAAGATTTGAAGGCAGTCTTAGGCAAAGAAAAGTCAATGGATAAAGAATTTGAAATAGTATGGAGCTCCTTCAATGCTCTAAAGATAGGAGCGTTAGAGGCATAGAGGGTCCGGGCGCAATCAGTATAAAACATATCCCAATTACGAAGTAATCTAGGGGGGATGTGGAGACAAATATTCTCGAGTAGACGTGGAGAATCAATGATACCGTTTATAATGTCATAGACAAAAGTAAGAGAGATAATGGTTCTCCTACTTTGTAGTGGTTGGAGACTAATGAGTGCACATCTGGCATTGTAAGAGGGAATCGGCGCAGAAAAGTTCAAAGACCTCAAGCCAAACCATAAAAAGATTTTTTGGACGCGCTCCAGCCTTTTGATATGGCAGTCGTGATAAGGTCTCGAAATAAAACAAGCATATTCCAGCTTAGAGCGTACAAGAGACGTAAACAGCAACTTAAGAGTATAGGGGTCTGTAAAGTCAGAGCTAAAACGCCGAATGAAAGCCAAAACCGAGTAGGATTTAGCAATTACAGAGGTTATATGAGTGGTAAACGAAAAATGCGAGTCGAAAACAACGCCTAAGTCAGAAATCTCAGTACGTGTAGATAGGCGAGAGAGCTGTCAACAACAACTACACATTTGCGTGAGTGAAGGTAGGACTTAATCCAAAACAAAAATATAGAGTGAAAGCCCAGTCTGGCTAGTTTGGAAATCAGGATTGGATGACTAACTTTGTCAAACGCTTTGGAGAAATCCGTATAAACCGTATCGACTTGAGAACGGTTATTGAAGGCTGCAAGGCAAAATTCAGAGAAAATTGCTAAGTTTGAGACCGTGGATCTACCAGGCATGAAGCCATGCTGACTATCACTAATTAACTGCTTGACGGCAAAACGAATTTTTTGTTTTACAACACACTCAAACAGTTTAGAGATAGTAGACAATTTAGCAATTGGTCTGTAGTTGGCAACATTGTTTTTATTGCCACTTTTAAAAATTGGAGATATGAATGTTAGCTTCCATGCATCAATGAACTCACCACACTCGAGAGATTTATTAAAGATTAAAAGAAGCGGGGTGGCTAAAACCAGACACTTTTTGAATAGATAAGACGATAAGCCGTCAAGATCTGTCTGGGAAGACGACTTTAGGTTCCGAATTCCATCCACAATGTCATCCAGAGAAAGAGAAAGAGCTCCAAAGTTGATGGGAGAGTCCTCTATTGAAGAGGACTCAGGAACACTAACCGGCTGAGTATCAAAATTGGAGTGAAAAAAATCCGCGAAGAGATTAGCCGACTCCGTAGGTGAAGAGGTATGATGCCCATTATAAAAAACCGACGAGGGAATACTCGAGGTTGCTTTCTTGGATTTAACATAATTCCAGAAAGCTTTAGGATTATCTGTAATACAAGATTCAAAGTTACGAGCAAAATTACAGCGCAACCTCTTACTCAACGCCTTAAATTTCTTGTTGAAACGAATATACTTACGTTTGTAAACCAAAGACTGTGTGGTCTTGAATTTTTTAAAAAATCTATTTCTCAAATTCTTTAGCCGCTTGAGCCCAGGAGTATACCATGGGATTTTATAACATTTATTTTTTTTCCGCGGAATATTACTACTACAGATTTCATTGATAAGGCCTTTGAAGGTATTAAAACAATGTGTGAGATCATTTCCAGAAAACAGAGCTTCCCAGTCAATCAAAGAAACTTCTTGAGAAATTAAATCAAAGTTCGCATGTCTAAATAAAAAACTTGGAGCAGCATTATCAGAAACAATACTGTCAAAGTTATAAAATTCAACATCCAAAACAAGCGGAATATGGTGAATACCGGAACACGACAGTGGACCCAGACATACAGTTAGGGAGTAATTAAAATTATCGTTAACAAATATGAGATCAAGTGTTCTTGATAGCTGATTTCTGAAGCTGTTTATCTGGAAAAGATTCACACTTAAGAGATTATCGGTGAAGTAAATTTCAGAGGAAGTAGTTACATTTTTAGGAAGTAGAGCAAAGTTGTTATCGACATACGACCAATCGATATTTGGTAAGTTAAAGTCACCTAATATACAAAAGTTGCTATCATCCTGAGTATGTAATAAACTAACAATATTGTCAACATGCGATTTATATACGGAATCCGAACTAGACGGAGGAATATACGACGCGCACACAAACAATTTGGAACTGCCTTGAACAGAGACGCAAAGCTGGTCGTTAAGCGAATCCATATCAGACAGGTCGACAAGCGAAGACCGAAAATGACGGCGCACGGCAATTAAGACTCCACCACCTCTAGAAAGTCCAGTTTTGCAGTAATCACGATCTTTCCGATAGACATTATAAAAGTTGGGATCAACGAATTCACCATCCAAAAAATTAGAATTGAGCCATGTTTCAATAATAACAAATATATCGTATTCCAAATGCGAGCTCATATCAAAAAGCAAATTGGACTTAGTCCTAAGGCCAGAGACATTTTGAAAATAAATTCTGACATGCCTAGAAAAATGTTTGTCTGGCACTGTTGATTGCTAAACATCGCCACCGCCACCTTGACCAACCTTAGGACGGTTTTTGAAAGGCTTGATTTTAACATCTGCCGGCCAGAGCTTGGGATCTAAAACTTTTTCCACTAGTGCAGGCGATACACCAAGCTTGAAGTTTAATCGTCTCAGATCTTTGATATCCGCGTCCTTTTTGACCAGAGGAAAACAAGTGATATGTTGAACGCTAATGTTAGTGTTTTTAGAAAGAAAAGCAATAAGATCATCCGCAGTGACACTTGGTTTGAAGGAGGATAGATGATACCATTTCCTAGAGCTAACAACTTCAAGTTCCGTGTTGTCACTAACGCCGATTATCAAATTGGAGGAGCGGGTCCTGCTTTGATGATTAACCCTTAAGGGAACTTTAGGGGAGATTATGGTTTCATGATTGCCTCCAGTATGCAAAGGTTCATCTTGCTTTTTGTCTTGCTTTTTATCTTGCTTTTTATTTTTGCGACCTTTACGCTGAACCTTGGTCCACTGACCAGACGAAGGCAAGATTTTAGCAGCAGCCGACGACGAAGGCGTTTGCAAATCGGCACAAGGCTGAGTCACATTGTTATTAATAATATTTGAAGAAATCTGATTATTGCTAACAGCAGATGAAGCAGCAGCAGAGGAGATAGCAGAACTATTGTGTGGAGCAGCTGCAATAGCATATGACAGACGGCCAGTTTGCATTGTTGAAGTTTGTGTTGGCAAAGGCAACGAACAATTATTAATAGAACAAGCATCCTGATTCCATAGAGCGTACAGCATTCGTTACACCAGAGGGTCAGTACGAATACTTGACAATGCCATTTGGCTTAAAGAATGCACCGTCAGTATTCCAATGCGCTGTTATGGCAGCTTTAGGAGAACTTGCGCATTCCTTTGTCATCGTGTATATGGATGATGTCATGGTAGTTGCTAAAATAAAAATAGAAGCTCTCGAAAGATTGAAAGTAGTTTTAGATGCTCTCACCAAAGCAGGGTTTTCGTTTAATATAACAAAGTGTTCCTTTCTAAAGAACAGTGTTGAATATCTTGGTTACGAGATAAAGGCAGGAGAGATTCGACCCAATCCACGTTAGATCCAAGCGTTAACCGCTTTACCTTCGCCTCAATCTGTTGCACAGTTAAGGCAGTTCATAGGGTTGGCATCGTATTTCCGACAATTCATTCCCAAGTTTTCGCAAGTAATGAAACCACTATACTTGCTTACCTCTGCTAAGCATAGCTTTGTCTTCCGAACTGAAAATGAGCAGATACGACAGAAAATAATTTCAATTCTAACGAACAAACCGGTTTTAACTATATTTGACCCTCAATTTCCAATAGAGGTACATACTGATGCTAGTTCTGATGGTTATGGTGCAATCCTGTTGCACAAAATCGAAAATAAACCTCAAGTAGTTGAGTACTATAGCAAAAGAACCTCGCCAGCTGAATCCAAATATCATTCGTATGAATTGGAAACATTAGCAGTTGTTAATTCAATAAAGCATTTTCGCCACTATTTGCAAGGCAGGAAATTTATAGTATTCACAGACTGCAATTCATTAAAGGCTTCACGGAATAAAATTGATTTAACTCCCAGAGTGCACCGTTGGTGGGCCTATTTGCAATCATTTGACTTTGACGTACAGTATAGGGAAGGAAAACGTATGGCTCACGTAGACTTCCTCTCCCGTAACCCATTACCATCTGATCAGCCTATTGTAAAAACTCCAGAAAAGCGTATAAACTTAGCAGAAATTTCCGACAACTGGCTTCTTGCAGAACAACAAAGGGACCCAGAAATAATTTTTGTTGTTTCCAGGTTGTGTAATAATGAACTTGCCGAAGATGTGGCGAGATCATATGAGTTGCGTGCGGGAACCCTTTATCGGAAAATACAAATAAATGCCAAAACGCGATGCTTACCTGTAGTACCTAGAGCCTTTAGGTGGTCAGTGTTTAACCATGTGCACGAGTCTATTATGCACCTATCTCTCTCTATGGCGCGATATACAACAGGTATATCATCATAAACCTCCTAAGAGATTTTTGCGCCAAGCTTCTCTTCCAATTTGTGGTGTGCCGATTTGAATTTTCCCTACAAATTGGTGGGACCTACAGTTTTTTGCCGACTCCGAACGGCATCTACAAAGGAGACGAATTTTTGCTGAGAAGCCTGTCATGGCAGAAATACACTCGGAGAGTTTGCCAAACCACTGCCGAGGGGCGACCCCGTTTTGAAAAACTTTTTTCAAATCACTTTTGATGTTACCTGTACCAAGGCTCGAACCCTGGACCTTCGGTGTGGTAGGCCGGCAACACTACCTTCACACCACGGCGGCCGCCCTATTATGCACCTAGGTTGGGAGAAAACACTAAATAAAGTGTATGATTATTATTGGTTCGAAAATATGTCCAAATATGTTCACAAGTTTGTAGAGAACTGTATTACATGCAAATTGTCTAAGCCAGCGTCTGGTAAAATACAAGCAGAGCTTCATCCAATCCCCAAGGTTGGCATACCATCGCATACTATTTTATAGTTCAAATCGATGCCTTTACCAAGTTTGTCTACTTACACCACACTACGCATATTGATGCTGCAAACGGTATCAAGGCTCTGAGGTCGTCAATGTCTGTTTTTGGGGTACCTATGCGTGTTATTGCTGACCAGGGCAGATGTTTTGCAAGCAAGGACTTTCGTGACTATTGTTCTTTACAAAAAATAGAGTTACACGTAATAGCAACTGGTGAAAGTCACGCCAATGGACAAGTTGAGCGTGTCATGAGTACTTTGAAAAGTCTCCTGACCGCAGTCGAAACCAGTAAACGCTCTTGGCAAGATGCATTAGAAGAAATACAATTGGCTTTGAATTGCACGTCCAATCGTGTGACTAAGGCAAGTCCTTTAGAGTTGCTTATTGGAAAAGAGGCACGGCCGTTTGGTTTCATTCCAATTAGCAATGAGGAACAAAACGTAAACGTTTCTACTTTAAGAACTAAGGCTCTGGAAAATATTGATCGTAATGCTTGTTATGATAAATCTAGATTCGATAAGAACAAGGCCAAAATTGTAAAGCATAATGTCGGTGATTACGTTTTGCTAAAAAATGAAGAGCGACATCAGACGAAATTAGATCCTAAGTTCAGAGGTCCATTTTTAGTGGCAGAGGTATTAGATGGAGATAGATATGTTCTGAAATCATTGGCAAATGAAAGGGCATACAAGTATTATCACGAGCATTTAAGAAAAATGCCAGAAGGACAGGTTACCACAGAGTCGTCTGATGAACTTAGTACTGATGAAAGAGTTGATATGGAAAACGTTGAAGGAGACGTTCATGCAAAGTTAAGACCGTAGATCACACCACAGTCACTGTATTGCAAGCTCAAGTGCGAACACAATCGTTTGATCATGGCGAGTGGCGCAGTTGGTGTTGTGGCGGGGGTCCATTAGTACTGTAAATATGAATCATGCACGCTGTTATTTTGAGATGCATAAGAAGCATTAGCTGATAAATAATGTACGAAGTGAAGATTGTAAAAGGAACTTGTGGTAACTGTTGTTTGAACAAAGCCATGAAAAAAAAACAAAGAAAGATTACAGAAGATCATACCAGAAGTCTATACCCAGCCACTGAGATGGAAATCTGAAAAAAAAACAACAACAACACAAATTGAATGTCCTATATAAATAAGAATGATTTTGTTGTAATAAACTCCTAAACCATTCAAATTGTAACATTCAATCTTTCATTTCTTTTAGAGACACTCGAGGACGTGTGATAGTCAGGACGGCCGTGTCAGTGCGGTATCTACTGTGGTTCATTATATGTAGAACATACTGTATGTTTACTTCTACTTTGCTCTGTCTACTTGGTCCTTTTCAATAAAACTTGCGTGTATGTAATAGCGTCTCTCATTGTAGTTTCTGTTTCAATATTCCTATTGTACTATAACCAACCGAGAGAGAGAATATTTTATTACTCTTGGGGTACCTACATTCCATTGTATGATAGTACCTGCTGAGAGTGAGGCTAGAGCTAAAGGCTCTACCGAGTGTGGTCTCGAACGCTGTGATGCGACTGCATAGTGAAAACTCTCGGAGTGTAAGAAACAAAATGATATAAAACAATCTAGTAGTCCATGAGAAAGTCTTGGAATTGCTTCAGCTTTTTCATTACTTAGAAAAACGTGAAAGCCAGCTGAGCGTTCGAGAACTCACTACGCGTATCAGCCATTGTAAATAAATTTTATTAAATAATGTCGTGCAAAGAAAATTCCAACTATAAAGGAAATGTACGAGAAGAAGATGAATTTTCCCCGACATATATGTCTTGGAGTAAGCAATGTCACAAACACAACCATAGACACATACTGTTATTTTAGTTTTCGTCATTTTAAAATTAAAACTCCGTCTTAGACATAAAATGTATTTTAAGTTGACTACGACAGACATGGAATGATGTTTATTTTAGAATCATCTTTAAGTAGATAAAACTCTATTTTAATTTGACTATGACTACGGGCCTGTGATTTTGTATCTTCGGTAGAACTTTGCAACTCAGTGCTAAGTAAAATTTTGTTGGCTGAAGTAATTAAGCACTGATAGGGTATATTTCTCTATCTATCTCTATGGCGCGATATACAACAGGTATATCATCATAAACCTCCTAAGAGATTTTTGCGCCAAGCTTCTCTTCCAATTTGTGGTGTGCCGATTTGAATTTTCCCTACAAATTGGTGGGACCTACAGTTTTTTGCCGACTCCGAACGGCATCTACAAAGGAGACGAATTTTTGCTGAGAAGCCTGTCATGGCAGAAATACACTCGGAGAGTTTGCCAAACCACTGCCGAGGGGCGACCCCGTTTTGAAAAACTTTTTTCAAATCACTTTTGATGTTACCTGTACCAGGGCTCGAACCATGGACCTTCGGTGTGGTAGGCCGGCAACACTACCTTCACACCACGGCGGCCGCCGATAGGGTATATTTAGATCTTGTAAATTGGCTTCAGTCTTTCGCGTATGTTACATCTCATTTAGGCAGTTTTGCAACTGCAAATTTTTGAATTTTAAGACAAATAGTGAATCTATGAAAAAGTTTCCATCATGATCGGTTCTTTGAATACTTTTCCAAACCAACTGTGTAGTTCAGTCGTGATAGTTTTTTTTGTGCAAGTTTTCCGTACAATTTTTTATTATTTTTTTTTCAAAGGCTGTGCCATTCCTTTCAAGCCATTACTTGCATTTGTTTTCACTTAGTATCGATTTTGGCATTAGCTTAACAAAAAGTATCAAATGATTATAGTACAAATCTCAAATTCAAAATTTAGTGGCTTGGTATTTTGGGCTGGGCCTACTATTTCTTTCCTCATCTCTGACATTGCCTAAGCAAACAAAAATACAAAACAAATAATGCAAATAAGGAATTCACAAAAATTAGCTAACTTCCAAATGAAAAAGCAAATAATAAACTACCAAAAGCTAAAAGAAAATACACCGCTAAATAGTTCACAGCCAAACAAGCAACACACACAAAATTTCAGTGGATGTATTGTTTATGGCTAAAGCGCGTGTGCACAAGCAGGTAAAATTGAAAGTGAACAAATCAACAAAAGCGCATTGCTCAGCGTATCTATTGGATATATGGCTAACATTACAACAGCAAACGATCGTCGCTTTTAAGGCAAACCCATACGAACAAACAAATACACACGCACACATCTCAGATTGACTTGCGTCGTTTTTCGTCGAGGTGCGGGCACTCATGCTGTGCAAGTTGTCGACGCCGTCTATTTAACAAATCAGGTCCATACAACAAATGAAAGTTATGTAATATCTTCGGATGACCTTTATATCTGTATATGCCCCCTCTTATTTATCTCATCCGAAACTTCCTCTACCTGTGCAGGTGTTACTGGCAGTCTCCTCAGCCGTTCTTCCATTTCTTTTTATCAATAAGTTAAAACACATAAATGGTTTGGATTTTTCTATTTACTTGGATTTATTTGGCCTTCTACGAGGTGCATACATATGTACATACTACCACACTCGTAAAACATGGTGTATGACATCAACACGGATAACTCCAACTTAACTGCTCACAGAGTTTATGCCCTCCGTCGTTGGCTGTACGGATGTGAATTCGTAAGCAAATGGAAAAAATATTCATACGAAATATGGGCACATTTCCAAACAAAATCTATACTTAAAACCCCGTAATAAGTTTGGCATACATTTCTATTTCGGCAAAATGTATGTATGTGTGTATGTATGTAGGTACCCTGTGGGGAAGTCAGTAACTAGTGAGAATGATTTCTGGTTTAGAACTAGAGATAAAGGGGCTAATAAGAACTAGTTAGATAGTAACTAGATTTTCACTAGTTTGAAACCGGCAGTTGTGTAATCAATCAAATTTAATAAAGTTTAGATTCGTATTTGGAACATTTTTTTGTTCTTGAAACGTTCTTTGAGAAAGGTTCAAATTTGAAATCATAAAAAAAAATTTATCAGTTGGTAGGATTCCAACCGACGCGTCCCGTATCAGAGTCGAGTGCTCTACCCACTCAGCTACGGCGCACGCATCAATAGTCTGAGAAAAGGTTACATATGTATACATTATGATAGAATGGTTTAAAATGTAGGCTCAAATTATAAGCCGTGCATGCCGCAATGGTGTGGGGGTAGTGTTGCTGGACTATCATACCGAAGGTCCAAGGTTCAAGTCCTGGGAAAGGAAACATCAGAAGTGGTTTGAAAAAGTTTTTCTAAACGGGGGTCGCGACCGTAGTGAGTCATTGGCAAAAAGTCTCCGAGTGTAGTTCTACCATGGAATCCTTCTTCAATATTGTTTCTTAATTCTAATCTAACTACATCCAAACTGCAGAATTTGGAAATAGTTCAGAGCTAGAGCAATACTAGCAATAAACCAACTATATCCCAACTGTCGAATTTTTAACTAGTTCGAAACTGTCGAAAAGGTATTGCAGCGAGGGACAAATTCCACCGCCTAGGACATCGCCATGTTAAATTCGCCAGTTGATTAATGTGAAAGAGATTGAAGGCGAACTACTTGTGGTTCGAAACGCACTAGATGCGCACCAGTTCAGAACTAGAGATTTTCCCCACAGGGTATCTAATGTGGTATACTATATAGTAGCAGAGCTGGGCGATTAGGATATCGATTAAAATGCTTCTAAAACAATTTCTTTAGTTATGAAAAATGAGTTATTGGCCCTAACTTCAGATTTGTGTATGAAAATGACTTGTCCACTTTGAAAGGTATTAAATAAAATGTAATTCAAATTTTGCGCACTTGTCTAGGGTTATGACAATGCAATAATTTTCTAAGTTCATGGCCGTACCCATTTTGTACGATAAGGAGGAGGGGGAGAGCTTTACGTTTTTCAAAAAATTTAAATTTTGAATCATTTACATCTGTTTATAATTCACTCGAAACAAGTATTTTCAGTTTTTTTGTCAAACAGCGTCTCTAAAAATGTTTCCGATATTTAATCATTTTTACTGTAGAAGCTATTTCAACATTTTTTCGATGGCGGGATCGGTAAAGTCATTTGGAGCCGGTTTTCGTAACTATGAGATAGATATTCCTTCAAATTGATAAACAAATGCATAGGGCGGCCTTGGAAACACATAATACATACCCAGCATTATTCGCAGACTGTTCCTCAGTTCAGTGTTTTGATCGTGTTGGAGATGTTAGTTTTCGAAAAATATTGCTGTCCGGCACGCTTTAAAATTAATACCTGATTTGAGTAAAGCAAGCGTTCGTCGGTGTGTATAAGTAAAAAAAAGGTTAGGGGTTTTGAATATGCGCCAAGTAGACATACCGGTCGTAAGAGGCGGCTAAAATGGACAAAGGTAATGACGTGCAACCAAATGGTGAATCTATGGATATGATGCCTCTTACCTCTCATTACCCAACTTCTCCTCCAACATGACACTGGTCATACCAAATCGCTACCACGACAGTTAGGCAGTACCGCAAGGGTGTACCGGAGCGTACCAGGTTCACATCCGGCCAAGGGAGTGTTTTTGTCTTAACAACAACAAAACATAATAAAACAGAAGTTGATAGAAATTTAGAAAATATTTGTTGGTCTAGCCCTGGGTGAATTATTCGCACATCTGAATTCGGCAATAACATTATATATATTTTTTTATTTTACCGGATAGGTGCGACGAGCAGATAGACATGCTATGTGTATGAGTAAACTTGTGCTTGCAGGTTTTAAAGGATCCGAAAAACAAGTCATGCGAAAAAGCACTCAACTCAATTCTGGTTCTTTATTGGTTTCAATATTAGCTATGGCAATTTTTTAGATATAAAAATCCCGGGATTTCGGTATCTGATTTTATGGTCCTAGGATGACAGGACCTCGCAATTCTCTAACAGTTTTGGAGATAAGAAAGTGAAGAAATTCTTAGAGAAACTGTTTGACCTAAAAATATATAACAAATAAAGGTTTTTTTCAATTTTTACTTAAAACTATTTCAATAATATAAAAAACAAAATTAAATAGCCACATAGAAAATTTATTTTCGTAAGTTTTGTATTTTTGAAACAAAAATTTTCAAATTGTGTTTATCAGCCCGATAACTTTAAAATTTGTAGAAAACGTCACTTTTGTTAAGTTTGAAATTCGTGGTCAATCAGTTTATGGTGAAGCATATGGTAGATTAAATTGAAAAAATTAAATATTGAATAAATAAATAGAAAAATTTCGATAGTGGGTGTAGTATTCCAAGTTTCTTGCTTATTGCTAGATGGCTCAAGTTACTTGAAATACCACAATCATCACGTCGACAAAAAAAGTAAAGCAATTTGGTATTTGTTTTATTTTGTTTTGTTGTTTTTCCGACAGGGTGAATGATTGATGTATATTGGAACGATTTTTCGTCATCCCTTGTCAAATTTGGTTTTGAGACAAACCGGTTTCGGCGTTGTGCCATCATCAGTGTCGATTTTCGTTCTGATCTGTTGTGGTCGTTTGTCTTGTATTTATAGTAGGTAGCAGGTAACGTCAGCATGGCTGTCTGTTTGTGTACGTGTGTGCATGTGTTGTGCGTGTACATTCAGAAACGGGGGTGGTTTGCATCGATCGGTTCTTTTGTGGTTGACTGAGGCAGGTAAAAGTTGGTGATTTTTGTTGTTTGACCTTTTTTGCTTGTTTGTTGTTTTTGATCTTTTGCTGTTTTGTGCTTATTTGTCGGTGCGTGTGTGTCTGTTGTACCTGAGTGGTTGCTTTGTTTTTTGTAAACCAATTTTAAAGGTTCGAATATTGTGTCGGAAACAGTGTTTGTCTGTTCGTTTATTATTCTACCGTCGAATGTTTTTTGTTTGTAGATTTCCATGTTTTCGAGTACGTTCAGACGTCTGCCTTTTGCTTGTACATGTAGGACCTTGACTGTTTTTTTGATGTTTCCGGGGGGCATTTATTCTCCGCCATGTGATTCGCAAAGTTGGACTCTGGTATGATGGTTGGATTCCGTATCTTTTTGTTCTAATCTCTAATGTGTTCTCTGAACCTCGTTCTTACTTGTCGTCCGGTTTGTCCTATGTAACTGTGCTGGCATTCACAAGTGAGCTTGTATACACCATGGCTGCTAAATGGATCTTCTGAGTTAGTTTTGGTTCTTAGCTTCCGTCCTAAATTGTTCGATGTTTTGAACGCTTTTTGATATTTTATTATGATGTTAATCCTGGCACAACAGTTTTAAATCAAATGATTTTATAGTACCAGTCACGTATGATACCGATAAATTTTCTTATAACTAGAAAGGAAATATAAGAGAGTGCACCACACTTTACCTACACACTCGGAGAGTTTGCCAAACCACTGCCGAGGGGCGACCCCGTTTTGAAAAACTTTTCAAATCACTTTTGATGTTACCTGTACCAGGGCTCGAACCATGGACCTTCGTTGTGGTAGGCCGGCAACACTACCTCCACACCACGGCGGCCGCCATAATAATACGATCAGTGGGACAAAAAATATCTAGTCGATCATCAGCAGCATAAATATGGGCATTAAAAGAGTCCGTAATTTGAGCTTTTTTTTTGGAGTGTTATTTAGTAAACATCAAAAAACCCACTTTTTTATGAAGATTCACGGAGCCTTGGCAGAAGAAATGAATATTGTAGAGCGGATAAACGGCAAGGCTCAGTTATATGAACGATTTAGAGCGTTTTCTGATCCGTTTTGTTGTACGCGTAAAGAGAGCTGTGAGAATATAAACGTTGAAGATCGGATTGAAGTTTTTTTATTTTACCCAACGGAACGCAGAGTCTTCTTTTTGTGAATGTTTATCAATAGTCGAAAGTTGGAAGCCAGAAGTGCATTTAAAGTAAAACAAAGTATTTTACAGAAACCACATAGTAAAACTTTCAAAGTTAACACAAAGTTTTGATGACAATTTTTAAAAGTTTGAAAAACTTTCCTGAACTTTGTGTAAACTCGTTTATACAAGGTGGCGCAAAAGTGAGCTTCCGATGTTCAGCATATCGGTTGTGGCACGTGCAGTGTGTGCTGTTGCACCGTCTTGTTGGAACCACATGTTTTCCAATCCCAATTCATCAAGTTGCGGCAAAAAGAACTCGTTGATCATTGCTCTGTAGCGCTCACCATTCACAGTAACCGTTTGGCCCCGACCGATTATTGGTCAAATAAATAGTCAGCAATATTCCGCGTTCTGGAGCAGTGGAGCGTAACATTGTTTATTAACGTGTATTTCGCATGTGTTTACTACACAAATGTCAAAACAGCACTGACTTTAGGGGCCAATCGCAAAATTTATAGCATTTTCTGATAGGAGGATTACTTTTGCGCCACCTTGTAGTTATGGTACTTTGTGAATTTTATTTATGTGGTTTCTGTAAAAGATTTTGCTTTATTTTAAATGGAAATTATTAAAAACACAAAGAAATATATTTTACGAGTAAAACTACTTCCAATTTTGTGTCTATTATTTCTGCCACCACTGTATGTATATTCTGTATAGCATTTAAATGAAAAGAATATAATTTTTTATTGTATGCATTGATAAGTTCTAAATAAAAAATATATACGCTTAGTTGTACCTATATATTTAGTTATACAAATATTTTTACATAAAGTTTGTTTTCAATAAAGAACTAATAGAATTACATATATTTTCAATATTGAGTAAATAATACTGTATAAACCATTAAAAAGTGAACTTTCTTCTGATTGGTTAAATACAGATATGAGTCTTAAAAACCTATACTTAACAAAAGAGTAAAAAAAAGAAAAAATGTGCCTGAAATGAGGCTTCAAAAACCATCAGATTGGAGGAAAAAATGTGCCTAAAAAGACTCAAAAAAGGGTCAGAAAAAGCTTTAGCAAAACCATAAATAAAAAGCTCCGAAAAGGTCCAAAAAGGCTCCGAAGTTCATTTAAAAAGAGTCTAAAACGCTCCAAATTCATGGGATTCGGACTCATTGGCTCTTTTTTGGGGTGCCCGCGTAGAACGATTTTTCGCTCCATTTTGGATACGAAAAGAGAAAGGGTATTTTTTCCTACTTTTGGTTAGGTGGGAATGTTCAAGGATATTAGGAAGGTCCATCACATACAAAACAGTCATTGACACAAAAAAATTCAAGAGGACTGACAACACGCTCACAATAATTATGATGAGCCGAGTATCCCGGGATTGTGAGGTATAAAAAACGGGATTTTCGCACCTTCTTTAAAGAAGTAAGAACATGTTTAAAAGGATGCCTACATACTCATATCAGCAACTAACAAAACACATTTTTCCATATACAGGTAAGGTAGCTAAGTGCGGTCGCAACCGAACATTATATACTCAACTGTGAGCCTCAGTAACAAAGTTAGAGTTTTTTTTCTTTAAGTGCAATATATTCTGAAATGTGTTAGCGGTAATCAAAAGAGACAAGTATATTACGCTTGGTTATTATATGCTTGGCCAAGACGAGTGGCGCCACTCCCATTTTCGATGAAGTATGTTTCTGCATGCAACTAAACTTTGGAAGTAGATAAGAATTGATATCAAGTTTAGCAGAGATATTGACTATTATTCGACTCTCATCCATTTAAAAATCTATTACATAAAAGTGCACGCGCTTCATTAATTTCGACCATTTTTCTTCGGCACATTCCTTGTAAAAAAGGTAGTATGTGTGCCGAATTTTTATGGATATATTGCATGGTTTTCGGATGATGGTTAATAGTATCTGTAAAATTGACTTAATCAAAATTGGGTGGTGCCATTTAAAAAAAATGTCCAAAAAAAATTTCCTATGCCACAATTTGAATCTACACACCAAGTTGTGTCATGATACGGGTATTCGCACTGAATATTGACTCCCACCACTAATTAACACAACAGAGATAGCGATGATTACACACTTCCATGCAAGAAGGATAAAGAGAGATAACACGTGTGTTTAAGAATACGAGGCAAATAGGAGATGGCGATACACCGACTCTTCGAGAGCACGAAGAGCGAACAACCAGGAAACTTCTAGGTGAGAAAGGTAGCACCCTGTCGGACCATAAAAGGCAGAAACCAAGCAGGGAGTGGTTTTGTCGATACAAACAACATCAGTTTATTTTTAAATGTTGTACAGTGAACTTACTTTGGAGTTACCTCACTCTTAATTTGTATAGCGGTTATTGCTAGCATATAAGGCTAGTCGTTTGTAGCTTTCGACCGCAATGGGAAATAATGGAGGAATCATCGAATTCGTCACAATATATAAAAAGTAGGCTGGGCGTGGCTATTGTCAATTTAACCCATTTCTAACAGCGATGAGTGCCAATAAGATATCTCAAAAATTCGCCAAGTTATCGTGTCTTCTTACTTTATTTTCTTAATACGCGCTTAACCATTAACACGATATTGGCCATCTAACAAAGCACTAAAGTAATTTCTTCTTCTCGCCCACTGGCTCCCATTGGAAACTTCAAGGTATCTCAAATCGTGCTCACGGCCTAGCCAGCGGAATGTCTGCGTAAAGCTCATGCAGCTCATCGTTAAATGTTCAGCTGAGTATAATAAAAAATATCGTTTCTTTACGTGTACTCCAACCCATATCTGTAGCTATCAAAACCACTCAAAGATTGCACTAAGCAGTTAATGACCACTACCAGCAGTCCCAAAAGTATTTAAACCCAGGTATCTTATTACTTTAAACGAGCTATTCTTGTATATTTGTATATCCAGACTATTTCAAAAACGGCTCAACCGATTTGGATGAAATTTGGTATGTAGATAGTGTACCACATTCTAAGAATTTTTACGTGGGTGTTGCCACATAGATTATTTTTTTGGGGTTGCCACCTATCTCAATTTTTTTTATATGAAATAAAATATGCCAATATGGGTATCAAAAGAAAGGGGGTTTCCTACGTTTTGAAAAAAAAAAAACATTTCTAAGTAGGATTGCCACTTATTGTTGCCATTTGAGCTTATTATATCTTTGAACTTTTAACGAGCTATTCCTATAATATTTGTATATTCGAATATCTGGCAAATGGCTTAACCGATTTGGAAGAAATTTCTATCTAGGTGTTGCCTTATAGGAGTTTTTACGGAGATTTTTTTAAAAGAAATGAAATATGCCAATATGGGTATCAAACGAAAGGTATTTTCATTCGTATTTCAAAAAAAATATTTTTAAGTGGGGTTGCCACTTATGAGGTTTTTATATACATTTTTTGTTTAGGGTAACTACTTAACAACCATCTCGAAAACCGCTCAACCGATTTCGATGAAATTTGGTATGTAGATAGTGTACCACATTTTAAGAATTTTTACGTTTGTGTTGCCACCTAGGTTATTTTTTTGTGGTTGCCACCTATCTCAATTTTTTTTATATGAAATAAAATATGCCAATATGGGTATCAAAAGAAAGGGGGTTCCTACGTTTTGAAAAAAAAAAACATTTCTAAGTAGGATTGCCACTTATTGTTGCCATTTGAGCTTATTATATCTTTGAACTTTTAACGAGCTATTCCTATAATATTTGTATATTCGAATATCTGGCAAATGGCTTAACCGATTTGGAAGAAATTTCTATCTAGGTGTTGCCTTATAGGAGTTTTTACGGAGATTTTTTTAAAAGAAATGAAATATGCCAATATGGGTATCAAACGAAAGGTATTTTCATTCGTATTTCAAAAAAAATATTTTTAAGTGGGGTTGCCACTTATGAGGTTTTTATATACATTTTTTGTTTAGGGTAACTACTTAACAACCATCTCGAAAACCGCTCAACCGATTTCGATGAAATTTGGTATGTAGATAGTGTACCACATTCTAAGAATTTTTACGTTTGTGTTGCCACCTAGGTTATTTTTTTGTGGTTGCCACCTATCTCAATTTTTTTTATATGAAATAAAATATGCCAATATGGGTATCAAAAGAAAGGGGGTTTCCTACGTTTTGAAAAAAAAAACATTTCTAAGTAGGATTGCCACTTATTGTTGCCATTTGAGCTTATTATATCTTTGAACTTTTAACGAGCTATTCCTATAATATTTGTATATTCGAATATCTGGCAAATGGCTTAACCGATTTGGAAGAAACTTCTATCTAGGTGTTGCCTTATAGGAGTTTTTACGGAGATTTTTTTAAAAGAAATGAAATATGCCAATATGGGTATCAAACGAAAGGTATTTTCTTGCGTATTGAAAAAAAAAATATTTCTAAGTTGCCACTTTTGTTCGACAAGAAAAATCCGGCAAAGAAGTTTATATACCGAGAATCGCATTCATCCAAGAAGTCGCTAAGATGCAACTTCCAGTAAGGCCAACATTTGCCATGACTGCGCATAAAGATCAGGGAGAAACTTTTGAGTTTGTTGATCGATGGTCACGCATGGTATGTTATATGTGGCGTTTCAAGAGTTAAGTGACCAAATACATTTAAAGTAATGTTTTCGGAAAAAAGAAACGTACTCGGAACATGGTATGGAAGGAAGTGTTGCAATAGATTTCATATGTATAGAATATAAAAAGTTTCTATCATTAAAAATAAAGAAGAAATCACAGAATGTTGACCGATGTATGGAGCTCTAACGCACAAATATACCCATGTGACCCTAATCTTTCTCGATTATTTGATAACAATCGACAGCTGCTAATCATACAATTCAGCAAGGAATCTTGTAAAGACTTGTCGAAAATTTGTTTGAGCAGCCACCAAGAAGTAATTATGTGTATTCAAACTTTGTTACTAATAAAAAATTTTAAACATATTTTTATTATTAAGATATGTCTTTAGAAAGCTTCACTGCTGGTAAGTAAAACTATTCATACAAACAACGAGATTATCTTTAATGATGATTATCTAAATAAGCTAAATGGCAACCTATGAAAATGCCCTACGTGTAATAAGCGCAGCAACAGCAAGTTCAATGCGAGCCTTAACGGCGAAGGTAATATCACCTGTCAATATAAATGTTGTGTTGAAAGTGGGATTTCTATTAATTTTCTCGCGTTAACCTCATATTCCTATCTAGCGGTAATACATATGTGGTCAAAAAACAAAATATTTTCATCAGACAAATACATTTTAAAGTTTATATGAGAAAATAACCAAAAGACTAAGATATCGTTTCGGGAAGACAAAATATCTTAATTCATAACTATTAATTCCAACTATCCTTGCCTAAGCCCGACCAAAGATTCCGTTGAGTCATATCGGGCCAGACTTTTATATCCGTGGCCTTGTGCAATAAGTCACAGTCGACTAACTCGGGTTGATCATAATATTAAATTTTGCAAGAACCGACTAGTTTTCGCAAAGTTAACTGCTATTTATGAAGAGTAAGCCGCTTTTATTAAAAATAATAATTCTAGATGATGCAGAATATAAATTATTTACACTACGTGAAACTTGACAGAGCTTGTTTTTATGCCATTTAATTCCATTAAGAATATGTTTTGATTTTTGAATTTTTGACAAATTTTCAATGTAAAATCGTGACATCGTGCTAACCTGTTTTTGTAGGGAATTTTGTTATTACTAAGCCTTGATGCACCGTTAGTAAGATATATTGTACTTGACCCTTCAGCCTATTACTCTACAAACCATCACATGAACTATGGTCCCTATCATTCGTTCGCAAAAGAATTGTAGCCGGCTTCTCATCGCCCAGTTCGGATTTCTGTATCTGATAGAATTAGCGTACTTAGATGATAACGCTGAAATTTAGGCCGATGTTCTATTCCAATTTGTAGTATGCTGCTCTTTATTTTTTCCTACAAATTGGTGGGACCTAAATTTTTTTGTCAACGCCGAACAGCACCTTCCAAGTCAGGTGAATTGCTCCTCAGACGCGCTTTCCTGACATAAATACATCGGAAGGGTTTCCCAACACTGCCGAGTGGCGACCCGGTTGTGAGAACGCTTTTTCCAAATATTTTGATGTTACCTGTCTCGTTACTTGGACCTGGGACCTTCGGTTGATGTTGTTGTTTGTAACGAGAAAAACACTTCCCACAGGTTATGGTAGCAATTTGGTTTGGCCAGTGCAACCTTCTAGGTCATGTCACCCCTCCTTCCTTAAAGAAGGAGAAGATGGGTAATGGGAAGGGAGAGGCATCATATCCGTAGATCAACCATCGAGTTGCACGTCATTAGCTTTGTGCATTTTAGTCGCTTCTTACGACCGGTATGCCTATCTCGGGCATATTCTGAACGCCTAACCCGATGAGGTGTGGGACCTTCGGTGTGGTAGGGCGGGACACTACCACCACGGGGTTCTTAGGTTCACTTTGTCTAAATTAGCGACTGTCTATGATACTATTTAAGGTCACAGAAAGGAAAATATTGATAACGGATCTTGTTTGGATAGGTAGCCTGCCAGATTACCCCTGCGGGTTAGGGGTTTAGAATATGCCCGAGGTAAGCTTACCTGTTGTAGGAGAGAGAGTGGTTATACTAAATCGCTCCCGTCGGGCACGTACCGCAAGTGAGTACCGGAGCATATAGGGTTCATATCCGGTAATGCCTGTCACTTTCGACTAAACTCCCGAAAACTTTGTTGGTGTCGTTAAAACAACAACAACATTATTATTTATTTGTGGGGAACCCATCCACCATGGATTTTACTCCCACATCAATAAGGACTACTATGTATTCAATAAAAACTTTTGAATTAGTTTAATGTAGATTAAAATACAACAACTTTTTTCAATTAGCTACATAAATATATGTATTTTTGTTGTTGACCTGTGTAAGATGTAACAGACGGAAAGAGGTAGGCATCTAAGTATTTTCATATATATGACGCATTGGAACTTTTTTTCCTGAGCCCAAAACTTAACTTTCGTCCATACAAACCGACCCACCCTAGCACGCATATTGGTAACTGGAAATATGACGAGACAATTGATGCTCCAAACTCATCGCAAAATAAGCAAATGCATCGTGCCATCGATTACAAAATAAGCAAATAAAACCAAGTTACGTGTTTTTTGGCCAACAAACGCTGCCATCGCATTGCAAGAGCAGCAGACGTGCCTGCACATACAAACATACTACAATAGGGTGGCTTCAAAGTATAAGGCAAACAATTTTTTATCTGTAAAATGTGAAAACAGCTTTAAAAGGAATTATCTAAGCTTGAGGGTTTGACAAACTTTTACTATTAGAATGTGAAAAATATGTATAGTTGGAATCCTCACTAAACATTTGCAGCATATCAGAAGATGATAGATGCTGACAAACAGTTCAACTTTCCACACCGAGCGGATGCAGAACCAAAATTTAAAAAGTAGAAACATTGTCGATGTGCTAAAGAGGTTGTAACTTCCAAACTGTCAGTGCAGTGGGATGAGAACTGCTTCCATATATGTTGAGAAGAATGATGTAGATGGATAGGGATTTTAGTTACTTGTGTGTGAAGAACACTTTAAGTGGGCTCCATTCCTTGAAGTTAGTAAACGGATTTCAAGGACAAAAGCTGTATTAGAAGCAGGTGAGCCTTGGGAAGCAGCTGAAAAGATTCAAGCAATATCTTTTGACCCGACGTAAATAAATACTGGCCGTCATAAAGGAACCTGCATTGTGCTAAAGCAATGACTAGGGGGAAATCTACTTTACTATATCTTTTAAGTACTTTTCAAAGAAGATTTTAATTTGAAAATGGGTACATCCACCGCACCTCAACTAGATAGACGAAAAGGAGTACAAAACAGTTTTAAAAGACAATACGTTTGGATAGTAATCCTGACCAGATTAGTAATCCAGACCAAATTAAAGTTTTCTTAATGACCAACTTAAAAATCGCTAGGGATGATTATAATGAATTCGTACAGCGATCTCTTCTATTTAACGTCACACTCACTCTTTTATGTTTCTGTAAGAAAGGAAATTTTGTCGATTTTTTTCTCACTCGCTTTTGAGGTGGTGACAACAAAATTTTATTTTTCAATTTTGAATCGAGCCTTTGTGACATCCATTAAATGGAAAATGTTGTAAATTTCTTACAGAAACGGACTGCAGGTTGTCTTCCTACGAGTATGACATATGACAGCGAAATAAATTACTTTTCACCCAATTGCTTTTGAGAAACTGGCTGTTAGACTTGCATAAAATTAAAAATTAAAGAAATCCAGTATGACTGATGCGACGCATGACGAACACTGCTAATAATAACAGTTTTATCAAGAACGTTATTAAATCAAAACTTTTTCGAATAAGATTTCTTAGCGAACCATATTAGGATCAGTTACATAAGGCAAATTGCTTTAAGAAAGAAAAGCGCTGTTTTCTCTAAGTTTAAGCTCAATGTGTTGACATTTTTGGATTGAACTGAAACTCTGAAATGATCGTTTTCTAATCTATTAGCATATTGTAGCGCGGTGCCCCAGTAGGAAATCCAAAATTAATTTCTTCTAACCACCCTAATACTAGAAATAAATGTATATGTATGTGAGTACGTGAAATATGCATATCAACATAACAAAAACAAATACCTAAAGTGGTAGTTACTTATACGCATTTTGTATCATATCGCCGATTGCAACTAAAAGTCGAGAAGTGATTTATATTGAGACGAGCAACAAAACCGTTGTTGGGAAGATCGAATGGGCTAGTATAGCCGATGTGTGTGAATTCGGCGACGCTGTAGTACGTTTTACTGCTAAAGCGTAAACTGTGTGAGATCTAGAGCTTGGCCTGAATAAAGAAAAGTAATTTTTCAGTTCACTTTCGTTGGTCCATGAGGCAAGTCGCGTTCTACTCCAAACATCCTTTAGTAGGCAAATCACAGTTTTGCCAATATATTTTGTATAGCGTGCGAGAGGTGGTGAGATATAGTAAAGTACAACCAAAGTACGCTCAGATTTTGGAAAATCTCATTGTCGTTCGTGTTTGTAGAAGTTAAAATAATACAACAAAAGCCAAATTCAGAGCCGAACTGCATATCGGCCAGCAACGACCAGCTTTACTTAAGTATTTTTACAACAAACTGTGCCGCGCAGCCGCAATTCGAATTCGGTCGTCAACGCTCGCGCAAGTTAAATATTCACCGGTGCCTCGCTCACCATCAAACAAGACGCGGATATGCCATAAATTAAACTTGTAAACGCTGTATAACAATAACAACAATACACATTGCACGTAGATGAAAAAAGGAAAGTAAAAGTGCTCTTCTTCAGGTGTTGGTTGTTACGTTGGTTTAACGATAGGGCCACAATTACGCAACTATTACTTCATTGTAAAATAAAAAATTTACGGTACACAAAGCATTCAAAATAGGAATTTGAAGTTGGAAGTGAATATTAAGCTAATGACGTTAATAAAGTAATGAAATTAAAGTGTTAATTGAATAGTGAAATATCGTGTTATGTGAATACTGTCCTGTTTACCCTATACGTGCCCTTGTTGGCTACAATTGACTTCTTTCTCATAAATACAGCTGCATATGAATATCATATACATAATAGTGTGTTTCAAAATTGAATAAATAACTAAAGTGTAAACACGTTAAAGTGAAATTCAAGCGATTTTATAAAATGTCAACCGAACCTCGATTGTTTATTTGAGTTTGTCGCATATTTTTACGAGCCTAAACTAGGTGAATGCATGTAATTCATGTAGCTTTAAGTCTAAAAAAAACGAAATATACCATCTGAACGAAAGTACTTGCCTAGTCCCTTTTAACGACATTAATTCAAAAATGGGGGATTTAGTGTGTATATCAGTAAAGTCACATATTGCCCTCTACTTCACAATACTCCTCACTATAGTGAGTATAACAGAGTTTGAGGCTGCGATAAGTAATGGCGATCTACCAAAAACTCTTAACAGAACTTCAACTGCAATGGCAACCAGCCTCAGCGCCCTTAATCTCCAACTTCCCCAACAGCAATCTCAAGCAACGAATGCAAGTCGCTCAACAATTGCACAATGGAACCTACGGAATACAGTTCGCCTGAAGGACGTATTGAGCATATTCGACATAACGCAGATAGAAGAAAATTGGCATACAATCGAACAGGCGCTGGAAGCCAATTGCGCACACGATTTGGAATTATATATGCGCGGTTTGAGTTTGTCCAATATGTGGGCAATGAAAAGTAAGTCAATTTAGTTAAAAGTAAATATTTATTCATTTGCGCCAATTTAAGCTCGATTAAGGTTAAACGTGTGAAATTCTGCTATTGCATAATAAATAGTCGCATGCGTTGACGTTCGTTATATTGACGTACTGGCACTCTGGCATTTACTGGAAATTGTAACTGAGATATCGCGAATATCCCCAAAAATTAACTAACAAAGAAAAACACTTAATCAGTTAAGTTTACGTACAGGGACTATTTGTTACAATCTAAAAAAAAAATTGCAATTCAGACAAACCAACTAAAAGAAATAGAGCCCTTCAGCCAAACTTGCTAATGCCTTGTATTTATGTATAATTGCTCTAACCTATACTGTAGGAGTTTTTTCTGCATACGAGCGACGCCGGGTACCCTGCTAGTGTTAAATAAAGTTTCATGAAAAATTCGGTAAAACAGAGTAGGAGGAAAAAGAGAAGGACCAAAAATAAAATTCAGCAAAACATGATTACTAGGCTAGAAAAAAAACACCAGTGATACATTTTGGATTTTTGAGGTTAGGGCCAAACCACTAACATTAGGCCAATTCTGATTGCGAATCCGGATTCAGCACGTCGTTGTGTAATTAAGCAGTAAAACCAGGGACGGAAAATAATAATTTTTATTTTACTCAAGAATGATGATGATTTTATTTTTCGTAATAAAACTCAAAGCTTCATACATCCTGAAATATGCAAAATTTCGCCCTTAGCATTTTTATTAACAAACCTCTTTCTCTAAAGCTCATGATCCTAAATATACGTTTTTTTTAAATACAACGAAGGATTATTTAATGGTAGAAAGGCATGTTATGAGATGGAAATGACGGCACGTATATTTTCATACCCTTTTTCCACCATTTTCAGAAGAATTTTCAAAACATTATCTTCGGGATCAACCATTTTAGAGAAAGAGGGGCGTTTTATTATGAAAAATAAAATAACCCTCAAAATGTCCATCAAGCTTTCTTTAATTTGTTATTGTAGAGAGTAAATACAAATAAACGAAAAAAACACTTTAATTATGCCAAAGAAATGTTAAATAAAAAAAATCTTGTAGGTAAACTTATCTTAATGAGTGTGTAAATACTATACATATCGACATATACAGGGTGGCGAAAAAGTTATCCTCCTATCAGAAAATGCTATAAATTTTGCGATTGGCGACAAGACGGTGCAACAGCACACACTGCACGTGCCACAACCGATATGCTGAACATCGGAAGCTTACTTTTGCGCCACCTTGTATATGTTCGTTGTATTACTCAAAAGCTACCTATAAGACGTATGTGACCATTCGAAACAAGGAAAATACCATTCATCGTCGCTCTGTTCGATTACAAAGGTTTCATCAACCATTACACAACTGTCAGAAGTGGGTGAAAACACTTGTAACTAAATACAATTTAAAACATGTAAGGAAGTCCAAGTTCGGCTGTAACAGTATATACCAAATTGTGAGGTACTTTGGCTTCACCCATAACACCCGGTCATATTTAAATTTCTTATTTATGGTACACATCTGTCCAAATTTCATTAGTCCCCTTAAAGGAGGTGTTTCCAAGGTCGAAGTTGCTAATTTTTTTGAGTAAAATATTTTAATAAATCGTAAATATCAGCAATTTCCCGGATTTTAGAATAAAAATATTGAATTTATATGGCATCTATCAAACACCGTTACATGAAAGTAGGCTTGGTTTTTTTTTTTATTTATTTATTTTTATTTATATTTTATTTCAACAACATTCCATGGTGAATCCTAGGAAAAGGTGAGTCGATAATTGAAAGTCTAACACCACAATACATGTCTTAGTTAAGACTGTAAACTAGAACTTGAATGAAGGAATAAAACGGACTAGAAAGTTTCATTTTTGACAGGCTTGTTTTTACAAAAAAAGTTATCCCCTCAAACATTCTCAAATTGTTTTCCATAAAAAAATTGTCCATATCTTTTGCTGTTGTCATCTGCAACGGAAGAGTGTGTTCCATAAAATTGTGACAAATATCTTTTAAACAAATTTTACCAAACATAGTCTCAGACTACATTTGCCAATCCACATTTCTAAGCTTCAGTTCCAAAAATTATCTTTTAAGGGCTCAAAACGAGCAGATTGTAAGGGACATAAATCACTCCGAAAAGCTTCATAAAGGAGTTGTTTTGGAGTCCAATATTTGTCGATAATTAGACAAAAAGGTATCATACATGACTCCAATTCAGGCTCATATGGTATATGAAATTGGGCTCATATCGGACGACCATTACAAGAAGAGAAATACCCTCATTTCGGACTCATAAATGAGCTCATAAAGAGCGTAAGCGCTCCAATTTGGGACTCCTTTCTGACTCATTTATGACTCCTATGGTTTGCTGGGTATATACATTATTTGTTTTTAAATAGTTATAATTGAACTCCTGTACTCAAATATTTGAGAATTCCATTTCGAATACCTGTGTAAAATTTTATCAAGAATAATCAGTCTAAGTCAAGTTAAAAACTATTACTTAAATGGCGCTTAACCATCTAAAAGGTTTTGGCCGTCCAACATAGTGAGCCAGTCGTTTCTTCGCTCTACCAACAGGCGCCAATTGGAAATACCACAGGATAGCAAATCAGTCTCCACTTGGTCCTTCCATCGGATGGTGGTCTCCCACTTGACGAAATCACGTTTTCGAGAAAAACGCGTTACAAATTTTTCAGCTGCATATCCGGAACTATTATTCATATCTACTTGAAAATATTCCAGATATATATATTATGAAAATTAATTAGACAAGCCGGCCAAATGGCAAGTAAAGCCTTCAATACATTCTCCATCTGACTTTAGTCTATAAGTCAGATACCTAACATTATGACTATCTTTTCTCAAGTGTTATATTGGCAATTTTCTGCAGAATTCTGTTTACCGAATAAGTTTAACTCATCTTGCTTAAAAGCATTCGATGCAAAAGCTCTTTTTACCTGTACACCTATATTTACCTCACAAGGCCCCTTCAATGTTATTTGATCAATGCACTTTTTCTTGTCACATGTTTAAATTTGTATCTATGTAGAGGTTTCAACTTTATTGTAATTATACCTTTCACGAACATGAAATGGTATATTAACTTTGGTCCGATGTTTGTAACGTTGATCAGGACGATGAACTGAGTTGATACAGCCATGTCCGTCTGTCCGTCCGTCTGTTCGTCTGTCCATCCGTCCGTCCGTGCGTCCGTCCGTCTGTTTGAACGCAAACTAGTCCCTCAATTTTTGAGATATCTTTATGAAATTTGGCTCACGGATGTATTTTTGTATTATATTAGACATTTGTCGGATCCGGTATAATCGGGTCACTATAGCATATATCTCCCATACAACCGATCGTTCAGATAAGAGGATTATGCCATTTATCCCTCAGTTTGGAAGATTAAAACTTGAAACTTGGTGGGATATTTTCTTACAGATAATAAAAAATTTGTTAAGAAAATCGCTAAGATCGGAGCTATATATAGTATATATCCCATACAACCCATCGTTCAGATAAGAGGATTATGGCCATTTATCCCTCATTCTAAAAGATTAAAACTTGAAACTTGGTGAGATATTTGCTTATATATGGTAAAAGAAAATTAAATGTATTGCTGACAAAGTTTTAGAGAACTTTAAACAATGCGTATTTAAGTTTGCACGTATTCATGAAAGGTATAAAGCCTTCGGCACAGCCGAAGATAGCGCCGTCCTTACTTGTTTTATTTTGTCAATATGCAAAAAGTTGAAGGGTTTTTCTTATTTATATTACCACAATATGAAATTAGGGTTAAATTTAATATGTTCATATATATTTACTGCAGCAACAGATACCTGAAAGTAACTGCCACTCTTTTCTTATGCAATCAATTAGGGTTTGTCTGTCCATATAGAGCTCAGCGTCTAAACAATATGATTATTGCAGCAATGATCAACATACAGACCGGCAGACCGGCAGACATGTAGACAGACAGACACACTACATTTGTTGTGATTACATGCTTAACAAACGAATTTGGGTTTGTTGTTATGTATGTCTTTTAATGTGACATAAAAAAACATAGACATATACTTTTGTATACGTATGGTTGTAGATACAGCAACAAAAATTGCACGATTGCATTACTCCGCCGTTTGGCTTTTACGTTTTGCACTTTCTTGTTGTGTTGTTTTTGGATGCCCGCTCTGTATCATTCGTCCAACTGATCAAGACCCTTAGATATGTACACGCATTTGTACATATGAATACACATCTACGTACATATATTGAAAGCAAGTTTTCCAGTTTGGGTATTTAGTTTATTCCACTCTTAATTGTTGATCGCTACTAAAAGTGTGTCAAAAGATACGGGTTTAGATTGGCTTTATCTTATTACAGATTTTGTTAGTTTTTTTTGTTCTGTTTCGTTTTGATTACATATTTGTCTCGCCACTGATAACAACGTCATAGCTCGGAGCTGAACTAACCACTTTCTGAGCTTAATTATTAAATTTTCAAACAACTAAGGCGCAGAATGAAGCCAATGACAAGATCAATTACACTGTCCAACAGCATTTTTGGAACAGAATAGCGACCCCATAATTCTGAAGGTGTATGATGAGTAGATCATTTTTGTAGAACAAACTTATGGTCCAGCACGTCTGAGTTTTTTTTTACAGTGGGTCAAAGTTTTCATTTTTTGGTTGAAGGGATCATTATACTATATGAAAAAAATGCTGTAAGTTAATGTCTGAGAGAATTGTTATGGTCAGAGTTGTATTGTGGAATTGTATGAGGATTATTTTTGTGGAATATCTTTTTTGAGAAAATCAAAAAATATCCTTTAAAAAAGGACATTTGAGGATTAAAATATTCTACGAAAATGTTTGCCGGAAAATTTCAGTGGGGGTCACCAAAGACACCATTGTTGTAAATAAAGCTCTTTACGATTAATTGGCAAAATTACACACCAACTTCTATAAAAAAATTATAATTTTGTTTTAATAGTGGTTTATTATAGTATGTACATATTTATTTTTTTGCTTCAACTTTTCGAGTAAAAGGGAATTGGGAAATAGCAGTAGTATGACAAAGGATTAAAGATTAAACTGAATATGCTTTCCTGTATTTAGCTTGACGTGAATGTCCCGATCGGTCAAGGTTTCTGTACAAGCCCCATACGTATTCAGCAAGCATTACACTTTGGGATTTCCCTTTGAGTCTTTCTTCCAATACCTTTATATCCTGATGAAACCTTTCACCGTGTTTATATGAAACCGCTCCAAGGTTTTCTTTAATAAAATTGAGATGAGAGTGCAGAAAATGCAGCTTTAGTGACATCTTAACGCCAATATTGTTCAAACCGATTAGCATGCTTTCAATATTTTCTGCATAGTTTTGTGCTTTTGAGTTTCCAAGGAATTTTGATATAACCAGCTGCATAAAGTCAAATGCTGTCTTTTGCATATCCGACAGATGACCATAAAATTCTTCATCTTGTAATAATTTTCTTATATCGGGTCCAACGAGCATTCCTAGAAAAGGTAATTTACATTAAATGAAATAAATTATTTGAATGCGTTTGAAAGCATTTTGAAAATTTTTCACCACGCCCAACTTAATATGCAGCGGTGGAAGTATGACGTTATCTTTTGGGACAAGGGATTCATGGATTACATTAAAGTCACCAATAATATTTTCTTCGAAATATTTAATATGATAATGGCTGCTGGTAGCACGTGAATCCCATTTACAAAGAAAGCACATATATTTTGTGTATCCTGTTTGCATTCCAGTCAATATTGCAATCATTTTGAAGTCTGCGCATACTTCCCATTTATATTTATAGTATTCAATTTTATTTAAGAGATTTGAAATATTTGCGTATGTTTCCTCCTTTTTTGTGGAATACGCAACCGGTATGGATGGATGCTGATTTCCATTGTGCAGTAAAACTGCTTTTAAGCTGTGTTTTGAACTATCTATAAATAGTCGCCAAGCGGAAGAGTCCAGTGGAAGCTTTAGATATTTTCGAACCTCTTCAATACTGCAACAGTATACAAGTTCTTCTGATTTTTTAAAATAGCTTTCCAAATCGGCGTGTCTTTTTCTTGGAGATGTAACTTTTACATCGGCTTTTATCAAATTCCTGTTTTTCAATCTGGAACACAATATTTCAGCTTTCTCGTGTGTTGGTCCTAAATCTCTTACAAGATCTTCAAAATAAGCTTGGTCTATCAAATTAGGACATATGTTTAAACCATCAAGAGGCAAGTTACTTATATCTGATACGTTTTCAACCGCCGCTGTTATTTCTTTATTGGCGTATGTCATATTGGCCGCAAATGTATGTGTAGGCGGTTGAGGCACCGGAACACCTTCACAGCGTACTTCTGGTAAAATGGCATTATTTGTCATTATCTGTTTTTACCTGTTTTGTATACTCGTATGTTGGTGTATAATTTTACTAATTAATCGTAAAGAGCAACAATGGTGTCTTTGGTGACCCCCACTGAAATTTTCCGGCAAACATTTTCGGGGAATATTTTAATCCTTAAATGTCCTTTTTAAAAGATATTTTTTGATTTTCTCAAAAAAAGGGTCAAAATTGACCCATAAAGAGACCAGTTAGAGGGTTAAGATCTTCCACAAAAATAATCCTCATACAATTCCACAATACAACTCTGACCATAACAATTCTCTCAGACATTAACTTACAGCATTTTTTTCATATAGTATAATGCTCCCTGCGACCAAAAAATGAAAACTTTGACCCACTGTAAAAAAAAACTCAGACGTGCTGGACCATAAGTTTGTTCTACAAAAATGATCTACTCAACATTCAGAATTATGGGGTCGCTATTATGTTCCATTCAAAAAGTCTTATTTTGTTGGACTGTGTTATTACGAGTAAATGTGTGCGCTGATTTGCCGTCCAAAATGACTTCCAATTTTATACGTATTGATGTGTGTCCACATAGTTTTAAAAGCAAGTATGTACCTATGCGTGTGTGTACTTGACCAAAATAAGAGGCACAGAAACGAATTTGAATCAAGCTGAAAAAACTTCAGGCGCCTTTGAAATGTTGTAATATCAGGTTTCTCAATGAAACTGTATCGGACTAACCGGCCAAGTGATAGGCTCAAGTAATAGCCGGCATGTACGTACACTTACCTGTTCTACATTATTTATCAAAATAAATATTCATTCACGTATTCATACTCATTAGTTTATGTTGGTATAAAAAACGAAAAGAGATATGCATGCACTTTTATAAACTGATTTCCAGATTGCCCAGTTAAGTCAGTTAGTTTCAAGGTCCATGAATGATTTTCAACAACGATTATATCTCGGCGGTTTAATAGAAATGATATTACCATACCATTTTTACACATGAGCAGATATAGCAGTGGCTAAATAGGGCCGGTGGGCTGGTCTTTGCCACATAAGATATAAATGCAATCTTCTCTACGGAACTACAATAAAGAAGTTCCGTAAGTACAAGTAACTTATAAAGTTCTCGAAACTGCATTTGTCCCTTACCCATTTCTGCTAGGGCGTTAGTCCCTCCCTGGACTCGAGCCTGGTTGCGCCCATGTTAGCGGCTATACCACTTCTTTTGCAACATTATATTTTAAGTATTTAGTTAGCATACCCGAAATCCATCGGCATTACATCAATGCGTACACAATGACCAGAAGTTGGAGTGCCATTAGAGACATTGGTGATAAGGAGCTGTCCGTTTTTTAGTAACAATAAGATATAGCATCAAGGCAACATAAAAATCAAATAAAGAAGCATAGTCCAGGCGAGGAAGATAGAAAATCAACTGAATACGAAAGTGATTCGGACCATAGATTTTTTTGTAGTTTATCTAGCCCTCCTACTAGTGGCGATGAAAGGGTAAAAAAAGAATCAAAAAATATTCAGAGCATACTTTTCTGCAGCCACTTAGGCCCGGTTTTTTAGTACAAGTTTAACTCAATTTGTCAGTTAAACTAAGCTTAAACTTGTTGCGCAGTTTTTCAGTCAACTTTAAACGAAGTTTAAACGTAGTTTAAGCGGTCAATTCGGCAGGGTTAAACTCTAGTTAACCTGTCAGCTGTTTTGCATATTTGATGGTTTTGGTTGTGAAACAATAAGCTGAACGCAATTAAGAAAGGACGATATTTTTATATTTAATTAAATACTGGATATATCATCTGACGAAAGTGATTATAGTGATGCAGAAATTGGCGAAATGCTAACTATTACAATACTGAGGAGAAGCAATGGCGTTGAATATGCATACAAATATTATCTGTTGCCTTATCTAGATAAAGAAAAAACCAATGTTGCCGTATAAAAAGCAAATATTAAAAGCGGTCTTAAACTCACACTGAAAAACCGCTCTGCAGTTTAACTGGAGTTTAAATTTATGCCGAGTTTAAGCAAACTTAGTTTAAACTGAGCTTAACCAAGGACTGAAAAATCGGGCCTTAAAGTGCATTTTTTTTAATTATTTCGGTAATTGTAACATCTGTCATAAATTTTTCTTCCACAGTTTGAAGGGTTTGAGTGAGTTGTGAAGTGACTCTCCATTGAAAGTGTCTCTACAGCTTTTCTTGTAAATGCCATAGTTTTCTCCGCTATAATCACTTTTTCACTGTCCATTATTACAAAAAACATGCAAACAAGTAGATTTTTGAGATGCATTTTGTATGGGGCAAAAAAACTTTGTTTGCAAAATTTAATTTTTTTTTGCGGATTTCGGTAGAATGTTAAATTGATATGAATTTTTGTGATTTCTTGCTAAAGGTGAGAGAACTTTATAAGCTACTTGTACTTACGGAACTTCTTTATTGTAGTTCCGTAGAGAAGATTGCATTTATATCTTATGTGGCAAAGGGCGATGAGCTGAGTCGATTTAGCCATGTCCGCCCGTCTGTCTGTCTGTTTGAACCCAAACCAGTCCCTCATTTTTTGAGATATCTCGATGAAATTTGGCATGGGGCCGCCATTTTGTAATATATTAATCATTAATCATGGCGGCCGCCGTGGTGTGAAGGTAGTGTTGCCGGCCTACCACACCGAAGGTCCATGGTTCGAGCCCTGGTACAGGTAACATCAAAAGTGATTTGAAAAAAGTTTTTCAAAACGGGGTCGCCCCTCGGCAGTGGTTTGGCAAACTCTCCGAGTAAATTTCTGCCATGACAGGCTTCTCAGCAAAAATTCGTCTCCTTTGTAGATGCCGTTCGGAGTCGGCAAAAAACTGTAGGTCCCACCAATTTGTAGGGAAAATTCAAATCGGCACACCACAAATTGGAAGAGAAGCTTGGCGCAAAAATCTCTTAGGAGGTTTATGATGATATACCTGTTGTATATCGCGCCATAAAGAGAAAGAGAATCATTTGTCAGAACCAGCAAGATCGGACCAATACAACGCATAGCTCCCATAAAATCGATTGTTCCGATAAACGGGTTTTGGCCTATAACTGTTGCAATTAAAAAGCTGGGAGGTTTTTGCAGGTTTAGTACTTTTTAGATATGTTATGTGTGTAGTGAAAATCACCCATAGCTCCCATACAATCGATTGTTCCGATAAATGGGGTTTGGGATATGTACATTTAAATTAACAGTTTTGCAGAGTTTGTACTAATTGTGAGTAACGATCGGAGACTTATATCCGTGATTCGTATTCATGAAAGGTATAAACTCTTTACAATTGTTTCCACTCAGCAGCGGCTGACTCTTCTATTGTAGAAGCCACGCATTGATCTTAATTACTTCTTGAATTGCTGGGGTCAGCATGCGTCGCACAGTGTCGCGATCACAGACAATCTGATTCGAAAAATATCTAGCATTATCCGATTTCACGGTCTTTTGCTATTGGTACCCGAAATTTGACCAAAAAAAGGCGTCTGCCGTGCGCCCGTCGCAAGTGGATAGGTGCATCAAAAATCCACCATAAATCTTTCATAGAACCTTTCTCTCGAGTACCAGACCCGCCTCTTTAGATGTTATCAACGTCCAAGCTTTTGTACCATACAGCGGCATGGGTACAACAAATAATTTATAGAGCTTTTACCAAACTTTCAACTTGCAACAAAAACCAACTTTACTTTTGACACTTAAAGCTATAATTTTTTAATAGTGAAATTAAACAAGTTTTTTTAATAATTCAGGTATTTGGCATTGGTTTTGATTTCAGCAGCTTTTTCCAAATTCTCTTAACTTCTAGGAAATAAGTATGGGGAATAACATGTAGTCAATTCTAAAGTTATTTCCATACTATCTTGTGGTGCATCACCCCTTTAATATGTTTAGCAATCAGTCCTCTTAAACAGGCATCGTTATGCCTTGAGAGGAAATCTTAACAAGATGTCTCTTAGCATCAATAAGTTTGTAAAAACCCTGATAGAAGGGTACACAAAATTGCACGATAATCTTGGCCTTAAAATTCAACAGAGGTAAACTGCGCGCGTGATTTTATGCTTAGACCCAATGATTTTAGTTAATTAAGGTGGAAAAAAATGTGTGAAAGAAGTTTTTGTAATAATAACCCTGACGATAATCAAATTTCTCTTGTGCTTATAAATAAGTGTTCATTTTATTATAAAGCTTTTTTTGGACACTGGAAATTGTTGAGATGGAAATGCGGAATGTACATGGGAAAGTAGACTTAACAACACGTTTCGACAAATTGTCAAAGGTCGATTGCTGTTTGTCACATTTTGTACATAAGTATTTCACATTGTATTAATTCACATTTTAGGTCACATATGTATATTTAAAGAAGGTCAGTTATTAATACACGCTCTATATGTGTATGTATATTTGTAGTGTATTGAATTCATATTTACAACCCAAAGAACAGACAAATACAATAATATTAAATTTAATAGTTAATGGATTCACCGTTGACTACAAAAGAATTTGAAGAATGTTTCTAAATCAGTCTAAGTCCCCTATTGTGAGTGTCGAACAAGAATAGATAATCGACTACTCAGCGATTAGCGATCATAGAGCTATTGCGGGTGTCGACCCCATCGCTGAATGAGCGACTGTGAATACTTAATCGATAATCTTTCTACAATCATTTTGCAGTCGCTGGCGTGTCGATGTGATTTGAAAAGTGCTAATAAAATGGATAAAAAGTACAACCAAAAAAAAAAAATCAAATATATAACCAAACATTAAAAATGTGCAGTTTTTGTTCGATCAAATTGAACAATAGCAAAATAAAATCACTCGAATAGGGGTGTAAATCTTCATAGCTCTGTCGAAGTTTTCATATAAAAATTATGAAAAAAATTGTGGTTGTTTTCCAAGCAATTAATGTTAAGCATACCGTTCGAAATACTCGTAGCAACCTCCCTAGTGTTTACAAGTGTGTCCTTGTGTTACATATCATATCTGATAGATGTGGAAGCATATTAAATTTGAAGGTAAAATTACATAAACTAAAAGGTTATATGCAGTCATTGAAATCTTACTTTGGGTGGCAACCAGGCGTGAATATGGTGCAGATCTAAAAGCGCTGATATACAGCAACACTTGATTCTGACTAAGTGAGCACTTAATGAGATTTCAATTTAGCAGTGTGAGACGGCAGTATGTATGATTAAAAGCAGAGCCGTTATTCCCAATGCTGCTGAAGCAAAGTAAAGTAGCAAAAAACATATATTTGAAATAATCTCGACATATTATAGAATTGTAGAATAATAGTGAGCCAATAGATTCCAAAGCAATAGTTTTTAGAATTTTTGTCTGTCTTAATCAATATGCTGACCAAGTTGACCCAAAATGGAAAGGTGGTAGTGAGTGCTGCAATATTATAAGTGCCGAGACGTAGCGAAGCGTGGCCGGATTTTCAGGTCGTTAAATGAACTTGTTTATTTCACACCAGTTTTGTTAATTGTTATTGTGTACTAGTTGGATTCGAGATGGACATAAATTCTTAGAATTAATAAAGAAAGTGGTTGAGCTTTGTCGGTCCGTGATAACTTCAGTAAGAATTCATATATTTGAATGGAGTTGGGCACACAGGTTACTTTCCGCCCAAGGAAGGTTTGTATCGGCGATGGGCGAAATTGGATGATAACCACACCCCTTTTTCTGATATCGAAAATTTTTAAAAGCATATAAAATGAGAAAATTCATTAACAGAAGCAGCTAAAATGATACACGTAGCTTTGTTTACTTTGTCATTCTATTAACTATTTTTGCAAAATTGTTAAAAATTTTCTTGGCACCACCCACTTATGAGTCAAGAAATGTTTAAATATGATTGTTTATAACTTGAGAATCGTTTAGGATAGAATGACGAAACTTGAAAATAAGCTGGATGGCTGTCGTCTGTCTGTCTCTGTTTAGGAGTAGTGCCCAGTTTTAATTTTTATTGTACTAATTAATATTAGAGAAAAATTTGGTTGGGATCACATATTTCGAAATCATCATCCTACACATACATATGTATATAGGTCAACAGCTCTTAATCGTCTAAACGATTTTGACCTTCCAATAAAGCGCGCCACCTGACTCTATCATTTGCCAGTTGACGCCAATTAGAAACGACAAGGGATCGCAGATTGTTCTCCACTTGGTCTTTCGAAAGTAGTGGGGCCTTCCTATTCCTCTACTTCCATAGGTGGGTTCCGAATACCTTCCCGGCCGGAGCATCTTCTTCCATTCGCATTACATGGCCAAGCCAACGTAGCCGCTGGGTTTTGATTCGTTGGACAATGCCGATGTCTGGATAGAGCTCATACAACTCATCATCAAATCTTCTTCGGTAAACACCGCCGGTATTGCGTAAGGGCCCATAAATCCTTCGAAGAACCTTTCTCTCGGATACTCCAAATGCCGACTCATCTGATTTTTGATTTTTTCGAAATCATCAGCTAAGGGGAAAAAAATCAGTTTAAACTAGCAATTATAGAATCATAAAAACTAATATTAAGGTCTGAAGCAGTTAAGCTTTAGTTTCCTCGAAAGCGCGTACGTAACATTACGGTGGGGTGCGTTGGCAAAAATTATGCAATGTTAACGCAGATATGTGAGAGACTTTGAAGTTCACCATAACGTAGTATAGCGGCAAACGGTGAAACCTTGTTCTTCAAGGTTTTTTCCCATCGTCCTTGTCATAACGCTTTGAGAGAAAACCACATCTTTACACTGTTAGTTTTCCCCGTCAAAGTGATATCAATAAAAAAATTTGTTTTTGTTTTTAGACCAGTCTAATGAATATAGTCAAAAATCTGTTGTCATTTGAAAATAATGAAAATCAATTAGTTTCAACTGAAATTAGCTATGAAGGTTTCTTTCCAATGAACGGGTCTACATTTTTTGTTGACTCACTAATCATCTTGCAAATTAGTAAATTTATGTCTCTCAAGAGTACGACTTTTGCGAATTATGTCACTGCATTATGTACCTGTGCCACATACATACTTAAACCAGTGTAGTAGGTAATGTGGTTATTAACATACAAAGTTGACGGATTAATGACACTCTGGAAATCTGAAGTGATAGCTTTGCCATTTTACTCCGAAAAATGGGTGTGGTTGAGTCTCAGTACAGCTAAAATACCAAAAAATATTTTTGAGTTACTTTTATTTTATAAGGTTAGGCTAGGATGAATTTACTGGATTGAACATATTAAAAAGTTATCAACCTAAACGTAAGCTACGGGTGGAATGATTGTGATGCTTCATGCGGTATCATCATGAAGTCAATATGTTTAGCTTTCACATTACTTTCTCCTCTTTGATACATCTGCATATGCGTCATCATCCAGGTAGGTCACCCAGAATTTATCAGGATCAGCAGTTTATTTGTGCATTTGAAAAGGTTTGATCAAATATTTATCCTGGTATTAAGTATAGTTACCGAATCAGTCCTTGGAAGTCTGTGGACTGACCTAAACTTCCTGGCGAACTTGTCTGCTCTACGTTTCTTATCGTTGTTAATTTAATGTGAAGATAACTGTAGCATGTTGATGGCTCAATAAACAGGATGTTGTCTACTAGCCCATTCTTGTCGTATTAGTATGCTAAATTCGTAGTGCTTTAAAAACACATTGGTTGACTTGTAATAGTCAGTAAATAACGGTATTGAAAATCGGACATTAGTCCTCAAGGTTGAACACACTTATTTAGTTTACCCAACTACTTCAGGTTATCCGAAATATATAAGTGGAATAGGAATTTTCAAACTTAATAAATTACAGCAGCTTCGTAATAGGTTAGCGATAAGTTAAACTAATACAGCTAAATATTATAATGTTATAAGATTATACACCTTCGATAAATTGGATAAACATTTTATAAATTCATTTGTATATCAAACGCTAAACTAATAATATCCCATTTCCTATGTACTTAACAGTTTTACTTACTCAATCGAAAAAAGCTTCCTTACACAGAAATAGCACTTCTTTATTATACTACTTAATTATGTGCATGCGGGTGCTTGATTTCGACGCTATTTTTTATTTTTTTCTGACATAAAGCATGGAGTTCAAAAACAAGAAAAATCTAAGTGATTTACAATGTCAGCTCATCAAAAATTAAAATTTTCCATACAAATTGCATCAATTTTTTTTTACCAGGTCTCAGTCCGCGGAGACGGGTGAGACATTTTTACTCACATTTTAAGGTTTTACTCTAAGATTGAATAGAAAATCCTTAGCTGAATAACGGTCGAGGACAAGTTCAAAATAAAATTTTCCAAATAAATTTATCCAATAGAGTTATATCAACTTTAAGCACTGGTGCTTTTATCAGAGCGTTTTTCTGCCAAACAGTGTCATCTGTTTGAGGTTTGTAATATTTCATTGGCAGGCTTAATAAACATTCTTACCACTAGTCCCGAAATTTCTTACGAGAATTAGTAATCATAAATGGGGCAGGTGTGACAACCTAATCTTGTTTTATTATTTATAAAAACTAAGATTTGGCACATACGCAAGATATTCTGCCACTTAATGAAGAAATAATGCTTGATTTTGTCGTTGAAGTGTATCTTATTTTCAAAAAAGAGAAATGTTTTCCTGTATATTCTTTTTGGATAACTAAATTTATTTCAGAAACTGAGAATTCACTTCTGTTTGAAAGACGAGTAAACTGGAAGGAATGAGACATACGATGGGCAAATATTTCTTAAAGGCACAACAGATATCAAGAAACTAGTAGTGGGACTATTTTCGAATAATATTAGAATAAATACTATTCGAATAAACGAATAAAAATATTCGTTTCAAAAAATTGGAATAGTATTTATTCGAATAAGTTATCCGTTTATTCGAATAGTGGTATGCGTATAGTATTATTCGAATAGTGGTACATGTCGGATGCGAAATTCACTGTCTTTATCGCTTGTACCTATGAGCATGCATTCACGTTTTGTATACGAGGTGGGTTCAAAACGTATCGCGAATTTTGAATTTTCGCTGGTTACGTATATTCGAATTTCGAATTTTTTGTGGCGTTATGTTGGTACTCATGTCTCTCACTTATGCCGACAAGCTCGGCCATTTTGAATGTTCAGTTCATTGTTGACAGCTGCTGTGCTTGCACGTGTTTTGGATCGTCTTCGATTTTTACCTATTCAAAAAAATCCATCAAAGAACCTGTATCAAATTTTGTGTGAAAAACGAAATTAAGTGCGCGGATGCATTCCGAATGTTGACTGTGGCATACGGAGAAGCTACCTTGGACCGAAGCAACGTTTATCGTTGTATGTTCTCAGAAGGCCGAGAAGATGTGCAAAGAAGAACAAAAATTGGCTTTTTCACCACGATAACGCCCCTGCTCACGCATCGTTGCTTGTGCGCGACTTTTTGGCCAAAAACAACACACTAATGATGCCGCAGCCACCGTATTTCCCAGATCTGGCCCCCTGTGACTTTTTCTTGTTCCCTAAACTGCAGAGGCCCATGAAAGGACGACGTTACGCTTCTCTTGACGAGATAAAGACGGCATCGAAGGAGGAGCTGAACAAGATACAAAAAAATGATTTTTTAAAGTGCTTCGAAGATTGGAAAAACCGTTGGCACAAGTGTATAATATCTCATGGGGATTACTTTGAAGGGGACAAAATAGATATTCATGAATAAATAAATAATTTTTGAAAAAACACAAAATTCGCGATACTTTTTGAACACACCTCGTATATGTATGTTTGCTTGTACAAATGTGTGCATAAGCTGTAGTGATGTTTGTTCAACTATTCGAATACCTATTATTCGAAAAGTTGTCATTTATTCGAATAGTTGTAATTTATTCGAATAAAAGTATAAATTATTCGAATAAATATTATTAGAATTTTTTATAGCCTTCGAATAAATGGATTTATATTCGAATAGTCCCATGCCTACAAGAAACAGAAGGAAATTGTAAATGCATATGATGATAGCTGGACTTGTTTACTACAACTAACTATAAATAATATGCTTAAATTCGGATAATGATTTGAAAACTAAACACCCTAATGTACATACATACAAATGTGAAAACTTACTATACCAAAAATTCAATTAAGTTTTTATTTACAATAAAATACATTTATAGACACATCCAACCGTTAAATTATTCATACATAAATCAGTAAATATTGTCGTAAATGTTCGAAATGGCTTTTCGCAAAAGAAGTGAAGTGAAGCTTATGTTATAAAATAGTTTGTCTACGCATTTTGGAGTGGAGCAGCTTTTAAAATTTACTCAAATAAAAATTTGATTGCAGATGTGTGTACTTATAAGCAATTCTTTATTGTTTACTCGACGTATTTGAACGTGCTTTCCATGTGACGGAGTGAATAATCAAAGTCGTGTAGGCATGCTAGACAGGGCCTTCATTAACATCGACAGCTTTGATTCTTACTTGGCGGTGAATTTCGAAAGCAATTCTTATTGACACTATTCTATATACGGCAGCACTCGTACAAACCACAAAATTAAGACTACGTGAGTTTTTCTTTGCGTTGCTCAGCTTTTGTTTCAATTCAGCGAGGGCCTCGTCCTTCATTTGCTTTCAAGTTCGAGTATCAATTCAAATATTCGCTCTGATTACAATCGGACAGATCATCTTTTAATTTCCTTCGACACATTTTTTTTTGAGAACTTTTTTCTAGAATGCTGAAGCGGTCATCCCAACTTATTTCGAAAACTTCTATAATCCCAATAAAAACATCAATACAGGTACGATAAGAGACTTCTAGATCGTGATTTTTGTTTGTAGAGAAGTTACTTATTTATAAATTTGCTACTAAGTCTAAAGTATCACCTGTTAGTGAAATTAGACGAAATCTATTACAGTTTCAGTTGTATTGTCATCAACAGTGACCTGGCGGACAAGTCGCAGGTGCTCCGATACTTTATTTGATGGCAGCAAATATTTATTATTATTGCAGCAGTACTTCGCCCTGCTTACGCTGCTGACGCAACGGACCAAACAGGATTATACTGATGTTGACAGTAATTTGTCAGTACAAGCACCTTGCGGCGCCAGCCCGACTACCATGGCAGCTATTTTCTTGACCAGAAACGCGGTGGATCTGTATTTTAGTCGCCTCTTACGACAAGCATACCTATCTCGGGAATATTCCAACTCTCTAACCCGCAGGAGGAGAAGCAAATACCTCTTCTTGTCTTAGTTTACTGCCAACATTTCCTCCTTTATGGCAGCAATTGCACGCTTTTGTGATAGATGACATCTTTGCGGCATAGGTCGAGATATTGAGTCACCTTGTCTGAAGTGATATTTGTTTTTGAATGGCTTGAAGAGCACTTTATAAACTGAAGTATAAACTTTGCAGGGCAGCCTAACTCAGAGAGCAGAATACAGGCAGCTTTAAAATTTACAAAAAGATGTTGCCTTTCAATTCTCTTATCATAGGTCTTCTCATGGCTTGTGCATATAATGAAGATCGGAACGACAAGTGTTAACCGATATAAATCAGAAGAAATTTTGTTTTGCTTTTCATTAATTCTAAGCCTCCGTGTTTGAAACCTCGTGTAGTCCGTCCTTTCTGGGCGCTCTATTATTAAGATGGAATATGACATTTCGGCGGCCGCCGTGGTGTGAAGGTAGTGTTGCCGGCCTACCACACCGAAGGTCCATGGTTCGAGCCCTGGTACAGGTAACATCAAAAGTGATTTGAAAAAAAGTTTTTCAAAACGGGGTCGCCCCTCGGCAGTGGTTTGGCAAACTCTCCGAGTGTATTTCTGCCATGACAGGCTTCTCAGCAAAAATTCGTCTCCTTTGTAGATGCCGTTCGGAGTCGGCAAAAAACTGTAGGTCCCACCAATTTGTAGGGAAAATTCAAATCGGCACACCACAAATTGGAAGAGAAGCTTGGCGCAAAAATCTCTTAGGAGGTTTATGATGATATACCTGTTGTATATCGCGCCATAGAGATAGATAGAGATATGATATTTCCACTTTATTATAGTCGGATGGTTGTCAATACTTTCAACTCCCAGAGATTGGGTTTCGGGTGCATCCTCATTTAGCAATGGGGATAGGTGCTCGATCAATAAGTTAAAAACGCTCTGTACGTCGGTTACCAGCGTCACCATTATTGTCCCTGCATTGGCCGAATGTTTGATATTTATTCCTTTCAGCAATCATTTAAAGCTTTTCAAACGTACGACTTTCGGTCTCAGGTTTTCACTGTTTGTGAAGTCTTTCCTTAGACACATTTTCGGGTGGGATGGACAACTTAAAAATTGAGTTAATCTTTTCTTCCTGGCTGCTTTCGTCAAAATAGTTTAAGTAAGTTTGCAAAATATCTTTATTAACGTACATCCCCTATCAATGCACTATTAGTGCTTATACCACATTTAAAAATTGCAGTGGAAGGGGTTCGTTCCGTACAGCAAACAGAGCTATTAATACATACATCATAAGTTATAAAAACATGGATTTTACATTATCAACAAAGCTAATAACATTACGAAACGTTTGCTAATATCAATTTCTAATTAAGCTATTAGAAGTAATTTTCCATAAATTTTTTACTTCGTCATTTTGCAATTTCAATATTTTCTTTTTCAAATACTTAACAAATTACTTAAGAGTCGTTCTTGGAAAGAAGTCATTACGTTCTTGAGAGGAAGTCATTCCCGTTGCATAGATTGTGTTTGGTTATTATTAAAAAAGCTCGACTTTTCTATATATAAAATGAAAAAGGGAAAATTCATTAACTGACAAACTCATGTCTTTCTTAAGCCAATATCTTCACGATTCAATGATTTAGCTATTTTAAAGCGAAAATGAGATAAATCTTAAAAAATCAGACTAGCAATGATAGGCCTCTAAAAGCGAATATTAAGGTCTGAAACTTTCACAGCATTTTTTTTTGCCATTCTGAAAAATAAAATCAAGGTAATTAAAACATAAATTGTTAGACTGGGTCATGTATGTATGTATATAATGTTGGCTGAGATAGTGGACGGGTAGGTTAGCTGCAAATAAACAATAAGCAGACCTCGACCAAGAGCAGCAGGAGAGGTTTAGTTGAAAAGACCTCAAGCGCCCTAAGAACTTCTGGCAACCAGGCAAGCAGATAACTAGGCATCACCAACCCAAATGGTTGCCACTAGGGACAACCTACCTATGAGAAAGGGGCGAAGATTAATGTAATACTGGGACTCACCACGCCAACAGATAAGTATAATTCGGGAAAAACGCCCATCAGGGCCGAGACCAGTAAGGCTCTGATTATGGTATACCGGAAATACGATAGTGAAATAGGTGAATACAGGGCTGGTAAAAGTAACATTCCACCACCTTAGTACGATACCGCGAAACGGTCCCGAAATGGCTGTTGGGGTAATGCTATAATCGCCTCCGTCCCGTTAAAACTCTGACAGGTCTCCAAGTACATTCGATGACACGTTGCCGTTAGCGTGCCCGTATAGGTTCAGTTGAGATGTACTCCTGATTAGCGGCTGTCCCGCCTTTGAACACAAAATCTCATAGGACTTGTGTCAACCCTAGCGTGGCCTCCATGTTTGCCAAGATAACCACGGTGACCTTTTGTTGGGCTACTGAAGCTTTTAAAAGACGCCATTATTCAGAGAAAGAAGAAGACATTTTAGGAGCTCCGGGAACACGTCTTTCAGGAATCCATGGGGACTGTGCTACTAAAAAACAATTAGGGCCAGAATGCCGACACATGATTTAGATGCAGACGTAATGGATAACATTGTAAACGTACTTTTCCCCACTCATGAAATCAGGGAATACAGTGAATATTGGATCAACATGCACGTATTCCAGCGTAAGCTATCGAAGAAATGGAAAATCGCGACCTGAAGCCCTGCTGGATGTATATAATACATGCCTTAGAAACGGATGATTCCTGGAAATATGGAAGACGCAGCAGTTAGTATTAATACTTACTTACTGTTTTCCATTCTACGTCAGAAGTACATAGATTTAAATAAAAAGTGCTATAAAGCTTATATCTCTAAAACAAAAAAAGACATTATTCTCAATCTAAAATCATTTTATGGTTTCGAAAATTCTAAACACAAAGTATCGGGGTTTCCCTCAGCCATGAAATATCAAGATATAATATCTAGCGATAACCAAGATATCGCAAATTTATTTGCTCAATTTTTCCTTTCTAACTATTCTGCCGTCACTAATTCAAACTTTCAAAATTATCCTTATAAGCTACACCGGAAAAATGTAATTAATTCACCAATTATATGGGCCAAAGATGTTCGAATTTACCTTAAAACCTTAAAAGAATCTTTTAAATACGGTCCTCATAGGATTCCAGCATGTTTCTTGAAAAAGTGTGCGAACCATATTTACCAGCCCCTTACCAATTGTTCAATCTATCACTAAAGTGTGGTGTTTTTCCAACTGCGTGGAAAGAATCGTTTCTTCTACCACTGCATAAAAGCGGGAGTAGGTCTTCTATAGAGAACTATCGTTCTGTATAAATGATATTTGTTGTAAAGGGTGGCTGATGAAAGCCGCTACCAAAAAAAAATTAAATAACTTTTTTTCTATTTAATGAATCTGAAACAAGAATTTGGATTGTCCGCCGCTATCACGCACTGGAGTCCGTAGTTTCGGTTCAAAGAGAGTATAGGCGCACGTTTGGCGGCAATCCTCCGAGCAGATGGACCATAATAAGACTTGTAAACAATTTTGCCGAGCATGGGACAGTCAACAGAAGACCTTACCATCGAAACCCTTCAGTTCGAACGGAGGAAACAATCGCTGCTGTAGCTGCTGCCATACAAAACAATCCACGTGTTTCGACAAGAAGCTTATCTGCTCAAATGGGTGTAAGCAGACAGTCATTACAGTCAATTATGCACAAAGGTTTGGACTTATTCCCATATAAAATTCAAATGGCCAACAAACTGAACGCTGCAGACTTGCCGATTCGCTTGGAATTTTGCCAGAAGATGCTTCAAATGGTGGAAGAGGATGGAAACATGTTGAACTGTCTTTTCATGTCTGACGAGGCCCATTTCGATTTAAACGGCAACATAAACAAACAAAATTGTCGAATGTCGAGTGCTTCCAACCCACAGATACTCCATGAGACGGAATTGCATCCACTTCGTGTCACAGTGTGGTATGCAGTTTCATCACGCTGCATTGTCGGGCCCTACTTCTTCGAAGAAAACGGTCACACCGTTACGGTTACTGGAGACCGTTACTTGAGCATGTTGAGAGAGTTTTTCTATCCAGAATTACGCCGAATGAGAATTTCTTTCAACTCTGTGTGGTTTCAGCAAGATGGTGCAGCTCCTCATATAGCCCAACCTGTTATGACAGAATTGCGACGAAAATTTCCCAATAAGCTGATATCCAGAAACTCCACATTCCGTTGGCCACCCAGGTCGCCTGACCTTACTGCATCTGACTTTTTCTTGTGGGGTTATTGCAAACAGGAAGTCTTCAAAGCAAAACCAACAAATTTGAATGAACTAAGGCAATCCATTCGAGAAACAATTGCGGCTATTCCTGTCTCAACTCTCCAAGCAGTAATGAACAACTTTTTGGTAAGATGTCGCACATGCATCGACGAGCAGGGGGGGCATTTAAATTCCATTATTTTTAAAACTAATTAAGCTATATTTAATAAAATTTAATGAGCTTTAACATGAATAAAAGAAAAATGAATTCCATACACTGAATTATTTGAGTTTCTTAATGTAGCAAAATTCATCAGCCACCCTGTATATAAATGATATTTCTACAATAATAAAATTTTGAAAAATGTTAATGTACGCTGACGACGTAAAGCACATGTCATTCGCGTTATTTGAAGATAGAAATAAGCTAAAATCAGATCTAGATGCACTAGTTACTAGATGCGATTTGAATTATATGCCACTTAACCTTAAAAAATGTAAATACATGGGTTTTTCACGTGGAACTTCTCAGCCGGCTTTATATACAATTAAAAATTTAAGTCTTGAGCAAGTGTATGATTTTGTTGACCTGGGGGTTACTATGGACTATAAACTCAGTTTCAACCGCCGTATTAACGCAACAGTCAATAAGACTAGAGGTGTTCCAGCATTCGTTAAACGACGGTCTAAAGAATTTAGCGACCCTTATGTAACTAAAGCTCTCTTCACTACATTAGTCAGACCGATGCTTGAATACGGCCCTATAATTTGGAACCCGCGTTACCAGGTTCATGTATATCGCCCAGAATCAGTTCAAAAACTATTTTTACTATTTGCCTTAATAGATTTTCATTGGGATCCCTTGTTTAATCTGCCACCCTGTACGAATCGTTTAAAACTCATTAATCTGCACACACTTTCTAGTTGGAGGGAAATGCTTGGAATTATTTTATGATTAAATTGCTAAATGGTTCACTCTCCAGCTCATTTCTTCTAAGTGAAGTGAACTTCAATGTACCGTCTCGTCCTTCAAGGCATTGTAAACCTCTAGTCTTAAAACAGTGCCGAACCAATTTTCAGTTAAATGCGCCTTTTCGCTGTTTGTGTTAAGACTATAACTCTCTTTCTGGTATATTTGATATTTCAGACTCGCTTAATCAGCATAAAAAATCAATTCTTTCTATCCTAAAGACATACCAACTAATTGTTTCTTATTCTTTGATTTTTTTATATGAACTTCTAACAATAATTTTATTCTGTTAACTAATTATTTCTTAATACGTAACCTATATTATATCTACTTTACTTAGCTGATGAGGTTTTCTTTGTAGCTGAGCAGTTTTAGATCTCGACGATTAACAAACCAAAGCCTTTCAACGACTCTGCACGAACGAACAATCCGCACGTTATGCCGATGCGCCCCTCGCGCCAGTCAGGCCGGATATGGTGGGTAATCCGTTTGGGAATTATTATTATTAATAGGTAAGGGGAAAGGAGACCAAAACTCGCCATCTGCGTACGGGCCATTATGCATGCTTGATACAGCGGGTAAACTTTTTGAAAGGCTAATAAAGCCACGTATGGCAGCCGCCATAGAACAATCAGGGGCACTATCGTCCAGGCAACACGTCCTTACTAGTGTGAAGGCAGCCCAGCAAGGTAATAACAAATCGAAGTTAGTTGTGCTCCTCGCAACTTTAGACATAAAAAACACTTTCAACAGCGTGAGATGGACGAAGATGCCTCAGAGCAAGAGTTTCAAATCCCATGTTACCTACAGCGACATTGCAAATGAAATACTGAAGAAGAACGCAGGAAGTTCAACCAGGTTACGATACGCACAAAAGAGTGGCTCGGCCTTCGTGGCCTCTAACTGGCGGCAGAAAAAACTGAGCTGATACTCTTAACAAAAACATACCGTAAGAGGTTGGATTCGAAACCCTCTTCGGAACTATAACATCAAAGAAATTAGTTTACTATTAAGGCGTAAGATTAGATTCCCGACTAACATACTTGGCAAATCGGAAGACCTATAGAAAGCAAACGAAAGCTACTAATAGACATTACCCTGTCCACTCTACTATATGTCTCCGAGCTAAGGACCGAAACACTTAAGATGAAGAACCGCTGTAAACTCAGCTTTTAGAGTAGCTTGCGCTTATCGAACCGTATCAGAACCAGACATTCAGGTAATAACCAGAGCGATCCCCATCGAAGGATGAAGAGGTCATAAGTGTCCAACACCAAGAACTAAACGACGCAAGAACGCTGGGAAAGTGAACACTGAAGCAGATGGAGAGCAAGACTGATCACTGACGTTAAGGTATGGAGCACTAGAAACTTTGGCGAGGTGAAATAGCAGGTTACCAAAATGCCCTCTGGGCATGGGTACTTCAAAAAGTACTTATATAGAATGGGAAAAGTGGAAGATATAAAGTGTATAGATATACAGACAAAGACGATGCTGAACACACATTCTTCAAATGCTCAAGATGGAGCGGAGAGCGACAAGCGCTTGAGCGCAGTGCGGCCAAGTTACTGCCGATAACATCAATGTTGGGCGGCCCAGAAGTGTGTAAACAAGTCAACAACTTCGTAGAAACTACACTCAAAGCAAAAAAGCGCAGGTACAAAAGAATGCTCGTAAGGAATGAAAAATATGGAACGCCACCCTGAAGCAATACGAAAGTGATCCCTTGGTGGGCGACGGTTTCAAAATTTTGGGGAAGTTTTTCAGTCCTTTGACACACAGCTGGTGCACTGGTTTCTCTCTTACAAAGAGCGGCAGTTTTCATATGTATACCTTTTTTCCTGATCTTGAGCTCATTGAATATTTCAAACAATTTTTAAGTTTTCATCTGAGCCATCAGCTGTCTTATACACAACCGATTTGTGATAGAAATAAATATTTATATATTTTATTCTGATTCAGAGCTTTTTTTGTCTATCCGCAAAGAAAAGTACACACTAGGGAGCCAAATCCACAGCTTTTAAAATGTATATATCGAGCTGTCTGCTATAGGTTTGCACTACATTTTCCATTTTGCTAAGCGCAGTTTTGTCCGATGTAATTGTAGATCTAATTTAAAGTTCATTACTCTTTTTTGGTTTAGGCAATTATTTTTACAGTGGTGGCAATAAAAGTAGGCTCAAGAGTGTTTAAAAGAATATAGTGAAATTGTAACAATCCACATAATTGGTTATTATGTAAACATGCAACAGGCGGCTCGTTATTAAAGCAACCGAAGCCAAAGAGAAAATGATTTAAGTGGCTGCCTGAATTATGTTTGTGGGCACAAAACTAAATAGCAACACCCCCGAATTTTATGCCTAGTCCACAGATATATTCTCAGGGCCATATTCTCAATGCAACTTTTGTGAGTTTTTTCCCGAAAAAGTTCACAATGACTTAATCGGACTTTCGTGTAAACGAAAATGTCATTCTGAAGGCAAGCCATGATTAGGTTATCATGTGATAAAGTTTATCATAACCAGACATTGAGTAAACGGGCCTTAGTCTATTTGAAATGCATAGCTCATATCCCTGTAGGGAAATCAATTAATAATTTTTATATGATATTCAAGTGTTTAAAAAAAAATTTTTCGATTGAACACTGAATGCCTTTGAAACCAACTAATAGTTAAAAACAAAAAGACGACTAAAAGTTAGATAGTATAGTAGTCGGCCACAGAATTCCCCACAGGGATTTTACAGTGTCTGCTGTGTATTCTATTTTGGTTGTGCGACCATGCCTTCGAAAATCTGCTTCTATCTAGTTTGTAATAATACTCGAAAATTTCACGATTGTTAAAAAAACCAAACTATTACCTTAGAAAATATTGTTTGGCTATTACCTTACCTCATCTTATGGTGAAGAAAATGTTTCAAACTTTTTAGTAAATGAGGCAATAAATGCATAATTACATAACTGTAGTTTAAGCATTAACATTTTCACAACAATAATAACAACCCTTTAGCATGAAAATCGTCAAAGCTTTGTGCGTGCAACATATTACATCAATGTCTATATGTATGACTGGCTACTATTCCCATACACAAATATCTTTACATAGCTTTTTACAGCAACGAAAACTATGCAATTACTGTAAAATGTGGCACATGCAACATGCTGCAAATTAAGAAGTCACGCAATGTACTCGTACATAATTTCTCTTCATTACATAAATACGTATAACAATGAGTAAGTGGCTGCATTATACAAATTATTTCAAATTTATTTTGTTTAAAAAACTATGATCATGTGCCTGAGCGTTTGTTGTTTACTTTGGCTATTTTTAAAAACGTAGTCATAGCTCTCTGTGCCATTTCCCACTTTAATCATTATATTTCGTTTTAAACTGACCACTCTTTTGTTAAACAAAAAATACATATATACATAAATCTAAAACTCATTAAAATTGTTCAAAACATAAAGTACATAAGTGCCTCTGTATGTTTACATATTCACATACATACTACAAGTAAATTAAGTAAGCAGTGAGAGGTAATCTCGGAAAGTATTTAAGGTATATAAATTAACCTTAACCTGGATTGGAGTGCACTTTAGTTTTATTTGTAATGCCAAATCTTGCCCTAATGCATAAATAGTTAAATTTACTTAACAATGCCTTGGGCTCAAACTCTTTCATATCAAGATGTGTATATAATTATGCATACAGCTGTGTTCAATATAATAGTAGTAAAATTAAAATGGATATAGTTTAACGAAATAAGAAGAAGCTGTGATTTTAATTATTTTCATTTAAAATATAACGAATTCCATAACAGAAACCACATAAAATAAATTGTTAAAGTAGTAAGAAAGTTAATTAAACTTTATAAAAATGGCCATCAAAATCTTCAAATTTTTTTGACAGGATTTCTAGTAAATTGAGTATTCAGTTTTGTAGACCAATCAATTTCAGAATAACATCGTGCAAGTTAAAACTCGCTCAAAAATTTCCCTGAATTTTTAGAACTTTTTTCGTCAAGGGTTTTGAGTGCTTTCTTCCATACAACGCACGAAGGAAAATTAATTTTTTTATAAGTTTAGGGGAAATTTTAAGATACTTCTAACTTATCTAAAAATTCTTCCTAAAAATATTGAAATTTATATGTAAGTTTTTTAAAGTTTAATTAACTTTCCTGAACTTTGTGTTAACTTTGGAATTTCTTTTTTATTCCGTCGAACGATATTTAGTTTAATTTCACTACTATTATATTGAACACAGGTGTATGTACTATGTATATAAACGTATGTATGCACATACACATATCCTAAAAATATGAAAACAAATATACGTTGAAATACAGCTGAATTCCAAATAAGTTTGTTATGCATACGCAATAGTGATTTCATGCACTTTCAATCCGAAATCCAGGCTTTTTGGGATTTTTTATTTTTACAAATCATATTAAATTGCCCAATAAATTTCATTTAAAAGGAAGAATTGTTGAAATTATATTCAGAACACACATGTTCTATGTGAAACTCTCCCTTTGGGGGCTATTACTAGTTTAAAGTGAGCTTCTGATCCTATAATTTTCCATATAGTTTTTAGTAAGTCACACAATTTCATCGTCGCGTGAATGGATTTTTGAATGGACATATGGCATTTATTGTGTGCAAACTGAAGATTTCTGTTCATTAAGTTTGTAACTATTAAGTATAGAGGTGGAAGAAAAAAATATATTCAGGGTATTCGTTTAACGGTTTAAATTTTAAAAAGCTTACAATGTTTGCGACTCGTTGAAGAGTTTCTACGGACAAACTTGCACCGGAAAGTCCTATTCATTTTTCCATTAGTCCCATAATTATAAAAAAAAATAAAATAATATAATTTCGGAAAAGTGGGCGGTGCCATGCCCCCAGCCATATAAAATTTCAATTCGTCATAACTCTAAGTGTATTTGATCTAAATTAATGATATTTGGATAATGTATCCTTTAGTCAAGATTTACATAATTTTTAAAAAATGGGAGCCACGCCCACATATATTGTGTTTTCTTTGTGCTTCATTAATGTCCACAGTTTATTGTCGATGTCTCTAAAACTCTCACGGTAGGCTCAGAAGTTCGTTGGGCACGACACAGACTGTATATAGTTTTTGGAAAGCCCCCACGTTAAATAAAGCTAGTGATATTTTATATATAGATATGTTTTCTGCATATCAAAAAAACCTTGGAAAAAGCCAAAGTTACCAAGAACAAAAAAAGTTAAACCGCTATATCTTGGAATATTGTATGTACATATCAGTAGCAGCAGTGGAAAAGGGGGTAGAAGGGGAGTAGGAATATAAAATTTTGTGAATTAGAGGAGGTGCTAGAGGAAAATGAAGAGGGTAAAAGGAACTAACGGGATATGGGGGTGTGGGAAAACAAAGTAGTAACAAAAATTAAGATATAATTATTAGAGAGGGACGAGGGTACAATTCGTTAAATGTAAGCAACTCAAATTTTAGGCAAGAGAACGTCTGCCGGGTCTGCTAGTGATATTATGTAAATGAATAGTACAATACAATTCTGAGTGTGCTATAGCTATGAAACACACTGTATATGTTGCTCATACGCAGCGTTGGTCGAATACCCTCTCTTGAACAGTTTTACCAATTTGAACAAAAGTTAATGGTTTAAACACGAATTACAAATACCAAGCGATTTATATATATATAAAACAACAAAAAATCATATGGAAAATCTTTAAAAGTGTAATAGAAGGTCCAATAATAGTTTTTAAAATTTTTGCTTGTTTGTTAGTACATAAAACACTCTAGACCCGCTTCATAGATGTTCAATTTGAATTGTAGGATCTCCATATTTCAAAGCAAGGAAATATTTTATCCCCCCTTAAGACAATGGTGTTCATAAAAGTTGGTTAAAAGTACTTGTATACTTATAGGGCCGGTTTTACCAACGCGACTAAGACTAAAACTAAGTCGTGACTTAAGTTAGCACAGATTCTTAATTTTGGGTTTCACCAATTGAGCGACCTAAATAATTTTTAACACAGCAATCCGATCAGCTGTTTTATGCATAGTAGTATTTTTTCATACCAGACAACTCTGCGCATCCCAATACCCCGTGCGAAATGGACATGTATGGCCATACACGAAAGAATGTATTGATTTTACACCCATTCCTCTTTAGTTGGAAGGTACTAAAATTAGCGCTTGATTGAAAACGATAGTTTCGTAATGGTTGCATGCTATAAAACAAGCGTTCACATGCATCTACGCATACGGCGTTAAAGTCATGCTTGACGAATTTTCCGGCTGGGACATTGTACAAAAAAAATTAGGAGCATTACTGACATTTAGGTTTTGAACGACAGCAACACTGACTTAGTCGAGAATAAGTCAGCTGGTAGGCTGACTACGGTGTGACTTAGTTAAGTTAGATGGTGAAACTGAAAAAGTGATAAAATCAACTTAACTAAGTTAAGTCGAGCTGGTGAAACCGGCCCATAGTGATTTTGGGACAGGCCATATAACAGCAATATTTATATGGGTAATCTTAATAAAAACAGTTCTTTGAAATTCTGTCTGTCTGTCTGTATCTATTTTTACGTGTATTACTACATAATAAATATATGGAATTAAATGGTTTCTTCAGCGATGTTATAAAGTTCCTTTTTTATTGTATTTTCATTCAGTAAATATTTGACTTTCAGCAAATGATCATCATTAAAATTAAGGCACCTACACCCATCTCAGGTGACAAATTAACATCAACTTCTCATGAATTTGCTTAAAAATTTTGAAATCCAATATGCTGAGTCATGCTTGTTTCTCCACAGCCTCTTTTGAGTTTTGGGCAATCAATGCTACTAATGGTCAGCTGTTTGTAAGTACAAAACTATGCATGCGGTATTTAAAAAACAAAAAAGAAATCAAATATTTTTTAATAAAACTAGTTAACATTTATATTTTAGATAGCACTACTCTCATAACAGAAAATGTGTAAATGTTTAAATGTTCAAATATGCACAAGCACATAACCATTAATTTAATTATAACCGTTGAAGTTGCTAGCATCACCGCCAGCATCAAAATCAACAAAAATAGCGCTCGATACCATGAACAAAATTAAGCGCGTTTGGATTGAAGTATGTGCACTAGAGTGCCAAATTTTCAGGTAATTTTTTTTTCTTTATCCTACTTGAAAATCTATTGTTTTTGCAGCTAATGAAGTAATCCTGTCATGCTTTACAGGCTTAGCTCATTGAAAATTTAGATTTTCCATTGCGAGGGAAAATTTAGATTTTTGCTTCAATATAATTGATTTTACTGAAATCATGAAATTTACATTACAAAAGCGAATCGACGACCGAGTGGAAGATCAGCCTATTTAAAAATAATTTTCAACAAAGCATATGTATTGAATTTTCGTCCAAATAGGGGGTTTTTGAAAATGCTTCTGAGATAGGCCACTTTTGAACTAAATTCCGAAATATTTCGTTATTGAAAAAAATTCTGAGATAGGGAGTTTTTGAATAATATTTTCTGTGATCTTCCACTCAGCCATTCTGTCTCAATTTTAGAGTTTTTGCGTTTTTATTTGCCATTTCTTTTCGGTACGTAATTTTTTTGTTTTTTTTTAATCTACAGTGGTCATGTTCATGTCGTACACCAAATAACATTTGACTTGAAAATAAGACACCGTAATGTACATACCTATGAACAAAAGCTTTGGCAACTGCAAACAACATTGTGACAATAATAACAAAAACGAAGTTATTTACGCATGTAATGATCGTAATACTCATACCATTTCAAATTGGTTTGCCCAGTCGACCTTGTGCCGAATCTCGCCCAGTGATCACAGCATTACACTCAAACATATTTCTAATGCCTTGGAGTGTTGTAAAAACATACATATGTACATACATACATATATTTTTATAAAAACGCCGAAGACCAATACATTTTTGAACAGCCAATGCGTCAACTTTCGACATACCAGCAGATACATACATATTCATGTGTGTAATTAAAAAACATTCAAACTTTGTTTCTGTTTTGATTTTATTGTTAAATTTCTCTTGAACCGTTGTTATGTGCCAAATGATTGAGTGGGCAGACGCTTTGCGCTTTGAAGGCCAAGTTCAAATACACCTGACCTACACCACTGAATGGTATTAGAAGACAAGATAAGAAAAAAAGTTTCGAGCACGCACATGTGTACTTAGATATTTCAGTAAATGTTTGATTATTGTGGCTAAGGTCAGTAGCAGAGTATTCGCCCAGGCATGTGGAGGATGCAATTTCAAGGTGACAGAGAAAATAGCACAAACCCAGCTGTTTTATGCTTTGTTACTTTTCTACTTCTTCTCGTAATTCCAATACTGTGAAAATAATTTGTACATCTCACCCTGTCGTGCTAGTATTTGTCAGATTTGGTTCGTTCAAATAATTCATTTATAAACTGTACTTGGTAGAATTAAGGAAAGTTTTTGTTTGGTATGGCCAATCAACCGAAGGATCAAAAAGCAGCAAAATGATAAGCATGAAATGTTTCTAATGTTCAGGCATCAACTTTTACGGAGAATATGAACGGACTCGTTCACACCTGCCCATAAGCGTGCTTCAATGGAAATCGTGGGGACAAAAATTTCACAGAAATATACCTAGATGTTTTCGGGATAATAGCGGATAAAAAAATTAATATAATGGGATTAGGTAACAGACCTAGGTGTAACCCTACCTGGAAATATTTTTGTTAAAATATGAAGAAAAATACCTTTCATTCCGATAGCAATCACAATCCTGAGTGGCCACACGTATGTAGACATTCTTAGGGGGGGGCCGATCATGGCCGAAAGCTCAAAATCCAAATTGCCATAAAAGTCAGTAATATAAATTAAATAATTTCTAATAAACGTAACGAATTTATCTTAAATCACTCAAATTAACTCAAGTAATTGAAAGGATTCGAACAAAAAGCAATCAAGAAATGATTTTATACAGCTCAAAGGTAGAAACTAGTTCTTTCCGGGAAGCGAGTTTCATTTGTGTCTTTTAACTAAGTGGAGTTATCTTGAAGCTATATTTATTGGAGCAATGACAATAAAAAAAAGAGATGAACAATAATGTTTAGTGAAATTAAGTACATTTCGACAGATTAAATATGTAGTTTTGTTACAAAGATGTTTTTGAAACAATATACATTATTATATTTCATAAATTAGCGTCAAGCTATTATGAGAGAATTCTATATTATAAAATCAATGTTTCGCTTCCCTTTTTTTAGAATCTTTCTATAATGTTTTCAACGTCGATTTTAATATCATAATGTACGTGTAAAAGTGCTAAACCAGTGAGCCGTTGTAAGTAGTTGTTCGTAACCATGTTATTAATCGCCGAGGGGTAGAAAAACTTATTTCTGGAGAAGCATTACTGACTGGCAGTGTAGCCAGAATGTGCAATAGCATCCTTATCAGTGGAAAAGCATTTCCGTCGCAGTGATCTAAAACTTCTACATCCAATTTTGGTATTGATTTTTTGTCGGGCTTTTTTGAGAGAATATACTTATTATACATTTACAAAAGAAGATAAGAAAGATTTCATTCGATCTCAATTTTACGAAAATCTAAAAAAAATGCATTTGCATATCGGGCAAATTAAGCACGTCCAATATTTCTTCAGGTCTGAGTGGGGCCATCGCCGCCCCCTGTATCCGCTACTGAGTTTTATTGGTTCACGTGTTATATTTTTAACAAATTATATAATTTTAAAGTATGGGTGGCAAGACGAATTGTTTTCTACCAAATTTACTACCATTGTACTAAGTGTTTTTGTTCTTTAGCAAAGACTTTTCCTTTCCCCAAAAAATTTGATTCACTTCTTCATTGTTGGGCCCCAGGAATATACATTTGTATGTAAAACTAGAAGACCCGACCGTGCGTCGATCCGTCTCTTATAATAGACTGAATCCAGTGTTAATCTTTGTATCTCCGAAACCAGTTGCGATATGGAACTTAATCACATCAGTACTTATTAGCACATTTCGTTTGATACTCAAATTGCAAAAATGTCGATCATCCTGGTCCATATATTGGTCGATAACTCCGAAACCGGTAGAGATATCGAAATAAGTGGTTAAGTTAAACGTTTGATACAACGGTGAAAGTTGCATTCAATTCCATTCAGCAGTTTCTGATTGATGCACCTAAACACACATAAGGACAGACGACAAAAATTCTGAAAACTTAGTTGGTTGTAAGAGTACTTTAACAGCGGCCTCGGTGCAGGCACTTGGGTTCGTATCCCAGTGTCCGAGAAGGGGTCTGATGAGAAGTTGGTGACTTCGAAACATGTCATCCCATACCATCGCTGGGCATATCGTTATAATTTCCTCTTATATCAGTTAACAAATAAACATAAAACTTCGAGCACCGCTCCAACAACAATTGCCATATTCTGAAAACTGTTGATTTGGATTCTATTGGCTTAATAATACCTTCTATCAATTTTTCTTGAATATCTGCAATGTACATACATAGACCTATTACAAAATTATTATTTATAGAGATATTTATTCACTAAACTACTCACTTTACATATTCATGGCTCCAAGATATTGATATTTTGGTACATCAATTTGGAATCTTAAACATTTGAGTTCAATTTTTGATAGCGCAAAGATTTGGATTTTAAAACTCTATTGCCCGATTTGTTGGGAAAGATTTAAATTTACGACACCATTTAAGGCTTGCTGAATTTCTTTAGACCAAATTGGGTTTGTTTAGAAAGATTTTAATTTTTTACGACACAGAGTTTTAGTCTCCAATTTTTTAAATTGGAAAAATGTGTGATTTAAGCTCGTTACGACGAGATTTATACAATATTCGTGTTTTTGGCAGACATCTAGAACAAATTTTTCAGTCAGGAAAAATATAAATTCTCTATCTCTATGGCGCGATATACAACAGGTATATCATCATAAATCTCCTAAGAGATTTTTGCGCCAAGCTTCTCTTCCAATTTGTGGTGTGCCGATTTGAAATTTCCCTACAAATTGGTGGGACCTACAGTTTTTTGCCGACTCCGAACGGCATCTACAAAGGAGACGAATTTTTGCTGAGAAGCCTGTCATGGCGGAAATACACTCGGAGAGTTTGCCAAACCACTGCCGAGGAGCGACCCCGCAATTCCAAAACGGGTTGAAAAATTTAAAAGCTATAATGTAAAAATATAAAAAAATTTGTACTTTGCAAGAAGGAATATCGAAAACTTTTTATAGTTTTCCCGTGCTTTCGTGCAATAAAATCGATGGACTAATACAGAAGTTATAAGCATTCAAATAAATATAGCCATATAATACTGAAGCACCCTACACGTAAATATGTATTAGTATTCAGATATTAATTAGTACGTAGATAGATTTTCGAAGGGTTATTAGATACAAAAAACTGTTAATGCCGTTTTCTCAAGTAGGTAAACTTTAAAATTTCAAACCCAGGTGCATTTGAAGCAAGAGCAAATTTTTTAAAGCAGATAGTGTTTTCTTTGTATAACTAAGGAACCTTTTTGTCTAGGTGGGCTTCGATTTTTACTTGATCTGAGTATAAATAGAAGTAAATGCGAATTGTTCCTTTATAATATCTGCAAGGCTCACCGAATACTGTTCAGTCTATAAGTGCATTTTATAACCCGTCATTTACTTAAAAAAATAATATGAATAAAAGGGCGCGAGAGTTTGAGTGTAAAAATGATCCAGATATGTTCTGTTTCGGCCAATATATTGTTAAAAGGATGCGACGTGTGTTTTCAAATCCTTTGAAAGTTACATACTATAAGTATTTTGGCATTCAGCTTAAAAACACTGCAAAATCATGGACACCGAATACTGTGTGCACCACATGTCGAATCGAATTGATTCATTCGGAATCCGGAACAAAAAGGTGGGTAGTAAAATTTAGGTATTTGCTACTTTTTAATGCATATATGACTAATTTCTGAAACTATCTACTTAGGCAACATATAAAATTTAGTACACCAATGAAGTGGAAGGAACCAACTTGCCATTCGACGGACTGCTATATTTGTACTACAGAAGTATTTGGGGTTGGAAAGTCAAGAAAATTAACGCACACCAGCGTCATTGCCAGTACCAAATTCAACGGAAGTTGCTCATCTAACTACATTGCCATTGCCACATTCAACTTTAGTTCCAGGTCCAGTTTCATTGTCAACAGCAGCATCTGATTACGCGGCATCAAGTTGTACTGAACTTCACACGGAAAACGAAAGAAATGCTTTGTTACAAGCACAACTCCGATGTTAAGGTAACATATTATAGAACTCGTCACGAACCATTTTCCAAGCTCTATACGAAGGAGGGCAGTGTTTGTTACTGCAAGGACATTACTGGCTTATTCAAACAGTTTGGTGAACCATATGATTCCAAAGAGTGTCGATTGTTCATAGACTGCAATAAACTAAGTTTAAAGGCCGTATTATTACATATTGGCAAACCAACGAAGGAAACCTACGAGATAATGCAAAAATTACTTAAACTTATCAAATAAGAAGAGCATGATTGGAAAATATGTACCGATCTTAAAGTCGTTGGAATGCTATGCGGTCTACACAAAATACTGCTGTTTTCTCTGCAAATGGGATAACCGAACTCGTCAATACTACTACATCATAAAGGATTGACCAGACTGAATCGAATTTAAAGTTAGTGTGGATACCATAGAATACTCCCTTCTTATAAAGAAAGGAAAAATTATTTACCCCCGCTCCACATCAAGCTCGGCCTTATCCACAACTTTATTAAGGCTTTGGACAAAGAAAGCGAAGCCCTCCGTCATTTATAAACCATCTTTCCAGATATTTCAGAAGCCAAGATAAAGGAAGGCATTTTTGTTGGGCCGCAAATAAGAAAGATGCTTAACAATAACCAATTCAAAGAACTATTGTCACCAGTGGAGGCAGCAGCGGGGGATTCTTTTGAAAAGGTCGTTGCTTCTTTTTTAGGCAAACGTAAAAGTACAAGGTGGCGCAAAAGTAATCCTCCTATCAGAAAATGCTATAAATTTTGCGATTGGCCCCTAAAGTCAGTTCTGTTATAACATTTGTGTAGTAAACACATGCGAAATACACGTTAATAAACAATGTTACGCTACACTGCTCCAGCACGCGGAATATATGTACCGATCTTTATTTGACCAATAATTGGTCGGTGAAAAACGGTTACTGCGCAAAAGTAATCCTCCTATCAGAAAATGCTATAAATTTTGCGATTGGCCCCTAAAGTCAGTTCTGTTTTGACATTTGTGTAGTAAACACATGCGAAATACACGTTAATAAACAATGTTACGCTACACTGCTCCAGAACGCGGAATATTGCTGACTATTTATTTGACCAATAATCGGTCGGGGCCAAACGGTTACTGTGAATGGTGAGCGCTACAGAGCAATGATCAACGAGTTCTTTTTGCCGCAACTTGATGAATTGGGATTGGAAAACATGTGGTTCCAACAAGACGGTGCAACAGCACACACTGCACGTGCCACAACCGATATGCTGAACATCGGAAGCTTACTTTTGCGCCACCTTGTACTAACTACGAGATGATATTGAACGACTTAATCAAGAACTATGCGAAAATGGGTAAATAAAAAAGCATATTTAAGGCCAATTTCTAAAGTAAACTTTAAAACCTATCTGCCCGATAAACAAAAAATGTGTATGAAAATGAGAAAACGGCCCTAAAGCTGAATTCATCGTTCAGTTCCGAACAAATTTTTTGCTTACATTTGGCTCGTTCTCTTCTCACTCTGTATCAGAGAAGTGGAAAAAGAACGAGTAAAATGTAAACAAAAAATTTGTTCGGAACTGAACGATGAATCCAGCCTAAGAAAATTACACACAAATGTGTAAATTATTTACCTTATTTACTTATTTATTTTCTTTAAGGAGTAAATATGTCTTGAAAAATTAATTTTCTGCACTCCCATTTAAATTTTTTTTCTCCGCAAAATCTTGGTGACGAAAGTGCCGAGCATGGCGAACGGTTTCATCAGCAAATGAAGTTAATCGAATGTCGGTTTCAAGGATTCTAGGATGTCGCAATGATGAATGACTACTGTTGGTTTCTCATAAGAGAAACCGATCCTAATCTAAATAAGCGTCAAAACAAAACAAATAACTTTTTCAAGTATAAAATAAGATCATAGAGTTAAGACAAAACTTACATATATTTTGATCGTCTCATATGGAATTATGCTAATATTTGTAGGGTACTTAAGTATTATATGGCTATATTTATTTGAATGTTTATAACTTTTGTATTAGTCCATCGATTTTATTGGATGAAAGAGTTTTTTTTTTTTGTAATAAAACAGAGCTTACAGAAAAAAAAAATAAAAATATCTGGAAAAAACAAAAAGTTTTCGATTTGCTCGCAAAGTACACATTTTTTTATACTTTTACAAAAAAAAGGTAAAAATCCGTATTGATTGTGCATTATCTTCGAACCTACAGGGCCTAGCGTAAAGTTTTGTATGCATTGTTCATAGCAAATTTATAATATTATTTTTCAAACCGTTTTGGAATTGCTCAATTTGTTCTTGAGATATGCATGATTAAATGACTTTTTAATAAATTGATTTTTAAATAACGGTAGATCGTAAATACCTCAAAAACGGTACCATAGAATCAAAAATAACATCGATTTTCGGAATAAGGATGTGGTTTTACATACGAATTTCATATTCGCGTCTCTGGTGGTTTTTGGCTGTAGCCAGTGTAATTAATAAATGTCGAAGAAAAAACAAAGTACGTTCAACATCTACTTCGTTTTCAAATCTACAATTACGGTAATCATAATCGCCTTCAACTTTTGAAAAATGGTGTTTCCCGCAATCGTTGCTATAATTCAAACGATTGTGACTGCTGTAATAATTTTTTAAAAAGGTACAAAATAATGATCACTGTAATCATAACGGCCTTTCAATCTTAATAACAGTACACCATCTCTATCGAAAACAACATTTAAAGTTGAGCTAAACATATTTTAACAAATATTAGTTTGGTTAACACCTAGGTTAATTTTAAGAAAATAGCGGTTAATCGGGTTTGAATCACTTTCACATTGCCGTTAATATTAAAAACTTATAATGTAACACAATACAGGAAACTTGTGTCAACACTTTTCCTTTTACTTTTGAATTGGATTTAACTTACTAATTTTATGTATGTATTCGAAAGCTTATTTTCAACCATTTTATACTTTATATTAATTTTTTATTCCTGCCAATGAATTCACTCAAAATTTGAATAACCAATAAGCAGAAACGCCCGGATTTGTGGAAGAACAAAAATTGGCTTTTGCACCACGATAACGCCCCTGCTCACGCATCGTTGCTTGTGCGCTACTTTTTGGCCAAAAACAACACACTAATGATGCCGCAGCCACCGTATTCTCCAGATCTGGCCCCCTGTGACTTTTTCTTGTTCCCTAAACTGAAGAGGCCCATGAAAGGACAACGTTACGCTTCTCTTGACGAGATAAAGACGGCATCGAAGGAGGAGCTGAACAAGATACAAAAAAATTATTTTTTGAAGTGCTTCGAAGATTGGAAAAACCGTTGGCACAAGTGTATAATATCTCATGGGGTTTACTTTGAAGGGGACAAAATAGATATTCATGAATAAATAAATAATTTTTAAAAAACAAAAAATTCGCGATACTTTTTGAACACACCTCGTACATGATTAAGTGGAGCCATCTTTTTTTTTTTAAATAACGGTTAATCGTAAATATCTCAAAAACGGTACCATAAAATCAAAAATAACCTCGATTTTCGGAATCAGGGGGTGGTTTTACATACCAATTTCGTATTCGCGTCTCTGGTGGTTTTGGCTGTAGACCAGTGTAATTGGGTCGGTAATAATAGTGGCACATATAGCGATAGTGAAGATGGGACCCTGGAAATGGTGTCAGACCTACACTTTTTTTCGGCGTTGTAACATGAATTGGCTTAACGATGATGCATTTTTCGCACGATTTCGGCTGACAAAAGGAACAGTCGCCCGTGTACTTCAAATGATAGAGCCAAGTTAGTCCTATAAACCAACTCGGTAAATATTTAAAACGTGACATTTCGTAAATAATATTAACTTTGATAACTAATCGTAAGTATTAATTTAGAGTTCAATGAATGTAACGCCCCTGAACCAGCTGTTTATCGCGATACGATTTTTCGCAAGCGGAAGTTTCCAAATTACCGTTGGCGACTTTATTGGATGCTGTCGAACGAGTGTGTGCATTATTGTGGAATGCGTATCCACAGCAATAGCCCGCTTGCAACCAGAATTTATAAATATGCCTGAAACTCCGGAAGAACTGCGGCGGACAAGCTTGGAGTTTTACAACATTGCTAAGTTTCCACGAGTCATTGGTGCAATCGATTTCACACATATTAGGATCCAGTCTCCTGTTTGATCAAGCAGAGAACTATCGAAACCGCAAAGGTTTGTATCTTTAATGTTTTGTGTCGTTTTCTAAAATTTCTTATGATCGTTATTTATAAGGGTGGTTCTCTGTCAACGTACAAACAGTAGTAAATGAATCATCACTGAAGAAACTGCAAGCTTACAAAAACTTTCGTTAAAGCCAATTCAGTGAGAAGATGGAGATAAAAGGAAAGGGCTAAAAAGGAGTAGGGAAGACTTGCCTAAGACACTCAAATATTCATTTTTATAAAAACTGTGAAAACTGTGTTTACATTTTCATTTCATTTTACAATTCGTAAACGGTGTTTTTCCAAACATTTAACTTGCACTGCATACTTCTCCTTACGCTCTTCGCGCCACAACTGCAATTGCATCTCATGTCTCTCAGCAGCTCGCTTTCCTTCGTTTTGGTAAAAAGTTGCTTTTGCATTTCCCACAGACTTGCATCGTTCGTCTTACGCTTTGGTTTTTGTTTGCATTGGATTTGTAGGAAATTCCCTCTGTTGGAAACAATTTGAACAATACTACTGTTCACCTCTGAGAGATTCACGTTGCTTGTAATTTGAATCTCTCGGATATCTGCACGGTTTATGTTAGGCTGCTCCGTGAGATCTACCGAGTTTGTATTGTTCTCGCATAACAATACAACTTCTTCGGTTATGTCGGAAAATAGCTATTCTATGCCATTGCTGTCTTCGATGTTGCTAGGGTTTGCAGAAGCGGATACACCTCCTGGCTTCATAAACAAGTTTTCGTCATCATCATCGGCATTTGGATCGAGACCTTCGATGGTAAGAGAAATCGCATCGTGTAATTCCTGCTTTGACACGCTTATATGTTGGTCAATATCTGCTGGAGGTTTGCCACCACCAGTGAGATGACGAGGAAGTTTGTTGGCGGTATAGTCTTTGCGAAGACCGGCTTTAATATTCTTAAATTTACTTGAAAGTTTCTTGGCACAGCGAAATGTCTAAAAAAGCACAACAGATTATAGGAACTCATTAGAAAATTTACAGAAAACAAATTGAAAGAAGAACTTACCTTGGAAGTCGATGACGAATTAAACTCACTTTCAGTCTTAAGCCATGCTTCCTTTTTCTTCGCATTGTTTTGCGCGTTAGTTCTTTTATCTAGAAGCACATTTCGTGCCTCACGACAAGTCCGGACAAAAGATTTTCCTCAGTTTCTGAAAAATTTTGGTTCCACTTTTTTTGTTTTTTCCATATTTATTATGAAAAATTCATTCATTTTTGAAAAATTAATCGTAAACTGGCAATTCAGCTCATGTAAGCGGCTTAGATCCATGTCCTAAAAATACAATTACAACGAGTAGCAAATCTAATAATTTTTGTGAACAAACCGGAAAAGTTAAGCTGCGTTATAAATGGTGTCGTATTTCAAATTAAGATTTTACTAAAGCGAGTTCTATACAATTTTATGACTCTGTCAACAAATTGGCTATATGTGTATTTAAAACAAAAGTTATAGCCGAATTAGCCTAGACTTAGAATAACTTGACTTGACTTAGTTTACAAAAGAACTGAGAGCCAATTATTCAACGTGTCATTTAATTTGTTTTCTTTTCATTTGTGACCTTTTTGCATTAAATTTGTCAATTGATATTGTGAAAATGAACACAAAACAAAAACAAGTAAGGAAATGACTGTCTTCGACTGTGCCGAAGACTTTATACCTTTCATGAATACGCAGCACGGTTTTAAGTGCCCGATCCTTACTCACATTTAGTAAAATCTCTGCAAAACTAATAATTTAAAGATACATAGCCCAAACCCCATTTATCGAAACAATCGATTGTATGGGAGATATATGTTAACCCATTTATCGAAAGTATCGATTGTATGGGAGCTATATGTTAACCCATTTATCGAAACTATCGATTGTATGGGAGCTATATGTTATGTTGGTCCGATCTGGGTAATTTTCACTACACACATTACATATATAATAAGTACCAAACCTGCCAACCCCATTTATCGATTGTATGGGAGCTATGCGTTGTATTGCTCCGATCGTGCTGATTCTAAATGATTAATCTCGTGGAAAATGCCGGCTCCATACCAAATTTCATCAAGCTTTATAGAAAACTGAGGGACTAGTTTGCGTACAAACATACAGACGGACAGAAGGACAGACGGACATGGCTAAATCGACTCAGCTCATCGCCCTGATTATTTCGGTATACTTATTGGTGGGTCTATCTTTTCTTCTTCTCATACTTACAAACATCGGACCAACGTTATAATACCATTTCATGTTCATGAAAGGTATAACAAAATTGTGCGCGATGATTTTAAAGTTAATTATTATGTACAAAGCGTGCAAGAATTCCAGGGATTTTGCATCCATTGAAATATTTGTCGCACAATACCCTATTCGGTTCTACGAGGGATATGAGCCGCTAATCATCCATTTTGGCTTAAGCAAAATGATTAAAAATAATTTCAGAAAGAATACCATCTTTTTTTAAAATGTTTTTTGACGTATTGTTTTCTAATTGCCATATGAATTTCATTCATCCAAAAATTTATTATGCTATACAATATATGAAGGAATTTTATCAAAAATATTGAAAAAAGTTATATGGTAGCACAGTTCTCTCACGGCTCTCTTTGAACTTAGAAACTTAACTTGAAAATCAAAAATTTGTAGTTTTCCAAGTTCATAAGCTAAGTTATTTTCTGGGGAACTACGTACACGTGCTGCTCATATGTTAGATTTAAGGTTTTTAAGACAAGTCAAGGCTTATTCGGCCATTATTTCGTTGATAACAAAAGCAATATAAAATATCGTCTCTAACCGCAATTTTGGCATAACCAAAAAAATTTTGAAAATCCATATTTTGACAGATATCGATAATTTTGTTTAAACAGTCTCACAAAATATCACAACTGTAATATGTACCATTACAAAAATAAAGGGAAAGGCAATTGTGATGTAAGTAACATTTTGCATTAAAATTTTTTGTATTTGTAAACTTAAAAGTCTTCTCCAGTACAATTTTTTTTAATGGCTGTTAGGGCTCGATATGTACCCATTTTTTTATAGTTTTGAATTTTTTAAATTGATCAGTTTTTTACGTTTTTGTAAAGAAAATATTGTGTTTATCTGGCAATCAAAATTGGCACGAGAAAATGGCAATTTTGTATTAACTCAATTTTTTTATAACATCTGTAACATTTAAGTAAAACAACCAAAACTGAATAAAAGGTTGCAACAGTGGGCTCGGTACATTCTTCTAAGTTGCTGGAAAAGCTCACGTTACTTTAAGTAACACAACCAACAAGGAAATTTAATATATTCAAATGCCACAAAATTGAAATAATTTTCATAAACAAATCACATGTAATAATATTAAATTTCCGTAGGGATAGGGCGTTTTTGAGACTCATTCTGAGGTAGGTCTTTATTTATTTATTTTATTTATTTATTTCGGCCAAACACACAACCATAAGTTATTTTTACAGTGTTTGTCCATAAAAAACAAGTTAACATTTTTAACATGTGTATAAAAATTAAAACTAACAATACACAACTTAAAACTAACAATTTTTACTTAGACTATTACAATAAGGTGCTGAAGAGATGTATACGAGATAGATAAAGATTGGATAAATGAAAAAATATCAGGAAAAAAAGAAAATATAGTGAAAAAAGAGGAAGGGGAAGGTGTATGGGGTAAAGGATTATGATTGTGCTCAGTGACATTCGGCAAAGTACCGAAGCAATTCCGATCTAAAACGCAGCATTCCCTTAATAGCTTTTATGTTTGGGGGTAAGGTGTTCCAATTACGGATGGAGAAGACAAAGAATTGACGCTCAGTCACTAAGCAGGTAAGTTTAGCAGGGACTAAGTTAAGCGAGCGCAAAGATTTGGAGTGCTCCAGTCGATCTTTGAGATATCGGGGCTCTTGGGTTATAATAATCTTCTGAAGTAACACCAAACATTTGTACTTTAAAAGATTGTCAAAGGACACAGATGAAATTTTCTTTGAAAACTCCGAAATGTGGTCATAACGTTTTTTATTGTAGATGTACCTGGCGATATTGTTATATAAAACATTAAGTTTGTTACGACACACACTATTACAATTCGAATACAGCTCACAACCGTACAATAACGTTGGTAGCAAGTATGTTTTGGCTAAAAGTAATCGAATTTTCTCAGGGGTGAAATTTTGGCTTGTCCATAGGTTTCGGAGCATGCCATATACTTTTCCAATAGCGCAGGAAATGTGGTTACTCCACGACAAGGTTCTATTAAAAATTACCCCCAAATTTTTGGCTGTGTCAGCAAATTTTATCACAGAATTGTTCAGCTTGATTTCTATGTGGTCGTCTAAATTAATAATTTTTTTGTATATGACTATGCACTGGGATTTATCGGGATTAAGGACTAAACCATTGTCGGAAGCCCACTTGCTTATAGATTCCAGGTCAGCGTTTAAGTTATTAACACACGCATTGATAGAGTCAAGTGGACAGTTAACATAAAGCTGCACATCATCTGCGTAGACATGGACGTTACTATGTTCGATAACATTAAAAAGATCATTGGCATACAGCACAAACAGCAATGGGCCAAGAATAGAACCTTGAGGAACACCTCTGGTTATAGGCAACCAATCGGACATGTTGTTTCCAGCACAAACAGCTTGTACACGGTCACTTAGATAGGTTTTAACTAGGGTTGATGCCGGCGTAGAAAAATTAAACAAGTTTTTGAGCTTTAAAATAAGGATTTCATGGTTAACTGTATCAAATGCCTTGGAATGATCAAGTAACGTCAGAAAAGTAACATCGTTTTTGTCAATGTTGAGCCTAATGTCGTCAGAAACTTTTAAAAGCGCTGTAGTGCAGCTCATGTTGGGTCTAAACCCCGACTGAAATTTGTTCACCAAAGAGTTATTGTATATAAAGGAGTTTATTTGGTTATGCATGATTCGCTCGAGAACCTTAGAAAGGTATGGTAGTATTGCAATGAGCCGATAGTCACCATTAGCTTTTTTTAGTGGAATAATCTTGACTCTTTTCCAAGAGTCCGGAAAGACTGACGTCTTTCTTGAACCAAATTTTGTCATAGGGCATTGTTGAAACAAATTCTGAAACAGAGTATTGAAAGAAATTCTGAGATAATGAGTTTTTGAAAAATATCAGCCGACGATATGTACAAATTTAGCTTTTAGGCCCTGTTCCAATCGGTTGAAAATTCTAAATTTTGACCGAGCGAAAGAAAATTGACATTTTTCGCGGTGAATATGAACGTCAGATTTTAGCCTTTGACTACTACGAATATGCATTCGGAATAACCCATCATATTATTTCAATTGAATTCATATGCCAACTCTGTATTAAGCGGTAAAATATAATTCAATACAAAAACTACGAAATTTAACGGCAGAAAAATTGAGAAGGTAACCTTCGGGTTTTCGGTACATCGGCATTTCGGCATCCGTAATACCTGCGTATGTATGCAGTGACTGATCTAAAGATTTGCGGCCAAGCGACTGGTCTGTTTCAATTCACAAATTTCATTAATAAGGAAACAATTCATCGGGTAATACATTTTTTATAAAATGTTTAGTACATTTCAACTTTACTTGCTCTGATTTTTGATGTCTTTCTGTTTAGATTTAAAACCTTACTGAATAAAATTCTAAGGGCCACTTTCATAAAGGCCGGTTAAGCCTAATCGGCGATTAGTTTGACAGCTAACCGTACAAAATACGTCAATTAAACTCCGGTTAGCAGTTACCGGCTTTTATGAAAGCGGCCCTAAATAGTTTTTAAACTAAACCAAAAAATTTACATGTTCTGCAGATGAAAGAAGGAAATTTAATTTTAAAATTTTTTCTTTTATTTCTGAAAACTTTTTCTAGTCAATGAGCTCAGTGCCTAGAGCACTGATCACTCGAGTTTTTTAAATAACCTATTTCTGGCGTAAAAAACTAGGCTGGTTAAAATCGAAAGTTTCAAATTTAAACTCAACGACGACGGCGAATTAGTCAGGGTTCGATAGGGTTACATTGAAATAACAGCTCTAGTCCGTGTAAAAACAACTGGGTCATTCCGGTACATAGAACCGGATGTCGTGGAATGCAAACTTTTATCCGGGTACCCGTATTCCTAAACACATTAACTAAATATATTCTGTAAATTAAATTACAACTTTATGATTTGTGGGTACACAAATCAGTTTTTTTCGTTATTGGAATGATTTTGAGCTTGGTGTTTGTTACAATAGGTCTAATTCTTGTTCAATTATATCTGAATTTGGATAAATATTGTATTTATTCTACCTTTATAAAAATAATTAAATATATTTTTTGTTGTTCCTTAATCTGGTTTCATCGAAATTCCTCCCGCGAAAGATGACATTTAGGCCCGGTTTTTCAGTACAAGTTTAACTCAATTTGTCAGTTAAACTAAGCTTAAACTTGTTGCGCAGTCTTTCAGTCAACTTTAAACGAAGTTTAAACGTAGTTTAAGCGGTCTATTCGGCAGGGTTAAACTCTAGTTAACCTGTCAGCTGTTTTGCATATTTGATGGTTTTGGTTGTGAAACAATAAGCTGAACGCAATTAAGAAAGGACGATATTTTTATATTTAATTAAATACTGGATATATCATCTGACGAAAGTGATTATAGTGATGCAGAAATTGGCGAAATGCTAACTATTACAATACTGAGGAGAAGCAATGGCGTTGAATATGTATACAAATCTTATCTGTTGCCGTATCTAGATAAAAAAAAACCAATGTTGCTGTATAAAAAGCAAATATTAAAAGCGGCATTAAACTCACACTGAAAAGCCGCTCTGCAGTTTAACTGGAGTTTAAATTTATGCCGAGACTAAGCAAACTTAGTGTAAACTGAGCTTAACCAAGGACTGAAAAACCGGGCCTTAAAGTGCATACGTTCCTGCACTAAGTCAGTTTTTAAGTAATTGAGATCCATTTTTTTTAAAATTAAATGGCTTTCTACGTTGGACTCGGTGGTAACAATTCACTAATTTTGGGTAGAAATGAAAACTTCTCAATGTATTTTCCTATATCTGTAATTCTATCTCTGTAATATAATTCTTCCATAAAGATTGACAACGACTACCAAATCATCGGTTGAAGCTTTAATTTGAACGTTCACTTTGTTGATTCCTTCCAAAAAAAAAACATACCCCCATAGCAGTTTGCGCAAGACGAGTTTATACCAAGTGATATCGCTGCGAATTAATTGCTTTCGCGGCTTCTCCTGTCAAATTGCATATAAGTTTTTTATTTTGACACTAGACGCCGCTGCTCATATGTTTTTATAATATCACCTGTATATGAATTCGCCTTGAGTTTGCAGTTTTCTAGTTCCGAAACTATGGCAAGAAATATTTTTCACACGGTTATCTGACTGCACGATTCAATAACTACAAGGTTAGCTCTCTAGTGACATATTTTGACATTTTCCGCCATCTTGCTGCCTGAAAAATTGTCATTTAAATTCTGGGTTGCCTTTTATCGAAATTATGTAAAAATAGTAGTTAAAAATGTAATATTATACAAAATTTTAAATATGTTGGTTTCAGAAATAGATTAATTTGCACTATTATTTAGATCGACTTTTGGGAGTGTAGTGTAGTCGTGGACGTTTAAAACTCGGAACATTCCGGTATGTAGCAATGGCTGTCTTAAAATGTTGTCCCTGTATACTTATATACTTACATAGGCCAATCATGACTTCAAAACTGTTCCTTATGTGATTCGAAGTCTTGTTTTTAACAAAACTTAACTACTATTCTCTGGGCTTGAAAATCAGTTCTGGGTTAACTTAAGTATAAAGCTACAGTTCTAAGTCAACTTTTGTTTTAGGTGTGCATGAATAATAGGAACCAATCCTATCTTATTGAAACTTATCAGTTTACTATCCACTTGGTAGACTATGTCAGTTTGTCTTTATCTTGTCAATTTGTCATTATTATTAAAAAACATAGTCCTATAGTCAAAAGCACGAATGTGCAATTATTCAGAGTTTGAATTCATAAGTTTACTGTATTAGCCATTGAAGGTTCTAAGTTTGACGAAAATCCTTGGTATCATGCTTACACCGAAACGACAATATTTTGCAGTCCATGTAAATCGCATGAGCCGAAATCAAACTTTTAATCTTGTTTTACCAACATTTTCTTCTTTCTTCTTTAAATGGTCATCTAACCGCCTGGGCGATTTTCACCGTCCAACATAGCTCGCCAGTCGTTTCTTCGTTGCGCCAACTGGCGCCAATTGGAAACACCGCGGGATCGCAAATCGGTCTCCACTTGGTCCTTCCATCGGAGTGGTGGTCTCCCTCTTCCTCTGCTTCCACCTTCTGGGCTGGAGCATCTTCGCTCATTCGCACTACGTGCGAAGCCGCTGTGTTTTAATTCGCTGAACTATGTCGGCGTCTGCGTAAAGTTCATACAGCTCATCATTAAATCTTCTTCGGTACTCGCCGTCGCCAACGCGTAGAGGTCCACAAATCTTTCGAAGAACCTTTCTCTCGAATACTCCCAGAGCCGCCTCATCAGATGTTGTTAGTGTCCACGCTTCTGCACCATATAGCAGGACGGGTGCGATGAGTGACTTGTAGAGTGTTATTTTCGTTCGTCGAGAGAGGACTTTTCTTTTAAATTGCCTACTCAGTCCGAAGTAGCATTTGTTTGCAAAAGTGATTCTTCGTCGGATTTCTAGGCTAACATTATTGTTGGTATTAATGCTGGTTCCCAGGTAAACGAAGTCCTTTACTATTTCGAAATTATTGCTGCCAACAGTGGCTTGGTTGCCAAGGCGCGAATGCGCTGACTCTTTGCATGATGACAGAAGGTACTTCGTTTTGCCCTCGTTCACCACCAATCCCATTTTCTCCGCTTCTTTTTCTAATTTGGAGTAAGCAGAAGTTACGGCGCGGTTGTTAAGGCCAATGATATCAATATCGTCAGCATATGCCAACAGTTGCACGCTTTTATAAAATATTGTTCCAGCGCGGTTAAGTTCTGCAGCTTGTATTATTTTCTCCAGCATTAAATTAAAGAAATCACACGATAGGGGGTCACCCTGTCTGAAACCTCGTTTAGTTTCGAACGGCTCGGAGAGGTACTTCCCAATTTTGACCGAGCTGGCGGTGTTGCTCAAGGTCATTTTGCATAGCCGTATAAGTTTTGCGGGGAAACCAAATTCAGACATAGCGGCATATAGGCAGCTCCTTTTCGTGCTATCGAAAGCGGCTTTAAAATCAACAAAGAGGTGATGTGTGTCGATTCTCTTTTCACGGGTTTTTTCTAAGATTTGGCGTATTGTAAAAATCTGGTCGATGGTAGATTTACCAGGTCTGAAGCCACACTGATAAGGTCCAATCAGTCTGTTCACATCAGGCTTCAGTCTTTCGCACAATACGCTTGATAGGACCTTATATGCGATATTCAAAAGGCTGATTACGCGATAGTTGGCGCAGTTTGCAGGATCGCCCTTCTTGTGGATTGGGCAGAGAACACTTAGATTCCAATCTTCAGGCATGCATTCATCCGACCATATTCTGCATAGAAGCTGATGCATGCGCCTTACCAGCTCCTCGCCTCCGTGTTTGAATAGCTCAGCAGGCAAACCATCAGCGCCAGCTGCTTTATTGTTTTTCAATCGGGATATTGCTATTCGCACCTCATTATAGTCGGGTTGTGGAACGCCAATTCCATCATCTTCGATTGCGGGCTCGCGTTCGGCATCTTCTCTGGTTTCTTGCTCAGTTTCTCCATTTAAAAGGGCAGAGAAGTGATCCCTCCATATTCTGAGTGCTCTCTGAACATCGGTCACCAGGTCGCCGTTTTCATTCTTACAGGAGTTTGCCCCGGGTTTGAAACCTTCTGTCATTCGCCGAATTTTTTGATAGAATTTTCGGGCATTATTCCCGTTGGCCAGCATCTCAAGCTCCTTTATTTCACGCTTTTCTGCCTCTCTTTTTTCGCCCGGAAAAGCCGCCTCGCTTCCCTCTTCAACTCGCGGTAGTGTTCACACACACTCCTCGTTGCATTTGATCTCAGCGTTGCCTTGTAGGCTTCGTCCTTTCTTTTCGTTGCAGCGCGGCACTCTTCATCATCATACCAGTTGTTTCTTCGCGTTCGCCGGAATCCAATTACTTCTTCGGCTGCGGTACGGAGTGCTCCTGAGATATGATCCCACTGCTCATGCATTCCACTAGGTTGAATTGTGCTCTCGGAGAGCAGGTGTGAGAGGCGATCTGCGAAATAATTGGCGGTCTGTTGCGATTGCAGCTTTTCGACGTCCAGCTTTCCCTGCGTTTTTTGTTGCACCTATTTTGTCGTACAGAGGCGGGTACGAATCTTGGCTGCTACTAGGTAGTGATCAGAGTCGATGTTAGGTCCTCTTATTGTGCGAACATCTAAAACGCTGGAAACATGCCGTCCGTCTATCACAACGTGGTCGATCTGGTTGCGTGTTTTTCGATCGGGGGACAGCCATGTAGCCTGATGGATCTTCTTGTGCATAAACCTTCAAACATTTTCATTTTAGCACATTCATAATTCTGGCAAGAAGGCGAAGTGCGTACGTGACCGTTTTTTATTGTTTTTTAATTAATTATTGAGAAAATTTACAACGATTTATACAGTGGTAGTATGGGGTGACATGTTTTGATATTGTATTTAGTTGACTTTACAAAATGTATTACTACTAATTTCCTACTTTTTTAATTTTTCTACTACCGTTTCTTAGACAAATGAACAAAAAACTCCTACTTTTTTTCATTCGCAATAGAAACCCAGAAAATGGAAGTGTCAAAAGTAAACGTCAGCTAGAGAGCTAACCTTCTTGTAATTGAATCATGATCTAATTGGAAAATGTTTAGAATGACAGAGGTGAGCTAACGTAATTTGATATAAACATATAAAGGCGGTTCCACTTCTTTTTGGCAGCCATTGCCCCCATTTGACATAAACTGTTTGTGACATTTCCTTTTGAAAATAAGCTACCATATTCTTCTACCAAAAACGAACTGACTTTTACTCTAAGCGAAAAAGTTTTCAAATTGAATAAGAAATTCATGAAGGTTAGCTCTCTAGTGACATATTTTGGCAATTGCCGCCATCTAGCTGCCTGAAAAATTGTCATTTACATTCTGGGTTGCCTTTTATCAAAATTATGTAAAAATAGTAGTTAAAAATATAATATTATACAAATATTTTAAATAAGTTGGTTTCAGAAAATAGATTAATTTGCACTATTATTTAGATTGACTTTTGGGGGTGTAGTGTAGTCGTGGACGTTTAAAACTCGGGCATTCCAGTATGTTGCAATGGCTGTCTTAAAATTTTGTCCCTGCATACTTAAATACTTACTTAGGTCAATCGTGACTTCAAAGCTGTTCGTTATGTGATTCAAAGTTTTGTGTTTAACAAAACTTTGCTACTATTCTTTGGGTTTGATAAAGAGTTCTGGCTTAACTTATGTATAAAGCAACAGTTTTAAGTCAACTTCTGTTTTAAGTTTGCATGAATAATAGGAAACTATCCTGTCTTATTGAAACTTATCACGTTACTATCCACTTGGTAGACTATGTCTGTTTGTTTTTATGCCCTGAAAAGTTTCCAAAAAATATGCATCTGGTTAATATGTCATTATTATTAAAAAGCATAGTCCTATGGTCAGAAGCGCGAACGTGCAATTATTCAGAATTTGAGTTGATAATTTTACTGTATTTACTTCATTAGCCATTGAAGGTTCTACGTTTGACGAAAATCCATGCCCCCTGCGGGTTAGGGGTTTAGGATATGCCCGAGGTAGGCACACCGGTCGTAAGAGGCGACTAATATGCACAAAGGTAAGGACGTGCAACTCGATGGTTGATCTACGGATATGATGCCTCTCACCTCTCATAATTAAACTCTCGAAATCAAACTTTTAATCTTTTACCAACATTTTCATTTTAGCACATTCATGATTCTGGCAAGAGGGCGAAGTGTGTAAGAGTTTTGATTGCAGATACGTATGCACATACACATATATTTATTTTAATTTTGGTTTGAACAGTGACCATTTTTAATTGTTTTTTAATTGATTATAGAGAAAATTTACAACGATTTATACAGTGATAGTATGGGATGACATGCTTTGATATTGTATTTAGTTGACTTTACAAAACGTATTACTACTAATTTCCTACTTTTTCGATTTTACGGCTACCATTTCCTCGACATTTGAAAAAAAAATTACTACTTTTTTTTAGTTCGCAAAATAAACCCAGAAAATGGAAGTGTCAAAAGTAAATGTCAGCTAGAGAGCTAACCTTCTTGTAATTGAATCATGAAAAAATTTATATTTCTTAATTTAGTTTTTATACTTTGTGAAATAAAGCGACAGGTAAGAAGAATATTGGTATAGTTTTTACACATACATAAATAAAGATTTATTTACTTTAATCGATTTTTATCAACATGAGCTGCATAGTGAAGTGAAGTTTTTCGACTCCCGGCGGTACCTTTTATGATGGAGAAGTGGATAAATGTATGCATGGTAATTACAGTTGCGATACCCAAAGAACCGTTTGTATGTACCCGATGTACTCAATCGGATCGGAACGCTATGTATGTATCAGCGTTTGCCGTTAATCAATTAAATTTTGAATCGGTTTTATAATTGATTAAGAAATTAATTGCTATTAAATAAGTTGAAGTTAAAGTAATTATGTAATATTATACCAGATAATGTCTGATTAGCGTGTTAACTGTTAATTGTTAAATTCATAAAACAATCACCAATGAATTAATTGTTCTAACAATTATAAGTTGCCCAACACTGGTACGTATGTAGTTTATAACCCCTATATGTTGTAGAAGGAAAGTACGATCGAAAGCGATAGGGCGAGATGGATCAGGAAAGGTTAATAATAATTATAAGTTGATGCTATATTTTGGCAGAGCTTCTGGTGTTCTGCTTTTAGTTTCTCTCTCTATGGCGCGATATACAACAGGTATATCATCATAAACCTCCTAAGAGATTTTTGCGTGCCGATTTGAATTTTCCCTACAAATTGGTGGGACCTACAGTTTTTTGCCGACTCCGAACGGCATCTACAAAGGAGACGAATTTTTGCTGAGAAGCCTGTCATGGCAGAAATACACTCGGAGAGTTTGCCAAACCACTGCCGAGGGGCGACCCCGTTTTGAAAAACTTTTTTCAAATTACTTTTGATGTTACCTGTACCAGGGCTCGAACCATAAGCCATAAGCTCTACCTCAAATAGTTGCTAAATCCGCCACTGTGTTCATATAGATATACATGTGCGGACATATATTTTATACATATATTCCCTTAATTGTATTTATAACTACATACAGACATCTAATTAAGTGATGTCTTATTTGCAAGGCTTGCAAAATAGTATTACTGATTTTAAAATTTTTAAATCGGACTTTTCATTTTTAATATTTTCAACTTTGAGCTTGTACATTCAGTGGCGTGCCTACCAACCAAATGCCCCAGATTCAAATTGAGGTGCAAATAACCGTGGAATGAGTAAATTTTCTAAGAAAAAATTCGACTGCCTATTAAATGCCGTTCGCAGTGGATTTTTGTCTTCTTTAGATCTCTGTGGAAAACCAAATCTTGAAAATAAAGATTCGGATCAGTTAAATTTGGAATTAGACGTGGATTTTTTATTCAAAATTTAATGCTATAAAAAGATATGTCTTTCTAGCTTGCATTACATCAAAAATACAACCTTATATTTAATATGGACCTCTTAAAATTTGAAATTTGGGCTCTGGTTTTTGCTGTTTGGTTGGACACTTTTTCCTATAAATATTTTTGACGGAGATTAAGAAAAAAATATAGTATAGTTCTATATTTGAATACCAAATACCCATTGAAGAACAAAGCAGAGATTAAGATGTCAGGCAATTTTTGATTTTGGCATTCAAAATACTTGTTATCACTAGAATCGAAAGCAGTTCATAATATACTATAATGAATACTTTCAAACGTTTTGTAGCTAAGCACAAAATGGCAACCCGCAGTTAGTTCAATTTTATACAGGGTTTCCTCTTATTCTGGCAAACATGTGTGCTTAGCTACCGGCATTAAATAGCCACTTTTGAAAAATAGTTTAATCGCCGGTTCATCAGCATTGATGTTTGCCACACTTTAGTAACAAACGAGTCACATCTCAGTGTAAATTCTAAAATGTCAATTATGAGCATATTACTTCGCGACAGCATTTGCTGGCTGTGCCATATTAAAGCAAAGTCAAGTAAAGGAGGAACTCCGCTGCCTTCAGCACCAGTTAAGAAGGAATACGAAGAAGACTTAGCCATTCCAGACTATCTCCACTTGTTAGGAAACTGGAATGTGGGTTAATTATAATTAAGTAATGTGGCCTTAGGCTGAGATATTAAAAAGCGCAAAAAACATTTATTAATGATTTGAAATCCTTTCCGAATTGGAAAAAAGTGCCATTTTCCATTCAACCAAAAACGAAATCCTTTTGTAGAACATGCCTTTACCGTCATATATTTAATTTTCCGCATTTTTCAATCGAAAGACTTCAATCAAGAAACGAACTTTGTTATTGGAAGTGCTTCATTCAAAAGAGTTCAACTAAGCAACGAACTTGCTTCCCTTTGCTTCTATGTAATTAAGCAAAATTTATTAACAGAAGCATTCTTATGCATTTTGAATTACATCCCAATTTTTCATTAATGCAACTGTCGTACATTTGCACATAAATATGTATGCGGAGAGACTCAGCTAACCGCTGCAGCCACAGCAGTAGACAGTTCATGGTCATGGCTCTAAGTCGGCAACTTCCATGGTATCGAAAAATTGGAAAAAAACATGCAATATTACCGGAAACTTGTGAAACGCCGTTGCATGCGCACATGTGGACATATATTATTTATAACAAATTCAAAATCAATATATTGCCTTGATTTGTTTTCCGACCACCATATGCTAGTCGCTCAATTTCTTGGCCAAGGTCTACACAAGGAAATACATGATACCCAAATACTCGAGCTCAATTTGCGATCCGGTCCGAAAAACTTGTAAGACATGACACCACACGGCATGGATGTCAGTTTTCAAGAAAACCATACGAAAAACTAACCGGTAGACTTTTTAAACTGGTACTTTGAAGCCAAGTAATGCAGCAAAAACCGAAAAAGATAAAATGAAAAAAACACAAACATAACACGGTTACACAGCTTGAAGCAGTTAAGTTTTGGAACTGGTATTACAAGCTATGGTGACCTCAAAAAAGAAGCGAATGTTAAAACGAAAGTGAAAAGGAATCAAAATAAAATCCTACTTTAAAAGTTAAACACATACTTACGAATATATGGAAATGAAAAAGAAGTAATGAGAAAATCTTGTTTATGTTGTATAATAGTTTGCACAAACCGTTATGTACAAACCAAACACGCTTAGTCATTCGATAGTACAATTGTGTGAACATGCGATGCACATACATATGTAAGTAGTCGCTCACACATACATTCAAATCTACATGTTGCAGTTATTTGTTACGATCGTTATGAAGAAATAGACATTTAAAAGAAAATTACTTCTGTTGTTGATGTCGTCATTTAAAATTTCGTATTACAACCTTAATTACAAACGTCCATGTCTGCAATGCGAAATTTGAATGAGGAAAGGGAGATTTGTTCATATTTATGTAAGGCACTTTGAAGACTCGGGGAACAATAATCATACTATCTGAAAAATGAATGTTTGATAGGAGCTGATCAAGTCACTTCATATAGTCAAAAAATATTTAAATTTTTTTAATTTTAAATTGCCTTTCCCCTATTGCTCCAAGATTAATCACCTCGGAGCACAGAGTGTAGAAATCTGTGTTCTCGTTCCAAAAGGATGTTCAGGGGAGTACTATCTTGTTCATCGCTTGGGGATATCTCCACTTTTCCTCCATAAGAGCAGAAAACGAAAAAATTATATTCTTTTGTTCCAAAAGGATGAGAGAGCTCCCTCTTATCCATCGCTTGGGGAGATCTACTGGGACATTAAAAAAAAATAGTCAAAAAAAAACTCTAAAACATTCTTATAATTGAACGCTACGCGTGCAAAACAGGATCAGAAAATTATCTAAATCATTCACATAATTGATAATTTTGGATCACTTTTCGGAGACCTCCGGCAGTGGTTTTCTGGGTACAATCTTACCCGCAATATACCAGCGTCTAACATTGCGAATCACACGTGAATGAACTTTGGCTTTCCTCAGGAGCCATCGATAAAACTGTGAGAGCAATTCCAGCTAAAGGACTATTAAGCCAAAAACAAACTTATTCCTGCAAAAAATTTTATCCTTTAAAACTGGTTTACAAAAACAAAGCATACAGTCAGGTACAACAGCCACACGTAACCATAAACGAGCAAAACTAACAGATATCCAAAATAAATGAAAAGGCTAAAATTACTGATTCCTATATACCTCAATTTATGTACCCATATCTCTGCATAGCCTTAAAGGAATATTCCCTATGTGAATGTACGCATATCGCCGATTAAGGGAACTTTATCTCAGCTGCGGCTTCGAATATGCCCCTTTCTCAGAATTGGTTTCAAAAATGCCCCTTTTAAACGCAAATTCAATGAATTATCAGCTGGCGTTTTTTTGAAAAAACTCTGAATTAGGGTGTTTTCGAGGCGGATGTTAGGGTGATCTTCTACTTAGCCGATGATAAATGAAAAATCGATAACTATATAAACGTTTGAAAGTTTCAGCCCGCCGGTTCAACCTGGAACTTTCGTTAGAGTAAACCATGGCAGTCACCGTTAAACCATTTACACTAATAAATACTCCTTAATAAAATTTTATCCTTTACGATTATTATTTACAAAACTTAACCAATATTTCTTTTTTCAGTGGATGATGCTTCCGGTCACTATACGTCTGGGTTCTTTTATGGAAATAACTATTGGTTAGGTTCACTGTCGTTATGTGAATCAATTTACCGTGATGAAAATGACGACCTCTCAAACACAAAAAATTCAAAGAACTCGGGCTTACCATTCGCTAAAGTACACACGCAAGCCTATACGTCGGTGTACAATGAAAATCCTCCATTTGTACCGGGATTTTATGTGATAAAGCTATTCCTGAATGAAACATTTCCAACTACTTTGGTAAGTCTAGAAACATTAATATTTAGAAACTACCAAGCCCGGCTGTGTTTTGCTGCATCTTAGAACGTATAACAGACTAAGTTCAATTTTAATCCTTATATCTCCGAAGCTAGTTGAGATATGGAAGTCAATTACATAGCACTCATTAGCGACTTTAGTTTGATGCCGAAATTGTACTAACACATTTTGGGTCAGCTTAGGCCACATATTGATCGATAAATGCGAAACCGTTCGAGTCATCGGAATATGGAACATCTTATTTTAATTTTGATATCTGGTAAGGCCGACAAAAAATCTAAAAACCTTAAAACATTTATTCTCTTGCCTCAAAAATTATCTCTCCTGTCAAATTTTCTTGAATATCTGCAATGTACAGATATCGACCTGTAACAATTTCATTACATATTTCAAGCATAAATTAAAGTAGTTTCAACTTTCGATAAAAGGAAAAGGAAAACATTATTACAATTTTTTTTATCTTCAGAGCTTACCATAGAAATTGACCCTGTATAATTTTTGTAATGCTTTGTTTAATAAAAAAAAGGGATGTAGCTAGCAAGATTCGTTTTTTTGGCTTCATTATCCAAGCCCTTGCATTTTCCGCTGAACGTACTTACTCTACTAACTTCAATGAGACCCTAAACAGAATTTTGCAGAAGTGGTCGCGCGAACACGCATAATTTTCTGCAGCCGCCCTGTACGAGTGTACGTCCGAGGACGCAAGAGCCAGAACTGAGTATTGTCACTCAACTGTAGCTGTAAACTCAAAACTAAAACCACATCAAAAAATACTGTAAAATTAAGCATTTTAATTTCGTGGGTCGGTTTCTACCAGAATATGTCGCTATGAAGGTTTCTAATATGCTGTGTAGGGACGGCAGTGCAGTTGCAGATTTCAGCAAATTGGAAAACTTATTAAACGAAAGTTTCTAGAAAAATTTTTTTTTTTTTAAATTTAACATTTTTTTAAACGACACTTGACGACTTTATTTCCGTGGCACGAGCGGGCGCGATTTTGAAGGGAACGTAGTTTGAAGGTCTGGATGTTCACAAACCGCACCTCATTCACACTTCATGTTCTAATTATACCTTTCATGAACATTAAATGGTATTATAACTTTGGTCCGATGTTTGTAAGTATAAGAAGAATAAGAGATAGACTTACCAATAAGTATACCGAAATGATCAGGGCGATGAGCTGAGTCGATTTAGCCATGTCCGCCCGTCTGTCTGTCTGTTTGAACCCAAGCCAGTCCCTCATTTTTTGAGATATCTCGATGAAATTTGGTGTGTAGCCGCCACTTTGTAATATATTAATCATTTGTCTGAACCAACAAGATCGGGCAAATACAACGCATAACTCCCATACAATCGATTGTTCCGATAAATGGGTTTTGGGCTATAAATCTTGCAATTAAAGAGCTAGGAAATTTTGCAGGTTTCATACATTTTATATACGTAATGTGGCTAGTGAAAATCAGCCAGATCGGACCTACATAACATATAGGTCCCATACGATCGATTGTTCCGATAAATTGGGTTTGGGCTATAACTATTGCAATTTAATAGCGAGGAATGCACCTACAGTACTTTTACATAAGTAATGTGTGTAGTGAAAATCATCAAAATTGGACCAATATGTCTGATAGCCCCCATACAACACATTTTTCCAATAAACGAGATTTGGGCTGTGTATGTTTAAATTAACAGGTTAACACCATCAAAACTATGCAGATTTTGTACCTATTGTCAGTAAGGATCGGACACTTAAAACCTTGATGCGTATTCATGAAAGATATAAAGCATTCGGCACAGCCGAAGACAGCGCTTTCCTTACTTGTTTTTTTTTTTAAGACTATACCAGCGAACGGTGTGTGAACGGAATATTAAGTCAAAATTACTTATTATTTTCGCAGCTTATTTAACCATAAAAACCACAATGCTAGAGTTAAATTATTAGTAATACTTTCTTTATTTTAATATTCAATAATAGAAAAGTAAAATGCTGCGATCCTACTTCAATTTACGCCAGTACCAAACTTAAGACGCGCAATGTGTTATGCATCATAACGTTGAGGTGTTAATTAAAGCTAATTTGTTTCAAAATAACAATAACATTAATTCCTATCAGAGCCACTGCGTTAGCCAGCCAGCACAACCTAACCTAACCTTTAGCGCGAAGATATATTTTCCACTTTTACAACATCGCTTCAGAGTTTTTAATCAAAATTTTAGGGGTGTCATAAAGTGCTACTTATATCAACCGAAAAAATAGTTATTAAATCAAATTAGAATTTCCAACCCAAATTTTGTACAAATGTCTGTGAAATAAATCTTCAAACTTCCACATGTTTCCCCTAAACGCGAAACTTTAGAAGTTTTATAATAATTTGGGAAGCAAGATCAATATAGTAGCTTAAGGATATTTCGAACGAACTTTTTCCTTTCTGACCTCTTAACTAATTTACCTAAATGAAGGCAGAGTACCCCCCAGTGTTCTAAATGATTTCACCTTTCGCTGAACTTTACAACAACGCTGTAGAAAATTGAACACCTTTGAATAAACGGTCAATCGTTTAGGGAACTGACCGTTCAATGGAACTAGTAGTTCGTGAGCTAATGAGTGGACTTTCCGGCTAAGCATCAGTTGCATGGTAGGTGACGAGTTAATCATAGTGTCACTTCACCTGCTGGTTAGAGGGTGAGAATATGCCCGAGGTAGGTAAGACTGTCGGTAGAGCCGACTGAAATACGAATTCGCTACCACGGCATTCGGGATGGTGCCCTTAGGTGCTTGTAACGGATTCATGTCTGGAGAAGGACTGTCAACATCAGTATAACCTTTTTTGTTCCGTCCCGTCCCATTTCATGAATGGCTGCGCCGACTAAGCAAGGCGAAGTACTGCTACAGTAATAATAATAATAGTCTCTTCATTCTTAGCTGCGCAAAACAAGGCGGAGATACTTTGAACATGGCTTCTCCGGGGGTATTATCGAAAAACCATAATCGTTTTTAGTTTGTCCAAGTAAGCGGCTCCTACACGGGGATCTTCTTGACAACCTAACTCTAAATGTTCAGTATGTCTTCCGCAACATTGGTAATTTTCACAGTCCAAATTCCGGAACAAAAATCTCCTAGGAGGTTTATGATGATATACCTCTCGTATATCGCGTCATATATTTCTAATTTCCATATAACTAAACTATTCTATTTTTCATATATATATATTTTATTTATTTATATTTTAGACCAGAACTATCTACGTTGGAGTTTGTTTACCTTCCACCTGTTCCACTAAAGAAGTTAACACTTTGGCTGAACTAACACAACAATCATCGTCGACACGGACAATCAAATTGTTGGAAGTGCGCACACCTAGCAACAAAAGTTTTAGCATATACGATGATCGCACGTTTTGGATTCTAATGTGAGTTTAGCTATCTTAGTTAATAGTAAACAAATCAGTGGCAAACGCTTTTTCCAAATCGCGATCGAAAGCTTTCAATTAGTCTAACCAGTAGACTAGGAAAAACATAATGTTTTTTTTTGAAAATTGTATTGATATTATTTTTCAGTATTTCGAAAAAAATACATCAAAAGTTACATATTATAAAAAAAAAGTTACAAAAATAAAATAGAGGTCTATCATTTTTAGTATAGATTTTGTAGGACTGACCAAATTTTTGTTTTAAAACTGCCAATCACGTTTTTACTTTGAGAATTTGTAAAAACGTAAAATCACTATAGAAAAAAGATAAAAGCAGATTCCTAAAAGGAATTGAATACTGAATCTGTCTTAACAATCCCAAAAAGCGATAGTTCTTTGTTTCCACACAGTAAACAGCTATTGAGCAAGAATAAGCTTGTAAAATAATGTTTCTAGATGATTTACAATGTAAATTCATAAACAAAATTTAAGTCAGCAACAAAAAAAGGGAAATTTTAATTTTTTTAATTCAATAGTAAATAACTTTTGAAAAGGAACTCCAAAAGATTAAAGGCAACTGTTTTTAGACCATGCAATTCTCTTTAGAATTTGTGTTTGTCTTTTCTCTTTTTTGCTCTTTTTCACAAATTTTCAAATTAAAAAAGCGAATAGCGAAAAGCGAAGCCATAGTAATAACTTTTTTTGTCAAGTGTTCATTAATTCAAAAAACGTGTAAGAGAAACACAATTCGAGAGCGTAAGAGTTTGAAAGACTTACTAATTTTTACTAGTAAATTTCTTGCTAGTAAAAATTTTTTTAATTTAATGGCAACAGGTAACAGCACGGCGGCCATGTTGGAAATCGCTTCTCTGAAACGTCAAAACAGCACAGCAAATGTTAAAATGTAAACAAACCGTTTGAAAGCAAGTTTGACGGTTTAGAGAAAATTAAAATGAAAAAAATCTAATCAGCTGTTGAGTTTATACTACCTGTATAGGTATGCCATGGTAAATTCAAAGAATTCGCTGTCAAACCCAAACTGAAATAGAAATAATAAATATTATTTTAAAACTTTTAAAAAATAAAATAAATTTTAATATTGCATAAATGCATAGAAGAGGGAAGAGTGCTATTATGTGATAAAATGCATCTTATTTGTAAAATCTTGACATGCTTGCTTGCGGGAGGGCGCTCCAACATCTAAACAAGTGCAAGAAGGACAAGTTGTTTCCCTTATCAAAAAATGAAATGCACACATTATACTATTGGAATGTTTACATTCTACATGAATGCTTTTACTTTTTGACTTGAGCTTTCCCTCAGTGTAACTGGTTTGAAGTTTTATCCGAACTACATGACTAACCTCTTGGGCGTTTCAGCAGGTTTAAGTAGACTTCATCTCGTTTATTAGCTGTGCAAATGTCTTAGCTAGCGAACGAGGCGACAGTCTACAGGTCCCTAATACTCAAAAAGGGCAGTTATGGAGTTGTGCCTCTTAAACTGTATACAACCTTTTAGGCTGAATCAAATCCAAATAAAAAACAAAGTAAACTTTCTTCTCACATTGCAGCATTGTTTCAACGATGGTCCTCATATTAATAGCTGCAGGTACATTGTACGAAATATATTTGGAGCAACGTATAAAAGCTGCACTTCGACGTCAAGATAAAGAGATGATGAATAACAGCGAGACGTCGTCGGGTATTGGTTGCGCCGCATCTGATTATAGCGATTCTGTAACTCATGAAACCCTCAAAAAAGAGTCAATTAAAGAGTCGCTAAATGAGCTAAATATTGTGTTGAATATGCCGCAGGAAGTTACTAGTGGACCAACTAATAATAACTCTTCGGATGAACATCTCGAAGGACATCTTCATGAGCCGGAAAAACTAAGTGTATACTCAGAGTTGTTGCTCTCATTCTCAGCGATAACAAATTTCAATGCCATATGCGACAGAAATGTTGGCGCTGATACCATTCCTTCTATACACGGCTTACGCGCCTTTTCAATGGCATGGGTCATACTCGGGCATACTTGCATTGTTGTGTTCAAATACTCAGACAACATGGAGATGCGTAAAGAAGTGGAAAAAAACTTTTTCTTTCAGGCTATCACTAATGGTCCATTCAGCGTAGACACATTCTTCTTCATTAGTGGTTGCTTGGTTTCATATTTGTATTTTCGTACGAACGCGAAAGGAAAGCTGAATAAACTAACAAAAGGCAGTAATGAATTGACAGCTGGTACAGCACATTTTCTTGGCTTGATCGTCTACCGTTTCATGAGGTTTGTCATTGAATACACTATTAATGTGATGATGATGATTTTGAGATTTGCAATAATTTTCAGATTAACAGCACCGTACATGTTTGTGCTTGGAGTTGTGCAAGTGGTTATGAACTATTTGGCAGCCTATTCTATATTTGACCCACCTACAATGGATCATGAAACTTGTCCCAAATATTGGTGGCGGAACTTGTTATACATCAACACGCTGTTTCCTGTTGATCAGATGGTAAGAACAGACCAGTTTTTTTTTTGAGAAAATTTTAATTATTATACCCAGTAGCAGAGTGGTTTCCACACATCAAAAAGAACAGAAAATAAATCGATTGAGGAAGATAAGGACCAATCAGATCTTTGTCAGTGAAACTCAGTCTTTCTCAAAATATCCTTGAAACACTCGTTGCCGGAGATTTCAGCAAAGTCGATTTCTTTAATTTGGTGCTGGGAAAGATAATTTTACAGGCAGAGCTATATCGGATATATTTAAAAAACGTGCAATTGCAAAAAGTATTTAAATCAGTGGCTTTACACTCTGCATTCTCTGGATAAAGATGCGAGAAAAGCAAGGGCCAATGGTTTTTATAGATTTCAAACTAACAACTACTTGTTAATGCCAACCTCTATTTGGCGCAGAATTTTCGTACGCAGAGGAGAAATTATTTTATAGTTTGTAGCCCATTACCAAAACATTTTAAATTAAACATATTTTGTATGCCATTTTTTATTAACTGCTCAACTAAGTACACTCTTCTAACACCTATATCACTCTGGTCCAACCCTGTTGAAACTGCGCGTTTCCTTGGACTCTCGTTAGAAGAACTTGCTACTGTTAATAACAAACAACAACAACATACGTATCAGGGTCCTCCAACCTTAAAACAGGTAATTCTCTAGGACTTCCCTTAAAATAGCTTCATGACAATTCTGGGCCTAGATTTGTTGATTAGGCAGGGCGAGATACTGCCACGGCAACAACAACTAAGCATTAAATTAAGAAGTAAAGTCCTCTCTCGATCTTGAACTGCTTCAAAAGAAGATGTCTCTCCTGCCCTGAACAGCTACAAAAGAAGATAAGATACTCAAGAGAAAAGTTCACCTGAAGATTTATCGTGGCTGGCTCATGTTATGCGCGTGAACATCGGCACCGATAGTCATATTTTCTAGCTGTAAATGTAATGTTCGGTTTCCATCGAACTTAGTATTTTTTACTTGGCCGACTTGAATTTAAAACTTATCTCTTGTAGTGTATGCTCTGGAGTTGGTATCTTGCTAATGACACACAATTTTATATTATTGGCGCCATCATACTGATCATTGCGGTACGACACTTCAAAATTGCCGCATGTACGACACTATTTTTCTTAGTAACTTCATGGATAATTACAGCCATCATAGCCTTCACTAATAATCACCGACCCGACACCGACGATCCATTGGCATTATTCGATAAAATCTATGATAAACCTTGGACTCGTTTGGGTCCTTATCTTATCGGTATGGGTGTCGGTTGGATATTATTTCGCAGCAATTGTAAAATCCGTTTCCCACATATTACGGTGGCCACTCTTTGGATACTAGCCTTGCTCAATCTATTTGTGCTGGTATTCGGTTTATACCACGCCGACTTATCACAATTCACCGCAGCTGCATATAGTTCACTGAGTCACTCATCATGGGCGTTATCGCTTGCATGGATTACCATTGCGTGTTCTACAGGATATGGTGGCTATATAAATTCATTACTCTCAGCACCATACCTTTATCCATTTTCGCGTGTAACTTACTGCGCCTATTTGGTACATCCAATTGTCATTCGTTCGGTGGCGCTGAATACCGATGCACCGCTACATTTAGGAGGCGATACTATGGTATGTTTACTTCAAAACTAGGAATTAGTGTGATGAAACTATTTTTAATTGCATAAATGTGTTTATTTACAGGTTATTTTATTCTTCGGTCTGGTGGTGGCCTCGTATTTATTAGCGTTTGTGGTGTCGATGTCGTTTGAAGCGCCTGTTGTCACAATGCTAAAAATCCTTTCTCCTAGTCGAAAAAAGCGCATCGCTTAAATTGCAGTGATATATACCTACATACATACATATTCGTTTGGGATACTTAACGAATAATTGTACATATGCATTCAATTACTTGTCTCATTATACTTACTTACATATTACTAATTTTATTTGAAAATTAAACCAATGTACATACATACTTACATACATTCATAAGTCCATTATATATAGGCCAAGTACAAGGTTTTTGTATGAGTTTGACGGCACCCTGGCAGTGATTTCCAAAATAATTAATTTTATATCTACGCATTCCATTACAAGAGTTGCTTCTTAAAAGGAATTAATTATTTGTAATCTTTGCTTAAGCTTTCCAATTACATATTTAAATGGAGAATAGTGTTAATTTAGAGTATCTTCTGATAAACTTGGAAAAGGCCATTACTATGGCAGATCAATACATTCATTGTAGTTAAATTTTAACTGATTGCATTGGTTTTTAAATTATTTCTTGTAAATGGAAAGAGAAATAAATTTCTGTGCTGTGAAATAAAGAGGTTCATTACTATTTACAAGTACTGAGGAATGTAATTTTAGTGTAACTGCATTCAGCACTGCTTTCAAGTAAACATCCGTAGCAACCTTCTATATATGTACATATGTACATACACACATATGCGGACACTCCTAGGATCAAGACAAATGCCGCCTTTATGCAGGGACCGTAACAGTTTTACCACTGAACTCTTATTACTATTATTTTACTTTTATAAAAGTTATCCAATATTTATATTTGACTTGTCTATTACAAGGAGAACAAAAAAATAAAATAGAAAAAATAGTTCTAACGGAAAAGACCTACTTTTTGAATGTTTTTTATAATCTCTAGGGTGTCCCGTCAAAGCCCAATGAAAAGTTAGAAGTTGAAACAAATTTTTTGCTTAATCTAAATAAAAAATTTAAATTCATTTTTTTCGTTGGAACTATTATTTATTTATTTAAAAATCGATCACTTCAAAGTTTTGACCAATTTTTTTTTAATTTTATGATTTTTATAAAGTATCTACAAATCCTACCCCCTTAGTACCGAAAAAAAATTCAACCTACCCTACTTTCTATGTAACGATTGGCGTCTTAGCGATAACTAACACCAAAGCGAAACGCCAAGGGAGGCCAAGTCGTCCTCCACCTGCTTCTTTCAACTCAGGGGGAGCCTTCGTCCTCCTGCATCCACCAACACTGACGTGTATATCAAGGTGCTACGATTTTTGCACACGTGCACACGTAACAAAAGTGGTGCCGTTTTATAGGATATTTTGTTTGGATTTATATTTGAAACACATAAATTAATATACCAATCCTCGTACCAAATCTTGGTAATACAATCCAATATGAGTTTTGAGTTGGTTTCAAGCCTAATTGTAATATAAAAAACGACCCTAGTGTCCCATTGGAGCATCTTCCACAATGGCAACTTAACCATTTCGGACCTCATAAGTCTGCATTTTGTGGTGAATGTATGTGTCTACAATTATTTACAAATTCTACCTTGTACTTTACTATTATCCTCCTATAATATTCGTGTGACATTAATAAAAACACTTTTTTCGTCATTATTTATGTAGTTTCGGCTTTATGCGGAACCATTAAACCCAAAACCCCAAATAGAATGTATGTACTTTATGGTATAAAAACAAAAATTTTGTATATTAAGTGTCATAAGCTAAATAAAATTGTATTTATTCCAAAGTTAACGAAAGCAACTGACGTTGTGAAATACATGGTAAAGTTTACACAGTATTTAATAAGGAAATTTTAAATTGTATGTTTTGAAACACTCAGATTAGCAAAAACAATTTAAGATATTCAGGAAATTTGTATTAATTTAGTACGTCAATTTTAAAATTTAAGTTTTTTTAATAAAAATTTATTTTAAGGAGCTGTGCCAAGCGACAGCAAAATACCTTGTAATACAGTAATTTCGGACCTTAATAAAAACATGTCTCACTACTTTACTCTGGTTAGGCACAGACCCTTCAAATCACTTAGTATATATTATAAATGTAAATTTGTTGACGACGACATGCACAAAATAAATGTATTTAAATAAAAATTTGTTCATGTTTTATTATTGTAAAATAATTATCTTTTTAATGTTGCCTTTAAAGAAAAATAAGATCTTAAAAGTGTTAATAAAACTGTGACGAAACAAACAACTTGTTTAGGTAGTAAAGGTAGAACTCCATGACTAGCCTTTTATGTTCAACGCTCGCGACAGAGCTTTTGTGTGCGTTAGTGCATTCGGCTGCGACGAAGTTTCACGTATTTGTTTTGGGCTTCTCGGCTTGATTGAAATCAAAATTTTTTTGACTTTTAATTTGACGCGGTTTGTTGTTCGTTTCGGATTTGGATCGACAAACAAACAAGTTAAGTCGCCTTGCGACTTTCATGACGAACATATGAATGGATAAGAAAATGGTTTCATGTTTTATGCTATGAAATGCAACATTAAAAAATGTTTTTATTTTATTTTAATGCTTTTGAAATAAATAAACATTAGAGTTTGTCGAACTATCAACGAACAAAGATAAAGTATGTGAACAAAAGTGTCTTTCAGTGGCGTAATAGGCACAACCTATCGCTACGAACTCTCAATGCATACTTTAATAGGATAAACTTTTTACGTAATCAGACTCAACCCCACTATACAAAGTTCTTTTATCTGTTAGCTATTTCATTTACATAGCTGAGGTCGAGGTGAAATTATGCAACTAAAAGAGGCTCCGACATCCAAACAACGTCGGTGAATTCCTTTGTCAACTCCCGGCCGAATATTATTTATCCAAACCTGTTGCTTTAGGACTATGATAAGCACTCCTTTGATTTTTAAAAATCTAAAATGATTTTTGTTAAAAATATTTTATTTATAAACAGAAAAGCGACCTAATACTATGTACAGTACTGTGCAAAACAAAAGCAACAAAAATCGTTAATAACTTCAATTTCTACTTCCACATAGCAAGGGCGAATGCAAAATTTTTTTCACACAAGTATATATAGAGCTGTTAGTTAACAAACAATTTGAGCATACGTACATCTGCATAATTAAAAAAAACTAAATGTATTGAAATGTGAACTGTGCAAAACAAAAGCAACAATTTACTTTCATATAGAAGGCTGGTCTGTTTGTGTAATACTTCAATGAGCAATATTCGTTTTTATTATGTCAGGAGCTATTTGGTGCAAATTGGGAATTATTTGTTGGGAAATATTTCGTTTTGTGATGGCGCGTGATAAATACTGCGAAAGTTTCAAAATGTGCATCATTAATGATTTTAAAAACGGAGAATCGCAAATAAAAATCGCGAAAAAATATAATATTTACAGATCTACAGTTTCTAGACTAATCAAAAATTATAATCTTATAAAAAGTGTTAATACAGTGCATTTGGGGCGACGTCCACGCAAAACCGACTCACGAACCGATGAAAAGATTTGCAGGATTTTTCAAAATAGCCCGTTTGCAACTTCAAACGAGGTCGTCAAGACTCTTGGCTTAAATATCAACTCAAGTACAGCACGAAGGCGAGCAATTGAAAACGGTTTGAGGAGCATAGACCGGCAAAGAAGCCACTGCTTACGAAAAAGCATTTGGAAAAAAAGTGTTACTGAAGAGTTTTTTTGTTTTATTTTCAGTTAATTGTAGGCTTAAATTCGCTACAGAACATGTAAATTGGAGCATTAGCAAGGGGAACACTGTTTTATTTTGCGATGAATCCAAATTTAATATGATGAATTCTGAGGGTATGTGACAGTCAGGCGTCGCAAAGGCCAACATCGCCTTGCTTCAAGAAATTGCCGCATGACTTTTAAGCACGGAGGCGGAGGAATTATGGTTTGGACATGTTTTTCTGGTAGAGGAGTTGGTCCTTTCAAACAAATAAATGGAATAATGGACCGCTTTGTTTATAAGGACATTTTAGAAACAAAAATGATACCCTTTGCTGAGTGGCATATGCCACTTCGTTGGATCTTCCAACATGACAACGATCCAAAACACACCTCTAAGTTTGTGAAATACTATCTTAGGGATAGTGGAGTTCACGTTCTTGATTGGCCAGCTCAGTCGCCTGACCTGAACCCAATTGAAAACCTGTTCGGGATTTTAAAGCGCCAAATTTCCGGTCAACGTTTCCTCAACAAGGAAGAACTATTCCAAGCCCTCAAAGCAGAGTGGAAAAACATCCCACAGAAGACGATTGAAAATCTTATAGCATCAATGCCCCGCCGCTGCGCAGAGGTTATCAAAAATAAGGGTTCATACACAAAATATTAATTTGTTGCTTTTGTTTTGCACACTTTGCAGTTGATCTGAAGTAGTTTTTTAAATTTTTCTATTATGATATTTGCCACATTCCAATAAATGTAATACGTTTTGGGCAATATAAAACCAAGTTACTAATATTGACCCATTCCAATTTTGTAAAATCCTTTAAAAAAAATTATAAAAATGTCTTTAAAGGATAATTTGTTGCTTTTGTTTTGCACAACACTGTATATAGGTAGTAAACTGGCAAATTATAGAGAAATTTCACATACTTTAATGTCAAAAATTGTTCGAAATATTTTGGCCGATATATTAGATCTCAGTATATTTGTGACAATAAGCGGATAAAGCCAAACTCAAGATTGGGCGAAAATGAGATAGTACCAGCACAAAAAACCATATCTCAATTCCATAGATTTACACTACAATTTAAACTTTCAAAGCGCTCTACTTAAAGATTCAAAAAAAATTACCTTGGCTTTTTCCCTTATTACCACAGTTGTTTTGTTGTTGGTGAAATTTAACTATTTAGGGATTATTGCATATTCCTAGTAAACTTCGCACACTCTATCGAGTGACACTATCAGTTTATTCCCAAATCTCATAGCTTCACAGATATTCGGAAAGCATTTGTCATACAAATGCGAAAAATCAAGTTTTGCTACATACGACAACCTTATTCTGAGATAGGGAAATGTACATGTATGTACATAGAAATGTTAGAAGTAAACAGAAAAGTAATTTAAAAGGACGGAATACCAAAATATCTTATACATTCATCTGTACATACCTATTGCATTTTTATCGGTCTGCACTTAACTTTTCAAATATTCAGCAACATACAAGCAATGGCATACACACATACAAATCGTTAATCTATCAATGCCAAGGAATGTTACATATTTAATTTTTCTCGTACAATATATCCCTATAATCTAGTTTGTCTTCTTATTAGACGAATTTCGCGATGTAACTGTGTCCCCATCAGTCTCAGCATTTTCCTCAATAGCAAGGCCCGTATCCAGCCTATTTTTGTCAACAGGATAGAGCCAACGTTGATATAAGTATATAAGGAATACAACATCATCACGTAAACAAGCAACTCTATGCGCTGTGGGCATTGTTATGATGAAGGCAAAGAAATCATCTATAAAGGTGTTAAAAGCTTTGTACATAAAAGCTCTCCACGGCAATGCTGCAACTGATTTCAATTTGTAATTTACAAATAACTGTGGCAACATAAATAAGAAACCAAAAGCATATACGCCATTAACCAAAGAGTTCAGAGACCAGGAATACCAACTTTTATGTGGTTGATATAAGAGGGAATAAACGGCACCCGCCATACACAGTGGATATAGCAAATAACTAAGATATTTCATTCCCTGTCGGTCAAATTCTTCGGTTTTTCTTTCTGCATTCGCATAATTTTCAACTTCTTTCCCCTGATTTCTTCGCAGACCGCTGAAGCCTACTTCGAGTTTTAATATTTTCTTGCATTTCCAAAATTCTATGAAGACGCCTAAGCCTGCTGGGACCAACACCAACATAGAAGTTTTCTCATCCAGCAGATAAAGAAATATAACAATTTGTGAAAATGCTCGCCACAGAGTTGTACGTGTAGAAAGACCAGCATAAGATTTTTTTCGACGCCAGAACAAAACGTCGTTTTTAAACGAAAGAAAATCGAAGAGAAGCTATAGAGAAACAATAAGATTGGAATATGATAAGATATAATTTAAAGGGCCATTATCACTTACGTGTACACTAACGGCAAATATAGTCCCACATAGAAGGTAAACATTTGTGTCAGAAAACATTCCTTTCACTTCATCTATATCCTTCTTAGAAAATCCCATTGTTTGCATCATCTCCATTGCATGTTCGACCGTTAGCATTAAACGTAATTTTCCAATACCAATTGGTTTATAATTAAATTTTAAATTGAATTCGGTGGTATTTCTCGTTACTTGTACCAGATCTTTTCGGCGTGTATTAAAAAAGTCAGTCTTCAGTATAGGCATTATTTGGTGATTTCGATTTATCTGCACAAGTCTAGCCATCTCTGGGGGAACATCTGATTGTGATAAAGAAATATTATCTGTAAGCAAATTGACGTACACCTGGGACAAAATATGCGTCACCGGCCGGATTGACTTTACATTCTCATTACTTTTTGTAGAGGATTTGAATTGATCATTATAATTTACTTGGGCTTTGGTTTGTTTCTGAAATAAAATTTTTTTATTAAATTTGTATACGTACATACATATTAGGTAGTTTATGTAAAACTCGCCTCATCACCAATTAAGTTAAATGCTTCAACCGGCGGTTCTAAATACTCTGTTAACCTCGTTGTATGAATTACTGTGGGTCCATCACGTCGTAACGTTTTCCATTCGAGAGGTTCACCTTTTAGCGCCAGCACGACCTATATAAAATGTCAGCAAAATATATTCGAAGATGCGGAACAGCTATTTTCATTAAGGTCATCTCACCTGCAGATAGAGACTTCCATTACGACGTGTCTTCAATGGAACATCAATTTGAAATTGATTTTGAAATAAGCTCAGGTAGTCAAAGTTGATTGTGCTATAAATCTTGGACACCTCAGTTGGTATTGGATTAGGATTTACGGAAGTAAAAAGTGCAAATTGCATGCGTGGATTTTCACTGAGGAACGATGAAAAGCAGGGACGACCGGAACAACTTAAAGTCGTAAACAATTGTGCCATTGTCCACATTGAATGACCAATGTAAGCCATAAAGGCCACACCCAAAATAGTTGTGATGGATGGGATGTACATTTGTGCGGTTCTACTGTATTTGTACTAAAATACAATGAGAAAACTGAAATCTAACATCTAAGATATAATTTGGTATAAAATTTAATTGTTTTTCATTTATATAAACCCAACGAGCCAATCGAAAAGATTGTATTTTATTATGGCAAATTCACCATACCTTATACCCGTTTTACATTGGGAAATTGTTAAGGTTGCTTACTTATACTAGTTCGGCGTCTTCTTCGGCGAATCGGCCTGGAAGGCAGTAGATGAATCGTTTTCAGAGTTGACTCAAGGTAAAAATTCCAACTAAAGACTTAATTTTAAATTGAAATTTACATCCTATAGTAACTTTTTTTTAGTGCAGTTTTTACAGTTGACATTGGATGTATAGTATTACCAAACTGTTTTGTTATGAATAATTTAAGTTCCATGTCTTCAGGTTCAATATTGCACTAATAACATTATTTACGATGGCAAGTTTACTTACGTTCCATAGTTAACTGTCGAAATTTAAGTTTCAAGTTGATTTAACTACAGGTCACAGTGATACAGTAGTACAACTGAGTACCAATCAGCTGATTATATTCACCTCCGGGATGTACTCGGGGTGGCAGTCAACACTTTGTTAAAAATACATTTAGACATATTTCGTTTTAAGTAAAATTATGTTTATACAAGGTGGCGCAAAAGTAATCCTCCTATCAGAAAATGCTATAAATTTTGCGATTGGCCCCTAAAGTCAGTTCTGTTTTGACATTTGTGTAGTAAACACATGCGAAATACACGTTAATAAACAATGTTACGCTACACTGCTCCAGAACGCGGAATATTGCTGACTATTTATTTGACCAATAATCGGTCGGTGAAAAACGGTTACTGCGCAAAAGTAATCCTCCTATCAGAAAATACTGTGACGAATTCGATGATTCCTTGATTATCAATCCTGGGTTCGATCACTATAAAGTCGAATAAACACACGCACAGATAATGTAAGTAATAGCTAGTTTTATTTACTAGTAATAAACGCAAAACAATTTTAAGAGTTTGATAACTTTACAGTAGTTCACTATTGAACGCTTGAAAATAAACTGAATAGTCTGCCTTGCTTGGTCACTGCCTTATATAGTCCGACAGGGTGCTTGCGTACGCACCGAGAACTTTCTTGGTTGTTCGCTTTTCTTGTTCAGGAAGGGTCGGTGTTATTTATTGGCATCTCCTCTTTGCACCGTATTCGCAAACATTCGCGCCATCTCTCTTCCTCTTCCTAGTTACACGCTTGCATGCATAAGCGTAGCCATCGTTATCTCAGTTGTGTGTTAACTAGTGGTGGGAGTGTTATTGAGTTAGGGATGGTACATTCTTGAGAATAATCGCCACACTGCCCTCCACCTAAGTCTGATCGTCCCGATCAGACACATTTCCCAAACCAAACGCTGCTAGACGCTCAATGGTTGGCACTGCTTTACCAAACCTCATTTCCTCCAGTGATTTAAACTCCGACATCAATCCTCTCCTGCAGAGATTCTCACAATGCATTGCAGTGTCAAATATTCCAACCATTTTGTCCGTTCTTAATCCCGAATGGATTTGTGCCTTCACTTTCGTTCCCAGTGGTACCCGGCAAACATTCCTGCAACTGGTTTCTTCAGGATTCCGTTCCGTTCTCTCATGCCCATTGCACTGTTTCACATTATCCACTAAGTTGCGTTACTTCCTCGGAACATGACCACCAGATGTTCGTCTTTTATTCTCAGCACACTCTGCACACTTAGTAATCCATTTCCTCACAGTTTGTTTGCAACCGATCCAATAGAACCGCCGCTTTACCTCTTGCAGCGTTTTCTTTATTCCCATGTGCCTTCCATCTGGGCAACTATGCGACGCTTTGATAACATCTGGAATTCTTGCCTTGGGAACAACAATAAGTGCTCGATGATTCCGGCCATCATCACTTTCCCATATCCGATGCAAACACCCAGATATTAGCTTCAAATTACTCCATTGTGTCCAGTATGCTTTTGCGATGCGACTCTCTCTAATCATCTCTCCTCTTCTTGGCTGTTTGTTTTCCTTTATTCCTTTCAACACACGTGCCAAATCTGGATCTTCCTCCTGGCCTTGCCGAATCTTCTTCAGGAGGCACCTGTCCATGAAAGCCTTTGGTCGAGGAGCTACCGGTGCTCTACGAGGCTTCTGTTGCTTCATCTTCAAGATCACTCCCTTGGTGGTAGAGCCACTATTGTGTCCAAAGACCAGAGGAACTTCTTGGCCGTTGTAAGTCATAACCCTGTTCCTTACGTTGATGTGAATGTCTCTCTCAGCCAAGAAGTCAACGCCAATGATGACTTTGTCGACAATATTCGCTACCAAGAAGTTGTGATAAGTAGCTACATTCCCAATCACAATCTTACATGTCACCTCTCCCAGGACTTGCTTGCTTTCACCAGTTACTGTCCACAATTTAGCTTTCCGCAATAGTCTCACCTTCCCGCTGACCAAGTCACTCCGAATGATGGAATGTGATGCACCCGTATCCACAGTCAGCAAGCGCTCTTTCCCGTCCACGTAGCCTTCAACAGTAACATTACTCGCTTTCCGTTCGAGTTGTGACACAGAGATTATAGGGCATTCATCTTGCTCATCTTCTCCAGCTTTGCGTTTACTTCCACTTAAATTGCCAGGATTACTGGAGCCAGTGCCGCAATAACGTGCTATGTGACCTGGTTTTCCGCACTTAAAGCATTTAATGGCACCATCACTTTTTTTCTGTACTCCGTTCAACGCTTCCAAAATTTTGTCTACCCAAGCCGGAGTGTCCACTTCTACGCGATGAGCCTTGTATGTAGGTTTACTCAAAAGCGAGGCTGTTTCCTGCGTCAGAGCATGCGATACCGTTTCAGCGAATGTCCTTTTGGGGTTTGCATATGTGGCCCGCTTCGTCTCCACATCGCGTATTCCATTTATGAAACACTGGATTTTCACCCTCTCCGTATATTCTACAGGTGCGTCCGCATTTGCTAGATGGGCCAACCTCTCGATATCCGATGCAAATTCCTGCAATGTCTCATTAGCCTTCTGACAGCGATTCTGTAGCTCTATTTGGTATATCTGTTTTCGATGTTCGCTACCATAGCGTCTCTCAACTGCACCCATCAATGCTTCATAATTATTGCGTTCACCGTCTGGAATCGTCTGTAAGATTTCGGCTGCAGGACCCTTCAATGCCACGAACAGTGCAGCAACTTTGTCTTCAGTGCCCCAATTATTCACCGCTGCCGTCTTCTCAAACTGTAGCTTAAATACCTGGAAAGGAACAGAACCATCAAATGACGGGGATTTTACCTTGGGAGTATTCGCTGAAGCAGATGGACGGTTCAGTTGCAACTCCTGGATACGGCCCCTTAACGCATCTACCTCGGTCTCTATTTTATCTTGAAATTGTGCAATTTTTGCATCTTGTGCTTCCAACTGCGATGACATATACGCCTTTTGTTCTTCCAGTTGAGCGGAGAGCTGTGATGAAATATTGGCCGAAATTTGAGACGACATTTCTATAATACGAGCCTCTTGGGCCTCCATTCGACATGCAATGTGTGTTTTCTGTTCTTCCAGCTGAGATGCCATGCAAGTTTTCTGTTCTTCGAGCTGAGATGCCATTCGAGATGTAATACGCGTCTCTTGTTCTTCCATCTGAGATGCCATTTGTGTCTTTTGTTCTTCCAACTGAGATGCCATGTGTGTCTTTTGTTCTTGCAACTGAGATGCCATGTGTGTCTTTTGTTCTTGCAGCTGTGTCGATATGCTAGCTGACATCTGAGTCAATACAGTCAACAACGCATTAGTGTCCACACTTGCGGCTGGAATTGTAGACTCCTTCTCTTCCATTTTTGTCGATGCTTCTTCCACAAGCTGAAACACATGATCGTCAACGTTAATTCCTTCAGCTTCCATAGCCTCTCGCAATCGTGACTGTAGCTCTGATTTATTGCCTGTTGTATTCAAGCCACGCTGTTGCAGCTCATTTTTGAGTTGCTGGATCTTCAGCTCATTCAACTTTGCCATGCCTTTGTTATCCTTGAAAACTCTCGGTATTTATTCAACAATATCACTTCTGACACCAATTGTGACGAATTCGATGATTCCTTGATTATCAATCCTGGGTTCGATCACTATAAAGTCGAATAAACACACGCACAGATAATGTAAGTAATAGCTAGTTTTATTTACTAGTAATAAACGCAAAACAATTTTAAGAGTTTGATAACTTTACAGTAGTTCACTATTGAACGCTTGAAAATAAACTGAATAGTCTGCCTTGCTTGGTCACTGCCTTATATAGTCCGACAGGGTGCTTGCCTACGCACCGAGAACTTTCTTGGTTGTTCGCTTTTCTTGTTCTGGAAGGGTCGGTGTTATTTATTGGCATCTCCTCTTTGCACCGTATTCGCAAACATTCGCGCCATCTCTCTTCCTCTTCCTAGTTACACGCTTGCATGCATAAGCGTAGCCATCGTTATCTCAGTTGTGTGTTAACTAGTGGTGGGAGTGTTATTGAGTTAGGGATGGTACATTCTTGAGAATAATCGCCACAATACTATAAATTTTGCGATTGGCCCCTAAAGTCAGTTCTGTTTTGACATTTGTGTAGTAAACACATGCGAAATACACGTTAAAAAACAATGTTACGCTACACTGCTCCAGAACGCGGAATATTGCTGACTATTTATTTGACCAATAATCGGTCAGGGCCAAACGGTTACTGTGAATGGTGAGCGCTACAGAGCAATGATCAACGACATCTTTTTGCCGCAACTTGATGAATTGGGATTGGAAAACATGTGGTTCCAACAAGACGGTGCAACAGCACACACTGCACGTGCCACAACCGATATGCTGAACATCGGAAGCTTACTTTTGCGCCACCTTGTACTAGTTAATTTATATTCATAACGCTTAATTTTTATGTCAAAGATGCTGCCAAAATATATATACGTTAGCACTTGTATTAAATGTTAGGTTCAATGTGCCGCTTGTACCCAGATTTACTTGAATTAAATCTCGCAAAACGAAAGATGATAAAAGTTGATTAAAAAAGTAGTTAACCTATTGTTAGGTAAATCTCGGATCGTATTGCACTGATTTTTGGTTAGATTTTGTGTTATCAAAACACATTTGTCACAGAGCGTTAGAACATTTTACTAAGAACTATGGCGATTTATGTGTAATTGTAGCTTTCATGAAATTTTTAAATTGAAAATGCACACGCTATTAGTTAAAGTACTTTTTAAATGAACGAAAAGTATTTCTGGCAAGCGCATTTAATATTTCACTTGCATATTGTGTGGTTCGATTTTGCAAACGGTTTGTCTTTTCCTTCCCCCATTATTGTCAATGGCCGTCTAATGAAATAAATAATATAGATGTGAAAATTAATTTATAACACTATATAATAGTTATTAAATTAAATATACACTGCAACCAAAATTTTTTCTTCACTTTTTTGGAAATTTACAAGGATTAAAATTCACCAAAGTGTCCTCAACTACCAGGAGCCCCTCTATTGCATAAAACTGCTTTTCACTGTCATCTCTCAGAGCGTTTTGATCATTAATACGCATTTTTAATTTTGATACCAGTCATAGAACTATAAACAATATTTTATAATAAGTGCATTAAATGCCATTTTTTTTAAAAGAATCTTAAAGTTTTTTTTGGTGCTGCAATGCAGCCATGCGCCCAAGAAATTACATAGTACAATTAATTGCTACTCTGAAAATTTCACCCCCCCCCGGGACGGGTTTTCACCATAGTTTTACTACTGTATCACTGTGTTGCAGGTTAACCGCCAAAAATTGGTGAGTATAACTCGAGTGTCGATTTGCATTAGAATAGAAATTTTCGATTGAATAGATCGCATTTTATTGTGTATTGTGTGACTTGATCGAACAAAAACTGCATATTTTTAATGCTTATTTAAAAATTTAAAATTTTTTTTTATGATTTACTTTTTATCCATTTTATTAGCACTTTTCAAATTTCATCGACACGCCAGCGACTGCAAAATGGTAGTAGAAAGATGATCGATTAAGTATCGCGGCGACTATTCTCAAACATGTACCATCCCTAACTCATAAACACTCCCACCACTAGTTCAACGCAACAGAGATAACGAAAGCTACGCTTATGCATGCAAGCAAGTCCCAAGCAAGAGGAAGATAGATCGCGCCAGTGTTTGCGAATACGATGCAAAGAGGAGATGCCAATAAATAGCACCGACCCTTCGAGAACACGAAGAGGGAACAACCAAGAAACTTCTGGGTGTGTGGGGTAGCACCTTGTCGGACTGTATAAGGCAGTGGCCAAGCAAGGCAGGTTGATCAGTTTATTTTCAAGTGTTCAGTGAAGTACTGTGAAGTTACCAAACTCTTAAATTTGTATTGCGTTTATTACTAGTAAGTAAAACTAGCTATTAGTTACAATATCTGTACGTGTGTTTATTTAACTTTATAGTGATCGTACTCAGGATTAATAATCAAGGAATCATCGAATTCGTTATAATAGGTGTCAGAAGCGATATTCTTAAATAAATACCAGTGATTTAAAGGATAACAGGGCATGACGAAGCTGAATAAATGAGTTGGAACAACGCGGATTAAACGCTGGAGCCAATAAATCAGAGTTACAGTCACGATTGCGAGAGGCTATGGAATCAAAAGGAATTAACGTTGACGAATATGTGTTTCATCTTGTGGAAGACGTATCGACAAAAATCGATGAAAAGAAGGAGCCTTCGAATCCAGTGGCAAATGTGGACACAAACATGATATTGGCTGTATTGACTCAGTTATCGACCAAAATGGAAGAACAGAAAACTTGCATAGTATCTCAACTTGAAGAACAGGATACACCTATTACATCTCGGCTGGAAGAACAGCAAACTTGCATGACATCTCAGCTGGAACAAGTATTATCACATATATCCGCTCGAATGCAAGAACGGAAGGCATATATCTCTTTGCAGTTGGAAGCACAGGAGGCGAGTGTAATCGAAACTAGAAGTGCAAGATTAAAAAATTGCACAATTTCAGGATGAAATTGAGGCTGAAGTGGAAGTTTTGAGAGGTCGTATCCAGGAGGTACAACCGCTTCAACGAGTGTCCCGAAGGTAAAATCCCGATCCTTTGATAGTTCTGTTTCTTTTCAGGTATTTAAGCTACAGTTTGAGAAGACGGCAGCTGTCAAACACTAGGGCGTGGAAGAGAAAGTTGCTGCATTATTCGTGACGTTGAAAGAATTATGAGGCATTTATGGGTGCAGTTGAGAGAGGCTATGGTAGCGAGCATCGAAAACAGATATACCAAATAGAGCTACAGAATCGCTTCCAGAAACCTAATGAGACTTTGCAGGAACTTGCATCAGACATCGAGAGGTTGGCCCATCTAGCATATGCAGACGCACCTATAGAGTATACGGAGAGGGTAAGGGCCGGTTTAACCAGCTCGACTTAACTTAGTTAAGTCGAGTTTTTCACTTCTTCAGTTTCACCATCTAACTTAACTAAGTCACAACTTAGTCAGCCTGCCAGCTGACTTATTCTCGACTAAGTCAGTGTTGCTGTCGTTCAATACCTATATGTCAATAATGCTCCTAATTTGTTTTGTACAATGTCCCAGCCGGAAAATTCGTCAAGCATGACTTTAACGCCGTATGCGTAGATGCATGTGAACGTATGTTTTATAGCATGCAACCATTACGTAACTATCGTTTTCAATGAAGCGCTAAATTTAGTACCTTCCAACTAAAGAGAAATGGGTGCAAGATCAATACATTCCTTCGTGTATGGGCATACATGCCCATTTCGCACTGGGGTATTGGGATGCGCAGAGTTGTCTGGTATGAAAAAATACTACTATGCATAAAACAGCTGAGGTGGTCGGAAACGCAAAGCTGAAGTATATGAGCAAATCTTCCAACCAAGTCAATCGGTTAACTAAATCGAGTCAGCCAAAAGGGGCGTGGACTGGCTCCCGCAATTGAATGCCCCATAATCTCTGTCTCACGGATCGGAAGGAAATCTAATAATCTTAATGTTGGAGGATATGTGGACGGGAAGGAGCGTTTACTGACTGTGAATACGGGCGCGTCTCATTCAATCATTCGATCTGATTTAGTCAACAAGAAGGTGAGACCATTGCATGGAGCAAAGTTGCGTACACCCAAGTCGTAGGCTCAGTAACATGTCAAATCACAACTGGGAACGTGGCCGCTCTTAAGCAAGCAAGGCATCAAGATCGACATGAAAAACAAGATCATGAACTATAAGTATATGGGCGTGCCACTCAATTTTGGAGGAAAGCCGACAAATTCCACCGAAGTCAGGAGCGATTGCATGGGCAAAGATTGATGGAGATTATGGGACAAACAAGCTGTGGGTTGTGGGGCAGCAAACAATTCGAAGACGAATATACTAGTTGCAAAAACCGTGACTAAGACAAAACAAGATCGACATATACCGGTAAGAGTACTTAATGAGTTCATATCGCCAATTAAACTTTCCAAAGGAGCAATATTGGGACAATGCCAAGAGGTCGAGGTAGTTATCAATTGTGAACAGCTTGAGGAAAATGGTTCTACCAGCGAGATTGATCTTTCAGGTGAAATTATGGCGTGGACGGAAGGGCTGGAAAAAGACCACCAGAACAAGGCAAAGGAACTTCTACTCAAGTACTGGTGATGTAAGGCCAATCCGCCAAGCTCATCGTAGTGTCCCTTTAGCTAAACGCCAAGTGGTAAGGGAAATCATACAGGAAATGAGCGATAGCGGCGTGATCGAACCATCAGCTAGTCCATGGAGCTCACCGGTAGTACTAGTGTTGGAGTTTTTAGAGGTTATCCAAAGTCGGAATAAAAAGAAACCAATTGTGAAATGCTATGTGTAGTTTTAATGAACGTATGTATTATAAACGATGACTGTTACATATGAGTTAATTTACAGAACTGACTAGAGAGCTTTGACATCTCTTTTATAATTTACTTTACATGACATTTGCATTGTTACATAAGGGTTACCATCAATCATATATTTCAACACCCTTCCTCAATGCGAATGTTAATTTAAACTTAACAACTTTACCAAATCATTATGTTTCTTCTTACATAAATTTTTAGTTAGAATATCAGCTATCATGTTCTCTGTTGGTATGTACTTTAATTCTATTTCGCCTCTTTCTACGATTTGCCTCAAGATATGATACCTGATATCAACGTGCTTTGTGCGGGAATGATAAACCGGATTTCTAGCCAAGTTTTGCGCACTGATATTGTCACCATACAATACTGTTCCAGTTGTGTCATCGCCGCACCCAATTTCGATTATAATTCGCCTGAGATGAATCGCCTCCTTAGTTGCTGAAGCCATTGCCATATACTCGGCTTCGGTACTGCTTAAAGCCACGCAGTCTTGCTTCTCTGACTTCCATGAGATTGGACCTCCTGCCAGGAAGTATACGTAGCCGGTGTATGATCGCCTATCATTTCGATCACCACCCCAATCTGCATCCGTGTAGCCAATAAGCGGTTGGCCACACTTTTTGTAGTGTAATTTCATATCTATGGTGGTTGCCAAATACCTCAACATATGCTTAACACCGGCCATGTGTTCACTGTGTGGATCTTTATTGCCTTGGGCTAATTTTGCAACAGAATGAAAAATATCTGGCCTTGTACAAAGCGCCAGCCACATAAGTGCCCCAATGGTTGGCTGGTATAACTTTTCATCAACCCTCTTACATTTTTCGTTGTTGCACGCAATTTGGAAACCAACATCTAAAGGCGTATATGCTGGCCTACACTCTTCGATGCCATGTTGTGTCAATAAATCTTTAATGTACTGGGACTGTTGAACACTGATATCACCCAGTTCGCCATCACGCTCGATTTGCATGCCCAAAAACATTTTAATCGGACGCAATCAAATTTCTTGGAAATACCCGCCTTGACCATATTCATGATTTGCTTCGATTCGCATGCTAGTAGTAAATCATCTACATACACCAGGATAAGAAATGATTTGCCCTCTATATCTTGTTTATATAGGCACGGTTCGCTTTCACATTGAGTGAATCCCATATCTCGCAATGCCGCATCTAAATGGGAATTCCACTCCCTTCCTGATTGCTTTAAACCGTAAATCGCTTTATTCAGTTGCAGCACCTTCGATGGTTTACCTTGGTTAACATACCCTTGCGGCTGCTTCATGTACACCACGTCTTTTAAATCGCTATATAAGTACGCTGTACACACATCCATTTGGAGTAGATGTAAATTTAACTCAACCGCCAACGCCATTACCAACCGAATGGTTTCGAACCTACAAACTGGTGAGAAACTGTCGCAATAGTTCACGCCGTATTTTTGTGAACATCCCTTTGCCACCAATCGTGCCTTATACCTTTCAACATTGCCATGCTGATCTCGCTTCAACGTATATACCCATTTGCACCCAACTACTGATTGCCCTTTTGGCAAATCAACCACGTCCAAGTGTTGTTTGCGGTTAACGAGTCGTATTCTCTCTTCATTGCCGCCTGCCACAAATCCGCCTCATCGCTTGATATTGCCTCCTCATACGTTTGAGGTACCTGCACTTGCACTGTGCTCATTGCATTCAAAACTGTATATCTTTTTTGGTCTACCTACTTTGCCGCTGCGAACGATTTTAGGCCTACCTGGTGCAATACGCTGAATATTTTCTTCAATGCTTTCTTCAGCACTTTCGTATTTCTCACATTGATCGCTATTGTCGCTATCGACCTCATCATTACCATTATCGTCAATGCTTTGCTAACCGCCTCATTATCGAGACCAAAAGATACAAAATCTTCATCACTTTTTAGCTTCTTTGATTCATCAAATAATACATCTCGCTTTTCCAGCACCTGCCGTGTATCGGGGTCATAAAGCCTATATGCCTTTGATACTATTGAGTAACCGACCATCTGGTACTTTTTACCTTTTGCTTCAAATTTGTTATGTCTAGTTTTGTCTAATGCTACTGCTAAACAGCCAAAAACTTTCAAATGTTTTACTGATGGCTTTTTGCCAAACCATGCTTCATAAGGGGTTAAGTTATTCAATGCCTTTGTTGGTGCTCTATTTCTTAAATACGCCGCAGTCGCAACTGCCTCTGCCCACAGTGACGCACCCATACCAGAATGAACTAACAAACTTCTTGACATTTCCACCAACGTACGGTTCGCTCGCTCAGCTACGCCGTTCTGCTGGGGAGTATACGGCACAGTCAGCTGCCGCACTATACCATGCTTTGCAAAATAATCATCAAAAAATTTGTTTACGAATTCACGACCATTGTCGCTCCGAACAGCTTTAATTTTCTTGCCGGTCTGTCGCTCTACCATCGTACAAAACGATACAAATTTACTGAAAACTTCATCTTTTGATTTCAGAAAATAAACAAATATACGCCTCGACATGTCGTCAATAAATGTTAAGAAATATTTAGAACCACCTAATGATGTTTTATCAAACGGGCCACATACATCTGTATGTATCAGTTCTAACAACTCTGTTGCCCTACTTTCAGTAGTACTCGGAAACGGCTTTGTATGTATTTTGCATTTCATACAGGTCAAACATGTTGGATTTGCAGAAAAATTAACATTTTCTAATCCATTTACCAGAAGTTTCTTTGACATTTCTGTTAAACTAACATAACTAAGATGTCCGAATCTATCATGCCACAGAGACGCATCACCATTACCTTGCGTTGCATTGAAACATTGGTTGCTTTCATTTTTCAAAACAAATAAATTGCCCATTCTTTGCACACGCAAAACTTCTACATTGTTCTTTTTGATCATAGCAAACTTACTGCCAAATGTAAATGCGCAGCCCATCTCAACTGCACGACCGACTGATATGAAATTTGCACGCATGTCTGGCACGTACAAAACATCCCTTAGGCCCGGTTTTTCAGTACAAGTTTAACTCAATTTGTCAGTTAAACTAAGCTTAAACTTGTTGCGCAGTTTTTCAGTCAACTTTAAACGAAGTTTAAACGTAGTTTAAGCGGTCAATTCGGCAGGGTTAAACTCTAGTTAACCTGTCAGCTGTTTTGCATATTTGATGGTTTTGGTTGTGAAACAATAAGCTGAACGCAATTAAGAAAGGACGATATTTTTATATTTAATTAAATACTGGATATATCATCTGACGAAAGTGATTATAGTGATGCAGAAATTGGCGAAATGCTAACTATTACAATACTGAGGAGAATCAATGGCGTTGAATATGTATACAAATATTATCTGTTGCCGTAGATAAAGAAAAAACCAATGTTGCCGTATAAAAAGCAAATATTAAAAGCGGCCTTAAACTCACACTGAAAAACCGCTCTGCAGTTTAACTGGAGTTTAAATTTATGCCGAGTTTAAGCAAACTTAGTTTAAACTGAGCTTAACCAAGGACTGAAAAACCGGGCCTTAATGTTACCTCGCACATATTTGATCTTATTACTACGTCGCCTTTGCCTTCTGCACGAATCTTGTTGTTGCCTGCCAATGCGATCCACTCTCTATGCTGCACGAAATTTTTGAACAAAGCGCGGTCGCTGCACATATGCGCTGTCGCGCCACTATCCAAACACCATTGCGTGCGGTCAAACATGTCGCACTGAGTAGCACCCAACATAGTAAATGAATATTGCTTTTGATGTTTTTTCGTCGAATTTCTCAATTTGATACATAGACGTCATTTTCACAATTATTCTATTTTATGCAATCCTGGGCCCATAACCTGTTGGAGTTTTTAGTGGTTATCCAAAGTCGGAATAAAAAGAAACCAATTGTGAAATGCTATGTGTAGTTTTAATGAATGTATGTATTATAAACGATGACTGTTACATATGAGTTAATTTACAGAACTGACTAGAGAGCTTTGACATCTCTTTTATAATTTACTAATTCCTTCTTCTTGCTGGCTTGAGGTCTGTGTTTTTTTCAAAATTGAAACCAAAAATATTGATTCTACCAATATATTTCGACTACCTACGGTAATCGTCTTCAGGGTCAACTATATATAACAATAAAACATAAAAATATAATCACAATTAACATAAAAACAAATTGGTAAAAATTAAAAACATACATTATTACACGTCTGTCCTGTTTAACGTGGAGTTGTTTACTGTCCGTCAGTTTGTCAACAAATGCCTATATAAGTGAGCGCAGTTATCAGTGTCCGTTTTGTAATTCATTCTTATGCTGGCCGGTGTGTTAATTATATGAAGCATTTCCAATGTGAATCTGAACAAGAATCAAAACATGAAAAACTTCAAAGTAAACGAAATATAATATTAGTCGACAACAACAAACATACAGAATGGTTTGTAAACAAAACTGATGTCGAATTTCCACCCGACATAAAAGCTCTTTTGACAAAGGGTCCAAAGTTCGCACTGCCAATCGAAAATAAGAGATTCCCTTTATTTCAGTACATCGCGGATGGAGAGGATCTGATACAAACAATAAAAACCAAAGAAACACAAGAAGAAGCACGAACCAAATTTTCATTGCTTTTAAAAGATCACACAACAACAAACCGTCAAAGTGCAATAGACCGTGCAATAATAGATACAGTAGAACGAACACGAACATTTCTTAGCAAAAATGACAATATACGTATTTTAACATCAGATAAAGGAAATAAAACTGCAATGGAAATAAAGGAATATAATGACAAAATGAAAGATATATTAAATGACTTGACAATGTATAGAATTCAACGACAAGATCCAACCTCTAAATTACAAAATAAAAATAATATTTTAGTCGATAAGCTCTTCAAAATGGATGTAATCTCGAAGACTGAGAGGAATAAGTTTATTACAACCACGGCATTACCCCCACGGATTTATGGACTTCCGAAGGTCTACAAAAAAGACACACCACTTAGGCCAATTTGCTCAGCCATAGGATCACCGGCACATAATCTATGTAAATACATTGCGGATATTTTAAAAAATGTTACAGCCAGCTCGACTTACAATATTAAAAATACAATAGAGTTTAAACATAGGATAAATAATACTTACATTTGTGACGATGAAAAATTAATATCTTTTGACGTAATTTCCCTATTTCCGAGTATACCAACACAACTAGCACTTGACATTATAAAGAAAAAATGGACGACAATAGAAGAGCATACCAAAATACCAAAGCAAATTTTTATAGAAATCTTAAGGTTTTGTATCGAAGAAAACAGATATTTTAAGTTTAATGATGAGATATATACACAGCTGAAAGGACTACCGATGGGATCACCTACATCACCAGTGATAGCAGATATTGTTATGGAGGACCTGTTGGAGAACACCATTAAAAAATTAACACGAACACCAAGATTATTTACAAAATACGTCGACGATCTATTCGCGATTATAAATGAAAACGAGGTACAAAACACACTTGACGCCCTAAATTCTTTTGACAAGAACATTAAATTTACAACAGAACTAGAGGACGACGGAAAATTACCATATCTTGACTCAATTATTGTTCGACGAGGAAATCAATTGAAGTTAAAGTGGTATAAGAAACCTACATCCACAGGACGAATCATCAACTTTTACTCAAGTCACCCTAAGACGATGATAATTAATACAGCAATGGGCTGTATAAGAAGAATGCTAACAATAACAGATGACACTTACCACGCCGAAGTCAAAGAAGAAATAAAAGAACTGTTAAAAAGTAATGACTTTCCCGAAAATTTAATAAAAACATTAATTAAAAACTATTCAAAAGGAACTAACCAAAATACGTCAACAAAGCCGAAACAAAAAATATTTAAGTCAGTAACTTACGTACCCAAACAATCAGAACGCCTAACGAAATCAGATTGTTACAATAGGGAAGAAGTGAAAATAGCGCACAAACCAATTAATACATTCAAAAATTTATTTAACAACACTAAATCTAAAATACTGCACACGGAAAAAAGCAATGTTATCTATAAAATCCCTTGCAATGGAAACGAAAACGAATCATGTAATAACATATATATCGGAACAACAAAAGCCAAATTAAAATCTCGACTCGCTCAACATAAATCAGATTTTAAATATTGCCGCGAAACAAATAATCAAAAAACAGCACTTATGACCCACTGTACAACTAAAAACCACTCACCGAACTTTGACGAAACAACGATATTACAACAAGAACAACATTACAGCAAGAGATTCACATTTGAAATGCTTCATATAATTAACACACCGGCCAGCATAAGAATGAATTACAAAACGGACACTGATAACTGCGCTCACTTATATAGGAATTTGTTGACAAACAGACGGACAGTAAACAACTCCACGTTAAACAGGACAGACGTGTAATAATGTATGTTTTTAATTTTTACCAATTTGTTTTTATGTTAATTGTGATTATATTTTTATGTTTTATTGTTATATATAGTTGACCCTGAAGACGATTACCGTAGGTAGTCGAAATATATTGGTAGAATCAATATTTTTGGTTTCAATTTTGAAAAAAACACAGACCTCAAGCCAGCAAGAAGAAGGAATTAGAAAACAAAAAGGTCGCGAAAACGAATAATTTTATAATTTACTTTACATGACATTTGCATTGTTACATAAGGGTTACCATCAATCATATATTTCAACAACTAGTGAAAAAGAAGGATGGAAAAATTAGGTTCTGTGTGGATTACCGAAAGTTGAACGATGGACTTGAAAAGCGGCTACTGGCAAGTGGAGGTAAAGGATGAAGATAAAGAAAAGACAGCCTTCAGCGTTGGAGAAGGGCTTTGGAAGTTTACGGTAATTCCCTTTGGACTATGCAATGCTCCAGCTACTTTTGAGAGACTCATGGATCAGGTACTAAATGGATTGCATTGGAAAACATGTTTGGTGTACCTGGATGACATCATCGTGCTGGGAAAAAGTTTTGAGGAACACCCAAAGAGAAAGGAAGTTTTCCAAAGGATAGCCCGGGCTGGTCTGAAATAAAGTCCCAAGAAGTGTTCCTTGTTCAAGAAAGAAGTAAGTTATTTGGTTCACAAGGTAACAACGGATGGCATCTGCAATGCTTAGGAAAGAGATCGAAGCTGTAAGGGATTGGCCAAGACCAAGAAATTTGCATGATTTGTACCGAATTTTGCCAGCGTAGCTAGTAGTCTTCATGAGCTTACGAGGAAAAATATGACTTTTGAATGGAAGAAGGAACACGAGGTGGCTTTCCAAACCTTGTAGGAACGACTATGCACTGCCCCGATGTTGACATATCTAATCCCAGGCTCACCGTTTATTCTGGATACAGATGCAAGTGGTTATGCTATAGGACTTGTTTTGCGTACTACAGCCGAACGATCGGCAAGCCTGAAAGGAACTATTGCCTAACACGGAGAGAGCTGTTGGCATTGGTAGAGTGCGTTAAACATTTCCACAAGTATCTCTATGGGCAGCGATTCCACATCAGGACAGACCATGCAGCGTTGAAATGGCTTTTGCAATTCCGTAATGCGGAAGGTCAACTGGCACGATGGATAGAGCGACTGAAAAGTTATGACTTGAGCATCGCAAAGGTAGCACCCACGGAAATGCTGATGCAATGTCACGACGACCATGTAACTTGGAATGCAAGCATTGTTCCAAAGCTGAGGCGAAGGAAGACATTATAGATGTGCGGCTGATGACTATAACATCTACGGACAAAGAATGCAATGAATCGAGCGAAACGAGCGACCATCAAGAGAGATGTCAGTAGAAAGTTCTGTTGCCAAGTCGTATTGGGCACAGTAGAACAGTTTACAACTGGGATCTGGTTTATTGCATCGACTATAGGAGAGTGAGGATGGTAAATATGTTCGTAAGCTTTTAGTCGTCCCAAGGAAAAAAATCCCTGACTTTCGCATTACATAACGGTCCAAGCGGAGGTCATCTTGGAGTCACCAAGAACTTAGAAAAAATCAAGCAGAGATTCTATTGGGCTGGATGCTGTCAGTCGGTCGCGGAATGGACTGCCAACTGTGAGGTGTGCATCAAAGCTAAAGGACCAAAGTCGAGAAGCCATGGGTAAATGTAACAGCATAATTCAGGAGCACCGTTTGAGAGGATTGCCATGGATGTAGCTGGGCCATTTTCTACTAGCAAACTCGGAAACAAATATGTACTAGTAGCTATGGACTATTTCAGCCAGAAGTCTACCCTATTCCAAATCAGGAGGCAGAAACCATAGCAGAAGTGTCCACTAATGATTGGGTAGCAAGTTTTGGTGCACCGATGGAGCTACACCTTAACAAGGCAGCACATAAAACAACGGGTCAGACTCCTGCATAGGTAATTTTGAAGTTTAGGATAAATGCTAATGCAGGAATAAATGCTCGGAATTCGACTAGCATCTTGGAAGAGGAAATGAGAGAAATACACGACCTTGTGAGACAATGGATCAAGGTCATGAGTGATAAAATGAAAGCCAGGTACGACAAAGCAATAAATTCAAAAGGTGATTTTTGTTGGAACGATTTTCCGTCATCCCTTGTCAAGTTTGGTTTTGTGACAAACCGGTTTCGGCGTTCTGCCATTTTCAATGCCTAGTTTCGTTCTACGAAACTAGGCATTGAAAATGGCAGAACGCCGAAACCGGTTTGTCACAAAACCAAACTTGACAAGGGATGACGGAAAATCGTTCCAACAAAAATCAGCTTACTACCCTGTCGGAAGATCAACACAACAAAATAAATCAAATTCAAAAGGTTTTATGGATGGAGACTTAGTGCTGCTATACACCCCACAACGTCAGAAAGGTTTGCCCCCGAAATTGCAGTGTAATTGGGAAGGCCCATTCAAAGTCATAAAACGGATAAGCGATGTTGTCTATCGCATACAAACTGATGGAAGGCCAAGGAATAAGATGAAGGTAGCCCATCTGGAAATGCTAGCTGCGCTTGGCTCGGGCAATGTGTCTGATCGGGACGATCAGACTTAGGTGGAGGGCAGTGTGGCGATTATTCTCAAGCATGTACCATCCCTAACTCATAAACACTCCCACCACTAAGAGGCGACTAATATACACATAGGTTATGACGTCCAACTCGATGGTTGATCTACGGATATGATGCCTCTCATCTCTCATTACCCATCTTATCCATCCTTACCGAAAGAGGGGTGACATGACCTAGAAGGTTTCACTGGTCATAAATCGCTACCACGACAGTCGGGCAGTACCGCAAGGGAGTACCGGAGCGTACCGGGTTCAAAGCCGGCCAAGGACCGTTAATTCGATAACACTCCCCAAAACCTTCGGGGACTATTTTTGTCGTTACCACAACAACAACAACCCTTCGAAAACACGAAGAGGGAACAACAAAGAAACTTCTGGGTGCGTGGGGTAGCACCCTGGCGGACTATATAAGGCAGTGACCAAGCAAGGCAGGTTGATCAGTTTATTTATCTCACTCAACATTTTAGAATATCATTTCATTCCCACAACAGCCGGTTCTATCGCACCGGAATGACCCGGGTTTTTTTTACCCGGCCAAGGGCTGTTATTTCAGTGTAACCCTCAAGGCTTAACCCTGCCATCCACAGACCCCGTACTTTCTTTAGTACTTTTGAGGCACCATGCTGTACACGCCCAAGGGCGTCCCGCGGTAGTCGCCGCTCTGGCACTCCCTTACCGCTTCTACCTACTTCCAATAACCACAATAGTGGCTCAGTCTACACGACTGGCAGCACTGCTGCCATGCCCGTCTCAGCTACTCCCGACTTTCGCTCACGCACACCAGCGTCTGCATCTCAAAAGGCCGCTCAACACTCCTATCCCCTCCGGAATAGGTCAGATATGAGCATTGCCGAGCGTCAGTCCCCTCTTTCTCTGCCTTTAATGCCCCCCCACCTGCTTCCAGCCTGCACGTGGGCCAGGAACACCAGCTCCTCGTACCTTTCACTACGTGCACCGTTTGTCGGCAAAGATTATATACGCCTGCGACATCGGTCAGGTGCAACAATTGCCTTGGCCTGTGTCACACCCTTATGTGCTCTGGGTTCGCAAACGGGAACCTTTGGACGAATTCGTTCATAGCCCCTTGTTGCAGTACACAGCAGCCTTCCACGCCAGACAACATCGGCCATGGCGCTGTCAACTCTAGACTGCGATATAGTTTAGGCCTTAGGCAGCTAAACTGTAACGGATTAGCTGGAAAGATCGCGGAGATAACTGACTTTATGAAGTCGCACAACATCAAAATCGCCGCTATACAAGAGACAACATTTAACACGAGATCGGACTTACGATGGGTATAATGTGCATCGAAAAGACCGTCCCAGCGGTCTTGGGGGTGGCAATGCGTTTATTACACATCACTCTGTACAATATAATCTATTTTCCCCTGACGTCGACCCCAGGGACTCTACCTTAGAATGCCAAGGCATAGCAGTCCGGTCAGGAGACGCCGACCTGCAAATCATAAACATCTATATTCCTCTTCCACGTGTTGTCCTAGAGATTATCATCCCGACATTAGTGCGTTGCGTTGTCTAATCCTAGGCGACTTCAACGCGCATCACGATCTCTGGCACTCCAACTTGCCAGCAGACAGCAGAGGACACGCTATTGCAAACCAAATAGACAATTCAGCATTCTGTACAGTCAATGGATCCCAGAATCAAAGATCTCAATGCGGAAATTCGTGGGATAGTCAACGAACACAAGCTGACTAAGTGGAAACAACACCTTGAGACATGCAACCTCTCCGGCGGAGTCGGCAAATTATGGTCGACTGTCAAGGCCCTATCCAATCCGACCAAACACAAAGACAAGGTCGCCATTGCGTTCGGTGACAGCGTCAAATCGGACGCCAGGAAATGCGCGAGCTAAGAGAAGAGTCTTCCGACGTGCGCACAAACACAAATACTCTACTGCGCCTATTGCCGTCTCCGTCGCAGAGGTCAAGGAAGCCATAATGAAGGCCAACCCCTCAAAATCCATAGGACGGAATCGCCATGAAGATGATCAAACACCTAGGCCACGAGGGACAGAGTTATTTAGCGGCTCTTTTTAATCTCTCTCTAACTACTTTCGTTATTGAGTTGATTTGGTTTTGTGTTTTTCCGACAGGGTGGATACTGAATTTATATTGGAACGAATTTTCGTCATCCCTTGTCAATTTTGGTTTTGTAACAAACCGGTTTCGGCGAACCGCCATCTTCAGTGCTTGATTTCGTTATACCTGAGATATGGAAACAGGCGATTGTAGTTCCCCTACCAAAACCAGGGAAGCCGGCGAACCAAGGAGAGCCTTATCGCCCGATATCCCTCCTTTCGACAGTAGTGAAATTACTAGAGACCATTCTGCTCCCTTACTTCATTGCAAATCTGAAATTGGTCGATCACCAGCATGGTTTCCGCAAATCTCATAGCACGACATCCGCTTTGAACGCCATTACAACGCAGATTAATAACGGTTTGAATCAACACCCATCAAACCATAGGACGGTTCTCGTGGCACTTGACCTATCAAATGCATTCGACACGGTCAATCACGCCACACTCCTCCGAGATCTAGAAGAGACACCGCTCCCTGCCGGCCTTAAAAGGTGGACCGCTAATTACCTCAATGGTCGACAGGCAACAGTCAAATTCAGGAACAAGAAATCTATACCACGAAGAATAAAACAAGGGGTGCCGTAAGGTGGTGTTCTCCCTCCCCTTTTGTTTAATTTCTATATTTCGAGACTTCCCCCCCACCAGAGGGTCTCCATCGTTTCTTACGCTTACGACTGCACGGTAATGGCCTCGAGCAAGGGCCCCTCCATTGACAAACTCTGTACTAGAATTAACTGCTAGAGACCTTTCCAGCTTTTTCACCGAGCGAAATCTGACCCTATCTCCGACTTAATCGAAGGCGACTCTGTTTAAATGTAATGCGCAGATGGGGCAAGAGTTAAATGTCAACCACCCGAAAATCTTGGGTGAGACGTTTGACAACGGCCAAACCTTCGATAGTCATTCCACCGCAATAGCTTCAAAGGTACAGAGCCGCAATAAGATACTCAAGTCACTGGTCGGCAGTACTTAGGGAAAAGTCAAAGAAACATTGCTTGCTACATATAAGGCTATTGGCCGGCCGGTTATTGACTATGCTGCGCCCATATGGTCGCCCAATCTTGCTGACACCAATTGGAGGAAATTGCAATTCTGCCAAAACACCGCCATCAGAACTGCTACGGGATGTCTGCTTATGTCATCTGATTCTCACCTCCATCAAGAGGCAAAACTGCTCAATGTTCAAGAGCACGCGGAACTCTTGAGTAGAAAGTTCCTTCTGAACTGTCACAAGCCTAGTCATCCAAATTGACATCTTTTGGATGTAGCACAGCGCCCCAGAGACATAAGGAGACATCTCCGTAAGCATTACGATGAGATCCGGCATCATTATTTCTCGCCGTTTGATCCAAAGGTGCATCGGCGGGCCTTCAATCTCATCCACTCCCCTTTCACCTCTCGTCCGGTGAACGGCGTTTTACAGGCACAAGCTCAACCTATTGCCGAAGAGGAACGCGAACTGCCTAGGGAGACAACAGCCGGTTCTATCGCACCGGAATGACCCGGGTTTTTTCACCCGGCCAAGGGCTGTTATTTCAGTGTAACCCTGTCCAATCTGGGGCAGGGCGAAGCACTGTTAACAACAACAACAACAACAACAACAAGGGTTATGCTGGCCCCACTTCGGTCTGGATACTGTAACAAGCTAAACTCTTACCTCACCAAACTGAACCCCGGCATGCCAAATGTCTGCCCGGCATGGGGCGTGTCTCCCAATGACACAAACCACCTGCTCAACTGAGCCTACTCTTCTTACAGCAATTTCACTTAGGTCCAACCCTGTTGAAGCCGCGAGGTTTCTGGGACTCCCGTTAGAAGAGCTTGATGACAATGGTGGGGAGGTTATATTTTAGGCAGGTTAAATAGTCGCTACAACAACAACAACAAGGGTCATGCTGGCCCAACTTCGCTCTGGATACTGTAACAGGTTAAACTCTTACCTATCCAGACTTAACCCCGACATGCCAAATGTCTGCCCGGCATGTGGCGTGTCTCCCCATGATACTAACCATGTTGTTGTTGTTGTAACGACAAAAACACTCCCCGAAGGTTTTGGGGGTTGCTGTCGAACTGACAGTCCTTGGCCGGATATGAATCCGGTACGCTCCGGTACTCCCTTGCGGTACTGCCCGACTGTCGTGGTAGCGATTTGGTATGACCAGTGGAACCTTCTAGTTCATGTCACCCCTCCTTCCGTAAGGAAGGAGAGATGGGTAATGAGAGGTGAGAGGCATCATATCCGAGAGGCAACATATCCGTAGATCAACCATCGAGTTGCACGTCATTACCTTTTGCTTTACTGAGCCTATTCTTCTAACAGCAATCTCACTTTGGTCAAACCCTGTTGAGGCCGCGAGGTTTCTGGGACAGGCAGGCTAACTATCGCTACAACAACAAAACGTACCGGGTTCATTCCGACAACACTCCCCTAAAAACAACAACGGGTATATTCTGAACCCCAAGCCCGCGGGGTCTAGTTTTTTATCATTCCCATTGAAAAGGGGGGCGTGCGAATTATCGTTAAAAGATCAACATAGAGCAGATAAAAGCAAATAAAAACAGAAAACGAAATCGGAGCCATATCTAGTCTTATCATAGGGCATCCTTTCCAGAGCACATAGATATTTATTGAACCGAAGTTTAAAAAGTTAGATATATTAATAATATGCATATAAAAATGAGTTAGGAATTACGGATACCTAAAGCCTGCTCCAACTCGGCGCGCTTCTGATTTACTTTAGTAAAGAAATAACGCGAGACGGCTTCATGGGTCCATGGTTGATAGTAGAACTCAGCGCGGCGTTCTTCTTCAGGGTTACCCACGACATCTGTCATTGCCTATTAAAATTTACGCAAAGTTTTATATTGGATTTACAATAAAATTGCTAGTATACCAACCTTCAAATCGCGTGTTTGGCTAACTATCCAGCGATGTATGAATTTCTGTGGATCTTTAGCAAAACTCAAAAAGAACTCACGGTTAGTTTTCATCTGATTTATGGTGTCGACTGTCTCATGTATTTTTGTATCTAAGCCCTGGATTTCCTGCTGACTAGCTGTACTCATCAAAAAATTATTCATTTGATTTTTGAGAGTATCGTCAACTTCAACATCAATATCATAGCACGCAGTTTGCTTATTCTCAGCACCACTTTCAATAAAATGATTGATAACAATTGGATCTGGTGGATGGAGGAGAGGATTGAGGCGTTGAGGTATCTCAGCAAACTTCATACGTTGACAACCAAATATTTGCTCCAAATACTTGTCACAATTTATATACTCGCGTTCATGTGCATCTTGCAATTTGTGTGTTTTTATATACTGCCATAGTGCTGAAATTATTACTGGGCGCGTTTGGGTATGTACACCTAGTAGTCGTGCCAGCCTTGGATCCAATTTAAATTGAAGAGGTTGATAATCCAAAAGGAGTAAAATAGTACAGCGAACGTTCCGGTCACCCGGGCGCTTTACTTGAAAACCGTCTGTTTCTTGGGTAGTGTGAGTGCGGTGCCATTCTACTAAATGATTATCTGGACCATACAACTCTTTATCTAGCTCAATAACCAACGACTTAAAAAATGAGGAAAATTTTCTTTTTATCTTGGTATTAGGATCCCCTTTTCCATCCTCTAATAGACGGCCCTCAACTCGAAGTTCCCAGGAAGCAACAGAACCTTCATCGCCCTCATTGCTAGGCTCTTTACTCGGATAAAATGTATTTGATATGAAAATTCGCAATTTGCGTTTTTGTTTCATAGGTCTTTTTAAAGCTTCTTGAATGTCTAAACGCTTACGCATTATAGTTGCATCAAGTTTTCTCTCAAAAGTGAGTAAATCCATGTATGCCTGCGATTCCGGTACCAAATCCCTAACCTTTTGAGGCAGAATTTTATCGGCAAGTTTTTTCTTTTTCTTTGCTGCCACGAAATCTCCTTTATTTTGGTTACTATTTATATTACGAGCTTCAGCGGAACGCTTGCTACCACTCCCCGAGCCACTTCCCCGCAAACCACTCGGAAAGCCCGGCTGCGAGGCTCGCTGGTGTAATGGTGGTCCAGTTGATGGGTTCGCATTAGTTTGTCCTGGTTGGGCTGGATTTTGGTGCAGAGGAAAACCGCGTTGCTAAAAATATATATATTGTTAATGAAATTTTACTTTAATCAATACACTTTGTTCTTACCGGAAAACTGCCACCACTTGCATATGGACGCATACCTGCCGCTTGTGGGGGAGGAGGCTGATATCGAGGCTGACCAGGCACTGGAGATGGTCCGGCCTGACCTGGTGCAAATCTTTGAGACATTTAATACGGAATTATTAATTATTTTTCCAGTGCCAAGCCAAACAAATAAAAGCAAATTAAAAATGGCGAATTTGTCTCTACTAGAATGTCAAACAAGGCGAATAACTCACCACACCAAGCAGATACAGTACGTCACCGTCGACGCATCCGTCATACGTCAAAGTGCAATATACTCAGCTGTCAGGTTTTTAAAATGTATGCCGCTTGGTATCTGCTTGGCGCAAAAGATTCTAAATAAGTAAGAGGCGTCAATTGGCCATTCTGAAGGAGTTGCTCGCTGAAAGCTGCTAAACAATTGGTTGCCGGGTTTCGATTATTTCTTATGCACATTTTCGTAAATTTTCAATTTACTTTAGCAATTGAATCCAGAGGCAGGAGGAAATAATAGGACATTGGGCCGTGTGCCAGTCGAAAACATCCCTTCCGGACAGCTGTTTCATCAGTGACAACTCAACTCATACTCAGGTCTTAGGTAGTGAGACATCAGACTTGTGAAAAGATTTCTACGGCGGTGGTAAAAAATTGATCAAAACATTTTTGTAAGTGTGGGCCGTTTGCGTATGTGTGCCGCTCTACCTAATGTGCTGTTCATGATGACCCTGCATTTTGCATTTACCTCGCATTTTAGCCTTTAGCCCAAAATGCAGCATGTATATTCGCATTTGTCATACAAATTTTGAAACCTAAATGCAACTAAATGCAACCTAATTTTTGCATTAGCATTATAAATGCTGAAATCAACCCTGCAATCTTCGAAGAAAATCGCGACTGGAACTCAAAAGAGTGGCAATATTGGCATTCTTTTCTTAGCTTTCTCTCATTCTCTATCATACGTAAACATTCAGCAAATTTATACTGATTTTCAATTTGAAATTTAGCACGCGTATTGTGTGATATTGTCAAAATAAAACCATCTACAAGTTAATCTGATGTTTGCGAATGAAATTAATCGAAGGATTTAATAAAAATGTGCATATTTTTGCGCACGTGCTGCAAATTTTCATAACCTCAAAAAATGATTGTAAACAAAAAACATATGACTCGAACTTGCTAAATGTGCATTTACTAAATGCGCCACGATGAACGCTTTTTGGAAATCAATGCCCAAAAATGCAAAATGAATCATTTTAAATTCATCACGAACAGCACATAAGATCAGAGTGTCAGCTGCGTTGCTACTGATCAAACCTATGGAGGTGTCCGTTGGTGCGCAACAGGATCGCCCGATAGGGCAATTCACCACGAATGGGATCATCTGGTAGCACTAGGACCGGATGTCAATTTAAATGAGTTGTCATTTTATTAAATGAAAACAATCAACAGAAAATATCATTTTAAATTCATCATGAACAGCACATAAGATCAGAGTATCAGCTGAGTTGCTACGGATCAAACCTATGGATGTGCCCGTTGGTACGCAACAGGATGGCCCGATAGGGCAATTCACCACGAATGGGATCATCTGGTAGCACTAGGACCGGATGTCAATTTAAATGAGTTGTCATTTTATTAAATGAAAACAATCAACAGAAAATATAATTTTAAATTCATCATGAACAGCACATAAGATCAGAGTATCAGCTGAGTTGCTACGGATCAAAAATATGGATGTGCCCGTTGGTACGCAACAGGATGGCCCGATAGGGCAATTCACCACGAATGGGATCATCTGGTAGCACTAGGACCGGATGTCAATTTAAATGAGTTGTCATTTTATTAAATGAAAACAATCAACAGAAAATATCACTTTTTTTAAAAACAAATTAATTAATTTGTATTGAAAACTGTTTGATTCAGTAATTATCAATGATGAGTGAGCTTTGGATACGAGAACAAATAGAAAATCTAAGGATTCAAGAAAATCGCCTTTCAACTCTTTCAGAAATTCGTGTGCGCTTGAATGAAATCAATGGGTCAACCAATTCTGAATTGGAACTATTTGCTACTAACTACTTGCTCAGCTCTCCTGAAATTTATAATTGCCTAGAGGATGACAGTGAATCAAAACAACAATCCGAACTTGCTACAGATATTTTATCGATTTGCATGTCAAACCTACGCATTAATCATGACATGCCAGCAATCTTGGAAAGGGCTTTAACGCATCCAAGTCCACATATAAAAGCGATGGTTTTCAATGCAATCCTGAGAAAACTACAAAAGGAAGAGAGGAGATCAAACTATTCCAGTGTATCGGCTGAAATTGTGACTCACTTATTGAATGGTCTATCTAGCGAGAATACTGAAGTCGGTGTTCCTGCAATAGGGATATTATCAATTGTTCTGAAGGAACATCTAGCCCAAGAAACCATTAAAACAAAATTGCTTAGTATGTTGTCAAGTAGCGAAATTATTAAATGTCGTGTTTACGAATTAGCTGTAAACCTTGCGAAGCAGTCGCCCTCTCTGCTCCACAAAGTTGAGTTTCTTCTCGATCGTGCTCTTTCAGAGCTCGATAATGACGATGTGCTTTTTCAAGTAAATATTTTAGAAATACTTGTTTCGCTTTCTGAACAGAATCACGGATTGTTGTATTTAGAAAACAGACAAGTTTTCGAAATAATAAGTCGTCGTGTGGAATTTGTGGATCAGAACCCAATAGACCGCTTACTCATTCCAGGCATTATGAGATTCTTTGGCAGAGCTGCTTCTGTGCAGCCCCAAAAAGTAATTGTCGGCTATCCGTCTATGATAAATGCCTTTTTCATAAGCATTCTTTCAGGAGATGTATCAATATTACCAGCAGCCATGGATACATTTGGTATGGCATGCAACTTAATTTGGTAATAATCAAGAACTATTAAAATTTATTATATTATGTATTTTATTTTTCATGTGAAAAGCAAACCTTGCACAAACCAATAAGGGCAAATTGCTTTTGGGAATTGGCTATCCAGATCTACTTAAATCAACATTTGAGGAATTTGCTTCATATTTAAAAAAGCTTTCTTCAGATTTAAAAAACCGCGCATTTAATACATTGGAATTGATTTTCAGGACTGAAGGAGTTAGTCAACCTGAAATAGAGTATGAGTGCAGTCTTAAAATTTCATTTGCTTTATTACCTACTAATTGCGCTGTTTTCAGGGAACTTCTGCATAATTGGTTCAAATATTTAGCGGATGGAGAGAGCATGCAATTTTTAATGGATTTTTGTCGCAATCCCTTCCCTGATATTAAAGTTGCATGTCTGAGTTTTATCAAATCGATTTGTATGCATAGATGGGGCATACTAGCGCTGAAAAATACGGCTGAATTTGTAGAGTATCTACTTGATAGAAAAGTTGAGTTCGATAAGGAAGCGAAGTACAAGAAATTCGAACTGATCAGTATATTGGCCGATTGTGATGTTTTTGATATACAAACGAACTTGCAATTGCGCACTTATGTCAACGAGGGTCCTTACTTCATTCAAAGTATACTGGACATAGCCACCGAAGGCAGTTAATTAAGTTTTAGTGTTTTAGTTGCAATAAATTAAATGCATGAATATTACTCTCACACACCTTTTTATGCAAGTTTAAACCACAGTTAATTGAACTAGAGTTGAAGCTTACCAACTTATCTTCATCATTAGGGGTTTATAATTTGTCCGAGGTAGACATGCCTATCGTAAAAAGCGACTAAACTGCCCAAAGGTAATGAAGTCCAAATCGATGGTTGATCTACAGATATGATGCCTCTCACCTCTCACTACCCACCTTATTCTTCCTTACGGAAGGAAGGATGACATAACCTACAAGGTCATACCAAATCAATCCCGCGACAGTCAGGCATGTACTGAAAGGGAGTACCGGGTTGTTGTTGTTGTGGTAACGACTAAACACTCCCCAAAGGTTTTGGGGAGTGTTGTGAATTAAAAGCCCTTGGCCGGATTTGAAACCGGTACGCTCCGGTACTCCTTTGCGGTACTGCCCGACTGTCGTGGTAGCGATTTATGACCAGTGAAACCTTCTAGGTCATGGCACCCCTCCTTCCGTAAGGAAGGATAGGATGGGTAATGAGAGGTGAGAGGCATCATATCCGTAGACAACCATCGAGTTGCACGTCATACCGGTATGCCTACCTCGGGCATATTCTAAACCCCTAACCCGCAGGGGTAGGAGTACCGTGTTCATATCCGGCAAAGGACTGTCACTTTCGACAACGCTCCCCAAAACCTTCGGGGAGAATTTTTTCGTTAAAAACGAAGTTGACGCTAGTACTTAAAACCGTGTGCTTGAATATTAGTTGTTGTTATTAACAGAGATTGTTGTTGTTGTTGTTGTTGTTGTTGTTGTTAACAGTGCTTCGCCCTGCCAAATGGGCAAGATCAATCTAAATTGTTGTTGTTGGTGTTGTTGTTAACAGTGCTTCGCCCTGCCCAATGTGCTCGATCACTCTAAATTGTCATCAGGCTCTTCTAACGGAAGTCCGAGGAAACGCGCAGTTTCCACAGGGTTGGACCAGAGTGATGTAGGTGTTAGAAGAGTGGGTTCAACTGAACAGGAGAAGAGATGTATGGTATCATGAGGGGCATACCACATGCAGGGCATGCGTTTGGTATGTTGGGGTTCAGTCTGGATAAGTAAGAGTTTAACCTATTACAATATCCAGAGCGAAGTTGTGCTAGTATGACTCTAGTCTCTCTCGGAAGTACACGCTCCTCTTCAGCCAATTCAGGTGGTTGAGTATTAATAACGGGATTCACAGGCCGAGATCTGAGAGATCTGTCTACCGACTCGGTGTGGAGGTCATTTAGAGCCCGTCTATGGTTCCGCAGATCAAACGACAAAGAGATATGGTGCCGGATCTCATCGTAATGCTTACGAAGATGTCTCCTTATGTCTCTGGGGGGCGGTGCTACATCCAAAAGATGTCGATTTGGATGACTAGGTTTATGACAGTTCAGAAGGAACTGTCTACTCAAGAGTTCCGCGTGCTCTTAAACATTGAGCAATTTTGCCTCTTGATGGAGGTGAGACTCAGATGACATAAGTAGACATCCCGTAGCAGTTCTGATGGCGGTGTTTCGGCAGACTTGCAATTTCCTCCAGTTGGTGTCAGAAAGATTGGGCGACCATATGGGCGCAGCAAAGTCAATAACCGGCCGGCCAATAGCCTTATATGTAGCAAGCAATGTTTCTTTGTTTTCCCCAAGCACTGCCGGCCAGTGACTTGAGGATCTTATTGCGGCTCTGTACCAATTATCGTGCAGTCGTCAGCGTAGGAAGCAATGGAGACTGCCTCTGGTGGGGGGGGGGGGGGAGTATCGAAATATAGAAATTAAACAAAAGGGGAGAGAGAACACCCCCTTCTTCGTGGTCTAGATTTCTTGTTCCTGAATTTGACTGTTGCCTGTCGACCATTGAGGTAATTAGCGGTCCACCTTTTAAGGCCGGCAGGGAGCGGTGTCTCTTCCAGATTTCGGAGGAGTGTGGCGTGATTGACCGTGTCGAATGCATTTGATAGGTCAAGTGCCACGAGAACCGTCCTATGGTTTGGTGGGTGTTGATTCAAACCGTTATTAATCTGCGTTGTAATGGCGTTCAAAGCGGATGTCGTGCTGTGATTTTTGCGGAAACCATGTTGGTGATCGGCCAATTTCAGATTTGCAATGAAGTAAGGGAGCAGAATGGTCTCTAGTAATTTCACTACCGGCGAAAAGAGGGATATCGGACGATAAGAATCTCCTTGGTTCGCCGGCTTCCCTGGTTTTAGTAGGGGAACTAAAATCGCCTGTTTCCATATATCAGGTATAACGAAGGTAGTTAGAGAGAGGTTAAAGAAAGCTGCTAAATAACTGTCCCTCATGGCCTAGGTGTTTGATCATCTTCATGGCGATTCCGTCGGGTCCGATGGATTTTGACGAGACGGCAATGGGCGCAGTAGAGTGTTTGTGCGCATGTCGGAAGACTCTTCTCTTAGTCCTATCCGCAGGTGGATGCATTATAAACAGCCGGAAAAAAGAGCTCGCGCATTTCCTGGCGTCCGATTTGACGCTGTCACCGAACGCAATGGCGACCTTGTCTTTGTGTTTGGTCGGATTGGATAGGGCCTTGACAGTCGACCATAATTTGCCGACTCCGCCGGAGAGGTTGCATGTCTCAAGGTGTTGTTTCCACTTAGTCAGCTTGTGGTCGTTGACTATCCCACGAATTTCCGCATTGAGATCTTTGATTCTGGGATCTGCGGGATTGATGAGTCTCACTTGGTCACGTCCTCTTGCCATCGCCGCAGCTTCTGCAGGAAAATTCGGACGAATTTCTGGTATTCTACCAGCAGGAATAAAGCGGCATGAGGCTGAATCAATGATCTTGCGAAACTCTCTTTCGCCTTTGCGTACGTCTCTAGGAGTGGGTAAGGCAGCGAAGGAGCGCTCTGTATAGTCAGTAAAACGGTCCCAGTCCTCTTTGGTGAAGTTGATGTATGTTAATTTATCAGTTGTTATGAAATCGGTCGGTCGTTCAACGGAGAGTAAGATGGGTAGGTGGTCTGAAGCTAATGTAAGCATCGGTCGCCAGACGACAGAGTTAATTAGGCCCACGCTCGTTATGGAGATGTCTGGCGAACTGTGGCAGTTACCTGCCACCCTAGTGGGGGCATCTCCATTGACTATTCTGTACAGTCTATGAGTTATCTATTTGGTCTGTAATTGCATGTCCTCTGCTGTCTGCTGGCAAGTTGGAGTGCCAGATATCGTGATGTGCGTTGAAGTCGACTAGGATTAGACGGTTATCGCCCCTTAGCAACGCACTAATGTCGGGATAACAATCTCTAGGACAACACGTGGCAGGGGGAATGTAGATGTTTATGATTTGCAGGTCGACGTCGCCTGACCGGACTACTACGCCTTGGAATTCAAGTTCGTAAGTCCGACCTTGTGTTCAATTTTGTCTCTTGTATCGCGGCAATTTTGATGTTGGGCGACTTCATAAAGTCAGTTATCTCCGCGATCTTTCCAGCTAATCCGTTACAGTTCAGCTGTAAAATTTTGAAGTATGTAGGAGGGAAGATGGGGGACATGCTAGGGGTGAGGGACGGATGCGATTACCTAGGTGGAGGTAGGCTAGTGCCTAAACTATGTCGCAGTCTAGAGTTAACAGCGCCATGGCCGATGTTGTCTGGCGTGGAAGGCGGCTGTGTACTGCAACAGGGGGCTGTGAACGAATCCGTCCAAAGGTTACCGTTTGCGAGCCCAGAGCACATAAGGGTGTGACACAGGCCAAGGAAATTGTTGCACTTTACCGATGTCGCAGGCGCATATAATCTTTGCCGACAAACGATGCACGTAGTGAAAGGTACTAGGAGGGGGTCTGGTACCATGTGTCGAAAATTTAAATGTCGAATCCAAATATGCCGAAAAAAAAAATATCAAAAAAAAAAATGTCGAAACCGAAAATGTCGAAAAAAAAATGCCGAATGATAAAATGTCGGAGCAAAAAATATCGAATTAATGTATTTAATGATGTGTAAAACTCTCGCGCGCGAATTTTACACATCATTAAATACATTAATTCGATTTTTTTCTAATTTTAATCATGTAAAAATTTGGAAAAATTTCTAATATAGCATTAAAAAATAGCTATAATAGTATCGGCCAACTTATGGAAGCCCGAATTTTACACATCAATAATTACACCCCTCCTACATGTTATACGTTGATGTTGGAAATTATTTGTCTTTCTGTTTCGAGTACGTCTTCTAAGCAAATATAAGGCCTTACGGTAAACTTATACCATTTTCAACAAATCTCACTGCTCTTCTCAATAAAAAAAAAAAATCCCTCCGTACATAATATGCGGTTATAGATGTGAGAAAAGTACCGATTTTAGATAACTTTTTTAGGTATATAAATGGTCGATGTATCGATATATCGGTGTGTTTATGAAAATTTACATATTCAGAACATTTAACAGCTATTTTTTGACAATAGTACAAAATCAAACCTGAATATAAAGCCAAATATAAAGCATAACAAATTTGTTTGGTCAAATAATACTTCACATTATTAATCTGGGCATAAATACGCTACTTTTGATGCCCCATTCGATAATTTTTTTATCTAATCTTCGAAAGGTAACATTTAATATAAACTATTAAACTATACTCAGCACGTTTGTACTTTCAATGATGTGATGTGTACGGCCATCTCTACAGTTTCCTAGAAGTAAGTTTTTCCAGAGCGTATCGCATTATAATGTGGCGATATTTCTCAAGCATGTACCATTCCTAACTCAATAACACTCCCACCACTAGTTAAACCACAACAGAGATAACGATGGCTACGCTTATGCATGCAAGCGTGTAACTAGGAAGAGGAAGAGAGATGGCGCGAGTGTTTGTGAATACGATGCAAAGAGGAGATGCCAATAAATAACACCGACCCTTCCAGAACACGAAAAGCGAACAACCAAGAAAGTTCTCGGTGCGTAGGCAAGCACCCTGTTGGACTATATAAGGCGGTGACCAAGCAAGGCGGGTTGATCAGTTTATTTTCAAGCGTTCAATAGTGAACTACTGTAAAGTTATCAAACTCTTAAAATTGTTTTGCGTTTATTACTAGTAAATAAAACTAGCTATTACTTACATTATCTGTGCGTGTGTTTATTCGACTTTATAGCGATCGAACCCAGGATTGATAATCAAGGAATCATCGAATTCGTCACAATTGGTGTCAGAAGTGATATTGTTAAATAAATACCGAGAGTTTTCAAGGATAACAAAGGCATGGCAAAGTTGAATGAGCTGAAGATCCAGCAACTCAAAAATGATCTGCAACAGCGTGGCTTGAATACCACAGGCAATAAATCAGAGCTACAGTCACGATTGCGAGAGGCTATGGAAGCAGAAGGAATCAACGTTGATTATCATGTTTTTCATCTTGTGGAGGAGGCACCGACAAAAATAGAAGAAAAAAAGGAGTCTCCGAATCCAGTAGCAACCGTGGACACAAACATGATACTGGCTGTATTAACCCAGATGTCGACTAAAATGGAAGAACAGAAAACTTGTATAGTATCTCAGCTGGAAGAACAGGATACACGTATAACATCCCAGATTTCAGCTCAACTAGATGAAACGAAGGCATACATGAGATCTCAAATGGAAGAACAGAAGGCTTATATCTCATCGCAGTTGGAAGAACAGGAAGCAAAGGTGTCAGCGAAACTAGAAGTGCAAGATGCAAAAATTGCACAATTTCAAGATAAAATAGAGGCCGAGGTAGATGCGTTAAGGGGCCGTATCCAGGAGTTGCAACTGAACCGTCCATCTGCTTTAGCGAATACTCCCAAGGTAAAATCCCCGTCATTTGATGGTTCTGTTCCTTTCCAGGTATTTAAGCTACAGTTTGAGAAGACTGCAGCTGTGAATAATTGGGGCATGGAAAACAAAGTTGCTGCATTATTCGTGGCATTGAAGGGACCTGCAGCCGAAATTTTGCAGACTATTCCTGACGGAGAACGGAACAATTATGAAGCATTAATGGGTGCAGTTGAGAGACGCTATGGTAGCGAGCATCGGAAGCAGATATACCAAATAGAGCTACAGAATCGCTCCCAGAAACCTAATGAGACTTTGCAGGAATTTGCATCGGACATCGAGAGGTTGGCCCATCTAGCAAACGCAGACGCACCCGTAGAATACACAGAAAGGGTAAAAATCCAAAGCTTTATAAATGGAATACGTGACGTGGAGACGAAGCGAGCCACATATGCAAATCCCAAGAGATCATTTGCTGAGACGGTATCTCATGCTCTAACGCAGGAAACAGCTTCGCTATTAAGTAAGCCGACGTACAAGGCTCACCGCGTGGAGGTAGAACGGCCAGACTGGGTAGACACAATTCTGGAAGCGTTGAACGGAGTACAGAAAAATAGTAATGGTGCCATTAAATGCTTTAAGTGCGGAAAATCAGGTCACATAGCACGTTATTGCGGCACTGGCTCCAGTAACCCCAGCAATTCAGGTGGACGAAAACGCAAAGCTGAAGGAGGTGAGCCAATTTCCCAGCCAAATCAGTCGTTAAACTAAATCGAGCCAGCCGAAAGGGGCGTGGACTGGCTCCCGCAACTGAATGCCCCATAATCTCTGTCTCACAGATCGGAAGGAAGGCTAGTAATGTTACTGTTGTTGCATATGTGGATGGAAAAGAGCACTTACTAACTGTGGATACGGGCGCATCACATTCCATAATTCGATCTGATTTAGTCAACAAGGAGGTGAGACCATTGCATGGAGCAAAGTTACGTACGGCCACGGGTGAGGACACCCATGTCCTAGGAGAAGTAACATGTGAAATCGCATTTGGGAACGTGGCCGTTCTACACAATTTTATAGTAGCAGATATTGTTGACGAAATCATAGTTGGTGTGGACTTCTTAAGCGAGCATGGCATCAAGATCGACATGCAAAACAGGATTATGAATTACCAGAACATGGATGTGCCATTAAATTTTGGTTACGAAAACAAATACGTTAGTAAGCGAGTGCTTGTGGAGGAGAGCCAACAAATTCCACCGAAGTCGGAAGCAATCATATGGGCAAAGATTGATGGAGATTATGGGACAAACAAGTTGTGGGTTGTCGAGGCAGCAAACAAATCAAGGACGAACATATTGGTAGGAAAAACCCTGGCCATGACAAAACAAGATGGACGTGTACCGGTAAGAGTACTTAATGAGTTCAAATCGCCGATTAAACTTTCCAAAGGAGCAATATTGGGACAATGCCAAGAGGTCGAGGTAGTTATCAATTGTGAACAGCTTCAGGAAAATGATTCCACCATCAAGATTAATCTTTCAGATGATATCATGTCGTGGACGGCAGGCCTCGAAAAATATCATCAGAAAAAGGCAAAGGAACTTCTATCAAAGTACTCGAGCATATTTGACAAGGATGGTTCCAAACCAGGTCGGACCAAAGTTGTGAAGCATCAAATTGATACTGGTGATGCAAGACCAATCCGCCAAGCTCCTCGTAGTATTCCATTGGCCAAACGACAAGTGGTAAGAGAAATTATACAGGAAATGAGTGACAGCGGCGTGATCGAACCATCAGCTAGTCCATGGAGCTCACCGGTAGTACTAGTGAAAAAGAAGGATGGAAAAATGAGGTTCTGTGTGGATTACCGAAAATTGAACGACGTCACGAAGAAGTATAGTTATCCATTGCCAAGAATCGACGATACTCTGGACTCGTTATCTGGCACGAAATGGTTTTCCACACTGGACTTGAAAAGCGGCTACTGGCAAGTGGAGGTGAAGGATGAAGATAAAGAAAAGACGGCCTTCAGCGTTGGAGAAGGGCTTTGGCAATTTACGGTAATGCCCTTCGGGCTATGCAATGCTCCAGCTACTTTTGAGAGACTCATGGACCAGATACTAAAAGGATTGCACTGGCAAACATGTTTGGTGTACCTCGACGACATCATCGTGCTGGGAAAAAGCTTTGAGGAACACCTAAATAACTTGGAGGAAGTTTTCCAAAGAATAGCTGGTGCTGGTCTGAAACTAAGTCCTAAGAAGTGTTCCTTGTTTAAAAAGGAAGTAAGTTATTTGGGTCACAAGGTAACTACGGAGGGAATCTGCACTGCTAAGGAAAAGATCGAAGCCGTAAAGGATTGGCCAAGACCGAGAAATTTGCATGAGTTACGGAGCTTCCTTGGGCTGTGCATGTATTATCGCCGATTTGTACCGAATTTTGCCAGCGTAGCTAGTAGTCTCCATGACCTTACGAGAAAGAATATGAGTTTTGAATGGAAGAAGGAAGAGGAGGTGGCTTTTCAAACATTGAAGGAACGACTATGCACTGCCCCGATGTTAGCATATCCAATTCCAGGTTCATAGTTTATTCTGGATACAGATGCGAGTGGTTATGCTATAGGAGGTGTTTTGTCTCAGATTGTTGATGGACAGGAGAAGGTAGTTGCATATTACAGCCGAACAATTGGGAAGCCTGAAAGGAACTATTGTGTAACCCGGAGAGAACTGTTGGCATTGGTAGAGTGCGTTAAGCATTTCCACAAGTATCTCTATGGGCAGCGATTCCACGTCAGGACAGACCACGCAGCGTTGAAATGGCTCTTACAGTTCCGTAATCCGGAAGGTCAATTAGCACGGTGGATAGAGCGACTGCAAAGTTATAACTTTTCCATAGAGCATCGCAAAGGTAGCACCCACGGAAATGCTGATGCAATGTCACGAAGACCATGTAACTTGGAATGTAAGCATTGTTCCAAAGCTGAGGCCAAGGAAGACATTATAGATGTGCGGCTCATGACATCTACGGACGAATGGGACATGGATCAATTAAGGAGGTTTTAGCACGAAGATCCAGATCTTACACGTGTAATGCAAGGAATCGAACGAAACGAGCGACCATCAAGAGAGGAGATGTCAGCAGAAAGTCCTGTTGCCAAGTCATATTGGGCACAGTGGAATAGTTTGCAATTAGAATCCGATGGTTTGCATCGAATATGGGAGAGTGAGGATGGTCAATGTGTTCGAAAGCTGATAGTCGTCCCAAGGAAGAAAATCCCTGATGTACTCAATGAATTACATAACGGTCCAAGCGGAGGTCATCTTGGAGTCACCAAGACCTTGGAGAAAGTCAAGCAAAGATTTTATTGGGTTGGTTGCCGTCAATCGGTCGCGGAGTGGATTGCCAACTGTGAAGTATGCATCAAAGCTAAAGGACCGAAATCAAGGAGCCATGGCCAAATGAAACAGTACAACTCAGGTGCGTCATTTGAGAGGATAGCCATGGATGTAGCTGGTCCATTTCCTACTAGCAAACTCGGAAACAAATATGTACTGGTAGTTATGGACTATTTCAGCAAATGGCCAGAATTGTACCCTATTCCAAATCAAGAGGCAGAAACCATAGCAGAAGTGTTTACTAACAATTGGGTAGCTCGGTTTGGTGCACCGATGGAGATACATTCTGACCAAGGCAGAAATTTCGAATCAGCTGTGTTCCAGGAAATGTGCAAGACATTGGGCATTCGGAAAACTCGAACAACTGCACTACATCCTCAGTCAGATGGCATGGTGGAACGATTCAATAGAACATTGGAAGAGCACCTGAGGAAAGTAGTGGATAAATTCCAGAAGGATTGGGATACTCACATCTCCTTATTCCTAATGGCATATCGCTCTGCAGTACATGAAACAACTGGTCAGACTCCTGCAAAGGTAATTTTCGGGAATGATCTTCGATTGCCAGCTGACTTAAAGTTTGGGATAAACGCTGATGCAGGAGTGAATGCTCGGAAATCTACTAGCGTATTGGAAGAGGAAATGAGAGAAATTCACGACCTTGTGAGAAAACGGACTAAGATCATGAGCGATAAAATGAAGGCCAGGTACGACAAAGCAATAAATTCGGAAGGTTTTATAGAAGGAGATTTAGTGCTGCTATACAACCCACAGCGTAGGAAAGGTTTGTCCCCAAAACTACAATGTAACTGGGAAGGCCCATACAAAGTCATAAAACGGATCAACGATGTGGTATATCGCATACAAACTATGGGAAGGCCAAGGAATAAGATGAAAGTGGTCCATTTAGAAAGGCTAGCTGCGTTTGGTTCCGGCAATGTGTCTGATCGGGACGATCAGACTTAGGTGGAGGGCAGTGTGGCGATTATTCTCAAGCATGTACCATTCCTAACTCAATAACACTCCCACCACTAGTTAAACCACAACAGAGATAACGATGGCTACGCTTATGCATGCAAGCGTGTAACTAGGAAGAGGAAGAGAGATGGCGCGAGTGTTTGTGAATACGATGCAAAGAGGAGATGCCAATAAATAACACCGACCCTTCCAGAACACGAAAAGCGAACAACCAAGAAAGTTCTCGGTGCGTAGGCAAGCACCCTGTTGGACTATATAAGGCGGTGACCAAGCAAGGCGGGTTGATCAGTTTATTTTCAAGCGTTCAATAGTGAACTACTGTAAAGTTATCAAACTCTTAAAATTGTTTTGCGTTTATTACTAGTAAATAAAACTAGCTATTACTTACATTATCTGTGCGTGTGTTTATTCGACTTTATAGCGATCGAACCCAGGATTGATAATCAAGGAATCATCGAATTCGTCACAATAATAAAGTTTAGCTAAATTCCACACCGATATATATCGAAAATATCGATTCATCGATGAGCTAGTATCTCTAACACAGATTAGCTCAATGAATAACGGTAACTCTCTTAAAATCAGCAAATCTAAATGGTAGATTTAAAAAATATTTAAGGTTTATAAAGAATTTTAAAGTGACATTTCCATACAAATTTCCAATTATAAGAGCGTAATAAACCTATTGTATTTTTTATGAATAAGGGGGTTAAATTTCCGTATTTTTATCGTAAGTATACAAATTTCGGCTTTTTCGGTCATTTTCCTTTTTTCGACATTTTTTAATTCGATCAAAAATGTATTCGGTATAATAAGGCTTTTTTTAATTCGGTATTTTAAGATTCGACATTTTTTTTTTCGACTAATCGTACGGATCCCACTAGTAGGTGGTGCTTCTGACCCACGTGCAGGCTGGAAGCAGGGGGTGGAATTAGGGGCAGAGAAAGAGGGGACTGACGCTCAGCGATGCTCATATCTGACCTATTCCGGAGGGGATAGGAGTGTTGAGCGGCCGTGCGAGAGAAAGACGCTGGTGTGCGTGAGCGACAGTCGGGAGTGGGTGAGGCTGTAATGGCAGCGGTGCTACCAGTCGTATAGACTGAGCCACTATTGTGGCCATTGGAAGTAGGTAGAAGCGGTAAGGGAGTGCCAGAGCGGCGACTACCGCAGGACGTCCTTGGACGCGTACAACATGGTGCCTCGAAAGTACTAAAGAAAGTACGCGGTCTGTGAATGGCAGGGTTAAGCCCTGAGCATCCAGATTTATCCAACCATCTCTTACACTTGGCGCATTGTACCGAATGCGACCGTTTAATATAAATTTTCTTCCAGCAAACGCAGCAGATCCAATCTCTTGGTCCAGGATTGGGTTCGACCCCAGCCCGTAACAAGAGACAATGGAGGAACCCAGCTGCCAGGGTTAGCTCCGAGGATGACAATTTAAGGCTGGGACGGGACAGATTGGACAGGGTTACACTGAAATAACAGCCCTTGCCTGGGTGAAAAAACCCGGGTCATTCCGGTGCGATAGAACCGGCTGTTGTGTGAATGACTCTAAATTTTCATCAACAGCAGTTTCAACAGGGCTGGACCAGAGTGATATTGGTGTTAGAAAAGTAGGTGCGGTTGAACAGGTATCATGAGGGGACATACCACATGCAGGGCAAGTGTTTGGTATGGTGGGGTTCAGTCTGGATAAATAAGAGTTTAAACTATTACAATATCCAGAGCGAAGTAGTGCTAGCATGACTCTAGTCTCCCTCGGAAGTACACGCTCCTCTTCAGCTAATACGGGTGGTTGAAGGTCAATAACGGGATTAACAGGCCGAGATCTGAGGGATCTGTCTACCGACGCGGTGTGGAGGTCATTTAGAGCCCGCCTATGGTTACGCAGATCCGGCAAATGGTGCCGGATCTCATCATACTGATTCCGTAGGTGTTTCCTTATGTATCTGGGGGGCGGGGCTTCATCCAATAGTTGTCGATTTGGATGACTAGGTTTATGGCAGTTCAGTAGAAACTGTCTACTTAAGAGTTCCGCGTGCTCTTGAACATTGAGCAATTTAGCCTTTTGATGGAAGTGAGACTCAGATGACATAAGCAGACATCCCGTGGCAGTTCTGATGGCGGTGTTTTGGCAGACTTGACATTTCCTCCAATTGGTGTCAGCAAGGTTGGGCGACCATATGGGCGCAGCATAGAAATTAAACAAAAGGGGGGAAAGAACACCACCTTGCGGCACCCCTTGTTTTATTCGTCGTGGTCTAGATTTCTTGTTCCTGAATTTGACTGACACCGGTCAACCATTGAGGTAATTAGCGGTCCACCTTTTTAGACCGGCAGGGCGCGGTGCTCTTCAAGATCTCTGAGGAGTGTGGCATGGCTGACAGTGTCAAATGCTTTAGATAGGTCAAGTGCCACGAGAACCGTCTTATGTTTTGGAGGATAATGATTCAAACCATGATTTATATGCGTTGTGATGGCATTCAAAGCTGGTGATCGGCCAATTGCAGATTTGCAGTAAAGTATGGGAGTAGAATGGTCTGTAGTAACTTCACGACAGGTGAGAGGAGGGAAATCGGACGATAAGAATCTGCCCCTGCGGGTTAGGGGTTTAGAATATGCCCGAGGTAGGCATACCGGTCGTAAGAGGCGACTAACATGCACAAAGGTAATGACGTGCAACTCTATGGTTGATCTACGGATATGATGCCTCTCACCTCTCATTACCCACCTTATCCTTCCTTACGGAAGGAGGGGTGACATGACCTAGAAGGTTCCACTGGTCATAAATCGCTATCACGACAGTCGGGCAGTACCGCAAGGGAGTACCGGAGCGTTTCAAATTCGGCGGTTCAAATTCGGCCAAGGACTGTTAATTCAACAACACTCCCCAAAACCTTCCGGGAGTGTCCTTGTCGTTACCACAACAGCAACAACAACAACGATAAGAATTTCGTCGGTTCTCCGGCTTCCCTGGTTTTAGTAGGGGAACTACAAACGCCTGTTTCCAGATCTCTGGAATGACGAAAGTAGTTAGTGAGAGGTTAAAAAGAGCCGCTAGATAACTCTGTTCCTCGTGGCCTAGGCATTTAATCATCTTCATGGCAATTCCGTCGGGTCCGATGGATTTTGAGGGTTTGGCCTTCATTATGGCTTCCTTAACCTGTGCGACGGAGACCGCAATGGGTGCAATGGTGCAATGGAATTTCCGGTATTCTACCAGCGGGAATGAAGCTGCCGAAGGTGCCCCTGCGGGTTAGGGGCTTAGAATATGCCCGAGGTAGGCATACCGGTCGTAAGAGGCGACTAACATGCACAAAGGTAATGACGTGCAACTCTATGGTTGATCTACGGATATGATGCCTCTCACCTCTCATTACCCACCTTATCCTTCCTTACGGAAGGAGGGGTGAATGACCTAGAAGGTTCCACTGGTCATAAATCGCTACCACGACAGTCGGGCAGTACCGCAAGGGAGTACCGGAGCGTTTCAAATTCGGCGGTTCAAATTCGGCCAAGGACTGTTAATTCAACAACACTCCCCAAAACCTTCCGGGAGTGTCTTTGTCGCTACCACAACAGCAACAACAACAACGATAAGAATTTCGTCGGTTCTCCGGCTTCCCTGGTTTTAGTAGGGGAACTACAAACGCCTGTTTCCAGATCTCTGGAATGACGAAAGTAGTTAGTGAGAGGTTAAAAAGAGCCGCTAGATAACTCTGTTCCTCGTGGCCTAGGCATTTAATCATCTTCATGGCAATTCCGTCGGGTCCGATGGATTTTGAGGGTTTGACCTTCATTATGGCTTCCTTAACCTGTGCGACGGAGACCGCAATGGGTGCAATGGTGCAATGGAATTTCCGGTATTCTACCAGCGGGAATGAAGCTGCCGAAGGTGCCCCTGCGGGTTAGGGGCTTAGAATATGCCCGAGGTAGGCATACCGGTCGTAAGAGGCGTAACATGCACAAAGGTAATGACGTGCAACTCGATGGTTGATCTACGGATATGATGCCTCTCACCTCTCTTTACCCACCTTATCCTTCCTTACGGAAGGAGGGGTGACATGACCTAGAAGGTTCCACTGGTCATAAATCGCTACCACGACAGTCGGGCAGTACCGCAAGGGAGTACCGGAGCGTTTCAAATTCGGCGGTTCAAATTCGGCCAAGGACTGTTAATTCAACAACACTCCCGAAAACCTTCCGGGAGTGTCTTTGTCGTTACCACAACAGCAACAACAACAACGATAAGAATTTCGTCGGTTCTCCGGCTTCCCTGGTTTTAGTAGGGGAACTACAAACGCCTGTTTCCAGATCTCTGGAATGACGAAAGTAGTTAATGAGAGGTTAAAAAGAGCCGTTAGATAACTCTGTTCCTCGTGGCCTAGGCATTTAATCATCTTCATGGCAATTCCGTCGGGTCCGATGGATTTTGAGGGTTTGGCCTTCATTATGGCTTCCTTAACCTGTGCGACGGAGACCGCAATGGGTGCAATGGTGCAATGGAATTTCCGGTATTCTACCAGCGGGAATGAAGCTGCCGAAGGTGCCCCTGCGGGTTAGGGGCTTAGAATATGCCCGAGGTAGGCATACCGGTCGTAAGAGGCGACTAATATGCACAAAGGTAATGACGTGCAACTCGATGGTTGGTCTACGGATATGATGCCTCTCACCTCTCATTACCCACCTTATCCTTCCTTACGGGAGGAGGGTGACATGACCTAGAAGGTTCCACTGGTCATAAATCGCTACCACGAGAGTCGGGCAGTACCGCAAGGGAGTACCGGATTCATATCCGGCCAAGGACTGTCAGTTCGGCAGCACTCCCCAAAACCTTCGGAGAGTGTTTTTGTTGTTACAACAACAACAACAACAAGCTGCCGAAGGCTGAATCGATGACCTTGCGAAACTCTCTTTCACCTTTGCGTACGTCTGCCGGTGTGAGTAAGGCACCGAAGGAGCCCTCTCCATAGTCCGTAAAGCGGTCCCAGTCCGTATATCGGTCGTTATGAAGTCGGTCGGTCGTTTAACGGAGAGTAGGATGGGTAGTTGGTCTGAAGCTAATGTAAGCATCGGTCGCAAGTTGACGAAATTAATTAGGCCCGCGCTCGTAATGGAGATGTCTGAAGAACTGTGGCAGTTGCCTGCCATCCTGGTGGGGGCATCTCCATTGACTGTACATAATGCTGAGTTGTTTATTGATCTGCAATTGCGTGTCCTCTACTGTCTGCTGGCAAGTTGGAGTGCCAGAGATCGTGACGTGCCTAGGATTAGCAACGCACTAATGTCGGGATGATAATCTCTAGGACAACACGTGGCAGGAGGAATATAGATGTTTATGATTTGCAGGTCGGCGTCTCCTGACCGGACTGCTATGTCTTGGCATTCTAAGGTAGAGTCCCTGGTGTCGACGTCAGGGGAAAATAAATTATATTGTACAGAGTGATGTGTAATGAAGGCAAGGCCCCCCCCATGACCGGTAGGACGGTCTTTTTGATGTACATTATGGCCATCATAAAGTCAGTTATCTCTGCGATCTTTCCAGCTCATCCGTTACAGTTCAGCTGTAAAATTTTGAAGTATGTAGGAGGGAAGAGGGGGACAAGCTAGGCGTGAGGGACGGATGCGCTTGCCTAGGTAGAGGCTAAGGCCTAACCTATGTCGCAGTCTAGAGTTGACAGCGCCTTGGCCGTTGTTATCTGGCGTGGAAGGCGCCTGTGTACTGCAACAGGGGGCTATGAACGTATCCGTCCAGAGGTTACCGTTTGCGAGCCCAGAACACCGCCCCTGCGGGTTAGGGGTTTAGAATATGCCCGAGGTAGGCATACCGGTCGTAAGAGGCGTAATATGCACAAGGTAATGACGTGCAACTCGATGGTTGATCTACGGATATGATGCCTCTCACCTCTCATTACCCATCTTATTCTTCCTTAGGGAAGGAGGGGTGACATGACCTAGAAGGTTTCACTGGTCATAAATCGCTACCACTACAGTCGGGCAGTACCGCAGGCGATGCGCGACATCTTTCTGCCGACAGTTTCTAATGCATCCACCTGCTGATGGGGCCAAGAGACGAGCCGACACGGTCAACCATGCCACATTCCTAAGAGGCCTGGAGGAGACACCGCTCCCTAAAAAAAAGGTGGCCCGCTATATACCTCAACGGTCAGGCGTCAGTCAAATTCTTATTTCTTTAAATAGTCATCTAACCGCCTGGGCGATTTTGACCGTCCAACAAAGCTCGCCGGTCATTTCTTCGTTGCTCCAACTACCGCCATTTGGAAACACCGCGGGATCGTGAATCGGTCTCCACTTGGTCCTTCCATCGGAGTGGTGGACTCCCTCTTCCTCTGCTTCCACCGGGGGCTGCCTATTTGAATACCTTCTGGGCTGGAGCATTTTCGCTCATTCGCAAAACGTTGCATAACCACCGAAGCCGCTGTGTTCTAATTCGCTGAACTATGTCGGCGTCTGTGTAAAGCTCATACAGCTCATTATTAAATCTTCTTCGGTACTCGCCGTCGCCAACGCGTAGAGGTCCAAAAATCTTTCGAAGAATCTTTCTCTCGAATACTCCCACAGCCGCTTCATCAGATGTTTTTAGTGTCCACGCTTCTGCACCATATAGTAGGACCGTTGCGATGAGTGACTTAAAGAGTGTTATTTTCGTTCGTAGATTAATTTCTCGTCGGATTTCTAGACTAACAGTCAATTTTATCCCCCCTTTGGTTTAATTTCTACATTTCGAGGCTTCCTCCCCCACCAGACGGAGTCTCCATTGTACCCTATGCTGACAACTGCACGATTATGGCCTTCATTGACGAACTCTGTACGAGGATTAACTGTTACCTCCGATACCTTTCCAGCTTCTTCACTGAGCGAGATCTAACTCTGTCTCCGACTAAATCGAAGGAGACTCTTTTTACGACGTGTAATGCGCAGATGGGACAAGAGTTAAACGTACCTCTACCTACCACCCGAAAATCCTGGGTATGCCTTCCGACAACAGCTTCACCTTCGGTAGTGACCGCAAAAGCTTCAAAGGAACAGAGCCGCAACAAGATTCTCAAGTCACTGGCCGGCAGTACTTGGGGAAAAGATAAAGAAACGTTGCTACATATAAGGCTATTGGCCGACCGGTTATTGATTGCAAGTCTGCCAAAACACCGCCATCAGAACTGCTACGGGATGTCTGCTCATGCCATCTGCGTCTCACCTTCATCAGGAGGCCAAAATGCTCAATGTACGCGATCATGCGGTACTGAGTATACAGCTTTTCCTGAACTGCCACAAACCTAGTCAACCAAACCGTCATCTATAGGATGAAGCTCCCCCGCCTAGAGACATAAGGAAACATCTCCGTAAGCACTATGATGAGATCCGGCACCACATTACCTTGATGTTTGGTCTGCGTTACCATAGGCGGGCCCTAAACGACCTCCATACCGAGTCGGTAGACAGATCCCTTAGATCTCGGCCTGTGAACCCCGTAATTGACATGGAACCACCTGAAATAGCTGATGAGGAGTCTATTGTTCCGAGGGAGACTAGAGTCATGCTAACACAACTTCGTTCTGGATATTGCAATAGGATAAACTTTTACTTATCCATACTGAGCCCTACCACACCAAATGCGTGCCCTGCATAAAGGATGGCCCCTCACGATACCAAACATCTCTTTTCATGTTCAATTGAACCTACTCTTCTAACACCAATATCACTCTGGTCCAACACAACTGCGCGTTAATAACAACAACAACAAAATCACATTAATTTTCTAGAGCCGCTGGCTCTGCGGGGAAGTACGGACGAACCTCCTTAATTCTCCTCGGCTGAATTTATTGAGTTTAGGCAGAGCCAATGCAGCTTATGAGGCGATGGTAAGGTCTGGCGGACTTGTACAAATTAGCGACTCTTGTGGGAACGTCCCCGTTCACCGTGCAAAACGCCGAATCGTCTACCATCGATCTGTAGGCTTGAGTGTCGGAAGTCATGGTGTGCGTTGAAGTCTCCCAGGATTACGCGATTCTCGCCTCTGACTAACGCACTATTGAAAAGTGACGGGAGGTATGTAAATATTAATAATCTCAAGATGGACATACCTTGACGTTCTAAGGTGCTGCCCCTCGGGTCGACGTCTTGCTCAAATATAAGATACTGCACTGATTTGTGAGTAATGAACGCAAGTCCACCCCAAGTCCTCTCCCACGGTCGCGCCGATTGATGTCTAGCCTTCACCAGTCCCAAGATATGATCGGGTACCGAGCTTTGTCTCCTGTATTGTACCTATTTTGATATTCTGCCGCTTTATGAAATGGACTATTTCCGTTACCTTACCGGTAAGCCCGTTGCAGTTAAGCAGAATTACGCAAAAGTGCTAAGGGGGAGAAATCGTCCCACTGGGAGTAAAGGACTAGTGCGTATGCTAGATGGAAGCAGGCTAGGTCGAGCATATTAGCAGGTGGGATAAGCCACCGATGCCGCCGGCGATTATAATCTTAACCGACAGACCGTGCACGTGGGGGTGGCTGGTGGCCTTGGCTTACATTCGTGCTAGTGCTGGAAGAGGAAGGGGAAATTGGTGGTGTAGGGGAGGGCTTTTTGCTCAGCATGGCTCATAACTGTGAGGGGCACGAGCGGCAGCGGGAGTTGAACGCTACCTGCTGGGCAATATCGTGCGGTGCGACATTGGATCGATGTTGCCCAGTGGAGGGCGTGAACACGGAGGAGGCAAGGAGCCTAACAGGTTTTGAAGAAACTAGCGGCCCGGTGCGTGAAGGGATTTAGCCCAAAGCAGCTTGTTTTGTGCAGCTATCTTTTACATTTAGAGCATTGAACAGAGTGTGAACGTTTAACATAAATCTTCTTCCAGCAGACGTAGTTAATCCAATATCTTGGTCCTGAGTTTGGGTCAAATTTGGGTTTGTAACAAATTAGTTTCGGCGTTCCGCCATTCTTAGTTTCATTCTATCGGTTTAGCTTCAGACCCGATCGAGGACCCTCTTGCCTACAGGCAATATAATTGTGGTCAGTGGACCCCTCCGTATTATCAGCAGTTAAGGATTTGTAATTGGAACAAATTCGATTTTTGTAGGCTAGTCCGAATGCAGTCAGAAAATTCTAGTGGTAAACTAGTATGCACATCTTTAGTCTGACTAGTTTGATTTTCCGCTGCAGGGTTTACGCATGCGTCTATATACATTTAGAGTAAGTTAGGGTATTGTGATATGGGTTGGTAAAGTGATATACCTGCGTCTTTCCTAAATTATTCATGTCTGAGCAAGATTATCTTCTTAACTAAAATGGTAGTGCCCAAAGCAATAGCTCGCGAGTCAACTAGGTTGCTATCAGTGTAAAAAAACATTTCCCATCGTGCGGTTGTCTAAAATTTCGAGCACTCTTTAAACAAGGGTAATTCCGAAATGTTCTTAGATTGTCCACTTCTTATATTTAGTTTTCGTTTTTGGTAAATATATGCACTAATATTTCAGGTGATTACTTAATATTTTTAAATTAATTTTGGTGAAAAAATTGTTCGTTCCTTAAAAGCTCTAGTTTGGGTAATGCGATATGGTGAAAGTAGTTCAATGTGGAACAGGAGTATGAAAAGTATAAATTCCTTCCAACTAGGATTTGGAACGTTGATGACAGAGGAGTGTCTATCACGCCAGGTAAGTTTCAGAAAATGTTAGCTACAACAGAAAAGCAAATTGGGTGCGTAAGATCAGCAGAAAAAGGAAATCCTTTTCCACTTTTGATGGAACATGTTCTTCCTGGTTCCTTGTCAGCTGGTCATATATCTAAATATATACAAATTACCATATTTATAATGTGGCTTGATTGTTTCATGCGGTTAACACATATTTCATAGGAGAGCCAAGTATGTGGTATAGTATATCACAGTACCCCCCCATCTTGACAAAAGGGCTCTTTTGACTTTTTATGGGTTTGAATAAATATCTTCCAGAATACTTAAGATAAATCGATCTCGTTTTGAAATATGTTTTTTTTACAATACTGGAATCTATCGAATTGCATAATTTTCCACCTGTCTGCTTAATAAATAAGTAGCAGTCGTAAAAGTTATGCCTATATCACAATACCCTAACTTACTCTATAGTATGTTTGTATGTTAATGTGTACATATTTCCCAGTGGGCATTCCAGTGGGTAAAGGTAATGTTTAGGAATGCATAAAGTAATGTATAGACTATACATGAAAACATGCATGAATTTTTCTATAGCGATGCAATAGGGAAAGTAATGTCTAGCTCGCAACAAACTGAAGCGACAAAGTATACATTACTTCTTATACTACTTTATACTATTATTTCTCGTGGTCGAAATTCGACCAATTTAAATTAGTTTAACTTGGTTGATCCTCTGTTCATATATTTCTCCAGCAATGTCTAGAGGCCGAATTGGTTGAAAAATATTTCTCACTTGAATTTATTATGTATAGTTGAATTATTTAGGGCCGCATTCATAAAATTCGATTCACAATAAACAGTGGGTAATTTGACGCCTAACCGAACAAAATGAGCCAATTAAACCGCCATAATCATTGATAGAAGATGGTAAAAACGCCCCATAGGAATGTTTGATAGCCCACCATCAGTGCTACCACCCCTTTCAGATTCGTTCTATATTTCAAAAGCTTACGCGTAATAAAAAACATTGGATTTAATGGACGTATACCAATAACATAGTTAGACTAATAATAAATATAATAATTACTTTACATCAATGTGCTCAATGAGTGAACATTTGTCCACCTTTTAGAATGGTATGTGTATACATATGTTTATTGTTGCCATTTTGGAATCCATATACTTTAAAAATTAATCAGACGTTAATTTTAAAGTTCTGCGTATTTCTTAATGTGAGCTCGACGTCGGTTACCGTTTTGGACTTTGTTTTGTTTGGTATACAGGCAGTGTGTTAATTTAGCCAGATAGAGGTCACAAATAGGAAAAAAGATTAGAATTTAATTAAAAATTTAATAAAACAAAAAAAGTTAAGATAAGAAGTATTTATATATTTAAAATAAAAATTCAGTTTAATAAAAAAATAAAATCAGTTGTCCAGAACCTGTGCTCGAACCTTAGAACGCACGCGTCCCACCCCAATTGCTTACCACCTGCGCTTCTGCTCTATGTATAATGACGCAGTCAGATACTGCAATTAAGCGCTATGGCTTTATGCAGAAAACTTTAATTAATTATTTAAAATAAATGAAGCATTATTTGTTAAATATAATATGCCTATGCACCGCTCCTGACTCATACGAAGATATCAAAAAAAATTTTTATTGGAATTATGCATCCCAATAAGCAAAATACGTTTACTGTAAGCTTACGATAAACTTACTATAGCAAGCTTTTCGTTTGGAAAACGTTTACTATAATCATTGTTAAACGTTTGGAAAAAGTTGTAGAATCAACGAAAGTGATCTATTTTTAATCAATTGGAAAAGAGGTTTGGAAAACAATTTTTAATTAACGTGTTATTCAACGTACAGTAAGGGTTTGTTGAAAACCGATTGATAAATTGATTGATTTTAGGCAACGACGGTGAAAACAGGCCAGTAGCCTAATGAATATGTACTAGACCTCGGAGCAAAGGTTGCTGGTTGAATCCCGACAATTTCCTCAACTTTTTTTATTAAATAAATCATTATAATTATTTTAAAATATATTTTATAGTTATTTTAGTTCCATTTATTACTTTTTATTACAATTCAAGTAAAATAAAAACAAAAATATTCGGCCCGAGCTTTTTTATACAAATTGGCGGGAGCTACTGTTTTTTGCCGACTACGAAGGGCGTCGGCAAAGCAAAGCAGATGAATTTTTGCCAAGAAGCCAACCATGGCAGAAATACCCTCGGACCCCGTTTTGAAAAACCCTTTTCAAACCAATTTTGATGTTATCTGTCCCAGGCCTCGTACTTGGGCCTTTCGGTGTGGTACGCCGGCAACACTACCGCTACACTACGTCGGCCATATAATTATTTTTTTTTTTTTTTGTGTTCGTGGGATGCTCTAGCAGCGGAACTCTCCGAGTGTGGGACTCCTTCTTATCTTGAAGTATACCGCACTAAAACCTAACCTCCCACGGCCCGCGCATTCTTCCTTACCTGGGACCGCGCTTAGCATTACTTCAGGTAAGGAAGCGCGTTACGTGAGCTCTATGGCTACTCTCACGCTAACTGGCTAGACAACCGTCTTCCCGTTTCGCAAGTAGGACATTCCTCGCGTATCGTCTGACTATATCCCATCTAACGTTTTCGCAGGTCATCTTGCGAATGACACTGCCCGTGGAAAGTTCGCCAATTGTCTCTTCCACCCGCCTTCTTTCTTCTGCGAATTGCTCGCATTCGAAGAAGGTGTGGCGTACGTCGTCTATGGCTCCGCAGTAGGTGCACTTCTGGGCTTGAACTTTGCCCATTCTATGGAGATATTCACGGAAATAACCGTGTCCGGTTAAGGACTGGGTCAGGTAGAAGTCGACTTCTCCATGAGGTCGGTTCAGCCATGGTTCTAGTTCGGGGATTAATACCCTGGTCCACCTTCCAGCAGCACTGCTGCTCCATTGTAGTTGCCACCGCCGGATCGAATCACCCCGCGCCTGCGTTGCAGCAACGTCTCTACGTACCTCTGCACGAGTGTCGTAAATCATTTTTCTTTCCTCAGCGAGGAGATATATCGGTATAGTCCCCGCGATGACCAGAACAGCATCTGCGGAGACCGTGCGGTATGCTGAGGCGATTCTCAGGGCCCCTCTACGTTGGACTGCGGTAATAGCGGCCCGATACTTCCCAAATTTCATTGCGTTCGCCCAGACTTCTGCACCGTACAACAGTATAGAATCTGAGGCGGACGCCAGCAGCTTTCTTATGCATGGCTTTGGTCCACCTGTATTTGCCATTAGCCGACTCAGACTTGCGATGGTCTTCACAGCCTTCTCGCAGGAGCTTCTTAGATGCTCCGAGAAGGCCATATAATAAAGTTCATATAAATCAAGTAGGTAAATTATTTAGCATTATTTTTGAAAACTGCCAAACTGTTCACCTCGCAGAAAGTTCACCTCAAGTTAATTCCCCAAAGTTACCATAGCATTGGGAAAACATATTTAAACGTTTGTGAAATTTTTTAGTTAGAAACTCGTTTGGGAAACATTGAATTTAACGTTTGGAAAATATTGTTTAATAAACTAGCTTACTTCATTGTTTATTGGGTATACTCTGGCAATTGATTGAATGGAAAAAAATGTTAGCTTATTAATATATACATAGCTAAATGCATAGCATTCGTTTTATAGAGAAATCTTAAAAATACAAACTAAGAGATGCCGCCTCTTCGGGCAAAATTTGAGGAGTATCAGGGGCTTTACCGCTCTGAGCTCTGATGTGGGGGACGAGATAAGTGCTAGCATTTGTTCACTAATCTCACCATTTCGAGCAGCTGGGATATAAAGCAACTAAAACACAAGAAGAACAAGTAAGGAAGTCTAAGTTCGGGTGGAACTGAACATTATATACCTAGTAGTGATCTATTATGACACCCCAATTTACGCAGGTCTGTGTTAATACTTTCAGACAGATAGATTAATCGAGAGACGGACATGGCTACATCGACTCCGCTCATCGTCCTGATCATTTCAATATACTTTTCGATGGGACTCTCTCTTTTTCTTCTCATACGTACAAATATTACATGTTCATGAAAGGAATGAAAATCAAAAAAAATATACAACTTCTTTTTCAGTGGGGTATTAACTACTTGCCCGGATACTTTACTTTTCATCCTGAACGTTTTTATATATGTACAATAAAAAATATATATCTTGGATTCGTTTATGCCGAATGAATAATATACCTTGTGTGCGTAACAAAAATAGATATAAAAAAGAGTGTCTCTTATAGGCGCCAAAGAGCTCAACCGATCTTTATAAAATTTTCAAAATATATTTGGGTTCGCTGGGTACAGCATAGACAATATATAGTTTTGGAAAAGTAGGCGGAGCCACGCCCCCAGGCTATATAAAGTTTCAATTCGTCATAACTCCGAACTTTTTTGGTCTGAATTAATGATACATAATTTTTCAAAAGTGTTGTTTTTGCTCTTGAACTTTCACGATATGTTCAGGAGTTCGCTGGGCACCACACAGCCTGTGTATAGCTTTTGCAAAAGCTGCAGTTCGGTATAGCTAGGAGTTTATTTGGTTCAAGCTGGCCGGGTTTTGCTAGTATATTATAAAATGGCGAAAGCAAACAACGAATTTCAGCATTTTTTTGTCAAACTGAGAGACTAGTTTGCGTTCAAATAGACACACGGACAGACAGGCAGACGGACGGGGAGACGGACATGGCTAAGTCGACTTCGCTCATCGTGCTGATCATTTTAGTAAACTGTTATCTTCTTCTTCTTATACTTACATACATTTAATGTTCATGAAAGGTATGAAAATCAAAAAAGATATATGACTTCCGTATTGCATCGGGCTATTAACTACGTGCCCGAATATTTTGCTTGTGTGTTTTCCGATTTGGCTAATTTTTGGTAGGAGTATAATACATACCACTGAGAAGCAGCTGACCAATTTTCATTGAAATGTCAAGATTGAATTATAAGCGATTGCCTTTGAAAATAGCAGAAATTTCATGCTGAAAAGTAGGCGGCGCCACGCCTACTTCTTCAAAATTGACAAACTTTTTTTGCGGTCGAGTTTCTCTTAAAGAGCTTATGTGCAAAATCTGATTGATATAACTGCTTAGTTGTAAAAACATCGCTTTTTAAATTAAAAAAAAAAAATTTCAGAACTATGTTAAAAAACTGGGCGTGGACATAAACCGATTTCGCCCATTTTTACAACAAACAGTTACCTTTATATATTGAACATTATCACCAAATTTCGTTCCGACAAATCAATTTTTGGCGGAGTTATGGCGTAAAAGTTTTTTGGAATAATCCACTATAAAAGGGGCGGGGCTACGCCCATTTTCGAAAATTTTTATTGTTTGGATCTCCTAGTTTACGGAAACTTTAAAAGTGAAATATAAATGATGTAAAGCTATTTTACGCAAAGTTATTGACTATATAATATATCTACGATCCTCTTCAAAATATTTCATATAAGAGTGGGCATGGACCTTAACCGCCCATTTTTTCCTCGAACATTCCTTGCACGCCTGGAAACCTGCGTGCTGAATTTCGTTTCGATATCTTGAACGGTGTTTGATTTATGATTAATAACATTTCTAAATTTGACTTAATCAAAAGTGGGCGATGCCACTCCCATTTTCAAAAATGCCTTGAAAATTTATTTTATGCCTCAATCTTAATGTATATACCAAACTTTATCCTTATAGGTGTATTATGTACTGAGTAATCACTTTTTTTGTATTTTCGAAAATATTCTATAGATAAAAAATGGGTGTGGCTATCATCCGATTTCGCCCATTTTAAATAGCGCTCGGAGATGAGTGCCAAGGAACCTGAATACCAAATTTCATTAAGTTATCTCAAAATTTACTCAAGTTATCGTGTTCACAGACGGATGGACGGACATGGCTTAATCAATTTCTCTTTTCGTCTTGAACATTTTGATATGCATAATTCAATATCTATCTCGATCCATTTATGCCGTTACTTACTGCCGTTAGGCGACTAAAGTTAATATACCTTGTGTGCGTAGCACTACTAGGTGTAAAAATAAGGGTTCTGCCTGTATTTCGTATTTTATTTGAGTTTAAATTTTGTACAATGAAGTTTTCATTTTTTGCTCAAAGGCTTCTTATGTAAACAAAACATAAAACACAGTTAAAAAAAATTAAAAACATAGTACTACAAATAAAAATAGAGCAACACATTACTCCTTCGATTGGTTTTGGATTGATCTTTTCTTACAACAATTTTCGTATATCTTTTCATGCATGAAAAAGGTAATGCATTCCCCATTTTCCCACTGGGTTTATATGTATGTATGTATAAAATTATATTTGTAACAGAGTACACCACATGTAGGCTATCCTTTAAATACCATAAAAACACATTACTAAGTCATAAATACATTTTGCTCAACTAAATTTTTTATTTGATCAATTTCCATTGCTGACCGTCTTAGGGTCAGTTTAACCTTGCCACCTTGGCCGACCAAGCCAAGATTAACAGTAAAATGTTGGTATAAATCTCAAAAGTTAAGTTCAAATTTAACTGTAGTCTAAACTCGTTTGTTTAAATTTTTAAGATATAAAACATGAAATTTATTTCTCCATTTTATCTTCTTTTATGGCATAATAAATGGAGAATGAAAAGGACACATAAAAGGACATAATATAAAAATGTTAAAAAGGTGTCAATTGTACAAACGAAAATTAATATGTTTAGTCGTTAAAAATGTTCATAGCTCTTGATTCAACAGTGAGGAGTTATGAGATCCTTTGACATAGAAAATTCATGGGCAATTAATTGCGTTTGCTTCTTAGTGGGTGCATATGTGTGCTAGAATCCTCATCGGTATACTTTGGAACTCTTCAAAGCCTCAGAACTGATATAATAGGTTAGGTTGGGTTGAAGTGGCTGCCACAAGGGCACACTTAGGCCAGTATCAGAAAGTCTATTGTGATACCACGTAAAGACACCGTTAAACCTTCTCTTCGAACCAATTTGAAGACTTAATGAAGGCCATCAAGTCCTTGCTGTCCTACTCCGCAATTCCGCGAATGTTATCCAGGAAGGGAACTCCCAGGCAACGCCGTCCGGCGCTGCTAAGTGCGGGGCAGTTGCATACGAGGTGTTCTACAGTTTCTTCGTTTTCGTCGTCTGTATAGCTCCTACAGCAACGACACCTAGGTTCTCCGCGTGCCTCCCAATAAGGGTATGCCCAGTTAGTAATATTATTAACTTAGAAATATCAGGCCTTAGGGTTTAAATTTGTCGAGATCTTTTGGGATCCCTTTTTTGGCTAGGTTTGCTTGGATATCGGACAGCCCGGGGTTTGTTACCATCTTTCGTTAGCTTATCGATAGGTATATTCGTTTAGCAGTCTTTGTTCATCTGCTCTACAGTTTCCTTCAATGTCCCTATGCCCCGGGACTCACGTGAGGTCCACACAATTCTGCTTGGCCATATCTTGGAGAGATCGGCGACAGTTTAGCATTAGTTAGAATTGAATGAGTGAGAGCCAAGGGATTCAACGGCGGCTTGGCTATCGCTAAAAATTAAGATTTCCTTGTCGATAGTGTCCTGTCCTATCCACGCCGTAGCTTCATGATTGCAGAGACCTCAGCCTGGAAGACACTACAATGATCAGGTAGTCTGAAAGAGAGTTATAGGTCATTCCCACAACAGCCGGTTCTATCGCACCGGAATGACCCGGGTTTTCTCACCCGGCCAAGGGCTGTTATTTCAGTGTAACCCTGTCCAATCTGTCCCGCCCCACCCTTAAATTGTCGTCCTCGGAGCAAACCCTTGCAGCTGGGTTGCTCCATTGTCTCTTGTTACGGGCTGGGGTCGAACCCAATCCTGGACCAAGAGACTGGATCTGCTGCGTTTGCTGGAAGAAAATTTATATTAAACGGTCGTATTCGGTACAATGCGCCAAGTGTAAGAGATGGTTACATAAATCTGGATGTTCAGGGCTTAACCCTGCCATCCACAGACCTCGTACTTTCTTTAGTACCTTTGAGGCACCTTGCTGTACACGTCCTAGGACGTCCCGCGGTAGCCGCCGCTCTGGCACTCCCTTACCGCCTCTAACTACTTCCAATAGTCACAATAGTGGCTCAGTCTACACGACTGGCAGCACCGCTGCCATCCCTGCCTCACCCACTCCCGACTGTCGCTCACGCACGCCAGCGTCTCCATCTCACACGGCCGCTCAACACTCCTACTCCCCCCGGAATAGGTCAGATATGAGCATCGCCGAGCGTCAGTCCCCTCTGTCTCTGCCTCCAATGCCCCCCCCTGCTTCCAGCCTGCACGTGGGTCAGGAACACCACCTCCTAGTACCTTTCACTACGTGCACCGTTTGTCGGCAAAGATTGTATACGCCTGCGACATCGGTCAAGTGCAACAGTTGCCTTGGCCTGTGTCACACCCTTATGTGCTCTGGGCTCGCAAACGGCAACCTTTGGACGGATTCGTTCATAGCCCCCTGTTGCAGTACACAGCCGCCCTCCACGCCAGACAACATCGGCCATGGCGCTGTCAACTCTAGACTGCGACATAGTTTAGGCCTTAGCCTACCTCCACCTAGGCAAACGCATCCGTCCCTCACGCCTAGTATGTCCCCCGCCTCCCCTCCTACACACTTCAAAATTCTGCAGCTGAACTGTAACGGATTAGCTGGAAAGATCGCGGAGATAACTGACTTTATGAAGACGCACAACATCAAAATCGCCGCGATACAAGAGACAAAACTGAACACGAGATCGGACTTACGAACTTGTGATGGGTATAATGTACATCGTAAAGACCGTCCCAGCGGTCTTGGGGGCGGCCTTGCGTTCATCACACATCACTCTGTACAATACAATCTATTTTCCCCTGACGTCGACCCCAGGGACTCTACCTTAGAATGCCAAGGCATAGCAGTCCGGTCAGGAGACGCCGACCTGCAAATCATAAACATCTATATTCCTCCTGTCACGTGTTGTCCTAGAGATTATCATCCCGACATTAGTGCGTTGCTAAGGGGCGATAACCGCCTAATCCTAGGCGACTTCAACGCACATCACGATCTCTGGCACTCCAACTTGCCAGCAGACAGTAGAGGACAGGCAATTGCAGACCAAATAGATAACTCAGCATTCTGTACAGTCAATGGAGATGCCCCCACCAGGGTGGCAGGTAACTGTCACAGCTCGCCAGACATCTCCATAACGAGCGCGGGCCTTATTAACTTTGTCATCTGGCGACCGATGCTTACGTTAGCTTCAGACCACCTACCCATTTTACTCTCTGTTGAACGACCGACCGACTTCATAACGACTGATAAAATAACATACATCAACTTCACCAAAGCGGACTGGGACCGCTTTACTGAATATACAGAGCGCTCCTTCGCTGCCTTACCCACTCCAACGGACGTACGCAAAGGTGAACGAGAGTTTCGCAAGATCATTGATTCAGCCTCATGCCGCTTTATTCCTGCTGGCAGAATACCAGAAATTCGTCCGAATTTCCCGGCAGAAGCTGCGGCGATGGCAAGAGAACGTGACCAAGTGAGACTTATCAATCCCGCAGATCCCAGAATAAAAGATCTCAATGCTGAAATCCGTAGGATTGTCAACGAACACAAGCTGACCAAGTGGAAACAACACCTTGAGACATGCAACCTCTCCGGCGGAGTCGGCAAACTATGGTCGACTGTCAAGGCCCTATCCAATCCGACCAAACACAAAGACAAGGTCGCCATTGCTTTCGGCGACAGTGTCAAATCGGACGCCAGGAAATGCGCGAGCTCCTTTTGCCGGCTGTTTATAATGCATCCACCTGCGGATAGGGCCAAGAGAAGAGCCTTCCGACGTGCGCGCAAACACAAACACTCTACTGCGCCCATTGCCGTCTCAGCCGCAGAGGTTAAGGAAGCCATAATGAAGGCCAAACCCTCAAAATCCATCGGACCCGACGGAATTGCCATGAAGATGATCAAACACCTTGGCCAAGAAGGACAGAATTATTTAGCGGCTCTCTTCAATCTCTCTCTAACTACCTTCGTTATTCCTGAGATATGGAAACAAGCGATTGTAGTTCCCCTACTAAAACCAGGGAAGCCGGCGAACCTAGGAGAGTCCTATCGTCCGATATCCCTCCTTTCGCCGGTAGCGAAATTGCTAGAGTCCATTCTGCTTCCCTACTTCGTTACAAATCTAAAATTGGCCGATCATCAACATGGTTTTCGCAAAAATCACAGCACGACATCCGCTTTGAACGCCATTACAACGCAGATTAACAACGGTTTGAACCAAAATCCACCAAACCATAGGACGGTTCTCGTGGCACTTGATCTGTCAAATGCATTCGACACGGTCAATCACGCCACTCTCCTCCGAGACCTGGATGAGACACCGCTCCCTGCCGGCCTTAAGAGGTGGACCGCTAATTACCTCAACGGTCGACAGGCAACAGTCAAATTTAGGAACAAGAAATCTAGACCACGAAGAATAAAACAAGGGGTGCCGCAAGGTGGTGTTCTCTCTCCCCTCTTGTTTAATTTCTATATTTCGAGACTTCCCCCCCCACCAGAGGGAGTCTCCATTGTTTCCTACGCTGACGACTGCACGATAATGGCCTCGGGCAAGGGTCCCTCCATTGATGAACTCTGTATAAGAATCAACAGTTACCTCCATGACCTTTCCAGCTTCTTCACCGAGCGTAATCTGACCCTGTCTCCGACTAAATCTACGGCGACCCTGTTTACCACATGGAATGCGCAGATGGGGCAAGAGTTAAATGTCCACGTAGATGGAGTACCTCTACCTACTGTCAACCACCCAAAAATCTTGGGCGTGACATTTGACAACGGCCTCACCTTCGCTGGTCATGCCACCGCAATAGCCTCAAAGGTACAGAGCCGCAATAAGATCCTCAAGTCACTGGCCGGCAGTACTTGGGGAAAAGACAAAGAAACATTGCTTGCTACATATAAGGCTATTGGCCGGCCGGTTATTGACTATGCTGCGCCTATATGGTCGCCCAACCTTTCTGACACCAATTGGAGGAAATTGCAAGTCTGCCAAAACACCGCCATCAGAACTGCCACGGGATGCCTGCTTATGTCATCTGAGTCTCACCTCCATCAAGAGGCGAAATTGCTCTATGTTCAAGAGCACGCGGAACTCTTGAGTAGACAGTTCCTTCTGAACTGTCACAAACCTAGTCATCCAAACCGACATCTTTTGGATGTAGCACCGCCCCCCAGAGACATAAAGAGACATCTCCGTAAGCACTACGATGAGATTCGGCATCATATCTCTTTGCCGTTTGATCTGCGGAACCATAGACGGGCTCTAAATGACCTCCACACTGAGTCGGTAGACAGATCCCTCAGATCTCGGCCTGTGAATCCCGTTATTAATACTCAACCACCTGAATTGGCTGAAGAGGAGCGTGTACTTCCGAGGGAGACTAGAGTCATACTAGCACAACTTCGCTCTGGATATTGTAATAGGTTAAACTCTTACTTATGCAGACTGAACCCCAACATACCAAATACATGCCCTGCATGTGGTATGACCCCTCATGATACCATACATCTCTTTTCCTGTTCAGTTGAACCCACTCTTCTAACACCCACATCACTCTGGTCCAACCCTGTGGAAACTGCGCATTTCCTCGGACTTCCGTTAGAAGAGCCTGATGACAATTTAGAGTGATCGAGCCCATTGGGCAGGGCGAAGCACTGTTAACAACAACAACAACAACAACAGAGTTATAGGTCACAATCTTTTGAAAATACTCCTCTCCACCCTTCCATTTAATTTAGAGCCGTCGGTGCATATGGATATTTTACCTACCGGGAAGAAAACTGAAATTGTTTAGTATGCTAGCATGTCCCTGACGTCGCCGCTGGTCGGTACCTTTTATATCTCGAGGAAGAAGGTCTAGAATGACCTGGAGAGCTTTGCTTAGGGTTGTTCTTAGAGCTCCTCCTATGCTCATCATGCTAGACCTGTGAATTTTCCCTAACAAATTCAGGTTTGAATCCTTGCCCATAGCAGGTCACTATCCGGTGACCCCATATAGCAGTATGGGTTTTATAATCGCAGTATATTCATTTGCATATAATGGGGCTAACACCCCATTTCTTGCCTATAGCTCTTTTGCACCTGTATAATGCAATATACGCTTTCTTTTGACGCGGAATGACGTTTTCCATCCAGTTCAGCCTTTAATCCATACATTGGAACCACTCCTAGAAATTCGGATTTATCGGCCAGAATGAGGCGAATACCATAATAATATATTGACGCGGTATTCCTTCGAGGAGATTAAGGCCGAGTCTTTTCCAATTTGTGTTGTGCTGCGTCTAATTTTTTTGGAATTGGTAGTACCTACGTATTTTTTGGCGACTCTGAACCTTCCCAGGCAGATGTATTTTTTCATGGCAGACACTCGAAGGATCGCATTTTACCCGCATCCTACTACAACACTGGGCAAATACATACCGATGTGCTTGTGCAAATTGTGTCTCTCTGCAATGACTCTTACACATGCTTACTGAGAGCAAAAGTCAACCCGACGGAATAGATGAGCAGTGGAAACATATTTTAGATCGAATGACGAAATTCTATAAGAACGAAAATGGCGAAGTAAGAGTTTAACCTATTACAGTATCCAGAGCGAAATTGTGCTAGCATGACTCTAGTCTTCCTCGGAAGTACACGCTCCTCTTCAGCCATTTAGGTGGCTGAGAATTGATAACGGGATTCACAGGCCGAAATCTGCGGGATCTGTCTACCGACTCGGTGTGGAGGTCATTTAGAGCCCGTCTATGGTTCCGCAGATCAAACGGCAAAGAGATATGGTGCCGGATCTCATCGTAGTGCTTACGAAGATGTCTCCTTATGTCTCTGGGGGGCGGAACTACATCCAATAGATGTCGATTTGGATGACTGGGTTTATGACAGTTCAGAAGGAACGGTTTACTCAAGAGTTCCGCGTGCTCTTGAACATTGAGCAATTTTGCCTCTTGATGGAGGTGAGACTCAGATGACATAAGCAGGGATGTCTGCTTATGTCTGTAGCAGTTCTGATGGCGGTGTTTTGGCAGACTGGCAATTTCCTCCAATTGGTGTCAGCAAGATTGGGCGACCGCATAGTCAATAACCGGCCGGCCAATAGCCTTATATGTAGCAAGCAATGTTTCTTTGTCTTTTCCCCAAGTACTGCCGGCCAGTGACTCGAAGATCTTATTGCTGCTCTGTACCTTTGAGGCTATTGCGGTGGCATGACCAGCGAAGGCGAGGCCGTTGTCAAATGTCACACCCAAGATTTTTGGGTGGTTGACAGTAGGTAGAGGTACTCCATCTACGTGGACATTTAACTCTTGCCCCATCTGCGCATTCCATGTAGTAAACAGGGTCGCCGTCCACTTAGTCGGAGATAGGGTCAGATTTCGCTCGGTGAAGAAGCTGGAAAGGTCATGGAGGTAACTGTTGATTCTAATACAGAGGGGGGGAAATCTCGAAATGTAGAAATTAAACAAAAGGGGAGAGAGAGAGATTTCTTGTTCCTGAATTTGACTGTTGCCTGTCGACCATTGAGGTAATTAGCGGTCCACCTTTTAAGGCCGGCAGGGAGCGGGGTCTCTTCCAGATCTCGGAGGAGTGTGGCGTGATTGACCGTGTCGAATGAATTTGATAGGTCAAGTGCCACGAGAACCGTCCTATGGTTTGGTGGGTGTTGATTCAAACCGTTATTAATCTGCGTTGTAATGGCGTTCAAAGCGGATGTCGTGCTGTGATTTTTGCGGAAACCATGTTGGTGATAGGCCAATTTCAAATTTGCAATGAAGTAAGGGAGCAGAATGGTCTCTAGTAATTTCACTACCGGCGAAAGGAGAGATATCGGACGATAAGAATCTCCTTGGTTCGCCGGCTTCCCCTCCCTGGTTTTAGTAGGGGAACTACAATCGCCTTTTTCCATATCTCAGGTATAACGAAGGTAGTTAGAGAGAGATTAAAGAAAGCCGCTAAATAACTCTGTCGCTCATGGCCTAGGTGTTTGATCATCTTAATGGCGATTCCGTCGGGTCCGATGGATTTTGAGGGTTTGGCCTTCATTATGGCTTCCTTAATCTCTGCGACTGAGACGGCAATGAAGACTCTTCTCTTAGTCCTATCCGCAGGTGGATGCATTATAAACAGCCGGCAAAAAGAGCTCGCGCATTTCCTGGCGTCCGATTTGACGCTGTCACCGAACGCAATGGCGACCTTGTCTCTGTGTTTGGTCGGATTGGATAGGGCCTTGACAGTCGACCATAATTTGCCGACACCGCCGGAGAGGTTGCATGTCTCACGAATTTCCGCATTGAGATCTTTGATTCTGGGATCTGCGGGATTGATGCGTCTCACTTGGTCACGTCCTCTTGCCATCGCCGCAGCTTCTGCAGGAAAATTCGGACGAATTTCTGGTATTCTACCAGCAGGAATAAAGCGGCATGAGGCTGAATCAATGATCTTGCGAAACTCTCTTTCGCCTTTGCGTACGTCTCTAGGAGTGGGTAAGGCAGCGAAGGAGCGCTCTGTATAGTCAGTAAAACGGTCCCAGTCCGCTTTGGTGAAGTTGATGTATGTTAATTTATCAGTTGTTATGAAATCGGTCGGTCGTTCAACGGAGAGTAAGATGGGTAGGTGGTCTGAAGCTAATGTAAGCATCGGTCGCCAGACGACAGAGTTAATTAGGCCCACGCTCGTTATGGAGATGTCTGACGAACTGCGGCAGTTACCTGCCACCCTGGTGGGGGCATCTCCATTGACTGTACAGAATTCTGAGTTATCTATTTGGTCTGCAATTGCATGTCCCCTGCTGTCTGCTGGCAAGTTGGAGTGCCAGATATCGTGATGTGCGTTGAAGTCGACTAGGATTAGACGGTTATCGCCCCTTAGCAACGCACTAATGTCGGGATAATAATCTCTAGGACAACACGTGGCAGGGGGAATGTAGATGTTTATGATTTGCAGGTCGACGTCGCCTGACCGGACTACTACGCCTTGGAATTCAAGTTCGTAAGTCCGACCTTGTGTTCAATTTTGTCTCTTGTATCGCGGCAATTTTGATGTTGGGCGACTTCATAAAGTCAGTTATCTCCGCGATCTTTCCAGCTAATCCGTTACAGTTCAGCTATAAAATTTTAATGTATGTAGGAGGGAAGATGGGGGACATGCTAGGGGTGAGGGACGGATGCGATTACCTAGGTGGAGGTAGGCTAGTGCCTAAACTATGTCGCAGTCTAGAGTTAACAGCGCCATGGCCGTTGTTGTCTGGCGTGGAAGGCGGCTGTGTACTGCAACAGGGGGCTGTGAACGCATCCGTCCATAGGTTACCGTTTGCGAGCCCAGAGCACATAATGGTGTGACACAGGCCAAGGCAATTGTTGCACTTTACCGATGTCGCAGGCGTATATAATCTTTGCCGACAAACGGGGCACGTAGTGAAAGGTACGAGGTGGTGGTCCTGGCCCACGTGCAGGCTGGAAGCAGGGGGGGGGGGGGGGGCATTGGGGGCAGAGAGAGAGGGGACTGACGCTCGGCGATGCTCATATCTGGCCTATTCCGGAGAGGATAGGAGTGTTGAGCGGCCGTGCGAGATGTAGACGCTGGTGAGCGTGAGCGACAGTCGGGAGTGGGTGTGGCGGGAATGGCAGCAGTGCTGCCAGTCGTGTATACCGAGCCACTATTGTGACTATTTGAAGTTGGTAGGGGCGGTAGGGGAGTGCCAGAGCGACGACTACCGCGGGACGCGCTTAGGCATGTACAGCATGGTGCCTCGAAAGTCTTCCAGCAAACGCAGCAGATCCAATCTCTTGGTCCGGGGTTGGGTTTGACCCTAGCCCGTAACAAGAGACAATGGAGCAATCCAGCTGCTTTGGTTTGCTCCGAGAATGACAATTTAAGGGTGGAACGAGACAGATTAGACAGAGTTACACTGAAATAACAGCCCTTGCCTGGGTGAAAAAACCCGGATAATTCCGGTGCGATAAAACCGGCTGTTGTGGAAATGAAGGTAACACTTATCTGCCCCCTTAATTAGAGAAAATGAGGAACTGGCCGATGAAGATAGCAAACGCAAACGCAAGCCCAAAATCGAAGAGTTGGTAAAGCGAATACATCAACTCTAAGTATAATATGGTCGGATGAGTATATGCTTGACTACTAGAAGGGGGATTTTAGCACTTCTCTTCCATATCGCCAAGCCCACTTTTTATGTATCTAATATTTTGGGGAAAAAAGAGAGGATGGAAATTGTCGCATTAAATAAATTATTTTATAAATTTTGAATAAAGGGCGTGAACCCGGTTACTTTTATTACAAATATTATTTATCACTAATTACAAGGAATGTACCAGAGAAAAATAATGAAATCGGTTATTCAACCCATCACCTCAGCATCGCCTTTAGAAAGTTAAACTTTTTTATAATTCAAAAGTAACACGAGTTACGAATTTTTTGTAACGCGAGTGCCGGTTGTTTTTTTTTTAATTAATTTGAAAATAAGTAAAGCAAGCTTTCAAATTTTTTGCCATGTCATACTTAATATCATGATTTATAAAGTCCCAAAGTGGCGGCCGCCGTGGTGTGAAGGTAGTGTTGCCGGCCTACCACACCGAAGGTCCATGGTTCGAGCCCTGGTACAGGTAACATCAAAAGTGATTTGAAAAAAGTTTTTCAAAAAACGGGGTCGCCCCTCGGCAGTGGCTTGGCAAACTCTCCGAGTGTATTTCTGCCATGACAGGCTTCTCAGCAAAAATTCGTCTCCTTTGTAGATGCCGTTCGGAGTCGGCAAAAAACTGTAGGTCCCACCAATTTGTAGGGAAAATTCAAATCGGCACACCACAAATTGGAAGAGAAGCTTGGCGCAAAAATCTCTTAGGAGGTTTATGATGATATACCTGTTGTATATCGCGCCATAGAGATAGAGAGATAAAGTCCCATTATCAAAAATTAGTTCAGGGAAGCCACTTTACACAGTTTAAGAAAATGCTCTAAAAACTCTGAGCTAAAAATTGTAACGCGAGTTACGTATAGTTTTTTTTTTAATTTTAATTACTCATTTAATTTAAAAAAACTGGCATTTTTAACAAAGCTTTTCTAGCTATGCCGTTATACATTGCCATATCATTTGCAAATGTTAAATCTAAAGCATAAAGTGACTTTGACTAGTAAAATTTTGTTTCTGATGTAACGCGAGTTACGATGGAAATGCCCTTAAGCATTTTCAAGCTCTCGTCAAAAATTTAAAATCAAAATTCACCTACCTATGTCTTTCTTAGGAACAAACTTGCTGCTACTTTGGACGACATTAATATAAAGGTAGTGCTTAAAACTTTTTTATCATTTTTAAGTTTTTTTTCTCCAAAAAGGTAAGTTTATTTAATTTATCGATGGTGCACACCTTTTCCAAGCATAAGTATGTAAAACGAGCACCTTATTTGTTATGTGTAAAGTTTATTATTTTCGCGCATTTACGTGCCAGCTTTTTGTGTAACAAATACAGTGCTCTTTATACTTTAAATTAGATTGCGGAATTTATCAATTCTCATAAATCAGTATAAATTGCTACTTAATGATTCGACAACCCCTATTTTGGATAAGAGGCGTCCATTGTGGATGTGGCGTACTTTAAAAAGATCGACCATAAAAGACATTTGTGGATATAATAAACAATAAGCAAAATAAAAATAAAAAGAAGCTATGATGGAATGTATCGATTAACAATAACTTTACTTGAGTTAAACGTCATACTAGATACAAATGGGATGTTTCATACTGCATAGCTCTCAAAGTATTCATGCTACACGATTAAAATTCGGTAACGAGTTATACGAGGTTAATGTCCTACAACTCTAGAAAAATAGGAGATAAGGGAAAAAGGGTTATGTCACCTAAAATCAGATTCGTAATGAGGTATATGAGGTTAATCTTCAAGATGGCTCAAAGACATTCATTAACTGTAGCGCCTGCTCCAGAGATGGCGCACATAAATCCCATATTATATTGAGTATAAATAAAAAGGAAGAAGATTTAGTCCAACGTTGGCTGGGCCATGTGATGCGAATGGGAGAAGATGCTCCATGTTTTTTCATACATTTCGCTCATTTGTACAGGCTGAGAGAGTACTTTTGAAGCTTTTTCATGGCAGAAGTACTCGTACGTTTGGATCGTTGCCGACCACAGACGACCCCCGTTTTGATGTTACCTGCGTCCCGTTTTTGATCCTGGGACAGTCGTTTTGGTAGGTCGGCCACTACCACTATGCCAGAGAAACCAGACAATTTACCATTTGTTAAAATGAAAAAGAAAATATTGCTGATTAGTTTTTAGGCTAAGTAATTTCAGGATAGACCTCATTAGGAGTGACACAGACAGTGCATCTCAGCCGGTATTTGCTTATACATTTGTCCTAATTACGTCGGCAATTATGGAAAGAAAGAATCCACTTTATTAATTACATTTGTGTACATTTGAGCAGGGTGATCGGAGCGAGTTTTCCCATCATTAAACTAAACGCATGCAAATTAAAGAAACCGTAAACAGCAGTCACATCTCACAACACACCCGTCCAACTGCTCGGTAAAAAAGAAATGTTTGCATAGTTCAACTCTCTGCGTAGGCTTCTCGCGGGCATTAAAGGTTTTTTGCATTTTACTTGAGTAGTTGCACTACAAATTATGCATTTCGAAATCATTTGTCTCATTTTTTCACAATCCTTTAGTATTGATTGCGCATTCCGCTTTACATTAAATTTAAAGTGCCGCTGGCTTTCACGCCTACTGGTCGCAGAGATGCTCCCTTCAACGGCGTAATGTTCAGCAGCTTTGGCAATGGTTTTTTGATTAAGTTCATACACACACACATACATATGCATTCTTATTCACTGCGACCAACCTGTGGAAGAGCGCATTAAGATTGGGTTGCCATAGGCCAACGGAGAATAATGAAAAAGTGTTAATTACCTAGCTATTGAAATCATTCAAAATACGCAGTAGCTCGTCTGAAATAAAAAGACAAATCGAATAAGTTAATTATGGCCGCAAATCTCACAAGACGTTGGCTACTGTTTAAATGACTCAAATGCAAGGAGCTAAGCTTTTTTAATGCCGTCGCATTCGTATGGGTACTTAACTGTGAAGCAGATTTGCATTCTTTGCACGTTGCAGTTTTCATCAAAGATCACAATTTTGGATTCTCGCACTCTGAGGCTCGGGTCTGGCAAAAGTGAAATTGACTGTGCTTCATTAGACTTTCTGGTTGGTTCTATCGGGGTTAGTTAATCTTTGGTAGTACCGCAATGGGCCCTTTTCAACTAGTCTAGTTATGTCGTAAATTATCGGCAGCACTTGTAACTACCTGTCTAAGCTCGGGTATATATACTCAACTGTGCCCACTCCTATTTTAAATAGCTACTAGCTTATACCAGTTGGTTTCACCCCACATTTCTATCTATACATATAAAATTCAAATTATGTATGTATGTATGTGTCTATAGACCGACTTGAAAAATTCCTGTTGTATGGGCGGTGCGCCCCCTTTTTGTTAGCATATCTTAATATCCGCTCAAGTTATCGTGTGTGCAAGGTCGAACGAATAAACATGGGCGATTCCTCCTATCATCCTGTGCATTTTGTGTCCTATCAAAATACAATTTCCTCAACCGATAGTTATGAATTTATATTGGGTCTTCCGACAAGTTGGTCGATCACGCTTTATCCCTACTCTTACGCCTTCTTTCGTGTACTCTGGGCAATGTTAGCTGTCAAAGAAAAGCGAAATCATGGGGGTGGATTTCTGGTGTGACAGATACTTAGCCACCAAGTGCTGTCGTTCACAAAAAGCTGACCGTTTACCCACCGACATAGGAGACAAGCCTCTAAGGCTAGGAGTCCTACACAATAACACATCAAAATCGTGCTTGGCGACTTTAATGCTGCGGTCTTGACGGAAGGAGCTCATGGTGTAAGTGCACGATATCGTGATGTGAAGAAGGAAGATAAATATATATTAAGAAAAACAAAGACGACGCTGAACGCTCAAGAGAGTTGATCCTGTTGCTGTTGTAACCGCAAAAACACTCCCAGAAGGTTTGGGGAGTGTTGCAAATATGGGCAGCGGAACATTAAATTATGGTACTGGTGCGACTGTAACGGAAAGGATTTCAACCTTTGGGTCCTGGATAATCCTCTGGGAGAGGGCCACTACCCACCATACCACTCATGGCTGTGGATGTGGTTATCAAAAATGAGATACAACAAAGCAAATACACAGTACTTAAATAATTTCATATTAATTAGACTTAAATAATATTTTCCTTTTTTATTATCAAAGATCAAACCGCACGCGACCTTAACAAAATTTGATAACAATTTTCAAATTATTTCCACCAACTTTATTAATGCCTGAAAGAGCCCACATCCACCCACATCCACTTATACACAATGTACATATGTATGTATGTATGCATTTACAAACATAAAAGTCTAAAATGGTTAAGATGCTAACTGTTATCAAAGAGTAAAAATCTCATAAATAGCTGTTATTTCGGCGCAAAAGCATTTGTAACTCAACGGGATTAGAGCCACAACAAATCGCCTTGTCGTAACGCCGATGTGACACACATAGGGATTGCTGACGCTAAATAGGAAAAAATATATTGTTTCATCCCGTTAACTAAGGGTGTGATGTTTAAATGCTTTGCTTTGATGAAGTTCCACAAGGCAATCATAACAACACCAGCAAAATCACAACCACTTTCTTGATTCTGCCCAGCAAAACAAACGGGATCGAAAATTGCCTCTTATGTCAATGATAATTCTTTTACAAAACCATCGTAAGTCAGTTTTGCTTACACAGGGGTTTCAACCCCACAAGTAGCTAAATCAGTGGTTGCGGCATGAATTGCTCTTTTTCCACAAGGCTTACTTTGTTCTGCTTGTTTTGCCTATTGCCCTTATCAAAGATCTACCGCCTCAGTAGGGTGAAAGCTCTATGCAACCTCAATAAAGCAATACACGCGCCGCTTTGATAAATGAGGATCATAATGCTGCAAATAGTTGAGTAAAACATGTTAAGCCGACAAATCGGTTTCGATTGATTAAAGTGCGCATCTAATTCTGTTTATCCGCAGTGGGCTTTGATTTTTGCTGGCCACTAAGGAGAATATTTGCCAAAATAAAATCGCTCAAACTTTTTGTGTGATTCTACTCTCTTTTACAGTGTTTCAACCTTGCAGTGAGATGATATATAATTTATTTTATGTACAAATGTGAACTCTCAATCGTAAGGATATGGGAAAAGTTACGTTTGTAAGGCGTGACAAAATTTTGTTTAAAGCAGATTCCTCCGAATGTATTTCTATCTTGAATAGGTTCGGAGCTTGTGCCGTAGTAGAAGCCGTTCCGCCAATTCAGTCAGAAGCTACAGAAAATAGCTCCCATACTTGTGCACTAAATATGATTCTCTCTTATTAAGAAGAATTTTTGCTGACTACTTCTAGTAAATCTGTAAAAATATGATATTTTAAAAGTGACCGGGGAACAATTTACTTGAAATTGATTTATCATTTTTCGGTTTGATTGTATTTTAAAGCGATAGTCGTATGTATCCACTTCTCGCCCTTTTTAAATAATGTAATGAGTTTGACAAAAGGAACATTTTTTACTAGAAATTAATCCCGTACGTTATATTGTTACTCTATTGCTCTCGGCGAATTTTTAGTTTTTGACAGTTTGACTAGATTTATGGTGCTATTCTCAGCTTGCTTGTCATCTACAAACGAGGTGGTGACAGCTGCAACGACTATTACAAATTATAGGAACAAGTGGAATTGGGCTATAACAATTGTCAGTAGTCACGATGACAAGCTGCCCCAGAATAGGGAAGTTAGTCAGAAAAGTACGGAATTTGACCTATTTTTACTTTTAATTTACTTTAAAAAGCCTTTCATAGACTCGACAGGCAATACATATAGAAAATATTACGACGACGAGGTATGCCCACTAAACTAATTAATATTATGTATTAGAAACGAAATGGTTGCAAACTTTCGCCGCTCTTATAGATAGGGACGAATTTCAATCAGTTGGATGATTTAGAATATGCAGATGATGTCTGTCTGCTACGTCACAGACCTACAACATAATTTGCGAAGGTGTGAACAGATATACAATGTTTCATGAAGGCCAACCATGCTTACTGCCGATGGAACTGAAATTGAAAGCGTAAAGGCCACTGTTTATCTCGCAGCATTGTCTAAAATAAAAACGGCGCGGATGCGGACGTTCAGTTCCGCATAAAAAAAGTGAGAGTGGTTTTCAGCTAATTGACAGAGGTATGAAGGTCCAGTCAAATATTGTTAAAAACGAAGTTATGACTGTTAATTCGAATGTCAAATCAGTGATTTTTTACGCTTACGAGATGTGGAAAAGTTCAAGTTAAAGTTTAATTCAGAAACGCCTACAAGTTTTTATTAATAAATTTCCAATTCGTTGGCCTGAAAGAATATCAATTGACGACTTATGGGCTGGAACAAACCAACCAAAAGGTGCCACAGAAATTACCAAACGCAAGTAGTCTTGGATATATAGCCAGACAATCATTGCGGTAGAATCCACAGGGAAGTCGACAGTCCGGTGCACCAGCGAAAATTTGGCGCAGAACCGTTGCTTAGGTACTTCAAGACCCAGGATATACGTGGAATGATGTCACAAGAACAGAACCAAATAAAAAAAGGATTCAGGTCGGTGGTCGAGGCCCTTAGGAGATCAGGAAGGAGTAGTAGTAATATAGGTCCATATAGTTTTGTTAGATGTAGGTACGCATCGGTATAAATATTCTGTTACTGTCATTTTTGAACAATCTCGTGCGTACAAATCAGGTGAACAAAGTGATGAAAAGCTGGTAAGTAAGTCTTAGAATATATCCGCGGTAAGGTATGCCGCTTTTGAACTCGGATACTCTAGGGTTGTTGGATCGGCTAACTGTTAAGCGGCTGAGCTGCTGTCGGCGTCGGGGATGACTTGCTCGCATCTCTGGGGCATAGAGGTGGGTAGAGACCGTATAGGGTATCACAATGGGCCTATTTAGTGGCCTAAGTGTCGGGCAGAGTCCAGGTACTCTGTCCTGCCCTTGCAACCTAACCTAACCTAACCTAAGGTATGCCGCTCGTAAGAGGCGACTAAAGGCCACAAAGGGTATTGACGTGCAACTTGATGGTTGATCTACGGATATGATGCATCTCACCTCTCATTACCAACCTTCTTCTTCCTTTCGGAAGGAGAGGTGAGATGACATGTCACTTTCGACAACACTCCCAAAAACCTTCGCGGAATATTTTTGTATCAAAAACCACAAAGAGCAAAAGCCATAGCAAGTACGTAAATAAATGTAGGTTTTGGTCAATAACATTCTTAAAGGTCCGCCAAAGTTTCGAAATAAATTCGGAAGTGCTCTAAAACCCCTAATAGTAACTACAAAATCCGTACAAAATTTACAAAGGTTTAAGTTTTAATACAATTTTTAAATTTAATTCATGTAATATTGTAGCCAGACATAATCCAAGCACTAAGCTATTAGATTTGATCCGGTATTCTTCGGAACAAAAACAAAGGAAGGAAAAGAGTAACGTAGACAAAAAAGAACTAAATGAATAAAAATGAAACTAAAAGACCCTGTTAAAAGAACAAGGTAAGAACGAAACGACCCCAACTCTAATATTCTGATCGTTTTTATATAGTTTTACTTACCTACTGTGTAGGCAAATTAGCTTCATTGTGTTAATTATTTTAATTAATTTCAATTAACTGAAACTGAAACACAGAAATATGTATGGAGTTCCTGTCAAATGGACGGTATTTTTTCCTTTTTTTTCAAAGAAACGAAAGCGAATTTTTAAACCACAATAGCTCGAACCCAATAATTCGAAATGACGCCATACGTGATCAATTGGCTAGAAGTACCGGCCGGTTCAATTATGCATTATTAATCTTTTAAAAAGTTGGACAGTTTCAACGTTATTGTGACTTAAAAACCGGATTGCGATCACGGAACGTATGTCCAATTCCGCCCTTGGGTTTGAGTCATTGAAAATCTTGCGTTAAGAGGGGTTTGCAATCGGAAAAACGTTATTAAAAAAATCTACCCACTTTTCGCATAGTTGCAGCTTTACTTACAGATATTGGTAATTATGGCAACAAGCCACTACTAACATTAATTACCTGCTCAATTTTGACGATGAATACGCCCTAGCTAAACTATAACTCAAGTTTAGGCAATCCATTTGTTTTTCTTAATTCAGATCCAAAATAAAACACTGTGCACCCAAGAAATTACTTAGCTCACCCTCTCCGTTATTTGATTCAAATCTTGAACTTTGCATTCCAACAATATCACGCCGCCTGCATCTCCAAATCCTGACAGCGTGTTAAATTTATGTAACCAAAGTCTTTTTAAAATATGCTTGTAAGTACTTTTGCTGGGACTTATCAGTTAGGCTTGACATTCGTAAGAGTATTGCAAGCGTTAACGGATTGCCCAATTTTATGCAAAAAGGGCGTACATAGGGCGTGGCTCTTGTACATTATAATACACATTTTTTTGTAGAATAAAATATTACTCGTACCAACCACCAAAAACTCATTAAATCTGGTAAACAAACTAAATCCGTGGCACGCACTACCCAGCTGAAAATCGATCCTCAAGCACTCCTTCCCATAGCTGACGCCTGAGAAAGTACATATATCGTCGGTGTCACTGCAAAACCGCGTAAGTGACATTTGTGTCAAAAACTTTTATAGGCCCCTGCCATCAAGATCTATTCTCAAGAAAACTACATGTTCGTTGGAAAAATAATTAAGAGGATGGATCTTGATGGGAACTTTTTCCATAAAGTCAATATTCCTCTAAAAAAAAAAGGAATTTGTAGTGGCAAAACAGCTAAACTGAGATATAACTTACGCGGTTTTGCATTTATGCGTTACGCGCTTTTGCTGTGTCACCGACGATATGTGATGATCTTATTCAATCCAGCTGGAATCTTTGCCTAGGAACATCAGGAAATTATATAATTTAGGGTGTCTTAAAGCTTAAAAATTCCTCCAAAAATCAAGTTTGCGTTAATAAAAAGGGTGTCTACAAATACGTTTGCAAAACAATCACTTCAGAGAAATGATGAACTTGTTGAAGAATTGAAAAAACTTCAATGGACTCTTTTCTCCAGAAGTGACAGAATCAATAAGCACCCTTTCGGGCGATAGTTTCACCGTCGTTAATAACCCAAGGATCATCTCACCTTATGTTCTTATCGACTAATTTTGTGCGCTATACATTATTCAAGGCGGGTGTGATAAGCGATTTTTCAATTTCCTCCTCAGTCCAAGGCACTTTTTAGGTGTAAGAAGATGAACATCTTGATGACAGTAAGTGATTTGCCTCGTCACGCTCCTTTGCTATCAGCTTCAGTTACTATCTCGACTGCCACGAGGCGGCTTGTTTGACCCCGGCGAATCTTTGTTTCGTTAATTTTAGTCGCCTCTTGCGACAGACATACCTTTCCTCAGTGAAATGGAGGCGACGCTACATGAATATATTAGTATTTTTCAACGCCGCAGCCGGGTTGTGCGCTTGACTAAGGAGTCACCATGTAAAACCCTCTTTAATTCAAATGCTGACATTACCGGAGCAAGGCTTGTTATAAATAAGGACTTGTGATCCCTCCCACAGTGGGGAGTAGGAAAGAGATCGTGTCGCACACCCGCTACCACCGCCTCCATCCGAATAGTATAAAAGCGAGCTTCTTCAAAATAAGGTTTAGTTACCTCTACGCAACGACATGGGAGAAACGCGTTTAAGGACGCTTTCCATTTTAAGCTATAACAGAAAATCAGTATCCTCAATGTCATCTCCCAATGGGGCCGGGTTCGTACGCAAATCGAAATATATAAATAATAAAATAATAAAATTCATCAGGCCACCTGGCTGTCCCCTGATCAAAAGAAAACAAAGCTATCATGTCGTGACCGACGGTAGCTATAGCTCCACCATTCTGAAAGTGCGTACCTCACGTGTTCCCTATATGGAATCAGATCAATGTCTTGTGTCTGAGAGCAATTATCAACCCAATTATTAACCGAGCAGTGGGAGGATATTTCTCCATCACTTCGTACCGCCGCTAAGGACACACTATAGGGTTTCATCGAGCCCTTATGGGCAATTGGTTCGATATGGAATGTCGCTCCGCTCCGGGAAAGAACGAGGGTGGCTACAAGGTCAAATTGTGTACGGGAGAAGCACGCCAAGAAGGTGGAAAGACTCCTACTTAGAAAAAAAAATGTGGTTCCGAAACGCGTGAGTATGAGAAGATTGAGATTATGGCTAAGAGGAATTATGAATCAGTTTTAAGACCATGGTTAATTGCAACAACAACTACAAACAAATATCGAATGAACTTCCCGCGATTTCGTAATCATCAGCGGTGGATGAGTTAAAAGCGTATCTCAAGTCATCGCCTTTGGCGGATCGGTCATTATTATGCTACGAAATCTTCAATCCCTGAAACTGTGCAATGGGACAAGACCGAGTGTGACGAAGTTAATGAACAAGCATTTTGAAAGACCTGTTAACGGGGAGGTATGCTTACTTCTCCGAATTTCCTTGTCTTTAATTGATTTGATGTTGCAGTTCAAACGTATTCAGCTCCAGCGCCTAGCGAAAGTTGCATTTTTGATTACCATAAACAAGTCGCAAGGATAATCCCAAATCGTGCTCCCATGTTGGAAAACCCTCATTGCTCTTTGTTTAAGATCTGTGGCAGAAAACAAAAAATTTTGGGATGATACAACCTTAAATTAAATACAATACAGCGGCTTTTATTACTTTAACTGATTTCAGCAATCCACAATTACTAATTGATTTCCATTCAAAAAAAGAGTCATAATTTTTAACGATTATTGAAAAAATAATAATAATAAAAAAAGTAATCAAAAACCAAATTTATTGATTGATTTTGATTACTTTTAAATATTTTTGATTATTCATTATTTTATTGTTTGTATACTTCATCTGTATGTTTATGTATTACTCATACATATTTCCATGCATGTGCTTATGTTCCTTTGCAAATACATATTTATATCAAAAAACAATCAAAATTATAAAAGTTTTGTTTTATTGTTTTTCTAATTAATTGAAAAATAATCGTTACAAATCGGAACCAGTGATAATCAATCAATAATAGGCTCTTCCAAAAAATAATAAATCAAACCGGTAATCATTACGATTAATAATCATTGCTTAACAGGTATGTTTTCAACAAATATTGGAGGCAACTAAGCCTTTTATTATAAATATAGCATTTTCAATTCAATTAATACATATCCATACGTAATTGAAATCGTTCATGACCGCTGATTTGAAATTAATTCAGTAAAAAATATATTTTGGGTTACCCATAACTTTATTTTCAATGAGCTCACCTAATTTCTGCAGAATAACCTTTTATTAAGCTTTGTATATACATACATATGTATCTATATGTAAGTGTGTTTGTATTCACATGTTTCTTCCTAATAAGTATAAACAAGTGCCCATAAAATCCCGACGCAATATTCTTTAATATTTCCTTCGTTGCTATAAAAAACATACACATGCAAATACATATATATATATGTACATTCTTACATGACCATATAAAAGCGCTAAAATTCGATTATTGATTTTAATACGAATGCAACAAATTACTCTTGCACCTCTAAAATTATCGCCTGCTGTTGCTGTTGTTGCTGCGCAGCAATTACGGTTAACATGCAATAAAAAGATAAACAATAAAATAAGGCTCAAGCGCCCCTCGCTGTGATTTGATGTCTGACTGCTGAATGCGGTTGAATGTAAAGGCACATACAAACATACACACATAAGTAAAAATTGTATACGTATAAATGTGTTTATGACACCTTCATGCTTGTTGGAAAGTTTTGCAAACGACCAATACCCAAGGCAAGGCAACGCCACGGCATTAAGTTGGAGGAGCCCCGACCTGCAAATTGCACGCATACATTTTGCCCAGTTCAAAGCGGATCCGTTAAAACATTGCCAAAAGACAACATGCAACGAACATCAAATAACCAGAATAGTCGTCGGTCGGTTAAACGCCCAAATGGCTAATACGACTATAACGAAGAGTGAACATGCGAACATGCATAACAACGTAACACAACACACACACACACTCATACACGTAAGGCAGAAGATTAAGTTGTGCCAGGTCAGACAAGGGAATAAGTTAACACCATGTTGCTTGCCACTGCCTGTACTGCGGACAACTTTCCTCTGCAGCGGTATCCTCTTGTCGATCGACCGACACTGAAGCAAGTTGTTTCTATCCAAATTATTGACGACCTGGACGCGTTACAAGTGAGAAGCGTAAATAACAGCAGTAACAGTCAGTCGGACAAGCAAGAAGGCGATCGCTAATGTGCCATGCACTTCTACAATGAGTATGACGGCATACGTGTGTATGACAGTAACAACGGACAGGCAGACCAGTAGACCGACTAACCAACACACTAATACACGAATTCTCTTTCGCCAAGGAGTAGTAAGAAAGGTTTAAACGAAAAGACGGCATACAGCGGCTTCTGTGGTTTAGGATATTGGTGCTCTTGGTGCTGGTGCCGTCCGATACGCACGACACGTTGTCTCGCAGCCACGGTTACGACTATTGCTTGAATGCGAGTATTGCTTTATTTAGTGCCATCGGTTGTGGCCAGCCTATCCAATTCCATACCATCCAATCGGCTCAACCTATCCATAAAACGCATTATTATGCTAAATGACTATAAAAATCACGTTTACAATCCATTTATGCTGGGATAATAACCCATTTGGAGTTCGCTGCATTTGTTTACGCCGCGGCTAATTGAGTTATCTGATCCTACAGCGACCGAGTCAGGATTTTGTGGTAGTAGTTGTTGTTATTAAAACACATGCAACTCAACAAATGGTTCGGGCGGGCGGCCGCTACACTGTCCGTCATACACGAGGGCAACACTTGATTGAACTAAGGCGCGAATTGAGCTGCTGCATGCCGCACTACACCCCCCTCGCTTACATCAACGGCGTAAATAACTAACGCTACGAGCTACCTTTTACATCGGTCTTGAAGTCATTGAAAACCAGCTAAGGCAATCCCAAAAACAGCTGAAACAAATGGTGGAGTTGCGCCCATCTTTTTCCCTCGCATTTGAGATGTTACAAATGTACGGCCTGTAAGGTGTCGTCTGTCTGTGCTCGAGTGTTGCGCTAAAAGGCTAGCAATTTGTAAAGCTCATCAGAAGATAACTTCATTTCTGGCCATCCAATATTGGACAAGCGTTAGCGCGCGTGTGCAACCACCACATGCTCGAGTTGGTACACACTTTGCAATAGGAAAGTGATTTTACATACTTTCTACAAGTAAATATGTATGAATGTTTATATTTCTATATGCTTAATATTTTTGACTGTATTTGTATGTAGATATATCCCAGCCAGCAAAATGCAGAGTACTCCGAAATAGAGGTAAACCGAGTTTACTACAATGACACCTAGAAGGAGAAGGAAACCTCATAAGAGCGTTCAGTAATCACTTTGTATGTTGTTGTTGTTATTAACAGTGCTTCGTCCTGACTAATGGGCACAATCACTCTGAGAAACGTCATCTAGCTCTTCAAACGGAATCCAAGGAAAAGCGCAGTTTCAACAGGATTCGATCAGAGTGATATTGGTGTGAGAATTAACCTTGCCTAATCACTTTGTATCTCTTCGTTTACCTATTTCGTTTAGTGTCCCTTGTCCATGTCTAAAGCACGCAGTCTAGGATATTTCCATATAATTTCGAGAACCCTTCTTCAACCCCTTTTAGAACAACATTCGGACATTTCACGGTACCCAACTGGTCATCTGGTATAAAAATAAATGTTGTACGAGTATATGCCATGTCTATAACCGTTTGTTTGTGCATAGGCCCACGTATCAGCCAATTCATTCCACTTCTCATTTGTAGCCGGGCGATGCGTGTAAGTGAATATTTGTTGGTATCGCGATAAAACATTTAGACGCGCAGCCTAAGTTAATCATCCGGCATATCCTTTGAACACCAATTTAAACTTAGCCATTCGACGCAGTAAATATTTTCACACACATGCATAGTAAAAGCCTCAACTCACTCAAACATCGTTTTCTAGCTGTCGTTCTTCAATTCATTGGAATGCTTGCCTTAGGTGTTGATAGCGAAAATGATCTTTGTTTCTTGGCTTAGTAGTTTGAGCTTACCGGTGGAATAAAATATGTATGTTCATACATGTGTGTTAATACCTAAAAGCACTGGCGCATATTAGTGTTTGTATTAATGATACACATAACCATAACTCGGAAATCCGACGCAAGTCCGGGTCGTCAAAAAAATGACTAAATCACAAGAAGGTTTTGATCTCTAATTCACGTTTGGTTTTAACACTGTCAATTTCTAAAATTTGAAAGGGTTTCATTTGCGAACGAAAAAAAAATTATGAATACGGTTTTCTTTTGTAGCAGAGAAAGCACAAATGTAGGTATGAGAAGTCATGCCTCGAGCTCCCCTAAACCTTTGTGGTGTGCTACTTTAACTTTTCCTACGAATTGGCAAGATGCGTATTTTCTGAAAGCTTTAAGGCAATCGGACGTGGATTAAAAAATTATGGGCGGCACAAACTTTCACAAGTGCATCAAAGTGCAATCTAAAAAAAATTGGGTTCGCTGTTGCACCAACAGGCTTCCAAGCGGCATCGTCCACCTCACAGTCGAGTTCTTTAAAACTGAGCTATGACACACAACAACTTGTGCTCTAAATCTACCTACATATATCTGGTGTAAACCTAGCGCAATATACAATAAACTAGCCAGCTCTTTTCCACCTGTTTCCGCCTAATAATTGTGTCATTACCACACCTAAATCTAATGAAACTATCGACTATTTCAAAAATGAAAATTTGACATGAAAATGTTTGCTAAAAAGTTTCTAAATTTTACAAAGTTATAGCGCCATGATATGATTTAAGTTAATACCCCCACTCGAAACTGATCGTTAGAACCATATATGTAATACTTCTATATTGCTAGAAAACACAAAGTACAAACACGAACATCAGAGTGCAAATGTAGAGAAGATAAAACGAGAGATCCGATAAGCGAATTTACCAAAAATGACAATTTTACTTGTTAAAATACATGAGCTTATCAAACGTTCATATTCAAAATAAAAAAAAGTAAAAATAATGGTGAGGCAATGCTTTATATGCAAAAAAAAAAACACCAGAAAAGGCGAAAGCCTTCATGGGTAAGTTAGCTGTCTTTTTATGTAAATATTTTGCGAAAGTTCCATTCTCTCTCTCTATGGCGCGATATACAACAGGTATATCATCATAAACCTCCTAAGAGATTTTTGCGCCAAGCTTCTCTTCCAATTTGTGGTGTGCCGATTTGAATTTTCCCTACAAATTGGTGGGACCTACAGTTTTTTGCCGACTCCGAACGGCATCTACAAAGGAGACGAGTTTTTTGCTGAGAAGCCTGTCATGGCAGAAATACACTCGGAGAGTTTGCCAAACCACTGCCGAGGGGCGACCCCGTTTTGAAAAACTTTTTTCAAATCACTTTTGATGTTACCTGTACCAGGGCTCGAACCATGGACCTTCGGTGTGGTAGGCCGGCAACACTACCTTCACACCACGGCGGCCGCACTAGTTCCATTCTAGTGTACCAAAAAATGCAGCACTGCGAATTAGGTGGATAGTTGCGATATCCACAGCACACCCAAACATGCAATTTATGTTTGCTCCAAGCATTTTGAAAAGAGTCAGCGCAAGGGTACCGGGGGCTCATGATACTTGAGAGAAGATGCTGTCCCCAAACTACATCTTCCCCCAAAACCACAATATCTGAATATAGAGTTTGATTTCGGTAAGTATTTTTCAAGGGCATTTTGTATACGGTTGTTACGGTAGAGTTCCATCTAAACTAAGCTGCTGTCTTTTTATTCGTGACAAGGATTTTTATATTTGTATATACATAAACTATAATTTATTTAAGATATTACGTCTGTGAGCATTCCGCCTCATCATCATAAAAAAGGCCAATTACCAAAAGTTGGATGTAGTAAAAGTAGAATGAATTTTGAAACTGTTGCAGCCCCTGCAAACTTTGATTGTGGTAAAAATATATTTTACTTAAATACTTTATGCTGATATATTCCACATGAGTTAACATTCCCAAGATATTTCATATACATATATGAAAATTATATCTATTTTATTTAAGATATTGGAAAGGTTACAGTTTCGCATCACTTCTTCAATCATGAACCAATGAACGTATCAAAATTTGGATTTTGAAACTGATATGAATTTGAATATTGGTACGATAATTGAACTACCGCGCAGCATTAATTTGGATTCTGGTATGAAAATATTGTTTATGGCCGCTTTTAACGGTTAAGTTCCACATGAACAAAACATACATATCTTATTTTAGATATGCCTACTTTGAGCATTCATCATCATCATTTGTCAGAAGTTAGATTTACTATATGCACCAGGAATTTGGATATTGGCACAATTATTGAATTTACTCCTAACCTGAGTTTAGATCAGGGTAATAAACTCATCTAATTAAGCATATTTAGTAATTTTTCCTTTAATTTCCGCAATTGTTCAATCTGATGCTTTAGTCTGAGAGAAACTGGCTACTGTGGGCAAACGATTCTTATGTTTGTTAGCGGCGGAACTAAGACTAATTATAAAACATTATAAATTTGATAAATGTTTTTTGATTTTATGATGCGACGTTTGCCGTCACGTTTTCCGTAAATTTCTCTTATTCTAAAGCACCACAGGGCTCAATAAAAAGCCTACCTTATCATTAAAAAATGTAGGATAAACACAGTTTATTCTGCCTAGGTATTTCAACAGTGATCACTCCGCAGCAACCTCTTCAATATGAGAAACCTCAGTCTTCAAAAGTTAAACAAAACAAACCCAACATGCATTTTGACAGTGGTACAAACAAATTTTGTATACCATATACTAAACAATCACAGAAGTCAGCTTTGCAGGTGCATAATAAACATGTATATAGACACACGCCTTTTAATGAAAGTACAAAGCAGACCGAAGATAATAAATATGTACGAAATAAATATACAAAACTATTTTTATTTGCACATCAATAATGCAATGCACATATTAATACTTATACACCAATCGTTAATTAATATAACTGTTCAATTGTTTTTAAGCATTTTGTTTCATTTCAAAGATATTATAGGAAAAATTCGTATTACTTTATTTAGGGAGCTAGTCGCTTGTAGGAATCGAATCAAATTTTTGATGATTTTGCAAAATTTTCATAGTAAATCTGTCGCAACAACTAAGGTTAAAAAAAGGGGGATTCGCCCTAATTGTATTCTAAAATATTTCTCTTATTTCACAAATTTCTTTTATTAAAGTCTTGGATTTCATATGCTTGAACCGCCCCTGTGATGATTTGACGTTTCAGTTTATTTTATTATTTACAAATATACAAGTGTACTACTACAATCTCAAGAATTTATGTCTGTCTCCCTTTGATTTCGATTTCAAAACACACTGCGGGCATAGCATGCTAGCAATATAGAAGTAGTACAAATATGGTTAGAACCGACTCCTTAAATACCCAGTAATGCACATCACTCGTTTTTATGTAGGTGTTTTATTGCATAACACTAACAAGCAAATTATTTTCGCATACCGGTAACAAAACTTTTAGTATAATTTTGTTAAAAACTTATTTTAATAGCAGGTATATTTAAGATTTGTTATAAACCAAACCTGTATTATTCGGAATGACTAAATAAAAACGAATAGGTATCAATAACCAGAAATTATGAAAAGTTATTTACCTACAGTAAATTCCTTTCTCATAACTGACTTCCTATTCTTATGTGTATACCAGTATCTTACCGATTGGAGAATCCGTTTATCCAATGCGTGCGTTGTAAGGTTTTATCCCGCATTTTTATACCTGAACATGGACATAAAATGGTATTATAAATATTGTATGATTGTAATTATGAGAAGAAGAAGAGATAGACCCACCAATAAGTATACCGAAATGATCAGGGCGATGAGCTGAGTCGATATAGCCGTATCCGTCTGTCTGTCTGTTTGAACGAAAACTAGTCACGCCGCTCTGCTGGCAAGAATAAGTTCAACAAAAATGGTCACAAAAAGTGTGAATAAGGTGTTGTCTGGACTATCCCAAATGTCGAAGTACGTTTTAAGTTAAATCGGGGCCGCTCGTTTTCGCGAAATGTCTCACTTTAACCCTTTTGGAGCTCCAAAACGATACATTTGACCAAAAATAGCTTTTGTATGTTTGTTGGTGTAGACGGTTTCTATTACTCGCATAAATTGACAAAAGTCACACTTTTTAAGAAAAATTTGCAAAACTACTAATTAATTATTGGTATTTGGGGCACTAGTTACAGGATCCTGTATTTGTAATGCAAAATAAAAATAAAGTTATTTCTTGAGAATTTTTTTGTGCTGAACACGAATCCGTGATGAAAAATTTCCCAACATGTCTCCTTCTTGATAATATATGTTTTCTTCTTCTTCTTTAAATGGTCATCTAACCGCCTGGGCGATTTTGACCGTCCAACATAGCTCGCCAAAAGGCTTTGTTGTTGAATTTCATTGGAACGTTGTTTTATGTGGTGGGTCCCAAACCCAACGCACAACCCGTTTCACGGGAGGTTGAATTCTATTACACGTTTGTATAGCGAGCCGCTTGATCCAAGACAGACGCCCGCTTGCAGCCGCACCACATAGTGATCAGACGCTGCTATTTGAACCCCCCAGCAAGCCCTTAAACCGATTATGTCGGAGTGGCCTTACCAGGTTGTCGCCTTCTCACGTTTAGCTCACCACCAAACGGGTGTTCGGTGGTTACCCAGAGGATACTTGGGCGCAAAGCCCGGAAGAGTGAGCTGCTTGAACCGCATGCAAAAGAATCGCTCTGGCCATTCCCAGGTGAATGGCGATCAGAAACTTTCCCCACTTGCGTGGACTTCTGCACACGGCCCCATCCTCCATGTTTTGGGACCCAAAAATTGGTGTAATTTAAACAAGCCCCCCGTGATCTGGGTGCACATCCATGATTTGATTCTCAGCTTTTTTATAGAACAACGCTCATCAAACCAAATCTGATACAAGAGAAAACTGTGGCATGACACAATTATTTCATATAATTTTTAAAAGTTGGCCGAAATCGGAAAATGGTTTTTTTTTGCACATTTTTGAAAAATTATATAAATTAACGCTGATGTGCCACAACATATCATTTACATATCAGAAAATATTGTGTGGTTCCTAGCCTTTAAATGGTGAGAAAATTTGTTTGTTATCACCTCACTTCATTAAAGTATTTATAAATTTTTTCATGCATTTCCATACAAAATCAATTACTCGTACTAAAAATATTACATAAAAAGTGCCTTCACAGTCCTGACGTTCGGAAGATTTTGGGTAAGACCGCTATTTAACTGAGTTTTTATATCATCCATGCTAATGTTCGCCAATTCGCAGGTTTGCGGTGTAGTAAGCGAGCAGGACCGTCTCCATGCACTACTACTGGCGAGAGCAGAGATATCGGGCGATATGACTCCCCTACGTTAGCTGACTTCCTGGGCTTAAGTAGTATGTGCTGTTTGTGGCCACAGAGATGTTTTAACATCAGCATGTATATTGCGCTTGGGGCTGTTGATTTGATGCCTTTAGAATTCTATATGGCCTCCTGAATCTCCGGTGGTGATGACCATAGGCGCTGGACTGTTTGTTTGTGTGTGGGCTCCCCTGGCGGCGCATCTAATTTCTTTGTCCACCGAAGCTGCCTCTGCGGGGAATAATGGGCGAATTTCCTTAATTTATCCTGACGGAATATAGTGAGTTGAGGCTAAATCTATGATCGTGCGAAACGCTCTTTTCCTTTCTCGAACATCGAAAGGAATGGGAAGAGCAGCGCAGAAGCTTTCAGTGAAGTAACGAAAACCGACCCAGTCAGCTTTCCGAGAACTTCCGTGCAGAACGTCTAATCGTATGCCGAAGACAGCGTTTTCCTTACTTGTTTAATCTGCTATCGCTGTTTAGCTTTGCTCTTTGCCTTTGTCTCCACTGCTGTGCAGCAGGCTTTCTCATCATCTCAGGCTCATCTCTGTTTCCTTTGACAATATGTCAATTGGGCACATTCCTGATTCCATTTACCAGTGCTGCGTGTTGTTGTTTATAGCGCCAAAAACACTCTTCGAAGATTTTGGGTAGTGTTGTCGAAAGTAACAGTCCTTTACCGGATATGAACCCGGTAGGCTCCGGTACTCCCCTGCGGTCAGTGTTGGGCAAATTTTAATTGTTAAAATAATTAATAATTACCAATTAATAAATTGCTAATTTCAATTTCTACAATTAACAACTTTTAATTGTAATTAGAAAATGTTAAAATTATCAATTGCAATGCTCGAAGTTATTAATTGTGTTTCAATTATTTTTACACGCCATAACCTTTGTGCATTTTATTCGCCTCTTACGACAGGTATGCCTATCCGCGAAAGTACGACTGATGTTCTGTGGCATTACTTTAGTTACTATGTCGTTGGCGCTCATGTGTACTCAGGCATAGTAGCATTAGTTGAAAAAGGCAGGTTCCAAGGTACTTCTTTTCTAGCCTCGGCTCTTAAGGGGAGCTTGTTTGATGGATATCCGCCCCCGCCTAATTTGATGTCCACGATGATCGATGAGTGATAGCTTTGACTGACTTGTAAGGATTATTGTATTTACGCCATGGAAAAGGTTATGATTCATCTGCCTTAGCAAACGCTGTTCGCAGTCGGTGCCTCAAATTTGTAGGGAAAATTAGAAGGAGCACAACAACAAATTGGAAGATAAAATCAGCCCTAATATCTTCGAAGATATATGGCGCCAAATTATTATATTATTAGTTTGAGAAATCCCAAATTATTTAGTTGAGATTTTACATTCCTTGCCATTTAAGATGAGCTTGTACAGAGAGAAACCCTAGTTTCGGCTCCTAACTCAGCAAGTCCATGTAATTTAAAAAAGTGTGAGCTGCTGGTGTGAACTCTGTTTAATTAGCTACGGAAGAAATTATCCAGTGGAATTTTATGCATATACCTTCTGGAGTAAAAAACCATTAATAAAACCTTTTTTGGCTTTCACAATTCCAGAATTCTCGGTGTAATTTACACTTCAGCAATTAAATTTAACAGGCAACGTGTGAACTACGTAAGTAATCTCGCATTTAATTAAATTGCATGCACAGATGCACGAATATATGTATGTATGTAGGTGGTGTTTAGGATTAATTAATCATTCCAAAATTTAGGATTGATGATGAAGAGGCGCCGTCAAAAGAGGTTCCTGGAACCGCAATTGGATGGCTTCACCTGCCCAAGACAGGTACCCAACTCATTTGTATGTATGTATTAACCTTTACAATGTACATAAGTGTACATATCGTCGGTGACACTGCAAAAGCGCGTAACGCATTAATGCAAAACCGCATTTAACAAATTGTTAAATTTAAAGAAGAATAATGACTTTAGGGAAAAAGTTCTCATCAAGATAGATTCTTGCAACTATTGAGAATAAATGAATAGATCTTGATGGCAGGGGCCTATGAAAGTTTTTGACACAAATGTCACTTGCGCGGTTTTGCATTTGTGAGTTACGCGCTTTTGCAGTGTCAGCGAGGATATATGCCTAACATTGGTATGATGTGTCGGAAGGAACCAAATAGGCTGCGTGGCTAATAAAAACGTTCAGGATTGTGTAAATTGTGAGTTGCGAAATGAAATCTTTGGTTATGCGGCAGAATGAAAGTGTTATCATTGTTGTTGTCCGTGTTATTGTATGTAGTGAGTTGATGTTTTTGGTTACTCCTTTGTTGTGGTTCATATTGATCTCGTCTCTTTTAAGTCGTAGCGAATGAACTCAGTCAATGCTGGTACTTTTTTGTATGTACATAGTACATATTTTGTTTGTTAGGCCAAATATCTGTTACGATGGAGCCAACTAACAATGAATCTCCTTTATTTTAATTCATTTTGCCAGTGCCCTCTAGACAATTATACTCGTACATCAGCGGTTATGCTGCATTATGCTTTTCGAATACAACGTCTGTCCGGCAAATCTTTATATAACAATCCAACCAGCCAACGAGGCGACCAGTCGTACAGCGTAAGATTTGAGTGGCTTGCATGGTAGTGTGGTACTGATTACTTCAAGTGGTTGAGTGGAAGTGCCGCGTGCTTCTTATTAACTATATTAAAACCCAGCAGGGTTTTCACACCTTGTGCACCCCGCTGTGTGTTGCCGGCTTTGCAGCAGTCGAGCGATCATTTGAAATCTTGAGATCTCAATAACTTCACACATTTATGTATAACTGCCACACGACCTATGCACAGTCGTCGCTTGCCCTTCTTAACGACCAATTCAGTCAGTTCAACTTGCTACATCACCGTTGGTAAGAGGGAATGCGATCGGTTGGGTATGGTTGCTGACTTAATTGTGGCCGCAGGAACATTGTTCAAATATTAATTGGCATATTGCTCAGCCAAAATCGAGCTAAAGATCTGTGCATGTTGAGCACCTTGGCCTTTCTTACGGTAATGTTGGTATCATAAATATTGGCGAAAACATTACCTAATAGAAATAAATTTTGTTTGCAATTTTAATTTAAAGTCAGACTCGTGTTTCTCTTGCTCTTTCGTATCGTATTCGTTAATTGATTGAAATAACTTTAAGTGAAAAAGACTCAAAATAAAAATTTTATTTTGTTTTTAAATTAATTTTGTTCGGCGAGCTGTTTGAAATTAATATTTTTGTTTGAACTAAATTTTAAAGTATGTATGCACATATTGAACTCACACTATGGTGATGGTGGGGCAATAGCCCTCTCACCATAAACTGTTCTTACCAGCTTTCAGTTTTCCAAGTGCTTCGGTAGCGGGATCGGTTTTATTCTTCAAAATAGTTTTCGATTTGGCTCGGGTTGGGGTTTCAAGTTTGCATATTTATCAATCAACCAAGTTTTTCGAACATGACTGTGCAAACTACATTTATTCGGTTTGCAATAGACTTCGAAGCGTGCTTAAGGGTATAAGAGGGACGAGCCTTTGGCGATTCAATCTCCTTACTGTCTCGTGGTCATACCAAATCGTTCGCTAAACGCCGGGTCCGTAACTGATCATAACGGATTCATATTTGGCAAAGGTCTTTCACTTCTCTCGAGGCCTTTGTGCTTTGCGACAAATGTTTCGTTCATTCTCTAAATCCAGGTATGTAGAGTTTAATGGGGAGTTCTTTGCAGCTCGTATGATATCTGGATTGTGAATAAATAATCGTTTGCTACTTTAATAGGTTTTTCTGTCGATGTTTTTATAATAATATAAATCCTACTAATAATTCGATTATAAGGTTTACATATTTAAAATAGATTTTCTGAAATAGTGCCATCTGTGCGAAGGATGAAAAAGAGGTTAAGACTACATACACACTATAGCTGAAAGCACATAGTTTCGTGTAAATCACTTCTAGTCCGTCTTGATCCTAGTCTAATATTACTCTGCACATTTCTAGCAAATACACTAATTTAGGTTTATTGTTTAAATTTTAAGTTTAAGGAAATCTTTACCGCATTTTTGGTATTAAGACCAAACCTTCCTTGTTATATTGTTATTGTTGATTTTTATTGGAACATTTTCCTGACACAGCAATGTGTCAAAATAGTTTTTGCAGTAGCAGTCAGGAGTAGTATGAAATTAAACATATAAGAATATAAAACAAAATAAAAATTTAAAATAAAATGAAATTTAATTTAAAATTAAGGTCAACATTAAAATTAAATAAATAACAATATAAGGAACAGAACTTAGTCCAAGGGCCACAGAATGGAAAGAAAGAAACGAATTGAAGATAATTAGACAGAATAAGATAGTCGTATAGGATTATTCAGATCGTTAAAAAACTAGAAAATAAGAGATATATAGTCGCAGTAAAATTTGAATGAGCCTACGAGTCATAATAAGAACATAATAAACTTTCTTTGAAATGCTGTGAATTGTTAATCAACCTTTGTATAATTGGAAGCGAGTTTCACAGACGGATCGAAATCATGAAGAATATGATATTTGATAGCATATGAACTTTGATGTGTGAGAAGCACTGATCTTGATAACTGAAAAAAAAGAAGCTGTCCATAAAGGTAAAGAGGATCCTCCGTATATATTATTGTGTGCGGAATAGTTAGTGTTCTCACTCTTGAAAGATTATCAAAAGAAATGTTTAGCAACCTTTCAGCGCAGTATGAGACGTGGTCGCACTTTTTAACCCATATACATATTTATCATTGTTGTTATAGACAACATTTAATTTGTTGTTGTTGTTGTTAACAGTGCTTCGCCCTGCCCAATGGGCACGATCACTCTAAATTGCCATCAGGCTCTTCTAACGGAAGTCCGAGTAAACGCGCAGTTTCCACAGGGTTGGACCAGAGTGATGTTGGTGTTAGAAGAGTGGGTTCGACTGAACAGCAGAAGAGATGTTTGGTATCATGAGGGGACATACCACATGCAGGGCAAGTATTTGGTATGTTGCGGTTCAGTCTAGTTAAGTAAGAGTTTAACCTATTACAATATCCAGAGCGAAGTAGTGCTAGCATGACTCTAGTCTCCCTCGGAAGTACACGCTCCTCTTCAGCCAATTCAGGTGGTTGAATACAGATAACGGGATTACCAGGCCGATATCTGAGAGATTTATCTACCGACTCGGTGTGGAGGTCATTTAGAGCCCTCCTATGGTTCCGCAGATCAAACGGCAAAGAGATGTGGTGCAGGATCTCATCGTAGTGCTTACGAAGATGTCTTATGTATCTGGTAAGGTTTCGGAGGTAACTGTTAGTTCTAGTACAGAGCTCGTCAATAGAGGGACCCTTGCCCGAGGCAATTATCGTGCAGTCGTCAGCGTAGGAAACAATGGAGACCCCCTCTGGGGTATGGTTGACCGTATCAAATGCTTTAGATAGGTCAAGTGAAACGAGAACCGTCCTATGGTTTGGTGGGTGTTGATTCAAACTATGATTTATTTGCGTTGTAATGGCATTCAAAGCGGATGTAGTGCTATGAGATTTGCGGAAACCATGCTGGTGATCGGCCAATTGCAGATTTGCAATAAAGTATGGGAGTAGAATGGTCTCTAGTATTTTCACAACCGGCGAAAGGAGGGATATCGGCCGATACAATCGCCTGTTTTCATATCTCAGGTATGACGAAAGTAGTTAGAGAGAGGTTGAAAAGAGCCGCGGACCAGGGGACCAGGGATTAAACACACCTCTTAAGACCTTCAAAAATCCGGCATTTACTACCAATACTTACTGCCCGAGTTCTGTCACCAAGCGAAGATCTGATGCGGGCGGTTGCATGGCTCGAAAAATTAAAAAAATTTTAAAAATGTTCAAGCTTCTTGCAGAGTAAGGTATGGTCGACAGAGTAAGGTATAGAGAGGATTCCAATAATGTTAAACAGTATGACAACAATTCATATTTGTTTCTTTTCATTGTCTTAAGTTAAATTGCAGCAACTGATGTATGTATTTGTATTTCAGTTTTGAGACCAACAAAATGGTATTTTTTAGTTTTCTGCTTTGTATTATTTTTACTGTAATAAAATATTCAAGAATAATCAAAATTTGTATTGTGAATAAAATCTGAAATTCGTCAATTGTTTGTTTTATTTTACTTTTTACCTTGAATGATTTTCATTTGATTAATTTATTCGTATTATATTTTTACTAATACAACGAATGTATAAAAAATGGATTTATATATCTGAACAGTTCTCATATCGAAAAATTATAACTGCTTTTTTGTACCAACAATTTTTGTAGATTTTACGGCCTGTACATTTTATCATCAATTTAACAACTTTTAATAATTAATTAAAAACTAAAATGTGAAAAATTATTATTCTTGGCCTTGAGCTCGTTTCATGAATACTTGAAAAACTATAGCAGTTTTTTTGCACAAGAATCCATAACCCCTGCATAATCTTCCCTGTCGCTGTCCCTTCCCAATAAAATCGTAACAGATGACTAAAGGGACTTTGTTTACCATATACCGAATGATTATTGTGCCCGCAGCTCAAGATCACCAGAAGGCTTTGCTTATGAGACAACAATGATTATTTCCTAAGTGAGAAGCAGCAGTTTGGTTACTTGTTTAACCCTATTGTTGTTGTTGTGCTAGCGACTACTTAACCTGCCTAAAGTATCAGCTCTCATCCAACACTGTCATCCAGCTCTTCCAACGGAAGTGCCAGAAACCTAGCGGCTTCAACAGGGGTGGACCAGAGTGAGAAGAGTAAGCTCGGTTGAGCAGATGAACAGATGATTAGTATCATGGGGAGACACGCCGCATGCCGGGCAGACATTTGGCATGTCAGGGTTCAGTCTGGATAGGTAAGAGTTTAGTCTCTTACAGTATCCAGAACGAAGTTGAGCCAGCGTGACTCTTGTCTCCCTGGGCAGTTCGCGTTCCTCATCGGAAACAAGTGGAGCTTGTGCCTGTAGGACTGCATTCGTCGGACGAGAGCTGGCAAAGGAGTTTACCGACTCCGTTTGGATGAGATTAAAGGCCGCCGATGCACCTTTGGATCAAACTGCGAAAAGATGTGATGCCGGATCTCATCATAGTGCTTACGGAGGTGACTCCTTATTCTCCTGGGAGGCGGATTTTCGTTGAGCAGGTTCCTGTTTGGGTGCGGTTTATGGCAGTTGAACAGGAATTGTCTGGTCAACATCTCGCTATGCTCTTTCCCACCGCGCATTTTAGCCTCACTATGGAGGTGATGCTCAGCAGACATAAGGAGGCACCCCGCGGCAGTTCTGAGTGCGGTGTTTTGGCAGGCCTGCAACCTCCTCCAGTGTGTGTCTTCTAGCCCCGGCGACCATATAGGCGTCGCGTAGCTCAGAACCGGCTGCCAGTAACGTTTATTTATCTTTACCCCAAGTGCTGCCAGCTAGTGACTTGAGGATTTTGTTACGGCTTTGTACTTTGGCTGCGCTGTTCACGTCGTAAATAAGGTGGCCGAGGACTTAGTCGGTGACAGTGTCAGATTTCGTCCAGCGAAAATACCGGACAGCGATGGAAGGTATGAGTTAACTCTCGAGCAGAGCTCATCTACAGAGGGGCCCGTCGCCAGGATCGTGCAGTCATCGGCGTAGGAGACGATCGAGACACCCTCTGGTGGGGAAAGGAACAAAAGCGGGGATAGGACACCTCCCTGTGGCACCCCTTGTTTAATTATACGTGGTTTTGATCTTTCGCCTTTGACTGCCGGCCACTCAGATAGTTGGCGGTCCAACGCTTTAGATAGGGGGGATAAGTTGAATCCTTCAGGTCGTTAATGAGTTGCGCATGATTGACCGTGAGGTGTTGGCGCCGGTGGGCGTGAGCGACAGCGGGAGTTACACACTACTTGCTGGGCAGTATTAGTGCTATTAGTCGTAGAGACTGTATCTGGAACTTGTGGCGGTGTGACACTGGATCGGCGTTGGCCACGGGACGCCCTAGGTCGTGAACAGCAAGGGGCCACAAAAGTTTTGTAGAACCTAGGGGCCTATATGTGGAGGGATTTAGCGCGGACACCTAGTTTTGTGCAACCATCTTTTACAAGTATTACATTGGACTGAGTGTGAACGTTTGACGTAAATCTTCTTCCAGCAAAAGCAGCAGATCTCTTGGTCCCGGGTTGGATTCAACACCAGCCCGGAGCAGGAGAGTTTTGAGCAGCCCTGCTACAAGGAGCTGTTCGGTGGAGGGAAAGGTGACAAGTTAAGCATGGTAGAGATATACAAACCCGAGGTGGAGATATAAAAACCCGAGTCATTCCAGTACTTAGATCCGGCTGTTGTGGGAATGGTTTAAGCCTATTGATTTGCATCTGTGTTTTCTTATAAATATTAAATGACTAAAATGAATAGACCCGTACGTAAACCCCATCAAACCTCTGAATAAATTTTGACCGCATTATTGTCAGTAGTTGTGGATATCACTTTCTTCTTAAGGTAAGTTTGATAGAAATAACTTAGCTCCCGCTAGCCACAGCACGAACCTGGCTTGCGTTAAGAGTCGAAAATGATCCTACAAAACTGTGGAGTTTGGCCTAATGTACATTGTTGCTAGAATTTTTTCAGCAATCTAGCTAGATTCGAGGAAAAAAAGCTAAAAAAAAATTATTTAGCGCTAAAACACAGTTAAAAAAGGAAGTCATCTTTTAACATGTTTTATTCGTTTTTTTATTCAAAAGTATATAAAAGTATATAAAAAAGTAAAAATAAAAAAGTTTCTTGCACCAGTGGCGGATCTAGGCTGATTTGGGGGGCCGATTTCCCAATAGCTGATGTGTTTTGAACAAAGTTCACATCAAGATACTTATACGTGAAAATGCAAGACAAAACAACAAGGGAAACGTAACAGACCGTTATTTTTTAGGGGTAAATTTATTAGTATTTTTTTTATATTGTTTAATAATTTCATACACATATTTGGTTTCATTTAGTTATTCAAATTAACAATAGTACATCCAATTTTTCGACATCATTTTTATCTTCTGCATTGTTAATATTCACACAGTAAATTTAATTTTATGCTTCCCTTTTTTTACATATCTTTCAATTATATGATGAATATCAATCTCAATATCGAAATGGGTATGTAAAAGTGCAAGACCAGTGAGTCTGTCCTGGGACATTGTGGACCGTTACCACGTTTTCAACCGGTGAAGTGTCGAAAAACTCCTTTCAGCACAAGCATTGCTAGCTGGAAGCGTGGCCAGAATTTTGATTCAGCATGTTATCAACAGCGCAAATATATCTGAGCATTGGACTGATTTGCATGAGCATTCTTACTGTTGAGCCGTAATATTATTTAAAAATTGATACTTAATTAAAGCATGCATACAAAAACTGCATTATGAAAAGTCAAGATCAAATATCCATCATTATATTTATACAAATATTCGTGAAAAAAATTTTGTTCCGAATAAATTTAGAAAAAAAAAAATCTAGTCTGGGGGGGCGAAGGGGCGATCAAATCCGCTACTGTCTTGCACAGATGCTTTTCATAAGGATATGCACTTTCGAGCATTGAATTATAATGAACAATTCAAATCTGTATTTTTTAAATTTTGTCAAACTAAGGCTAATATTTCTATTTACTATATAAATTAGTTTTATACAAAAGGTGCAATGAGTAACATTTAAATTACAGATCACTGTATTACTTATTCGATAAAAAATCCCATTAAGTTATCAAGTGCGTTACATATTTAAAAGGAAATATACTTTCATGGCATACAAAGCAAAATAGCTATACTCGTATATGTATAATGTAAAAGGTAGTAATGTGAGATAATATATAATAAATACGTTTTAAAATATGTCAATATCACAACTTTCTTCATCATTTGGCTGAATTAGCATAAATATTAGAATTGCTCAGGAGTTGAATGAGATCTTTTCCCACGTCGGGGAAAAACAGCTAAAAAAATTTCTGGAAAAAGCTAAGAAAAAAGCTAGCAGTTAAATTCCATTTTTTCCAGCTAAACGGCAAAAAAGAAGCTAGATCTAGTTGGAAAACAGCTAAAATGGCTACACTGCTAATGTATTCTCATACAAAGTGCGTAGCGGAAATTATTTTATCTATGTAGTTACAATGTAATGTTAGGTGTACAAAGTGTTAATGAATTTGCTTTAAAATATATATGAATTATGTACAAGCCCCACATAAACATTATTAAAAGCCATTAATTGAAGAATGTCAAATAGAATTTTATTAGTTTCATTATTAGCCGAAGCCTTACACAACGATATAGTCGTTATAACAATAATTACTTTCTATCAAAAGAAAACCCATCAATGTCAAGATTTTTGCAAGCAAAATCAGAAAACAAGAAAAAATGTGGTAATAAATAGTAACACTTACAGTAATGCGATTGTCGAAAACGGTAACAGCACAAGTTTGAAAGGTCACGAAGTAAAACGGATGCTAAAACTCAATTACATAACAATCTGTTCACATTTTTTCACACACCATCAATTCTAAATGAGCAAATGACTTACAGTTACAAGTAATACCGTACACTTTAATCCACCACCACCGCCTCCATCTGTACATATGTGTTCATCTATCCACTACCAAACGTCAGCTCATGCCCGTTTACATGCAACATATCAACTTTGATTCTGCCGCTGGATTTCGCGAATCTCCTTCGATATGTTTTCCAATTTCCTTTAGTCCCCTCATGTATCGCCATAGCCGCCCCAAAGTTGGCCACAGCCATAGCCGCAACCTCAACAGCACAAATTACGATACAATTCAATCTGATATAAAAACCAACAACAATATTAGCCAACAATCATGAGCACAAGCTAGACATACATACATATGTATATTCATACTTTTATATACATATTTTCGTACACACATACATACATATGTACGTAAACAAGTGTACTTGGGCCCAAACAACCCCCAATGAATTCAATCTCATTGTGGCCCATTTTGACGCCCATAAAGTTGCCGTTCACTAAATATCACCCACCGCCCATTTGCGGAGGATAATTCCACGACATACACCACCCACAATCATCGTCTATATAGCAAATTACAAGTAAATATGTTGGATGCACATTCTCGTAAATATGTACATTAGGTTGTATCGCCAAAAAGAGTTTAGTGTATGTCACCTATAACTTTCATATTCTATTTCCAAAAACAATGCTATTAATCTAGGATGAGTCCGGGAAGAGTCGCATAGGAGCACGCGACCAATGACAGTTTTGATCCCTTTGCATGGATTGAACAGATCCCTTTTGTTTGAGAATGTCCTATGAAGAGACTTATTGGTCTCTATGGTGCCTGAAATGATAGTGTTGTTCTCCCACGGGTACGGTCGGACAAGTATACTTTCAACACCTATAAGTAGATTACATAAATTTAAATCGACTCATCCCAACTATGCTTATAACGGAATAGTTGGGATCAATTGTACCCCACTGTACGCCAAAGATATTGATCAGGGATCACTCTCCTTAGAGATAAGTCGCACGATTTTTTGCAGGGACGTATTTCGGTTGATACTGAGGGATCTTATATCTTGACGCTGGTTCTCAAGTGGGCACTACCCGCCACAAATATGACTAAAAACGTATAGTTTATCTGCGCACACGTTGATGGTACAAAGGAAAGACGAAGATGAGGGATCTTTCTAAGCCAAATTAGGTACAACATATTAGCTGCTTGATACCAAAATTGGACTTGGCTCCTACAGTCGAAAAGTTCAGAGTTCATAACCTGACAGCTCCCAATGGCAACATACTGATAGGTTTCGCCACTAACCCGAAACATGGTCGTCAGTGGTATTAGGCTTATATGCTTATATATTTAATATAGGTACATTTGTTTGTATAAACAACATCAGGATGACGGCAGCGTGAATAGCATAGCATAACATAGATCACTCTGTATAACCTGAAGGCAATGAATGTTCCTAAGTCAGACGGCAACGTAGACAACTAACTGGCAAACCCCACTTCCCATATGCTGACATTAGATTGGGTCGGTCCCCAAAAGAAAGAAAAAAGTTGTAAGAGTTCTTCCGACAAATTTGAAGCTTATGGGATATTTTTTATCCTTATAACAACAATCAACATAAGATTCAAAGTGATAAGGGCGCTTGTTAGTTCGTTATACGAGTATGTGCATTCATTACTGACTAGTTATTACTTCCGCTTTAAACGCTCGGTCGCCCAGGCACTTAGCAAATAACACGGACGAGAAGTAGAGATTTGTTTCAACAACGGTCAGGTATTGTAAATCATATCATTTCATTTTGAACTACAAAGCGGTTGGGAGCAACATAAAACTTCTCCCAAATTTCAAGAGCCTCACACTATGCTTTACAAGCACCCAAAACAGTGTACAATTCGGTATGTAAACAAAGTTATTACATAACAGTATATTTCATCACCTCAGAACAGATACAGAGAGCTCCTCCGCTGCACTCCCGATCCCGTATGATATACAACACGGCCCGCTTTATTCCGGCAAGTACAATATGGGAAACACCTCCAAATTTACTAACCGGTGCAGCAGTCCCAAAGAAAAACCGATCTAGTGAAGACGGCTATAAGCGGATAACCATCACCACCACCCACATTAAGGAACCTATCAATCAGTTATCCAAATGCATGAACGCAGCCAGCTTCGTCATGCCGATCCTGAAACAATTTTACAGTGAGTGCGTTACTTGAGTGGTCGAAAATGTTGGCTGTGACATTTGCCCTGCTTAGTATGAATACGGTACGCTCCGTTAATAGTCCAACTGCCTTGAGAACTATACTGTTGACCCTGAAGCCGGGGTCGATGTGGATACTAGCAGCCTCTTACGACAGGCATATCTCGACGGGTATAGTTAGTTTCAAATATAAAAACTGTGAGAGGCTCCTACACTTGCGGACACCAAAAATATAGTCAGATGTGAAATACAACGGGCAATCATTCTTGGAAACATTCTTATTTCCATCGATTAAGTAGTAGTAAAGTCCTCTAACACGAGCAAAGATCACATTCTATAAGTCTATTATATTACCTGCCCTGATGTCTTGATGTACGGCTGGGAGTTATGGACAGTGCAGCGAGGAAATGGGCCTTGGAGTATTCGAGAGAAAAGTTTTTCGGCAGATGTATTGCCATACCCACCATGACAGCGGAGTCTATTAAAGAAAATTTAACAATAAGCATATTTTAGAATGGACAAAGAAGCTCCGACTCAGCAGGTTTTCGCATCGACTATCTTTCGATTTCACAGATGGAGTATGACTTGGGATCCCTTAGAGATTTCCTATTGGTGTTAGTTATAGCTGAAAAGGGATCACTGACGTGATTTGATACGCGACGATCGAAATTGCCTGGACAGTTAAGCTTGGTGTTAGTGGAGATGTTCCTAGTATGTACCTGTGTGCCACTGCGGTTCGCAAGTCGTGCAGTTACATTTTACCTAATTCAATAATAGAATTTACCTCAAATTCTTATTAAATAAATCGTTTGCCAATCAATCCAGATGTTTTGATTTCTGGTAGACCGAAATTCACCCAAACAACCACTTATTTATCTCATCCCATCATGCCAGCAATCACCGTTTCCGTTCACAAGTAGGCGTGTTCGATCGCAAATAGCAACTGTTACGAATTAGGTGTGTTTAGGGCACATATTTTGATTTGCGTTTGATGAAGTGTAAATCCCTTCATTTAGCGTGACCAAGCGTATGATAGTAACTCCCGTATGGCCAATTATTTTACTAAATGAAATAATTGCAAGTCGTTCCGCCTCATATGGTGTATACTGGCCTATTAATAAACACTTGCTTTCATTGTTGGGCATACAGATAAAGAAAGTGCATATCGAACAATTTGTGTTCCAGTTATTTTCCGAATATTTTGATTCAGACAAATTATGCAACGCAAGTAGTAACCGCTTTTGAAATTCGGACATTTGCAGATATAAAAATGGGTAACAAAATGTTGATATTGCAAATATGCTAATGTAAGTATATCCATATGGAAGTAGAAAATATCCATGTAGAAGGATCACACCAGAAGTATGCATATCAAAATTTAATTGAAAAAACAACTGGCGCTTTTGGTGTCAATATAATGCATGCATATGCACTGTACGAGTATATATCTCTATCTCTATGGCGCGATATACAACAGGTATATCATCATAAACCTCCTAAGAGATTTTTGCGCCAAGCTTCTCTTCCAATTTGTGATGTGCCGATTTGAATTTTCCCTACAAATTGGTGGGACCTACAGTTTTTTGCCGACTCCGAACGGCATCTACAAAGGAGACGAATTTTTGCTGAGAAGCCTGTCATGGCAGAAATACACTCGGAGAGTTTGCCAAACCACTGCCGAGGGGCGACCCCGTTTTGAAAAACTTTTTTTTTCAAATCACTTTTGATGTTACCTGTACCAGGGCTCGAACCATGGACCTTCGGTGTGGTAGGCCGGCAACACTACCTTCACACCACGGCGGCCTTCTCGGCCTATTGGCTAAGATCAAAAGTGTAGTTCTGTTCTTATTAGCTTAACGAGTATATATATTTATGTATTTATTCATATATGCCTATCAAATACCCTCTGAATGGTGCATTTAGTAATTTGTTAATAGACGCTTAAGCGCCTATTTCGATATGGGACAGGTCCATACATATTTCGAAGAATTTTTCCCTCGAACAACTACTCCAAAGAACAAGTCATCTGATGTTATCATCGACCATATCTCCACGCTATATATGTATTAGGAAGGCAGGCTTCGGTAAATATTGTCTCTCACCAGCTTAATTCTGATGATCGAATTATAATCACAAATAAAGAAGAAATTCCATGCTATGGAATAACCTTGTTTGGAACCTCACAACAAGAAAAAATAAATAAATATTATGCGCTTAAATAAAGAAATAACACATCATTTAAAATCATGGATGGACAAACCCTTTCCCGATTCTTTTTTTGTTTGACTAAAATTTAGTAGGGAATCTTGTTCGTGAGTAGTTTAATAATTATCATCGTAGAAATGTTGGTAACACTTTATCTTAATCTGAATAGGGTCAGACTGGTCATAATCGTCATCGGCTATTTTGCAATCATCTTAGCATAATCCCTCTAATGTTTTCGATGAAACAGTGGCGAATGACAAGTTCTGCATCCGTTTGAATAGAACCGTCCCAGGTTCTATATAGTATTGTCATCATAGACGTGGAGAGAAAATTTGTGACAGCCACCACATCTCTACATATAATAAAATTGTAACAGGTCGGTGTCTTTACATTGTAGATATTTAAGGAAAATGTAAAAGAGGGTTCATTGTTGAGCCAGTAGAATCCAAATCAACAATTTTTAGAATTTTTAACTGCCTCTTTGTTTGGGCGCGAATCACTTAAAAACTGACCAATATGGGTATGAAACGAAAAGTAGTCATAAGTGCTGCGATAAACGATGTGATTAAGGTCCATATCTCAACTGGATTCGGAGATATAATTCTTAAAATCGAACTCAGCCTATTATAAGTTCTGATACGCAGCGAAACGTTGCCGGGTTTTCTAGGCACAAAAAAATTTTTAAATTTTACACGAATTACCAAGGTTTTTATTCCATACTTGCCCCCAGTATCTGGAGTTCGATGTTTGTAAGTACTAGAATACAAACAATTTACCCGCCAATGCGTGTACGAAAATTACCACTACGAGCTGAGTCGATTTATTTATACCTGTATTTTATCAAGCGTACAAATGTTTTTCCAAAATGTCAATAAAATATCCCGATTGGTGTCTTACTTGATAAAGAATCTACACCTCTGATTTTGAAGGTATTCGGATTTGCGATTACCTACCGCTTTTCCCATAAATTTAAATTTGTACGATTATTTTAGTCAAAGTAAGGCCTTAATTTCAAAATATTGTAAAAAAAGAGGGATAGCAGAACTTCCTTTGAAAATCCTGGTCCTACGTAAAACACCCTCAAACTATCTCCTTCTAGACCGGCCTGAATATGATCGATCTACGTTAGAATCAGTGTCCAACTTTCTCATACGAGTATGGCTACTTTCAGATGAAATTTATTATAACTTTTATGCTTTTAATTTATTCGAGTGGAGTGGAAAGCTCTTAGATTTTGGCGATTCAAAGTCAACTTGCTTACCACCAAAAGCAAAACGAAATGCTGATGCAAGCTCCAACTAGCAACGAGTCCAGGAAAAGTTTTATGTCATTAATAAAATTATCACTACGGCACACACCAATTAAGCAACCTGCCAACGTATTCAACATTTAACACCCTCTGCCAATGTCAGTCAAATCCCTTACAAACACCACAAACTCCTTTCACTCCCACACAGCTCGCTGTCTATCTTTCTTTCTCTTATAAAGTAAAAGAGAATTTGTAGAATAAATAAGCGAACGATGTGGCATTATATACATACACATGTGCTGGTCTACATACATAGATATACACATATTTATGTATTTATATGTACAAGGTGGCGCAAAAGTAAGCTTCCGATGTTCAGCATATCGGTTGTGGCACGTGCAGTGTGCGCTGTTGCACCGTCTTGTTGGAACCACATGTTTTCCAATCCCAATTCATCAAGTTGCATCAAAAAGAACTCGTGGATCATTGCTCTGTATCGCTCACCATTCACAGTAACCGTTTGGCCCCGACCGATTATTGGTCAAATAAATAGTCAGCAATATTCCGCGTTCTGGAGCAGTGTAGCGTAACATTATTTATTAACGTGTATTTCGCATGTGTTTACTACACAAATGTCAAAACAGAACTGACTTTAGGGGCCAATCGCAAAATTTATAGCATTTTCTGATAGGAGGATTACTTTTGCGCCACCTTGTACATACCTATCAGCTAAAATAAATTGAATCCTAAATTGGGCTCATTTCATTTCATCAGGCTTACAACTTGAGATCGCCTAAGGTTTAATTCTCTAGGAGAATCTTATGTATACGGCTGATAGAACATACACTTTAGATATGGAGTATAATTTACTTATTATAATATCAATTATTATATGCGTTATTTGTCATCGGACAAACATTCAAAGTACTCAGGAGGAAAAGAGATATTGATTAAGCAGTCTGTACACACGATAGCATGAGTAAATTTTGAGATACCTTGGCATGCTGGTTCCTGGGAACTCTTCTCCCATCGCTATATTAAATGGGCGAAATGGGAAGATAGCCACACCTCATTTATATAAATTGAATATTTAGAAAAACACGAAAAAATCTATTATTTACGGGGACCAAATTTGGTGTGTAAATTTATATTTCGGCATCAATTTTTTTTGGGAATTGGCCCAGACTACTTTTGATTAAGTTGATTTTACAAATATTATAAACGATAAATTAAAAATTATTAACGATATCATAACGACATTTAGCGCACTGATTATTCTTCTTACGAGGAATGGTCAGGAGGATACTGTAATGGACGAAATTGGCTAAGGAGCACGGCCACTTTTATATAAAACATTTATATGTATATCTATTCTCTATTCCAGAACTCGAACCAAAATTAATTTACTGTAGGGAAATTCGGTGAAAATGTTGATTTTATAACGGTTATATGTAGTTTACTGTGAAAATGGGCAAAATCGGTAGAAAGCATTTCTGTAACTGTTCAAGTTGTATTAATAAGATTTGTCACACGTAATTTAACGAGACTCGACCTCAAATAAACTTTGTAATTTCGTCGAAGAAGGCGTGGCACTAAACACCTTTCAGACATTTGAAAATTCGTAAGCTAGTTTCCCTTGGTATATAAACTATTTGTGCCAAAAGTTAAGCAAATCGGATAACAAACAAAAACATATCCGGTACAGAAGCAATTTGTAGTTGTGGTTTTGGATTAAGCGTTACGCGGGTTTGCAGTGCCCCCGACGCTATGTTTCTCTAGTTTCTCTGGAGTCGTCTTCTAACGTTAGAGATTAGAGAATGGGGATATCTAACTTCAGTGTTTGTTGGGTATGTAAATATGTGTGTATGTTTATATACACTCGCATGAAAGAAAAATAAAAGCAATAAAAATATAAAGGACATTGCGAAACAAAAGTCTACATAAAAGTAACACAACAACAAAAACATCTACCACAATGAAGCGACATGCTTAAAGCAATTCCAACTTATAGAGAAGAAGAAATAGGCAGTTTGGCAACTGGAAAAGAACAGCAATAAAGGAATAATCACAAAATGATTCATGTGACTTGTGCCTAAGCGAGGCGTTTATGTTAACAAATTAAAAGCAAATTGGTCGCCACAAAGTCTCCCATTGCGCCCACTCGACTTCGAATACATAGATACTAGCAACTACGGATGCGTCGTTCCACGACTACATGAATACACCCAATAAACACTAGACAATAAATGTTCAATGTTTTGAAAAGTAATCATTATATCTGTTGTTGTTGTTGTTGTTAACAGTGCTTTGCCCTGCCCAATGGGCTCGATCACTCTAAATTGTCATCAGGCTCTTCTAACGGAAGTCCGAGGAAACGCGCAGTTTCCACAGGGTTGGACCAGAGTGATGTAGGTGTTAGAAGAGTGGGTTCAACTGAACAGGAGAAGAGATGTATGGTATCATAAGGGGACATACCACATGCAGGGCATGTGTTTGGTATGTTGGGGAGAGATATAGTGCCGGATCTCATCGTAGTGCTTACGAAGATGTCTCCTTATGTCTCTGGGGAGCGGTGCTACATCCAAAAGATGTCGATTTGGATGTCTAGGCTTGTGACAGTTCAGAAGGAACTGTCTACTCAAAAGTTCCGCGTGCTCTTGAACATTCAGCAGTTTTGCCTCTTGATGGAGGTGAGACTCAGATGACATAAGCAGACATCCCGTAGCAGTTCTGATGGCGGTATTTTGGCAGACTTGCAATTTCCTCCAGTTGGTGTCAGAAAGATTGGGCGACCATATGGGCGCAGCATAGTCAATAACCGGCCGGGCAATAGCCTTATATGTAGCAAGCAATGAGATTTGCAATGAAGTAAGGGAGCAGAATGGTCTCTATTAATTTCGCAACCGGAGAAAGGAGGGATATCGGTTGATAAAACTCTCCTTGGTTCGCCGGCTTCCTGGTTTTAGTAGGGGAACTACAATTACTTGTTTCCATATCTCAGGTATAACGAAGGTAGTTAGAGAGAGATTAAAGAGAGCCGCTAAATAACTCTGTCCCTCGTGGCCTAGGTGTTTGATCATCTTCATGGCGATTCCGTCGGGTCCAAAGGATTTTGAGGGTTTGGCCTTCATTATGGCTTCCTTAACCTCTGCGACTAAGACGGCAATGGGCGCAGTGGAGTGTGGAGAGTGGAGACTCTTCTCTTAGTCCTATCCGCAGGTGGGTGCATTATAAACAGCCTGCAAAAGGAGCTCGCGTATTTCCTGGCGTCCGATTTGACGCTGTCGCCGAATGCAATGGCGACCTTGCCATTGTATTTGGTCGGATTGGATAGGGCCTTGACAGTCGACCATAATTTACCGACTCCGCCGGAGAGGTTGCATGTCTCAAGGTGTTGGGTCCACTTGGTCAACTTGTGTTTGTTGATTTTTATACCTTTCATAAACATTAAATGTATGTAAGTATGAGAAGAAGAGAAAAGTTCACTAAAATGATCAGCACGATGAGCGGAGTCGATTTAACTATGTCCGTCTCTCCGTCCGTCTGTCTGTCTGCCCGTCTGTCTATTTGAACGCAAACTAGTATCTCAGCTTTACAAAAGAATGCTGAAATTCGTTGTTTGCTTTCACCATTTTATAATATACTAGCAAACGCGGTAGACGTTGTTCTGACGTTTTGATACATAGAACACATCTATATATAAAATTTCATTCACTTGAACCAAATAAACTCCTAACTATACCGAGCTGCAACTTTATATAACCTGGGGGCTTTTACAAAAGCTATATACAGACTGTGTCGTGCCCAGCGAACTCCTGAACCTATCGTGAAAGTTCAAGAGCAAAAAAAATAAACACAAAATATGTGGGCGTGGCACCGCCTACTTATGAAAAATTATGTAGATATTGACTAAGTGACACATACGATATATAAAATGTCATTAACTTGAACCAAATAAACTCCTAACTATACCGAACTGTCACCCTTTTTTATATTTATTTTTGTTACGCACACAAGGTATATTCATTCGGCATAAACGAATCGAGACGTACATTTATTAATGTATATCAAAACGTTCAGGATGAAAAGTAAATTATCCGGGCAAATAGTTAATACCCCACTGCAAAAGCGAAGTTGTATATCTTTTTTGATTTTCATACCTTTCATGAACATGAAATGTTTGTACGTATGAGAAGAAAAAGAGATAGTCCCATCAGAAAGTATACTGAAATGATCAGAAGGATGAGCTGAGTCGAAGTAGGCATGTTCGTCTCTCGAGACGTCTATCTGTCTGTCCGTCTGTCTATTTGAGCGGAAGTACCAACTGAAAGTATTAAAATAGACCTGCGTGAATTGGGATGACATAATAGATCACTACTAGGCATATAATGTTCGGTTCCACCCGAACTTAGACTTCCTTACTTGTTTATTCTAAATTTGTCCGTTCGAACTCCTGAGTACCGATGTGTATTAGAATCGATTTTTGCTTTCGAGTAGGACACAGAGTAAGGGCATAGATTTGTTTGGTTAAAACACGTTTAATTAAAATAAAATGAAATTTAGTGGCACAACGTCCGTGAAAAAAATTAACGCTAGCTTTTTAATAGTCGGTATTCTTGTTTCTATTATCATGACTGAAAAAAACGAAAATTGGAAACAACAGCATAAATGACTGTGTGCACAACCACGTAGGTCGGTCTTTGGCCCACTTCCCAAAAAAAAAAAGAATCCTAAATATTATTATAGGCCAAGAGCTAGAAATTTACAATATTGCAAGCAAATCGCACCATAAATAAGATTTTATGAGATAGGGTTGGCCGACCTCCCGGAAGATCAAAATCAGTGAAGCCGTTTCGGAAGAGTATTGCCACTAAAACTGTGACACTGGACTTTCATACATTAGATTAACAATTATTTTAGTTTAATTTAAAATATAATTTCGAACCTTTTACGCGAAATTATCGTAAAGGACAAATAATGTACCTACTGAATCTCTTTTTTTTCTTGAAAAAATTGTACCATACGATAAAAAAAGAAAGTAAATTTTTGGCAGAAATATAAAGATTTTAGCTATAATATTTAGCAGGTGATACGCTGAGGAATGTAGAGCAAATTTGCATCAAAAAGTAAATGTCGAAAAAATTACCGTTAAAATAACTTCGATCATATGTACATACTATTTGCCATGTCTGAATTTGTTTTTGATTTTCTAAACTTATGCACCTCTCGGAGACAAACTAGGTTTCAGGCAAGACGAACCCTTATCGTGCAACTTTTTGCAACTTGATGCTGGCTAAGCTAGTGCAAGCATTTTATGATATTGATATGACGACTGCGCAATGTCTTTCTTGATAGGTACAGGATTCACACCCTTAAGGATTATATATATCTTCCCAGCGTTAACAGTGAAAATTATAATAAAATGGATATTCAACGAATTTATGTTTCGGATAACAACTTTAACAACAAATTGTCTAAAAATCAGGCTGGTCGTATCAGTTCATTTAAACTGTCGGAGGTTAATTTCCATATTACGTCACAACAAAAAATTACAAGCATTTTTCTTTAGAAATTTTGTAAGAGCTTTTTATAACTTGATTAATATGTTAATATTTGCAGTATTTCGAGCTCACTGTGTAGAACAGTTTCTAGTTGCAAAACCGTGAAAATGAGATGCCCCTTACGCGGTTTTGGAAAGCGTGATTCACGGATGCCGATCCCGGCACACCGTCCCATTTTAGGTACCGAAAGTCCCGAGATTTCATTCTAACGATTTCGGGATGGAAAATATGTTTTTAAAAATTAACCCTAGAAAGCTAACCTTCGCTCACTCCCTATAAAACCTAACAATTCGTCGATTCGACGAGCATTCATTCAAATACTTATTTCTAATATAGTTATTAAATTTTTGTTTTGATTTATTGTACGCATATGCGTACCAGTTTTTAATCCTCGAAATAAAACATTTTTTTTTATTATTTTGGAACAATTCAGATATATTTTTTTTATGTCTTTAATAGAGGCAACAAATTTTCAATAGCGTATCCGCTGAATCGCCGAAGGTTACGTGTCTAGGGTTATATATGTCATTTATCTATGAAAAATTCTTAAATTTTTCGTTGCTACGTAACATTTTTATTAATTGGACGAGCCTTTATATGAGCTAATAAGCGGGGCTACTACTTACACCAACTATCGAGAATTTTCCATTTATTTATTCTACAACAAACCCAGAATTAACACGGATTTTTACTTCGCAAAAATGCCATTTTCTCATGCTAATTTTAAATATTTGGGCCTGATGGGCAATCTTTTTTTTTTTAAATTGTGTACCAAGGGAATTCAGAAATTCTACTTTTGAGAACAAAAAAATTAATACTTTTTTGGTTTTCCTGTTTCATTATTGAAGAAACGTCCGGATTAGTTAAAAAAACACTTTTCGAATCCAATTACTTGTTATAGATTTTAAGGTCAGAAGGTTTCTAAAACAATTTCTTGACTGTTGTAACCTAACCAAAAGCGAATACCCCAATCCCGCGACTATTGCCGGATTTGTAAAATCAGATCCTGAAAATGCTGGCATAGTGAAAATCCAAAAAGTTGGATAGACATGCTGTGGGCCGGTTTCACTAGCTCGACTTAACTAAGTTAAATATAAAAATATTTATTTCCGTCATAACAACTCGAATTGATGTATAAGAGTAATTATCTGTGGAAAGCCTTTCTAAATATTTTGTGAAATATTAATATGTATTGTAGAAGTCGAGGTTTTCACTTTTTCAGTTTCACTATCTAACTTAACTAAGTCACGACTTAGTCAGCATGCCAGCTGACTTATTCTCGACTAAGTCAGTGTTGCTGTCGTGCAAAACCTAAATGTCAGTAATGCTCCTAATTTGTTTTGTACAATGTCCCAGTAGGAAAATTCGTCAAGCATGACTTTAACGGCGTATGTGTAGATGCATGTGTACGCTTGTTTTCTAGCATGCAACCATTACGAAACTATCGTTTTTAATGAAGCGCTAAATTTAGTACCTTCCAACTAAAGAGAAATGGGTGTAAGATCAATACATTCCTTCGTGTATGGCCATACATACCCATTTCGCACTGGGGTATTAGGATGGCCAGAGTTGTCTGGCATGAAAAACTACTACTATGCATAAAACAGCTGATCGGGTTGTTGTGTTCAAAATTATTTAAGTCGCTCAGTTGGTGAAACCCAAAATTAAGTTAGTCTCAAATCTGTGCTAACTTAAGTCACGACTTAGTCGCGTTGGTGAAAGCGGCCCTATGTATATTTATGCTGGGAATGTTGAAAATGTTTGTAGTCTGCGACCGGGATGTTTTGCAAAACCTGTAGAAAGGAAATTGTGCCTGCGTCAAACCTTTTCTGCACTCTTTTGTACGAATTTCTTCATTTTCTACCTCGATCTCAACGATATGCGGCTGCCAATTTCTGTATATTCTTACTTTTTGATAGGTAACCGAAAATGACGAAAAATAGAGGCTTTTATAAAGCGATAGCAAAAGCATTTGCTTTACTCTTCTCAACAAATTCGCATATAAATCATTGAATAATCTGTGAAGCATTAGCCTAAATTGATGTATACGAGTACTTGAAAAATACCTTCGGGGAACTGTTGGATAACATTTTTATTGGATACTAGTAAACCCGGCCCGCTTCGCTGCGACTCATAACTAATAATAGACTGAGCCCGATTTTAATCATTATATCCCTTACCAGATAAGATATGGAACTTAGTTACCTTTCGTTTGGTACCCATATTGTACTAACACATTTTGGGCCACCTTGGTCCACATATCGGTCGACATCTCCGAAACTGGTTGAGCTATCGGAACAAATGATATTTTAAGTTTTAAGTTAAACATCTAGTAATGCAACGTTAAAAGTTCCATACAATTCCATTTAGCAGGTTTAGAGTGTTGCGCGACCAAACATACAGACAGACAGACAAAAATTCTAAATTGTTGATTAGGCTTCTATTGGCTTAATAATGATACCTCGTATCGATTTTTTTTAAATATCTGTAATGTACAGTTATTGTTACAATTCTATTATATGCAGAGATTTGTGATATCCAGCCCATGTAGGACCATTTAAGACCAATTACTTCACTTCGGAGCTTTGAAACCCCTTTTGATTTCATATTGCACAGAAATATCTATTTTCAAGACTTCGCCAAAATTGGAGTGGTACAATACGAAGAGGAGTCTTATTTTCTGTCAAATAAAAGTTTTCAGAAATATTAGGACACTCTGAAGCATGTTCTCAGGCTTAAAAAATACAACGCTTACTTCCTTTTACTATACTTTTTGATCGGTGAAACACGGTTGAGGCAGTGTATGGGTTTGTATACGTTTCTCCAGCCATGGAGTGGGTCCAATTCATTCGACTGAACTGGTATTGTACAAAAATATTCATAAAATCTTAATCCTGTTTCTTGAGGGGGAAGGAATGCCATTACGCTGGATCTATCAGGAAGCCATTCTTCCGAAAGTATAGCGATTTCGTTCAAAAAATAGTTTAGGGATAATAATGTTGACGTATTGTCAACCGAACAGAGAATCTATAGAAAATCATGGATCCTTAAAATCCGGAGGCAAATTACATCAACAAAGAATCTCTATTCGGACAAGTTGACCAGGCGTTGAAAATTATTTCTTAAGATATTTTACTTAAATAATATACTCAATGCCCACACGATATGCGCCTGCCATAAAAAGCCACTGATTTGCCACCAATTAACGAAAAAAGAACCGGGTTTGTCCCATAGATATTTGCTGGTGCTTTAGTTTTGTCTATTCACTTTTTGCGTTCATCGGATTCTTTGTACAACATTTTTTGGATGAGCTGGTAAACTTATTCTATTTATTCTCTCTGAATAAAAAGGACTAGAATTTTTACTGACGATTTGTTTTAAATGCGAGTTTCGGTGCTTAAGTTTTGTCGCACACTGTACCTATCAACATAAGTTAAAATAGCTATAGTTATATTACAGAGCGTAAAACCGAATCTGTTTAGAATTTGATTTGGTCAAAATATGAGGGGAGAGAGGCCTTTCTACTGCTATTAGGAAAGCATTATTGCAGGTAATAAAATCAAGGTAATGACGTTTTCGATAGCCAATCTGCAACATAAAATAGATACACAAAATTTATAATTCTGTCTGCATATTAAAAATTATAGCAACTTTTTCCTCACATCATCGGACGGAATAGCGATAGGTAAGTACTTAACAAAAAATATTTATTTCCGTCATAACAACTCGAATTGATGTATAAGAGTAATTATCTGTGGAAAGCCTTTCTAAATATTTTGTGAAATATTAATATGTATTGTAGAAGTTTCCAAACATGTGAAATATGCCTTCTGTTTTTTAGGCTGAGTTCTACAAATTTTAAGTGTATAAGGCATTAAAGAGTTCGTCCTTCCAATAAGAGTCACAAATTAAGTTATCCGTATATCATTGCATGTTACATACACTGCCCGGCATCTGAATAGATTCAACATTTTGCGTTCTCAAAGTATAGCCTCCCTCATAACTTACAGTATTGTTGTTTATGTATTTAGTTTTGCTTCAGTAAATACTTCAAAAAACTGTAGGGTCCTGAGAACAGATTCAAGGGCAACTCAACATTAAGACTGCTGGAAAATTGTGCAAGAAAGTATCGTTTTCTCCCAAGTTCCTGAATTAAACTATTTTGCTATGTTTTTCTTTTTTACGGGTCAGTCCAAGCCATAAAAGTAGGAGTGAACACGAAAAATTGGTAGGATCATCTAACTGGAGAAAACAACTATAAGCATAGTATAAAAAAAAAGAAATATGCAAAATGGTACAACAAAGACAAAAACTGTAGCAGCCGAAAATGCGACCTTCCCGATGAGACACTATTCACCAGCTTAAGTTCGGTCAGCTGAACGTTCAGAGTTATTAGAGATCGATTTGAAGTAAAATTCCGTATGAAGTTGAACGAAATCTTAACGATATTCAAAGAGCGTACAACACGTCTTCTCATATGGCAAAATCAAAACTGTTGTGGAGACATACCTTTATTGCAGCTATTTATAGGTATTATTAAAGAAATAATACACTGTCGGGGACCCTGCAAAACCGCGTAGCGAACAAATGCAAAATCGCTTTAGCAACATTTGTGTAAAAAATTCTCTAGGCTCCTGCCATTAAGATCTACTCATTTATTCATATGAGAACTACATGTTGTTTTGGCAAATAATTGAAAGGATCGACCTTGATGGGCAATTTTTCCACAAAGTCATTATTCGTCTTTAAATTAGCAATTTGTAGTTGAAAAGCAGCCAACAGCAACAGAGATATCACATACGCGGATTTGCATTTGGGCCTTACGCGGTTTTTCAGTGTCACCGACGATATGTAATAATATACATGAAGTCAGTTAAATGTGTAGTCTCTTTACTTAAAAAAAACCCAAGTTTAAATGACTTCTGTCAACTTTCGTGGACAGAGGTGAAACTTGTTATCAACATGTTACATATTTATTTATTTATTCGATAATTTACAGACGCAATGTCTAAGGATCAGATCATTGATGGGCAGTAAAAAATCTTTAACAGCAGTTATAGAAATAGTTTTATTTTCCTCCAAATAGAGCAATTGGATTGTGCATCGCAAGGTAAACTCTGTAATTCACTGGGTATCCAGGAAAATATTCTGACACCAATATCCAAAAACTTGGGACCTTTCAGAAGCTAAAATGTGTACTTTCATTCTGTTTCCACCCAAAAACCATTTTGCATTAAAAAAATCGCTCCTATATACATGTGCGAAAGTGTACATATATGTATATCACAAGCCGCAGCAACAACCATCGCAAGAAACTCCAACCATATTATAAGCATACATTTCCTCCATCCCACTCTAAACTTGCTGCCACATAGTATATAGTACATATATGTATACCTGCATACATATCAACAACGACGGCGGCAAGTAACTGAGGCACTTACAGCAACAAATGCACAAATAATAATTTTATGAGCGCAAATTGAAAAATACCGAAAAACTCCGCCCTGCACAACCCCAGTGCACACACACACCAAACCGCCAAACCAAATAGTAATGCTCACACTGCTGAGTTCCTATGCTCAGTTATCGCTATGCCAAATTGATAAAATCGAAGGAAAATGAAAAGGACTATTTTTAAATTCCCACTATTTTTACAATTGAAATAATTGTGCCATCTCTTTCTAACATATTATATTTTGTATACAACACATGCTCCATCGTTATGATTCGTGGTGTTGGTGCTCAGTATCGCGGCCATTGTCGTCCATATTGGAAAACGACGCCGATTATCTGTATGCATATATAAACAAATTTCAATATGCATATATCAATTTAAATATGTTTCCAAACATATGTATGTAGGTATTTATACATGCCCTCTCAGGGTTTTTTGGTAATGAATAAGTGTTTGTTAGTAGCCGGCTAGTGGAGAATTGAAAAGGCAGATTTCAAGAGAGTATGAGAGTGGTGCATAGCGGGACTGGTGGACTGCTTACTTGTACCGGCGACTGAGGTCGTGGTGGCAACTTAACCATTGACACAACATGCATACAAACATACAACAACATGACTTGTTTGATGAATTTCTCACTCGCTCGCACCACCGAGGCTAAACTAAATCGATGCGTTACCTTTGCTCTGGCATATGTATGCGAATGTATGTTCAATGGAGAGCTAGTAAAATGTCTTCGTTTATTAATCGGCTGAATGTGGTGAGATGTGGTATGATGTTATGAGATGTGTTGCAGATGGTAGTGGTGGTGGTAGTTTAATACAATAATGGCAACAATCTTATACTCAATGCCTCATCGTATGTTCGCTCACTGATTCGTTGACTTGTACTTTGTGCTCAACGCTTACGGCATTTGCTGCATTGTTAATCTGTCTGGTGGGTGCTGTTTTGTTGTTTGCTTTGGTTTGATTTGGTTTCATGGCGTTAAGGCTTGTACGTTGCACTCAGTTCAAATTGAATTTTCATGGTGAGTGTTCGTTGGCTATTTGTTACGTACGGTTTGTTGTACATTTCGGCTGGTGCTACCGTCGGTGGTTCACTTGTTTGAATTGAATTGTGAATTGCTTTGTGCTTGATATACATGAAAGGGGTAGGATGTTCGTGCGGTACGGGCTGAATTGGCAAACGGTGGTAAATGAGTTGACTAAAGTCTAAACCGGAATTCATTTCATCGGCTGTGCTGCCTTTCGTTCCCGAACACGTTTATGTGCGAAATGCAATTATTTTTAATAACGTCACCACAAAATTGAATCTTAATTGATTGGCATAATAAGGCAACAACTACAACAATAACAGTATAAAATATTTTTTAATGATAATATTTACAATAACAACACGAATAGCAACGATAAACATACAATAGTGCATAGATACATATTACAAAAAAGTGGCATCCTATTTAGTGGATTCTGTGAATTTACAAAAGTTAAAAAACAAAAATTTGATTAATCAAAAGCTTTGTAAGCATTTTTCCTTAATTTTATGTGCACTTTTTTGACTTGTTATGCGCCAGCGGCTGCAACAAGAGTCGATCCGGTGGCAATAAACATAAACGCTTATCGTCATTTTGTTACTTCAGAATGGTCTTAGAGCAACAGTTACAACAACAACAGCAACAACTTCAACAAAGTCGGCAGCTACAACGCTTATCAACACACTCACGTTCAAGTCCGACGGCAGATCGTGTTAGCGTATCGGAAAGTGTTGCAGCTAGTGTTGGAGGTGGGGGTAGTGTCACCTCGTGTCCTGGAACAATTGCCCGCACGACAGGCGCTCCTGTCACTATGCCGCCGGAAGGTTTACACCCAACAGCTGCACTTCAGTTATATGCCGCTGCTGCACAATTAGCTCCGGGCGGAGTGCGTGTACCGCCTTGGGGTCCGTTTTTGCAATTTGGTGTGCCGGGAGTGTTTGCCGGCGGTCCATTCTTGGGTCGTCCGCGCTTTGAAACTAATTCGCAAAATGCTGCTGCTGCAGCTGCGGCCTCGCAAATGGCTGTCAATGCAAGCAATGCCTTCGCTAATTTGACTGGACTAAGTGTTGCAATGCGTAATGTGTCTGCTGTACAAACAAGTGCTGCGGCGGCTGTTGCAACTGTGGCTATTCAGCATCGCTTGATGATTGGAAATCGGCAGAATCTAACAGCTGGCCCACCGAGTGAAGGGTCGAACGAAGATGGAGGTGAGTTCAATTAGAAACTTATTTGTTGGTGCTTGATTATATGAAAGGTTTTCTTTTTACTTAAAATTTAGTATGGTTCAAGACTTTGTAAAGAGTTGGAGGACTCCGACAAAAAAATTTGGTGTTTGTTACTCCATTACAGTTCGGGCTTGACCCAAAGTACCAAACTGCAAACCAATGCGAAATTTCTGCTTTTGTGTTAGTATCATATGAGTATCAAACGAAAGGTGCTAATGAGTTCTGTAATAAGCATTTAGACCTAGAAGCTTACTAAACTTTTTATGTAGCGAAGATTAATTTTGCTAAACTATGTTCGTCGTCGAAAAAAAAAAGAGAAATCAGAGGAAAGATTTGGTGTATCCCTATATATTCAATAATAACACCAAGGGACTATTTGTTGCCGTGGAGGAGTCAAAAGAAGACGATTCCGAGTTTCAAGCATTTTATAGAATATCGAAAGACATGTTCAAAAATTTAGTTCGCTTAATGTATTGTTATAAACGAAGGGGTATTTTTCAATAATTTGCACAAATTTTACTTCTTTGACAGGCATTTCTATGAATGCACGAGCATGGAAAAATGTTAGCAAACTCTTCTTCCTATTTTCTAAGCGTACGTACGCCTAGCTACCAACACTGCTGCACGCTAAAAACTACTGAGATGGGTGTGGCAACTTTTAAGAGTTTGCCACTTCGTAAATACATGCCTATGTATATCGAGCGATCAAGTTTTAGCTACTTAGTTTTTACTTTTGTTTTTTGTAACGAGTAGTAATATTGTGAATATTTGTATAATATTAAGCTTATATGAAACCGTCCTCTCTTTGTAGACTACCAAAGACTTAGCCAGTATTTTATCACAGAAATGAGGTTGAGAGGACCAAAATTTAGTTCCCTTTCAGAGAATAGCGCGACAGAAATTATTAGTGCAGGTAATCCCCCAAAGACTGTCCCGTTAAATGTTAGTCGAACATACACAAAATAATAGAAGCGCCGGTGAAAATTCGCGTACTATATCGCAATACGAAAGCGATACCTACATATAATGAAGTGCAAGCATTAAAATAAGAAACAAATTTTTATTATTATAGTCCAAAAACTATTTAGTCAATGTCTGATTATCGACGATGCGCTGATTATCTTCTGATAAAAGTTATCGAAGGATGGACCTATGATTATGTGTTTGGTAAAACAAAAAGTGACAGCTGAAAGTAAAAGTCCGATTTTCTGATAAATTGTTTTGCTAACAAGCTCTGCAAGTAATGGAGTTTAAAAATATAATAATATCCATATAAAGAAATATCACAATCGAAATTTTTACGCCAAAATGGTTTGTTTAAAATTGAAAACAGAGCAGTAGCGCGATTCACTATCTCATATTTAACAACACTTGTTATCAATGTTTTCCATTTGAGAAAAAGTAGCATCACTGATACGGAAATGTGAAAATTTACAAAAAGTTCAAAGAGGAATAAAACAAAAATAATTGTTCGCGCCGATTTTTTGTGCAGATATTTCAGCAAAGGGAAGTAGGACAACTGATAAAACATGCCCAAAAATATCGGGAGAGGTATCAATCAACGCGTTTTGACTTCGATATCAACAATCCGAAAGCGGATTTTCAATTTTTTGTTTCAGTGAAAAGTTATTCGCAAAAAACCCAAAAATGACCCAGGTCCGATCCCAAATAAGGGGTTTGATCCAAGGTATGGTAATTCTATACGACAGCACGTAACTGCTAATGTACGTCCAAAAATCTCGGGAAAAGTATCAAGCGACGCGTTTTGATCTCTGTATCAATAATCCGAAAGCGGAAACTAAATAATTTGTTTCAGTGAAAAGTTATTAGCAAAAAACCCAAAAATGGCCTAGGTCCGATCCCAAATAGGGGGCTTGATCCAAGGTATTTATGTGCACAACACCTTTTTGCGTGGGCGGCCTTCGGCCGCCTTCAAAAAAATAACCCTTAGCCGGTCCAGTATCGGCTGCGCGGTCCGGATTATTGATACGAAGGTTAAAACCCGTCGTTTGATACCTTTCCCGATAATTTCGGACGTGTTTTAGCAGTTGTCTCCTAAAGGAAACAATTACCATTTATTGTATTTTAGCAAACAAAAGTTTAACAGCACAAAAATAATCTGTGATAAAAAAAAAATTACCAATTGACCACGATAAATTATCGAATTTAAAGTAGACAAAAAGTTAGTGAATAGCATAGTTTGTTAAAATTGTTGTTAAGTTAGTTTATCGTTGACAAATTGTGTTAAAAAAGTTAGTGAATCGCGCTACAGCTGTCACTTTTAATTCGTTCACAATGCAACTTTTGTGAATTTTTTTCCAAAAACGTTCACAATGACCAACTTTATCATGATAACTTAATCAGACTTTTGTGTAAACGAAAATGCCATTCTGAGGCAAGCCATGATTAGGTTATCATGTGATAAATTTTCTCATACCCAGACTTTGACGGGTGGAACCGAACATTATATACCTAGTAGTGATCTATTATGACACCAGAATTTAAGCAGGTATGTTTTAATACGTTTTAGTTCGTTGGCGGCCGCGGTGGTGTGGCGGTAGTGTTGCTGGCCTACCACACCGAAGGTCCAAGGTTCGAGGCCTGGTACAGGTAACATCAAAAGTGGTTTGAAAAAGTTTTTTCAAAACGGGGTCGCCCCTCGGCAGTAGTTTGACAAACTCTCCGAGTGTATTTCTGCCATGAAAAGCTTCTCAACAAAAATTCATCTGTAGGAGAAATTAGAAGCAGCACACCCCAAATTGGTACAGAAGCTCGGCCTTTATCTCTCTAGGAGGTATATATCGCGCCAATTATTTATTTATTTTTTAGTTCCTATTATATAGCCAGCTGATTTTTTTTTTTTAAATAAAAACACTTCTGTTATGAGCTTTGAGAGGTAATTTAAAACAAGTAAGGAAGCCTAAGTTTTCGAGTGAAACCGAACATTATATGCCTAGTAGTGATCTATTATGTCATCCCAATTCACGCAGGTCTATTTTAATACTTTCAGTTTGTATTTGCGTTCAAACAGACAGACGGACAGACAGATAGACGTTTCGAGACACGGACACGCCTACATCGACTCAGCTCATCCACCTGATCCTTTCAGTATACTTTCTGATGGGACTATCTCTTTTTTTCTCATACGTACAAACATTTCATGTTAATGAAAGGTATGAAAATCAAAAAAGATATGCAACTTAGCTTTTGCAGTGGTGTATTAACTACTTGCCCGGATATTTTACTTTTCATCCTGAACGTTTTGATATACATTAATAAATATATGTCTCGATTCGTTTATGCCGAATGAAGTAATATACCTTGTGTGCGTAACAAAAATAGATATAAAAAAGGGTGTCTTTCATTGGCGCCAAAGAACTCAACCGATCTTTATGATATTTTCACAATATATACTTGGGTTCACTGGGTACAGCAAAGACGATATATAGTTTTGGAAAAGTAGGCGGAGCCACGCTCCCAGGCTATATAAAGTTTCAATTCGTCATAACTCCGAACTTTTTTGGTCTAAATGAATGAAATTTGGTTATATGTGTCACTTAGTCAATATCTACATAATTTTTCATAAGTGGGCGGTGCCACGCCCACATATTTTGTGTTTTTTTTTGCTCTTGAACTTTCACGATAGGTTCAGGAGTTCGCTGGGCACGACAAAGTCTGCATATAGCTTTTGGAAAAGCCCCCAGGTTATATAAAGCTGCAGTTCGGTATAGTTAGGAGTTTATTTGGTTCAAGTTAATGACATTTTATATATAGATGTGTTCTATGTATCAAAACGTCAAAACAACGTCTACCGCGTTTGCTAGTATATTATAAAATGGTGAAAGCAAACAACGAATTTCAGCATTCTTTTGTAAAGCTGAGATACTAGTTTGCGTTCAAATAGACAGTCGGACAGACAGACAGACGGACGGAGAGACGGACATGGCTAAATCGACTCCGCTCATCGTGCTGATCATTTTAGTGAACTTTTCTCTTCTTCTTCTCATACTTAGATACATTTAATATTTATGAAAGGTATAAAAATCAAAAAAGACATATAACTTCGATATTGCAGTGGGCTATTTACTACGTCCCGGAATATTTTGCTTGTGTGTTTTCCGATTTGGTTAAATTTTGGCAGGTGTAATACATACTACTAAGAAGCAGCTGACCAATTATCATTGAAATATCAAGATTGAATTATAAGCGATTGCCTTTGAAAATAGCAGGAATTTTATGCTGAAAAGTGGCCGGCGCCACGCCTACTTCTTCAAAGTTGACAACATTTTTTGCGGCCGAGTTTTTCTTGAAAAGCTTATTATGTGTGCAAAATCTGATTGATATAACTTGCTTAGTTGTAGAAATATCGCTTTTTAAATTTTACAAAAAAATTTTTCAGAACTATGTTCAAAAATTGGGCGTGGACATTAACCGATTTCGCCCATTTTTATAGCAAACAGTTACCTTTATATATAGAACATTATCACCAAATTTCGTTTCGACAAATCAATTTTTGGTGGAGCTATGGCATAAAAAGTTTTGTGGAATAGTCCACTATAAAAGGGGCGGGGCCACTCCCGTTTTCGAAAATTTTAAGTTTTTGGATTTCTTTGTCTACGGAAACTTTAAAAGTGAAATATAAATGATGTAAATCTATTTTACGCAAAGTTATTGTCTATTTAATATATCTACGATCCTCTTCAAAATCTTTCATATAAAAGTGGGCGTGGACCTTAACCGATCCCGCCCATTTTTTCCTGGAACTTTCCTTGCATACCTGGAAACTTGCGTGCTGAATTTCGTTTCGATATCTTGAACGGTTTTTGATTTATGATTAATATTATTTCTAAATTTGACATAATCAAAAATTTCAAAAATTTCTTGAAAAATTTACTTTATGCCTTAATCTCAATGTATTCACCAAATTGTATCCTTATCGGTGTATTATATACTGAGTAATAACTTTTTTTGTGTTTTCGAAAATATTCTATATATGAAAAGTGGGCGTGGTTATCTTCCGATTTTGCCGATTTTAAATAGCGCTCGGAGATGAGTGCCAAGGAACCCGCATACCAAATTTCATTAAGATATCTCAAAATTTACTCAACTTATCGTGTTCACAGACGGACGGACGGGCATGGCTTAATCAATTTCTCTTTTCGTCCTGAATATTTTGATATACATAAGTCAATATCTATCTCGATCCGTTTATGCCATTACGTACTGCCGTTGGGCGACTAAAGTTAATATACCGTGTGTGCGTAAAACTACTAGGTATAAAAATATAAATGTATGGCGCGATATACAACAGGTATATCATCATAAACCTCCTAAGAGATTTTTGCGCCGAGCTTCCCTTCCAATTTGTTGTGTGCCGTTTTGAATTTTTTCCTACAAATTGGTGGGACCTACAGATTTTTTCCGACTTCGAACGGCATCTACAAAGGAGATGCATTTCTGCTGAGAAGCCTTCCATGGCAGAAAGACACTCGGAGAGTTTGCCAAACCACTGCCGAGGTGCGACCCCGTTTTGAAAAACTTTTTCAGACCACTTTTGATGTTACCTCTCCCAAGACTCGAACCTTGGACCTTCGGTGTGGTAGGCCAGCAACACTACCGCCACACCACGGCGGCCGCCCAGTGGAAGATTACACCGTCACACAAAAAAAATTAAGTGGAATGTGAATTTGACCGGATGTACCTACGGGTACGTATTTTGGTCCGCTATATCCGAATTCGAGGTCAGTTTGACCCGCTTATCTTCAAATTTCGAGATTAAATTTTATCTGAATTGGACCAGAAGATTTTTTTTTTATCATGAAAACTATATTTTTTGGGAATTTTCGAGAGTTTTGTGTGATTTTTTCACATTTAAAACGGCTCGTGGTCTCAGTAAAGTTTCGATTCATATTCAGCGGATGGAAATACATGAAAATCACGCTTAGTTTAGTTCCAAAAAATTTTTTATCATTAAAACTGCCGATTTTCATCATTTTTACGGTTTTTCGAAGTTTTCTCGAAATTTGAAGATAAACGGGTCAAACTGACCTCGAATTCGGATTCAGCGGACCAAAATACGTACTCGTAGGTACATCCGGTCAAATGCACATTCCACTTAATTTTTTTTGTGTGCCGGTGTTATCTAACCGAAAATCGAAAATGTTAGCAATTGAGGATTAAATGAAAACGCGAAAGAAACTTCGTGTAAAAAATCGCTTATTTTGTTTATTAATTCTTGTTAGCTAATATTTGTACAAAATTTGTGCTATTTTCTGTCCACAAAAATATTTGCAAAGCACGTGCAATTTTGGGCGGTTACGTAACCACCTATTTGGTGGTTACAAAATTGGACTGCAACTTAAGCCGGCGTAATACCGAAAGAGTGTAAAAGTTGCCAAATTATTTATGTGCCCGTTAAAAGAATGAAAAGAAAGAGAAGAAAAGAGAATTAAATTGTTTAAAGATATTTGTTAAAGCTATAGTTTCAGTCTCAAAAAGTTATTAAAAACATATATTTTTTCAAAAATTCCAGAGGCATTTCGAGTGCTAGAGTTCACTAATTTCTATTTTAGAAATATGCCAGTTTCCACGTGCTCTTTTATCGACTTTCATCTGAAGGAAATATTGTATACTTAGTTGGTGGAAATGGTTGCGAAAATGTGTTATATTAGTAATATGGTTTGAATGGGAGTTGGAACGATCTTTTATTTTTATACCTGGTAGTGCTACGCACACAAGGTATATTAACTTTAGTCGCCTAACGGCAGTACGTAACGACATAAACGGACCGAAATAGATATTGACTTATATATATCAAAATGTTCAGGACGAAAAGAAATTTTGATTAAGCCATGTCCGTCCGTCCGTCCGTCCGTCCGTCTGTGAAGTAATGTGTGAGTAAATTTTGAGATATCTTAATGAAATTTGGTATGCGGGTTCCTTGGCACTCATCTCCGAGCGCTATTTAAAATGGGCGAAATCGGATGATAGCCACGCCCACTTTTTATACATAGAATATTTTCGAAAGCACAAAAAAAGTGACTCCTCAGTACATAATACACCTATAAGGATAAAATTTGGTGAATACATTGAGATTGAGGCATAAAATACATTTTTTTCGAAATTTTTGAAAATAGGAGTGGCGCCGCCCACTTTAGATTAAGTCAAATTTAGAAATGATATTACTCGTGCAAGGAATATTCCAGGAAAAAATGGGCGGGATCGGTTAAGGTCTACGCCCACTTTTCTCTCTCTCTATGGCGCGATATACAACAGGTATATCATCATAAACCTCCTAAGAGATTTTTGCGCCAAGCTTCTTTTCCAATTTGTGGTGTGCCGATTTGAATTTTCCCTACAAATTGGTGGGACCTACAGTTTTTTGCCGACTCCGAACGGCATCTACAAAGGAGACGAATTTTTGCTGAGAAGCCTGTCATGGCAGAAATACACTCGGAGAGTTTGCCAAACCACTGCCGAGGGGCGACCCCGTTTTGAAAAACTTTTTTCAAATCACTTTTGTTACCTGTACTAGGGCTCGAACCATGGACCTTCGGTGTGGTAGGCCGGCAACACTACCTTCACACCACGGCGGCCGCCGCTTTGCCCACTTTTATATGAAAGATTTTGAAGAGGATCGTAGATATATTAAATAGGCAATAACTTTGCGCAAAATAGCTTTACATCATTTATATTTCACTTTTAAAGTTTCCGTAAACAAATAAATCCAAAAATTTAAATTTTTTGAAAATGGCTGTGGCCCCGCCCCTTTAATAGTGAACTATTCCACAAAACTTTTTATGCCATAACTCCGCCAAAAATTGATTTGTCGAAACGAAATTTGGGGATAATGTTCTGTATATAAAGGTAACTGTTTGTTGTAAAAATAGGCGAAATCGGTTAATGTCCACGCCCAGTTTTTTAACATAGTTCTGAAAAATTTGTTTGTAAAATTTAAAAACCGATATTTCTACAACCAAGCAAGTTATATCAATCAGATTTTGCACACATAATAATCTCTTAAGAAAACCTTGGACGCAAAAAAATTTTGTCAATTTTGAAGAAGTAGGCGTGGCGCCGGCCACTTTTCAGCATAAAAGTTCTGCTATTTTCAAAGGCAATCGCTTATAATTCAATCTTCATATTTCAATGATAATTGGTCAGCTGCTTCTCAGTGGGATGTTATATACTCTTGCCAAAAATTAGCCAAATCGGAACACACAAGCAAAATATTCGGGCACGTATTAATAGCCCACTGCAAAAGCGAAGTTGCATATCTTTTTTGATATTCATACCTTTCATGAACATGAAATGTTTGTACGTATACTGAAATGATCAGGAGGATGAGCTGAGTCGATGTAGCCACGTTTGTCTCTCGATACGTCTATCTGTCTGTCCGTCTGTCTATTTGAAAGCAAATACGAACTGAAAGTATTAAAACAGACTTGCGTAAATTGGGATGACATAATAGATCACTACTAGGTATATAATGTTCGGTTCCACCCGAACTTAGACTTCCTTACTTGTTTTTTAATTACCTTGCATGTAGCCTGTAATTCAAGTACGTAAATATGATTTTTAGAAATTTATTAAAAGTTATTCTAAAATAAAGTTAAAATATCTATATTTTTACATCAAGCTCGTTTACCGCTTCTTCGGAGTTTAGCCTTTCTTCACAGGTCGAGTTCAGCAAAATGGTTATAAGACGTCTCAATGTCGCAAAGAGCCTTCTGCAGTACACATAAGAAAGAGTTCTCATTTATACTATTTTAGAGTTTCTAGTGCAATTTTTTGGCCACAAATTTTAAATTGTGCGGGACTTCGTCTAAACGTAGAATCACTCTTGCCGATAAATGCTACTTAATACTTAGTGGGCCATTAAAAAGTATATCCTCTCTCTAGAAACAAAGATGACGCTCCTTAAGTCTCTATTGTTGTGCCTCTCAAAATCGTAGACAGTGTCGAGGGTCCTCTACGAGCTTTAACACACAATTCCAAAACTAGTCTCTTAGCCGTTAAATAGGCCTGAAAGGCCGAGATGGTCATTGTTGCTGAGTCTTAGACTGATAGGGCAGCGAGCCCCAGGAGTTATGGAAAAAAGGTGACTTCGTCTCCCTTGGTATTTTAAATTTATGCCAGTTAATGCTAAAAAGGGTTGTTGATGATAATCTCCAAAATCTGTCCAATGCCATAAGTTCCGCCAGAACATGCGTACATACATAAGCAAGAGAATTTGTGCTGTTCCGCTTCTGCTGGCGTTAAAAAAATTTCAAACTACTTTTGTTGGAACCTGTCCCGGTACTTGAACCAGTAACCTTTCGGTCAGTTAGCATACTACCACTATCCCAGGGCGGTAGCCATTTATCTAGGATTGCTCATGCAAAATAATTGAAATTTCATACAGGTTAAACAATCGAATTCAAATACTCGTTTTAGTTAAAGTAACACTCTCAGAAGGTTTAGGATCCTTTGCCGGGCATGAAACCGGTGCTCTCTTCGTTGTGCAGCTACTACTGCACGGAAGCGATTTGTTTGACCCAAAGAAATCTTCGAGCATTTCTACTGCGGGTATATTCTAAGTCTTTGACCCGCTGGCCCAGCGATATATAAGAGGTATAAAAGGGGAGTGACTCCTCAAAGATTCCCTCAAACAATCGACTCAAACAATAACATGGATAAAGAGGGTCTGTTTACAAGGACAAGACCTGTATTTGATATCATCAAACCTGCACCTTAGTAGCTTTGCCACTGATGAAAGTTACAAATTTTAAATTGTGCGGGACTTCGTCTAAACGTAGAATCACTCTTGCCGATAAATGCTACTTAGTACTTAGTGGGTTATAAAAAAGTAAAATCCTCTCTGTAGAAACAAAGATGATTCTTAATTCTCTATTCTTCTTAAGTCTCTATTGTGGGTCAAACTGCAAAATCCGTTTCGGTCGTTTCGGGGCTCTTTGACAACAAATCCCATAATATTTCTGAATTCTTCTTTCGAGTTTCACGAAGTTTAGTGAAATCGGAGGGCGCTGACTATTTCTCACAGTAGTTTATATGGTTTAACAATCTCGACAACCAAATGTTTAAATAGTTGACAGTTTTATTTGAATTGAATTTCGTGATTGGGGCTAATTCATGTACTAGAATTGCTGATCCCGGGATCCCGTGCGTTTTTAGGTGCCGCAAATTTCGAGATTCCTTTCTTGCAATCCCGGGATGTGACATAAGTTACTACAAGCCAAATATGTGTGATTCATTTATGAAAAGTATCTTTGTTTTTTTGTTAATAAGAAAAATTAATATGAACATTTTAATTTTCTTTGTTGATTGAGTTACTCAAAGGAGATAGCAATCCTTTCTAGCCATTAACGAAAAACGGCCTAGTAAATACAAATTTTTACACAAAAATTGTGTTTACCAAGATGATGAATTTTAACACATCGGATTATTTGTCATATATTTTAAAGTGAGATAGTTTCGCAAAATAATTTGTTCAACTCTTCCAATTTAAATTGCCGCAGAATAGCGCCCATCCGAATCCGGCAAAATTAGATCACGAAAATTTCGGGATGGTTAATATCAAAAAAATTAACATCTCTAGGATGTGCATTAGACTGGGTCGATTTATTAACCGATATCGCGCCATCGGTCTTTCGATAGGTTTTGGGCTCAGGAAAAAAGTTCCACTACGCATACCCAAAAAAATAATTTTCGAGCCTGTGAAATTTCATTGACTCAATGACTTTTTTCGACTTTGATTTTTAAGGTTTTTTTCATGACCTACTAAAAAAATTTTCATTTGACCCAATTGACTTGTTTTGATCGAAAAATCGACTTTTCCAAAACCCGAAAATACAATTTTTTTTCAAAAAACTGTTACCGCCAACGTTTTTAGCGCATAATTTTAAGTGGGACAGGAAATATGAGACAAAGTCGTTTTCATCGAAAACATTTTTGCATGTATGCTGAAAAAACCCTTAAAAAAATGGCGAAAGGGTAAATTTTTTGACCAAAACACTCCCTAAACCCAAAAAATATTTTTTTTTTTTTTAAAACTGTTATCGCCAACGTTTTTAGCGGACATTTTTGGGTCGGACAGGGTATACATGAAAATATTAAAATCAAATAAAAAATTTTTTAGTAGGTCATGAAAAAAACCTTAAAAATCAAAGTCGAAAAAAGTCAAAAAAACTAAATTTCGTAGGCTCGAAAATAATTTTTTTGGTTATGCGTAGTGGAACTTTTTTCCCTGAGCCCAAAACCTATCGAAAAATCGATAACGCGATATCGGTTAACTTTCGTCCATACAAATCGACCCACCCTAATGTACATACATGTAAGTATGTGTGTTAGTTGGGATAATGCATTTAATTGTTCCCTTTTTCATTGACTTCTTATGAACACACGTATCTTTGTTAGTCTCATTAATCAAACAATAATCAATTAATTTAATGCAATACTATTTGTATAAATGAAATAAAATCAGAACCATTATCGAAGTATTATTGTTATGGTTACATAGTACATTGTGCGATTGTATTAAGTATTATTATTTTTTTATAATTGGAAGTAACACAGGTTAATTGAATGATTTAATTTTAGTTGGCAAAATACAAAATGACCTCATTCTTTGAATTTCACCGACTTCTCAAAGGGATCAAAAAAAGAAATATATTGATTAGAAGTGAAATAATAAAACAACCGAGTGTTCTATATATTCACGTCATATTTACAGATTATTAAGTAGGTTAAGAATTTTAAACAAATATTTAGGCTTACATAAATCTGTGCATATGTATATCGCCGACTGCTTGCAAAAACGATAAATGTGCAATTTTATTGATTTCGAGAAAATGACTGAATAATTCTGTATTGTTCTGGTGAATGTTCCATGTTCTGCATACTATGCAATACTGGACTACACAACAATTCACAATCTTAACAACGTGAAATAGCTTGGGGAAATGTATTGAAAACAAACCGCTATTAAACTTGATTGTTCAACACTTTAATTTTTACACGTTCATGCTTCTGGCAAAAGGGTGGCGTTATTGGTATATATTTTTGCACATTTCAATATTCGATACAAACCTAATAGTCTTTCAAGTCAGTAAAAGACTTAACGTAGGGTGGAGGTTTGGATGCATTCATTGAAAATTCTGTTTCAAATCAACCACTACACCCTTTTTAAAGGCAGTGACATAATTCGTAATAGGGGCATATGTGATCATAGGAACAAAATTATAAAAAAACTTACATAAACTTGTAAGGTAGCAAAAATTCTGTTGAAACCAAACGTTGTTTGCTGGGTACAGAAGGAATATTTCTTATTTACAGGTGCAGGTACCCATAAGAGCTCAAGCAAGACTTTTTAGAGCTACCGGTATATAAATAACTACTTTAAGTCTAAAAATATCACAGTCAAAGGAACAACAACTTAATTTTTGAAGAACACTTCATTTATGTGAATTATAGCTTGTAAGGTAGGCTATAAATTAAATGAATGGCAACACCAACTTTTAAACACTTATGCCGTAATGAGGTTTTGAGTAAAATATTGTAAATAGCAGCAAATCTGCTTGATTTGTTACAAAAATATTATAATTTTAAAATTGGCTTTGTATGATTGGGCGTGGATGTCAGCGAATACTCTATAGAGTAACAGCGGAGGCCCATTCACCTTACAGGTAAAACATCTTGAAACATTATGACTATTCGTTGTTTGTTTAAGTAGCGACAAACCCACTCCCCTTTAAGTATCTTGTGATTATGCTGTATGGAAAGCAATCCTGGAAACTTAATGTCCAGAGTTGAGAAAGCGTCAATTGCCTTGTTCTGATGCCAGGTACATTTGACAACTGATGAGTCGTAGGAATTGGTGGCCAATCCTATACTCTTCCATATTGTATTGGACTGGTTTTTTACTTTTAAATGGTTTCAACTGATTATGATTACTGGTTGCAGTATAGAACTACCATTTCCTCCAACGTACCCTTAGTATTACTGGTGACATCGTCTACGACGAGTGTACGGTGGCACAAATAAAACTGTAATAATGAGACATAATATGGCAGAAGGTATATTAACAACCGCTAGTAACGTGCTCCAACGCCTCACAGCCTTTCTGTATCCAAATTTTAAGCTCCAAACCTATTGTCATCGGCTCATTCATCTGGTATATTCACAACTTCTTTACCTTCTGAGGTGGAGTGGTAGAAGCATCCTTATAGACTAGTGGGTTGCTCTGTAGATTTTTCTTATATAGATAGTATTGTTAGCAGAGTTTAGTCGAAATTCTTAGATATACTATTACTGGCAGGCTAGTAGCAGCTAGATATTTATTAAATTTACTATGATAGATACATTATAACGGCTACATATGTAGGACTAGTACATTGATGATCAATCAGCCACACAAACCCTGAGTGATTGTTGATGCTTTCCCTCACTGCCTTTCACTCTCATAGTTATATTTACACACCGAACGAAACTCTCTCGTTCACAACATACACGTTCACTTCGAGCAGGTTTTTATACCTAGCAGTGCTACGCACACAAGGTATATTACCTTAGTCGCCTTAACCGATCTAATTAGATATTGACTTACACATATCAAAATGTTCAGGACGAAAAGAGAAATTGATTAAGCCATGACCGTCCGTCCGTCTGTTAACACGATAACTTGAGTAAATTTTGAGATAACTTAATGAAATTTGGTATTCAGGTTCCTTGGCACTCATCTCCGAGCGCTATTTAAAATGGGCGAAATCGGATGATAGCCACACCCATTTTTTATCTATAAAATATTTTCGAAAATACAAAAAAAAAAAAATTTGATGTGTACATTAACGTTAAGGCAGAAAATAAATTTTTCAAGAAATTTTGGAAAATGGGAGTGGAACCGGCCATTTTTGATTAAGCCAAATTTAGAAATTATATAAATCATAAATCGAAAACCGTTCAAGATATCGAAAAGAAATTCAGCACACTTATATTAATACAAAAAATGTTCCGGGAAAAAAATCGGTTAAGGTTCACGCCCACTTTTATACGAAAGAAAACGATCATAGATATATTTAATAGGCAATAACTTTGCGTACAAAAGCTTTATATCATTTCCATTTCACTTTCAGAGTGTCCGTGAACGAAGAAAGCCGAAAATTAAAAATTTTCGAAAATGGGTGTGGCCCCGCCCCTTTTATAGTGGATTATTCCACAAAGCTTTTTATGCCATAAATCCGGCAACAATTGATATATCGCACCTATATTTGTCGAAAATGTTGAATATATAAAGGTAACTTTTTGTTGTAAAAATGGGCGAAATCGGTCAACGGCCACGCCCAGATATTTAATATAGTTCTGGAAAATTTCTTTGCAAAATGTGAAACGCGATATTTTTTTAACCATGCAAGTTTTATCAACAAGTACTTGCACACATAATAAGCTTTTTAAGCAAAACTCGATCGCAAAAAATTTTGTGGATTTTGGGGAAGTAGGCATGGCGCCGCCCACTTTTCATCATAAAAATTCTGTTATTTTCAAAGTAGATTGGTTGTAGTTTCAACTAGAGCGGCTTTTCAATAGTATGGAGTATACGCCTGGAAAAAATTTGCCAAATCGCAAAATATCCGGGAAAGTAGTTAGTACCCCACTGTAATTGATTTTCATGCCTTTAATGAACATGAAATGTTTGTAAGTATGAGAAAAAGAAGAGATGGGCCCATCAATAAGTAAACTGAAATAATAAGGAGGATGAGCTTAGTCGATTTAGCAATGCCCGTCTCTCCGTCTGTCTGTCCGTCTGTTTACTTGAACGCAAATTTTTCAAACATAAAATGTGCATGTATTGGTATTTTAAAAACTGTGGTCAGCAGTTGTTGTAGGGAAGCTATTTATATTCAAATAAATTAATGGCGGCCGCCGTGGTGTGGCGGTGGTTTTGCCGGCCTACCACACCGAAGGTCCAAGGTTCGAGTCCTGGGACAGGTAATAACAAAAGTGGTTTTAAAAGGTTTTTCACAACGGGGTCGCCCCTCGGCAGTGGTTTGGCAAATTATCCCAGTGTCAAAAATGCATCTCCTTTGTAGATGCCGTTCGAAGTCGGCAAAAATCTGTAAATCCCGCCAATTTGTAGAAAAAAATTAAAGACGGCACACAACAAATTGGAAGGGAAGCTCGGCACAAAAATCTCTTAGGAGGCTTATGATGATATACCTGTTGTACATATATCGCGATATGCATTTATATTTTTTAAAATAAATTTATCCCTCAAAACCCATAACAGAAGTGTTTTCATTGAAAACAACCAGCTGGCTTTATAATAGGAACTGAAAATTATTAAAATACACCTGCGTAAATTGATATGCCATAATAGATAACTACTAGGTATATAATCTTCGGTTCTACCCGAACTCAGACTTCCTTACTTGTTTATTTTGTTATTGTAGTCTTCGACATCATCGATCGATCTATTCGGTTTGAATTGGGAACACCAAAGCATTAATACAGTTGTGGAAAATCACTAAACAAAAACAGTTGTTTCGATAATACCACGATATATCTCTTCAAAGGGTTCTCCAGAGATTGATTTGTTTTAATTTTGCTGTTCCCGCATCAATTAAAACTTAACTTAACTAAGTTAATTAAGAATTCTTGGGTCTATATGGAACTAGTTTCATTCATACTAGTCGTGATCCACTTTACAACTACACCTTTTCCAGGTGCCTCTTCAAAGGCACCTGGGGGTTACTATGGACTATAAACTCAGTTTCAACCGCCATATTAATACAACAGTCAATAAGGCTAGAGGTGTCCTAGCATTCGTTAAACGATGGTCTAAAGAATTTAGCGACCCTTATGTAACTAAAGCCCTCTTCACTACATTAGTCACACCGATACTTGAATATGGTTCTATAATTTGGAACCCGCGTTACCAGGTTCATGTAGATCGCCTTGAATCAGTTCAAAAACAATTTTTACTATTTGCCTTAAGAGATTTTCATTGGGATCCCTCGTACAATCTGCCACCCTATACGAATCGTTTAAAACTCATTAATCTACACACACTTTCTAGTCGGAGGGAAATGCTTGGAATTATTTTTATGATTAAATTGCTAAATGGTTCACTATCCAGCCCATTTCTTCTAAGTGAAGTGAACTTCAATGTACCGTCTCGTCCTTCAAGGCATTTTAAACCTCTAGTCTTAAAACAGTGCCGAACCAATTTTCAGTTAAATGAGCCTTTTCGCTGTTTGTGTCAAGATTATAACTCTCTTTCTGGTAGATTTGATATTTCAGACTCGCTTTTCAGCATAAAAAAATCAATTCTTTCTGTCCTAAATTCATAGCTACTAATTGTTTTTTATTCTTTGACTTCTATTTTAACTTTTAACAATAATTTTATTCTTTTAACTAGTTATTTCTTAATGTATAATCTATCCTATATCTACTTTACTTAGCTGATGAGGTTTTCTCTGTAGCTGAGCAGTTTTAGATCTCGACGATTAACAAACCAAAGCCTTTCAACGACTCGGCACGAACGAATAATCCGCGCGTTATGCGGATGCGCCCCTCGCGCCGGTCGGGCGGGATATGGTGGGTAATCCGTTGGGAATTATTATTATTAAAGTGCATAAAACGTACTCCAGAATGGTCAGTTGTACTTCAGACATCGTAAAATTGATTTCTGAACAAATAATTCATATTCAGAAAGTGTAAATGTACTTCACAATGTTTGAAATATTCTTATTATAAATATTTAAATAAAAGTAAAATATATCGTCGGTGACACTACAAAACCGCGTAAGTGATATCTCAGTTTGGCTGTTTTTCCGCTACAAATTGCTTAATTTAAAGAAAAATACTGACTATATGGAAAAATGAAAGTTTTTTACACAAATGTCACTTACGCGGTTTTGCAATGTCACCGACGATATGTACCTGCATATTTTAAATCTCTCTTTTGTCCACAGTTTGTAGTTCCATTCTTTTGAACTACATTTTATGATTTTGAAGAACAATTGATTAGAACATTTAGTAATATTCTTAAGCTCATTTTACAGTTTCTGAAGCGCGTTGACTATTCTGAAACACATTTTACTGTTGCCGAGGAATATTTGATGATTTATGTAGCATACTTGGAACCTAAGGTTTGTGCATGGAACAAGCGTAATAATATCAAACAAACCATGACAAAAAAGCCGGCATATAATCGACCCAATATATTAAAAAACACATTATAATTTCTTATTTGTTTTAGCAATTTAACTCTTACACAAGAAAATGATGAATGAAAACAATCAACTTATGACACATTTCATTTCCTGCAAGAAGTTTTTTCTTTTTAAAGTATATCTGATATCAGACGGCCAACGACATTATGATGAATTGAACTTATGAAAACATATGAAATCGTAACTCCGCCCTTCGGTAATGAAATCGAAGACAATGAAATTCAGAAAACGAAATGGACAACATAAACGAGAATACAAAGCGTTTTTCCATTCAAACGACATTTTATTCACGTAAAGAGTGACAACTAGTTTACGGTGTTGGCTAAAAACGGCATTTGTCTTGAAGTGTGTGCGTGGACTATGTTTGGCGGCATAGTTGTGGCGTTTGCTTGCCGGCAACACGCTCGAGTGCGTAGGCATGAACAAATAAAAATAATAATAGTCAAAGGGAGGGTAACGGAGTTGCGAAGAGACAATTTTTCCACTTTTATTTTCCTCTTCGCGAAATGATTAATGAGTTTGTGGTGACTTGGAGCATTTTTGCGTATGTCTCGTTTCGATAAGTCTACAAATAGTGAGCTGCGCTCTATACAAGAGGAAGTCTTGCGAATAGGTAAACTAGTAATCGTGGACACCCTTTTCAATACGGCTTCAGGCAGAATATTGTTAATTTACAAATTATAAAATCATTATCTCGCGGTCTGATCAAATTAATATTCTCAATGTGTTCGTTGACAAAAGCCTACGCACATTATATTGTAAATACATTTGCACTTATGTGCATATACATATGTATACGTATCTGTGTGAGTTTAGATGTATGTTAGTATGTTTGTAGAATTTATGACTTCCCTGTAAAAAACGTTGGAGCATCAGAGTACTCCAACACTTATCCTCATTCATCCGTCAGTCCGGTGATTGGATCACCTAATCCTATTCGGAGTACCATTTAATTTGCTTCTGAATAGTCTATAGAGCACCTACGTTGGAGTACTTTGAAAATGCTGCCAAAAGATTACTTTATAGAGTACTCTAGACGAAAGCGAGAAGGAAGTATGTGTTCTTCTGAGGACCACCTACTCCCGCTCTCGCTTTGCTGTTGAATACTCTATAGAGTAATCCCATGGGAGTATTTTGAGAGTACTCTCACGTAGGTGGTCTATAGAGTATTCAAAAGCAAAGAAACGGAGTACTCCGAGATGGATTAGGTGATCCAATCACCGCACATTGCCATGTAAATTGGACCACCTTTTTTATATGAATGAGGATATGTATTGGAGTACTCTGATACTCCTTTAGGAGTATTTCCGTTTTTTGCAGGGTTAGTGCAAGCGAATGTGCAAAGACACGTACCAAGCTTTCTAATATCTTACAGTGTAAAGTCCCATCCCTACGATGCTTCCTGTTGTGGATTTTTATAGTTATTGTAATGTATATGGCTTAGAATGCATTTCTGTCGAAACTAGCGACAGCACTACAATTGCAGGCCAGCTCTACCTTGACAAGTTCAACTTTAGAAGGACGGAGAGCAACTCCTGTTGCTAACTGGCGTCCGTTGCGCAAAACAGGGATAACTGGCTAGCCTTGTTGAACTTGGCCAAAATCTTTTAGCGGTTTAACGTCACTTAGAGATGAAAGAACAACCCTGCCACATTTGTTTGATCATGTACTATGGAGAGACCAATTGTACCCATTTTTATTCAAACGGGTTCGAAAGAACCCCTATCTAGCTACATAAGTTAAAATTACATATCCCAAAAAACTAAAATGGCTTATCCCAAAATTAGACTAGAGGGATTTATCGCTGGCCGCTTACTTTAAAATTTACCCACTTTTCAAATATAGTTTTACATCCCTAACATTTGCTTTTATAACTTAAAGCCTATGCAAATAAGTCAACAAATGGCAATGTTATGGGTTTGATTAAATATTTGGTTTAATTTTTTTCTTTCGTTTAAGAAACGTGGTACATTTCTTTTTAAAAATTTTGTTTGCTGACACTTTCATGTTATTTGGAGAAAGTGAACTTCTTTTGAGACAGAAGCTTTTTATGAGAAACTGTCACAATCTAGTACAGATAAATACATTTAAATTACAACTCACTTAACCGTTTTCAAAACCTAATGGTATGCTCTTCTTTTGGTGGGAATAAATCTGTTGTACCAATCTCTATGAAAAATTCAAATCCACATCATACATTTTCTTCGTTTCAATATTAAATACTAATTTCACACAGTTGTTCTGGGGTCGCCACGCAATCAACTCACAACATTACACTAATTATTAACCCACTAAACTGTTTCGTGATACACCCCAATGTATCGGAATATCTGTAGTTCCTTGTTTCTTTTATCTGCTTCCGCTGATTTCTTTGAATTGCAACTTAACACGAAAATATCGCATTCAAATACTGTTTTCGAGTTTGCCGCCAAATCAAATCAAAAGCAAAGCAAAGGCGGTGTAGAATTTAATAACATACTCCCAACTAAGTGAGAATGAATTATGCAATATGTTAGTGGAGCTGCCTGAATAACATGAAGTTAACGAAAATAAACGTAATAAATTTCAATTATCCTTTATGCTTACGTTTGTGCTGAAAATGATGTCTTTATACCTTCATATTGTAATGAAATGTCTTAGCATGTGCAAGTGTTAATACAGTCCTTTATATGAACATGCCCATTAGGCTCATACTTATTGGTGTGAATATAAAAATTTGTTTCTTCATGAAGACCTGCTCTTCGAAAAATTCTTGTTGAGACAGCAATAAAGTGGAGCATATCCATGCAATTTTCACACATCTACATACTTCCTGGGATGATCTTTTGGAAATGCAACATACCGCACTTATTATAGTTTACAAAAAAATAGAGAACTACAGAAAAACTCACAAGTGAAAGTGCAAAACCTTATGGCATTTCTGCAAACACCGAATAATAGATTTTTATGTCAATACTCTGGTTTGTTTACCAGAAGTTCTTGAAATACATGACATTTTGGAATTTGTTTGCACTTCGAGTCAGTCAACGTTCAGCTATTTCCAAGAGCTAACTAGATGTATTACTTGCTGAAATTTTATATCTCAGTTCACCATATTCTGTTATTCTAATTCTCCGTAAGTCGAACTTTTTTTTTGAGATAATAGCGATTCGAGTTATGGAAGTTCCACTGTACTATTTACGTACGTAAAGTGTCAGAGTGGCCTTAGCATCAGTGCGCCTAATGTAGGATTGCTTCTCTACACAGATAAGTTAAAACCACGCACCAAACTCCACCAGAACTAAATGGTGTCTATTTGAGGTTTGCAGATAAAATATAGTTCTCGATAAACCATTACTTGAATTCAAAACATTTTAAAATGTAAATAATTTTTTTTCAATATACATAAGAGATCTGTCTAAAATTCTTTTTCCAGTAATTCAAGAAAATAAGAGCTGAACATACCACAGCGACAACAAGTCGAAGCTTGTCAATAACTGTATGACCGCCGATGGGTAAAATATGCCCGGGATGGTTAAAATATGCCCAAAATCGTTATTAAGGCATACGGGTCAGTACCACGAGGTTTTAGTAAATGTCCTATTCCATGAATGGATGCGCCGACTAAGCAGGACGAGGCCCTGCTGCAACAAAAATATAAAAATATCTTGAACAAAAAACGTTTGAAAAAAGTGCAAGTTGGTTTGAATAAAATTTAACTTAATAGCTAAAAGTCAGATTACCATTATATATTCGTTTCTCTTTTTTTTTTTTGGGCCATAAAACAAACACCACGTTCTGTCGATTGTCAAAACATAAATAGATTTAAAGTGGCGAAAGCGTCATACCTGCTTGATTGTCTGCCGAGTTTTTTAAGTGTGTTCCCAAAAACGATCTCCATAAGATCATGTGTATATAATTTAACAGTTGGCGCTATGTAGCCGACGTCCTTAATTCGGTCAGAGCTATCAAACAGTAGCCCAGGCAGTGTTAAAATATGACAGCGTAAGTTGCTGTGAGTATTATTCGTATGCCGAGCAGGACTAGGAACTACAAATTTAAGCAGTGAAAACGGCAATACCAGTAAGCTGTTGCAGAGGTACACGCTTTGGTTTCGCACGAACTTAGACTTCCCTACTTGTTACTTATATTTCTATTGTTTTCACTATTACTATAGTCACTTCTGCATTTTGCGTAGTTTATATATTTCCTGTATGGTGTCCTCTAAAACCATAATGCCCCAGTTGGAATTGTAGAGCGGTTTTGGTGCACCTGTCCACAGCAAATTCTTTCAAATGTAATTAATAATTAAAAGTCCATTTGAGTAATTATGACAGAAGTCGTACATAAATAAATACCTTTGTTAACATGTACATTAGGGTGAGTATCTCTTCAACATTCAATTCCTTGCCGATTCGAATCCTACTTAAGGTTTAATGAAAAAAGTCCATTGCTCTTTAGTCGCTTTGGAGCCTTCGCACCTGCAAATTAGAAAACTTCTTGGTGAGTAAGTATCTTTGCTCTTAAACAACTAGCCCGATATGCTGAAGCTGTGTATGTATGTTTTCATGGATTAAAAAAACGACACGATTCAACCCTACCATATTCACACGCAAAGTGTATTGAGTTATCGAGATTTGTGGTACTCTGTGCGAATAAAACAATAGTTCATCAGGTGAGATTATTTTGTAAAAAAAATATATATTTAGCTTATCTAAAATTTTCATGATCTCGGAATTAACTTAACTTCCTCAGTTAACTCTTAGAATTTTATTAAAAGCCGAATCCGTCAGGAACGATGTCAAAAAACAAATCACTCACCCTAATGTACTCAAATATGCAAATATCTCTACCTAACTTCACGTCTCCACACTGCTAATGGGGCTTTAACAACTGAAATAATAATAGTTTTGTGCTTCTTGGGCCAGCTAATGTGATGTAGGCGGTATCAAGTCAAGTCATATTGTACTTAGTTCAGTTCCCCCAATGCAGTCAAAAACTCAGTACAAATTATTTAGTCTCATACTGCCACTGAAGGCCTGTGGGAAGTTTAGAAAACTGAAAAGTTACTTAAAAAAATAAAAAATGTGCTTCTTTTTTCCTCACGTTGGTGAGCTGTGTTCCAAAACTGTCCACGACAAAGCGTGAACAGGGCCACCTGATATTGGGCGCCTCCGTTAATGGGACCACTCTACCGACTGTCAAATGCCCCAAATTTTGGATAACATACTCACTCTTCAAGCCACTGACTGGAGGTAACTGGGGAAAAGACATAGAAACTGTGTTGGCGTACAAGGCAGTCGACCAGCTCTTTCGAAAGAATTAGAGGTATATGATGAGGAATGAGAATAGGAAGTGGAAAGGGAAAGAGCAGAGCAAAGAGATAGGACAAGAAGAAGGAAGCAATTAACTGAGCGTCGAGGCACTAAGAAAAATGTGAGAGAGGTTTAGGGGAGAAAAAACAACTATTTATACAAGTAAATTTTCTGGTAGGTAAGCATCCGGCTGGTGGGCTAGTGGTCTATAACACCATGCAATCACAGAATATTTTTCCAACAACGAGATGTAAAATTATCTACCTGCAGTCGAAAATACTTCCAAACCCGGATCATCAATTAATCAATCCGATATTTTTATAACCATACAAGCTATATCAACAATATCTTGCATACATAATAAGCTTTTTAAGAAACACTCAACTGCAAAAAAAAAAATTTGTGAATTTTGGGGAGGTGGGCGTGACGCCGCCAACTTTTCACCATAAAAATTCTGATACTTTCAAAGGCGATTGCTTGTTATTTCAACTAGATATTTCAATCAAAATTGTTAATCTGCTTCTTAATAGTATGTAGTATGCTCTTCCCTAAAATTAAGGAAATCGGATAACGCACAAGTAAAATATCCGGGCAAGTGGTTAATCACCCACTGCAATAGGAAAGTTATATACCTTTTTTGATTTGCATGCCTTGATTGAGCATGAAATGTTTGTAAGTATGAGAAGAAGAAGAGATGGGCCCATCAATAAGTAAACTGAAATAATAAGGACGATGAGCTGAGTCGATTTAGCAATGTCCGTCTCTCCGTCCATCTGTCTATTTGAACGCAAATTTTCCAAACATAAATTGTGCATGTATTGGAATTTTGAAAAATTTGGTTAGCAGTTGTTGTAGGGAACCTATTTATATACAAATAAATTAACGGCTGCCGCTATAGTGTGGCGGTGGTGTTGCCAGCCTACCACACCGAAGGTCAAAGGTTCGAGTCCTGGGACAGATAATATCAAAAGTGGTTTGAAAAGGTTTTGCAGTGGTTTGGCAAACTCTCCGAGTGTCTTTCTGCTATGGAAGGCTTCTCAGTAAAACGCATCTCCTTTGTAGAAGCCTTTCGAAGTCGGCAAAAATCTGTAGGCCCCGCCAATTTGTAGGAAAAAATTCAAATTGGAAGGGAAGCTCGGCGCAAATATCTCCCAGGAGGTTTATGATGATATACATGTTGTATATCGCGCTTTACATTTATACTTTTTTTCATATATTTTATAGAAGTGTCTTTATTGAAAACAATTAGCTGGCTTTATAATACGAGCCGAAATGTATTGAAATAGACCTGCGTAAATTAGTATGCCATAATAGATCACTAATAGGTTTCTCGCTATCGGTTTCTCCCGAACTTAGACTTACTTACTTGTTTTTCATTTAAATTTCTTTTGATAAACAGGCTGTTAAAGTAACTTAAACCTTCTAGAAACTCACAAGAAGCTGGGAATACCCCAAGCGAAAATTTGTCAGTTATCCAATATTTGTTTTTTTTTTTATTTAAATATGTCTTCTACACCTTTTCCAGCTTATAATGAGAAAATGTAAGTTTATATTAAGAAAACACATGTTCATAATGGGAGATGTTAATTGATATAGCAGAAAATTTAAGTTGATAATGAGAAAATATAAATTCATAATGAGAATTATACGTCGGGATCCCGGCACTGTAAATCAGATCAGAAAAATGCTGGCATTTAAAAAATATAAAAAAATATGCCATCGCTAATTTATATCTCGTCGGTCACAATGCAAAACCGGGTCAGCTACATTTTTATCAGAAACTTTTATAGGCCCCTGTCATTAAGATCTATCTTATTCTCAAGCAAACTACATGATCGTTTGGAAAATAATTAAAAGAGTCGAATGGTTTGAGCTTTTTCCTTAGTTAAGTAATTTGTCAAACTGAGATTTCACTTACGCGGTTTTGCAGTCTCAGCGGCAATATGCACTCGTACTAAAATTTTAAAAATAAATTAATGATATGAATAAGATTTATTTAGACTATTTAGCACGGCCGCCGTGGTGTGAAGGTAGTGTTGCCGGCCTACCACACCGAAGGTCCATGGTTCGAGCTCTGGTACAGGTAACATCAAAAGTGATTTGAAAAAAGTTTTTCAAAACGGGGTCGCCCCTCGGCAGTGGTTTGGCAAACTCTCCGAGTGTATTTCTGCCATGACAGGCTTCTCACCAAAAACTCGTCTCCTTTGTAGATGCCGTTCGGAGTCGGCAAAAAACTGTAGGTCCCACTAATTTGTAGGGAAAATTCAAATCGGCACACCACAAATTGGAAGAGAAGCTTGGCGCAAAAATCTCTTAGGAGGTTTATGATGATATACCTGTTGTATATCGCGCCATAGAGATAGAGATTTAGCAAACACAGTCCATACATACATATACACATATGTTCATATATATGTATATCTTAATGAATGCGGCAGCAGCATTGGCTCAATTGTACCATTCGCGTGTTTGGAAATATTAAATTGCTGTAACACAGCGGGCACAGTTTGATCTGCCACTGTAACAAACCAAACAACAAATAGCCCCAAGTTGTAATTGGCCGAGCAGGGCAAACAGAAAATATTGCTATGCTGCATGGTGGCAACAAAAGCGGAAAGGGCGGTGGCAGTGCCAGCATTTACCTTGAATTATTAGGGTCTGAATGTGCATTTCGATTTAATATAGAAAGTAATAAAATTCACTTTACGCCCTTAAATTGCTACGTCCTTTTGCTAATGTGCTTATTTCATTCGCCTCCTACAGAGGATTGAATATTTGTATTATTTGTATGGGATTGTGGACCAGTCGGTGTATTAGCCATATTGTGGATATATAAATTTTAAGTAGATATCGTCGGTGACACTACAAAACCGCGTAACACACAAATGAAAAACCGCGTAAGTGATATTTCAGTTTGACTGTTTTTCAACTACAAATTGGGCATAATGTCTTTGTGGAAAAAGTTTACATCAAGATAGATTTTTTTAATTACTTTCCAAACTAGCATGTAGCTTTCTTGAGAATAAATGAATATATCTTGATGGCAGGGGCCTATACAAGTTTTTGACACAAATGTAGCTTACACTGTTTTGCACTTGCGAGTTACGCTGTTTTGCGGTGTCGCCGACCCTACATACATATGTATCTTTGTACCTACTAAGTATGCTTCGTTAATATGTTTTGCCTTTCAATTGAATTCCCTGTTCGCTCCTGCCCAGAGAGCAAATGAAGTTTAAAAGTATAAATACTACCACATTTTCACAACATTTAGATAAATATATGCAAATTATTTTCGACCCATTCATAGACATTCGTTTGGGAATATCCAACTCTAAATGCATACATGCATATATCGTATGTATGTATGTAAATATTTATAATTTAACTCGTGTGTACTGATATGATATTGAACCCTCGTCCACATTACGATTAAATTGTGTAGAGTAGTTTTGCATTCAATGGAGCTGGTTAGTAATTGAAATATATGAGCATAATTACATTTTTGAATGAATATTTATGATTTGCTCACTCCCACACAAGATACATTCTTGTTGAATGAAAAAACATGAACAACAGAGTATATTCAGTACATTAGAGTAGCCCATGGAGATACTTATATATGGTTTATACCCAGTTTTACTAGTACACAGGGTATTATGTAATGGCTTAAATGAAAAAAGGTATATGTAAATTTCCATATATCAAAGTTCGTAGGATGAATAAATAAATCGATCGAGCCATGTCAGTCTGTTCGGTCTTCTGTGCACGCAATGAGATATTTGAATGGTTCAAATTTGATATTGCGGCTACTCTCTGGCCAACCTGCTTTTAGGCAAAACGTGATGACAGCCATGCCAATATTTTCGATAACGAAAATTTCGAAAAACATTCATTGTACTAGAACCTATGACCGGTCCTGTACTTCACAAGTACAGCTGGGTATTTAATGCTCAGTTCCATCCGAACTTAGACAAACTTTGTAGAAACAAAGATCTCAATATCTAAGCGACTTTCTCTTTTGAAATATTGTATGCAGATTTAGTAAAAGTTATTAGAGCCACCTGCTTGCCGAATTTAAGCTCCATAGATATGTATCTTAGGTAACGGAATTGCCTCATTTTAAAGAAGTTCAACATATATAAAAAAATGTTCAGTCAGGGCCGTATACAGGATTTTTTTGGCAGAGGGTTCTTCAAATTTCATTTTTAATACTTTAAACCCTCTTTAAGTAGTGATTTGCGCAACGAAAACTTTTGAAAAAATGCATAAGTAGAGATGGACGTCGGAGAGCCAAGTGCCCTTTAATTTTTTCTTTATAACCCCGCCACAAAATCATCTCCTTATTTTTCTTTCTCTTACTCCACAGCCTCATATACATCTTCTTCCTTTTCCTCATAATCATGATAATATTTGGTGGGCTTGTCTCTTGAAACCCGTTCTTGCTCAATTCTATCATTTGACAACAGGATTTCCCTAACGAATGTGCTTGGTTTTGACCAGAACGCTTTTTTACGACCTAAAATTTTTGCTGTGAGAAACATAAAACACAAAGAAACCCACTTTTTCATACATTATTTTATTGAAAAAAGAGCGTTGTAAGATATCATTTTGTTTTTATAATTTTCAGGCTTTCCCGGCGATGGCGACGAAGATAGTAATGCAGCGAAGCGGAGACGGTCTCGAACTAATTTCAATTCCTGGCAATTAGAAGAGCTGGAGCGAGCGTTCTCTGCGAGTCATTATCCCGACATATTCATGCGAGAAGCTCTTGCTATGAGGCTTGACTTAAAGGAGAGTAGAGTTGCGGTGAGTTTTGTTTTGAAGTATTTATATTTTTTAAGCACTTTACTAAACTAAGTATTTATACAAAGAGTGAAGAGGCAGAAAAAGTCGTTGGAGTTGAAACTGAATGATATTAAAATGACAATGGCGGTCTAAAAACTCAGTTATTTTTTCAGTATCTACCAAGTTATTCAACGTATTAAAATTACGTTTCGGATTCGGTTTTGGTTTTGTAACATGTTTCGGTTTCACAAAAAAAAAAAGGAACACAAGGTTGTGATCAATAACATTTATTTAGTTTATTACTTAGCTACAAAATTCAAATGGTTTAAAATAGGTCTGTTTTTTTAGATTTTTTTTCCTAAAAATTAACACATTTTTGATGTCACACAACATGGTCCCGAATAGTTTAAGGTCAGGGGATTCCCTTGGAAGGCGCGTACAGGGCACATTTGCGCTCTGATACCGACTTCTAAGCTTTACATCGTTGATAACGTCCGTCTTAGAGACATTTTTCCTTCTGCATATGACAGCATTTCACTGCTGAAAAATATCCCTTCACTCAAGAGGGGTCGTTGTGTTCTTTATCTAAAATAACGTACCAAAACTTTGCCAAGAGAATCAATCCCCATCCATTATATCTTTTCACCCCTATATTTTGGGGTATTTTTGGTGCAAACTCTTCGACCTTCGGTGGAAAATTATTGTAAATATTTTGTATGTCACCCATAGGTCAAAGATATGTCAGCCAGAAACACCGCCAAGATCATACAAAATGGCGACGGAAATAATATGGTGTGAGTTTGGAACCGGTTTCGTTCTTTTTCAACGAATCTGTTTTAATCTGTTACGGTTTCGGTGTCAGTCCTTCGTATCTATTAAAAAAAACGAATTCGAAAACTCACCTTCAGCTTTCCTTTCTCACACTTTACTGTTTCTTGCTGAGGACGCCAGTAAACACTCGTGGTTAGAAAATGTTACAAACATTAGGTTTCTGAACATCGAGTGAAATGTGTATTACAAAAAAAATATGCATTAAAACTTAACAGGGAATAATTAGAAAAATATTAGTACGTCATGGCGTATGAGCATAGTTTTTTACTTAAGTTAAAAAGTGTTATTTCGCAAATAAATTGGTGAAATGATAACATTACTAACTATATAAAGGATTCATTTATCAAGATCTAATGTTTCCAAAAAAAATAGTGAATCTGTGTTGTTATTATTTATTAAGAGTTTCCTAGTAGCTATTTTCCTTTTTTAGCGGCCTGTTTTGGCTAGCTTCGATTCATTCTTATCCCTGGAATGTGTTGATATGGGAAAGTTCAAAAGTGCGTTGACAATTGCAAGGCCGCACATTCTCTTTTCTATTATTTGTTACTTCACATACCTTGATCAGTTTTTTCCTAATCTTCTACTATTTTAATGCTTCAATGACCTGTCGTTTTTATTCAGACTCTCCAAAGAACTTAATTTACATCCAAAGGGGTTAGAAGCAAAAGGATCTAAGTGAGTCCGACTGTGATTCGAGATATCGTTAGCTTAATGAGAAAATGTGCTAAGTCACTTTTGTTTGAAAAATTAGATGCAATGATGTGAAAATGTGCTAAGTCATCAACTTTTAAAAAATTTAAAAAAAAATGTGCTAACTCCTGTCAGTAATATCAATCTGAACTGCCAGTAATTTCTTTGTGCGCATTGTATTTGCGAAACATATAGTTCCAGTGATATAAAGGGTGTTTTTTTAGGGGTATAGAACTTCGAATTGAAATAAAACACAAGAAAATCGTTTTAAGGTCCATCAATTTGGCTTTATTGGAAGGATAATTTTATGCCATTAATGTTTAAATATGATTTCGGGCATGTGGCCGCCGCGGCTGGCTCAAATAAAGCCAATTCTACAGGTCCAATTTTCAACCACTTTTTCGAGCATATGGGGCCGTATGTCGGCAATAACGCCACGAATGTTGGCTTCCAATTCCCCTAACGTTTCTGGTTTGTTGGTGTAGACGAGCGACTTCACATATCCCCAAAGAAAATAATCCAATGGTGTCAAATCACACGACCTTGGTGGCCAATTGACAGGTCCATTCCGCGAAATTATGCGCTCATCGAATGTTTCCTTCAATAAATCGATTGTGACGTGCGCTGTGTGGCATGTAGCGCCGTCTTGTTGGAACCACAACTCATCCACATTCATGCCATCCAATTCGGGAACAAAATAGTCGGTTATCATGGCTCTATACCGGTCTCCATTAACGGTAGCTGCCTCTCCAGCATTATTGCGGAAGAAGTATGGCCCAATGACTCCACCAGCCCATAGAGCACACCAAACAGTCAGTTTTTGTGGATGTAATGGCGTTTCAAGGGTCTCATGTGGATTCTCTTCACTCCAAATGCGGCAATTTTGCTTGTTGACGTAGCCATTCAACCAAAAATGAGCCTCATCACTGAACAAAATTTTGCGATGAAAATCAGCATCGAAATCAATCTCATTTTCGGCCCATACACCAAAATCACGACGCATTGCATGGTCTCGCGGCTTTAATTCTTGCACAAGCTGGATCTTGTAAGGTCGCAAGCCAAGATCTTTGCGCAAAATCTTCCATAAAGTTGATGGACAAAGCTCCAATTGCTGTGCACGGTGGCGAATCGATTCATTCGGGTCCTCTTCAACAGTTTGCTCTACAGCGGCAATTGTTTCTTCGGTGCGCACTGTTCGACGTCTCTGCGGATGCGTATTATCACATAGAGTAAACGTAGTGCGAAAACGATCCATGGTTAACCGAATTAATTGCTCTGATGGACGATTATGTCGACCATAAAATGGACGGAGCTCACGGTAAACTTCGCGAACTGAACCATTATTTTCGAAATAAATTTGCACGATTTGCAAGCGTTGTTCTTTTGTCAACCTGTTCATGATAAAATGGCAAACCAAACTGAACATAAATGACATTAGAGTTGCCAGATTTGACCACAAAATGCCAGTTTTATCTCTATTCAAAAAACAAACCTGTAAAAAAACACCCTGTATTTCAAGCATTAAAGGTGAGGAGTGATGTTTATTAACTAATTTTAGCAATATATTATAAAAAAAAACATTTTGTTAGTAAGCATCGATGGCTTTGGATGACAAAAATAATAGTGCTACACAATTGCTTGAAATGCCGATAGCTATTTGTTTGGCAATGAAAGCGATGATGGTGTTTATGGACTTGTGTCATATGATTTTCATACAGATTCAGAAGAGTCCCTAAATATACCTGTGAAAAGCAAAAAAACAAAAAGAAGAAGGATGCAGGTGCAAAATGATGCATGGTTTATGGCACAAAATAAAAAGCGTAGAGAGTGCGGTAAAAAGTACCTGGGAAAACAAAAAAAAGGTGATACATGGAAATATAATGTACTGAAGCAAGAGCAATAAAAAAAAGACCATCATAAATTTTATGATGATATACCTCATTTATAATTTATAAAATTTTTTTAGATCGCGGCATTGAAATAAGACTGCAAAATCATTATTTGTTGACTAATTTTTTTTTTTAATTTTAAATATATACGATTTTACAGCAACGAAGTAAGACTGTTTATATATCGACCTCTATGCCAATAAAAATGTTCCGTTTTATTTTTAAAAATATTGTTATTATTATTTTGAAAACTATGGGGAAACATATTCAGTAAAAAGTGCTAAGTCAGGAGAAAAAATTTGTTTTGAGTGCGGAAATTGTGCTAAGTCATAAAATGGCTGCTGGGTCAGCATACATTATTTTAATTTATCTTTTTCAAAGCTTCTACACTCAAAAGTAGTGCAATTAAGGTATTTTCATTCACAGTTTTGAAAAAAAAAAAGGTTATTTCAACATTTATTCACTTTTTTTCGTCTCCTGTAAAATTTGTAAAAGTTGACTTAGCTTATTTTCTCATTAAGCTAACGATATTCAATTTTGAATTTGATTACTTATTGTAAATTCTATGTAAATTCTGGGTAGTGCGTTTATGTCACTAAAAATTCCAAAATGATTTGGATTTCTTTGTCAACAAATAAACATTATATTTAACTATACAAATAAATATAGCTAAAATAAAAAATGTTACTTAGATTCTTTTGCTTCTGATCCCTTCATGTATTCCCAAAACATTCACACCAACATTTGCAAAACCAAACTTACGGACCTACGTACGCAAAATTCGAGAAAATTAAAAGCAATTTTATCAAAGTCTTATAAATACTAAAATTTAATAGTTCATAAAACTGCAACTGATTAAAAAGTGCAGAATTTTGATGCAACTCCTAGGTTTTGAACAAACTTTGAAATTTGTTCTTGAATATTTTTTATTATATAATGGGCTATACTTTTATGGAAAACGTGTAAAAAATTCTAGTCGCTATCTATTTTTCCGCCGTTGTGTGCTCTGATAAAATTAATGATCCTGCCTAGTCCAGTATTTTTAGACCGCCTGAATTCGGGTTTTTAAAGACGTCAGAGATAAAGGAGTAGAGTTTTAGCAGTTTTACGGTGCTATTTCGGTCTGTTATTTTATTACTACCAGAACCAACGTGTACGCATACCTCGAAACCGGTTTTATTGTTTTGAAAGCCTAGTGAGTTTTGAAGAAGGACTGAAAAGACTAGTATATGTATATAGGCTTAATATTCAAACGCATAATCCACTAACCGATGATTTCATGTATTCATAAAAATGCACTTTGTCATTCGTTTAAAATAAGAAAATTATAAATCAGAAGCATAAAATGGTATTGTGTTATGCAATTGAAAGTAAAAAAAAGCGGTAGTTCATTGACGAAGGGGGGTATATATCCCCAAAATCGCCCCACCCCCCTAGCTACGCCAATGCTATACACTATTCCTTCCTATCTTTCATAATAATACATACAGAATTTGATAAGGATGGGTTGGGTGGTTCACGCATTTAAGTGATTTTTATGTGTATTGGGATTCGGTTACAACAAATTAAAACTCGATGAAACGGCTAAAAGTATTTTTGATGTTACTTGTTCCGGGATTTGAATGACCCGCTGTGTTAGACTACGAGTACTTTATTGTTAATGAAAAACGTCCTGTTTAAAGAACTAATATGTTATACTTTTACGAACGAAACTCTTAATATTTACGATAATAAAATAATCAATCTTCTGGGGATTAGAAATTTATAAAAACAAAACTTTTCATAATTAAGATTATGAGGTTAACTTTAAGTAAGACTTAATGAGTTCAAATTTCTGAAATAAACCGCTTTGTTCCAGATAGGTATGGTTCCAGAACCGAAGAGCGAAAGTGCGGAAACGAGAACACACGAAAAAGGGACCTGGACGACCTGCCCATAATGCTCAACCACAGACCTGCTCTGGGGAACCCATCCCGCCAAGTGAACTGAAAGCCAAAGAAAGGTAATTAAAAGAATTCATAAGAAATTATATTTATCTAATCGAAACAAAAACTTTATTAGCATACCAACGGCTGAGTGCTAGATCACTGAAACCGTCGGTCAGTAAGGATCTCTTATAAACTGAATGTTTCCATAGTATTGAAACTTTTGAATACTGCTACCGGCTTAACAGCCAATTTCCGGATAAAAATCCCCTACGCGCCACCACTTTCAGCTTGTGGTATTAACTCGTCGGACATTATAGGTACTTCTTTTTCCTCCCTAAGGAAGATCACCCTATCTCGCGAAATCGACCTATGTATATATGAGGCATAAAATTCGGTGTTCGTTCGTTCTTGAAACAAATCGTGTGATAGGGCGATTTTGAGAAGGAACCGAGTAGGTTGATGTTTCACTCAACCGTTGATATCCAGATATGCATCTAAAATAAGTCTATTTCGACATAAAAATTCTATATATTTGTATTTTTATTTTAGAGCGCGTCGGAGAAAAAAATTAGCAAAAGCCATTGATCGACAAGCGAGGAAGTTACAAGCTAAAGGCATTACGGTCGATCTGGAGGCGCTTAAAGCCGAATACATATCTCAACACAAAGCGAATGGCACATTTTCAGATTCAGATCTTGAAGACGATGGCATACAAATCGATGTAGTGGGTGGTACGGATAGTGACGACGATGCGGATGATTCATCATTTCGTAGCCCACGTGCGAATAGCTTGGTACGTGGTAGCTTCTCGCCAACCAGTAGTCTCAATGGACTTGAAAGTCCATCCTCTAACGGGGAGCGCAATAATGAAGATGATAGTAATGCCACAGACAGTTGTGGCAAACCATTCATTTTTCCTACAGCAAATTCCAGCATACCTAATCTACGCTTAAATCTGCAAAATCCCAATACACCCGCCCTCGAATATCAACAACAAAATCAACATAATCAAATCCTTCAAAATCACAATAATAATCAACAACAAACATCGCCGATAAGCATCCGGCGAAATAATCCATTCAGCATAGAGTCATTGCTGTTTAACAACACGTGAGATTTGTTAAGATTGTTAAATGGTTGAATACAAAGCAAACGAGTTTATACGCTTTATAGCAAGCCATTGTAGCTTGTGCCCACATTACCCATCAAAACCAGCACCACGCAAACACAAACAACACACATACAGGGTGCACATCACACAAGCCACTGTAAATACCGGTGAAAATAAACTTAATCAACAAAAAAAAAAAGCAAAGGCTAAGTATGTATGCATGTATGTATGTATGTGCCTGCGTTGAAAGTGCAAGGCCGCATATGCTGGATACGCGGTTTTGCACTTCCAACGATAAGTATACACTATATCATTAGTAAATAGATACAATAATGTATAAGTGCAAGGAATGAATTCAACTATCGAAAGGGTTTGCTTAAAATTAATACCTAGTATATACATATTTATAGTATATACCCCGCAGTATTTAAGGTAAAGGCTTACAAATTCAGTACAATATTCAATACGAAAAATGATGTGAATGTTAATAATCAGTATCCTTAACTTTTACGTTTACTGAATATGCGACGACCACACGGCATAGTGCCCTCAAGTTCTTAAATTCGTTGTATGCAGCTCAAAAGAAAACCGAAATTTCCATATTAATTGAAAATTACATATGAAAAATTTAAGTAAATATTACATTTTTCAAAATTTCTTACGCATTGCGTTGTTCCAAAGTAATTTATGCTACTATATTCTAAGGTTTTTATGACAACGAATCCAAGGAAACTCCGGTTGTTTATATATTTAAAAACAAAATGTGTGATTCTTTTTCTTTATTGCAACTTTCGAATGCGCTATGCAATGTCAAAATTTCTTGACTGTTACTACATATATGCTCAAGAAACAATTTAGAAAATTTATTGGAATTTTTCTTTTGAACAGCATGCAGTGCTTGAGTCTATTGAATTGAATAGAATAGCAACTCTAAATTTTATATTTTGTGTATTTCTATCCGCTTAATTTTATACTTATTAGTGAAAAAGTATAATGCAATTAATTATGTATCGCTACTAAAATCAAATAAATGAGTCAACAGTGCTTTACAATAAGGAGTTTGAGGCCCTTGTCAGCAAAGGATAAGAAAGCACTTTACATAATTAAGTTCTTGAATGCACTGTAAAAGTACACATTCGCTTCATGCGAATATGTTTTTTCCTGTGGGTTTGTTGTTTTGACAGCAAAAAATTCTCTTTTCGATCAGTAGTTCTACTGCCACCAAAACTATTTTGAATATTCAGGTTTTGCTTCTAAAGGTATCATTATGGTAACCACAATCCGACCCGAAAGGCAGATCTTCTCGTTTAAAGCAAAATTGGTATAATATAAGAGCTTTCACTTACTTCAGTGATATATGTGCGGTACTATGGAAAAATTTGGTCTATATTTCAAGAAAGGCTTCGAGAAATAAATCGATGTGTGAAATTCGCACAGCACCAACAGGACCACAGCATGCGAACTTACGAGGGAGGCAAGAGTCACTCGGCCCAACTTCGATTTGGATACTGCAAGAGGCTTAACAGACTGACCACCGACATGCCAAATGTTTGCTAGGCATGTGGTGACCCCCACGATGCCAACCATGTGTTGACGTGCTCGATGGAGCAGCCTCCTCTAACACAAAATTCACTTTGGTCCAACCCTATTGAAACTTTCCGTTTCCTTGGAATTTCGCTAAAAGATACTGATTACAATGCTGTGTAAAGAGAGTGACGACTAGGCAGAGCGAAGCCCCGCTACAACAACAAAAGCAATAGAAATTCATAGAATTTTTGTTTTGGCTGCTGTTACTCAAATTTAGACTATGTATATGAATTTTCAAGTAAATATTATTAAGTACAGCCATCGGCCTGTTCGATGTTCACTATATCGCACCCTAAGTAAAAACAGGAGATTTCTGGATACTTAAAATGTTCCCATAGCTAAGGGCCACCTTAATGCACATTCTTCGCTGGTAAAAATTTAAAATATTTGTGTCCAAATTTACAAAGCCTCCTACATTAAGATCTGTTCATTTATTCCCAAGAAAATTACATATTCGTTAGGAAAAGTATTGTGTATTTGTGTGTTACGCGGTTTTGCAGTGTCACCGACGATATGTATGCATGTGAAAACAGACATTAGCTCACAGCCATTGATGTATAATAAATTGCAAACAAAAAAAGTTTATGAAAAGCCAGTACAGAACCAGTTGCGCAATATTAGTATAATTGATGTACCATAATGAGTAGTAATTTATTAATAAAATATTTATGCAAGTAATCGAAGTAATTTCGGCCTCCTCTTTACTAAAACCCGCTTCGTTCGAATTTTGAATAAGCAGAACTTACGGCACGATTATAAAAGGCTCAGTTAAAGGCGGCATAGCAATATCCATGAATTCAACCTTATGAAAATCATTGTAATCGATTAGTTTTGTACATAGTCGTAACCAAGCAACAGCCAACAATCGCATCCCTAAACTATTGATTTTTGATTTGGGAACTTCATTTTATTTGAGTTGGCAAGTTAACACAATTTTTGGAAATGTGTATTGTTCGTTTTGGATGGTTTTTGCTTTGGTGAACTAGTAGTTTTTGAATTCAACTGCATTTTTTTTTCCAACTTTTTATTAAATTACCATCTTTTTAATGTAATAATTCATGATAATAGATATGGTTAGGGGTATGGTATGCTTTGGTTATGGTTATGAGGTAACGACTATGTCACTATTGTCTCCATCTTAATGCCGATAGTGTTACCGTTGTCAGCATACGACAGCGGTTCGCCCAAACTCTAATTCATAAAATATTTATGTTTATAGGGTACACGCACCAGTTTCCGGACACTTAACGTTTTCCTCAACTTTGACTTCGACTCATTTTCTCACTATAAACGCTATAAAACAGTACAGCTATATAAACAGTAAAATTTAGTTTCTGGACACTCGAAATTTGTATGAAATTTTTATATGTATACACTATATTTTTGTAAAGTATTTCTGAAACACAGAGAAAGCCTTTGAATACAATAAATTCGTCCGAATCATATTCACATCTATCTCGATGGATATCTCTCTGATTTGGACACTGGTCATAAACCAACTTTTCGATCGGTGGTTCGAGGGGTCAGCCAAACTTACGGCGTACGCAGTTGATGTTGTATTTGTCATAATTGGTAGTTTTTCCAACAATTAGCTATATGAAGGTCCAGGAACTTCAGGATGTCCTTGTCTAGGCATTCGAAGTTGGGTTAATCGCAAAATGCGGGCTTACATAGTCATGGCGGGGTGCACGTGAGTCTTCTCACCCTCTTTCTAATTGGCTATTCACCGCGATTGTGGAGCTAATAGTCATTATGGAGTCCTCGTTTGGTTACTAGCCACACAAAAAAAGAACTTTTGTTAACAAACTGGAGAGAGGATTGAATGCCACCCCGACAGAATTATTAAATGCCATTCTGTACATCGCACCCGTAGACTTAGTGGGCAAAAGCATATTGTTGACAACTGAAACTACGTCCAATGCCTTGTGGTAGTAGCCTGTACCAGTGCCATCAAAAATGCCGACAGATTGTATGGTCCCGTCCGCACTTCGAAATGGGTGTTGAAGCTACAATAGATGTGAAGAGTTGGCGTAAGCTTTGGTTGGTGTTACGAGCGTAGACAGCGCAAGAAGGGGTGCACTCGCACGTAATAGCGATATCGAAGAAGGAGAGAAAACAACGAACTAGAAATTGAAATAAACAAAAGTGCTTCAATCTTATTAAGCACAATGTTTTATTAACGCTAAAAGTTAGGTTATTAATATGGAGGTAATTATTATGGATGAAAATGGAAAAATATAGTGAAATATGATAGGATACAATATTACCTGGTATGGCTCTGCGACGTTTCAAAAAGGAAGAAAAGAGCCACTCAAGGTATGACTTCATTACACCCACCGAATGATAACTTCCGTTATAATTTGTAAGATCTGTTACCGGTACAAATGAATATATAAGCAGCCAACGAGGGGGGAGGCTGAATATTTAGGCCGTGGCCTAAACAGTTGGTATCATACATATTTACACCGATTGCTCCAAATCTGCTTTATACTGTGCTTACAGGCGCTAGGAAAAATTTACAAGGAGGGAACGTACATCTATAATTGGTCATAGGTCATATGGGCATAGATGGAAGCGAAAGAGATGATATCTTCACCTAGAAGGGGAAGTCATATTGAGAGTATTGAAAAGCAGTCAAGAGCTGTAAACGATCTACCAAGTAAAAACGGCTTAGAAGTAACATGGGATGGCAAAGTGTCCGAGGCCGTGTGCAAGTCGTATGGGTTAACAACCTTGCTCTTGTAAGACTGCAATATTATGTTCTTATAGGTTGTACAAGTAATGCTTGAACATATTTTGTGATCCTGTCGCTCGCCAGATTAAGGCTCCGACTATTAGGAGTTCCACAGCTATCCTAAGCTGCCGCTTGTCTGATGCTTGTTTGGTTTGTAAAAGTCTGCATTCATTCTTTAAATAATAATATCGATAAAAACAACAAAGTTTGTACAAAATGCTAACTGTCCGGACATTGAAACTTATTTTCTCACTATCCGGACAGCAATATTTGTACTTGAAAAAACATGTCCGAAGACTGAAAACATAGGAGAAAACATTTTTTTCTTTTTGTAATGCATATATAATATAATAAACTATCATTTAGGAGCATTAAAATGGTAATTCGTAATTTTCGACTTCTTTTCAGTATCCGGACGGCCTGTCCGGAAACTGAAAATCATCTCAAATTTTGGTTCTGGTATCCGGACAGTAATAATTTAGGCCAAAAATTAAAGTAAATTTAGTTTTTATTTATAAAATTAAAGTATTTTATATATTAAACACATATTATTAACTTTTATTGTAATATGTTAATAAATACTTGTATAGGTCCTTACCTTTCTAAAATGCTCCCACAATTTTTTTTTTACAAAACCTGCAATTTTGACCCATGCTCAGACTTGCAACGCTAAAATGACGTGTAACTTTTGAGCTATGGTTTTAATTCAACTTAAACTCGTACACTCAGAAAACATGTACATTTCCATTTGTGTTGGTATTTGAGACTATTTATTAGTTATTTGTCTATTAATCCCAAAACATTGACATGGTGTCCGGACACTAGCGTTGTCCAGAAACTAGTGCAGTTACCCTACCTCCATTAAATTGTACGGTTTCCAAATTTCAATTGGATGATAAGTGGGCCTAATTTGTTTCGCTCTTCGGACTTGACACAGCCTGTAAGATTACGTAAGATTACGGAAAGTCATGTCCTAACGCTAATATGATTTCATTTAACCAAAGAGGGGGAAAATACTTCTTTAGGAGACATAAAACACACATTTTTCGACGCTTTTTCATCAGAAGTGTAGACATTTGCTCTATTCGAACCCTTTGTACAGATTCATAAAAATGAATGCAAAACTGACCCCCAACATTACATAAATTTGTTAAGATTGATAAGTCTTTTTAAATGAGTTTTGAAAACATATTTTTCCTTTCTAATTGAATTCTCTTTCTAAATTTTTCTAAACTGGAGAAGTGTTAGAGTATTGTTTGCCTGTTGATAAACGTTTATTACGTGTCATAAGGAATATCGAAAATTTTCTAAATTATTGACATATTTTAGCATTGTCGTTTATCTATGTTCTGTTCTCCTCAGAAAGCTCCGAAATCCTTCAAATTACAAATGTTAATTTCATGTTAACAAATTAAAACTACAACATATTTCATATAAGAGACTTCTTTTCAATCGAGCTTCAGTGGCCGTTACAAATGTTCACTGGCGTACCTTGTCCAAAACGGACAAAATGACCCACACGCTTAAGCGTCAATCAATGCTTATGATTGCAGACTCCTTATTTTAGGGATCGCAGCAGTTTGAACTCTTTACATGGCAAGTACATTAGACTGGGCCAAATTAAATTTGTGTTTGTCTTTTTTGTGCATAGATTTTTACTTTTTTGACAAATTTCCAAAGTAAAAACATTAAATCAAAAAACCATACTTATGCCTAAAGTTTAATTACTCGGGAACGGTTCTCCTGGTGAAAATTTTGACTCAGTATTTTTTTTTTGGCAATAAGCTTCCGAACCTATATGCAGCTAATTTTTTTGGTAATTGTTTCCTTTAGGAGAGAACTGCTAAAACACGTTCAAAAATATCGGGAGATGTATCAAACAACGCGTTTTGACTTCGGTATCAACAATCCGAAAGCGGATTTTCAATTTTTTGTTTCAGTGAAAAGTTATTCGCAAAAAACCCAAAAATGACCCAGGTCCGATCCCAAATAGGGGGCTTGATCCAAGGTATTTATGTGCAGAACACTTTTGTGCGTAGGCGGCCTTCGGCCGCGCTTCAAAAAAATAACCCTTAGCCGGTCCAACACCGGCCAAGCGGTCCACAGTATTTCTGCGCAGAACACACTTTTTGCACTTTTCGGTACACCCTAATCTGTGATTACAAAAACCACATGAAAATGACAGAAAATTTTCAACTTTGATTGCAAATATCTCTTCACTGAAACAAACACTCGAAAATCCGCTTCCGAATTATTGTTACCGAGGTCAAAACGGGTCTTTTCATACCTTTCCCGATAACTTCGGACGTGTTTTAGCAGTTGTCTCCCAAAGGAAACAATTACAATTTTTTGTACCTTAATGGTTGGCAAAGTTTTAATTTTTAAATTTAGTAAATCTGTCCTAAAAATCTAAACCACCAATGATAGACCTTTAAAAATAATTATTATAAGGCCTGCAACATTGACAGTATTTCTTCGCCATTCTGAAAAAATAATATCAATATAATTAAAAAGAAAATATTTTTGTTTTTGGGCCAGTCTAAAGTACATACAGCCATGTTCTACAAATCGTTTTGGGTTTTGAAATCGTAAGACATGTTTTTTAAATAGTAAAATTTTTGATTTTCCGAGTATCGGCAAATCACTTTTAACCATGTTCTGAAAAGTGGCATGGTTTAAATTTATTTCGTCAGCTTAAAAGTTTGCGTTGTTGATACAAATGTTTTTGAAAACTTAACTGTGAATAAAATGTTAAATCAAATATAGTTAAAAAAACAGAAATTTGTTGTAATAAATAGAGAAATTAAAAACTAAAAATATTGAGACCATATAAAGAAAAAAATTAAAATAAATATATAAAACATAAGAACTCATAAACTCAAAATAAAAAACTGTTTAAAAAAATTTGAGTTCAGCCCGGATTTGAACTCGCCTTCACTCGAATGTAAGTCCTACCTCCACGCTACAACTGCTTTTGAAATTCGAAATTCAGATGTGTATTATATTTGAATCGGTTCGTGAAAAAACCAATGAGTCACACTTTTTTCGAAAAAGTTTTTCTGCAATAAACGTTACCTTAACTGTAGATACGTATCCTGGATAATTGCCAACTATGCCAGGGCATCCCTTCCCATTCAAAAAGTGTCCCGTAAAAAAGGTTTGGCGCCAAACCCCTATAAGTACAGACAATGACGTAGCCAGGGGGGGATTGGGGGATAGATCCCCCCCTTCGTCAATGAACTACTATTTTTTTTACTTTCGATTGCATAACACTTATACATACCGGTTTCTTTTCAGACCTTCTACAAAATTCACAAGGCTTTCAAAACGATAAAACCGGTTTCGAGGTATGCGTACGCATTGGTTCTGGTAGTAATAAAAGACCAGATCGAAATAATACCGTAATTTTCGAGGTCTGATATTGTTGAGCTAAAACTCTACCCCCTTGTTTCTCAAGTCTTTAAAAATCTGAATTCAGGCGGTCTGAAAAAACTAGAGTAGGCAGGATCATTAATTTAATCAGAGCACACAACGGCGGAAAAATAGATAGCGACGAGAATTTTTGGTAAAAAATATTCAAGAACATATTTCAAACTTTGTTCAAAACTAAGGAAAATTTAACAAAGTTTTATCAAAATTCTACACTTTTTAATCCGAATTTTTATAAAAAAATTGGATTTGCAGTTTTATGACCTATTAAATTTTAGTATTTATAATAAAGTGCCAGGGTGAAGTTGGTAGAAAATAGTGCCAATTATGGGCATTTATTGATAAATTTATGGTGTAAGTTTTGTTACGCGAAAGGCTCAAAATTTAAAAAATTTAAACATTCTCTCTATTGCTTAAAAAATTCTTAGGCCAACATTAAAAATAAATTTTTTTAAATAATAAACGCAATAATAAAGACAGACTTAGGGCTTCTAGTGGATTTCGCAAAAGACTTAGTACTAGAGTCACGACGTAATCGTTCCGACGAACATGACTTGGAAAAATTGTTCAAAACTTGTGACATAGATATTGAAATCAAATAGAACCGATTCAAATTTAGTCAAAGTCTGCAAGCATGTAACCTAGATGTTTATTTCAAGGTTTCTGTTTTTTTTTCGTTCATGCATTGATCATATAATAATGGAAATAGATAGTCCATTCACTCAACATAAAACGATCTTCAGAGATTTCGCTTCGGTTCTTCAACAAACCACAGAGAAGAAAATGACAAAAATTTATTTAAGCTTGCTGAATTTTATAAACCACTTGTTCAAAACCAAAATATAGTGGCCGAAACCAATTTATGGAGAAGGTTCTTAAAGTGACATAATCTTCCGCAAAAATTGCATTTTACGCACTTCATAACTTATACAAATTGTTACAAATTTTTGCAACTCTCCATGTTTCTAATTCTACAGTAGAACTCAAGTCTTCAACCCTTCTTCTTCTATATGAAAAAAAAACACTTTAGCTCTTCGGTAAAAAAATTGCAAAAAATTAGAAAAATGTGTCACGACTTTAAGAATTAAAATTTAATGAACTACAAAACTGCATACTCCAAAAAATTCTAAAAATTGTGCAAAAAATTAGAAAAATGTGTCACGACTTTAAAAATTAAAATTTAATGAACTACAAAACTGCATACTCCAAAAAATTCTAAAAATTGTGTAAAAAAAAATTTGAAATTTTAAAAAAATTTCTTTGAATTTTCGCGAATTTTGCGTACGTTTTTGAAACAAAATTTCGTGTGTTTCAAGTTTCGAAAAAAAAATTGTTTCATTCCCCTTCCCGAAGTCCTGGCTACGCCACTGAGTCCAGGACTACTTGCTGACGATATATACTTTATTAAGAATAAAATTAAAATTTACACAGTTTACATTGGGTGGGCTCATTGCTTTGGCTTCAAGGATTTCCGATGCCCCGGACAAAATAAAAACGTTGTTGCGAAATCTGTTGCCATGACTGGCTCTAACCGTTTTGAAAATATTTACTTATATTTTCCAACACTGGGTCATTCATATTTACCAAATTATCGAGATTTTGGAGCATTTAAAACAAGTTTCGAAAGTATGCTTGTATTTACATACCTCAACAATACATTATCTGGTTTTGTAGTCCATCTATCATTTACTGTGGTAGAGTTGAAGAATGAAGATGTTTTCAACTTCAAAACATGGTGGGGAATATATATAAAAAAAAAAACATGTTTGTTGGCTGGATCGTACAGGAAGAGTATCCCAAAAGAAAAAAGATATAATTTGCCCCTTCAACCTAAATGAGCTTCCATTATAATTTTAGTAATAAGGGTACCATCGTAGCCAAGGAATATATTGATGGACTCACCAAACATTCATTCAATTTAATAAATAAACTAGCAACAGATTTATCACTTCCATCAGGAAAAGCTTATGATTTAATGGTACCAACATTTTTTCTCAAAGCAACTTAGAATTTTAACAAAACCGTACGATACAAATCCGTAGAGTTTCGGAACATGCCTGATAGATACGAGGTGTGTTCAAAACGTATCGTGAATTTTGAATTTTCGCTGGTTACGTATATTCGAATTTCGAATTTTTTGTGGCGTTATGTTGGTACTCATGTCTCTCACTTATGCCGACAAGCTCGGCTATTTTGAATGTTCAGTTAATTGTTGACAGCTGCTTTGCTTGCACGTGTTTTGGATCGTCTTCGATTTTTACCTATTCAAAAAAATGGATCAAAGAACCTGTATCAAATTTTGTGTGAAAAACGAAATTAAGTGCGCGGATGCATTCCGAATGTTGACTGTGGCATACGGAGAAGCTACCTTGGACCGAAGCAACGTTTATCGGTGGTACAAAATGTTCTCAGAAGGCCGAGAAGATGTGCAAAGAAGAACAAACATTGGCTTTTGCACCACGATAACGCCCCTGCTCACGCATGGTTGCTTGTGCGCGACTTTTTGGCCAAAAACAACACACTAATGATGTCGCAGCCACCGTATTCCGCAGATCTGGCCCCCTGTGACTTTTTCTTGTTCCCTAAACTGAAGAGTCCCATGAAAGGACGACGTTACGCTTCTCTTGACGAGATAAAGACGGCATCGAAGGAGGAGCTGAACAAGATACAAAAAAATGATTTTTTGAAGTGCTTCGAAGATTGGAAAAACCGTTGACACAAGTGTATAATATCTCATGGGGATTACTTTGAAGGGGATAAAATAGATATTCATGAATAAATAAATAATTTTTGAAAAAACACAAAATTCGCGATACTTTTTGAACACACCTCGTATATTGGCCGACGGCTCTAATTTTTCGTAACATATGTACGTATTTATAAATCAAAAGGATCGGCAAGCTATTGTCGACAATTGAAGTGACTGGAAACTTTTAATTTGTTTAAATTTTTAGTAAAATAAACATGTGACTTTATAGATAGATGGGGTTAGTTTTAGGTACAATAGCACATACCATTGACGGTGCATTCAATTTCATGTATTCAATGTACATATGTATGTATGTATATATATTATAATTATTTAAAACTAATTATTTGAGTTAATGTCTGATGCTTTAATACCTCTGTAGCATTATAGTATTTTGTTTAATTATATGTAATATTTATCCTTGTGTTCTATTGAAAACTGTATGAATTGTATATAAATAATTGCAATTAAAATTAATACTAAGAATGGAAGAATTGTAAACAAAAAGTATGTCCTAATAAATAAAGAAATATCACATAATTATTTACACATAAAAGTCACGTCTTTAAGCTAAGCAATGGTCGATGAAAAGCGCAGGTAAGTAAATTAGAAAGCGAGCTATTTTTTTAAAACCCAAAAAGGCATAATCGCTTTTAAGGAAGATTTGATTATTATGGGTGGTCCATAGTTAAAAAAAATGTTAATTCTATATAAAATTCCATAGGAAAAATAAATAAAAATAAGTGTCGGGTTTGAGGGTGCCATCTCCGGTCTTTGGATTTCGAATGTTTATCTCCGTGTTACCGGATGAACGTTGAAAAAGTTATATATAATATTAGTTTTACCAATAAAATAGTAAGGCCTAGTGATCCAAACTATATAATCGCAGCGAAATCTTAATTTACAAAGGCTTTAACAAACAGTTTTTTCGTAATTGCAACGTTAGTGCTAAAAAAAACGAAGTAATGGCACTTTTATATATAGATAACGTTTTTTTGCTTCTGCTGTAAAATTTAAAATTTTTTGTCTAGGACATTTGATCTTACTTACATATTATTTTGCTTAGTTGTTGTTTTTAGAACTAGTTTCTTTACATAATAAAATCGATCTTTCCGTTTCCAGATTTTGCTCATCTCTCAATAATTTTTTCGGTTTTAATGTTCATATCGACATGTGTGCTCAAAAGACTTAGGCCTGCTAATCTTTCTTGTTGTTGTTGTTGTTAACAGTGCTTCGCCCTGCCCAATGGGCTCGATCACTCTAAATTGTCATCAGGCTCTTCTAACGGAAGTCCGAGGAAACGCGCAGTTTCCACAGGGCTGGACCAGAGTGATGTAGGTGTTAGAAGAGTAGGTTCGACTGAACAGGAGAAGAGATGTTTGGTATCATGAGGGGACGTACCACATGCAGGAAGTCTCGAAATATTGAAATTAAACAAAAGGGGAGAGAGAACACCACCTTGCGGCACCCCTTGTTTTATTCTTCGTGGCCTAGATTTCTTGTTCCTGAATTTTACTGATGCCTTTCGACCATTGAGGTAATTAGCGGTCCACCTTTTAAGGCCTGCAGGGAGCGGTGTCTCTTCCAGATCTCGAAGGAGTGTGGCGTGGTTGACCGTATCAAATGCATTTGATAGGTCAAGTGCCACGAGAACCGTCCTATGGTTTGGTGGGTGTTGATTCAAACCATAATTTATCTGTGTCGTAATGGCAATCAAGGCAGATGTAGTGCTGTAAGATTTGCGGAAACCATGCTGCTGATCGGCCAATTTCAGATTTGCAATAAAATATGGGAGCAGGATGGTCTCTAGTAATTTCGCAACCGGCGAAAGGAGGGATATCGGACGATAAGAATCTCCTTGGTTTGCCGGCTTCCCTGGTTTTAGTAGGGGTACCACAATCGCCTGTTTCCATATCTCAGGTATGACGAAAGTAGTTAGAGAGAGGTTGAAAAGAGCCGCTAAATAACTCTGTTCCTCGTGGCCTATTTGTTTGATTATCTTCGATTCTATCGGGTCCGATGGATTTTGAGGGTTTGGCCTTCATTACGGCTTCCTTGATTCGACGCTGTCGCCGAATGCAATGGCGACCTTGTCATTGTATTTGGTCGGATTGGATAGGGCCTTGACAGTCGACCATAATTTTCCGACTCCGCGAGAGGTTGCATGCCTCAAGGTGTTGTTTCCACTTGGTCAGTTTGTGTTCGTTGACTGTCCTACGAATTTCCGCATTGAGATCTTTGATTCTGGCATCTGCGGGATTGATGAATCTCACTTAGTCACGTTCTCTTGCCATCGCCGTAGCTTCTGCAGGAAAATTCGGACGAATTTCTGGTATTCTACCAGCAGGAATAAAGCAGCCTGAGGCTGAATCAATGCCCTTGCGAAACTCCCTTTCACCTTTGCGTACGTCTGTCGGAGTGGGTAAGGCAGCGAAGGAGCTCTTTGTATAGTCCGTAAAGCGGTCCCAGTCCGCTTTGGTGAAGTAAATGTATGTTAGTTTATCAGTCGTTATGAAGTCGGTCGGTCGTTCAACGGAGAGTAGGATGGGTAGGTCTGAAGCTAATGTAAGCATCGGTCGCGAGATGACCAAGTTAATTAGGCCCGCGCTCGTTATGGAGATGTCTGACGAACTGCGGCAGTTACCTGCCACCCTGGTGGGGGCATCTCCATTGACTGTACAGAATGCTGAGTTGCCTATTTGGTCTGCAATTGCGTGTCCTCTGCTGTCTGCTGGCAAGTTGGAGTGCCAGAGATCGTGATGTACGTTGAAGTCGCCTAGGATTAGAGGGTTATCACTCCTTAGCATCGCACTAATGTCGGGATGATAACCTCTAGGACAACACGTGGCAGGGGGAATGTATACATATGTTTATAATTTGCAGGTCGACGTCACCTGACCGGACTGCTATGCCTTGGCATTTTAAGGTAGAGTCCCTGGGGTCGACGTCAGGGAAAAATATACTATATTGTACAGAGTGATGTGTAATGAACGCAAGGCCACCCCCATGACCGCTGGGACGGTCTTTTCGATGTACATTATACCCATCATAAGTTTGTAAGTCCGATCTTTTGTTCAATTTTGTCTCTTGTATTGTGGCGATTTTGATGTTATGCGACTTCATAAAGTCAGTTATCTCCGCGATCTTTCCAGCTAATCCGTGAAACGTGTAGGAGGGGAGAGGGGGGACATGCAAGGCGTGAGGGACGGATGAGCTTGCCTAGGTGGAGGTAAGCTAAGGCCTTAACTATGTCGCAGTCTAGAGTTGACAGCGCCATGGCCGTTGTTATCTGGCGTGGAAGGCGGATGTGTACTGTGGCAGGGGCTATGAACGTATCCGTCCAGAGGTTACCGTTAGCGAGCGCAGAGCACATAAGGGTGTGACACAGCCCAAGGCAATTGTTGCACTTGACCGTTGTCGCAGGCGTATATAATATTTGCCGACAAACGGTGCACGTCGTGAAATGTACGAGGAGGTGGTGGTCCTAGCCCACGTGCAAGCTGGAAGCAGGGGGGGCTTTGGGGACAGGGAAAGAGGGGACTGACGCTCGGCGATGCTCATATCTGGCCTATTCCGGATGGGATAGGAGACGCTGGTGAGCGTGAGCGACAGTCGGGAGTGGGTGAGGCGGGAATGGCAGCACCGCTGCCAGTCGTGTAGGCTGAGCCACCATTGTGGCTACTTGAAGTTGGTAGGGGCGAAAGGGGAGTGCCAGAGCGACGACTACCGCGGGACGCCCTTAGGCGTGTACAGCATGGTGCCTCGAAAGTACTAAAGAAAGTACGGGGTCTGTGGATGGCAGGGTTAAGCCCTGAGCATCCAGATTTATGTAGCCATCTCTTACACTTGGCGCATTGAACCGAATGCGACCGTTTAATATAAATTTTCTTTCAGCAAACGCAGTAGATCCAATCTCTTGGTCCAGCGTTGGGGTTGACCCCAGCCCGTAACAAGAGACAATGGAGCAACCCAGCTGCAAGGGTTTGCTCCGAGGATGACAATTTAAGGTTGGGACGAGACAGATTGGACAGGGTTACACTGAAATAACAGCCCTTGGCCGGGTAAAAAAACCCGGGTCATTCCGGTACGATAGAACCGGCTGTTGTTGTTCTTCGTTCGTAGTACTACGGAACCATGTTTTTAAGGGTTGAAAACCTTCTTTCTACAGTTGCGTTACTTACTGGAATTGTGTGAAGAATACAAAACAGCTTGTGAATTGATGGAAAAGCGCATTCATCGCGTTCACCAACAACTTCAGAAGTGCACTTTTTATTGCCATCTGTTCCGACCACACCCTATACTGGGACCATAGGTTGTTAGCGCCGTCTCGTAAGAGGATATCGTAACTTTTGGTTGGAGCCTATACGCGTGCATAAGCATTCTTTTTTTCATTAAATAATTTAATTTTGAATTACTATGCGGTAATAGTAAATTAAATGTTGGCTTGTGTACACGTTCATGCATGATATCCCTACAAGACAGCGTAGCCTTTATAAGTGCTTACAGTACTTAATTTTGGTCAGGCCGTGGGAAAATGTAAGCACTTTCCCATCGTCTGTGCAATATTATATACCTGCTATCTCTTTCTAACTAATAGAATTTTCAATAAGGTGAAAAATATATATAATGTGCTCTAAAAAGCACAAAAATTCCTTTTCATAGGGTTATAAAGTATTTACGGCTAGTAACTAAACTGTTCAATGTTAACATTTTGAACACTCTAATGCTAAGTCCTTAAGTACTTATACATGCCCTTACAAATTGGTTAAGGCTAAGGACCAAAGTACTTATATATGTGCTTATAAACTACTTGATGTTTAGGGTCGAAGTGCTTATGGGTGCCCTTATAAACCGCTTAAGGTTCAGGGCCAAAGTACTTATATTTACTCTTGCAAACATCTTAAGAAGAAGACTAAAATGTTTTGGGTTCTCAAAACACATTTCAAAAATTTTATTTCACACAAAAATATTTATATATATATATGTACTAACTACATTTATGAACTTATAGCTAGAGATATAACTGTATAAAATATATATTTACAAAAATCTCAAAAACTTATCCTAACTGTATACATACTCGTACATGCATTCTTTATCGCAAACCAGCGCCAACGACACACTTGAAAAGACGGAGTGGTACACATTCTGTTGAATGATTTCACAGAGCGTGAAACGAACACAGAGGCATGAGGTTGATAGTCTGGCGGATTTTAGGTCCGCGGCTCATTATTTGGTTGCAAGCCAAAGCCTGACCCGAAATGTTTTTATACCTAGTAGTGCTACGCACACAAGGTATATTAACGGCAGTACGTAACGGCATAAACGGATCGAGATAGATATTGACTTATGTTCAGGACGAAAAGAGAAATTGATTAAGCCATGTCCGTCCGTTCGTCCGTCCGTCCGTCCGTCTGTGAACAGGATAACTTGAGTAAATTTTGAGATATCTTAATGAAATTTGGTATGCGGTTTTCTTGGCACTCATCTCCGATCGCTATTTAAAATGGGCGAAATCGGATGATAGCCATGCCCACTTTTTATATATAGAATATTTTCGAAAACACAAAAACACCTATACGGATAAAATTTGGTGAATACATTGAGATTGAGGCATAAAATAAATTTTTCAAGAAACTAGAGTTCGCCCAGTGGTTGAAATTCAACCAATAAACTTTATTTTATTTTATTTTTTTGCTGTAGGTATGTTTTATCCGCCTTTTTTTCTTCCTTTCTGTGTCGTTCCTTTCCTCTAACATATTTTTATTTTCCTTGATTTCTTTTTTTACTCTCTTATTTTATTTTTTACTTTCATCAAACTTCTTTTCCTTTCCCTTCCCTTCCTTTTATTTTCTTTCTTTCCCCTTCGTTTCCTTACCATTCCTTTCTTTCCTTTAATTTTCCTTCCTTTCCTATCCTTTCCATTCCCTTCCCTTTCCTTTCTTTCCTTTTCCTTTTCTTTCCTTTAATTTTCCTTCCTTTCAATTCTTTTCCTTTCCTCTATTTTCATTTAATTTTCTTCGGTTTTTAATACTCTTTATGAGTAATAATTTTTTATTTTTGTAAACCCTGTTTGTAGGTATCAGCAATGAATTTTACATATTTGCTCATATTTGAAATTGCTTGTTTATGTCTCCAACAAAGCAACTTTTCGTGCTCTCAGGAGAGCCGCTGACACTGGGCATCGTAGCCAGTGATCAATGCAATAAAAACAACTAAAGCAAAAATGCATGACACAACAGAGTATCTATAGTGCGAATACTTATTCTTCATTGGTCCACTACCAACTCTTCGCACTCACAGTGAGGGCCGATCACACGAATAACACAAAAACATGCATGGCAAGTCTACTCACACTACTACGGCTCTTAATTTTTTCCTACAAAGCAACTCCTCGGCCATGCTCACGATTCAGCATAGTACACAAAAAGCAAGTACACACACACACAGCGTGTCTATAGTGTGAATAAGTAAATGTGTAGTGGTGTAACTTTTATGTTAAATTTTTTATATTAAAATGATTTTTAAAATTTTTTTTATTTACGGATAAAAGTACACCTCAAAATTTCCTATCTATACATATATAATTTGTATATCTTAGAATTATAGTTTAGCAGAAAACGGTTCTACATTGCATTCATCTTGTCTATTTATATATAAGATTTTTTAAAATGGGAGTGGCGCCGCCCAATTTTAATTAAGTCAAATTTAGAAATAATATTAATCATAAATCAAAACCGTTGAAGATATCGAAACGAAATTCAGCACGCAGGTTTTCAGGTATGCAAGGAATGTTCCAGGGATCGGTTAAGGTCCAAAACCACTTTTATATGAAAGATTTTGAAGAGGATCGTAGATATATTTAATAGGCAATAACTTTGCGTAAAATAGCTTTCATCATTTATATTTTACTTTTAAAGTTTCCGTAAACAAAGAAATCCAAAAACTTAAAATTTTCGAAATTGGGCTTGGCCCCGCCCCTTTTATAGTGAACTATTCCACAAAACTTTTTATGTAATAACTGTGCCAAAAATGTATTTGTCGAAACGAAATTTGGTGATAATGTTCTATATATAAAGGTAACTGGTTGCTGTAAAAATGCGCGAAATCGGTTAGTGTCTACTTTTTTAACATAGCTTTGAAAAATTTTTTTGTAACAGTTAAAAAGCGATATTTCTACAACCAAGCAAGTTATATCAATCAGCTTTTGCACACGTAATAAGCTTTTGTCAATTTTGAAGAAGTAGGCGTGGCGCCGCCCACTTTTCATTATAAAATTTCCGCTATTTTCAAAGGCAATCGCTTATAATTCAATCTTGATATTTCAATGATAATTGGTCAGCTGCTTCTCAGTGGTATGTATTATACTCCTACCAAAAATTAGCCAAATCGGAACACAAGCAAAATATTCGGGCACGTAGTTAGTAGCCCACTGCAATAGCGAAGTTATATATCTTTTTTGATTTTCATACCTTTCATGAACATGAAATGTTTGTACGTATACTGAAATTATCAGGAGGATGAGCTGAGTCGTATAGGCATGTCCGTCTCTCGATACGTCTGTCTGTCTGTCCGTCTGTCTATTTGAGCGGAAATACGAACTGAAAGTATTAAAACAGACCTGCGTAAATTGGGATGACAGAATAGATCACTACTAGGTATATAATGTTCGGTTCCACCCGAACTTAGACTTCCTTACTTGTTTATATCTATTTTTGTTATGCACACAAGGATATTACTTTATTCTGCATAAACGAATCGAGATATATATTTATTAATTTACGAGGTGTGTTCAAAAAGTATAGCGAATTTTGAATTTTCGCTGGTTACGTATATTCGAATTTCGAATTTTTTGTGGCGTTATGTTGGTACTCATGTCTCTCACTTATGCCGACAAGCTCGGCCATTTTGAATGTTCAGTTAATTGTTGACAGCTGCTTTGCTTGCACGTGTTTTGGATCGTCTTCGATTTTTACCTATTTTTTTACCAAAATTGCTCAAATGTGACCAAAAACAGCATCGCATGAACATTGCTAATTAGATGTTAAACTCTGTCCGCGACGACCCAAATTTGCTCCAGAGGGTCATAACTGGTGACGAATCGTGGGTTTATGGTTATGACGTGGAAACCAAAGCTCAATCACCTCAATGGAAGCTGCCGCACGAACCAAGACCGAAAAAAGCGCGCCAAGTTCGGTCGAATGTGAAAGTTTTGCTGACAGTTTTCTTCGATTGCAGGGGCGTGGTGCATCATGAGTTCTTGCCACAGGGAAGAACGGTCAATAAGGAATATTACCTGCAAGTTATGCGTAATTTGCGCGAAGCAATCCGCCAGAAACGCCCGGATTTGTGGAAGAACAAAAATTGACTTTTGCACCACGATAACGCCCCTGCTCACGCATCGTTGCTTGTGCGCGACTTTTTGGCCAAAAACAACACACTAATGATGCCGCAGCCACCGTATTCCCCAGATCTAGCCCCCTGTGACTTTTTCTTGTTCCCTAAACTGAAGAGGCTCATCGCACCCGTCCTGCTATATGGTGCAGAAGCGTGGACACTAACAACATCTGATGAGGCGGCTCTGGGAGTATTCGAGAGAAAGGTTCTTCGAAAGATTTGTGGACCTCTACGCGTTAGCGACGGCGAGTACCGAAGAAGATTTAATGATGAGCTGTATGAACTTTACGCAGACGCCGACATAGTTCAGCGAATTAAAACACAGCGGCTTCGCTGGCTAGGCCACGTAGTGCGAATGAGCGAAGATGCTCCAGCCCAGAAGGTATTCTTATCGGCACCCGCCGGTGGAAGCAGAGGAAGAGGGAGACCACCACTCCGATGGAAGGACCAAGTGGAGACCGATTTGCGATCCCGCGGTGTTTCCAATTGGCGCCAGTTGGCGCAACGAAGAAATGACTGGCGAGCTATGTTGGACGGTCAAAATCGCCCAGGCGGTTAGATGACCATTTAAAGAAGAAGAAACTGAAGAGGCCCATGAAGGACGACGTTACGCTTCTCTTGACGAGATAAAGACGGCATCGAAGGAGGGGCTGAACAAGATACAAAAAAATTATTTTTTGAAGTGCTTCGAAGATTGGAAAAACCGTTGGCACAAGTGTATAATATCTCATGGGGATTACTTTGAAGGGGACAAAATAGGTATTCATGAATAAATAAATAATTTTTGAAAAAACACAAAATTCGCGATACTTTTTGAACACACCTCGTATATCAATGTAAAATATCCGGGCAAGTAGTTAATACCCCACTGCAAAAGCGAAGTTGTATATCTTTTTTGATATTCATACCTTTCATGAACATGAAATGTTTGTACGTATACTGAAATGATCAGGAGGATGAGCTGAGTCGATGTAGGCATGTCCGTCTCTCGCTCCGTCTATCTGTCTGTCCGTATGTCTATTGGAACGCAAATACGAACTGAAAGTATTAAAACAGACCTGCGTAAATTGGGATGACAGAATAGATCACTACTAGGTATATAAAGTTCGGTTCCACCCGAACTTAAACTTACTTTTCATTAAAAAGCACACATTTTTTCTGCAAAAGCAGAAAGTGAAGAAACTGTTTAAAATTTTAATTGTAAATTTTATTTCATTTTGATGACATGTCAAAATTGAAATCTATCCAATAAAATATATGAAATATGTAGGAAAAAGATATGTACCTTTATGCCGCTCTAACATTAATTTAAAAATTTAATATAATGTCCATGATCCAATAATACAGGTCGTGTTATTAGACCAGCTGACTTCTACTTTTTTCTCGAATTTTGACAGTACACTCATTTCTCAGTCCGATTTTGACATTAAACTCATAAATTATAAAAACCAAATACATGCAAAATTTATGTACGGATGTATGTACACTTGTGCTCATATAATTAAGCCATACGATCGGCAAAGTATACAAGTTCTGTTTTCTCAATTTTTATTAGAAATCCAGAATTAAAGTTTACAAAAATATTAAAGGAAATGCATTTAAATTCAAATTGTCTACTTATTTCATGAGTTAAAATTAAAATGCTGGAACATAAAAAGTTTTAAAATTCGTAGGTACGAAATTTGTGCTCATATAATTCTTCTTCTTCTTTAAATGGTCATCTAACCGCCTGGGCGATTTTGACCGTCCAACATAGCTCGCCAGTCGTTTCTTCGCTGCGCCAACTGGCGCCAATTGGAAACACCGCGGGATCGCAAATCGGTCTCCACTTGGTCCTTCCATCGGAGTGGTGGTCTCCCTCTTCCTCTGCTTCCACCGGCGGGTGCCGATAAGAATACCTTCTGGGCTGGAGCATCTTCGCTCATTCGCACTACGTGGCCTAGCCAGCGAAGCCGCTGTGTTTTAATTCGCTGAACTATGTCATCTGTAAAAAAAACTCGATTAATGCCAAAAAATTTAAGTTTTTTTCTCAAAAAATTCCTTATTTCAACCAACACTTAGTTGGAGAACCACTTTGAAGATTACTTCCCTTCAGCGGTTATTCATGGTAGCCACAAGTGGGCTACATTGGGCCGAATTAATTTATCCCATTCTTTCTTCTTCTGATTTCCCATAAACCAGTCTTATTTCGGGGTTTTCTTCCCGCGACTGGCCTTTTGATTATATCTCATAGATTTTTAATGGGGTTTAAGTCCGGACTTTGCGCGGGACACTCGAGAAATTTGATACTGTTGGTCCTAAGCCAGCTCTTAACAACCCTAGAGCACTGTTTGGGGTCTTTCTTACTGGAAAATCAAAGAAATCGATAGATTTCCATAGTAACTTCCTTTTGAGTGGTCCGCTATAATATCTCCGTACATTTCGCCAGTAGTTTTCCCTTCAATTGGTACACTCGGACCTACCCCAGATGGGGTGAAGCATCCCCATGCCATCACGGATGAGCCACAATGTTTAACGGTTTTTTTTGTGTACATGGGGTTCAGATCCTGTAACGGCGGACGTCTGACATAAGGTCTACCATCATCTCCAAACACATGAAACTTACTCGATACATTTAAATTTAATAATTTTCCATCTTTTTTTGTGATACTTTCTAGCAAAGTCTAGCCTCCTTCTTCTTTCTTTAAATGGTCATCTAACCGCCTGGGCGATTTTGACCGTCCAACATAGCTCGCCAGTCGTTTCTTCGTTGCGCCAACTGGCGCCAATTGGAAACACCGCGGGATCGCAAATCGGTCTCCACTTGGTCCTTCCATCGGAGTGGTGGTCTCCCTCTTCCTCTGCTTCCACCGGCGGGTGCCGATAAGAATACCTTCTGGGCTGGAGCATCTTCGCTCATTCGCACTACGTGGCCTAGCCAGCGAAGCCGCTGTGTTTTAATTCGCTGAACTATGTCGGCGTCTGCGTAAAGTTCATACAGCTCATCATTAAATCTTCTTCGGTACTCGCCGTCGCCAACGCGTAGAAGTCCACAAATCTTTCGAAGAACCTTTCTCTCGAATACTCCCAGAGCCGCCTCATCAGATGTTGTTAGTGTCCACGCTTCTGCACCATATAGCAGGACGGGTGCGATGAGTGACTTGTAGAGTGTTATTTTCGTTCGTCGAGAGAGGACTTTACTTTTCAATTGCCTACTCAGTCCGAAGTAGCATTTGTTTGCAAGAGTGATTCTTCGTCGGATTTCTAGGCTAACATTATTGTTGGTATTAATGCTGGTTCCCAGGTAAACGAAGTCCTTTACTATTTCGAAATTATTGCTGCCAACAGTGGCTTGGTTGCCAAGGCGCGAATGCGCTGACTCTTTGCATGATGACAGAAGGTACTTCGTTTTGCCCTCGTTCACCACCAATCCCATTTTCTCCGCTTCTTTTTCTAATTTGGAGTAAGCAGAAGTTACGGCGCGGTTGTTAAGGCCAATGATATCAATATCGTCAGCATATGCCAACAGGTGCACGCTTTTATAAAATATTGTTCCAGCGCGGTTAAGTTCTGCAGCTTGTATTATTTTCGCCAGCATTAAGTTAAAGAAATCGCACGATAGGGGGTCACCCTGTCTGAAACCTCGTTTAGTTTCGAACGGCTCGGAGAGGTACTTCCCAATTCTGACCGAGCTGGCGGTGTTGCTCAAGGTCATTTTGCATAGCCGTATAAGTTTTGCGGGGAAACCAAATTCAGACATAGCGGCATATAGGCAGCTCCTTTTCGTGCTATCGAAAGCGCCTTTAAAATCAACAAAGAGATGATGTGTGTCGATTCTCTTTTCACGGGTTTTTTCCAAGATTTGGCGTATTGTAAAAATTTGGTCGATGGTAGATTTACCAGGTCTGAAGCCACACTGATAAGGTCCAATCAGTCTGTTCACATCAGGCTTCAGTCTTTCGCACAATACGCTTGATAGGACCTTATATGCGATACTCAAAAGGCTGATTCCGCGATAGTTGGCGCAGTTTGCAGGATCGCCCTTCTTGTGGATTGGGCAGAGAACACTTAGATTCCAATCTTCAGGCATGCATTCATCCGACCATATTCTGCATAGAAGCTGATGCATGCGCCTTACCAGCTCCTCGCCTCCGTGTTTGAATAGCTCAGCAGGCAAACCATCAGCGCCAGCTGCTTTATTGTTTTTCAATCGGGATATTGCTATTCGCACCTCATTATAGTCGGGTTGTGGAACGTCAACTCCATCATCTTCGATTGTGGGCTCGCGCTCGGCATCTTCTCTGGTTTCTTGCTCAGTTTCTCCATTTAAAAGGGCAGAGAATTGATCCCTCCATATTCTGAGTGCTCTCTGAACATCGGTCACCAGGTCGCCGTTCTTATTCTTACAGAAGTTTGCCCCGGGTTTGAAACCGTCTGTCATTCGCCGAATTTTTTGATAGAATTTTCGGGCATAATTCCCTTTGGCCAGCATCTCAAGCTCCTTTATTTCACGCTTTTCTGCCTCTCTTTTTTTCGCCCGGAAAAGCCGCCTCGCTTCCCTCTTCAACTCGCGGTAGTGTTCACACACACTCCTCGTTGCATTCGACCTCAGCTTTGCCTTGTAGGCTTCGTCCTTTCTTTTCGTTGCAGCGCGGCACTCTTCATCATCATACCAGTTGTTTCTTCGCGTTCGCCGGAATCCAATTACTTCTTCGGCTGCGGTATGGAGTGCTCCTGAGATATGATCCCACTGCTCATGCATTCCACTAGGTTGAATTGTGCTCTCGGAGAGCAGGTGTGAGAGGCGATCTGCGAAATAATTGGCGGTCTGTTACGATTGCAGCTTTTCGACGTCCAGCTTTCCCTGCGTTTTTTGTTGCACCTGCTTTGTCGTACAGAGGCGGGTCCGACTCTTGGCTGCTACTAGGTAGTGATTAGAGTCGATGTTAGGTCCCCGTATTGTGCGAACATCTAAAACGCTGGAAGCATGAGGGACCGGACATTCCAGGTACATGCCCTTATCTCATAATCCTTATTTCGTTTGCGGGTGTTGTCATCTAAAAAAGGGGTTCTCATATCCGAGGCTTTGTTGTTGAATTTCATTGGAACGTTATTTTATGTGGTGGGTCCCAACCCAACGCACAACCCGTTTCACTAGCCTCCGCTTAATGTTTTTTTAGAAACATTTGGGTAACTTCGTGCGATACGTCTATTCAAGGATTTTTCCGACCATCCCCGGAAGGCTGTTTTGGACTATATTTTTATATTATAAGAACAGTGTTATAATATATATGCCCGTATTTCCGTGAATGTTTTAAAAATATCCAGTATACCAGAGTGAACTATTAGCCGATCGTCGTTCGGGGTCGTGTTTCTTGGTCATTTTCGAGGTATATCGGCAAAAGTTTTGTGTTTTTGACAAAACTGTATTGCGTGTCACATTCTTCCTCTAGAAAAACCTAAAACTTATGTTACTTTACACACTTTTCTTACACCTCTGGAAACTCTCCCATATATTTCTCTCGTATGCAGTTGAACTTCTGTTTTTGGCCATTTGCTTAATTTTTTTGAAATAATCTCCTTAAGAACAGTTTAATTGATTAAACTGAAATTTTTTTGGAGTAAGTGACCTCATCTTGTCTGCAGATCACAGTATTTTCTAAAATGGCTTAATTATGTGAGCACGGAAAAACCAATGAAGAGCGAAAAAACTTCAAAATTTTCGCAAACGACAAAATTAAACGAGATTTCGTCCACCTCTATAGACGTTGCAAAGATAATAAAATATTTTTGCACGTAAGAGATTAAAATTACGAAATAACTTGAATGATTTTTTCTTTGAAACATTATTTTTCAGTACAGTGGCTTAATTATATAAACACAAGTGTATGTCGCAATGCCTTCACCTTACTAATTCCGCCATGATAATGTCGTTCATAATGTCTCTTTTGGACATTAATAAATTCTAAAAACAAAATTTATGTGGAAATGTAAATTTGTTGGAAAATTAGGGGGGATTGCATAAAGGAGTTCTAATTTTTGGCCAAAGTACTACGCATTGTCTAGTAGGGATATTGAGAATCATTGATGTATATGTAAACCGTCATTAAAAGCTTAACAATTATTGAAGGCGAAAAATACGAAATATATGACAGAAAAAACCTCTAAATTTAATATATTCACAAAATATGTACAATCAAAAACCCTAAAACAAATTCTTCCCGAATTTGAAAATTTTGTCAAATGAAAAATATATTTTCCTCGCGATTTAACTCCACATCCTAAACAAATATGATGCAATTTTTTTTTTGTGGTTTTATTCGCATTGAATCGAATAATAAATCCTCGAGAAGGGGGATGATAAAAAATATGTTATCTCTACATATAATAAAATTGTAACAGGTCGATGTCTGTACATTGCAGATATTTAAGAAAAATCTATAGTAGGGATCATTATCGAGCCAGTAGAAGCTAAACCAACCATTCTTATAATTTTTGTCTGTCTGGCTGTATGTTTGGTCGCGCATCACTCAAAAACTGCTAAAAGGAATTGAATCATATGTTCCGATATCTCGACCAGTTTCGGAGATATCGAGCAATATGTGGACCAAGGTGACCCAAAATGTATTTAGTACAATACCCGATTAAGTTCCGTATCTTATGTGGTATATGTGGGAGATATAATGATTAAAATTGGACTCGGTCTATTATAAGTTCTAAGACGCAGCGAAGCGGGGACGGGTTTACTAGTTTTTAATATAATTAGAAGAACTTTTTCGAATTTTTGTTAGTTCTAGACATCTAACAGCTTATCGAATTGAAATAAATATAGATTTTCATATAGAAAACATTCATAACAAAAAAAAATTGTTTAGCCATGTGCATCAGTCCAACCTTAGCCCGACTGAGCGCCCGATAATTCAAGCAAACACTACGATATCTTAGCTAATGTTGGTTCCTTGGTATCAGAGCCACATTCAAAACCAGGAACCGAGTATCAATAATATTAAATGAGGCCTCTTTAGAATACCAGTACAGCTACATACCACAAAACTGGTCACAATATCACACCAAGATTCCAGTAGCGCACCAAAATCAAACTTGGTATACCACTTGTTTGAAAAGAAATATGCTTCAATTAATATCATATAATTATTTTTTAATAATAAAATATTTGTATTTTAATAATAAAATAAATAAATTAGGTGCGATATCATAAACCTCCGCCGAGCTCCTCCACCAACTTGTGTTGGGCTGCTTTTTGAATGTTTTCCTACAAATTGGCGGGCCTACAATTTCTTGCTGACTCCGAACGGTATCTGCAAAGCAGATGAGTTTTTGCTGATAAGCCTTCCATGGCAGAAATACCACTGATGTGACCTGTCCCAGTACTCGAACATTGGCTCTTCTGTGTGGTGGTCCAGCAACACTACCGCCCCATCACGGCGGCTGCTTCTGCTCTATGGACAATACTGGAGAACATTAAGCTGGCATACAGGCAAACACGTTTCAAACAAACACCGTCTCTATCGCTGGCTCCCGAATAAACGAAGACCTTCACAGTCTCTAAATTGTATCTATCAACAGTGACGTGGATGCCAAGACCCAATATTATTATTATTGTAGCAGTAATCCGCCCTGCTTAGTCGGCGCATCTACTTATATATAGTATGGGACACGACGAAGGACAAACAAATTTATACTGATGGCGATGTGGATTTTAGTCGCCTGTTACGAAAGGCATACCTACCTCGGTTATATTCTAACCCCCTAATGCCTCCTTATTCTGACGAAGCTCTTGCTCAACAGCAAAGCTGTAGCTTCAGTATTTTCCAAATACGTTTGAAAGAAGCCATATTTCAAGAATGAGCTCTACCCGACCAAGGGCTGTTGATTCAGTTGATTCATAATTCAAATTAATGACTGAGCGTAACTACTCTGCGGGTTAAGGGTTTAGAATATGCCCGAGTTAGGCATACCGGTCGATGGTTGATCTATGGATATGCTGCCTTTCAACTCTCATATAGTATATACTCTTTCTTACGGAAAGAGAGGTTTCATGACCTACAAGGTTGCACTGATCCTACCAAATCACTTAACTATGTACGTAACTCTATACAACATCTTTGACAATAAGTTTAACTAACTTTTATATCAAAAATTTAAGGGAAGTGCACTTAAGATGAAAATGTGGATAGATTATCTAAATACCTTAGTCTACACAGATGGAACCAAACATATTAAGGTGTCTGAGCAGGTGGCATCATGTTAGAAAGCTCAAGAAGTGGAAAGGGTATAGACATATATTTAAACAGCTTTCGTGGTACTATTCTCTATTTACGTCCTCTAATACAGTCATTAAATGCTACAGACAGCAGCAAATATCGCTCTCATCGGGGGTCTACGGACACTTCTAAGATCACCAAACTATTCGTGTTTGTTCCGTCCAAGGGAAAGGCTGTGCGGAGCTGTCCAGCAGCTTCTCCAACTTATAAATGGGCTTGTGTTTGACTAGGACTCAAAGAAATAGACTGCAAGGATAGCCCCTGCACACCTTTCTAAAATTAGTGGAGGATTTGCAAAGCCTCCTTAAGCTTAGCTTACAGATGGTCTTTGCAATCCCAACCAAAAACACTAAAAATGTGGAATCTAACGGAAAGTGAAAAACTTAATTACTGAACTAAAAACAAAATGGCAGAACAATTCGTAAGCACATGGAAGTCAACTATTGAAAGTTTTGGTGTACATAATCATCAATTAAACAAAATTTAATGGAAAATAAGAATACAATTATAAAAATAACGAAAGAATCTGAATTGAAAAACATTGACAACACTACAAATATATAAGAATAAAGCACATATGGTGCGTAATTGGTGATGGCGCTATAATCTTTTGATTGGGCCAAATAATTATCTGATATGAGTCCCCTCCAACCTAGAACGGAGTGGGAGAAACTTAACCTCAAAAAAAAAGACCACTAAACAAACTTGTGATAAATATGATAAGAACAGAACAGAGAGACTTCTAAGAAAAAAGTGGGAAAGAAATCCTTAGACTCGCAACCACTGAGACACTGACCGATCCAGCACGTGGATAGAATGGTATTTACTCTCAATGATAACTGAAGGTCACAACGGAGCTTTATTGCCTCAATTAAATGTTTATTTAGTAGAAAGTGTAATAAAGTAGAATAGTTTCGTGTATAATTTTTTACGAAGAAAGTTTATAAAAAAGGGGCATTGAGCGCTGAATAAATTCGGGCTCTTAGGTCGGGCAGCACAGTATCCAACCAACCAACACATAGCTGCTGTTTAAAAAGAATTGTGTTTTTAAGAACTACTCCAATTACAGATACTCGATTTTGGAAAAATTATCAAAAAGGTCCAACCCCCTTAAATTTAAAAAAAGCGCACCTTTTTCACTGGAAAACAGCGGGAACAACTGCGCATTATTTTTTAGTAGCAGTACATGGCCCGTTTAGCCGGCATGTTCACCCATGGTTGCGGGTTGTACAGGTAGGAAGACCTGGCTGTTCCAAGAAAACTGTTGAACTCTGCGATTTGTATGGTAGTATGTACACAAAAGTCTTTCTTATTTAAGCAATACTCAATAAAAGGAATATTTTTTTAAATACACATGTTTAATTCATTGAATTTGTCTGGTAGTCAATTCGACTTTTTTAGAATATTCAACGTATAAACGCAAATATTTCTTCTTGAAATGGTTATCCAACCGCCCGGACCTTCCAAAATAGGTCGCCAGTCATTTCTTCGTTGCGCCAACTACCGCTCGGCTGGAGCATTTTCGTTCATTCGCACAACGTTGCCTAGCCAGCGAAGCCACTGTGTTTTAATTCGCTGAACTATGTCGGCGTCTGCTCATCATTAAATCTTCTTTGGTGCTCGCCGTCGCCAACGCGTAGAGGTCCACAAATCTTTACAAGAACCTTTCCCTCGTTGGTCGTAAATATTAACTATTTTAGTCACAGTTAACATTGGAAATCTGGTATAATAGAAAAGAAGATGCCCTAATATTCATTGGGAAAATATTATTAATCATTAAACAATGCCATAAATTAACAATATTGTTAAAAAGATCTAAAAAAGGCAACACCAATTTATACGCAAGAACGATTTAACAATGCAAACACCAATAACAACAAAAGAGTGTGAATAAATTAAATATCACGATAAACAGTTTTATTAGCCTCCTGCAACCCTACATATAGTACACGCATCATCTAAATTCTCCATCATCATCAAATTCAAAGGCATCATTACCAGCCGACAAAATCGACATAAACGCCAGCAACTCTACAATTGGCCAGGTTTGATGTCTTTATTGAATTTGAAATTTGGTATTCACTTGGCTGCTTTACATTTGTCCATAAACAACAGCAGCAACCATACAAAAAGGCAACAAGCAGTGTCGAAGATTGAGGAATGAAAAAGAAAATCGTGTGAAGCATAAATAAATAAAAGCGTGAATTTCATTTGCATAGGAGAGTAATTGGCCAGAAGATACAACAATAGCAAAGAGTAACGATTAGGCGACAAGAAATAAAGAAAGCCAACCAATTCGTACACATAATTACATACACAAGTACCCAGCAAAAAATATGCACCTTATATAAGACCCCGATTTACAAGTAGGGTTTTAGAGGTGGAAAAATGTTTCCAAAAAATTTTCATCTAACAGAAATAAATATAAATTGAATTTAAAAATTTTATCGGTTCGTGCAAAAACCCCATAAGTCCCAAAATTATAATTTTACAAGAGCTTAACTCGGAAATAACCGGAAAACTTGATAACTTTGTTTAGCCTTATATATGGATTGAGTGTCCCAATATTGAAATACTAAAAAAATCACATTTTACTATTCTGAGCTAAATAAAATAGCAGAAAAGCTGCGATGGACTTATTACCAAATTTGGGCAAAAAAATCATACTAAGCAGTGTGACCAGGTTAGCCTTTTCGAGGCTAGATTTAGCCTTTTTTTTGTCCTTTAGCCTCATAATTTTGGTTTTAGCTTCGTGGATTTTTTCTAGCCTTTTTTTACTCCAAACCTTTTCTTGTCCCAACACTATATTTTTCATACAACTTCGAGGAATATATAAAATTAAAGTTGAATGAAGGTAGTATTGATGACGAAATACAGAAAATTATTCGTAAAAATTGTCAACTAGGGAGTTGATAACCCAATTGCGACATCGCCTTCCTGATAATATGAACTCTTTACAAAAGATCAATTTTTTGTTCAGTTGATAATTCTTTAACAGTTACAAAGCCGGATGTATTTTCTCACTTCCAAGAAGAAAAGTCTAGGCCCCCCAAGTCAAGTAGCATTGATTGCGCTGCAGTGGCGACAGCTAATAACAAGTGTGACCTCTACCATTGAATTTTGGGCGGAAGTCCGAGAACATAAAAATGCATTAAACGAACCCCCTTATTTAGAACTGGTCGAATTCGTATATAGGCTTTTGGTATAACCTTTCAGTAATGTGGAGGTTGAAAGAATTTTTAGTGCAATGAACATTTAAAAAACTAGGTTAAGGAACAGATAAAAAATCAAATGCTTAACTCGCTGCTTAATATTAGATGTTCGTTAAAACGCTTATCCAAATGTTGCACTGATTTTGAAATTACCGATGATCTCTTCTCTATGATAAATACCCAAACTTTGTACGCAGACTGAAGCTCTTCCCTCTCATTAGACGAAGAAAATATTATAAAATTAATTAGTTTGTATTGATTTTTCTATAGTATGCATTTCTTTGAAAAAATTCCTAGTCAAGGAAAATGTGCCTGATATGTGGTGAAACAAGAATATTTCCTTTAAGTAATGTCTACAGCTTTATATAGAAATAGTTTGAACTAAAATAAAAAATTTGAAATGGATTTCGTAAAAAAATTTCTGACTTTTTTTAAGCTTCTTTTTTACTTGATTTTAGCCTTTTCTAGCCTTTTTCTACCACCTGGTCACACTGATACTAAGCATGTTTTTATTGGTATTAGCATTTCAAAAGGTTATATTTTACATTTTTGAACACATTTATTATACAGTCATACTCCTCATCATTATCATCTTCAAAATTAGCTTTCGGCCAACTAAACATGCCCTGGTAAAATGGAATCTACTTTTCGATAATGTTATCTTGAACTTGCCTTAGGTCATTTCTTTTTTTGTTATTTATTGGCACCATTAAATCAAAAGCCCTTCTAGATGGAAGTGATTCAGCAGTTGCTAGTTTATTAAATAAATAAACTTTATTTATAAAAATGAATAATTGTTTGGTGAGTCCATCAATAGATTTCTCGGCTCCGAGTGTACCCTTATTACAGGAATTATAATGGAAGCTCATACAGGTTGAAGGGGTTAATTATATATTTTTTCTTTTGGGATACTTTTCCGTACAATCCAGGCGACAAACATGTTTTCTTTATATATATCCCCTCGCCATGTTTTGAAGATCAAAACAACTTCATTCTTCAACTCTATCACAGTAAATTCTGACCTGGACTTCAAAACCAGACCAATGTACTCCAGATCAAAAAACTCCAAAATTTAGTAAATATGAATGACCACGTGTTGAAAAACATTGGTGAATATTTTCAAGACGGTAAGAGTCAGTGATGACAACAGAAATCGTAACATTCGTTAGAAAACCAATATAAAATCTTAATATATTATTTTGAATATAACGCAGCAACATTGAACAAACCTCATTTGCTCCAAACCGCATTTGGCAATACCTTAATGGTACATGTAAAATGTCGATTTACCTGTTTTGAAATCCTTGATGAACCAATGAAACAATGAACCCACCCAAGGCAAACCCTGTAAATTTTAGCCAAATTTTAAATAAAGTATTTATCATCAGCAAGTAGTCCTGGACTTATGAGGTTTTAGCACCAAACCAGGGATGCCCTGGTATAGGTGGCAATTATCCAGGATACGTATCTACAGTTAAGGTAAGGTTTAGTGAAAAAAAACGTTTTCGAAAAAAGTGTGACTTTGGGGTTTTTGTATGAACCGATTCAGTTATTATATAGAAACATTTGTCTATGTCTAGAAAATGTAAAGAGATTTTTAAAATTCTGGTAACTTTAGAGTACACTGAGGACTCGAATGGCTAGACATAAATTATTACAAAACGATTTTAGGAAATTTTTCTCTTATGAGATAAAAACGGCGACATCTTTTTCTTAGATCCTTGATGCAATACATTTTTGATTGATTTCTCAAGTTACTGCCATAGTTTCGGAATTAAAAACCCTTGACATAAATATTGAAGACTGTCGTGAAAGCATATGCTTGGCGTGTACGATGGCTGGCAGGCTAAAATTCAAAATGCACCTTGTTCTGCCATTTTTTAATACTGAACCCTGTACTCTGCTATCAATCTAAAATTGAACAGCTTACTGGCGGAAAATTTTGCAAATCCGACACTGCGCATTTCAGTTTAACAATCTTCCTAAAAGACTAAGGTTTGGTTTGTCAACCTGTAAATACAGAGTCTCTTGGAGAAAACATATGTGCGAGGCTCATTCATTCAATGGAATATCGGCGCTGTAGATGCGTTCCTTATGTCTTATTGTTCCTTACACAATTTTTTGCTGGCTATATGTGTATCTCAGCACATAAGTAGACCTATGTACATATGTAAGTCATACATATTAGGATGGCCCTTATCGAGTGATCGGGTGCGTTTTGGGTACACATGTATTTTGCAGTTGCGTTTTATATACATACTCCTATATAACGACCGGGGATATTGACCAGCTAGAGCGATCAAACAAGAAAGAATAGATGTTGAACTCGAATATACTTTAAAAAGTATACTAGTTCACAACTAGAATTCTTGCCCCTTGTTATCTTACCGTATAAATATTTAGATTAAAAAAAAACAATTATTCTCTAATTTTTGGTTTCAGACAAATCGCACCAAACACAAAATGATATGAATTTAGTTGGTCTTAAAAGTGGAAATAACAAGTTTGATTACTTAGAAAAAGAAATAACAAAAAATGCAAAATGATGGTTTTCAATACTTAGATTTTAGATGTTTACAGTTATCTGATTTTCCTCATATAGGTAAGCAATTGAGCTGCCAGACACTTTTTTTGGTCGCTCCAGTTTTTATTGTTCCTAAGAAGGGTTTTTATTTCAGTATAAACCATTAAATATACCACAGATCTTAGGCTCAAGCCAGAGGACATAAAAAAAAATATGTATGTATCAAATTATTTTAATTACTATTGTCTTATATAAATATCCTAGCAGACGAGCAAAAACGTATTTGTCTGCATGTAAAAAGTTGGCTATATTACTTCTCCTATGTATATCGCTTCCCGCCTCTCCGAGAATGCAAACTTTCCTTTCCTTCGGCTTATGTATGCGTTTCGAATATCATTCAAATAAGAATTAACTTAAACTGGTTTGCCTATTGAACAAATGTTAGAGGTTGTCACCATTAAATTTGCTACTTTAGAATAGGGGCGACCCTAATCCATTTATGCATTTATATATTCATACCCAATCAGTATTTCGAAGCTCAGACAGTCGAAGATCACTTTTCTTCTAGTTTGATCCTCTCTTAAAGTGTTCGCAATTGTGATATTAAAATTGGTTTTGCATGCTCTATTATTTAATGAAATGAAAGCTCATCATACTGAATGATAACCGATTTTGCTGACATTTTCGAGAGTCGCAGAACAAAAATCAAAACGCTGGCTGGGTAAATCATGCATGCATATTTACCTATATACTACATAAAAACTAACTACGTAGCCCCATTTAAAAGAAGAAAATACACAAATCATTCACAATTAAAAATTAAGATGCATAATCATATCATATCACTATTGGTAATAATAGCAGATCAAATGATCATCACCAGCAGTCGAAAGCACAAAACGTTCACAACTGGGAGTAATGAGCAGTAATACTATAAAACTCTATTACCAACTCTAATATCAACGAGAATCGGAGATCAGAAGATATGCCTTTCAACTTTCAACAATACAAGAAATAGCAACTAACACCACCAACAACATGCAACCACTGAACAACAGCGATCAACAGAACAAAAAACCAAAAACCATACAAATGCAAGGTGAAAGAATTAAAAAAAAGTTGAAAAATTAATAAGCAATAAAATTGCCATGAAATTAATATTCCCATGAATCTCGTAAGTATCACGCTGTGCACATCAGCACAATATGCCGCAACCAACAACATCATCATCCGCGCAGCAAACAATCAGCCAAAACACAACATCAACCTTTAGGTATGACCAACAGCTTAATAAGTGCGGGCGAACAAGTTAGTTGGAAGCTAAAAAAAGTGTACAAAACAAAATTGAAAACGATGGTTTTGGGTTCCCCCGGCAGGCGAGTAACAATCACAGCTGGTAGGAAGGAGATGTTAACCATTGCCACTGCCACAATAAAAACTTTTGAACTACTTTATGACATTTTGAGGCCAGAGAACAATGCGCGCACGACTGTCCGAGAAAGAGTTAAGATTGTATTTACGATCACCGATTGTGTTTAAATAAAATTCTTATGTATTTACACATGTTTGTTCGTGTTCGTACTGTTAGGTGTCAGCAAACAAGTCTGTGCTCATTGAGCGAAGGCCATAAACAAAGCGATTAAAATATAGACGTTCCGGTGCTCACTAATCCCTAAGAGTATATTTATGTGCGTTCATATGAAGGTATGCAAAAGAAAAGATGGTGGGAGACTTTCTGAAATCGTTAATTGAATTCCTTTGATATTTAATTTTTTTCAATAAGACCATCTTCGACTTAAAAATAGCGTTATCTTCATTAAGTTCTTAAGGGGTTTTAAGATTTGTTGAAGTTGCCGTTTGATTGAACTGGCCTCTTGACTGCGTGTCTTCTAGCACCTAGTTTATACTCCTATGATACCAAGTTAGAACGTCAATTATGAACGTCATTGAACAATTCTTGAACTTAAGTTGTGAAAACCCGTGATTACTAGACATCCATCCGGTACTTTGACTACTGAGAGCACAAAAAAATTGAAATAAGGCTCTCTCCCTGTCAGAAGTTACCAATTTTAGACAGAAGAAGTCTTGCTGATCAGTCGGTTTACACAGGCTTTAGCCTTTCGCACAGTGCTCTTGATGGACCCTTACAAGCGATATATTGAAGTGCTCCCGCACTAACAATAGTACCAGGTCGCCGTTCTCATTTTCACCATAGTTCGCCACGGGTTTTAAACCTTCCGTAATTTGCAAAATTATTTAGTTTTGAATTTACGTGGTCCTATAGGCAACTTCCTTTCTTTCCTTTGTAAGTTATCACACCTCATTTGTATAAAAAACGTATAACCGTTGTTGGCGCACTTGGTACTGCATATGCTCACGTTTCGGGCACCAGCGAAGTCGATCAACTCAGCCCCATTTGGCGAAGTCTCATTGTGAAGACTGAACTTTCTGACTGTGGGCCCAAATGCGCCTTCTTTAACCGCCTGCCTGCCATGGTCGGCAAATATAACCGATTATCTCCATGACCACTCTGGTAGACGTCCCAAAGCGTAATGGTCGAATTCTCTTTCCCTGTTTATCACATCTCTTGCATGGCATTAATGTCAGCCTTGGCCTTCACGAGGACACTAAGAATCCGAGAAGAGGGATGGGTGCTTCCAAGTGTATTTCTAATACTCATAGTTCTTCAAATTATTCTATGGGTGTCACCTAAGAAAGGTTTTCTCAAGTCCGAGGCATTTTGAGATTTGGAACGTGGTTTTATGTCGTTAGTGATGTTATATTCCAGGTTTATAATGTGAGTGCCTTGATCTAAGACAAAAGCCTGCCTCATGGTGATCAGACGCTGGCAGAGAGTCTAATTATATCGTAATTATCTTACCAGGTTGTCACCTTCTTACTTTCCTTTACCACCAAACGGGTGTTCAGTGGCCGTTTAGAGTATACATAGATGTACTCTGGCCATTCCCAGGTCAATTTCGGTCATCAACTTTATATACACCAACACCCCAAGAGGTGGAAGTAAAAGTTTATGAAAATCCCCCTTTTCCAACCATAATCTTTCGCAACTTGTGTGGACTTCTTCACACGGTCAGAACTCACAATATTCTAAGAGGTGCTAGTAGAAATCAGTTAAAGTTTACTAAAGGCCAGACGTAATATTTTTACATTTTGGCCAAGTTTAATAGAAAATATAAAACTTATATTGATTGACAAGTTTCAGGCAAACTGAGAAAACTGTTATCTTCCAAATTCGTTCCATCCCATTCTACCATGCTAAGAAAATCAGAGGTAACACACATTTAAATAAAAAAAAAATGCCTGAGTTGTATTAAAGGATGACTGTCTCGTGATCCCGATCGTTGTTAGGTGATTTTTTTAATTTAAATGTAATTCTACAAAAAAACTAACTCCATGACAGATCCTAAATTAAAACACAATTTTTTTTCATAATAACATAAACACACATTTTTATTACAAAAATTGTTTTTATCGAGAAGATTCATTTTAAGATTGCATAAAAAATCTGTTAACAATTCCAAAAATCTGCTTCATAGTTTTTGAAACAAAAAAAGTATGTACCCTATTTGATTTTGTTATGTTATTAATGAAATAACTTTTGTTTTAAATTATTTGCTATGTATTTTAAGGTCAGTTTCTGAAACAACCGAATGACGGGACCATTACCGAGATTTAAAAATCAGAACTTGAATACTCGAAATAATTAAAATTAGTAGTGGTTAGTAGTACGAATATATTCGTATCAAACAATTCGAATAGTATTTATTCGAACCATTTATCCGTTTATTCGAATAGTGGTATTCGAATATTATTATTCGAATAGTGGCATTCGAATAGTATTATTCGAATAGTTGTATTGAAATGCGAAAGATGTCGGTAGCGAAATTCACTGTCTTCATCGCTTGTACCTATGAGCATGCATTCACGTTTTGTATGTATGTATGTTTGGGTGTACAAATGCGTGCATTAACTGTAGAGGTATTTCCCTGGAGAAGTCAGTAACTAGTGAGAATAATTTCTGGTTCAGAACTAAATATAAAGTGGCTAGTAAAAACTAGTGAGATAGTAACTAGATTTTCACTAGTTCGAAACCGGCAGTTGTGTAATTATTAAAATTTAATCAAATTTAGATTCGCGTTTGGAAAAATGTTTTGTTCTTGTAACGTTCTTTAAAGAAAGGTTAAAAATTTAAATCATAAATAAAAAAATTATGAATGAACGGTGTTATTTCTGACCTGTCGCTTGAGAGGATTTCCCCACAAATTTTTAAGTGGCGAATACCGTATCGTTTCTTGAAATTTGCTAGCCATCCATCACTTGCATGAAATTGTTTTCCAGGGTGCAATTTGGCAAATTCGAGATTGGCTCTTGCCTTTAAAATTGGACCACTCATTGCACAATTACGCTGTCTTTGGCTTAAGAACCATTCATACAACCTTGCCTCAAGAACGGGATATTCCGATTTATGTAAAGTTTTCTTGGTTGCAACATCATGTGTGTTTGCCACTGCCTCCAAAATTTCATGACGTTTTTTCTTTATTTTTGTGATGGCCGCCTTAGATACATTATAATCCAACGCCAATCGATTTCCACGAATACCTTCATCGATTTTTCTTAAAATCTTAGCTTTTTCATGCAAATTTAATCTGATTTGCAATGGTTTTTTCTGCTTAGTTGACATTTTTTAACACACTAACTATAAACAACTAACAAGTTCAAACGTTCATGACAAACTACGTATGTACCACGCGACACCGACAATAATTTTTTACATAGAAATTCGGGGAATACATAGCAATAAGGGGAATACCCGAGCTTGTTTTTTCTTGCCAAACAAACGGTTGGGTTTGAAAAAATAGATAAGCTCAAAAAAGTTAACTTTTTAGAGCGGTACGTGGACGGTCAAAATCGGTCAACTTAGCCGAAGGTTTAACTTTCTCGCGAGTTAACTTTTGCGCGATTCTACTGTATAAATTATTCGAAGAAATATTATTCGAATTTTTTATAGTCTTCGAATAAATGGATTTTTTATTCGAATAGTCACAGGCCTAATTAAAATCCAAAAAAGGGCATCCTTTCTATCTATATCTTTTATGGCGAAGGAAGTGTTTCCAAAGGCATTTTTTTTATACGTAATCGACGAAATCTTAATAATTAATTAATTTGCCTTAAAGTTTGTTTATTTCGGACAAATTTTGTTATGTTATGCTTAGTTTTTGGTCGTCACAGATTTGATCTGACACAAGTAGCGTGCACATGCAGCGGATATAGCTATGCATGTATTTTTTAACGTTTATCATCATTATTACCGCCGAAAGGTAAAATCGAAAACCCCTAACCGAAAATAATTAACAAGAATAGAATGAAGATATTTTTAAATTTTATTGCGATAACAACCGCTGCCAGTTCATAAATCATATCGCTGTTGCTGTTCACGCGCACTCTACAGAAGCAACGCGGCCTTGTTTAAACCGCAAACATGCAGCCAGCTTCACTACAAATTATGGCTCTGCCGACGTTTCAGGCAGGGCCGTGTAGAGGCAAAGCTGGTGCCGAATCAAGGGCCGGGCCGCATCATAGTATAAACTCGATTTAATATAATAATGTAAACAGTTGATAAATTAAAAATGTAATGAGAAAACCCGTTTACAGCACTGCTTCAAACCGCGTAACCCACATTTGGGTGAACCATTTTTTGATTCTCCAGCTATGAGGATCCTTAAATTAATTTTCAAGAGAGATATAACTGTGGCAATATGGGCTAAAAACCCAAGTATTTATTTTTTTAATTTTTCAGTAGAGCACTTTGAAAGTTTAAATTCTAGTTTAAATGTATGGGATTGAGATATGGTTTTTTGTCCATAAAATCCACAATTTTTGAGCAAAAGCTGTGATAGATCTTAGCACGGAGAACACAGTGCTGATACCACCAATCTGTTTGCTCTTGTAGCTTATTGCCCCCAGATATGTTGGTCGGGAAAGGATTCAAAGAAACGAACTTGATGAGAACTACAGGAAGGTTGTCATAATCCCAAGTAAAAATGAGACATAATCCCAAGCCAAGAGACATATGAACAACCTTAATAACACAGAACCACATTCTCTGTAGACGGCCTTCGGGGGCTTTTATAAAAAAGATACTTTCTAAAAGGCCTTCAATGTTGCTGGGAAGTCCCTATACCCAAAAACCGTACGGGCCATGGCGCAATTGTGCCGTATACCCTCTCCACCCGGCCCTGAGTGTAGCTGCTATTGCGACCATATCAAGTTCTAGTCAAAACATAACATTGGCGTTATATGCCCAACTCGGCATTAACTCTTCGGGTATTTTTGGTTAACGGAAGGCTTTAGAATGTATGTATACACATATCTCTTGGTTGCATGCTGCCACAGAACTTGCTCAATATTATAGGTTTTTTATTATTATCATCATTATTATTAATAATTCGATTAAGCCATATGGTCATTTTTAGTTTTTTAATCATACGCCTTACCTGCTGTTTGATCTTCGGACGTCTAGTTTTTAAAGCATTTTCCTTAATTTCGTTTTTGAATGGCTCTCCCCTGCTTTCGATAATTTAATATTGATTTTAAAGTGTTGTTCAATTTAGAGCGGATTAAAAACGTTGCAGGACGCCTAAAGTCGGCTGCGATTCGATTTGGTTATTCATGTTCGCGCTTTATTACATTTTCGTTGTTCTAGTTTTTTCCTTTATTTCGTTTTCATATTAATACCCATCTGAAGTATTTAATTACCATCATAAAATGAACTTCCTAAACAGAAATTGATTTATTTTAATTTTCGGTGCGTTAAAACATTTACTTAGGTAGCTACATATTTATGTAAGTACAACATATCTATGTATTTATGTACGAGAATATACATATGTTAGACTGGTCCAATTTTCTTTTTTATTATGTTGATATTATTTTTCAGAATGACGATAAAAATACTTAATAATAATTTTTAAATGTCTATGATTGCTAGTTATGATTTTGTAGAACGGATCTCATTTTTGCTTTAATACTTTCAACCAATCAAGCAAGAAAGTTGTGCTGCAATAGTTGAAACATTTTTAATTAAAATTTTAGTCAGGTGGGCCGTTTAAGAGTAATCAAGCTTTAAACATTGACATGGTTTTCTGATTTCACGTTTTCGCTTTGGAAATTAGTAAAAAACATAAAATTCGCTTTCAAAAAGGGATAAACGCAAATTCCGAAAGAAATTTGTATTACCAAAAAACGGGGGTCAAGGCATTTTGTATAAGGCTACTTTACAAAAGTTATTTGTTTTTATTTTTTTTATTTTGTGCACAACAATTCAGCCTGGACGTTTTAAAGTATCCATGACAATAAATGAAAATAATTATTGCTTTTTATTGTTTTTTTTTTAATAATTTAGTTAATTATTAAAAGTTTTTAATCGAATAGAAACATGTTTCTTTTGTATTCCTTCATTATTTAATTAGATGCTTCAAATAATTATAAGAAAATAAAAAACAATATAAATTATTAATCTTGGCCTTGAGCTCATTTATAGTCATGGTTATTTGCTATTGAATTGTTTCCCTTAGTTTAATTAATTTACATCGTACATCGTTTACAATCATTATTATATTAATATTATAACTGAAAATATGCGAATTAAAAATACACGCAGGCTTATTCTTGCACAAAAGAAAAGTTAGCAGATCAGGTAAGTATTGGTATTATTTTTGAGAGATTAAGGACTCACCTCAACCCGCTTTAAATTCTAATACCGGATTCGGATTCCACAGGCAATTCCCTTTAAGGTAAGGAATGAGGTAAAACGTGAAATCAGAAAGCCATAGATATCAATGTTTAAATCTTGATTACTTTGGAACGGCTCACTTACCGGATTTACATTACACTCATTGCTTACTGAGCCTCGCCTCTGCAATACAGACGTGACAAAAAATTTGGGCTTAAATTTTAAACCATTTTTGATCTTAGCATTTCTTTTGGTTTAATTTTTAGTGGTTTCTGGTTTAAAGTTATAGCCCTTTCCATCGCAGTAATTTTGGCGAAAACTCGAATAATTTAAGTGTTAAACAAAATTTGGTTTGGGTAATTGTTTGGAGCAGGGCTCGCTTATAATTTCGTATTTTTAAATTGATATAAGAGAAAAATTACAGCGATTTGTACAACAACTTTTCATCAGACACCTTTTTTTCCGAAATTTCTTTTGAGGTGTTTTGTGTATCTCCCACCAGTAGAATTGGGAAAAATACAGTTTTTTAGAAAAACAATTTAATATACGCAATAATAATATTAAGAGTGTGAAAGTACCAACAATGTTCATAACCAAACCGATTCCCAATATTAAAAATGCGGATAGCAAGTTCCTAAACGTAATATTAATAAAAAAAAAATTTTGAGAATTTATATTTTTACATGTAAATTAAGATTTTGCTTGAGCATCTAAAGAAAAAAAATGTTGAGGAAATGAATCACCCTATTGAACATATCGTCGGTAAAGCATCAAAAACTATATTTTTAAATATATTGTCGTGAAAAGCATAATCAGAAATTGGAAGAGGGAGGTTTGTGTCTAGGGAAAGTTGTTATTTTTTTTTTTATTAATTAAGTCTACAGATTTCACAAATCTTATGGACTAAGGGCCATTTTCACAATGCCGAGTTAACTTACATTCCAAAATTAACTTTCGATTCACAATTTTATTTAAGATATTTTGATAAATATTTACTGCCCAATACATAATAGACAGCCTTATGAATTCTAACCCGAGGTTAACTCACCAATGTTGAGCGGTTGAACTCTAGTTAACTCAACTTGAAATTTGAAAAACTAGAGTTAACTGTGAAACGTTAGTTAACTCGCCACTGTGAAAATGGCCCTAAGTATTATTACATACCATTATAGCATGAGCTTAAACGTAATTTAATAACGTCTTATTCGGTCATATATGATAGGGACATTGAACATAATCATGATAAGCTAGAAATGACTACTATCCTGCCCCTCAAAAGTTTCACCATGAACAAAACGGAAAGCGGCAACTTTTTTAATTTAGGCCGCTGTAGAAGTTTTGGACGGTTGCAGTAGGAAGGAAGACTCCTTGCTGGACTCCACTGTAAGTCGCTTAACGATTAATGGATAAATTGTTTTTGTGCTGATTCCATTTTGACAAAGTAGTAGTAACGATCTAGTAGGTAGTAACGATCTATTTCAACTGCTGTTAATATAATAACTAGTATTTCCATTTCGAGTTCGAATGCGATATTTACAAGTTATTTTTGGTTATTCTTGTTTTAAATACGTTTTGGTCACAATTAGCACGTTAAGGTAAGGATACAGGTCCGTCAACATGCATTTGCTTTTAACAGCTTATTTGATGTTGGCCGTTGCTACTAAATAACTCCAGAAACCCCTTTTTACCGATAACTGACGTCAACTGGAAACACCAAGGGAGCTCAAGTGACTTTCCACCCGCGTTTTCCATCTCAGTCTAGGTCTCCCCCTTCTCTGTTGTTCCCATACCGCCTTGTGTTCGATACGCGTCCTCATTTAAATTTTCGGTAGGAGGAATCGATACCATTTTTCATTGTTGAGCAGCGACCACTCATTTACTTCAGAGAACTTACGATGAATATGCGACGATGGTAGTGGTCAAAACCGCAAGACCAACTTTCGTAGCTTATATCACGGCCTCTTGGGCAGACAGATTGGAGCTGTGAATACTTTTAGTTCTTATGACACAGTTGAGAATTGAAGGTAAAGCATGCCGCCTAACCTCAATTAAAACCAGAAAGACTATGTTTCCGGCAGAAACTATTTGAACGTTCATGACTAATTGAAAGCATTCTAGGCCATTGGTTTCGTTCTTATAGTTGCACCTACATATCGCCGGTGACACTTCTAAACCGCGTAAGTGATATCTCAGTTTGGCTGTTTTCCAACTACAAATTGCTTCATTTAAAGACGAATAACGACTTTATGGAAAAATGTCCCATCAAGATCAATGCTTTTGATTACTTTCCAAGCCAACGTGTAGTTTTCTTGTGAATAAATGAATGAAAGATCTTAAAGCCAGGGGCCTATGAAAGTTTTTTACACTAATGTAGCTTACGCGGTTTTACGTTTGTGCGTTATGTGGCCTTGCAGTGTCACCGACGATATGTATATTTTTTTATTGTCATGGACATACACACACTTATATATATATATATGTGTGTATATTAAACTGGCTTCACGTTTTTATTTTTATCTTTCGATTTTACTAAATGCAAAAGTAAAAACTAGAAATCAAAAAACCATACTAATGGTTAAAGCCTGCCAGAACTAAATTTTCTACAAAACTAAATGCTGCTACATTTTTTTAGTTCAATAGTGTGCCAGTTTTACACCAAAATGAGATCAGTCCTAGAACATCTAGTAATGGTAGACATCTAGAAAAGCAAATTAAGATCTCTAATTTTTACAGTACTTTTTCGCAATTAAACAAAATAATTTTAATATAATTTTCAAAAGGCAATATTTTTCTGGCCCACTCTAATGTGCAGACGTACCTTACATTATTTTAAAAAGTGCAATAAATTACCAAAAAATGTATGACAGCAGCTACATACATATAGAAATGAATATTCCTTAGCAGGGCGTCAGATCAACACTTGATATTTGTTACTTTAATCCCTTAACCATATGTAAGTTAACGGGTCGGAAACTCTTGTAAACTCACTGATGTGCACTGAAATCTGAACAGATTGTTATAATTGAGTTTTCCCTGACCGCCACGTTGCGGAATTCTTCTCCAGAGAGCGGTGACAACAAATATCATAATAATGAAGTGTTTGGGGTGAGTGACTTTTAATTTACTTCAAACCTTACCGCAGTTGAATTCCCCAGAGGAAGACACCCCCGACACCGTCAATAACACCACAACAACTACTACAGATAATCAGAATAACAACAATGATAGGAATACAAACAAATATACAAACGTGCTATAATATTCGAGTATCCTCCTACATGAATACATATGCACACTTAGCTACAAACATACAGCTATATATCTCTACATACAAACAGTTATCCGGAACCAGTATCTATGTATGGTAGCTGCAGCGAAAAGATGTAATACTCAAAGCGTTTTCCTACCAACAACCGAAGGACGATCTCCAATATTGCGAGCACCTCAAGTTGATGGGTCGTAGAATATGTACATATGTATGTATGGCACGGTCTCAAGCTAATAATATGACAAGTGTTACGTAGGAATGACTTTGGCAGCGAAGTCAAACACAGAACCACAGTAGGGTGATTGATATTTCGTCCTATTTTTTCGTAACTACAGTTTTTGAGAAAAGAATTTTTTTTATATGGAAATGCTGATGAGAGATCGAAAAATTTGGTGATTTAAGCACCCTTCGTGGTTTCATCGGTTACCAGATATCTACATTTTCAATAAGCAAAAAGCACGTGCTTTGTTACGTTTTCTTCGTTTTTTGAAATTTTATTCAATTGTAGATATTAGGTTAATGTGGAAATGGAACGATTTGAAATATCTTTTTCGAAGGTAGGGTTCTTCTTTACCTATGTAGATTTGCTGAGCCATACAGATAAGAAGTTGGGATTTTTATTAATAATAAGTAGTGATACTCAGAAAGAATAATATTATTTGTGTGCGAAACATTCTGTAATTCGGATGTTAAGTTGGATGAAAAAACTGTATATTTTGGTCACATAGAGTGTTAAACAATTGGACCCATAGGTGAACTAAGCTGTCATGTGATTGCTCTAGTTTCTGCTTAGTTCTGTCGTTGTTCTTTTTGGAAATGACAAGCCAGTAATGCACCCGAGTTGGGTTTTTGCATCGTCCATGTTTAAAATAGTATACAGTTCTTTTACTACTTTTATTTAAAGATCCGAAATAAGTGGTCCTGTCCTCTGGTCATATTATGTTAAAGGGTTTTCCATGGAAAAGTTAGCTAATGGAAAATATATTCACACAAACTCAATCCATCTTAAAAGATTTCCTTCGATCTAATCATAAAGGAAAAGTTTCTGGAAGGTCAAGGAACTTTGAATTAAAAAGAGACATTGGACTATAATCTTCAGAACAAGGCCGTGGAAAATATTTTTTTTATGTTGCCGTTCCGGTGAAAAATTTAATAAGGACTTTGTAAATTCAAATGGTTCCTATCCAAGGGTACGACACTGCACCCACTTTTTTCATTTCCAAAAAAGGCCTGTAACTGCGGTACTGCTAGGGAAAAGCTTTGAGGATATGTTTACCATTACCACAACAAGAATTTTCGAATTTTGTTTAAATGCACCAACCTCTTCTACTCCGATGCTGAATGAATTTACTCTCAGGAATATCTTCGTACACAAACAAATTTCTATAGAAAATTATTTTCCATCTCTTAACTTCGAAGATCTCCTAGACACAAAAACATAGCCCGTAACACTAGGACTTTTCTGAGATTTTTTGTCTTTAAATTTGGATGGTTTCGGTAGTAGTAGACTAGTCCAGACTTAATTTAGGTGTCGCAAGATTTAGCGAAGTGCTAGTCTTTGCTGATCCACGATACGTAAGGTCGAAATAAAAGTTCTAAAAAAAATTACCAATTTGAAGTCAAAGTTTTTATATTATACGAAATTTGTCTTTTTCTGTCCACCCTAACTCTTGTTAGTGTTTAAATGTTTAGTGCTATTTTGTAAGTGTTGGCGCTCATGCATCATTAATTTGTTTTACGCAGATTATCTATTTTTATTGTTATTAATAGACGACAATTTATTAGCATAATAATAGTGAATTCGCTACAGAAACAAATAGCAAACTCAAAATTTCAGTAGGATGTAAATAGTTTCATACCCTCTTCGTTAACAATCCTCTTTGTGCTTCTAAGATGTTTCAGTATACGTACAAGTCTTTGGTGAAAATGGAAAGCCGCATTCCAAAAAACTCTAAACTACGCAAGCAAACTGTGGTAAAAACATATAAGGATGTTTAAGTTTGGGTGGAACCGAACATTGCCTAGTTGTGATCTATTATGGAATCCCACTAATACACCATACTTTTAATAATTTTCAGGCAAAATACTTGTTTTTTACTGAAGCAGTATCTGAATAGGTTCCAAAAAGTTTCAAAAACTTTCTTTTGAATAACCAGACCCCGGGGATTTTGATGTCCGTATACACGAGTGAAAGTTGGGGCCGTGTGTAGAAGTCCACGCAAATGGGGAATCTTTCTGGTTATCTGATTCATGCTGCTCACTGCTTCCGAACGCGAGAAAGCGACAACTTGATAAGGTCACTCCTACATAATCTGTTCAAGGGCTTGCTGAGGGATTTAAAGCAGCAGCTAGCTATATGAATGTATAACATAACACGGAACAAAATTAGAGAGGTGGAAAAGGACTCATTCTACGAGCGTTTGGAACGGGGCCGTTGCCCCCGTCATGATATCAAAGTCGTGCTTGGCGACTTCACCGCCAGGGTCGGTAACGAGTTGTGTTTGGCCCTACAGTCCGAAAGTTCTGTATACACCATGAGACCTCGTTAAATAGTTTTAGGCTGATTGACTACGCCAGTGCACGAAACATGATCATATCCATCACCAGGTTAAGCACAAAACGATCCATCTACATAGCATCGACTTTGTAGCAGCCAAAATTCGTGCCCAGCTCTGTACGGCCAAACATGTGCAGCAAAAAACGCAAAGGAAACTAGACCTTGTCTCGAATCACGTTATACGTTCCGTGATCGAAAGCGAATTTCTAAATCACAATAGGTCTAAACTCGTAATTCGGAATGACGTCATATGTGAGTAATTGTCTGGAAGTCCCCTTCGGTTCAATTATGCATTATTACTCTTTAGAAAAGTTGGAAAGTTTAAATGTTGTTGTGACTTAAAAAACGGCTTCCGATCACGGAACGTATGTCGTAATTTCGCCCCTTGAAAAGTTGCAATTGCAAACAGACCGCCTGTGATTCCGAAGATTGTCCTAAACCTGCTCTCAAAAAATGCAAGTCAACCCCGAATGCATGAGCAGTGGGAGCACATCTCGGGAGCATTCCATCACGCCTGCGAAGAAATAAATAGATACTAGCGAGCTCGAAGAAACACCTAGTATTGTGAAGAGTGCCGCGTAGAGAGTAAATGCAACGAGGAGTGTGTTTGAGCGCTATTACAAGTTGAAGAGGGAGGTGAGGTGGCTTTTCCCGACGAAGACAGTGAGAAAAGAATTTACCCACTACCCTGCGCACACAAGGTATATTAACTTTAGTCGGATCGAGATAGATATTGACTTATGTCCGTCCGTCCGTCCGTCCATCTGTGAACACGATAACTTGAGTAAATTTTGAGATATCTTAATGAAATTTGGTATGCGGGTTCCTTGGCACTCATCTCCGAGCGCTATTTAAAATGGGCGAAATCGGATGATAGCCACGCCCACTTTTTATATATAGAATATTTTCGAAAGCACAAAAAAAGTGACTCCTCGTACATAATACACCTCTAAGGATAAAATTTGGTGAATACATTGAGATTGAGGCACAAAATACACTTTTTTCGAAATTTTTGAAAATAGGAGTGGCGCCGCCCACTTTAGATTAAGTCAAATTTAGAAATGATATTACTCGTGCAAGGAATATTCCAGGAAAAAATGGGCGGGATCGATTAAGGTCCACGCCCACTTTTATATGAAAGATTTTGAAGAGGATCGTAGATATATTAAATAGGCAATAACTTGGCGTAAAATAGCTTTATATCATTTATATTTCACTTTTAAAGTTTCCGTAAACAAAGAAATCCAAAAACTTAAAATTTTCGAAAATGGGCGTGGCCCCGCCCCTTTTATAGTGAACTATTCCACAAAACTGTTCATGCCATAACTCCGCCAAAAATTGATTTGTCGAAACGAAATTTGGTGATAATGTTCTATATATAAAGGTAACTGTTTGCTATAAAAATGGGCGAAATCGGTTAATGTCCACGCCCAATTTTTGAAAATAGTTCTGAAAAATTTTTTGTAAAATTTAAAAAGCGATATTTCTACAACTAAGCAAGTTATATCAATCAGATTTTGCACACATAATAAGCTTTTCAAGAAAAACTCGGCCGCAAAAAATGTTGTCAACTTTGAAGAAGTAGGCGTGGCGCCGGCCACTTTTCAGCATAAAATTTCTGCTATTTTCAAAGGCAATCGCTTATAATTCAATCTTGATATTTCAATGATAATTGGTCAGCTGCTTCTTAGTAGTATGTATTACACCTGCCAAAATTTAGCCAAATCGGAAAACACACAAGCAAAATATTCGGGCACGTAGTTAATAGCCCACTGCAATAGCGAAGTTATATACCTTTTTTGATTTTTATACCTTTCATAAACATTAAATGTATCAAAGTATGAGAAGAAGAGAAAAGTTCACTAAAATGAACAGCACGATGAGCGGAGTCGATTTAGCCATGTCCGTCTCTCCGTCCGTCTGTCTGTCTGTCCATCTGTCTATTTGAACGCAAACTAGTATCTCAGCTTTACAAAAGAATGCTGAAATTCGTTGTTTGCTTTCACCATTTTATAATATACTAGCAAACGCGGTAGACGTTGTTTTGACGTTTTGATACATAGAACACATCTACTATATATAAAATAGAATTAACTTGAACCAAATAAACTCCTAACTATACCGAACTGCAGCTTTATATAACCTGGGGGCTTTTCCAAAAGCTATATGCAGACTTTGTCGTGCCCAGCGAACTCCTGAACATATCGTGAAAGTTCAAGAGCAAAACAAAGCACAAAATATGTAGGCGTGGCACCGCCCACTTTTGAAAAATTATGTAGATATTGACTAAGTGACACATGTATCCAAATTTCATTAATTTAGACCAAAAAAGTTCGTAGTTATGACGAATTGAAACTTTATATAGCCTGAGGGCGTGGCTCCGCCTACTTTCCCAAAATTATATATTGTCTATACTGTACCCACTGAACCCAAGTATATATTGTGAAAATTTCATAAAGATCGGTTGAGTTTTTTGGCGCCTATGAAAGACACCCTTTTTTATATCTATTTTTGTTACGCACACAAGGTATATTACTTCATTCGGCATGAACGAATCGAGACATATATTTATTAATGTATATCAAAACGTTCAGGATGAAAAGTGAAATATCTGGGCAAGTAGCTAATACCCCACTGCAAAAGCGAAGTTGTATATCGTTTTTGATCTTCATACCTTTCATGAACATGAAATGTTTGTACGTATGAGAAGAAAAAGAGATAGTCCCATCAAAAAGTATATTGAAATGATCAGAAGGATGAGCTGACACAAAGGTAATGACGTGCAACTCGATGGTTGATCTACGGATATGATGGCTCTCACCTCTCATTACCCATCTCTCCTTCCTTACGGAAGAAGGGGTGACATGACCTAGAAGGTTCCACTGGTCATACCAAATCGCTACCACGACAGTCGGGCAGTACCGCAAGGGAGTACCGGAGCGTACCGGATTCATATCCGGCCAAGGACTGTCAGTTCGACAGCACCTCCCAAAACCTTCGGGGAGTGTTTTTGTCGTTACAACAACAACAACAACATGAGCTGAGTTGATGTAGCCATGTCCGTCTCCCGATACGTCTTTCTGTCTGTCCGTATGTCTATTTGAACGCAAATACGAACTGAAAGTATTAAAATAGACCTGCTAAATTGGGATGACATAATAGATCACTATTAGGTATATAATGTTCGCTTCCACCCGAACTTAGACTTCCTTAATTGTTGATTTTAAAGTCGCCTCCGATAGCCGGAAAAGGAGCTGCTTATATGCCGCTATGTCTGAATTAGGTTTCCCAACAAAACTTTTACGGCTGTGTAAAATGAGGTTGAGCTACATTACCAGCTCAGTTAGAATTGCGAAAAATCTCTTCGAGCATTTCGAAACTAAACGAGGTTCGATGCTGGAGAAACTTAACCTTGCTGGAACAACATTTTATAAGAGTAGTAAAGTCCTCTCTCGACGAACAAAATTAACACTCTATACGACACTTATCGTATCCGTTCTGATATCTGGTGCAAAAGCTTGTATACTGACAACATCTGATGAGACGGCTCTGAAGGTATTCGAGAGAAAGATTTAGGGGCAAAGGCGAGTAACGAAAAATATTTAATGAGAAGCTGTATGCCGACACCGACATAGTTCATCGAACTAAAACCCAGCACCCAGCAGCAAAGATATTCTGGGTGTTTGTATATATAATTTTAGTGGAACTTTTCAAAAAAAGCTTTTAAAAATATATAACACTAACCACAAACAGAGCTTACTTGATAATAGAAATATGTTAAATATTTTTTTTTTATTGGTAACAAAATTTGAATAAAAATACTAATTACTCCTTGGTGGCTGCTTAATTAAGTTTTCCCTATATTTTCGACAAGTCTTTACTTGATATCATGCTGAATTGCATGGTTAGAGCTGTCGGTTGTTATAAAATAATCGTGAAAGAATAGAGTAACATGGGCATATTTTTGACGGTTAGTGTTAGTGATATCGGTCAACATTTTTTGATTTCTGCTTTATTTTTCAAGATAGAATTATCCATAACTTTTTATATTTACTGCATATGAAATCTAAGCCAACACTTCCTTCCATACCACGTTCCGAGTACCTCTCTGATTTTCTTTTGTCGGCATTACTTTTAACGTATTTGGTGGATTAACTCTTGAAAACGCCACATATAACATACCATACATGAACACCGATGCATTTAGCTTCACTCCGACAAACTCAAAAGTTTTTCCCTGAGCTTTGTGCGCAGTCATGGTAAATGTTGGACTTGCTGGAAATTGATGGCATTGCATGGTACACCCTAGCGACACCTTGGATACGTGTGATTCTCGGTATATGGACTGCTTTGCCGGATTGTTCGCCGGTAACTATTTTGGCTTTTATTATAGTATTACAAGGTACTGTTAAAATAAGTCCTAGTCCGTTACATAGACCTTCGGTTACATCTATTAATAAATTTATTTCAGCTTTAATTCGTGTGACGACGAATCTGAAATGTTTATGGTATTTGAAAATTCCGTTTAAGTTCAAGTGCTCCTTGATATTGAAACGATGTGTGCGTTGGTCTGATTTGGTTTGATTTCCGCAATTTGAACAGCTGATTGAACTTTTCACCTCAGAAAGTTTTGTTGATATCTCAACACTATTACATGAAGATGGTTGTTACGATGTCTATCGTTTTGCAGATACGCGAAAACCTCAGGTAGCAACAATAATTACGCAGGCAAATACCTTTGGTTTGATACCCATATTGAAATATTTCATTTCATTACACAAAAATGCAGATAGTTGGCAACCCCGTAAAAGCATCCTATGTCACAACACCTAGGTAAAAACTTTTAGAATGTGGTACACTATGTACATAACAAATTTCATTCAATTCGGTTTGAGCCAATTTCGAGATAGTTTGGATATACAAATATACAAATATAAAAGAATAGATCGTTTAAAGTTATAATAAATAAATAATAATAATAAGATTAACATTAAAAGCAACACTGCATTTGAAATTATATCAAGTAACTAAACAAATTTTTCTGCCACTAGTTGGCATTATTTAAAATAATTTAAAGTGGTTTCTTATTTTACCAGTAGTTACCTCTTTACTATTAAATGTGTGCGTTAGGAAGTTAAAGCTTATCACTTGCGGATCAATTCTGTGCGTAACCGGTAATTTTGTACCTGGAAGATTATCTAACCGAAAATCGTAACCGTTGGCAATGCATTTCATGTAACCGCGATTCTAGCGTGCATGGCAACGCTGTCAAAAACAAACAATGCGCAATTGAGAATTAAATGCCAACTGGAACGAAACTTTGTGTTAAAAAGTGCTTATATTGATTGTTACTTCTTATGAACTAGTTTGTGTACAAAGTTTGCAGTATTTTCTGTCCACAAAAATATTTACAAAACATGTGCAATTTTTTTCTGTTACGCGACGTAAGCACCTATTTTGGTGCTTACGAAATTGAACTGCAACTTAAGCCGCCAGAATACCAAAAGGGTGTAAAAATTCCAAACTATTTATTTGCCGGTAAAACGAGTGTTATTACCACACTAGAACTAGAGCGTAAATATCACCAATGAACGCCCTAACAACATTCGTTTTACCGGCAAATAAATAATTTGGAAACTTATCACCAATTAAAGCCACATGGAGACGGTTGCTACGACCCGATAGATACGCGAAAACCGCAGGTGGCAACAATAAATTAGCAGGAAATTTTTCTGTCACTAGTTGGCATTATTGAAAATAATTAAATTGTTTTCTTATTTTACCAGTAGTTACCCCTTTACTTAAAGCTTATCACTTAAATACAAAGTTAAGCGAAACTTTGAGTATTCTTGAAGCCGGAGTGTCTCGAGGCTTGTCAAACTGTTCACTCATAAAATACGGCAACGTTGAAGTTTTATGTTGATAAGCATATCAAGATTACTTCAGTTATGAATTCAACAGTAGAATGGATGGGTGAAATCCAATTAGCAATGGACGAGTTATTTTATACGAAACTGAAAATGCTAAAACAAAAAAGAAAAACGATAACCAATTTTCTACAAATTTACGAAGCTTGGGTCATCTAACAAGCATACCCACATACAAATTAAGAACAACATGTATATTGGTTTTGCCATATCATAATTTATTTCCATTCCTTGATAATCCTTGAAAAATCTTCTCGGAAACTCTGTCACTGTATATTCACATGTATATTTATGTATGCACGGCTTTGTAAAGGCGTTCCCGTTTTCAATAAATTTGAATACAAACCTTTGTATATAGATATGTGCAAGTATATAAATACATATGTACATTCATAGGGTTGTAGCTCGTTTACAGTTTCCCCTTGAGAGTACTTGACTGTATGCCATAAGATCATATTGTAGACATTGATTTGCTCATTTGATCCGTAAAGAGATCACTTTTATATAATAAATTAAAGCAGAAAAAATGTTTAATCATCAATATGACAAATAATATAATAGCCCTGGGAAATAACAATTTATGGATGGGTTAGTAACACAATAAATATGATTGTTTAAGGCTCAAAGTTCATCTTCCGATATCATAAATTCCACAGAAATGAAAATTAGTATGCTCCCGTTAACCTAAAACTGCTTTGTTAATATGAATTATTACTTTTTAAAATAAAAAGAGCAAGATCCTCCGAGCTCCATAATAAGCATTTCAAAACGATATCATATTTTAGAATTCTTCTTATATAGTAGTTTTGAGAAAATCCATATGAACTTAAAATGTCAAAACTAATAGGTGACAAGCTGCCACAAAAAAAAATTGGAGAGTTTATTGAACAAAACTTAATATGATATAGTTTTGGGCGTAAGCACCCAATCGCAAGATCACGTGCCGAAATGCCAGGTCAGACGAACATATTTTGGTCATCAATACCAAAACTGGTGTATAGGTCGGGGTTACTTACATTTTTTTTTTATTTAAACCTCTCAACCTATTCTTATTAAAACGAAATGTTCCACACAAACAACAAAAAGCAAAAGTCATCTCCATACGTAAATCTGATTTAAAATTTTCTAAAATAAAGTGAAGTCGTCAAAATCTTTTAGCACTTCTTCCGCGTCCGGTTCAAACCTTCGGTGAACACTCTTAAGGGCTCTGCAGTACACGTAACGACAGGCATAGTTGCATACATTTTTAGAAAGTGGTAAATTTTTTAGAAGAGTTTATTTTGACACAAATTCGGCATCCACTTCTCCATAAAGTAAATTCTGTAGCTATACCTTACTTTCTATCGGAGTCTGTAGATTACTGTAGAGGTCAAAACATCTAAAACTTGAGAAACTTTTCATGGCAGAAATACTAACTGGGTGGTAGATGAACACTGCCGAGCAGAGACCCTCTTTTGAAAAAACCTTTCCAAATTTTTTTTATGTTACTGGCATTTGGTGTGGGGACCAATCACACCACGGTGCTTGCGGAAAAGTTCAAAAGTACTTTATTTTATCTTCAAAATATCGTTGGTGCAAAACCGCGTCACACACAAATGCAAAACCGCGTAAGTGAAATTTTGCGTCAAAAACGAGATTTGCTCACCAGGGCCTCAGGGGACCAGGCTCCATTCCTTAATACCAAAAATTTGGTTTTTCGCACAATAAGGTGCCAAATACCGGCACTAATGCAAAATCGCGGATACATAGATCCATAAAATTTGGCTGCAAAACAGCGGATGTGTTAGCTCTTCAGTTAATATAATTGTACTTTCTCATTTAAAAATTTATTTAATTTAAAATATTACTGTAAGACTTATTGTATTTTTGTTTCATTGGGGTGAATTCAAAGCATTCTCTTATCGACTACAATTTTAAACCAGACTAATACATAATAAGACACCAAAAACTATACCGAGTCAATTTAAAATATACGTTGAAAGCATTTGTTATTTAATTGCCGGGTGTGTAACAATCATGGTGTAATCGGTAGTGTTCCTACGTTACCAAATACCCCAGGGATGACGGAAAAAGTACCTGTAAATATCAAACTAGACAATAAAAATGGAAATACGAGTAATTATATTAACGTAAGTTAAAATCGGTCGTTATTACTTATGAGACAGTTGTCAGACTTACTTTCTTTTTTAAATTTAAATAAAAGGGTAGGCTTTTGCTTACATTGGTCTATGGAATTCAATGACCCTTATACTAAGGGTTTCGTACCTATTGAATAAGACCGATTTTGGAATACCACGTTTTCAGATTCATGCTGACAAAATCCAATCGGTGCAAAAACAATTGAGATACTTGCGGAATCTGCCTCCCTATTGCAACAGTCTAAAACTTCAAGAGCGGCCTACATTACAGTCGCCGAGCTATGTTTGGTGTTTTGTGCATGGTGAAACTTTTGAGGGGCATGCTTATTTTAGAGATTTCAATTCAATCGTTAAATTGGTTAATTGATCTTATGACGTTGGCTTTGAAACCGGTCATAGTTATGCAGGGCTGCGTCTCAGTGATTTTACACTGTGTTGCTGGGAATCGCATATATTTCGACATCAAAAATTTTTAAATACGTTTAATTACGTTTAAGCTCATGCCTTTATATTATATTATGACACTTAGTTAAACTAAGCTTAAACTTGCTACGCAGTTTTTCAGTCAACTTTAAACGAAGTTTAAACGTAGCTTAAGCGGCCAATTTGGCAGGGCAGCTTAAATACTGGATATACTCGTATCATCTGACGAAAGTGATTATAGTGATGCAGAAATTAGCGAAATCCTAACTATTACAATACTGTGGAGAAGCAGCGGCGTTGAATATGTAAACAAATGTTATCTGTTGCCTTATCTAGATAAAGAAAAAAACAATGTTGCCGTATAAAAAGCAAATCTTAAATGCGGCCTTAAGCTCTCACTGAAAAACCGCTCTGCAGTTTAACTAGAGTTTAAATTTAAGCAAACTTAGTTTAAACTGAGCTTAACCAAGGACTGAAAAACCGGGCCTTAGTCTATGAGATTTGCTGAATCTGTAGACTTAATAAGTAAATAAATGGATAACAATTTTCGCTGGACGCCAGAGGAAGCTTCCAATTTTCTTCTTGTTTTCTTTTTCCTACAAATCATCGAGACCGACTCTGAACGGCATTCGCTGGAATCATACTCTGAGGGCCTGTACAGTGTCGAAATGCAAATCTATATTGAAAAACTATTTAGAAGAACTCTGATTTTAACTACCATGGGACTTTCGGTAAGGTATACCGAAGAAAAAGTTATGTTTGCAAAGCCGCGCATATGTACACATTGTACAGAATGAGCCAAAATTACATTTGCAAACCCGCTTATGCTGCAATGAATTGGAATATAACCATGATTATGCTTTTCTCACCAAAACTTAGAGTTGGAAATATATTTTATAAATCTAGCTTGATAGGGATTTAGCCCACTAAATAACGGTTCGTGCTGAAGTAAAACAGTTTCTTGCTTCTCCTGTAAAATTTGAGTGGCAGCACTTACGCGGTTTTGCATTTACTTTTTTTTGCTATGTCACCGACGATATGTAGAACAACTTTTCAGACGAAGATATAAACTTAAATTCAAGTTGTTTGAAAACCTGTTCGTAGTGTCGAAAGCTGTAAAATCCAGATATAGATGATTTTTGTAAATTCTTCTTCGCCAAAGTCTGGTTGGTAATTAATGCATCGAAGAGTAAATTTCTTTCGGCTGAAGACAAATCTGCTCTCTGTATATGAATCCCTACTTGACCCTCGTTTCACAAAAGGAGCTATTAAACCTGAATTTACTGCAGAGAGGTTTGTTATTGAGGAAGTGCCTTCGATCATGGTCCAAGGCTATTTTGTTTTTTTTTTTATTTATCATCGCTTTCATAGTTTTGTCTCGAAAAGTGAGTCAAAACTTGAAATAGTCGTTTTTTTACTGAACAATATGTTTCATAACAGTCTTCTATGTCCAAAAATATATTTTATTTAACGTCAGCTTATAGTGCAAACCTGCCAACTAACATTCATAACATTTTACATGCCATGCAATGAACTATGTGAAATTTCATTGAGCACATAGGAAAAGTGATCAATATAAGGTTGAACTTAGCTTATAGCTAAGATATGTATTCCTCGTTTGCCTGGTTGATGCAATTTCGCTTGCTCTATCGAACTGCATCAAAAAGTATTCTTTACTTACTAGTCTTGGAAAAATATAGATGTTTTAATGTGTTTTTTTCTTGTTGTAAAACATGGATATATCGATCACAGCAAACTTTTGAAGCTTATTTTGACTTGATAAACGCAGAAATGCAATGAATCTGTGTCTATAATTTCACAACCATTTGAGATAAATGAGTTCAAATTCGACCTGATTTAAAGACAAAGCTAAAAACTGCATTATTACGTTTATGAACAAAATGATTTATGTCGTTATAATAAATTAACGAGTTTTATTCTGTCGTGTTAGTAGAAAGAATAACATAAATGTATCAATCGACGTTTTTGACAGCACTGCTATGGAAAAAAGTTTACATCAGTTGTTGTTGTTGTTGTGGTAACGACAAAAACACTTCCCGAAAGTTTTGGGGAGTGTTGTCGAATTAACAGTCCTTGACCGGATTCGAACCCGGTACGCTCCGGTACTACCTTGTGGTACTGCCCGACTGTCGTGGTAGCGATTTATGACCAGTGAAACCTTCTAGGTCATGTCACTCCTCCTTCCGTAAGGAAGGATAAGGTGGGTAAAGGGAAGTGAGAGGCATTATATCCGTAGATGCACCATCGAGTTGCACGTCATTACCTTTGTGTATATTAGTCGCCTCTTACGACCGGTATGCCTACCTCGGGCATATTCTAAACCCCTAACCCGCAGCGGTCGGCCGCCGTGGTGTGAAGGTAGTGTTGCCGGCCTACCACACCGAAGGTCCATGGTTCGAGCCCTGGTACAGGTAACATCAAAAGTGATTTGAAAAAAGTTTTTCAAAACGGGGTCGCCCCTCGGCAGTGGTTTGGCAAACTCTCCGAGTGTATTTCTGCCATGACAGGCTTCTCAGCAAAAATTCGTCTCCTTTGTAGATGCCGTTCGGAGTCGGCAAAAAACTGTAGGTCCCACCAATTTGTAGGGAAAATTCAAATCGGCACACCACAAATTGGAAGAGAAGCTTGGCGCAAAAATCTCTTAGGAGGTTTATGATGATATACCTGTTGTATATCGCGCCATAGAGAGAGAGAGAACCCGCAGCGGTTTACATAAGTCTTAAACTTTGACTCTTTCAGTCGTTCATTCTACACACGTGATAGACTTTTACAGTCCTGATCTTATTTTGTTATTAGTACAAGCAGACATTGTCCAATTGCAGCAATTAATTCCTAAGTTCAACGTATTTCGTAATCTTCAAAGGCGTGCCCGAAATATTATGTGTCTTTGACTGATATTCCTCGAAACTAGAAAGCACACATAAGGTCCATATATGCCGTTTTTTGTGGCTCTTTGTAGCATTTAGAACCATGGTTTTCTAGAGGCACTAATTCTTACACATACCTAGGTTATAATTTTACAGCGTGTGCGCATATCGTTAGCAAACGAAAATAAGGATAATTTAAAATCTTGGAACTTATTTTATTTTTTCTGCTGAGGCTCTATGGAAAATGAACATATTTTAAAATATTAATATACATACAGACGACATACATATGAACATATGCATATAAGTTCAAACATATTTTTATTTTAAAAAAATGCTTTATGGCACACGGGGAGTGAAAAATTACAATAGTGCAATATAGCAGCACATGTGCAGTGCACTAGCGTGCTCGTTATTTTCAAATAATTCACGAAATTTTTAAAGAAAATTGTTGGAAACAATTTTTGATACAGCAACTTTAAACAGGTTTCGTACATTCAATTGAATTTAAAAAATATTTTTAGTTTACATTATTGAGTAGATGAAATTTTCGTATCTAATGTTGTTCCAGATAATCATTCTATACCATTTTGTGAAATAATGAATTTATAAAATTATAAATAAGGATAAAATAAAAAAAAATATCAAACACAGCAAATTGGCTATAAAGTGAATGAAGAAGGTTTAAAAAACAAATTCAATGACGTGATGACTCTGGCTAAGAACTACTTGCCACAGTGTGACCAATGTTTCTATGAGGAAATCAGACCTTTACGCCGGTCTATAAAGAAACTTCCGCGTCAGAATTCGATAATGATAAATAATTAAAATATCCTAAATTTTGCATCAAAAGTTTTACCCTTGTATATATTTGTTTATTTCATGCAATAAAGTACGAGGTGTGTTCAAAACGTATCGCGAATTTTGAATTTTCGCTGGTTACGTATATTCGAATTTCGAATTTTTTGTGGCGTTATGTTGGTACTCATGTCTCTCACTTATGCCGACAAGCTCGGCCATTTTGAATGTTCAGTTAATTGTTGACAGCTGCTTTGCTTGCACGTGTTTTGGATCGTCTTCGATTTTTACCTATTTTTTTACCAAAATTGCTCAATTGTGACCAAAAAACAGCATCGCATGTACATTGCTAATGAGATGTTAAACTCTGTCCGCGACGACCCAAATTTGCTCCAGAGGGTCATAACTGGTGACGAATCGTGGGTTTATGGTTATGACGTGGAAACCAAAGTTCAATCATCTCAATGGAAGCTGCCGCACGAACCAAGACCGAAAAAAGCGCGCCAAGTTCGGTCGAATGTGAAAGTTTTGCTGACAGTTTTCTTCGATTGCAGGGGCGTGGTGCATCATAAGTTCTTGCCACAGGGAAGAACGGTCAATAAGGAATATTACCTGCAAGTTATGCGCAATTTGCGCGAAGCAATCCGCCAGAAACGCCCGGATTTGTGGAAGAACAAAAATTGGCTTTTGCACCACGATAACGCCCCTGCTCACGCATCGTTGCTTGTGCGCGACTTTTGGCCAAAAACAACACACTAATGATGCCGCAGCCACCGTATTCCCCAGATCTGGCCCCCTGTGACTTTTTCTTGTTCCCTAAACTGAAGAGGCCCATGAAAGGACGACGTTACGCTTCTCTTGACGAGATAAAGACGGCATCGAAGGAGGAGCTGAACAAGATACAAAAAAATGATTTTTTGAAGTGCTTCGAAGATTGGAAAAACCGTTGGCACAAGTGTATAATATCTCATGGGGATTACTTTGAAGGGGACAAAATAGATATTCATGAATAAATAAATAATTTTTGAAAAAACACAAAATTCGCGATACTTTTTGAACACACCTCGTATAGTATTTTCAAGCTCAAAAAACTTCTCATACTTTCTTATTTATTAACTTTTTTAATTGGTTTATTCACAAAATAGGATAGTATGATCATCCACAAAATAACACAAAATACGAACATTTGATTTACATAATAATTAAAAAAAAATGTTCCTTATTGGACTTTAAATTATATAAATCCCATGAAAACCCCTAATGTATCCTAATGTACATGAAATTTCAGTATTCTTAACGACGATTACATTTCATTCAAAAGTGGCTACAAATCAAACTAAAGAGTTTGATCGGGCTACCGTTTTTGCTGTTGCTTCGCACATACAAATGTACATGTATAAATATATTTATGTGCATACATATCATCATATGTCCTGTGTATAATTTTACATACAATCTTCCTCTATTTGCAACCTTTTCAAAACGAATATTTATTGGCCATTATTCAGAAATGCAACAGTAGTCAGTCGTCCATATCGTTGGCGTAGATTGTAATGGTCATAAATGACAAACGATAAGACCAACCGGCATTCGATTCATCGATGCAATATTCCTTTTCCTATTCACATCAATATCTCAAACCAAAGCCAAAATACATTTTTTATATTCACAAAATGCATACGTGTGTGAGTGGAAATTCATATTGGATATTATTACTGAATGTTTATAGACGTTCTCACACTTAACAAGTAAGGGTTGTAAGTTCAGGTGCAACCGAACATTGTGTACCAAGCTGTGAGGAGGTTGGGGCCGCCCCACGAAAGTGGGGAAAGTTTCTGATCGCCATTCACCTGGGAATGGCCAGAGCGATTATTTTGCATGCGGTTCAAGCAGCTCACTACTTCCGGGCTTTGCGCCCAAGTATCCTCTGGGTAGCCACCGAACACCCGTTTGGTGGTGAGCTAAACGTGAGAAGGCGACAACCTGGTAAGGCCACTCCGACATAATCGGTTTAAGGGCTTGCTGGAGGATTCAAACAGCAGCGTCTGATCACCATGTAGTGCGGCTGCAAGCGGGCGTCTGTCTTGGACCAAGCGGCTCGCTATACAAACGTGTAATTGAAGTCAACCTCCCGCGAAACGGGTTGTGCGGTGGGTTTGGGACCCACCACATAAAACAACGTTCCAATGAAATTCAACAACAAAGCCTCGGATATGAGAACCCCTTTTTTAGATGTGTTGGACGGTCAAAATCGCCCAGGCGGTTAGATGACCATTTAAAGAAGAAAGAAGAAGAAGAAAGCTGTGAGCTTAAGCTACCAAATTTTAATTATTTTTCCTGGATATAAGCAATACCTGTACCAAAATTGTTCATGAATACTAAAATCTTTAAAATCTGATATACAACTTTTTCGCGGAGGTATTGCCTTTTATATTTTTATTTTTATATAAAAGTAGGCGTAGAGTCCTTAAACGATTTCGTCCAATTTTCTCCATTTAATTTCTTGTAATAAATGTAATCTTGGGTCAAATATCTTCATTTTTGACTATCAACATATATGGAAAGTTGACTTAATCAAAAGTGGGCGGTGCCACTCGCATTTTAAAAAAAGATTATTGGTTACCATAATGCACGGAAATTTGGTTACTATGCATAGGGGTATTTGTTATGTACCGAATAATAACTTTTCATATATTTCCGATTTCCCCTATTCTAAATAAAGCCTAATTAAACAATAGAAGAGATAAAGGGTTTAGCTTGGATATTAAAAGTTATGGGATCACAACAACCATCATTTACCTTGGTTACCAACATTTATATAGAGTCGGTAATTTTTTTGTCAACTCCCACCGGAGTTAGTTAGAAAAAATCAGTAAATGAAGCTGCCGAAGGCCGCCCTCTTCTTGAGGTACGGCAAATGGTAGTGACGAGCAACTCGATGGCTCATCTACGGAGATGACACGTTTCAATACCAATCTCCTGCTTCCATTCACGTTAGCTAAACCTGTTGACGTCAATTATCTTTTGAAAAACTGATAATTGTGGTGACTCCACACAACAACAACCTTGCTAGGGAAACTATGAATTGATTTAATGTACCAAATTCTCAGATAGGGCGTTGTTGAAAAAAATTCTGAGGTAGGGCGTTTTTGAATCAAATTCTGAAATAGAGTGTTATTTAAACAAATTCTTTAAAAAATATTTTGAAATAGGGTGATCTTCCACTCAACCGATGATGTGTCTTTGCTTGTTAAAATTGAACCATATGTATGGGAAATTTACCATCTTTGCACACTTTATTTCTTAATTAGAAATAAATGAAGCATCACTCCTTAAATGTGATAGGCCTATTCAATGCCACTGACCCATATGAACATATCCATATATCGTCGGTAACACTTTAAACCTGCGTAAGCTACATTTACGTCAAGAACTTTCATATGCCCCTGCCATTAGGATCTATTCATTTATTCTTAAGAAAGGTAAATGGAGGTTTGGAAAATAATTAAAAGAATCGATCTTGATGGGAACTTTTTCCATAAAGTCATTATTCGTCTTTAAAATAAGCAATTTGTAGTTGAAAAACAGCCAAACTGAAACCTACGATCTGATAGCGTTGAAGAAGTCAAAAATATTAAAAAAATTGCAAATAATTTTTGCAAAAAAAAATTTTACAATCAAGAAATGTAGTTTGGTAGAAGATAACATCTTGTTTATAAATTTCAAAAATTAGTCAAGTCGGACTGGTCCTTCGCGAGAAAATTGGCAAAAATTAGGAAGTTTCGAAAATAAGTTTATAGCTATAACTTTGAAAATAACTCGAATTTCGAAAAACTGGCTCAAACGTTTTGTTTTTGTTTTTGCGAGCTATACAAACAAGTTTTTACCCATCTGAGGAAATGCTTAATCGACTTACAGTGGCTCACAAAAATATTTACTTTCTGCCTGTAAACGCTATTTAGATTTGGATAGATTCCACCAGCTTCCGGCAAAATACTGCACGTATTTTGTTCCATTCCTCGAGTGAAGAAGCTTTAAGGTGCTTTTCGAGCTAAAGTTTATGCTTCCGAATCCGATTTTCCCAATTCCCTGCGTTGAAATAAAATCACAACCTATTATAGAACTTCCGTTGACTTAACAGATTTTTAATGTTTTTGCGTTTCAGCTCTTCGGTCATACCATACAACGACCATCCGATCCAAAAGTGATGAAATAGGTCCTATTACCAAAAATTACCATTTTCCAGATATTAAAACCTTTTGTTTTGACCTTTTTGGAGAATAAAAATAGCTTTTTTTTAAATTAATGACATTTTGAGCGCTATTTGAACTTGAATAAGATAAAAAGCTAAAAATGTAAAACGTACTTTTGCATGTATTACATACGTAATGTGGGTAGTGCAAATTTTAAAATTTGGACAAATATAGCACATAAATAAAAGGAATTTAATCTATACATTTTTGACTTAGCTAGAAACTTATACCCCCCGACTCTGTGCTCTTGACAAATTGTCAATCTTGATAAATAATCAAGAAAAAAAGGGTTGTATCAAGTGTTTTGAATTCTGCTTCAGAAATAAAATTATTAAATATTGGACCAATATAACTGAAAATCGTTACGGAAGAAGAAACTGAAAATCGTTACGGAAGACAGCGCCCTCTCTACCTATTTTTATGTGTTTAGTAACCTTCCTTGTAGAATTCTACGAAAAGTAAGCTGCATACCAAACATCATTAAAATATTTTCTTTCCTCATTTCATAGTTTACTAGTACAGTTAGGTGAGATTATATCAAGATCGAATGGTGCCTTCGCACTTCTACAAGGTGGCGCAAAAGTCATCCTCCTATCAGAAAATGCTATAAATTTTGCGATTGGCCCCTAAAGTCAGTTCTGTTTTGACATTTGTGTAGTAAACACATGCGAAATACACGTTAATAAACAATGTTACGCTACACTGCTCCAGAACGCGGAATATTGCTGACTATTTATTTGACCAATAATCGGTCGGTGAAAAACGGTTACTGCGCAAAAGTAATCCTCCTATCAGAAAATGCTATAAATTTTGCGATTGGCCCCTAAAGTCAGTTCTGTTTTGACATTTGTGTAGTAAACACATGCGAAATACACGTTAATAAACAATGTTACGCTACACTGCTCCAGAACGCGGAATATTGCTGACTATTTATTTGACCAATAATCGGTCGGGGCCAAACGGTTACTGTGAATGGTGAGCGCTACAGAGCAATGATCAACGAGTTCTTTTTTCCGCAACTTGATGAATTGGGATTGGAAAACATGTGGTTCCAACAAGACGGTGCAACAGCACACACTGCACGTGCCACAACCGATATGCTGAACATCGGAAGCTTACTTTTGCGCCACCTTGTATAAAAGACAAACACACACAGCTTAATTTACAAGATTGTTTAAGCTAATCGTCATAGAAACCTGCCAGATTAGTATAGTAGTCGAATTCCATCTTAGACAGCGCAGTTCTCATTCGCAGCATCCCTATTTTCAATGGCAACGCTTCACAGAACTCATAAGCCGTCGTCCAGGGGCTTAATAGGTTAAAAAATAAACATTTGACAGCAAAAATATATTTAACTTTATGATCTCCTATCGAAGTTGTATTCCGACCATTTTGCAAAAGAAATAAAGAGTGAAATTTTAAATAAATGCATGCAAAATGCCAACGCACACAAGTAAATACGTGTGAAAAATCATAACACAAATGTCAGCATAAAATGAAAATAACGATACTTGGAACACAAATGTTTAGGAGAAGCTAAAAGAAAATTGTGCACAACCCTCAACCCGATTGGGAGATCAAATAGCAAAAAGTTTCATATGTACACAAGTTTTTATATTTATTTTAGTAAGGTGAATAAAACTGCGAAACCCTTTCGTGCGTATCCTCAAGCTTTTATGTAAATGCAATTTTTTCACACCAAATTACTCGTTACATTTATTTGGTTTTTATTTGGTTGACTTGATGCGTTGGGCCCTTATTTGCCATATATGGGATCAATAAAATAAAATTTGAAGCATAAAAACACCATTTTTAGGGAAACAATGATCAAAGAAACAAATTGACTTTTAAAAGCGCAAAATCAGCAACAAATTTACATATCAATAAACCATTTGAGTGAGATTTGAGTTTTGCTTTGTTTTCGTTTAGTTTTCTTCAAGTTCAAGTTTTATTGGTTCTGACTCTTGTGGTTTGTAGGTGATTTGCGTAAAAAGTTATATTGTTAAATAAAATTGAGGTGAAAATTTATTTGAAAAAGCAATTTGAGTAAAATTAATGTTGTTCCTAAGAAGCTTAACAGTGTTGCAATCAAATGTGGTTTGGGACTGCCATTGCCTCAACATATTTCAGAATAAGCATCACTTGCATCCCGGAGTATAGCAATGTCCTAGCCGGATTGTTTACTTGTAAAGAGGACGTGGCGGGCTGTATAGAATGTGGAGCTCCGTTGGCCACCTGTAGTTTGCTCTTGAAAATACGTTGTCTCTTGCAGGGTATAGCGATCGAGGGTGGATTGCAGCCGATCTGTCGTACTCATTGGGTTCAGTAATGCTCACTTATCTCTGCTGGTCGGCTTTGAAGAAGGTAAAGATGTCGCCTTAATTTGAAGTTAAGAGAGGCTCCCCTACATCATATCTACGCATCGTACACCTGGATCTAATTGCATCAAATTCAGAAATCTCGTAATTTGAAGCTATGCATAAGACCTAGCTTATTAATTCATAGCGATCTAGTGGTATAAATAATTAAATAATAACTCCACTACTTATCGATGATGGGCTTGGTTAAAAATAAAAATTCTTCCAGCGCATTTGCCAGCGACTGTCAATTTTTTGTGATTTCTGAACAGCGCCTTTTGAGTTATACGCTGGTTATATCCTAATTTTCGATGGAGGTATAGTCCGATCTTTTCAACTTGACCTTTATCTGCGCCGACTAAAGTGTCGCACGAAGTGGAATAATACAAGGAAGGAGTATTTAGTCCTACAGTCGGAAAGTTCAAACTAAACAAATAAAAATCTACCAACGGCACTAGCTTGATTGACTTCACCACCTCTCGAAATATGGGCATCTGTAGTACCAGGTTCCAGCATAAAGGAACTCATCAGGCCACCTGGCTGTACCCTGATAAAAATTCGACAAACCAAATTGATCGACGGCAGACATAGCTCAATCTTTGTAAACGTGGGTATCTTACGAGGTTCCGATATCGACTGGGGCCATCAATTTGTGGAAGCCAAAATACGCACATGACTTTGGACAGCGAAGAAAGAGCACAAGCAAAGTTTGATTTTGAGAATTTGGACACAGACAGACTCTACTCGAATTTTGAAGCGAACACTTCACCTCATGGCTAAATTGAGAGGCAGACGATGAACCCGATGCTTCAATTCTTGACGACGGAAAAATCATCTCACCACTCATATGATGAAGTGATGTTGGCCATATCCCGCTTCATAGGAAGCCAAATCTCAACTTTGAACTATAATTCCAGCAATATATTCCTTTCGTTTAATCATCTTTGAAAAACTTCCCTAAAAGTCCTGTCTATTAAGTCTGGGTAAGGCTGTGCGTTGATGCCGCCGCTGGCGCTAATACATTAATTTTTTGTACTCTAACGCAAAGACGTTTTGAGCGCCAGAAACACTAGACATACACTACTCGTATACGAAGCACCAACTAGAAGCAATTCAACTCTATGGCGTAACTAACCGTAACACTAACCCTTTGTGCAACAGGTGGTTCTGTCCTTTGGCCTACGACCCCTGAGGCGCCACAAACACTGCCGAGAGAGTTACTCAAAGACGCGTTTTGGTGCCAAGAACCATAGTACGGAAGTATTCTGTGCAAAAACACTTTTGAAAAACGCCAAAGGTGCAATAACCGCAATTTCTTCAACACCTCGCTCTGGTACCAGCCGTGGCGCTAGCGCAGTGGTGTCCGCAAATTGAGGCTAATACCGAACATTTCCTTCTACCGCCTAGCTGTGAATATGCAGTGCAGTGAGTTGTGGTGAATGAAGCATATCTAATTAAAAGTCACCACCTACGACAATAGAACAATTACAGTAATTTTAATTTATTTATAATATCAAGTTTGCTGTTGTTGTCTTTTACACCCATTTCACTCGGTGTCAGATTCCAATGGGAAGATAAATATGATTTCGATGAGATTATTGTTCCTTGCATTATAGCAACTATCGTTATTGCTTGTACCGTTACAAGAGCTGTCAACCGTCAACGTGGTTTCAATTTTGTGTCAAATTGCCAAAGTGCAAAATGGTGCACACACAAACATTATTGACTCTTACCAAACCAGCATAAACTATTTGTTATTAACACTCTGCTCACCCCTCTTTTTTAGCCGTTTCCATATTATCTTCCTGCTTCTGTGCTTCAATTCATTTTCAAATTTGGATATAAATGTTTTGAATAACGGTAAAGCGAATCTCCTATACTTTTATCGTCCCGATATTAAACTGTTCCTGAAAATTTTTTTTATTTTTCCAAGTTGAATTGGTGAAGTGGATCAAAGCCTTTTTTTTAACTATATTCGATTTAACTACTTTTAAACTTTGACTGGTTTTTTTTTTTGTTTTTTGAAGTAGATGAGTTATGGATTTAAAACATTTCGATGAAAATTCTATAAATCTAAAAATACGCAAGAAAGCAATGGAAAGGAAAGGAAAAAAAACGAAAGGAAGGAAGCGGAACGAGACAAAAAAGGAGAGAAGAACAAAGAAAAATAAAGGAAAGGAACTGTAAGGAAAGTTAAGGAAGGCAACAGCAAAGAAAAGGACAGGAATAATGGTGAAGGAAATAGACAGCAAGCAAAGGAAACAATAAAATAAAATAAAATAGAATCAAACAAAATAAGATAAAACAAATTAAATACAGCTAAAGCTTAACAAATTAATAAATTCATCAGATAAAAAATAGAAACTCTATTATTAAATCATGTAGAAGGGAAAGGAACCATGGACCTTCGGTGTGGTAGGCCGGCAACACTACCTCCACACCACGGCGGCCCTGGTACAGGTAACATCAAAAGTGATTTGAAAAAAGTTTTTCAAAACGGGGTCGCCCCTCGGCAGTGGTTTGGCAAACGCTCCGAGTGTATTTCTGCCATGACAGACTTCTCAGCAAAAATTCGTCTCCTTTGTAGATGCCGTTCGGAGTCGGCAAAAAACTGTAGGTCCCACCAATTTGTAGGGAAAATTCAAATCGGCACACCACAAATTGGAAGAGAAGCTTGGCGCAAAAATCTCTGAGGAGGTTTATGATGATATACCTGTTGTATATCGCGCCATAAAGAGAAAGAGAAAAAGAGAAGGGAAAGGAGGGGAAGATAAGAAAGTGAAGAATGTTTTTTGATTTAATTTAAACCATTTTTCAAACTGTAGTACATCATTAACGTATATATTTCAACTTCTGATCTTTTTTGGAAGAAGAAAGAAATGCAAATTTTCTAAAAATAAAAAATAAATAAAATTCTAAAAATCAGGCAACTTTAAAATTCCTCTTGTTTTTTCTTGCTTGCGTGAATAAATAAAATTAAAACAATGCTGGCTACGGTTCTCCCCGCAAACCTTCGCTTTTCGCTGGTAAACCACAATAATTTCACAGATACGGTTTTTCAAAGTGTTTCTGTTCGGTGTTGTATTCGGTTTTCGTCTTCGTTCTACCAACTTGATATCGGTATTGGTTTTTTTTTTGTTTAAAAAACAATTCGTTTGTGTCAATGAAAGTATTCTATTGATCAAGAGTTGCGAGACTCTTGTAGGGCTAAGTATCTTTGGATACTATCACCAGGGGTATGGAATGTTTGTCAAGCCGTTTCTATCTATGGGGTGTTGGTTTGATCTAATCCTGTACAAGTACTGTCAAAAATCTGAAATGTGCGGATGAAATTTGCATAAATCGGAATAACTCTTATACCACCAGCTCAGGTTAATGGCTATTGTAGCGAGCCTGCCTAATCGCAATTTATGCATGGCCTCCGCTTATTGGAATACAAACCTGCTAAGCTCGACTATTTCACCTGGAGGAGGAGTAGGAGGATTCATCTGGAGTAACGGGCGGGTAGAAATCCAACGAAGAATTACTTTTGCCAACCAATCCTACCTCGGACTGAAGAAGCAACTGGAAAGTAAAGTGTTCTGTCGGCGAACAAATGTTACAAATTTATAAGTCACTTATCGTACGCTTCTTAATAAGGTACATCAGACTGGATGCTGTTGACATCTATAGAGATGGTGCTGGTCTTGTTCGAGAAAAGGGTTCTTTGAGATTTATGAAAGTATAAAATTTGGGTATGAACGCACATTTAACGTTGAGCTATATGAGCTTTACGTACACATCGTCTACGTTGGCTAGGCCATGTTATGCGAATCAGTTAAGATTATTTGCCCGAGACGGCATCTTATCGGCACCCATTTATTTCCTTCTTAGCACATCCCCTTGAAGAAGACAAAGGACAGAGCAGCTTATTTCACTCCGCCCCCAATAATGTAGAAAATTAAGTGGCACGGTTTTTTTGGCCCAGTCTAATGTACATATGTATGCTTACAGGATATTAGATAAAATTTAGTATTTTATTATTACAGAGCAACTAGGCTCTACACGATGATGATAGGAATGTGATGCGATAAGAAAAGTTTGAAAGGAGCGAAAATCGGTTGTAAACCAAAAGAGCATCGAGTTACAAATTTAACCCTCGTCGCATGTTTGTCGCTTTGTTTGCACTCTCATCCATAGTCAAGTAATTAAATGTCGATTTTGCACACACATACAAGATAACTGGGATAGCGACGGCGGAGTGACGCGTAAATGACACGTGCACAGCAGTTGGCATTAGCGTTAAGACTTAATTTAAGTATATTATCGATAAACAAATCTCCACCCGTCACTCTTTTTTATCTACCCACCCTATTTGACTACAACAAGGGCTACATACATTGCGGTTCTTGTTTCACAAGGCTGTGTGTGACTGGGAGCAGAAACTTATTTACAAGTGCACACAGCCTTCTCTTGGTTATTCAGATGGCATTTAATGGTTTTCATTTTCACTCAAAATTTATCATTTTATCTACATACATACTTGGCATCCTTCAGCTCAGTGCCGCGCTAAACCAAGCCTAGGCTTTGGAAAACATGCATTGCGAAACCCTTTTACATTTCCCATTTTTGAATAAATAGGGAAATTTTCAAAGATATTCATAAATCACTTACTTAGTTCAATTTCAATCGTTTAACTTTGGTCCGATGTTTGTAAGTATGAGAAGAGTAAGTATACCGAAATGATCAGGGCGATGAGCTGAGTTGATTTAGCCAAGTCCGTATGTCCGTCCGTCTGGTTGAACACAAACTAGTCCCGCAGTTTTAGTAAGAGGCAGCCATTTTGTAAAGCATTAATCATTTGTCGGAGCCAGCATGCTCGGCCCAATACAACGCATAGCTCCCATCAGTGGTGTAGCCAGGATTTGGAGAAGGGGGGGGCGACTACAAATTTATTAATAAATTAAATTCGCGAAAATTTTAAGAAATTTTATCAAAATTTAAGATTTTTTACACAATTTTTAGAATTTTTTGGAGTATGCAGTTTTTTAGTTCAGTTAATTTTAATGTATCCAATCTTAAAATCGTAACACACTTTTCTGATGTTTTGCAATTTTTTTTTCCGAAGAGCTAAAGTGTTTTCTTTCATATAAGCATTACCACCAACAATAATGTCAGCCTAGAAATCTAACAAAGGATCACTCACGCAAACAAGTGCTACTTCTGACTGAGTTGGCAATTGAGAAGTAAAGTCCGCTCTCGAAGAACGAAAATAAATAAGTCACTTATCGTACCCGTCCTGGTTTATGGTGCAGAAGCTTGCACTGACAACATCTGATGAGGCGTCTCTGGGAGTATTCGAGAGAAAAATTCTTCGAAAGATTTACGGACCCTTACGCGTTGGCGACGGCGAGTATCGAAGAAGATTTAATGATGAGCTGTATGAGCTATATGCAGACCCCGGCATAGCCCAACGAATCAGGCGCGGATACAGGTCTCTAGTAGAGAGGGTGAGGGGCGATCAAGGCCGAAAGCTCAAAATCCAAATTGCCATGAAAGTCAGTAATATAAATGAATGATTAATTTAAGAAAACCATTTTGACATAATTACTAATAAACGTAACGAATTTATTTTAAATCACTCAAATTAACTCAAGTAATTGAAACGATTCGAACAAAAAGCAATCAAGAAATGATTTATGCAGCTCCAAGGTAGAAACTAGTTCTTTCCGGGAAGCGAGTTTCATTTGTGTCTTTTAACTAAGTGGAGTTATCTTGAATATATATTTATTGGAGCAATTAAAAGAGAGATGAACAATAATATTTATTGAAATTAAGTGCATTTCAATCTATTCGTCGACAGATTAAATATGTAGTTTTGTTGCAAAGATATTTTTGAAACCGTATACATTATTATTTTTCATAAATTAGCGCCAAGCTGTTATGATACAATTCTATATTATAAAATCAATGTTTTCAATAATGTACGTGTAAAAGTGCTAAACCATCTCTTCAGTCATGGTTTTTCGTAACCATGTGTTTAATCGCAGAGGGGTATAAAAACTTCTTTCTGGAGAAGCATTACTGACTGGCAGTGTAGCCAGAATGTGCAATAGCATCCTTATCAGTGGAAAAGCATTTCCGTCGCAGTGATCTAAAACTTCTACAAACGATTTGGGTATTGATTTTTGTCGGGCTTTTTTGAGAGAATAGCAATAGAGAACAAGCAGACAAAAGAAGATAAGAAAGATTTCATTCGATCTAAATTTTACAGAAATCTAAAACAAATGCAAATTAAGCACGTCCAATATTTCTTCAGGTCTGGGGTGGGGAGGGGGGATATCCCCCATCGCCTCCCCCCTGTATCCACTACTGCAACGAATTGAAACCCAACGCCTTAATTGGCTAGCATAAAGCTCAGCAAGCTTAAATAAATATTTGTCATTTTCTTCTCTGTGGTTTGTTGAAAAACTGAAGTGAAATCTCTGAAGATCGTTTTATGTTGAGTGAATAGACTATCTATTTCCATTATTATATGATCAATGCGTAAATGGATAAAAAAACAGTAATCTTGACTAAATTTGAATCGGTTTTATTTGATTTCAATATCCATGTCACAAGTTCTGAACAATTTTCAAAGTCATGTTCGTCGGATAGATTTCCGGAAAATCGAGGTCGAATTAAATCTTTCTTATCTTCTTTTGTCTTCTTTTCTAGCGTTAAATGTAAATGTATAATAAGTATATTCTCTCAAAAAGCTGGACAAAAAATCAATACCAAAATCGGCTGTAAAGGTTTTAGATCACGGCGACGGCAATGCTTTTCCACTGATAAGGATGCTATTGCACATTCTGGCTACACTGCCAGTCATTAATGCTTCTCTAGAAAGAAGTTTTTCTACCCCTCGGCGATTAAACACATGGTTACGAACAACTATGACTGAAGAGAGGCTAATTGGTTTAGCACTTTTACACGTACATTATGATATTAAAATCGACGTTGAAAACATTATAGAAAGATTCTAAAAAAAGGGAAGCGAAACATTGATTTTGTAATATAGAATTGTATCCAGTGCCGGATTTACTTGAAATGCCGCTCTGTGCCCTGTTCAAAATGCCGCCCTTTTATCTTCATGAAATATAGTAAAAATGTATTTTACATATGCAATTCACAACTGAAATATTTGTACATAAGAAACTAAATCCCTGCAAAAATTACCAAAATTATTGGAGCATACCTCCTTTAATGGAAAAATGATGTAGCTTCGAAGTTTTGCTCAAAATTTCCACTTCTTTTTTAGTTTTGTTCAAAGCTCGCTTTTTATATGCAGCACCACTTAATCTTTTGCGCCCATCACTCATATTTTCAAAATATAAAGAAACTATTTCACCCAAAAGGATTATTATCGATTGAAATTATAAAAACTTCAGAGTTAATTGCTAATACAATCACAGCTGATCAGTGCTGACCAGGGTTAGAACTTTATTACGATCGTAGCGGGCTTACTACTTTTTTGGAAAAATGGAAATCTACTTCGCCACTACACTTTACTCATAATCTACTACGATTTCTTAGATTTGAAAAAAGAGTGATAGGTATTCTATAAGTAGTTAAGGCCGTGTTACTCATACTCAACTAAGCGGAGCGTAGCACGAACACTGTCATTTAAAAAAGGTGCTAATGAAATTCGTGTTGAATAATATGTTTCCCGACTACATATGTTACGCAATGCTAAGTAAGAATAACTAAAGCCTTAAAAATTTTATAAAAATTGTGTGTTTTTCACGCAAGATATACTGAAGGAAACCTACCCAAGAAAATGTTTACAGTTTTCCGGAGCATCTAGTACTCAAGTAAAGCAAGAGGGTCCCAAAAAATATTCAAATCAACATGAAGTAAACAGCCCGCGGTTGAATATTTGCTATTCTGGTAATCGCCTTGGACTCCCTAATAATTTCCATTTCACTTCGCCAGGCAAATCGAAAAATGATCTCGTTTTTGGGAAAAACAGAATAGCTGTCAGAGCCGTAACTTCGGAAATTTTAATACTACCAAAATTTTTACGATGTATTTCAAAATATACCATAGAGTTTTAAGAGAGGAGTGATCTAAATTAAAATGTAATAAAAATGTTGGCAAAAAATGTTAATAGTGAAAATACTAAATAAAAACCATTAAGAGGTAAAAGGTACACATTTTAGTTGACTGCGGATTTTGAAAAAATATACTTTAAAACAATCTACAACGGAATTATGATTTTTACTAAGATTTATTTCGTCATTTACTACGATTGTTCTCCAGGAGTTCTAACCCTGCTGCTGAAAAGAGCTTAACAGAATAAAAGGGTACTACAGTTTACATAAAATAGTTTTTTGTGGCATAGTTTTAGGCACTTTCCACGGTGAAAACCCGCATCACCTTGAATTATTAGTGCTATTGATTTCTAAACACAAACGTCAAATTTTTGATTCGTATAGAAACAAAAATTGAGCCCATTATCAAAAATATTTGTAAAAATTTTAATTTATGTTTCGAAATCTGCCGCCCTGTGCCAGTGCTCCGAGAGCACCTAGTGTAAATGCAGAGCTGGTTGTATCATAGCAGCTTGACGCTAATTTATGAAAAATAATAATGTATACTGTTTCAAAAACATCTTTGTAACAAAACTACATATTTAATATGTCGAAAGGTACTTAATTTCACTAAGCATTATTATTCATCTCTTTTTTTTTTTTCATTGCTCCAATAAATATAGATTCAAGATGACGCCACTTAGTTAAAAGACACAAATGAAACTCGCTTCCCGCAAAGAACTAGTTTCTACCGTTGAGCTGTATAAAATCATTTCTTGATTGTTTTTTGTTCGAATCGTTTCAATTACTTGAGTTAATTTGAGTGATTTAAGATAAATTCGTTACGTTTATTAGTAATTATGTCAAAATGGTGTTCCCAAATTAAGCATTCATTTATATTACTTACTTTCAGGGCAATTTGGATTTTGAGCTTTCGGCCATGATCGCCCCCCCCCCTCAACTAGAGACCTGTATCCGCGCCTGGTCCTAAGTCTATCTTTATTGGTTGACGGTTATTACAGAAAGGCAGAACGCATTGTGTTAACAAAGATGCTAAAAGACTGCGTTTATTATTTAAAAAAAAATAATTTTTAATGTTGACCTAAGAATTTTATAATACTAAGCAATAGAGAAAATGTTGAAATTTTAACAAAACTGACACCATTAATTTATCAATAAATACCCATAATTGGCACTATATTCTACCAACTTCACCCTGGCACTTTATTATAAATACTAGAATTTAATAGGTCATAAAACTGCAAATCCAATTTTTTTATAAAAATTCGGATTAAAAAGTGTAGAATTTGGTAAAACTTGATTAAATTTTCCTTGGTTTGAACAAAGTTTGAAATTTGTTCTTGAATATTTTTTACGATTAGATCGTATTAGATCATTTTATAAAAAACTTGTGAACAATTCTCGTCGCTATCTATTTTTCCGCCGTTGTGTGCTCTGATTAAATTATTGAGCTTGCCTACTCTAGAATTTCAGACAGCCTGAATTCGAATTTTTAAAGACGTGAGAGATAAGGGAGTAGAGTTGTAGCTCAGCAATATCAGATCTCTAAAATTACGGTATTATTTCGATATGTTATTTTATTACTACCAGAACCAATGTGTACGCATACCTCGAAACCGGTTTTATCGTCTTGATGGCCTTGTGAATTTTGTAAAAGGTCTGAAAAGCCTAGGATATGTATATATCCCCCCATAAAACCCCCCCTGGCTACGCCACTGGCCCCCATACAATCCATGGTTCCGATAAACGGGCTTTGGCCTATAACTGTTGCAATTAAAAGCTAGGAACGTAAAATTTTGTAGTACATATTATATATGTAATGTGTGTAGTGAAAATCACACAGATTGGACCTACATAACATATTGTGACGAATTCGATGATTCCTTGATTATCAATCCTGGGTTCGATCACTATAAAGTCGAATAAACACACGCACAGATAATGTAACTAATAGCTAGTTTTATTTACTAGTAATAAACGCAATACAAATTTGAGAGGTTGGTAACTTCGCAGTAGTTCACTATTGAACGCTTGAAAATAAACTGATCAATCTGCCTTGCTTGGTCACCGCCTTATATAGTCCAACAGGGTGCTTGCCTACGCACCGAGAACTTTCTTGGTTGTTCGCTTTTCGTGTTCTGGAAGGGTCGGTCTTATTTATTAGCATCTCCTCTTTGCATCGTATTCGCAAACACTAGCGCCATCTCTCTTCCTCTTCCTAGTTACACGCTTGCATGCATAAGCGTAGCCATCGTTATCTCAGTTGTGTGTTAACTAGTGGTGGGAGTGTTATTGAGTTAGGGATGGTACATGCTTGAGAATAATCGCCACAATATAGCTCCCATACAATCGATTGTTCCGATAAATTTGGTTTAGGCTATGTATCTTTAAATTAACAGTTTTGCAGAGTTTGTACTAATTGCGAGTAAGGATCGGCCACTTAAAACCGTGATGCGTATTCATGAAAGCTATAAAGTCTTCGGCACAGTCGAAGATAGCCCTTTCCTTACTTGCTTGAAAATAATTTTCAAAATCTCTTCCTCTAATTATATTGTAACAAGTCGGTCTTTGTATTATAGATAGCAGACAGGCCCGTGCGCAGAAAATATCCGGGGGTTTAAACTCAAGTTACGTAATCAATGAAAAAAGATAAGACATTTATTTTCGGAGTACGGAAATTTTATTGTCAAAAGTCATATTTAGTTACAGTTATTTAATAAATCAACTCTTCGAGGTACTGAAAAAAAACTTTTAAAATTATTTGCGGATCGATTTTGACATCGCGATGTACATTGAGTGCGGCTAAGCCGTTCAGACTCTTCAGACATTGTTGATCTCAAATACGTTTTTAGTCGTCGCAAAGTTGAGAAGGATCGTTCATTCGTCGCTGTTGTCACAGGCAAAACTGCCATAACGCAAAGCATTTGGTTAACATTTGGAAACGCATCTTCATTACAAATATCCAGTGCTTCCAGTGAGTTTTGTATTTCCTTTCCGGCAATGAGCTTCCGCCAAAGTTGTACTTCGTTCAAGCAGATGTCACGGGAATCGTCGTGCAAAATTGAACAGTATGATTGGAATAGTTGAGCTCAGGACTCTTCTGCGAAAATTTGCATTTTGTTGGGAAAAAGGCAAGCGAAATTTGAGAAAATATTGCGGTGATTTAAGAATCGATCTTACAATTGTGTCAGAAGCGAGTCAATGTACGGTATGTAGATTGTTATATGGAAATAATCTTCAACTGAATCAGTTTGTGGAGGGTGGGGCCGTGTGCAGAAGTCCACACAAGTGGGGAAAGTTTCTGATCGCCATTCACCTGGGAATGGCCAGAGCGATTCTTTTGCATGCGGTTCAAGCAGCTCGCTACTTCCGGGCTTTGCGCCCAAGTATCCTCTGGGTAACCACCGAACACCCGTTTGGTGGTGAGCTAAACGTGAGAAGGCGACAACCTGGTAAGGCCACTCCGACATAATCGGCTTAAGGGCTTGCTGGGGGTTCAAACAGCAGCGTCTGATCACCAGGTGGTGCGGCTGCAAGCGGGCGTCTGTCTTGGATCAAGCGGCTCGCTATACAAACGTGTAATAGAATTCAACCTCCCGTGAAACGGGTTGTGCGTTGGGTTTGGGACCCACCACATAAAACAACGTTCCAATGAAATTCAACAACAAAGCCTCCTGGCGAGCTATGTTGGACGGTCAAAATCGCCCAGGCGGTTAGATGACCATTTAAAGAAGAAGAATCAGTTTGTACGTTGGAACGTTGGGTCTGTTTCGACGCAATCCTTGGCTTTCGCAATTCAATTTCGTATTGCTCGCTAAAATCGCTCACGGTTTTGAAAATTTTACTGAACCCCCCCTTAGCGTTTTTTCTTCTTTCCATCAAAATTTGTTTCGCAGCATCAGCCAATTTGATAGGCTCTCTCAGATCTTGATTTTATCCTTGAAGTACTCGACTCAGAGACAATGTGAGAGGATGCACCGAGCTCAAAATATGCATGGATATCCGGAAATTTGCGGTTTTTATAGCTGAGAGCAGTTGGAAAGCTCTAGACGAAGTCGTTGGGTCTTTCCAGTTGGTGGAAATCACTTCAAGTGCGCGAATTACTGCTGGTTGCAAATGGATATATGTTGCGACGGACTTATGCTGTTCTACCCATCTGGTTTTACAAAATTGTTTCAATTTCTTCACTCGAGTTTCCGATAGATATTCATTTTCATTTATCGCATCCTGAAGGGCATTTTGGCGTTTCGGATAAATGAAGAAGGAATGGATATTCTCTAGAACTCCCAGGCAATTTTCGATTCCCGTTATATTGCACTCAGAGCTTACCGCCAAATTGAAGCTATGATTAGCACAATGGGAGTAGAGCGCGAGTGGATAAGTTTTTCTGACAACAGCTTGAGCCCCTTGGAACTCTCCGCTAACCGCTCTCGCACCGTCATATCCTTGCCCGAAGAAGTACGTGCAATCCAGTCCGGAAGATTTTAGGAAATCAAGGTAAGCAGTTCCTATTCCCTTTCCAGTGAAACCGGTGATAGGAATAAAACACAAAAAATCTTTCTGAATGATGAGCTTTTCGCCGCATTTATCCAAGTAGCGAATGCAAATTGAACTTTGTTCTACTCCTGCAATGTCTGGCGTGTCATCTCCCACAAAAACAAAAAGTTAGTAAATTAGATTAGTTCGATTGATAAGACACTAGAAACGCAAAATTTGCTAAAAAAATTTAATTGTTGTGTGACAGCATTTACGCAAAAAAATTCCCAGTGCATTGATCTAAAAAAGAAAAATGTTTTTATTTTGGAAATGTATGTATGTGGTTTTATGAGAGCCCTTATTAAATACTGTTCCCTCTCTTCGGTACCAGTTTTAGATATCAATGCGAAGGCATCAACTATTCGGCAATAGTATATTAGGCCGTTATAGTCATTGGTATATATAGATATAGAGATATATAGATATGTATATATTTATTTATTTATTATAAATAGATATGCATATGTGTCATTTGAAATGCCAATAACGTCAATCAGCCACGTGTATTTGGAAACAATAGATAGTTGTATACTGATAAAAATATTTTTAAGTACACTTGTAGTTATATAGTAAGTTATGAACCCTTTTATACAAATATACATATTTACGCAGTAATACTCACAATAATTTATTAGACTCAGCTGGACATAGCTCACAGATTTTATTATACTCAGCTGGACATAGCTCACAGAGTTTGTAAATTTTATTTGAATAACGGTAGGCTGTAAGGGCATAAACGAATCGAGATCTATATAGATGTATGTATATCAAAGTGGTCAGGAGGAAACAAGAAACTGAATAAATCATGTCCGCCCGTATCTGAACACGATAAATTGAGCTTCGCTGCGTCTCAGAACTTAAAATCAAATTTAGTCAGATTTTAATCTCCGCAACAGTTGAGATATGGATCTTAATCACATCGCTATAGCAGCACTTATTAGCACCTTTCGTTTGATACTCATATTATACTAACAAATTTTTGGTCACCCTGAGCTATCGAAATAAGGGATATCTTAAAGTTTCAGTTAGACATCTAGCAATGCAGCAGTCGTAATTCTATTCAGCAGTTTTCTAGCATACAGATAGACAGACAAAAAATTTTAAATTCTTCTTAATATTCATAAAAAATTAAATTGGCTTATAAAGCTCTTATGATTCAAAATGTGTATGGAAATGTCATTTTAAAAAGCATTATAAGCCATACTTATTTTATATGAATATCGGGGTTATTCTAAAAACAATTTTAAATTCTATTAATTTTTGTTTAGTAGTATAACTCGGTAAACGATATCACAGAAACCAAAAGAGTTGACGATTTTGCAAAAATGACAAATTTAATAATTTTAACATGACATTTTATGCGGGTCGTCTTTGAACTCGCAAATCCTATTTTTCTCTGCTGTTATCGATTATCTTTAAATCATTATCCACTTTCATGAAAATTGAACGCGTTTCCCGTATGTGTTGCAATTAAACAGCCAAAAATGAAGTCAATAAGTTTGAGAACCACGTCCACATTCCATTTAAGGATAAAGTAAGAAGGCTTTGAAATACAGCTGAACCGAAAAAGATCTGAAAGCTTATAGCATTGGATAATAAATAAAAAAATAACTCCAACTTTGTTGCTAAAGCTCACATCTGATTATATAATGCACGTATACACAAGAATTTACTTATTTTGGGATTTCATTTATAATTAAATCGAGCGACATAAAAGTAGCCTGACTTTCGATATTCAATTCGCCCACAATTCGTAAAAAAAACTTGTAGTGTTACCTGAGCTCAGTATTAATTTGTTTTTGATGTCAATGTATCGACAGCAATCAGTGATTATTGGTTTTGTAGCCGAACAATACATCCAACAGATAATAAATAATGCGTATAAATTGCGCCGGTATTTACAATTCGAGTACTGTGGGACTGCTGTTATCATATAAAGAGTAAATTAAAAACGAATTAGTAAACATGCATGACAAATTTAGTAGTATAATTAATGTTGGATTGACAATCAATATGACAGTTTGATTTCTCTATTTCATTTATCGCAGTAAATAATTGCATACATATGTAGCTACATTATATATGGCGTATGTATATAACTATTAATGTTAAATATTCTTGTATTAATTTGTTTTTCACACCATGAAAATTATGATTGCTTTGATAAAAAAACACCTTTTACTATTTTCACTTTATTTACAAAAACGAAAAGAAGATGGAAGATAACATAATGATCCCGCAGACGGGTTGAGTATGCTTAGCAATGCCCTTTACACGTAGGACTCAGAGGAACGAACTCCTTATGTTGCTGTGAGGAGCAAGGCATATTGTCTCTAATGATGTTACAAGTTATTTACTTAAGTAAGGCCTGCCATCCAGAAGGTGTCCAATTAAATCAGACAATCTCAACAACTTCGAGCCGTACAGGATGCAGAATTCGCTAATTCAATACTGACTGATCAATTCATTAATAGCTCTACTACTCACGAAGACTAAAAAAATTCCTTTGTCGCATTTGGGAGATGCAGTAATTTCTGAACTTCGGGTGGTTTAAAACTCATCGTTGTTTCTATAGGAATGTAATCACGGTCTGGTCAACTCCTAGGCTCCTTAAAATATAAGCTGATGTCTTTTAGTTGGGGTTTCCCGGCCTAGTCAGTATGGAGTTGTAATCAAGAACTGCTAACGAGACTCCTGGGATTGTTGCAGTTTTAGCAGGGCAGGACCACAGTGTAAGTAAGTAAGAGTTCAATATATTACAGTATTCAGATTGAAATTAAGCAAATTATTTAAAACTCTTTATAGATGTTCCTGGGAGGCGGTTCTTTGTCAAGAATTTATCTGATGGGGTACTCACTTTGTTGGCAGCCCTGACGGAATCGCCTGTTAGACATTATGTTGTGAGCATTTTCGAGATGTGCATGCGCGACTAAAATTACTGTCAAATATCACACCTAAGACTCAAGGGAGCTGACATTAGATAGCGTTATGCCCCCCGCGAATAGTTGTTTTTGGTCATGGGTAAGACATTCTCCATTAATAGCACAAGACAGTAGTGGATATATGATACCCCCCCTTAACATCTCTACTAAGTTTATGTCCACCAGGTGTTTCAATACCTGAACATAAGATTGGTATTGAGATTCTGGAAATCGCTAAGGCCAAGACTCCACCTACTATCAGGATTCTAAATTCAAAAACAAAAAAAAAACAATAATAAAGGTTCCATTAATTAGCACAGTGTAGCAGGTAATAAAAGTCAGCTAATTTTGGAACTCTGACACCACGATTTATCTAAAAATCTCTACTAAATTTATTCTTCTTATTTTTTTTCTTTGTGTAGATGGAAGCTCTTATATGACATACTTTCCCCGTCCCCTTATCCCACTCCTACTCCTTATAAGGGATATATACACCATGGTGATATTAGAAAGGTGGTTCAATTAGTTGAAGAGATAGAGCGAATTTGGGTTTTAGAGGAGTGGCACCACTGTCTACAAAAATATATAGAGAAAATAGACCAAATATAGTTAGTCTGAACCGAACAAATTGGGAAGTTTGGGGAATTGAAACTGTGTCCTGGCTGGATATATTTCGATCAGTGAGCAAAGTAAGTTACTAACTTTAGACGTCTACAAAGTAAAAACAGAAACCTCTGGGCGTAGGACCGTCCCCTTCCCTCAAACTGTTTGTATAGTTCTGACGAATTATAGCTTTATATTTCTTATAAACATTTCCAAAATTATATAGAGCTTATTCTGTAGCCAGTGACCAATTCAACCTACTGTGATATTAGACAGGGTTACATCGAAATAACGACCTTGGTCGGGTAAGAAAACTCGAGTCATTCCGGTGTTATAGAACCGGCAGTTGCGGGAATAAAAAAAAAATAATTAGTGCGAAATATACCTCCTGAGGGGATTAAGGCCAAGCTTATCTACCAATTGGATGTGTGCTGCTTCTAATTTTTCCTACAAATTGCAGGAATGTCTACTGTGATATTTATAGGGATCAGTTGCGTACTTTGAACGCCCATAAAAGATGCACAGTCACACATTCATTTTATAAGAGTTCCATACGTCAAAGTTTTTAGAGTGAATAGAGGCATCGATTGCCCGTCGGTCTGTCTGGAACACAATAATAACTTGTTTAGACATTGATTTTTCTTCGTCTAAGGCCGTCTTTAAATATTCACTGAGTGATGTAAGTTTTTTATAAGTTATGTTCTAAGTCTATATTTTTAAGTACATATCTACGTAGTCTGTAAGTACGTTGTAATCTAGACTATTTTCGAAATAAATAAAAAAAAAAAAATTTTATGAAATTTGACAATCAGGGTGCTTTCGAAATATGAGATAATTCATTGACATAAGCAGCTAAAATGGTAAACTAAATTTTACTGTATTTATTGCATCTTTCTATTAACGGTAATAATAATTACACGAGGAAATTTCCGTATCCTCGACATTTGATTCATGATCCCTATGTAGGATTTCAAAAATGTAGTCAGATAGCTTAAAAGTAAAACAGTATGTTATTTCATTTAATTTTGAGAGAAATACCATTTCTACCAAAGCAAACATAGTTAACGACGTTAAAGTTATGGCGAGGAACATTTTTTTTAGGCAAATTTTCAGTTTTTTTTCCGACATTAATATTCTTTTTTGTAATATTAAATAACCTCCTGGTTTTACATTGTGAGTCAAAAGCCTACTTCTTATTAAACATTTTGGCAATTTTTCGGAATATAATCCAGAGAAGAATGACAATGTGAAAAGAGATGAAGTTTTTATTTATTTTTTCATTGAACTTCCAGATCTTGGAAATTGGGGACATCTATAGTAATATATAAACATTCTTAACATCAAATATTACTCATGGTGAAAAAAATATTTCATGCTATACAGCACTTCGATGGCACTCTCATGGCAAACATACAGGCGGTGTACTACTAAAAAAAGGAATTGAGTTTAAGGTCAGGTATAACAGAGCAATAGGAAATAACGTCTGGTGTGCAATAATCAAATTAAAGCACTGCTATGTTACGTCGAGTAACCGCGAAAAATTGCACGTGTTATGTAAATATTTTTGTGAACAGAAATTATAAACAATGTAGACACTTTTTACACGATGTTTCGTTCGCGTTTGCATTTTATTCTCTATTGCGCATTGCTTGCTTTTGACAGCGTTGTCATGTACGCTAGAATAGCGGTTACATGAACTGTATTACCAACAGTTACGATTTTCGGTTAGATAATCTTCCAGGTACAAAATTACCGGTTACGCACAGAATTATATGCAAATGCAGACATGCGAGTCTTGTATAAATCTCGTGAACAACAGAATTTCAGATCATGAATCCGTTTCATTAGCCGTTAAAGTTAATAATTAAAATTCTTTGTGAAAAGTGATTACATCAACGTCATGGGAACATTACTCATAAAAATAAAGAAAGCTAAGTACATGGAGAATAAAATTGATCTCAACAGTGCTGACAATAAATTATTGTGGAAGCACCTGAAACAGGCAGTCATTAATTTTTTATTGATAGCATTGTTGATATAAATAGGGAAATTGAAGAAGTGCACTAACAGGACATGTATGAAATTCTAAGAAATAAACGTAGATCTTAACCACATGTCAACAGATTTGAAAATTAAATAGGCGGTAAAAACTTACTTGCGGAAGGAGTTATAAAATATTCGATTTCTTACATGGGACATTTTTATGCTAAAATTATAAATAAATCCATTAAAACTGGAATAGTGCGTACCCCATAGAAAATATCAAAAATAGTACCAATACGAAAGGTAAAAAATTTAGTTATAGATGAGGAGTTTAGATAGATTAACACTTTGCCAAATATCGAAAAATTCTTGCGATACTAGTAAAGAACCAACTTGTTAATTGTATAGAAAATAATAGAATACTTATAAAAGAACCATCCGGTTTCAGAGAAGGGCATTCTTGCGATACCGCATTAAATTATGTTATTTCCAGTTGGAGAGAAGAACTAAATACAAAGAAAACTATAGTTGCAGTTTTCATTGGTTTGAAGAGCGCATTTGAAACGATAGACACAGATCTAATACTCGCCAAATTACAGAAAATCGGAATTAGCGATATTGAGCTGAAGTGGTTTAAAAGCTTTTAAAGAAACCGCAAACAAAAAACTGCTTTAGATTTGGTGGTCTCTGAAGAGGTAATGGTGAATATAGGATTTCCACAAGGATCGGTGTTAGCGCCTGTCCTATTTAACATGTATATAAACCTCGGTCTTGAAAAATATGATACTGCTTGGAAAGAATCTTTCCTTATACCACTTTATAAGAGTGGGAGTAGGTAATGTGTAGATAACTACCGCGGCATCGCAAAGCTTTCCGCTATTCCCAAATTATTTGAAGCCATTGTTACAAATCAGCTTACAAATTCTATATCCACATTGATTGCAGATTGCCAGCACGGCTTTTGTAAAGAAAAATCCACAAGTACAAACCTACTATAGGGTGTTTTTTTTACAGGTTTGTTTTTTGAATAGAGATAAAACTGGCATTTTGTGGTCAAATCTGGCAACTCTAATGTCATTTATGTTCAGTTTGGTTTGCCATTTCATCGTGAACAGGTTGACAAAAGAACAAAGCTTGCAAATCGTGCAAATTTATTTCGAAAATAATGGTTCAGTTCGCGAAGTTTACCGTGAGCTCCGTCCATTTTATGGTCGACATAATCGTCCATCAGAGCAATTAATTCGGTTAACCATGGATCGTTTTCGCACTACGTTTACTCTATGTGATAATACGCATCCGCAGAGACGTCGAACAGTGCGCACCGAAGAAACAATTACCGCTGTAGAGCAAAGTGTTGAAGAGGACCCGAATAAATCGATTCGCCACCGTGCACAGCAATTGGAGCTTTGTCCATCAACTTTATGGAAGATTTTGCGCAAAGATCTTGGCTTGCGACCTTACAAGATCCAGCTTGTGCAAGAATTAAAGCCGCGAGACCATGCAATGCGTCGTGATTTTGGTGTATGGGCCGAAAATGAGATTGATTTCGATGCTGATTTTCATCGCAAAATTTTGTTCAGTGATGAGGCTCATTTTTGGTTGAATGGCTACGTCAACAAGCAAAATTGCCGCATTTGGAGTGAAGAGAATCCACATGAGACCCTTGAAACGCCATTACATCCACAAAAACTGACTGTTTGGTGTGCTCTATGGGCTGGTGGAGTCATTGGGCCATACTTCTTCCGCAATAATGCTGGAGAGGCAGCTACCGTTAATGGAGACCGGTATAGAGCCATGATAACCGACTATTTTGTTCCCGAATTGGATGGCATGAATGTGGACGAGTTGTGGTTCCAACAAGACGGCGCTACATGCCACACAGCGCACGTCACAATCGATTTATTGAAGGAAACATTCGATGAGCGCATAATTTCGCGGAATGGACCTGTCAATTGGCCACCAAGGTCGTGTGATTTGACACCATTGGATTATTTTCTTTGGGGATATGTGAAGTCGCTCGTCTACACCAACAAACCAGAAACGTTAGGGGAATTGGAAGCCAACATTCGTGGCGTTATTGCCGACATACGGCCCCATATGCTCGAAAAAGTGGTTGAAAATTGGACCTGTAAAATTGGCTTTATTCAAGCCAGCCGCGGCGGCCACATGCCTAAATCATATTTAAACATTAATGGCATAAAATTATCCTTCCAATAAAGCCAAATTGATGGACCTTAAAACGATTTTCTTGTGTTTTATTTCAATTCGAAGTTTTATACCCCTAAAAAAACACCCTTTAGAATTCACAACCCATGTTTTAAACGCGTTTAGATAAAAAATGCACACAGATGTTATATATTCAGATTTCAGTAAAGCGTTTGACAAAGTTTGCCATTCGTTACTTGTTCATAAACTTTTTCTACTGGGCTTTCAACCCAGTCTCACCCGCTGGATATCTTCTAATCTTCTTTTCAGAACACAAATAGTAGTTTTTAAGAATGCGCTATCTAATGGCATCGATGTATCTTCTGGCCCGATTTTGTTTTTGCTGTTCATTAATGATATATCCAGTACTATCAAGTTTTCAAAAATTTTGATGTACGCTGACGACGTTAAGATTTTTATGTCTTACTCGATGAGCGAAAATAGAGATTTACTTCAATCAGATCTTGGTAGACTGGGTGCATGGTGCTACATGCCACCACATGGTAAAAAATGTAAATATATTTTTCATTTCATTTATTGAACATTTTCCTTATATCCATTTATGTACATAATAAATTATAAATTATAAATAAATACAATATGAAACATTAGAAATTATGTAAGGTACACCTATGTAGGTATAGGAAAAGATAAGGCATTTTATATGTTAAGTTTAACATTGTTTCAAATGCCATCTAGTAAATATATTAATACAGTGGGGTGCACTGTTAAATATTTAAATAAAAATTTAGTTGAATGTAAATATAAGATAAATAATAAACTTTGAATTTTCAAGCACTTGCAACAGTAGGATTTAAATGAATTTGAGAAAAATATTTAGGTAAACAAAATACACAACCAGCTTCCTACATAATCAAAAATCACAGTCTTGAAGAAGTGCATGATTTTATGGGCTTGGGAATTACGATGGATTGTAAACTTAGCTTCAATCTCCATATTAATGCAACTGTCAATAAATCTAAGAGTGTTTTAGCATTCGTTAAGCGATGGTCGAAAGAATTTAGTGATCCGTACGTAGCTAAAGCCTTTTTTACAACATTAGTAAGACCGATATTAGAATATGGCTCAATTATTTGGAATACGAGCTACCAGATCCACGTTGATCGGTTAGAATCGGTTCAAAAACAACTTTTACTTTTCGCTTTAAGAGATCTTTCATGGGATTCCCTGTATAATTTGCCTCCCTATCCTTGCTAGTCGTAGAGAAATGCTCGGAATAATATTTATGATTAAATTATTAAACGGGTTGGTCTCTAGCCCATTTTTGTTGGGAGAAGTAAATTTTAACATTCCTTTTCGGCCATTAAGACATCTTAAACCTATTTTTTTGAAACAGTGTAGGACTAATTTTGAATTAAATGAGCCTTTCCGATGTTTGTGTGACAAATATAACGCTCACTCCAGTACATTTGATATTTCTGACTCGCTTTTTAGCATTAAAAAATCGATACTATCCTCGCTTAACCCATAGCAACTTTATGAATGTACTCTTTACAATCTAACTGATTCTTTCTTCTCTTAATACATTATTTATAAGTTTTAATTTCTTGTGTTACTTAGCTGATGAGTTTCCCTCTGTAGCTGAGCAGTTTTAGATCTCGACACTTAACAAACCCCTCCCTTTCAACGACTCGGCAATATATATATATAAAAAAAAAACCGTGCGTGATGCGGATACGTCCCTCGTGTCGGTTGGGCGGGATGGTGGGTTATCCGTTGTGAATTATTATTATCATATCAAAATAAGGCTGTTTGCGGATGATGCTTTGTAGTAACAAACTAAAACTGAATGTTAGTAAAACAAAGTTCATGGTCATATCCAGAACACTGAATAAAGATTCCCATAAAATTGAGCAAGAAATCACGAATACAAAGATTGAGAAAGTGAAAATATTTAAGTATTTAGGGGTTCAGATTGACAATAATTAATGGTCATATTGATTATATAGTGGCCAAAATTGGCAAGAAGATTGGATTCTGGAAAAGAACATGTAAATATATAAGTAAAGAATATAAGTTGAAAGTCTATAGGTCCATAATATTTTTTGTTGCCATTGACGCGCAAGTCGATAAACTACAGGTTATGCAAACCAAGTTATGAGATTCAAGGCACTACCTGACTGACTAAATTATAATGCGCTGATTAGTCGAAATTGAAATAGACTGAACGTGCGGGCAAAAATCTTTCAAAATCGAAATAAAAATTATTTTCTGCTCGAATTTTCAGGTGGGTATTTAACCACCATCGGATAGTTCAGGTGGGTACTACCCACCATACCCACGTCTTCCACCGCCCCTGGACAAAAGAGCTTTTGCCAACCATTGCAGAGCGAGCGTTACTAGAAAAAGTTCTGAACCTGTCTGAAGCTAATGAATCACTGTGGGTTACGTACCCAGCGCCTGCGACATGTAAGGCAAAACAACCACACCTTATGCAGCGTTTTATTTACACATTTCTGTATGATTTACTTTGTAAAAATTGAAAAAATCAATAAAACAAAAACAAGAGTTCACCTAACTCTACTCTAGAGGCGATAACGTGTTATTTTAGTATTGCCTCTCAGGCAACTAGCCGCCTTTCCAACTATTCCCTTAACACTAACATTTACTTCTAAATGATTATACATATGTAGGTACATAGGTATGTATATAACTACCTTTTATGTGCTGAGGAGACATATGCATGTACTCAGATACAGATGTGCCTACATATCTACATACATACATATAGAATCAGCGAACAGTATAAATATGTACATAGATGCATTAAAAGAAGCAAGTGAAATTTAATTGAATTGAGTGTTGCGCTCATAGATTTTTACCAACTGATAATAAAAAATTATTTTCAACTGTGCACCATGAAGCCCCGAGGGATGGACTATATGTACGTATAGGGTGTTTTTTTTACGGGTTTGTTTTTCGAATAGAGATAAAACTAGCATTTTGTGGTCAAATCTGGCAACTCTAATGTCATTTATGTTCAGTTTGGTTTGCCATTTTATCATGAACAGGTTGACAAAAGAACAACGCTTGCAAATCGTGCAAATTTATTTCGAAAATAATGGTTCAGTTCGCGAAGTTTACCGTGAGCTCCGTCCATTTTATGGTCGACATAATCGTCCATCAGAGCAATTAATTCGGTTAACCATGGATCGTTTTCGCACTACGTTTACTCTATGTGATAATACGCATCCGCAGAGACGTCGAACAGTGCGCACCGAAGAAACAATTGCCGCTGTAGAGCAAAGTGTTGAAGAGGACCCGAATGAATCGATTCGCCACCGTGCACAGCAATTGGAGCTTTGTCCATCAACTTTATGGAAGATTTTGCGTAAAGATCTTGGCTTGCGACCTTACAAGATCCAGCTTGTGCAAGAATTAAAGCCGCGAGACCATGCAATGCGTCGTGATTTTGGTGTATGGGCCGAAAATGAGATTGATTTCGATGCTGATTTTCATCGAACAATTTTGTTCAGTGATGAGGCTCATTTTTGGTTGAATGGCTACGTCAACAAGCAAAATTGCCGCATTTGGAGTGAAGAGAATCCACATGAGACCCTTGAAACGCCATTACATCCACAAAAACTGACTGTTTGGTGTGCTCTATGGGCTGGTGGAGTCATTGGGCCATACTTCTTCCGCAATAATGCTGGAGAGGCAGCTACCGTTAATGGAGACCGGTATAGAGCCATGATAACCGACTATTTTGTTCCCGAATTGGATGGCATGAATGTGGATGAGTTGTGGTTCCAACAAGACGGCGCTACATGCCACACAGCGCACGTCACAATCGATTTATTGAAGGAAACATTCGATGAGCGCATAATTTCGCGGAATGGACCTGTCAATTGGCCACCAAGGTCGTGTGATTTGACACCATTGGATTATTTTCTTTGGGGATATGCGAAGTCGCTCGTCTACACCAACAAACCAGAAACGTTAGGGGAATTGGAAGCCAACATTCGTGGCGTTATTGCCGACATACGGCCCCATATGCTCGAAAAAGTGGTTGAAAATTGGACCTGTAGAATTGGCTTTATTCGAGCCAGCCGCGGCGGCCACATGCCCGAAATCATATTTAAACATTAATGGCATAAAATTATCCTTCCAATAAAGCCAAATTGATGGACCTTAAAACGATTTTCTTGTGTTTTATTTCAACTCAAAGTTCTATACCCCTAAAAAAAACACCCTTTACAAGTGCCTTACCATACTAAGTATGTACATACATATGTATTTCCCTACATACCTGTTTACTTACACACATACGTGTGTATTCATACCGACGACAAAAAAAAAGCGCGTATACGCATGACTTTTACAAACATTTAGCTTGTACATAAATACTAGCATACCCTGTCCGAAATGAAACTATTTTTAAAGCAATTTGAAAAGTATATTCTTACCAACAACAAGTTTGAGCCACTTGTTCCCTTTTTCTTATTATCAACTAGCTATTAGGCTTAAAATATGTGTATAAAGTTGTTTTTATTTTCTGTCAGGAACTCCGTTTCATTGAACTTCTTAAAATTAAAGTTTCCGTGTAGCCTAAAGCACGTATAACGGGACAATTCTGTGCGTAACCGGTAATTTTGTGCCTGGAAGAAGCAATAGAGAATAAAATGCAAACGCGAACGAAACTTCGTGTAAAAAAGTGCTTATATTAGGCGTGTTCCAATCATGAGTGATCCAGATCCAGATAGAAATTTTGCATGTAAAGCAACAACAACGTTGTGATCTTGATATTTATGTGGATAAATTACGGATCCGTATAGAAGCTCTGTTCGTTTAGTTTTTTGTAGCAGATTTTTTGACAGCCAACCCTTATTTGCTTGGTAGCACAGACACACATATATAAACACACATACATGCACAAACAACTCGCATACAACTGATCTGTATCGTTCCCGTGAGATCTTGATCTTGATTGGAATGCAATTATTGTTTATTAATACTTGTCAACAAGTTTGTGTACAAAATTTTGCGGTATTTCCTCTCCACAAAAATATTTACAAAACACGTGCAATTTTTCGCGGTTAAGCGATCTATTTTGGTGGTTACGAAATTGAACTGCAACTTAAGCCGGCAGAATACCAAAAGGGTGTAAAAGTTTCCAAACTATTTATTTGCCGGTAAAACGAATGTTGTTACCACACTAGGATTAGGGCGTAGAAGTTTTTCTTTTTATATTTTCAGTCTAATAACGACAACGACGGTATTGTTTCTTCCTGTTATTCTCCCTGTTGGTCCATAACTTCTGCCGTCGCATGATCTAGTTCACAAATTTTCAATTGACACGACTTCGTTTTGATACACAGAGAGAACCAATCTTGTCGACTACACCGAATGGAATGTATGCGCGTCCTATTAGTACCAGGGTTTCTCAATCTCGCTATATGTAAATTGACGATCGGCTAATCAATATTAGTGCAGCTTGTACGTGAAAATGTCATATAACGTCAGGGAAAACTTCGAAAAACCTAAAAAACTCTACAAGACCACGTAACCAATTACTGTGTTAAAACTTTTCAGAAGCTCCTGTTATGAATATCTATATTATTATTATATCTAAAGAAACCCACATTTTGGTATGCAAAAGTATTCAAAGAATAGGAACTTATTCCATCAAGTAAATTATTATCATAAAATTTCACTTTAATTGAAATATCACTTACACATTTTGCATTTTCTTACAGCTCTCGCACATAGTTTTGTAAAGGCGCCAAATGTAAAAGCCAAACCTCATATAAAGCTAAATGAGCATCTTCACAACTGTAGTTATTTCTTCCATATTCTAGAAGATTGGTACCCGTTTAGATACCAAAAGTTATCATCAAAAACTTTTGCCAAACAACATCAACATATTCTCACAAAACATAGAATATCTGAAATGTGCGACAGTCGCCTATTCGCTGGCTTTTTTCCCACGGGGTACGTACCCGGAATAGATATGTCAAAAGTAATGGAAGGAAAATTCATTAAAATATAACAAAACGATGAATAGAACAAGAATTCATTTTGTTGGTGGGTAGCATTTAAATAAAATCAATACAAAGGTAAATAAATATACAATATGTATGTATGTATATGCAAATACCGATATGTAAGAGTGCATATCGGCGGTGACGCTGCAAAACCGCGTAGCGCACATGTATCTCAGTTTGGCTGTTTTTTAACTACAAATTGCTAAATTTAAAGACACATAATGACTATATGCAAAAAGTTCCTATCAATAACGATTCTTTTAATTATTTTACAAACCTTCATGTACTTTTCTTAAGAATAAATGAATAAATCTTAATATCAGGGGCTATGCAAGTTTTTGACACAAATGTAGCTTATGCGGTTTTGCAGTCTCACCGACGATATGTAGATGCATGTTTGTATACTTCTATATCCATAAAGAAGTCCCGGTAAATAAAGACTACTATATGCTAAATGATGCAAATTCTCATAGTCTGGCATTTACCCCACCTGTAACATCAAGTTTGGTTTTTCTCCAGCACGCTTCCTCTCTTTAGCTTTACGACAACACTAAAGAAGAAGATGGCTACCGTACAAATTATTGCGCCAATCAAAAGCTAGCGTCCAGCCATTATTCGTAAAATAACGAATGTCGCAGATGTGCTGGGCGAACGGACCATGGCAGAAAGTAATGTCGAAAGAGAAGAGCAGTTGCGGCGAGCGCCAAGCAAACAACAGCACCAGAAGCAAAATCGGCTTTGTGGGAGGAAGGAAATTGCAACTAAAAAACCAACTTAACTATAAACCATAACGTACATAATTCATTTTACTAAGAGGGAAGAATGTGGTATGGGAAAAACGTAAAAAAATTATGAAATTTGTCCATATTTACAGTGTAGGACAAAACTCAAGCCTCAAAAGTTACTCTGCTAAACATGATTAAATAAAATTCTATTTGCACATGGTGAAGGTCACATATTAGTAAAATTAAGGCACCAAATCTAGGTAGGTCCTGTTTTTCCTTAAATGTGTTGTAAAAATCATAAAATCGCGGTGAACGTGAGGCGCAGTAACCACGCTGATATATTTCGAAACATTTCAAACAACGGTCACCTTCTTTTATTTAGCCGTTAACCAAGGTTGGATGATCTGTAGAATTCTAAAATATTTGCTGTAAAAGCTATTTCGTGGTCCGTCGCGAAAGAATTTTACTCACGAAATACTATTTCAAAATGTTTTAACATTTTTCATAACCTTACTTAGCTTACTACAAACGTTTTTCCATTCAACTGGTTGCCTTAGCACTGTAGAGGTAGGTGATAGTGCACGAAAAACACCGAATAGCAACGAACCGGTAATCGTTCGTGGACTAAGAAGACTTCTGCTTGTGTCCACAAGAAGTTTTATGAAAGAATTTTTGATATCCACTCCATGTAGCACCATTTCAAGAAGTACTCTTTTAGACCGATTACTTCACTTCGCAGCTTTGAAAGCCCTTTGGTTTCAGTTAGAAGAGAAATAAGGATTTCAAGATTCCACCTAAGTTGGGAAAAGTACAATACGACGAGAAATCTTATTTTCTGTCTGTTTAAGCGACATAAGCTGTAGTCATTTCTTTCGTTTATTTCATTTGCATTGCATGCAATTCGCAATCAGCTAATGAAATATTCGAAAAATATAGTTTATGCTTTACAATCCCAAATCGGGGTTTTTACAAGGAAAATGAGGAGCCAATCCCGCGCAATGCCTCAGAGCCAACAGTGCTCGCCCCCAATTAATACATACAAGGTGTAAGGGTGCCTCGCAATCCCCGTTCTATATAGAACAAATAATTATAATAAAAACAAATAATATTAATCAAAAGTTGTCCCCTATACAACATGTGCTCCGCACCCCCCGTTCTACTCTCTGAACAAATAATGAAATAATATACAATAAATTAACTTAAAAAAACTACTCGCCCTCCATAAAGCTTAGACACTGTCAAATCAAAATTTTGTCTCAAATAAAAATTTTCTGAAAAATTAGGACGCTCTGAAGCTTGTTCCCAGGCCTAAAGAACAACGCTTATTTACTTTTACTATACTTTTTGATCGGTAAAACCCGGTTGAGGCAGTGTAGGGGCTTGTATACATTTCTCCAGTTATGGAGTGGGTCCAATTCATACGATTGAACTTGTATTGTATATTTTCATGTACAAAGATATTCATTAAATCTTCATCCTATTTCTTGAGGGAGAAGAAATGCCATCAGAGAGACATTCTGCGAAACGTATAAAGATGTGCTTCAAAAATAGTATAGGGCTAGTAATGTTGACGTATTGTCATGGCCCGTGGTATTCAACCGAACAGAGAATCTATAGAAAATGAAGGATTCTAAAAATCCGGAGGAAAATTGCATCAACAAAGACTCTTTATTCGGGCAAGTTGAACAGGTCTATTTCCTAAGATACTCTACTTAAATAGTATACTGAAAGCCAACACGATGTGCACCTGCCATAAAGAGCCGCGAACGAAAAAAAACGGGTTTGTCCCATAGATATTTGATGGTGCTTTAGTTTTATAGCTTTACTTTTTGAGTTCATCGGATTCTTTGTAAAAATTTTTGAAATAAGCTGATAAGCTACTTTTATTTATTCAAATTTACAATACCTAATATGTATTCTCTCTAAATAAAAAAGAACTAAACATTATAGAACTTATACTAACAATTTTTTTGAGTAAAATCTTTTAAATGGAATTTCTGTGCTTAAGTTTTGTCGCACACTGTATATTAGAATGTCCTGAAAAAGGAAAATATATAAACCACATCACAAAATAAATAAACATTCAAGAATATATCACAAATTCATGCACATATAAAAATATGTGATTAAAGAGTCTATACATATAACTGCACTTATATAGAAAAAAATAAAACAGCTGCTATCTCCATTCAAAAAAATCGTTTAAATAGTAGAACGCAAAAACTCAATTGAATGAAAACTATACTCAACCTTCAAAATCTCAAAATGCCTAAAAATGCATCTAGGTATCTAGTAAGTTTTAGTGATTCTTTAAACATCGTCTCTTTCACCACGAAGTGCAGAAATCTTCCACCTTTCCCACAGAATCCCTGCGGGTTAGGGGATTAGAATATGCCCGAGGTAGGAATACGGGCTGTAAGAGGCGACTAAAGTAGTGACGTGCAACTCGATGGTGGATCTACGGATATTATCACTACCCATCTTCTCCTTCCATACGGAAGTAGGGGTGACATAACCTAGAAGGTATGTATATGTATATGTTTATTTGAACATTTTCCTGGCACAACAATTTGACAAAATTATTCTTAGAGTGCCAGTCAGGACTGGTATAATTGTTCATACGAAATCGCTACCACGACATACGGGCAATACAGCAAGGGAGTATCATGCCCCGAGCGCTACTCACAAAGGGGCGCCAAATAGTCCACAAAACAATAAATGGTTGAATGGTTCTTATTTGTATTATAATTGATTAATTCAATTCGATTTTAAATTTAGTCCCAGAGTAATATGGCAGTTGGCATCTATCACTCCAATCTTCAAGTCAGGCAATAAAAATGAAGTAACTAATTACAGACCAACAGCTAAATTGTCGACCTGCTCTAAACTTTTTGAAAAAGTAGTAAAAGAAAAGTTATCTTTAGCCCTTAAAAGCATAATCGATGCATGCCAGCATTGCTTTGTTGCAGGGTGCTCGACTGTTACAAATTTATCTGTATTCTCTCTGTTTTGTTGTTCCGCTTTTAAGGATGGATGTCAAGTTGATACCATATATACAGGTTTTTCGAAATCATTTGACACAGTTCCACACAAATTACTTCTGTGTAAACTTTAAAATATAGGCTTCCATTCAGTTTTTCTCTCATGGCTGAAGTCTCACTTGTCGAATAGGATATCTTTTGCTGAAATTGAGAATACTAAGTCTCATAATTTCTTAGCAATTTCAGGTGTGCCACAAGGTAGCATCATTGGTCCTATTTTATTTATAATTTTTATTAATAATGTTGGCTTATGCCTAAACCACTCAAATTATCTACTTTATGCAGATGACTTAAATCTCTTTCGTAGGATCTCTTGCACCTCGGATGCGTTGTGCTTGTAGGAAGATTTGAACGCCATTAATGCATGGGCTATCCCAAATAAATTACGTCTCAATATTAGCAAATGCTGCCATATGACGTTTTCCAAATCAATGAATATGTTCTCCTCAGCATATTTGGTTTCAAAAGTTGCTCTTGCCTCAGTTAAAGAGTTGCATCTTTCATCTTCGGGAACCATGGGAATTTTCTTATAACTAAAGCTTATTCTAACTTAGCTTTTCTGCGCCGTTATGCGAAAGACTTCAACGCCTACACTAGACAAATCTTGTATAATGCTTTAGTGCGATCGAAATTAGAGTATGCCTCGGTTATTTGGAATCCGATTTACTCACACTCATTAAGAATTGAAAGAGTTCAACGAAAATTTATACGTTTTATTCTTCTATCTCTCAATTTTGATAATCCCCTGCCGACTACAATGCTAGGTGCATGCTTATCAATGTCGTCGCTCGAGGTTGGACGCTTTGTTCAAAACATAATGGTTATTTATGACATAATCATCGGTGCCATTGATTGCCCAGATCTTCTTGGCCAGATAACTTTCAATGTCCCAAATAGAGCTCTCCGCTCTCATATTCCATATCGTTTTGAAGTTCTGCAATCGAATTACCTTAGCTTTGCCCCTCTTGTAAGAGCGCTTGCAGGCTATCTAAGAGTCTTGATCATAAATTTGTATTAAGTAAATTTGTATATCTAGTCAATAAGGTTATTGTTACCATTGACTTAATAAAGATATGAATGAGATGAAATATAATGAGTGTTAATCTCTAAATATAACAAAATTGTAACAGGTCGATATCTTTACATTGCAAATATTAAAGAAAAATTTATAGGAGAATCATTATTGCGCACCGGGCGCGAGTTAAGTTTACTACGCCACTGACACTCCCAAAAACCTTCGGGGACTGTTTTTGTCATTACAAACAACAACAATCTTTTCAACAGTATGAGTACTTTTAAGTGCAAAGTGGGCCTGGGAGACTATACAGCCTCTGCTGACTGCATCAGAATGTATGTATATATATAACTATTCAAAGTATACTTCGAGGTTGGTATCAGAGTGGTTCAGAAATACAAATGTGACCTTTATGCAAAGGGCAGGTAAATCCCCTGATCTCAAAGCGTGTTTAGTGACCTAAGAAGGGGACTGGCAACTTTTTTATTTCCAAACAATTCTTCGTTGTCAGAAAGCACAGGAAATCTAGGTTCAAACTCCTTTGGAAACCTAGCACAGAGTAATGAAATTTTAAGCAAATAAAATTGGCAAACCGGTTATTCCAAACTGTCAAATAAATAATTAATAAGCCAAAAGTTTATTTTCATTTCGAAAAACAGCTCTATACCTCGATATATTTTGACCACTCAATTAACAAATCTTTGTTTCAGTTGCAAGTGTTGTAATGGTATGAAATAAAACTTGCATACACCTATTATTTTGTCCATAAGTGTACATGCTCTGTAGCACTAAAAATCTGTTCACTTCTAACGTTTGTAGGAAAGAAAGGAAAACACATAAAGAATATGTTAAAAATGGGCAAAAACCGATTCTTTTGGCGGATGCTAGCCGAATCCGATACCGATGCAGATTAATCGATCGGGCTCTACAAAATATAAGAAACTACTCGGCAATTAATCAGATGTGGGCAATATATCGTGCTGATGAAGATGTTAGAAAGCTAAAATTTGATTATCCATTGCATAGTTTTAAAAACCATGGGCGCGTTTTCTAAATCAATTCAATCAATGCCCTTGATCTTTCAAATACTTCAAAGAATTGGCAAGTCATCTAAAAGAATTCAAAAAGTATTTATATTTTATAGTACTGCAGTGAAATGGTCTATAGTCCCCGAATTTTCTCAAACTCGTGTGAGTAAAATGAAAAGTCATTTTGGCGAAATTTGTGAGGATAAACATCTCCAAGATCCTGAAAGCTTGTTTGACATGTACGTATTGTGTAGACGTCATCATTAATCAACTGAGATTGCGTTTCTGTAAAAGAAATTGTTTGAAATGTTTTGTAAAAGTTTAATGTTATTGGTTTATTGGAAGAGCCTTTAGTATTTATCCATCAATACAGCAAATGGTATATCTATCTGTTCCTCACCATTCCTATAACTACTACTATCATTTTCAAAACAGAGATTGATAAAAATTATTTAGGGTTAAGTTTCTCGGATATTCTTATTAGAAATGTAAATGTGTTCAGTGACAGTAAGAAGATATCTTTATTACTTACCGAATTATAAAACTTTTTGCTATTTTTATTATGAAAAAGTTGGTGTTGTTACTATTCGACTCAGCCCATGATTCACTCAACTTTCCTTTTTATCCCAAGATGAAAGCCGCTACAAGACAAAGTTCAAACACAATAGAACACGGTAGAGCTCAAAGCTCACAAAAATTAAAAATTGTGATTTTAAAAATTTTTCCTATTCCATCTTCTCTAGCTCCACATTCACCCCTATCCATCTATGTCCGCCATTATCTCAAATATCGCTTTACTTGTCCCTGTATCTCGGTCTCAGTCTTAACACGACTTCTGTGCCACTTATGAAGTAAAGGGGTGCTCTAACAGCCTTCTATGGTCCCGAACCTTTCTGTGGGCTCACCAAGGCTCACGTAAGAGAGACCGTTAGTAACTGGGAAAACAAACAGTTTAGGCAGCATTGGACTAGCAGCCTAGGGCAGAGGCAGGCCAAACTCTTTATACAACCATCACAAAGAGCATCGGCGAGGCTTATTAACTTAAGAAGGGAGGATTTAAGAACTCTCACTGGGTATTATACGGGACATTGCAGTCTACGCTATCACCTCAGTAAGCTAAATCTATAAGATACACCAATCTGTCGATTTTGCGAGCTGCAAGATGAAACTCCGGTTCATATACTTTGCGAATGTGTTGCGTTAGCAAGACAGACACTGTCCCACCTAGGTGGTGTGACTCTCAATCCCTTTGTGATTTGGGATAAAAAGCCTGAGGAGGTGCTGAAATACATAAAAAGCCTCCTCATAGAGCAATAAGCTCAAAGGTCAAGCACAAAAGATCGAAAAGGTCGCAGTGTATAAATAATATATAATAAAAAAAAAAAATCAGTCATCGACTGATACTCTCCGCGTACGGTTGTGCGTACAGTGTTACTGGTGATTTTCTTTCTCAATTCTCTTTGCGAAGTCTTTGCACAAACGTGCATATAAACTTGTTATACATTTTTTTTTTCTATCGTTTGGTGTACCACGTGTAATTTGTTAAGTGACAAAATTTCCGTGTATTTATAATGCCCCCTGGGGTATCCTCGCTTGGGGATAACAGGTTCGCCCTGTTATCCACAAGCCCAAGCAGAAAAAAGAAAAAAAACTAATAACTATTCGAACGATACATTCCCAGCTTTACCTCCAAGAATAAAAGAGCACCCTAAATATTTGGTGGCAAGCTCCATTAAATCTGATCGTCCCCTTAGCAAGTTTTCCTGTTTCGCGGTACATAAGGCCCTAAAATCTATAAGTACAGAAATCGTAAGTATCTCAGAACTAAGAGACGGTAATCTCTTGCTGTTCGTTAAGAACAACAACGTAGCAAAACGATTTTTGTCAACCACAAACCTATCTGGAATCTGCGATGTAAAAATTGAGTTGCACAACAACCTTAACTCTTGCAAAGGCACCATCTACGCCCCATGCCTAAACGAAATCCCAGACAACGAAATAGTCGAGAATTTAAGCGAACAAGGTGTAGTGTCAGTGTTCAAGTTCCCTAAAATTATCAACGGAAAATCTATCCCCAGTGGAGTAGTCCTTCTCACGTTCGACTTATACCAGTTACCGGAAAAAATTGATATCTCGTGGTATACCACAAAAGTCAGGCCATATTATCCTAACCCCATGAGATGTAAGAATTGTCAATATCTTGGTCACACTACTAAACGCTGTACCAAACTCCCTGTATGTGACAATTGCGCTCTCCCTCCTCATCCCTCTTTTCCATGCACACAAACATGTTGTGTTAATTGCTCTGGCCCCCATCCCTCTTCAAATAAATCATGTCCCAAATTCCTCCAAATGAAAGAAATAATAAAAGTAAAAACTGACAAAAAATGTTCAATGCGCGAAGCTATCAAAATACATAGTACGCAAGCTACCGCTACCTTCAATTCTTCCTCTCCCACCTTCTCCACAATAACTAAAAACATCTTGAGCTCCCAACAAGTTTCACTCAACTCTTTTTCACAAAACGCCAACAATGCTGCAGCAATGCAATCACTCACCAAGTTCTCCAAAAACAATTCATCAACAATGACCCTCAATGAGTCCAGCATCCCAAACCAAATAATAGAAAACAATGACAGTAATAATACATCGCAACAACAATGTAGTAATACAGAAAATATCACAAATGATCAAAACAATGTACAGTCACATCATATAAATATTAGCACAACAAACGTAGAATTAAATGAAAATAATATAATTGAATCCAGCACTCCAAACCAAACCATAGAAAAACATGTTAGTAACAATAATTCACAACAACAATTTAACATTACAAATTACCAAAACAATGTACAGTTACAACATACAAATAGTAGCACAGAAAACACAGAATTAAATGAAAAGAATCTAAATGAATATAATGATAACAATATTGAATCAATGCGGTTACCAGTCGATGACCCAACAACAATGGTTTCATCCCTCCTCTCCCACCTTATCTCCCCCAACTTCCCAATCCCTCCCTCTAACTCCTTCCCCTCGGAAGACCAAATAATGGACTAATGTTGCGAATCCTGCAGTGGAATTGCAACGGACTTTTAAATAACTACCCAGATCTTAATTTATTAATTAACGATTTTTCGCCGGGCATAATTGCCTTGCAAGAAACTCACCTACCTTATAATAAGACAGCACACCCACCTAACAAGTACGTCAGTTACTTCCACAACAAAACCCATGATGCCTCATGCAAACAAGGTATTGCAATACTTGTAAACAAACAGTTAAGCCATAAACAAATTCACATCTCATCTAACATCTCTTGTCTTTCGATTGAGGTCGATATTGGATTTAAAATTACCATCATAAACTGCTATATCCCTCCACAACAAAACTTCGTACTTGCGGATCTAGTGAACATCATTAAGAACTTTGCTACCCCAATAATTCTATTGGGAGACTTCAACTCATGGAGTCCCCTTTGGGGCTCTCCCTCTGCGAATAGAAGAGGTCAGATAATCGAAGATCTAATATTATCGCATAATCTCACGGTCCTTAACGACGGTGCTCCGACTCATTTCTCTACCCACAGTACATTTTCCCACCCTGATATTGCCCTAGCCTCTTCCTCCATCGCACCAAAACTCTCTTCACGTACACTGGACGATCTCCATAACAGCCACCACTTTCCACTTATTACCTTCCTGAATGCCCCCTGCTGGTCGTTAAGAAATATAAAATCAAAGTTCATTACAGATAAGGCAGACTGGCCCCAATTTCGCTCGACATCATCTTCCCTATCCTGTGACAGACCTAAGTCCAATAACATAAACGAAGAAGCCGCCAACATTAAAACAATTATTCGCTCTGCTGCACACTTAACAATACCTCAGAGCAACACTAACAAATTTTATTCAAAGTTACCTTATTGGTCGAACTTGTTGACCACCCTTAGGAAAAATAAAAAGAACTTATGGACCAAGTACAAAAGAAACATGAGCGATACAAACCTCATCAACTTCAAAAAAGCAAACGCGGTTTTCAGAAAAGAATTGAAATCAGCCAAATATAAATCTCTGGACAAAATCACTTCTAATATCAACCCAAACTCGAACCCAAAAAAGATCTGGTCTGATATCAAAGTACTCACAGGATCCCCAATCCCCTCGCACATTCATTTTATTCATGCATCACAAGGCCCCATTTTCGCTCCAGAAAAAATTGCAGAAGAGTTTGCTTCCACCTGGTCGATGTACTCCCACTCCACTAATTTTCATCCAAGCTTTAACGCACTCAAAAGCTGCACCGTATCAGAAACTTATAAAAACATCAACCCCTCCCCATCCGCTCTAGCAATAGAAGCACCTATCTCCTTGGAGGAATTCGTTTCCACAATCCACCCAATGTCAGGAAAAACTCCCGGAAAAGATAAAATTCCTTACCCTATTCTAAAAAACCTTCCAACTGACCTGAAAGTGAGGCTTGTTGACTTATACAATGAAATCTTCATCAGTGGTACTTTCCCACAGGATTGGAAACTATCCTCTATCATCCCAATTCTTAAGCCAAACAAGCCATCTTCTGAGATAACAAGCTACAGACCAATATCACTGCTACCATGTATGTCCAAGGTTTTGGAGAAAATAATTTCCGTCAGAATAATGTGGTTTGCTAAGACCAACAAACTCTTAAGTCCACACCAATTCGCTTTTCAAAAAGGCGTAGGAGTCATCGAACCCCTACTATACTTTGACCATTTTGCCACCGCTGCCTTAGCAACTCAAAACCACGTTTCTGTACTAAGCATAGACTTCGAGAAGGCCTTTGACAGAATAGGAGCGCACCTTGTTCTCAGAGAACTGAAACGTTGGAAAGTCGGAACCCAAATCTATAATTTCGTTAAGGCATTTCTACTAAACCGCAAGTTCGTATCAAAAGTTAACAATTTCAACTCAAATGTCTACAATTTATATAACGGGATTCCACAAGGTTCCCCCCTCTCGGTTGTTTTGTTCACTATAGCCTTCAACCAACTTAGTATGATTCTCTCATCCTTTAACCATGTCGAGCATCTTATATATGCTGATGACGTTTTGATCTTCTCCAAAACTAAAAACTTAAGTCAGATACAAGACACTTTCATGAACATCATCAATAAAGTATCCGAATGGAGTGAAACTTCAGGCGCAAACATTTCCATCAACAAATGTGCATCTTTTCACATATGCAGAAAGCACCACTGCTCCTTTCCGTCCCTCTCCTTTAATAACACTGTGATTCCCCACAATAACTCACTAAAAATATTAGGAATAATATTTGATAAAACTTTAACCTTTAAGGAGCACTGTAGATATGTAAGATCGAGCTTATTATCTAGGCTAAATATAATTAAGTTCTTGTCATCTAAGCACTGTTTCGTTCACCCAAATACACTTGTTAATATAACAAAAGCATTACTACTCTCAAAGATTGATTATGGACTCGCGATATATGGAAATACTGCAAAATCGAACATCAAATTTCTACAAGCGCCATACCACGCTGCAGTCAGAAGAAGTATACGAGCCTTTCCTACATCACCCACTAGAGTCATCCTAGCCGAAGCTGGACTACCAGAGATCACGCAAAGAGCTAAACATAATACAATGATGCTTATACCAAAATTACTTAATTGCAGAAACGAGCTCCTACTCAGACAAGCGAATGCAGCGAATAAAGCCCAAAAGGTGTCAAAAAAGCTCTCAGCCCTGTCCCGCTGTCTCTTATACATAAAGGACTTAGGTATAATAGCAACTCCTACGCTGGTCCCTACAACCACCAGTCCACCATCTGTCACTCCTAAGCAATCTGTTATCAATGAGCTACATAATCATAGCAAAAGTAACACAAGTGCCTTAGAGTACAAACAACTCTTTAACGAAGCCTTAAAACCATTTAGAGGGAGCTGGGAAATTATCTACACTGACGGATCGAAGTGCGAAAACACCACTACGTTTGCTGTAGTAAACAAACGTGGTGATACAATTACCGTCGGAGCTTTACCCCTATATTGCTCAGCATACACAGCCGAGATAGCTGCCTTGCTAGAAGCAATATTATATGCTTCTCACAACAAAAGCAATTATATCATATGCACAGACAGCAGATCGGCAATTGAAGGCATCTTAAATTCGAAAAATAATTCTACTTTAATAGCTATACTCCGCGAACTGCTCCTGCAATACAGTAACACAATCAAAATTATGTGGGTACCTGGTCACATTGGCATAGCTGGAAATGAAGCCGCTGACAAAAGAGCAAAGGAAGCTGGCACAGAGCCCCTACACTTATTCAGTTATTTTACACATCATGATATACGAAGACTTGCCAAAAAATCTTCACATAATACCTGGTTTAGAGAATGGGAAACATTTCAACACAACTACAAAACACACAATCCCACCGGTGTCCGATCTGTATATCCCACAAATGTAACTAGTAGCAACATTAGACATTTCACTCGCCTCAGAATTGGTCACACAATAACAACACACTCACATCTCCTCAACGGCACATCCATGGATGCATGCTCTTACTGTGGCTCTCTTGACTTGACTGCAACACATCTTATCGACGACTGTGAAGAGTTTCAACAAATACGTACTTCCATATTCGCTGACATCAAACCGTCTACTTGTCTTATAAATATTAATGCAACAAATATCACTTTAATTTCTAAATATATATCACTTTGTAAGTTAAATATCTAATTTATGTATGAAAAATCAATAATGTAAATAACTATCCCTTTCATAACTGTTAACATCTTACTATAGTCCATATATTTATGTACATCTCTTAGTTACCTATATAGGTGAATATGTGCAATGGTTCAGCGACCCACCCTATAGGTTGATCTCTGATCCAAACGTGCATATAGCTCTTTATGACTGTATTAAATTATGTAAGCCGAAGGCCCTGGCAGCCAGTGCTCTATAAACTTAGGTGTAGCAATTATTTATAATTGTTTCTCTCGCTGATAAATAAATAAAAAATAAATAAAAAAAAAAAAATATGAAGTAAATTGTTCGTCGAAGCAGAGAGAGTGAGAGCTGAAAATTTGGAATAGTGTAGACTCTAGAGCAAGGCAAATTAAACAAGGTGGAATTGATAGCTGAAATATTTTGTTTTTGTAGGAACTTTTACTTCAAAAAAATATAAAAAGTCGTATTAAACGAGCACAATAATTGGTTCACATAAAATTTTTTATTGAAAAATTAAATCGGATTTGCTGAAGCCGCTATATGATTAATATCGCGAAAGATCCTTCGCTTATTTGGGAACCAATATTACCAACCAAAAAAGCTCCAGCCTAGAAATGAAACGGAGTTACTTTTGCCATCAACTGCTACTTTGGCATCTACGTCTTTAAGGACCATTGCATTATGACAATGGCGAGTATAGAATATTTGTCGACTCCAGCCGGTAGCACCGCAGGAGAACTAAAATAACTGTTGGATAAGGACTTGGTTTCTCGTTGGGTTTTTTATCGGCATCAGTGATTGAAATAACTTTATTTATACATACATATAATGATCTTTGTAAATTTTTTTCTTTCAAAGCCGATTATTTTATATTTTCTTTTACTCAATTTTTTGTTTAAGTGCTTCATTTTTCACGCTGAACGCGAGTCCGTGCTCAAAAATATGCCACCATGTATAGTTTTAGAGAAAAGCGAGTGGGAAATACCGGAATTGCTTTTTATCTTTAAATGAGTTAAAACTTATTGACCCTAAGCACAGGTCGGTAGTTCAAATTAAAGCAATTCCGGAATTTCACACCCGCTTTTCTCTAAAACTATACATGCCGGCACATTGTTGAGTACGGATTCTAGTTCAGCGTGCAAAAGTATGCTTCCTTAAAACTTTTAGTTTTGTTGTAGTCGTATAACATATATAGGGCCGTGTGATTAATGTTTGAAATAAATTAATAAATTATTTAATTTAGTTATAGTTCTAAATTTTTTTTAGTAGCATTCTTAGGAAAAAAAACTTAGTAATAGAAATAGTTTATACCAACGAAACCAAAAAACTCTTTTTGAAAACCTTGTATGGTAAAATTCAGCCTTTTAGCGCGATTTTACTTGTAACGATTTTGCACCTGGACCGTTGCTGACCATGCCTCATTCACACTTTTTGTCGTCATTTTTGTTAAACCTATTTAGACCACGATCACGCTGTGTACTATGGATCACATTCCCAGTTTTCAATCTATTCAAGGTAATTTTTTGGTTTTTTTCCAATAAGTATTTACATAAATAAAACATGTATTTCCGTTTCGGAATATTAATATCAAGGTCGAAACGAGATTGAGCAATGTTTTTTAAAATGTTGCCAAGTCTCTAGACTTAGGACGTGAACTTACTTTCAACCTATCTGTGAACCACAGTGCAAGAGGCAGGGCGGGTCCATTATTATAAGCATGTAGTGACCAGTTCTGAAACCAATTTACAGAAAAGCCAACTGTTTTTGCGTTTCAAACACATTCACACTTCACTTTTCTTTGCTTCGAATCCAAATATGTTACAAACCCGAAACCGAAACTGGAACGTTATTTTAATCGGTTTTATACCTTGGTCTAGAAAGAAACCTATTGGAAACATCTATATATCTTTCTCTGAAGTTCCTGACTATATTTTTAAATCATCAATCCGCTGAAGAACTCCCATTTCAGAAAATTCTGACATATTTACGTAAACATAGTTGTAAGGAGCGAAACCATGAATATTTAAAAGGAAATACTAGAAAATATGACACCAATGTAATGCAGGCTTGATTTATCTTTGAGGCTTAATTATAGTTATTAATTTAATTATTTACTTCAAGTCGGTAAACTAAATCTTCTAAATACTTATTCCAAAATAAAATTAGGCCCCTATATTTTTGCATCAAAATTATCTAGCATTTCTTCGATTTCCAGTTCAAACCTTCGGTGTGAACACTCGTGAGGTCTAAACTATTCAGACTTATTTCGACGGTAAAGTCTAGTAAAAAGGTTTTGAGACGTCTCAATGCCGAAAAAGAGCGTTCTGCAATGCAGGTAGTGACAGACAATGTTGGATACATTTTTTAATTAAATGAAAACATTTTTGGTTAAAGTTTACTGTGAAACTTGTTTAGAGCTTCGAGTGCAATTGTTGGGCTGCATTCCTTTAAGTTATTTCTGTAGCAATACTTTCGGGAGGGATCATAAAACCTGTACATAGACATACATATTGTCGGTGACACTGCAAAACCGCGTAAGTGATATCTCAGTTTGGCTGTATTTCAACTACAGATTGCTTAATTTAAAGACAAATAATGACTTTATGGAAAAAGTGAGCATCAAGATTGATTCTTTAATTATTTCCCAACAAGTGCTTGAATAGATCTTGATGGCAGGGGCCAACAAACGTTTTTGACACAAAAGTTGCTTACGTGGTTTTGAATTTGGGCGTTGCTCGGTTTTGCACTGTCACCGAAGATATTTCCATGTATGCCGACGCATCTTAATTTAAAATTTTATGAAAATACATTCACCAGTTTATAAGCCCATAAATAATCAATTCTAAAAAAGTTTATATTCGTTTGATCACAAAGAAATTAAAGCGAAAGAAATTAACACGAAATGAAACGAAGAAAGTGCATAGCGTTTCCACAAACATACGAACATAGATTTCCATCTGTATATTCTATTAATTTACCAATAATCGGAAAATGGTTGGCTAAAGTGAAAACCACACACACGCGAATCTATAACCTTTATATATCAAATCAGGTATAGCACTTCATATATATATCTATATGTATCAGTGTATATACTTCACCGTTATTCTCCGTAGAAGTCATAAATTTCCCAGTATTTATTTGAGAGAGTCAATGCAAACCACGCCCGCAACTACAACTGTCTCTGTCTGTACGATGGTTGCAGTCGCCTATCATTTTTCGTGCAACAGCAGCAAAAGTATATCACCAATCACAACAACAGCAACAAACATTTTAGTTAGCGCACAGAAATTGCTTCCTAATTGAATTTCTTTCTTAATGCCTCAGTTAGTTATGTATGTAGCTGTTTGGCTAGTTGGTTGTTTTGCTTTTCATATTTCCCAGCCATTGGCCTTAACTGATGAGAGCGATTATGAGCATTGTCTCAACTGCATTGGCGACAGCAAATAAATTTGTGCACTCAACTAGAAAAATGGGAGAAGTTTCAATGTTTGTGTTCGTTAGTCAATTTCTTGGCACTTGGTGCATGCAACAAAGCGAGGGTGCAGAGAATTTGCGGTCACTGTCCCACCATTATTTACATTTGTCTCAAACGGTTGTGTGCTCACTTAACGTTACTTCAGCCATTCTTTTGGCTTTGTTTATTTTTCATTAGATATTCAATTCGCCGTTTCATAAATGGTTTCAAGATATACTGCTTTCTCCCTTGCGCTTATTCATTTGAAGGCGCGCTAATAATTTTTCATTACGTTTCCGCTTGCACTTGATGACGAGCCGATTGTGAGTAGACGAGTATGAGTTGGAGTCGTGGTTGCCGATGTACGGACATATGGCCGCCTCTTTGCGGTAAGAAGTTGTATACGGCAGGTGTCTGGATAAATGTAGGGATGTATGTACTTACGTATGGACCCGCCAAAAATCGTGCAACTGATCTCTAAAGAGAGTTATCCGCGATCAATACCTTTCGTGTACTGTTTGCTACAATTGATCCCTACTACTCCGTTATGGGCATAGTTAGGATAAGTCGATTAAAATTTTTTAGCCGACTTATACGTGTTGAAAGTAAACTTGTCCGACTGTACCCGTAGAAGAACAAAGGGATTTGTCCGACACTACCCTTTCAGGCATAAATGAGACCAATTTGTATTTCATAGGACATGATCGAACAAAAAGGATCACTTCAACCCATACAAAGAGATCAAAACTGGCATTGGTCGCATGCTCCTTTGTAACTCATCCCGGATTCATCCTAGACTTATCGCATTTTTGCAGGGGATATACTCAATGTTATGTTATATTTGTATAAGTGTAAGTATACTGGGAGTGAGCCACTCCATCCAATATTGGTAGGTGTTGGTGACAGGCAAGCCGCTTGACAAGCAGTTGTATGTGGATATGTGAGTGTTGGGGCTTGCCGTTTGGTAGCTCAAAACAAATGTATCAAACACCATTTGCAAAGAGAGTTCTTAGTGTTAGGTTGTAAGCATTTCACTATCGGATGATAATTAATCCACAACCTTTAGAACAAGAGACCGTGACTGTCAGGCCTTCGTCATTTTAAAAACTGCTCAAACTTGCCCAGTCTATGCTGGGAAATATAACTAGGAGTGTTGTAGTACAATGAAGTTTGGATCATCATGGCTTTACCAAATGATTGGATGCAAATGTGAAAAACGGCTGCAAATATCAAATTATGAATCTATCTATCTATGGCGCGATATACAACAGGTATATCATCATAAACCTCCTAAGAGATTTTTGCGCCAAGCTTCTCTTCCAATTTGTGGTGTGCCGATTTGAATTTTTCCCTACAAATTGGTGGGACCTACAGTTTTTTGCCGACTCCGAACGGCATCTACAAAGGAGACGAATTTTTTGCTGAGAAGCCTGTCATGGCAGAAATACACTCGGAGAGTTTGCCAAACCACTGCCGAGGGGCGACCCCGTTTTGAAAAACTTTTTTCAAATCACTTTTGATGTTACCTGTGCCAGGGTTAATATGGTTACCTTATATTTTCTTTGAAGTATTATCTCACATCACTATCTTCGTTGCATACACTTGCTGCAGTTGAAATACTTCCCCAGACTCCCTTAAAGCTTTCAGCTTTGTGCAGACCTTGTGTTAAAAAACCAGGGATTATGACACTCTTGGAGGAGTGTGATAATCTCAATTGGGTCTTAGTACGAGTCACTTGCTTATGCTTTTGTCTAGTTTCTAAGATGAGTGAAACTTTCTCAAGAGGACCTATTAAAAACTACTTACTATTATTCCTTCTACTGTTATTTAATCTGGTACATTTCATGCGAAACTCTGGTCAAAATATATCATGTTATTTCCACAAGAAAAACCAAATAATTTTTTTTCTGATTCAGAATACCTACCTACTACCGATTCACCTAATATTTCGATTGGTGGTCGGTAGTTGGGCTGTCAAACAAAAACTTCGTGATTACCTAACGGTTTTTTTTTCAAGACATTTTAAAATAAATAAATGTAAAAGCAAAGCCGCGTAAGTGAAATCTAAGTTTGGCTGTTTTTCAACTAAAAAATGCTTGATTTAAATACGAAAAATGATTTTATAGAAAATGGCCATATCAAGATCGGTTCCTTTAATAATTTTCTAAACCAAAACGCAGTTTTCTTGAGAATAAATGAATAGATCTTAATGGCAGGGCCCTATGAAGGGTTTTGACACAAATGTTGCTTACGCATTTTTGCAGTGTCACCGACGATGTGTATACCGAAGGCTTGTTTTCATTAAACGACATGGAGTGTAAATAAGTGCAGGATTAACGGCAGGGATAACATTTGTCCAATAGATTCGGTAACAAGACTGGTGACACCACAATCTGCGTGCTAAAAAAGTCATTGAGGATCTCGCTGTAATTAAAAATTTAAATGCATTCAACACGCGGCAATCTCTCAATGCCTTCACTAACCCCGCTGAGTTTGTGGCTGCCCAACGGAGCAATACAATCTGATGATCACATAAAATTACACCAATTATTGTTTTTAGTGATTTTTCACTATTTAATTGGGATGGTGTTTATTCTTTTATGCTTCAACGTCCAGTCCACTCATAAGCGGTACGAATATCGGCAGTGATGGCAGGTAATAATGATTGGAGAGCAGCGCATGTATAGTTTTGTGAAATACAATGGCAGCATGGCATACCTTCCAAGTCTGTAACCGTGAGAGAAAATTCCTGAGAATACAGTTTTGAAGCCAACTAGCAAATTTCCTTTCAAATAAGAAAATGTGTGGAAACGTTGAGTAAAAACTGGGAAGTTTTCAGAATTTTGGCTGGTTTTTTCAAACTATGGACAAAGTTTTGACTTTTAACTATTTCAGAGTTCCTTTGGATCTTCCACTCAGCCGTCGATATGCATAATAGGGTGTGTTGAAAAAAAGTCTCCTTGCAAAATTTTCATTCAAAATTAATTTTTTTTTTATATTTTAACTTAAATAACAAGAATAGTAAGCAAAAAATGTGTGTCAACTTCTGACTTTTCATTGGCTTTCGAGGGGATACACCTCAGATTCTATAACTCTATTAGAAAAAATCAGAAACATAACAGTTATAAGTTTTATCGAATAACAATTATTCGATGAAGAATAAAATTTATTTTTCAAGTAAGAGTTCCGCGTCAACGTTTATTTTATTTTTTGGGGATAAGAGTTATTTGTCCAAGTTTATTTCAGAAAATTTGAATTTGAAATAAATTTTGTTATTTCCTTCAGGTAGCGTCCCATATGCTCCACTGTTCATACATTTCTTGCTGCACCTGTTTCGTCGTTTGACACTGGAGGCATGCCGTTCATTTATCACAACGAGTAGAAGATCTGGATGCGTGATTTTTGATCGGAGGACAGCTATGTTGCCTGGTGGATCTTTGTGCATAATCCTGCTGGTGGATACGATCATGTTTTAGGCACCAGCGAAGTCGATCTTATGAGGAAGTCCCATAGTAGAAACTGAACTTGGAGAGTTTAGGGCCAAACTACACCCTCTTTACCACCCATGGTATTCAGTTTAGTCGGATTAAAATTTGTGTAGCCTTTGAGCATGGCACTGCCCCCTTTTCCAAAAGTAGATACAACTTATGATGTACTCAGAAAAACCAAAAATCTGCTGTAAAAATTGCAGGCTGCATGTTTGTCCCTCTATCGTAAAACACACAGCCATTTCTGCCATGTTGTGATAGATGCGTTAAAGTTTTAGTTGTTCGAATGCAATACAAAGACCTAACAGCCACGATTAGTACCCGTCTCTGTACGACAAAATAAGTGCAGCAAAATACGAGTGAGCAGTGGGAGCATATAGCGGCGGCTGGTGTGGTGTGTCGGTAGTGTTGCTGGTTTGAAATTTTTTTTTTTTTTTCAAGAATGTGGAAGCCCCTCGGCCGTGGTTTGGCAAACTCTCCGAGTGTAATTCTGCCAATTTGTAGTAAAAATTAGAAGCACCCACAAATTGATAGCGGAACTCATCCGTAAAATCTTTACTTACTTTTAATTTAGTGAGAGCATATCTCGGAAGCACCCTGTATCGCATGAGAAAACGCTATGGATACTGGCGATTTTGAAGAAAAAACTAGCAGGATGATGAAGAGTGCCGCGTTGCAACGCAAAGAGATGCTGACTACAGGGCTACGCTAAGAGCGAATGCGACGAGGAGTGTGTATGAATACTACCATTTAGCATTTCGAAACTATTATGAAGGAAATCAAATTTTTTCAAATTCAAATTTTTTTGCCAACGAAAAAAATTATTTCTCATCCATAACAGTTATCCAGCAACGTTTTTGATACAGAAATTTCAAATAACAGTTATTTTTTGTCTCTGCAAAAAATATTTTTTGTTTTCATTGGGACTGCCCGTTTTTATTATTTATTTATTAAAAAATTGAGTTGGCCACCGCGAAATGTTTAGTAAGATTTTTTTTTTTTTTGTAAACTAAAAATTCTACCCAGATGCTAATCGAATAAAAAGCAACCCACCACAATGTGTGTATATTAATGTTCATAAGATTTATAAAATGTTCCTCATACTATTTTCGAATATAGCTTTTCGAAATTAACAAAAAGGTGGTATCACTCCCACTAAAAAAAATTAGTTAGCTTGTTCACTTAGAGCTACGACAGCTCGCCACGATATTGACATATAGCAGCTTCTATAAAATTTGCTAGGCATAAAAAGTTGGTTTAGTAAAAATAAAAATAACCATAAATCGTCTACTACCAGTAAATCGATTGTGCTACTATCGTATTGCACAACGCTGTATCTATATACATTGCGTGCATGTATGTTTGTATATTGACTGTACCCAACAAGCATATTAAAGTTTCTAACAATACCATTGAAAAGTAAATTTTTAAAAAGCTAATTGAAATAAATACTAAGCTTACAAAACGCTGATTATTCGCTTAAAAAGATTCGAAAGTAAGTGTTATACATATAATCAAAACGGCACGAGATTATGAATGCAAACAAATGCAAAATTTTTCAAAGAAAGTTTTTTTATAAATGTTTGTATAAAGATTTATTTAAAAAAATTTTTTTCTGTTAGCAATTGCATTAAAATAAGTTCTTATTTTCAATCATATATTGAGCTTATAGTTAGAAAATTGAGGAATTGGTTCAGATGTAGCCATACCTTTTGGTTTTTCGTCTATATTCTTATACACAAACTTTTATGAAAAGAGTTTAAAATATTTTATGTTAAAAAAAAATTCACAAATAATTTTTTTGTGGATTTTTTATAAATACTTGTAATTTACTTTTAAGCTAAATGATTTATAAAAGTTGGTTCCTGAAGTTTATAAAAAATTTACTTTAAACCTTGATACTGAAAATCATTTTATATAGCTTACTAGCAAGTTTACTTCAAGACCTTTTAAAATCATTCACAGAAATGCTTATTGGGTCAAAAGGTGATGTGTAGAAGCTATAATTAGTTTGTATGCAATAACAAGATCACGGGCGACTAGCACTTGTCCATCATTTTAATATTTCCTACTTTTCCTAAACTACCAATTTTATAAACATACATATTTATTAATGTATGTGAACATGGTTTATATCAGAAAAGGAAATGTGAAAAATCGTTTGAAACAATGAAATGCCCTAATTTGTATTTCCATTAGATGTGATGAATGAAAGAATTGTGGTGCAATGAAAATGCCGAAAACTTAATTAAAATCTCGTAAATGAATTAAGTAACGAACAAATTACAAAAAGGGCCATAGTTAAATATCTATATATGTAAGTATGTACACGTAAGAAATTTCTCTCGATGATTAAAACTGAAACATTTAACAGCACTACTTACTGCGCAAGTCCACAACCAAATGCTACTGCCACTGTCGGTGCTTTAGACGCTATTGATGCCGCCGCGCCGCTAATAACTTCATCAATTCTACCGTTCTTCTAACTCGAAACTCATTCATTCTCGAAATATTAAGTTGTTTTAGATGAGAACAGCTCCAAATTGTTTTCTTGCCTTGCCAACTGTAAAACATGAAAATACACAGAAATGAGTCGGTTTTGGGCGCAAAGCAATAAAAATGACTAATGGCCGTTAATTTCCCCTGTCGAGCCTCATTCGTTCTGCGCCCTTATAGGCGTATACGGAACACAAACACCAAGTGCTCCGCTGCGCTGTCTAGTACTGCAGCAGACGGAGGTGCGGCACATCGGACACATACATATAAGCATACTCATAATTGACATAGTACATACATACATACTCGCTAGGGATGTTACGAATGCCATATTTTTTACAGTTGTGAATGTTAAACACTTTTCAGTTAAATCGAAAAGACGATGCCGCCTGTGTTAATAAGCATTTCTGATTGTTTTTCAACGCGTTTTCCCTTTGAATATTCTTCATAAAGGCAAACCAAATCATAGATACCCCAGATTACGCGACCAGTGACAGCTCCCTTCACAATATCTATTGCAGCTCGTGTTCTGTTTGCAGTTGCGCCGTTTTGTTGAAACCAGATATTACGCAAGTTATCTTCAAATTACGTAGTAACTGATTCGTTATTATTTTATTGACGCTAAACCGCCTAGACGATTTTGGCCGTTGAGTATCATAGCAAGCGAAACTGAGGCCAATTGGAAGGTCCCAGGGAGGTCAAGTTATCCTCCACTCTTTTTTTCATCTCAGTTCCCTTCCTGTGCTGCCTTATCTGTTTGTCGATAAAAAAACCTTCTGGGTTAGAGCTTCTTTGCTCATTGGAATAGCGTGAGAAAAGCTAATTCGCTGAACTATGCTGATACGTACGATAAGCTCGTATAGATCATTGGCAAATTTTCTTCGATACTTTGCCGAAAACTTTTCTATCAAATATTTCAAACCATATATGAGGGTAGGTATGAGATGGGACTTATAGAGTTCGTATTGCCAAGGTTAGTAGCCAACATTTAAAAACGTGTCAGAAGCGAAGTCTTTTGCATCAAAAATGGTTTTAAAAAATGTTATTTTTAAAGTCTCTTGTGAGTGAGGCCGCTTTTAGCCGATTTCATAACTATCCTGAAAGCCAGTACATTTAATCTTTTACCATTTTTATTCATTTCACTAGGAAGAACCCACATATAATACCCAATAAATATATTCCATAGACCTACACTGGCAATGATTGAATGTACAAACTTTAGACTAAACTGTAAGATTTTTTTGCAAATCAGTATTTAGTTTTGCCAATAAGTAATGAAGAGGTAGATAGGATGTTAAGTTCGAAGCTCTAAATAACAAGAAATAAAGAGAATATCCCTAAAGCAAAGTCTTAGTTCTTCGAAAATGCTGAGCCCTTTAATTCGGTACCTAATTATAGTTTTGTTTTTAAATTATTAAAAGTTTTATACTTTGCTTGCAAAGTAAAATTTAAAGATTTTTATAAAAAAATTGTTTGATAACTTATAGCTTTATAAAATTTCTTTCGAGGTCATTTCTAAGCGGGTTTTATGCCTTCTGGTTTTATGAATTATTTTAAACTTAAACGAAATCTTAAACCGTTAATACATTTTTAAAGAAAATAATTTCACAATTTTTTAACACACATTTAAAACTATTTGGCATAATTGTATTTTGTTGCCGTCTCTAGTAAAATTCATTTCTCTTTTTTGGCTGTTTACATCTACCTATTCCTGTATTTGTAAAGAAATAACCTGGAAAACTGTCACTAGCATTTAGTAACTGTTTTAGATTTTGTATTTAATTTCTTACATTTAATTAAATATAACTTTAAGAAGCGTCGAACAATAGTTTTTAGCATGGGGGTAGAGGTTAAACTTTACCAAAAAAGAAAACTTTAACTTAATTTCACTAATTTTTGACTCAGCATATTGAAGGACTTGACTTTTAAATAAATAATTGATCAAATGAGGGCATTCGAACTGAAAAATAAAAGAGAAATTTAAAAGTTTGAAAAAATTGTGATAACACTCAAAACAAAAAACCATTGCACATCTTCCCTTTTCTTCTTTAAATGGCGCGTAGGCGTCTAAACGTTTTGGGCCGTCCAACATATATCGCCTGTACTTACTACAGGGTGGCGCAAAAGTAATCCTCCTATCAGAAAATGCTATAAATTTTGCAATTGGCCCCTAAAGTCAGTTCTGTTTAGACATTTGTGTAGTAAACACATGCGAAATACACGTTAATAAACAATGTTACGATACACTGCTCCAAAACGCGGAATATTGCTGACTATTTATTTTACCAATAATCGGTCGGGGCCAAACGGTTACTGTGAATGGTGAGCGCTACAGAGCAATGATCAACGAGTTCTTTTTTCCGCAACTTGATGAATTGGGATTGGAAAACATGTGGTTCCAACAAGACGGTGCAACAGCACACACTGCACGTGCCACAACCGATATGCTGAACATCGGAAGCTTACTTTTGCGCCACCTTGTACTTTCTGACAGCTGACGCCAATTGTAAACACCATTGGTCAGTGGTGGTCGCCCTTTTCCTCTGCTACCACCGGGAGGTGTCGATAAGAATAAAATCTGGGCCGGAGCATCTTCATTCATTCGCACAAAATGGCCTAGCCAACGAAGCCGCAGGGTTCTAATTCACTGAAATATGTCGGTGTCTGCATACAGCTCGTCAATAAATCTTCTTCAGCAAGGGTCCGTTAATCTTTCGAAACCCTTTCCCTTCGAATACTCCCAGAGCCACCTCATCAAATGTCGTCAGTGTCCAATCTTCTGAACTATAAAACTGGACGGATACGATAAGCGACTTATAGAGAGTGTTATTTACGTTCTTCGAGAGAGGACTTTACTTGTCAATTGCCTACCCAGTCCAAAGTAGCTTTAGTTTGCAAGAGTGATTCTTCGTTTGATTTCTAGGCTGACATTTTTGTTGGTGTTAATGCTGGTTCCCAAGTAAATAAAGCCCCTTACTATTTCGAAATTATGGCTGCCAATAGTGCCGTTGTCGCCAAGACGGAATTCCACTTCGTTTTGCCCTCGTTCACCACCAAACATTTTTTTTCCGCTTCTTTTTCTGGTTTGTAGTAAGCAGAAGTTACAGCGTAGTTGTTAGTGTCAATGATGTCAATGTCGTCAGCATACGCCTACAGTTTCACGCTTGTATAAAATCTTGTATCGTCGCTATTAAGTTCTGCAGCTTATATCGGTGACACTGCAAAACCGCGTAACGTACAAATGCCAAACCGCGTAAGTGATATCTGAATTTGGCTGTTTTGCAACTACAAATAGCTCAATTTTAAAATGAATAGTGACTTTATGGAAAAAGGTCCCATCAATATAGATTCTGTTGGCAGTGGCCGATAAAAGTTTTTGACATAAATGTAGCTTACGTGGTTTTGCAGTGTCACCAACGATATTATTTTCTCGAGCATCAAATTAAAGAAATCGTGCGGTAGGGGTCACCCTTTCTGAAACATCGTTTAGTTGCCAACGGCTCGGAGAGGTCCTTCCTTCCCAATGCTGACTGAGCTCAGGGTTTTTCGCAAGATTTGGCGTATTGTAACATTCCACATCACGCGATACCAATAATAGATTTTTTTAAGTTCGTTTAAAACATTCAAAGCACTCAAGTAATAAAGCGTTATTTTACTTTATTCTATTGAAGTATAATTGAGGCGAAGTAACCTAGCATACTTTAAGATATTTAAACTTACAAATTTCGGAATATTCGTCGATATGATCTGAGAAATGAAGTAACTCTAGAAGACTTCGAGAGTGATTTGTAATTAAAAACTCGGAGAGGCTTCCGGGTTCAGTTACCAACTACATCTTAGGAAACCCGAGCACATTTCCTTTATCCACGGTTTTTTTGGAGTAGTTGGAGACCCAAATAATATAAAGCTTTGCTGAATACTTCCAGAGATAGGCATACGAAAAATCCCATTTGCATGGGAGGTGCAACGTCCCAGTATCCTTTACCAAACTGAAAGCCTTCCAGAGATGGTCATAGGCTAAAAATAATAATACCTCTAACCTTTCCACCCACAAACTAAGGCATTTATATTTCTGACCACACTGTTTTGGAAATAATACATTTTTGGGAGAATTTGGATCAATCTTTTTTGCACTATTCATTAACTAAAATGTTTGATGTGCTGTATAGCATAGAAGGAAAAGCCGAAATAGTAGGCCAATATGGTGAATAGCGTTTCTTATAAAGAAGTAGATTAGCGCACGCATAATTTCATTCGAACGCGAGTGTAGAAATGATGAATATTCGCCACATCTCTAATATATGTACATATTACTACAAATTAGTCAAAAGTCAGTAGAAGCCACGCGGGCTCTGAGAGAAGATTGATAAATTTGTATTTGTAACAAGTTAATTTCTATGTTGCCACAAATGTTTTTTATATACATACATACATAGTATCTAAAGTGTTTACTTATTTATGTATATACATTCATTTCTTATAAATATATGTGCGCTTTTAGGTGAAGAAAATTTCTCCGAATAGAAAAGGTGCCGCAGCTGAACCATTCCAACATTGACCAATTCTATTTGACCGTATTCCCGTTTGTTTGTTTGTAACTGCCGGATGCCAACAATCACCCAATTTAATTACAATACTGGTTTTTAGGGCGGGAGTGGGGGTGGGAATATGAAATCGAGCACGGTCATCAAGAAAATGTACACTTATGTATGGATGAATAAATATGTATGTATATCTACATTTCAAATTTATGCTACAAATACTATTCAAATTGTAGTGCTTTTCGACCCTAATATCAGTAGGTATTTATGCATGTTTTTTTCTTATTATCCCGCCTTCTTTCATTTGATTCCATCTCATTGCACCTTTTCATTATATTAAGACATAAATGGGGTAATTTGTTTGCCACTTACCAGAATTAACTTGTTTTGTTTATAAAAATGAGTTAATTAAAATCCCTAGTTGAAAGTGCTTTTTTAAGTTATTTCCACTTGCTTGATCCGCCATTCTTCTTCTTTACAAATTGCATAAACAACCGTTCAACCGTTTTGAAATATTTACTTAAGCGGAAGGCACGGAAAAACACCCAAAAGCAAGTAGACAGAAATAGTAGGAAAATTAGCCAATTTAGCAAATCTTATCGCCACCATCGCCACTTAGACAGGCCTGCAGAAACGCCATTCAGTTAAAGCGGATTGTGGGCATAAGCTATACCGTAGATTAGTGTGATGTGGGTCGGTCTTTCGGTTGGTTGGTGGGTCGTCATCCAAAGAATTTCTAAAAAGGGAGTATTTTTTGATTATCCTTGCGCTAATATATTCAATTTAAGTTTATTCAAAATACGCCTTCATGCACATAAACCCAAACAATAAGAGTGCTATTATATACATACATATGTATGGATGTATATATTTAAATAGACACAAACATTCAAGTCGTGATTAGGGTTGATCTCCTTTATTTTGTTTCTTTTTTAACTAACAGGTGCCTCATAGTAGACGATTAGCCCGATAAAACAAAAAAAATGTAATCGCCTTTTGCTGATTTCTTTCTATGTAAAAATACCCTGCAAAAAATGCGATTAGTCAAGAAGGAATCCAGGATAAGTCACAAAAGATCATGGGACCATTGCATATTTTGTTGACCTCCTTATATGGGTTGAGCTGATCTCTTTGATCGAGCACATCATATGAAGAGACTAATTGTACTCTTTTATGCCTGAACGGGTGTGTCTGACATGTCCACTTTGTTCTTCTATAGTCTACAAGTATGCCTATAAGTATGCTACACAAACTAAATTTTATTTATCCCAAATTTGTACATAAAGGACTATTTGGAATCAATAATTGCCCACTGTAGACGGAGGGTATTAATCATTAAGCAAGATCCACATAATTTGGGCAACAAATTAGTTTTTATGTTTCACATTACCTGACATCATTATGCGAGCTTATTTAACGTTAGGTTAGTATACGTTGAGTGGCAGCCACCCCTTATACATAACTAAGCATAAAGGTTGGGGTAACACATACAATTACGGTGTCGCCTTCGATAACTTTAAGAATCGTGCGTTGAAATAATATGATTGCGAATAACATTAAGCTCGGCAAGGTCCCTTAAGAACCGAGTAATCCTAGGCAGAGGTTTCTCCACCTAGTTTTAGCACCGAACTTCTCTTTCAATGTGTGTTGTGTTGCTTTAATATTTTTCCTACAAATTGGCGGGACCTACAGGTTTTTACCGACTCGGAACGGTATCTGCAAAGATCAATTTTTCCTGAGAAACCTTCCTGCAATCTACCCTGGGACAGTACGATCGCGCTTCCCTGCAAGAGGTAACGTCAGCCCAGCGTCTGCTTAGCTTACTAGTGGTCCATCTGTACACATTGCACTCTATTGGGCCAAGATATCGCAGTGACAGTCCTCCGAGACATTGCACTGTCCTCGGACCCAGATGATAATAATAACAATAATAATTTGGCGCTAGATACCTTCGAGGATATGAAATCCAAGCTTTTCTACCAATTTGTGGTGCACTGGTTTTAATGCTTTTATGCCTAGTCCGAAGCCAAATGAATTTTTGTTGAGAAGCTGTTTCATGGCAGAAATACACTCGGCAGATTGACGACCTCGTTTTGAGAAAACGTTCTCTTAACATTTTGATATTACCTCTCGCGTACCTTTAACGTGTGATCTTCGATAGGCCAGCAACACTACCACCACACCACGGCGGCCGGCCGGACCCAGATGATGCTTACTGTTAAACGTCTTGATCCTATGAAGAGGAAAGTGAAGCATTCTCAGACCAACATGACCTGCACCACAGTTGCTGTCGGAGTAAAGAGAGAGGAAAATAATAATGCGATGGTGATGATAATCCTTTTTTAAAAAAGCAGGTCGGGATGATGACAACAAAAATGGAGATTATAACACAGATTAATGCAATGATAATCATGATGATTTGATGGCTTGGCGCAGACTCATACATTCGCGGTCATCTACTTTTACGTAAATTTGTATGATTTCTGACATGGCCCAATATTTTATTCACCGGTCAAAGTAAAGGGGCTATTAGTTGTGTTAAGATTACAGCAATAGCTTCTCTTCTTCCTCCACCACTTTCAAAATTTATGCAGAAGAAAATTTAACTGAAGTTTGTTTTTGGTTTTCTTTTCCCAACACTCTCGGCTGAGCGTAGCGCACAGAGACTATTAATTATATTCGTCTAACGGAAACCCGTTACGGGATAAGGGATAAATAAAAACCCATTCCCTTAGTTAAAAAACACTCTAACCACGTTAAAATAGATTTTAAATAAGTCCATGTTATAACTTGCAATTCCTATTATTGAATTAATCTTTACGTCATTTATCCACTTTCATGGAAGTTAGTGGACGCGTTTTTTGCCACTGTTTTGTTGTTGTATGTAAGGACAAAAACACTCCCCGAAGGTTATGAAGAGTGTTGTCGAAAGTGGCAGTCCTTTGTCAGATAGGAACCCGGTATGTTCGGGTACTATCTTGAGGTGCATGCCCAAATGTCGCGGGAGGCATTTTGGAATGACCAATGCAACCTGCTAAGTCATATCACCCCTCTTTCCGCAAGGAAGGAGAAGATGGCTAATGAGAGGCATCATATCCGTATATCAACCATCGAGTTGCACATCACTACCTTTGTGCATTTTAGTCGCCTCTTACGACCGGTATGCCTATCTCGGGCATATTCTAAACCTCTAACCCACAGGGTTATTTGTCTTTTTAAGCCTTGTGACCAAAATGCTCAACTTTATTATGGAAAGTCAAATACGTGTAAATGCTCAAATATATACGGCAACCTATTTCAGTAAGTACACTTCCGTTTATTGCCGTATCCACTGGTTCTTATTGTATTTTGTTTGTTTTCTCTTTATTAGGTCTAGTCATCTTCCACCTGCTCGGCTTAGTGATAGTAAAAATCTTAAAAGGGGAACTTATCTCGTGCGCCGCGGCCAGGATATTGTTACTCTCCAAGGCGGTGTTGTGAACCACCCCGCTGCAAATGAGTCCAATGGGCACTACGCCGCATAACACCATGGGTACTACGTAGCATAATACTCCTTACTAGAGCTCTTAATTGCCATTCACATACTACTCAGACCAATGAATGATCGTTTCCATGTGCCCTATATTAGGTAGCATTGAATGCGATGAGCGTAATTCTCTACACAGTGCAGGGTTCCTGTCATGGAATAACTAGCTTGTAATCAGTGCCTTACCTACGGCATAGCGAATGGGGCATCCGAGGAAAAACGAGCTTGAGAAATGACATCAGCATTTTTTTATACACAATTTTAGGAAAAATATTACGTGGCCATTTATAGAAAGAGTTGCTCAGGCGAAAATCCAATTTGCTCTTCGTGTTTCTTCATTTTTTCAATAAAAGTTGGATGTCTTGCATATGGTTGAATAATTCCTCGTTGTTTAAATCATCTATTTTGAGAAGCTCATCTTTGTAACAATGTCTGGGAAGTTGTATTATTTTTTCAACGCTACAAAAGTTTATCTAAAATTTCAATCAGAGATCGTCGCTTTTCATCTTCCGAATGCAATCTTCACTGATTTTATACCTCTTAAAGTCGAAACAGATCAAAATATTGGTTCCGTTGCCCTATCGCTATAATCGTATGCAAAATGCAATTGGTCGGTAATATTATAGTACGGATTTGGAATTACGATATAGCAACAATAATGGATTGCATTTTTCCTCATGAGTTTGGTTGAATCAGTTGTTTTATAAGGGTCCCGATATGCACCACTAACTTGCCTTTCACTTAAGTTATTACGAACAAACTCAGTACCCTCATCCCACTCAGCAGTAACATTTTTTGGAATAATAAAGCGTTTCTTTACATATTTTTCCTCCACTATCCACAGATGGGAAGTTCTTATTGAATGCGTGAGTATAACTGTCGAAAGGCATGAGTTACCTCACTTGAAAAAAAAAAAATTTATTTCGTGCAGTTGTGACTTTTTAAAGTTTTTAGATTTTCGACAACTAAAAATTATCTGTAAAATTAATTCAATAACTATGGAGAGTTGGGGGGCGGCGAATCATATTTGCCACTGGCGCAAAATTTTTATGGGTATGCCACTGCTAGTCTTTTATAAAAGGTAGGGTCTTTCATTCCTCTCATAGAAAGTAATGCCACGTGTTATGTGTCTCTTGCAATAATTGGTTAATTTTATAAACGGCGATACATCATGGAAATGGAAAACTATTCACAGAACCGAAATCTTAATATTCTCCGGCAACTAAAGGGTGTTTTTTTAGGGGTATAGAACTTCGAATTGAAATAAAACACAAGAAAATCGTTTTAAGGTCCATCAATTTGGCTTTATTGGAAGGATAATTTTATGCCATTAATGTTTAAATATGATTTCGGGCATGTGGCCGCCGCGGCTGGCTCGAATAAAGCCAATTCTACAGGTCCAATTTTCAACCACTTTTTCGAGCATATGCCACGAATGTTGGCTTCCAATTCCCCTAACGTTTCTGGTTTGTTGGTGTAGACGAGCGACTTCACATATCCCCAAAGAAAATAATCCAATGGTGTCAAATCACACGACCTTGGTGGCCAATAGACAGGTCCATTCCGCGAAATTATGCGCTCATCGAATGTTTCCTTCAATAAATCGATTGTGACGTGCGCTGTGTGGCATGTAGCGCCGTCTTGTTGGAACCACAACTCATCCACATTCATGCCATCCAATTCGGGAACAAAATAGTCGGTTATCATGGCTCTATACCGGTCTCCATTAACGGTAGCTGCCTCTCCAGCATTATTGCGGAAGAAGTATGGCCCAATGACTCCACCAGCCCATAGAGCACACCAAACAGTCAGTTTTTGTGGATGTAATGGCGTTTCAAGGGTCTCATGTGGATTCTCTTCACTCCAAATGCGGCAATTTTGCTTGTTGACGTAGCCATTCAACCAAAAATGAGCCTCATCACTGAACAAAATTTTGCGATGAAAATCAGCATCGAAATCAATCTCATTTTCGGCCCATACACCAAAATCACGACGCATTGCATGGTCTCGCGGCTTTAATTCTTGCACAAGCTGGATCTTGTAAGGTCGCAAGCCAAGATCTTTGCTCAAAATCTTCCATAAAGTTGATGGACAAAGCTCCAATTGCTGTGCACGGTGGCGAATCGATTCATTCGGGTCCTCTTCAACACTTTGCTCTACAGCGGCAATTGTTTCTTCGGTGCGCACTGTTCGACGTCTCTGTGGATGCGTATTATCACATAGAGTAAACGTAGTGCGAAAACGATCCATGGTTAACCGAATTAATTGCTCTGATGGACGATTATGTCGACCATAAAATGGACGGAGCTCACGGTAAACTTCACGAACTGAACCATTATTTTCGAAATAAATTTGCACGATTTGCAAGCGTTGTTCTTTTGTCAACCTGTTCATGATGAAATGGCAAACCAAACTGAACATAAATGACATTAGAGTTGCCAGATTTGACCACAAAATGCCAGTTTTATCTCTATTCGAAAAACAAACCTGTAAAAAAAACACCCTGTATAAATTACCAAACAGGGTCCAAACATCATTTCTGGGAATACCACGGTTAAACCTATTTATAATATTGATTCGGAATGTTATACTATCCTACACCGAAATTTATTCGGTTTTGCACTTTCATACGGTTTATTTTTTCTTCTGTACGTGGATTTAATTTTCCTAAATTATCAAAAGATTAAAATAAAGTGAAAACAATTGAGAACAAATCCCTATAAAATGATGTGAGTATACACATTAAATCAATACATTGAATACATATAAATAGTATGTACATACATCATACATACATATGTATGTACAACAATTCGGGCATATTGCACTTACATTACCATATACAAAGTTAGCCCAAAAATACGCAGTGACATATCTAAAACCAGAGCTTCATCATTCATGAACAACCGTTATTATGTAAAACTTAAGTTAAAGATGAGCTCGTCAAGAATTATGACACCCCAGAGAGCGAAAAAAAGTACAAGCGTTACACATACATACTTACATGCGTAGAAAATAGTATATGCCCAGCAGTGAAAGCAACTGTTTCCAAACTAACTCTAACATAGTATGAATCTGAAGACCAACAAGTCGACGGTTGCATTTCTCCGTATACCAAATGGTACTTATAACATGGGGATGTCCTAAGAGATGGCAGTTCTAAGATGTCGATCATGAAAAATTTCAGTATTACACTATTTTATTATATTATTGGATATCGCAAGCAAAATTAAATGTGATCTGTACGAGCTATCCACATACGGTTAAAAATGTAAGCCTAAGTTTTTAATTTTTGTACTACATATCGTCGGTGACACTGCAAAACCGCGTAACGCACAAATGCAATATCGCGTAATTGATATCTCAATTTGGCTGTGATTCAACTACGAGTTGCTTAATTTAAAGCCGAAAAATAACTATGTGGAAAAATGTCCCAACAAGATCGCTCCTTTAAATTATTTTCCAAACCAACATTTTGTTTTCTTGAGAGGGGCGGATTTGCATTTCTGCGTTACGCAATTTTGCAGTGTCAGCGACGAAATATCTTACCAATTAAAAAAAAATTGTATCAGTTGGCATGGTTCGAACCGCCGCTCCCTCATCAGAGCTATGTGCTCTACCCACAGTGCTACCGGTAATCACTGATACAATTTTTCATTCAATTGGTAAGAGATTTCTATTTAAAAATTTTACAATTTTCATCACACTCATTTTTTCGAAAATGTTCGTAGAAAAATTCAATGGCCCATAATCATAGTTTGCTTAACACTCGTTTTAATTTAAATCTTTACTTAGCTGGTCAATCATAGTCAGATTAAACAAAGATATTAGCTAAAATGAAAAGTAACTGGGTCCCCTTATGAAAAAAATTAAATTGGTTGCTTTTTGAAGAAATTTTTTTTTTATGTTTTGCCAGGTCACCCTGTGTCAGCTATTTAATTCACAAACCAAAGCATATATGTAGCAACAAGAGAAAAAGCCAAACTCAAGTTTGGAGTAAGCGATGTCACAAGTACAACCGTAGACACAAACAGTGATTTTTAAATGTTAAAATGACATTTTCGTCATTTTAAAATTAAAACTCCGTCGTAGACATAAAACTTATTTTAAGTTGACTATGACATACATGAAATGATGTTTATTATAGAAACATGTTTAACTTGATAAAACTCTTAACTTGACACTCATTTTTTCGAAAATGTTCGTAGAAAAATTCAATGGCCCATAATCATAGTTTGCTTAACACTCGTTTTAATTTAAATCTTTACTTAGCTGGTCAATCATAGTCAGATTAAACAAAGATATTAGCTAAAATGAAAAGTAACTGGGTCCCCTTATGAAAAAAATTAAATTGGTTGCTTTTTGAAGAAATTTTTTTTTTATGTTTTGCCAGGTCACCCTGTGTCAGCTATTTAATTCACAAACCAAAGCATATATGTAGCAACAAGAGAAAAAGCCAAACTCAAGTTTGGAGTAAGCGATGTCACAAGTACAACCGTAGACACAAACAGTGATTTTTAAATGTTAAAATGACATTTTCGTCATTTTAAAATTAAAACTCCGTCGTAGACATAAAACTTATTTTAAGTTGACTATGACATACATGAAATGATGTTTATTATAGAAACATGTTTAACCTGATAAAACTCTATGATTATGGGCCAGTGACTTTAAAAAACTTTTAAAAATAAACAAAAACCCAAATTTTTTTTTATCAGCAGAACGTTTAAATATTTTCGTTTACTTTAAAACCTACTTTAAGATTATGAACTTTTTATTCAGCTAGGTTTTAAATCTAAACAGAGAGGCCCATAATCATAGCCAAAATAAAATAGAGTTTTATCTACCTAAACATGATTCTAAAATCAACATTATTTCATGTCTGTCATAGTCAACTTAAAATACATTTTATGTCTCATACGGAGTTTTAATTTTAAAATGACAAAAACGTCATTTTAACATTTTAAAATCACGGGTTTTGTCTATGGTTGTGTTTGTGATATCGCACACACCAAACTTGAGTTTGGCTTTTTCCGCTTACTGCCACAGATATGCCATGGTTTGTGAATAAAATAGTTGCAAAACATAAAAAATGTCTTCATACCACCAACCAACTTAATTTTTTGTCATGAGGAGACCCTGTTACATCTCATTTTAGCTAAAATCTTTGTTTAATGTGACTATAATTGACCAACATTTTAAATGTCTTTTTAAGGTAAGTAAAGATTTTGATTAAAACGCGTGTTAAGCAACTTCTATGATTATGGGCCAAAGAAATTAAAGAAAGGCCACGAGTACACGAGAGATTTGGAATTTACTACAAAAAAGTTTAAAAAATTTTAACTGTGGTCAAAGGTCAAGTGAGGAAGGCCTTGTCTAGGTTGTCGAATTAATGAAGAAAGACAAAATTGCGTGGAACTAACATCCCTGGAGGGGTTGTCTCGTTAATGTTGGGGTCATCGCGGGCAAGAGGATGATTCGTATGGTTAATATTGAGCAGAGAGTCCGAAGATCGCTAGTAGCGTTGCAGAGGATGTCGTCGAAATCATTACATTAGCTTTATCAGCCAATTGGAAGGGTCTTAAATCTCAATGGGGTACTTGTCTGGTATAATTCACTGAACAAGGTCAGCTTTGTAGCCAATATATAAAAAGTGTACAAACAGGCTAGGTATTTGTAGACGGTGGAACAATTTTTGGGTTGTACTGGTTCTCTAGTTTCAGTCATTGGATGTATGAGAATAGGGATCGCTTTAGCTTCAGACCCGATTGACGACCCTGTATTATCAAAAGCTCAGGATTTGTAGTTGGAGTAAATTCGATTTCAGTCAGAAAATTCTAGTCCTAGACTAGTATGTATGTCTTTAGTCTGACTAGTTTGATGTTCCTCTGCAGGATTTACGCATGCGTCTATGTACATTTATAGTATGTTTGTATGTAAGTGTGTACCTATTTATTGAAATAAAAGTATCTCATACACAACAGCAAAAAACAATACTTGTCTGTCGAGGGTTGTTGCTCCAATATGAAACCATCCCCGTCTGCCACAGTGCAGAGATAACAACACCCACATATACATACTACATGTGTGTGTATGTATGTACTTAAATAAAAATAAAGTTCGCTGGGATGAAAAGAAAATCACTGAAAGAGGCGGAAAGCCAAATTGGCTGCGGCATCAGGGGCATTGGCGTTAACATGCCAACATGTTCTTTGGCTTTGTATTATATTGAAACAGATTGCCGTTCTTGAAAATGTTGTGGTCTGCAATTTAGAGCAAATGACTTTACGCTTTGCTGCCACCACAACAGAGACAGTAAAAACAAAATAAAAAAGAAAGAACAAAACCGGAGGCCAATAATGTTATAAAACGACTTTGGCTACAATAGCAAATGCTCAAACAAACATATACATATATATGTTTGTAAATATATATGTATGTGCACACAGTAGAAATATATGACCGAGCAAATCTATGAAAACATTTGTGTGTGCAATTTTGTGGGTTGTAAAGTCAAATGGTGGCCCACTACGGCTCACTAGCTTTTGATATCCCCAAGCATCTCGGCACTTTTCAAATTCTATATTTAGTGAACGAGCTTGGTGGGCCGGAAGAAACATCCTTCTGCCCTGTCCATAATGTTTACATATGTGGTTCCTATTTCTGGGGTGAGCCCGATATGGATGTTTGACTGTTTGGCTTTTGGAACACTGTACACGTATTTGTGTGGTTGTTTATTTGTGAAACATTCACTCACAGTAACCCACAGGGCTTGTTGTGCACGTAATTTGTTGGCTCGTCGGGCATTTATTCTCGTTATCCTTGTGAAGCAATGTTGTAAATGTAACGTTGAGTGTTGTGGGCGTAGGAAAATTTTGTTGGTGCCATTTAAAATTGGCAAATTGGTTTTGAACATACATTTAGTAGTTGTGTAGAGACCTTTATAAATATATGCACACTCTTATATATATTGGAGTGGGAGAGGCACGCAAAAACATGACGTTGGGGAATTTAACCATGCTCCATCGAACTGGTAACATCCAAAGTTCTATCGAACGTATTGCGCGGAAGACTGATCGACCAGATCTTCACGATACGCAAAGACCTAGAAAAGAGGATCGACATGCAACATCTTATTGCCAATTTCAAAGCAGTTTTTGTTAGCATGAAAAGGTGCGACCGCTATGCCTTAATTTTGCTTCCCTACAAAACTTATACTGGCATGCCAAACGACATTTGGGCAGCATCTATAATTTCGTGATAGATATTTCCTTTCTTGAGATTTTGTTAAACTACTCATCGCCCTTAACACTAGTGTCTTAAGCTGAAAACATTGGTGCCGTTGGCGTATCGCTATAGTCGTATCCTTAACGTAAGAGGAAAACTAACATACAATTGGTCGATAAGGTTACTTTACGGATAGGGAATTACAATACAGCATAAATAATCGATTGCATTGTTTCTCATAAGGTTGGTCGAATCAGCTGTTTTATAAGGTTACCGATAACGCACCAATAACTTGAGCTTTAGGGCTAAATAAATAATAAAATGTTTCGTGAAGAAAAAAAAGGTCATAATTCAAGAAAGTGGTTCCAGCCAGGAATAATGGGCTACGCAGAACCAACGCTGCGTATAAGCAACAAAATAAAAGTGCAATAAACCTATCGGAAATAGCAAAAATATCTTGTTGTTGTTTTTGTATTTCCAGTAGGCATGGGACTATTCGAAAAAAAATCCATTTATTCGATGGCTATAAAAAATTCGAATAATATTTATTCGAATAATTTATGCTTTTATTCGAATAGTATTATTCGAATAAATGCCAACTATTCGAACAATAAATAGGTAATAGTTAAACAAATATCACTACAGCACACATTTGTACACGCAAACATACATACATACATACAAAATGTGAATGCATGCTCATAGGTACAAGCGATGAAGACAGTGAATTTCGCTCCCGATATCTCTCGCATTTCAATGCAACTATTCGCATGCCACTATTCGAATAATACTATTCGAATACAACTATTCGAATAAACGGATAAATGGTTCGAATAAATACTATTCGAATTTTTTGATACGAATATTTTTATTCGTTTATTCGAATAGTATTTATTCGAATATTATTCGAAAATAGTCCCACTACTAATTTCCAGCAATAACACTACCGAATGTGACGGTGAGTGCTGCCGAAAGCACAGTCCTTTGGGAATATCAATCCGGTACGCTTGGGTACTAGCGCCTTCAGGTACTGACCCGACTATCTGGCGAACGATTTAATATTACCACGTAGAATCTTCAAGGCCATCGCACCAAATGAGAAATATGGGGTTGGCAGAGCTAGGCGGCTGATGTGTGTACATACACATAAATATTTGTAACAGAATTGAAGTTGCCACATGGGCCAGAGAAACTTTATATTGTATTGCATTGGTGAGTGGTTGTATAACTTAAAAACAGATTGATTTAGCGCTAGTAGTGGACTGCGCAAAAGACTTAGTGGCGGAGTAACGACGTATTCGTTCCGACGAACATTATTTTGAAAAATTGTTCAGAGCTTGTGAAAAAATGCAAACGACATGGATGTTGAAATCTAAAAGAACCGATACAAATCTATTCAAAATCTGCAAGCATGTAACCTAGATGTGTATTTCAAGATTTCTGTTTTCTATCTACTCATTGATCACATAATAATGGAAATAGATACTCGATTCACTCAAAATAAAAGGGTCTTCAAAGGTTTCGCTTTGATTTTGCAACTGATTACAGTGAAGAAAATGCCACAAATTTATTTAAGCTTGCTGAATTTTATGAACCACTTGTTCAAAGCCAAAATATAGTGGCCAAAACCAATTTATGGCAAAGGTTCTTAAAGCGACATTATCTTCCGGCAGGACTGTATTCGGGGGGGTTGTGAACTTTTGGATGCTCAGATAATATTATAAACCCCCCCTTGTACACGGACCTGTCTTCCGCCAAAAATTGCACTTGACGCACTTCAGAAATGCGACAAAACGTCATTTCATAACTTAAACGAATTGCTGCAAGTTTTTGCAACTCTCCCCGTTTCCACTTCAACAGCACTACGCACCTTTTCAACTCTTCTTCTGCTTTAAATAGCGCTTAACCGTCTCAACGATTTTGGCCGTCAAATATAAATCGCCAATCGTTTCTTCTTTCAACAACTGGAGCCAAATGGAAACACCACGGGACAGCAAATCGGTATCCACTTGGTCCTTCCATCGGATTGTTGGTCTCTCTCTTGATCTGCTACCACTGGCGGGTGTCAATAAAAGTACCTTCTGGGCCTAGGCAACGAAGTTGTTGCACTATGTCGGTGTCTACATATAGCTCATACAGCTCGTCATCAGTGTGACCAGGTGATAGAAAAAAAAGAGGCTAAATCGGCAAAAAAAAAGGTTAGAAAAGGTTAAAATTAAGAAAAAAAGAAGCTAAAAAAAGTCAGAAGTTTTTTTACGAAAACTATTTCAAATTTTTTATTTTAGTTTAAACTATATGTATATAAAGCTGTAGACATAACTTAAAGGGACTATTCTTGTTTCAACCAGGGACCGCAAATAATAAAACTCAAAGCATCATATATCCTGAACTATGGAAAATTTCACCTTAAAAATTTAGTTTTTAAAATGTTCATAGCACTAAAAAAAATTTTCAACCTCCCCATTACTGAAAGGTAATACCAAAAAGCTTAATACTAACTCGACCAGTTCTAAAAAAGGGGATTCGTTTAATGAATTTTCATGTTCTCGGACTTCCGCCCAAAATTCTATGGTAGAGGTCACACTTGTCCAGTGTACGGTTATTAGCTTTCGCTACTGCAGCTCAATCAATGCTACTTGACTTGGATAATACCTAGATTTTTCTTCTTTAAAGTGAGAAAATATATCCGGCTTTGGAACTTTCAAAGAATTATCAACTGAAAAAAAAAATGTATCTTTTGTAAAGAGCTCATATTATCAGGTAGGCGATGTCGCAATTGGGTTATCAACTCCCTTAAAAATAATTGACAATTTTTACGAATAATTTTCTCTATTTCGTCATCAATACTACCTTCATTTAACTTTTTAATTTTATATGAAAAATATGGTGTTGGGACCAGAAAAGGTTTGGAGTAAAAAAAGGCTAAAAAAGCCACGAAGCTAAAACCAAAATTATGAGACTAAAGGACAAAAAAAACGCTAAATCTAGCCTCGAAAAGGCTAACCTGGTCACACTGCTCGTCATTAAATCTTCTTCGGTACTCACCGCCGCCAATGCGTAAGGGTCCGTAAATCTTCTGAAGTAGCTTTCTCTCGAATATTCCCAGAGCCGCCTCCTACACCATAAAAGAGGACGGGTACGATAAGTGAGGGGAATTTGTTTTTTAATTGCCTACTCTGTCCGAAGTAGGATTTGTTTTGCAAGAGTAATACTGCGATAGATTTCTGGGCTGTCATTACTGTTGGTGTAAATTGTGGTTCCCAGGTAAAAAACTCTAAAGAGGTTAAAATATAATCGACGTAACTCTACCGGACAGGTAATTAAAATATTTATGTACATTGTCCTTTACAATTGTTGAATACCGTATTTTATTCATCCCTTCTTTTTATACAATTAAGGAGCGGTTGGCAGTATATAAAAATGTGTCCATTAAAACACAAGAAGTAATTGAAAAAATGTGTCTTAAACAAAGGAGATTATAACTCGCTTTACAGGTAATAATATTTTGTTGACGGTTCAATGTGTGGAAACTAAACTGGATTACCCATTAATTAATTAAAAAATACAGCAACTTAATTTTTATACCTTTCATGAACATGAAATGGTATTATAACTTTGGTCCTATGTTTGTAAGTATGAGACGAAGAAGAGATAGACCGACCAATAAGTATACCGAAATGATCAGGGCGATGAGCTGAGTCGATTTAGCCATGTCCGTCTGTCCGTCTGTCTGTTTGTACGCAAACTAGTCCCTCAGTTTTTGAGATATCTTGATGAAATTTGGTATGAAGCCGCCATTTTTCATGAGACTAATTCTTCGTCGGAATCAGCAAGATTGGAGCAATACAACGCATAGCTCCCATACAATCGATATTTTCGATAAATGGGTTTTGGGCTATAAATTTTGCAACTAAAAAGCTAGGAACGTAAAACTTTGCTTGTTTGGTTCTTATTATACATGTAATGTGTGGAGTGAAAATCACCCAGATCGGACCTACATAACATATAGCTCCCATACAATCGATTGTTCCGATAAATGGGGTTTGGGCTTCTTTCTTTAAATGGTCATCTAACCGCCTGGGCGATTTTGACCGTCCAACATAGCTCGCCAGTCGTTTCGGGATCGCAAATCGGTCTCCACTTGGTCCTTCCATCGGAGTGGTGGTCTCCCTCTTCCTCTGCTTCCACCGGCGGGTGCCGATAAGAATACCTTCTGGGCTGGAGCATCTTCGCTCATTCGCACTACGTGGCCTAGCCAGCGAAGCCGCTGTGTTTTAATTCGCTGAACTATGTCGGCGTCTGCGTAAAGTTCATACAGCTCATCATTAAATCTTCTTCGGTACTCGCCGTCGCCAACGCGTAGAGGTCCACAAATCTTTCGAAGAACCTTTCTCTCGAACACTCCCAAAGCCGCCGGGGTTTAGGCTATGTATCTTTAAATGATCAGTTTTGCAGAGTTTTTACTAATTGTGAGTAAAGATCGGACACTTAAAACCGTGATGCGTATTCATGAAAGGTATAAAGTCTTCGGCACAGTCGAAGACAGCCCTTTCCTTACTTGTTTAAATTTGAAATGAAATAAATGAGCGGACAACAAATATATTACGGTAAGAACGGCATATGCACACATGAACGAATGGGCGCAGGCGAGCCTCTAGCATACTGGGTGCTATTTGGGAGGAGTGTCTAGAGTCTTTGGAAAAGGATGACCATAAGGTGACTTCTTCCATCCGACAAAACACCAAATCTGCAGCACTCACAAAGTGATACAGATACTCTAAAAATCATTCTATATGAAGAATATATCGACATCAGCTTCGTCCAAGACATCTGGGTCAACAACCTGGGAATAATCGGGTTAACCAGCAGCACACACAATCTGTTCTGCAAAAAAGGTTTAATGCATCCTTATGTTGCAATTACAGTACACCCGACTTAAATCTCGTGACGCTTGAAGTCGTTGAGCCGCCTGTGAATGTTCACGTTGTCCGTTTACATGGCACATGACAGGGACAACTAGTCTCTGGAGCTCATACGATGCATAAACAATGACCAAGGATCCTATAAGATTATCTGCTAAGGTGCCAGTTTAAGACACAGATCTTTCGTAAAGGCTCAGCAGAATTCTGTCGGAAAAAAACCACAACGTTCACTTCATGAAAATGAGGACTTGCTAAACTAGAGTCTTGAGTAGCCCACCGCCGCCCACAGGCGGAGTGGTGAAGCCTCTTATCGACAGGGAAAAAATAAGATTCGCCATCAACAGTTTCTCCCCTTCATCTCTCCAGGCCCTGACGGTGTCTTTCCGGTAGTACTTCTGAAGCTTGGTGAGCGATTATTGGCTGACTGAAAGTAGAGCTCAGAGCAAGGATCACTCTATCATACAATTCAAAAATGCTAGAGGCATATTCTTACCAAAAGCGTGAAGAAGATCACACAATAATGCCAAGAACTACAGACCAACAATCCTAATTTCATTCATGTTGAAGGTCCTGGAAAGGCTTTCAGACATCGGTACGATTCCTGTCGCCCTCAACAGAGGGGAAAGGAACAGCCCTATCTGCAGTTAGACACAGTCAATGCTAGAAATAAGAGTAATACGAGCTAACATGGGTTCGGTTTCAGTCACCCGCCAACTAAGCTGAGGGACTCTCCAGGGCGGTATTCTCACCCCACTTCTATGGGTTGTCGCACTGAACGAGATTCTACTGGAGTTCAACAAAAATGGAGTTAAGGTAGTCGCATAACCAGACAACATTGTCATTGCGGCTTCATGTCCTTTCACCTCTTACCTTAACAAACACACCCAAGATTCTCCAGTTTGGACTGTGAGGCGGGATATGAGTGTTTTCAAAGCAAAACGGGCGGCGGAACAACCAACCTAACCCTCTCAAAAGGTTTCGTTCTAATTTTACCTCATGATTGAATGTTGTATCATTTAATATTAACCAGCCCCTCTTTAATTTGACGATTTATTCGTACGCCTTTGCAAATTCAATCGATACATGGATATTGAAGAGCTGCATTGCAACATGCGCTTATGAATTTAAGTGCGGTTGACCATAAACTTACACACACAGGCCATCATATTTCAATTGAAAATTAATTTGCAAGCGCAAACAGCTGAGTACAAACAGACAGGGCGGACTTAAAAGTTGCTATGGTAAATTGTGGAAAAAATTGCGCACATCACTTTTATGGACCTTGATTGAGTTATCGTATTTTATGACCATAAATATATACCTGGCCATACATGCGACGAGTGCCTGCAAGCCAAGCAAGCGGAGCGCCGGCCAGCAGCCAGCAACCGACAGACGAAAACCAGCTGATCGTGGAATCATTGTACAAGTATGCAATACGAAAGTTAGACAATGCGATCGCTCATCGCGATCTCGAAGCCAAGGGATGCGTGGTTGAACAGACGAAGAACCGTTGCTGTGTGATGTTCAGGTGATAATATGCCCGCCATTTTCGTAATGGAAAGTAATTATTGTCTGTGGCAAACGAATTACAGTAATCGTCATAAAATGTTTCCCCATGACTGCCTGAGGTAACAGTCAAGTAACCAAACAGCCGACCAACCGACCAGCCAGCTAAACGAAGGGACAAACATATGGACAGAGCTTTAGTTGCAAAAACAATAGCACTAACAACAACATAACTAACAGCAGCAGCCAAATGCAACAGCTCACTTAATATGACCAACACCGAAGCGAGAACAACAAACACTTGCCGCTTGTCTTCCTCCTATAATCAAGGGAAATAACATTTTGAGGCAGCGTTAAAACTAACATTAATTATGTCGAAAGATCGGTTCGAAGTCAGAGCGAATAAAGAGCAAAGCAAATTTTTTTTCCTGTATTTGCTGCTTTTCATTCTAAATATGTGCATGTGTATGCATGAGTGTACTTTTATTTTGTGATATTGAATGGGCGACTTACCTGTCGACTTCGTCATTGCTTAATCATATGTAAAGTATACGTATGGATGTGTGTAAGTAAATGGGCACGTACACATGTAGTTAAGGATATTGTATTATGGTTCATAATATTTGTTATTGACGATTCAATTTTGCAATTTCTACGCTGAGGTGTTTTGGTATTCATTTTGATTGGCATTTCAACCCCTTGGCGACGTTGGCAAGCTCAAGGAGCTTCTTGTATCAGCTGTCTTTGTTTGTTTCAATTGCTATGACGCCAGTTGGCTTCCTAAAGCCAACGATCTTTTGCTTATAACTCTAGACAAATTTCTTTTCACGGTTGAATATTATGCATATACAGTGGCGTATCCAGGATTTTGGGAAGAGGGGGATGAAAAGAAATGTTTATCGGAACCTGAAATTTGAAACACACAATCAATTTTGTTTTAAAAATGTACGCAAAAATGTATCAAAGTCTTGGCATTCTTTGGAGTATGCAGTTTTGCAGTTCAATAAATGTTAATACAGTAATGGGTCAATCTTAAGGTCGTGACACATTTTGTTGATTTTAGGCAATTTTTTCTTCCGAAGAGCTTAAGTGTTTTCTTTCATATAAAATAAAGTCCTTTAATAGCCTTGTATCGAGGAAAATACAGAAGTCCCCAAGAAAATATTATTATTTATAAAGGGATTTTTAATCTTTTTGTATAAAGAGAAGGGATACATAATTCAATTCAACAATTGTAAAGCATGATGTACATATCAATATTTTAATTATTTCTCCGGTAGAATTACGTAGATAAGTTTTTAACGTCTTTGGAGTTTTTTATCTAAGAACCAGCATTAACACCAACAAAAATGTCAGCCTAGAAATCCAACTGAAGAATCACTCACGCAAACAAGTTCAACTTCTGACTGAGTTGGCAATTGAAATGTGAAGTCCTCTCTCGAAGAACGAAAATAAATAAGTCACTTGTCAAACCCGTCCTGGTTTATGGTGCAGAAGCTTGGACACTAACAACATCTGATGAGACGGCTGTGGGAGTATTCGAGAGAAAGATTCTTAGAAAGATTTACGGACCCTCACACTTTGGCGACGGCGAGTACCGAAGAAGATTTGATGATGAGCTATATGCAGACACTGACTTAGTCCATTAAGTATTCTTATCGGCACCCAGAGGAAGAGGGAGACCACCACTCCGATTTAAGGACAAATTGGAGACCGATTTGTGATCCCGTGATGTTTCCAATTGGCAGAAAGACGTAACAAGTTGCGAGCTATGGTAAAAGGCCAAAATGGCTTAGACGGTTAGGCGGGATTTAAAAAAGAAGAAGGCTTGAAAAAGTGAGTTATACGAGGTGTGTTCAAAACGTATCGCGAATTTTGAATTTTCGCTGGTTACGTATATTCGAATTTCGAATTTTTTGTGGCGTTATGTTGGTACTCATGTCTCTCACTTATGCCGACAAGCTCGGCCATTTTGAATGTTCAGTTAATTGTTGACAGCTGCTTTGCTTGGACGTGTTTTGGATCGTCTTCGATTTTTACCTATTCAAAAAAATGGATCAAAGAACCTGTATCAAATTTTGTGTGAAAAACGAAATTAAGTGCGCGGATGCATTCCGAATGTTGACTGTGGCATACTGAGAAGCTACCTTGGACCGAAGCAACGTTTATCGGTGGTACAAAATGTTCTCAGAAGGCCGAGAAGATGTGCAAAGAACAACAAAAATTGGCTTTTGCACCACGATAACGCCCCTGCTCACGCATCGTTGCTTGTGCGCGACTTTTTGGCCAAAAACAACACACTAATGATGCCGCAGCCACCGTATTCCCCAGATCTGGCCCCCTGTGACTTTTTCTTGTTCCCTAAACTGAAGAGGCCCATGAAAGGACGACGTTACGCTTCTCTTGACGAGATAAAGACGGCATCGAAGGAGGAGCTGAACAAGATACAAAAAAATGATTTTTTGAAGTGCTTCGAAGATTGGAAAAACCGTTGGCACAAGTGTATAATATCTCATGGGGATTACTTTGAAGGGGACAAAATAGATATTCATGAATAAATAAATAATTTTTGAAAAAAAACAATATTCGCTATACTTTTTGAACACACCTCGTACTGTCGAAGTGGAAACTGGAGCGTTGCAAAAATTTTTAGCAATTTGTATAAGTTATGAAATTACGTTTTGTCGCAGCTCTGAAGTGCATAAACGCAATTTTTCGGCGGAAGATTATGTCAATTTTAAGAACCTTCTCCAAAAATTGGTTTCGGGCACTATATTTTGGCTTTGAACAAGTGGTTCATAAAATTCGGCAAACTTAAATAAGCTTTTATCATTTTCTTCTCTGTGGTTTGTTGAAAAACCGATGCGAAATCTCTAAAGATTTTAAGTTGAGTGAATCGACTATCTCTTTCCATTATTATATGATCAATACATAAATGGATAAAAAACAGAAACCTTGAAATAAACAGCTAGGTTACATGCTTGCCGATTTTGACTAGATTTGGATCAGTTCTATTTGATTTCAATATCCATGTCACAAGTTCTGAACAACGTAACTCTAGTACTAAGTCTTTTGCGAGATCCACTACAGGCGCTAAGTCTATCTCTTTTTGTTGAAGTTTATCACACAAAGGCAGAACGCATTGTGTTAACAAAGATGCTAAAAGACTGCGGTTATTATTTAAAAAAATTGTTTTTAGTGTTGCCCTAAGAGTTTTATAATACCAAGCAATGAGAAAATGTTGAAATTTTAACAAAACTGACACCATCAATTTATCAATAAATGCCCATAATTGGCACAACTTTTTGCCAACTTCACCCTGAAACTTTCTTTTAAATACTAAAATATTATAGGTCATAAAACTGCATATCCAAATTTTTTATAAAAATTAGAATTAACAAGTATGGAATTTTGATGAAACTTGGATAAATTTTCCTAGGTTTCGAACAAAGTTTGAAATTTGTTCTTGAATATTTTTTACCAGATAATGGTAAAATTCTCGTCGCTATCTATTTTTTTGCCGTTGTGTGCTCTGATTAAATTAATGAGTCTGCCTACTGTAGTATTTTCAGACGGCCTGAACTCGGATTTTTAAAGACGTGAGAGATAAGGGAGTAGCGTTTTAGCTTAGCAAAATCAGATCTGTTATTTTGTTACTACCAGAACCAATGTGTACGCATACCTCGAAACCGGGTTTATCGTCTTGAAAGCCCAGTGAATTTTGTAAAAGGTCTGAAAAGACTAGTATATGTTTATAGGCTTAATATTCCTCTAACCGATAATTGCATATATTCATAAAAATGCACTTTGTCATTAGTCTAAAATAAGAAAATTATAAATCAAAAAAGCATCAAATGGTATTGTGTTCTTCAATCGAAAGTAAAAAAGTAGTAGTTCATTGCCGAAGGGGGATCTATTACCCAACCTCCCCCCACTGGCTACGCCACTGTTCATATATGTATCTATGTATTTAATATATACATATATAAGTATTTACCATATGTTAGCATTTAAAATTTTTACTTATCGACAACATGATGATCTTCCGAAATTTTGCAGCTTTCGAAACTTCCATATGGTACTTTAGGATAATTTTCGGAGAATGTGCAAAATTGAATTTTTAAAACGAAAAACAAGGTTTTTCCGATGTAATAAGTGAATTTTTTTACACTGTTAAAAATTTAAATTTAAATCATAAATTTTTTTTGACTGCATATCGTTGGCTGAGTGGCGCAAAAACGTCCCGTTCAATTGAAGAACTATAGATTAGATAGGTATTTTCGATCCGGTAGTAGATACACAGTGGAGGAAGTTGATGGTTTCCCAGAACACCGGACGCCTATATGCGCGAAGAAAATGTGGTTGGTGTTGAACGAGGGTGAAATTAAATACATACTGTCATCACCCGAAAAGTTTTGAAATAGCAAAATACTTCGTTTACCTGGGAGTAAACATTGAAAACAACAACAATGCCAGCAAGAAGTTGAGAAGTAAAATTCTCTCATTCGATGCACGAAAATCACACATTATAAGCCAAATTTATGGTGCATTTGATTAGACGACTGTGTTTCGAAACAAAGGTTCTTCGAAAGATTTACGATTTCTACGCGTTGGCGAAGGTTTCGAACAAGAGATAATGATGAACTATATGAGATGTACACAGGGAACGAAATATTTCAACGAACTCAACGGTGGAAGAGGTAGACGTAACTCTGGCGATGTACGAATTGATATGCATTTATGCTTCAGAATGTGTCTCCTCAAATAAAAATGGTTTATTTGGTTTATGGCAGCTCAGTAAAAAACTGTCTAATCAACAGTTTCGCGTCCTCTCGAACATTGAGCATTTTAGTCTCCTGATGGAGGTGAGATTCAGATGACATAAGAAGACATCCCATGCCAATTCTGATAGTGGTGTTTAGAAAGACTTGCAACTTTCTCCACTTGGTTTCAGCAATATTGGGAACCATATCGGCGCAGCGTAATCAATAACGAGTCGGCATATAGCCTTATATGTGCTTAAAACATTTGCTTTTCTTTCCCCCAAGTGCTGCCGGCTTGTTTTGAAGATCTTGTTGCGGCTCTGTACCTTTGAGGCATGATTGGCGAAGGTGAGGCCGTTGTCAAACCCAAAATTTTAGGGTGGCTGACAATAGGCAGAGTTACTTCATTTACGGGGACCTTTAACTCTTGTCTCAGCTGCGCATTCCACGTTGTAAAAGAGTCGCCGTCGATTTGGTCGGAGATAGGGTCAGATTTCGCTCGGTGAAGAAACTGGAAAGCTCGCAGAGATTGATCCTTGTACAACGATCGTCAGGAAGGGCCCTTTCCCGAAACCATAATAGTACAGTGGTCAGAGTGGGACACTATAGCGACTCCCTCTGGTGGAGGGGGAGTCCTCCATATATGACAAAAGTTCGTTCATACCACTTACGGTTACTTCTGCACAATGAATCTTCACCCTAAAAGAATAACATTAATTAGATGCAAAGAAAAGTAAATTAGTTAAGCTTAGATGGGAAGTAAAATAATTGTGCTATTTTATGCGAGAAAACCGTTGTGCATGTATGTAAATATTTTTATCAATATCGTGATTATTAACACTTCGACGGACAATATGTAAATACAAATAAAAGATAAAGGGCAATGATGATAGAGCTGAGATGAACAACATACGTCTTTCAATTACAGTGCCTACTTGTCATTAACAGTTCAGTTCATTGCTACTTTGTGTACGATAATGAAAAATAATGTCTTGATCATATTGCATCGTTATGTAAATCAATCAGACAAATTATAACTTAAGGGCTTGCCACAATAATTAGAGCCCATTCGTAATAACATACTTATATAAATACGTGCACTTATGCATACCATTGAAGCCGACATAAATATATACATGCATACTTATGTAAGTACATGTTTTCGTGGGCTCTTTTAGTGGTAAGCAAAACAAAAAATTGGCAGCAGCATAATGAAAAGATCGACTATTGAACGATCAAGGCGAGACCTCTCTTGCTTTCGTGCCACATGCTATGAGCATTATTTTGGCAGGATGAGTTACAAAACAAAAACAATCAAACAACATACGTTCGTCTTGATAAATGTATGCATGCAAGAACTAAGAATCATGGGCGTATTCAGGTATACTGGAAATAAAGGTGGGGTTCGGAGAGATTGACGTCGACCTCTAAATACCAAAATGTTGCATACTGGAAACACTTCTAAAGTGACTTTTACATCAATAATTTGTGTTTAGACACACTTATAGACACCAACCACGAATACAGAGTTTCCAATTAAAATTTCATTAAATGAGTTGGTTTCAATGGCTCTGTGAGATACATTAGGCTATTCAGATAGTTTGCAGTCTTTCTTTTTAGTCTGAAGAAAGCTGTCATAGGCTGGTATATCTAATCATTAAATGTCCTGTTACACTAGCCGTCGGAACGAAGAACGTTTGGTGGGGCTACAATGCATAGGTCATAAATCAATTGACATGCGAGTTACCAGTTGTTCTTATATAAATTGGTAGTTTTTTTTTTGTGTTGTTCATGGCGCCTTCAAAGCCCAGCGTGTAGCCCGGGTCATAGACTTGTGAGATATACAATACACATTTATATACCGAGCCGATTGCTCGAAGACCGCTAGCAGCCACACACCCGATGCAAACCTTAGTGAGCTCTTAGGCCGAGTACGTTAGAGTGGCCCGACCAAGCTCCATAGTTTTCTGCCGTAGCCCAGTGTACACATTTCGCACTTAGACATATCGCACTCGCAAGAGCCCGTTACAACCATACTTCACTACAATCAGGCTGTGGTGCTATTCCCGAATAATTAATCAAAAACCTTACATTTTTAAGATATAAGGCAACTTACAATCGTTTACTCTAGCTAGTAATCGGTCAATTAAAAACAATTTATTTCGGAATTTGATTGAAAAACAACCTTTCTCAGCTGAAAATATCGACATAAAGTGTTCAGCCTAAAATTATATTTGTAAAGTTCAAAATATAACCGAGAAAAAACAACTTCGAACAACATAAAGCGTAACTAACTTAAATTTAATGATAATTAAATCAGAGTACAATCACTGAGTAAATAATGGCTGATCCTTGCACTTTTGATTAAATTAACAGCACGAGTTTCCAACTTTGTTGTTATACATATACCAGCATACATAGGTACATATGTAGGTAAGTACCCAGCAAAAAATTGTTCGACTAGTCTCTAAAGAGAGTCATCCTGAATACTGCCATCTAATACCTTTCAGGTACTGTACTAGTTTAGAAGTGCGACAAGCAAGAGATAACACATTTTTGTAAAGTTTGACTACTGGTCCTATACCAAATTTTAATTCAAGCTACAAAATTGTCTTTCAACCAAATGTACATAAGTAAGTTCTATATTTACATCTGATTGTTCAAATATAATATGTATTATCACATCTCCTTTATTTGCAAGGCTGAAACCGTAAAACTTTATCGCGCTGAATAAGACGCGTTATAGAAATATTTATAAAATTGTACTTGCGTGTTTGTTTCATTTATGCGACCGTCGTGATCCGGAATAGGTAGAATCAAAAGTGGTTTGAAAAAGTTTTTTTTTTCAAAAAGGTGATTAATAAATGTTACTTTGGACTGAGCAGGCAATTGAGAAGCAAATACCTCTCTCGACAAATGAAACCAAGCTCTACAAGTCGCTCATAATACCCGTCCTGCAATATAGAGCAGAAGCATGGACTTGAGTCGGCCCTTGGAGTATTCGAGAGAAAGGTTCTTTGAAGGATTTTGGGGCCTCTACGTGATGCCGATGGTGTTAACGGAAGAATATTTAAAGATGAGTTGTATAAGCTGTACACAGACATCGACATAGTCCAACGAATTGAAATCCAGCAGCTATTTTGGTTTGGTCATGTAATGCGAACGGAAGAAGATGCTACGGCCCAAAGGTATTCTTGTCGGAACCCACCTATGGAAGGAAAGGAAGAGGGACGCCCCCACTCCGTTGAAAAGACCAAGTGGAGAACTACCTGCGATCCCTTGGCGTTAGCTGGTAAAGGATAGAGTCATGTAGCGCGCTTTGTTGGAAGGTCAAAATTGTTTAGACGGTTAAACAAACAGCTATTGAAGGCGGTTGACCTATATATGTATGTGTTTATGACCGTGTAACGTGGGTCGGCAACCTTCCGAGTGTAATTCTACCATGAATAAGCTTCTTAGTGAAAATTCATCTGCCTTGGCACATCATCGGCACACCAGAAAATGGAAGATAATTATTATTAAACCAGTTTGAAAGCTTCAAATGTATAGGCTGAACTAGTGTTTGTTTTTTTTATTATTCTACCGGCGAATATTTTTTCTTTGTATATGTCCATAATTTCCAGTACGTTGTGTCGTACGCCCTTTCCTTGCATGTATAGTACTCCGACTGTCTATATACGCTTTGTTGGACAGCAGTTATTTTCCAACATGTGATTTGCAAAGTTTGTCTCTTGTATGATGGGGATTTTGTTGTAGTCATTTACACATTCGCAAGCATTCAATGAGAGTATAGTTTTTCCTTCAGCTTTCTACTTGTTACCTATGAAAGTCTAGAAAGACTCGAGATAAAAAGCAACCAGTCACACATTTAATAACGAAACTGAAAAGTTCGTTATGTATAAAAGCATTACCCTGCGCCTAGTACCATGCCTATACTGCACAACTCGATCTTGTTATTGGGTATGTGCCTTACGCATTTGTATACACAAAATATAATAATTATGGACTGTGGATGTGGAAACAACTTCGTGTGCATTGTGTTTTTAATTTCAAAGGTCGTTAAACAAACAAACTGAAGTGGAACCAGCAAAAAAGCCAAACCGAATCAGTTTAAGCTACCGGCAATATTTGGCATAACCAGTGCCGTTCATTTGGCTGCATTCCGTCCACCCTCCTTAAAACCGTTAAATACATATTTGTGCGTTCAACAAGGGCGATTTGGTATTAGGGGACATTTAGGTGATAAAACTACCCTCAAATTAACTCTAAGCTATTTAATATTGAATTTGCTCCCAAAGGTGCCGTCAAAGGGAATGTTACAAAAAACAACAAAAAAAAGTCACACAAATTGTATTTAAAAAAATAAAAAATTTAACAGACGATTGTAAAAAAATGTGAACCCACGTTTTTTGTGTGCTGTTTCTTGCATTTCAGTATTAAGCGTGAAATTCAGCTCTGATTTGTGCGCGTTTACAGTTAATCAGTTATTTGGTTAATTTACTGACAAAAAAAAACTACGCTTTGTTATAGTTTTTGCATTTTTTTTTTTGGGTTTTTCTAACATTTTCGTAATTTACAACTTTAAAGTAGTGACGTTTATACATTAATGCTTCTTCATATAAACATTTGTCTATCAGTCTGTGCCTCAACATTTGCATTTATAATTGGGTACGGAATAAAAAAAAACGTCTGCCATTAGCAACAATGGTATGTTAACACAAAACGATAAAAAATGTCCCACTACAAATTTGCTGTGTGGAACAATCATGTTCCAGGACACCCGGCACGTGTGCAAGTCACAGTGACTGTGCCAAATAACGCCCATGTCACTTTTTTTTCGTTCACTGAAATGTCAAACCGTTCATTTTCGATTGTATGCTCATAGTTGGACAAGTGATCGGGTTAACAAAGTGATTGATTAACACTTTTTTGTTCGATGTGTCGAATTAATTGACGATTAGCTAAGTCAACACGATCAACGGTCGTGAGAACAATTTGCTATAAAGAAGTTTGTTGCAAGGCAAGTGTGAGAAAACATGGGAAATTTAGTGTAGTGACGACTGTCTCTAGTCTTGTGTTACTTATGCGTTTTGTTATTTTAAAGGCAAAACACTGCCCGATGATATTATGGGAGTACTTTCAGAAAGATAGTGCTTGCCTAGATATGAATTTGCGTTTTTTTTGCTATTGTAGCAGCATTTAACCTGCTCAACCAACATATCTACAGTAGCCAGTGTTTAATAGTGTAGCGAGGGCCTCTGGATTCGGATAACGCCGCACTCAGTGCAGACTTAGGCATAAAAAATCCTGTGTGTCAGTATCTTCTAACAACAACCTTTAGCCCTTGGTTACTTCTTTAAATGGTCATCTAACCGCCCGGGCGATTTTGACCGTCCAACATAGCTCGCCAATCGTTTCTTCGTTGCGCCAACTGGCGCCAATTGGAAACACCGCGGGATCGCAAATCGGTATCCACTTGGTCCTTCCATCGGAGTGGTGGTCTCCCTCTTCCTCTGCTTCCACCGGCGGGTGCCGATAAGAATACCTTCTGGGCTGGAGCATCTTCGCTCATTAGCACTACGTAGCCTAACCAGCGAAGCCGCTGTGTTTTAATTCGCTGAACTATGTCGGCGTCTGCGTAAAGTTTATACTTTTTTACTTACTTTAAATGGTCATCTAACCGCCTGGGCGATTTTGACCGTCCAACATAGCTCGCCAGTCGTTTCTTCGTTGCGCCAACTGGCGCCAATTGGAAACACCGCGGGATCGCAAATCGGTCTCCACTTGGTCCTTCCATCGGAGTGGTGGTCTCCCTCTTCCTCTGCTTCCACCGGCGGGTGCCGATAAGAATACCTTCTGGGCTGGAGCATCTTCGCTCATTCGCACTACGTGGCCTAGCCAGCGGAGCCGCTGTGTTTTAATTCGCTGAACTATGTCGGCGTCTGCGTAAAGTTCATACAGCTCATCATTAAATCTTCTTCGGTACTCGGGTGCGATGAGTGACTTGTAGAGTGTTATTTTCGTTCGTCGAGAGAGGACTTTACTTTTCAATTGCCTACTCAGTCCGAAGTAGCATTTGTTCGCAAGAGTAATTCTTCGTCGGATTTCTAGGCTAACATTATTGTTGGTGTTAATGCTGGTTCCCAGGTAAACGGATTCCTTTACTATTTCGAAATTATTGCTGCCAACAGTGGCTTGGTTGCCAAGGCGCGAATGCGCTGACTCTTTGCATGATGACAGAAGGTACTTCGTTTTGCCCTCGTTCACCACCAATCCCATTTTCTCCGCTTCTTTTTCTAATTTTGAGTAAGCAGAAGTTACGGCGCGGTTGTTAAGGCCAATTATATCAATATCGTCAGCATACGCCAACAGGTGCACGCTTTTATAAAATATTGTTCCAGCGCGGTTAAGTTCTGCAGCTTGTATTATTTTCGCCAGCATTAAATTAAAGAAATCGCACGATAGGGGGTCCCCCTGTCTAAAACCTCGTTTAGTTTCAAACGATTCGGAGAGGTGCTTCCCAATTCTGACCGAGCTGGCGATGTTGCTCAAGGTCACATTCGTGCTATCGAAAGCGGTTTTAAAATCAACAAAGAGATGATGTGTGTCGATTCTTTTCTCACGGGTTTTTCCAAGATTTGGCGTATTGTAAAAGTCTGGTCGATGGTAGATTTACCAGGTCTGAAGCCACACCGATAAGGTCCAATCAGTCTGTTCACATCAGGCTTCAGTCTTTCGCACAATACGCTGATTCCGCGATAGTTGGCGCAGTTTGCAGGATCGCCCTTCTTGTGGATTGGGCAGAGAACACTTAGATTCCAATCATAAGGCATGCATTCATCCAACCATATTCTGCATAGAAGCTGATGCATGCGCCTTACCAGCTCAGCAGGCAAACCATCAGCGCCAGCTGCTTTATTGTTTTTCAATCGGGATATTGCTATTCGCACCTCATTATAGTCGGGTTGTGGAACGTCAATTCCACCATCTTCGATTGTGGGCTCGGGTTCGACATCTTCTCTGGTTTCTTGCTCAGTTTCTCCATTTAAAAGGGCAGAGAAGTGATCCCTCCATATTCTGAGTGCTTTCAGAACATCGGCCACCAGCTCGCCGTTCTTATTCTTACAGAAGTTTGCCCTGGGTTTAAAACCTTCTGTCATTCGATGAATTTTTTCATAGAATTTTCGGGCGTTATTCCCGTTGGCCAGCATCTCAACCTCCTTTATTTCACGCTTTTCTACCTCTCTTTTTTCGCCCGGAAAAGCTGCCTCGCTTCCCTCTTCAACTCGCGGTAGTGTTCACACACACTCCTCGTTGCATTCGACCTCAGCGTTGCCTTGTAGGCTTCGTCCTTTCTTTTCGTTGCAGCGCGGCACTATTCATCATCATACCAGTTGTTTTTTCGCGTTCGCCGGAATCCAATTACTTCTTCGGCTGCGGTACGGAGTGCTCCTGATTCCACTCATATGCTTCCACTAGGTTGAATTGTGCTCTCGGAGAGCAGGTGTGAGAGGCGATCTGCGAAATAATTGGCGGTCTGTTGCGATTGCAGCTTTTCGACGTCCAGCTTTCCCTGCGTTTTTTGTTGCACCTGTTTTGTCGTACAGAGGCGGGTACGAATCTTGGCTGCTACTAGGTAGTGATCAGAGTCGAAGTTAGGTCCTCGTATTGTGCGAACATCTAAAACGCTGGAAGCATGCCGTCCGTCTATCACAACGTGGTCGATCTGGTTGCGTGTGTTTCGATCGGGGGAAAGCCATGTAGCCTGATGGATCTTCTTGTGCATAAACCTAGTGCTGGATATGACCATGTTTCGGGCACCGGCGAAGTCGATCAGCCTGAATCCATTTGGCGAAGTCTGATCGTGGAGACTGAACTTCCCGACAGTAGGGCCGAATACACCCTCCTTACCCACCCTGGCGTTAAAGTCGCCAAGCACGACTTTGATATCATGGCGGGGGCAGCGCTCGTATGCTTCTTCCAGGCGCTCGTAGAATGCATCCTTTTCCACGTCGTCCTTCTCTTCCGTCGGTGCATGAACGCAGATAAACGATATGGTGAAAAATCGTACTTTTATGCGGATTGCGGCGAGACGCTTCTTCACGGGAGTGAACGACAGTACTCGGTGATGGAGTCTCTCTCCCACCACAAATCCCACGCTAAATCTGGGCTTGTCTTCATACCCACTCCAGTAGATGTTGCAAGGTGTTTTGATCGTGTTTCCTCGCCCCATCCATCGCATCCCTTGTATGGCGGTGATGTCAGCTTTTGCTCTCCTCAGGACCTCAACCTGCCGGGCAGCGGCACCTTCCCCATTAAGGGACCGGACATTCCAGGTACATGCCCTTATCTGGTAATCCTTATTTCGTTTTGCGGGTATTGTCATCTAAAAAAGGGGTTCTCATATCCGGCTTTGCTGTTGAATTTCATTGGAACGTTGTTTTATGTGGTGGGTCCCAAACCCAACGTACAACCCGTTTCACGGGAGGTTGAACTCAATTGCACTTTTATATAGCGAGCCGCTTGATCCAAGACAGACGCCGGCTTGCAGCCGCACCACATGGTGATCAGACGCTGCTGTTTGAATCCCCCAGCAAGCCCTTAAACCGAACTGGCCTTACCAGGTTGTCGCCTTCTCACGTTTAGCTCACCACCAAACGGGTGTTCGGTGGTTACCCAGAGGATTCTTGGGCGCAAAGCCCGGAAGTAGTGAGCTGCTTGAACCGCATGCAAAAGAATCGCTCTGGCCATTCCCAGGCGAAAGGCGATCAGAAACTTTCCCCACTTGAGGTTTTGTGAGAGATGCTCTGAACGTGCATCCAACATGCCGTCGATCGGAAACTTTGTCAAGGAAACTTGATCTCATGGTGCACTTAGGCTTCGGCAGCTAGAACTCTGGGAAGAGCATACAGAGGGACAAACTTAATTTTACTTAATGTAAACGATTCCTATACTACAACTAAACGAAAGAAGACGTAGATGAATAAGGAGAGAAAAATTACAAGTGCAAGGCGGAAATGAAGGGGGCGATGTGGAAGCTGGGCAGTGTTACCATTTTAGCTGTTTTCCAGCTAGATCTAGTTTTTCTTTTTTGCGGTTTAGCTGGAAAAAACGGAATTTAGCTGCTAGCTTTTTTTGCTTTTTCCAGAAATTTTTTTAGCTGTTTTTAGCTTTTTTCGCCGATGTGGGTAAAGATCTCATTTAACTCATGAGCAATTCTAACATTTATGCTAATTCAGCGGATGATGGAGAAAATTGTGATATTGACATATTTTAAAACGTATTTATTATATATTATCTCACATTACTACCTTTTATATTGTACATATATAGTTATTTTGCATTGTATGTCATGAAAGTATATTTCCCTTTAAATATGTGCCGACGTATCCGTCATACCTCAAAATTCAGAGCAAAATCTGCCGTATTCGTCGAATCTGTTTTTACGCACACAAACACCCGCATTCTACTTAGTTGTCAGTTTTTTCAACGTACCGCCGTATTGTATCTGCTTGGCGCATAACTTTTTATCGAATAATACAGTGATCTGTAATTAAAATTTTACTCGTTGTACCTTTTATATAAATAGCAACTAATTTATATAGTTAATAGAAATATTAGCCTTAGTTTGGCGTGATTTTAAAAAATACAGATTTGAATTGTTCATTATAATTCCAATGCTCGAAAGTGCATATCCTTATGAAAAGCATCTGTGCAAGAACTTTTCTATTTTTATGAAATTGGAGTACAAACAACCTTATTTTTTTGTATAAAATATTACCTTTTTATATACTTTTTATATACTTTTGAGTAAAAAAACGAATAAAACCTTTGAAAAGATGACTTATTTTTTTTTTGTGTTTTAGCCCTAATTAATTTTTTTTTAGCTTTTTTTTTACCTTTTTTTTCTCGAATCTAGCTGGATTGCTGAAGAAATTCTGGCAACACTGAAGCTGGCAAAGGAAATACGGGACCTTATTTTAAGCTTTATACGAATTGGCAGTCGAATTCGGAGAAAAATGTTAACTCAAAAATACGCATTCGAGTTGGCAGTTCTTGCTTAACTGTTTGCAGAACGCAACATCCCAAGAAGCACCTGCTTGAAGAAGATCGACCTCCCTGTCAAGTAAGGATAAATATCCGTAAGCGCTATAGAGAATTTCGGCGTCACAAATATCGCCAATTTATTGAAAGGTGCACCGACAGGCCCTGAACAACACAGAATGAATGCCGTCTTTTAGACACAAGCACCACCTGTCCAGAGTGAACCCCGACATGAGGAATTTTAGCCCGGCATGTGGTGTGTCTCCCCATGACACCAAGCATCTGTTCACCTGATTGACGGAGCAGACTTATGTAACACCAACTTAGCTCTGGTCCTACCCTATTGGACCCACTAGGTTCCTGAGACTTCCGTTAGAAGATGTGAATAGTAGGTAAGGAGAGTGATTACTAGTCAGGGCGAAACATCGTTACAACAACAACAGTTAGTCTGACGATAAATCGTAGTGGTTTTCGCAATATTACTCGCCGTATCAGTTGGTGGCTTATAACTGAATAAAAATTATTATCAACTCGTCAAACGAAACAGTGAATTTACGTTGGAGGTTGGAGAAATACTCTCAAACCTTCAAATTAATTCTCAACAGCAGCTAAACAGGGGGTTATAGTGTTCTCAAGTTGAGAAATCAGTGTCACCAAACTCTCAAATGCCGCACAAATTGAGGTTAGGTTTGCGATAACGCACCATCTCAAACAGTAAGAGATGCTGAAACTCAACTTGAGAACTAAGGATTTATGAAACGTTGGAGAATACACATATGTGTATATGTTTGTGTAACATTTTGACTTATTGATATGCTTTTGTTTTCAAACAGGATATCATTATTGTTATCAGCCGGCGTCTAAATTGACCAGATTTTTTAATTAATTTGCGAAGCATATGGATGTGCGTTCATATCAATATATGGCGTACCTAATCATATTATATAAGTTTGCATATCTTTCAAAAAAAGAACAAACCCTCTCCATCTCCTTATTATTGTTGATTAAAGTATTGTGTTATTAAAATAGTAAATGTGTTTTTAAAAATGTAAGTACGTAGGTTTGTACTTCTTTATATTATGCAAATCTATATGTATAAATAATAAACATACATACATACATGCGTTCCTTAACATCCCTAAACAAACACAACTTTCGTGGTAAAAGAAGCTCATTGAAAATCAACATCAAGTGCTGCAGATAATTTTATTTATTATACCCTTGAGGATATTCCACTTACTACGAGTACTAGTGTTTCGGGGCTAATCTGCGAATCACTGTCTTGCCGTTTGCTATGACAGGACTGCTTACACCGTCCGGCCTTTGCAAGTGATATATGGAGACAAAATTTGTTTTGGTCTTTTCATTGTATGGTAGATGTTTGGCAGGGAGTAGGCTTACAAGGTCTACTTTAAACTTGACGTCCTTCGAAGCGCAATACAATATTAATTTCGTTCTCATTGGTAGTATCGTTGTGTGATTTAAGCTTCCCAGTTATATGCAATGAGAAATACTCGAAATAAAATTCAAAGGATTTAATTGTGTAGTGGAATTGTCTTTCATAAAATAAGTCCGTCTGAACTCTGGTGCCAGGTAAATTCAAAATTAAAATGCTTCCATCAACTGTTACGAACTGTATAATTTAGTTTGTTCAAACCTTCCCTTTCATAACTATATTTGATGTGATATTTTTGGAATTACCCGCTCATTTTGGGATATCTCATTAAAAACATTCTAAGTGACAACACTTAAGTTAAGTCGTTTTCGAGATATACAAAAGAATGAAAATGTTAGGATTAGGTGGCAACGCTAATCATCCTTTGATTTTATATCCATATTGGCATATTTTATTCCATTTTAAAACTTGACAACCTTGTTAAACATCCGTAGCAGAAAGTCTTACAACGTAGTACACTATCTTTTGCCTATGGAATAATATTTTAGATGTGTCGTAACACTTGATAAACAATAAATTCGATTTTTGAGCTGTTTAAAGTTCATGTAGTCACTGTGTTTAAAATTGCAGCACTTTTAGACGTTTCCTGGAGAAGTGTAAGACTTAAGAATGTTTTTGGTTTATCGTTTCTCACCCTTCCTGTACTACGTCCTCTACCGATCAGTCTTCATCTCTCTTCCGTATAAGTATTTACCAGTCAAATTCCCTCTCTCTTTCTAAAAGGATTCCTAATTTTCCCCTTTATCCTTTCAGTGCTTAGAACTTAGAAAAATTTCCACAGCTCCTCCTCATAAGTAATACTTTTTCTAAGAAACTTTTAACCCGTTTCATGCACTTGGTCAAAAGATTAATTAATAAAAAATAATCAATGTTTCGGCCTGCACTTTCATACATATGGTCAAATTTTCCCAATGCCACGCTACATTCGTATCCGGTTTTTGCTCATATCCCTAAAACTATTTAAATAAGAAGTGTTTGCTAATCACCTTTCAATCACCATAAATTAGATTAGTACTACTATGGCCGTCTATGACTTTAAAGTTAAGCCAAATTTCCATGCACTGCCATGATACACAACTTCGGAAATTTTGCTGTTGTCAATGCACATTTTTTGAAAATCTGCGGATTGCGGTTGATCCCCCCATGAACTACTATTTTTTTTACTTTCGATTGAATAACACAATACCATTTTATGCTTCTGATTTATAATTTTCTTATTTTACACTAATGACAAAGTGCATTTTTATGAATATAACAAATTATAGGTTAGTGGATTTTGCGTTTGAATATGAAGCCTATACACATATACTAGGCTTTTAAGACGACAAACCCGGTTTCGAGGTATACGTGCACATTGGTTCTGGTAGTAATAAACGAACAGACCGAAATAATACCGTAAAACTGCTAAAAATCTACTCCTTTATCTCTGACGTCTTTAAAAACCCGAATTCAGGCGGTCTGAAAATACTAGAGTAGGCAGACTAATTAATTTAATCAGAGCACGCAACGGCGGAAAAATAACAAGAGACGAGAACTTTCTACACGTTTTTTATGAAAGTGTCGCCCATTATCTAATAAAAAATATTCAAGAACAAATTTCAAACTTTGTTCAAAACCTAGAAAAATTGAACCAAGTTGAAGTTTTCCTAAAAAATTTGGATTTGCAGTTTTATGACCTATTAAATTTTAGTATTTATAATAAAGTGGCAGGGTGAAGTTTGCAAAAAATAGTGCCAAATATGGGCATTTATTGATAAATTGATGGTGTCAGTTTTGTTATGCGAAAGGTTCAAAATTTAAAAAATTTCAACATTTTCTCTATTGCTTAGTATTATAAAACTCTTAGGGCAACATTAAAAACTATTTTTTTAAATAATAACCGCAGTCTTTTTGCATCTTTGTTAACACAATGCGTTCTGCCTTTGTGTGATAAACTTCAACAAGTAGAGACAGACTTAGCATTTGAAGTGGATTTCGCAAAAAAAACATGACTTTGAAAAATTTTTCAGAACTTGTGACATAGATATTGAAATCAAAAAGAACCGATTCAAATCTAGTCAAAGTCTTGATCATATAATAATGGAAATAGATAGTCGATTCACTCAACATAAAACTATTTTCAGAGATTTCGATTCGCTTTTTCAACAAACCACACTGAATTTAAGAACTACTTGTTTAAAGTCAAAATATAGTGGCCGAAACCAATTTATTGAGAAGGTTCTTCAAGTGGCATAATCGTCCGCCAAAACTGCATTTTACGCACTTCAGAGCTGCTCGTTACGTCTTTCTGCCAATTGGAAACACCACGGTATCGCAAATCGGTCCCTACTTCGTCCTTCAATTGGAGTGGTGGTCTCCCTCTTCCTGAGTGCCGATAAGAATACCTCCACGGCCGGAACATCTTCATTTATTCGCAGAACATCGCCTAAGCAATTAAGACGTAGGTTTTAATTCTTTGGAAGATGTCGGGGTCTGCATGCAGCTCATACAGCTCATCATTAAAGGGTCCGTAACTCTTTCGAAAAATCTTTCTCTCGAATACTCCCAGAGCCGCCTCATCAGATGTTGTCAGTGTCCAAGCTTCTGCACCATAAATGTGTCACGACCTTAAGGTTGACACATTTAAAATTTAATGAACTACAAAACTGCATACTCCAAACAATTCTTAAAAATCTCAGGAAAGAACGGTAAGACTTTGATAAAATTGCTTTGAATTTTCGCGAATTTTGCCTACATTTTTAAAACAAAATTTATTGTGTGTCTCAAATTTCCGGTTTCGATAAAAAACATTTCATCCCCCCCCTTTCCCAAATATATATACATACATTTGTAAGGACATATATTATTTACTATATCCCTGTTTGGAGAAATAAAAAGCAACAATTTTTTCCCACGCGTTTGTATTTAGTGGGCGCTGGATATATTAGGTATGGGTTTCGAATTTAAAAAGATTTCTGTTAGCTCTTATACCGAAATTATTGATGCAGTGAAAACTGGCCGCACAAAGGCAGAAGAATTGTTAACTCCAATATCACATGTTCTAATGTGCCTTCGAGAGGGTCCAATAGCGAATTCAAGTGTCCGCTGTCAAATCTATAGTAGGTAGTTCACCACTGTACCTGCATGTGAAATACTTGAATTCGACGTGTTTTAATTGAATTATTACACAAAAAATTATAGGTGGAGTTACAAAAACATTCAATTGTGAATATTGGATACAAATAATAGTGCTAAACGCCTAAAAACTCGCGATTGAAACGCAAATTTCACCACTGAATTACCTAGTGTTTCCCACAATTCATCGCGTTGAACCTTCTTTACGTTTTACGTTCTTTGTTTCGAACTAATTTTTCACGGTTACGCCTATTCCATGTATATCTACAGTGAATGAAGTGAAAATTTTAAGCCACAATGTATTTGTTTTTAAATTGCGAAGATGCTTTGTCACTCCAAATTTTCTTACAGTCGTGGTAAGCTTTTAAACAACACCCAGAAATATGAAAATATGTAGTCTTTTTAATGCGATAAGTTGTTTGATATGACCACCTTAGCTTTCATAACCTTTAACTTTCATAAACGAAATTCTCTGCGAAATCTATTTGCGTGAGCCCTTCCACGGCATATATCTGCATTAAGAGCTGTTGGGAGATCATGCAATTGAATGTTTTGGACTGCTCTCCTGTATTGAACCTGTGTATCAAAAATTTCAACGATATGGCAGTTATATGATAGATAAGGTCAGTCATTCTTCCATGTTTTCTACATCTTTCAGTTCGATTCCTATTATAATTTTTTGAACGCATCCGTGTTCCATTGATACCAAGGAATGCATAACCCATTAAGGCCCGGTTTTTCAGTCCTTGGTTAAGCTCAGTTTAAACTAACATTAACATTTGCTTTTTATACGGCAACATTGGTTTTTTTTTATCTAGATACGGCAACAGATGACATTTGTTTACATATTCAACGCCATTACTTCTCCTCAGTATTGTTATAGTTAGGATTTCGCTTATTTCTGCATCACTATAATCACTTTTGTCAGATGATATATCCAGTATTTAATTAAATATAAAAATATCGTCCTTTTTTAATTGCGTTCAGTTTATTGTTTCACAACCAAAACCATCAAATATGCAAACAGCTGACAAGTTAACTAGAGTTTAACCCTGCCAAATTGGCCGCTTAAACTACGTTTAAACTTCGTTTAAAGTTGACTGAAAAACTGCGTAACAAGTTTAAGCTTAGTTTAACTGATAAATTGAGTTGAACTTGTACTGAAAAACCGGGCCTAAGTCGGTCAACTTCGAAAAAGTTATACCAGAACACTGACACATTGCCTTAAAGTCCGTTGTAGAACCATCAAATAAGAATTGACGAACAAAACCACATTGTAAACAAATTTACGCAAGGCAGAGACAGCATCTATGATTTTGGAGTGGTACGGGCATTTCAGGAATTCCTTTGTTAGCTTGATGTGGTCCTTTCGATGTTGAATAAATAAAGTAATTCCACAAGTACTTATGTAGAAGAGACCAAGTAATATTTATAAAATCGATGTTGTTATTAAGCAGAAAATGTTTAAGACACACAGAACTGACATTTCCCCTAACTTCTTCGATAAAAAGGGTACATGTCAGTATCATATGCCTAGTGGGTATACAGATATAAGCGAAAGCTTATATATCCATCTATATCTTGAACCTTAGGTGACACACGAGAAACATTATAACGCTCATATAAATCCCACACAGCTTTTGTGAACGTTAGTATATCTGGGATAGCCCTTTTTAGTGGTGGTGCTAGAAAACAATTTTCAAATCTATTTTCTACTCCACACTCATACACGGCTAAAAATTGGAGCCTAAATTTTAAACCATTCGCCGGTTTAAGCAATTTTTCAAACTTCTTTTTAATAAATTTCAAACCTTTCTATTACCGGCAAAAATTTTCAATTTCTTGCGCTTTAGATTTAAAACTTAACTGAAAAAAACTTCTAATTTTTTTTTTTCATTTATTTCTGAAAGGGTTTTCAATTCATTGAATTTTTGTCTAAACAGTTTTGTGTGCGCCGTAGCTCAGTGGGGAGAGCAGACGACTCTGACACGGGGAGTGTCGGTTCGAGTCCTGGCAACTGATACAAATATTTTTTTTATTTGTTAAGACATTTCTGGTTTAAAATTTAAACTCTTTTCTCTACGCTCATTTTTTCGAAAATTGGCATAGTTTAAATTCCAAACCGAGTTTGGTTTGAACGTATATGTAGCCCAGAAAAGTTTAAAATTTAGACTCAAATTTTTAGCCGTGTATTACAAAAAATGTTGGCCATCACAGCTTTCCTTTTAGTTGGTGATTTAAGAAATGCATGACCTTCTTTCCTCACGAGATTGGGCACTTATCAACAAGGATTAAACCGATTCATTTTTCGAAACCGAAACCTTTATTTTGATCTGAAAAGGAACGAAACCGAAATCGTTTCAAAGGGCGGAACCAGTTCCAAATGGTTTTGACTTTTTTTAAGTTTTTTACATCATTTTGTGGACACATATTTTGGTTTACAAGATGTTACCCTGGCTAATTTTCATCGAAGAGTGTCGATCAAGGTTACAAAAGACTCTTTCAATCTAGTAAGTCAAACTTTCTGAAACGATAATTAATGTTATTGTCTTATATTAATTTTTTCACCCGTTAATTTTTCAGTGACCTATAAAGCTATTAAATTTAATGACAACTCTTTCTTAAAATTTCGATTTTTCAAAAAGCCTAAAGTCAAATTCGATATAATTTTTATGACATATCTATTAGACTGGGTCGATTTATTAACCGATATCGCGATTCGATAGGTTTTGGGCTCAGGAAAAAAAAGTTCCACTACGCATAACCAAAAAAATAATTTTCGAGCCTGCGACTTTCGACTTTGATTTTTAAAGTTTTTTTCATGACCTACTAAAAAAATTTTCATTTGATTTTAAAATTTTCATGTATACCCTGTCCGACCCAAACATGTCCGCTAAAACCGTTGGCGATAACGGTTTTTTGAAAAAAAATATTTATTTTCTGGTTTTAGGACTTGTTTTGGTCAAAAAATCGACTTTTCCAAAACCCGAAAACCCGCATAATTTTAAGTGGGACAGGAAATATGAGAGAAATTATTTTTTATCGAAACCATTTTTGCATGTAACAAATTTGATGTAACCTCCGATTCTGAATTTTTGTCCACCTTTCAAATGTATACCATTTAAATTTACCGACGTATATCCCCCTATTGTGAGTGTCGAACAAGAATAAAGATTCGACTACTAAGCGATTAGCGACCATCGAGCCATTGTGAGTATCGAACCGATCGCTTAACGAGCAACTGTGAATACCTTGGTCATCTTTCTACAGCCATTTTGTAGTCGTTGGCGTGTCGATGTGATTTGCAAAGTGCTAATAAAATGGATCGAATGTATATAATTTATATGTAGGTAAAAAAGGAATCCTCTCCTATTTCTAAAATAAGTAAGATAGAGTATCAGAATTTCACAACCTAATTCCATTTGGGTAATTGAGTATATTTTAGCACACCACACGTTTCCATAAATTATAACTTTTAATTAAGGGACTTCGTAACACTGCACGTACTGCATTTACAAACAGGGCTACTTTTGGCGTTCTAGGTTTACAATAAGTGTAATGGCGAGGGGAAAACCAGACATCATAGCATTGATTATAGGAATAATACCAGAAAATTCTAAAATAAATTTGTAGGACAACAGAAGTTTTCAAGACTGTATGAAATTCCTGCAGTAACACATGTAGCAACCAACCATATATAGCTTTGTTGGCTTTAACGGGTTTTGAGTTTAATCATCTTTAATCCACATCTTTGCGTACGCACTCCGACTAATCAGGGGGCGAAGTGATGTGAGTCACATCACGTGACCACAACTACAACAAATATATTTGTGTACTTATCAAATTTAAAGATAATTGAATGCACACATTGAACAATTTATTGTAAAACAATTTTTCCTCCAATTATTTTAAGTTGTGAATGCAATTACTAGTATTCATTAGTTTTTGTTTTCTTATTACTATAATTCAGCCTATTAAATATTTTGCACAAAAAGAAAGAACTTAATGTAAGTAAGAATGTACATTAGGCTGTCTCAAAATCGGTTGTTCTTATATCAGAATTAGTGCTGGAAAACGTCGATTTTATAGGAGAAATCATAGATGCATCGAATCAAAAAAAAAACGATTTTATGAACAACAAAGCATCTATGCCCTTAATATCTAGTCAATTAATGATGAGCTCAATTTGCACTATGATTTAAAAAGGAGTATAAAATCTTTTACTTTGTTTATAAATACAGCTATTGGTTAAAATCGTAGAACTCAGAAAAATACCCAGCACTAATCGGAATTATGCAATTAACAGCATATCAAAGCTTTCACCAAAATATGCATTTTCGTTGAGATCTTAATATACATAGAGTTTTTTTTTAATTCCAAAAATGGCCAATCACGGTTGTTAAATACAACTTTGACACTGTGAAGGAACTTGAATATGAAATGTATGCTTTATTAAAAATGCTGAGTGATGATTTTTCCTTCCTTCATTACCACTTGAATATTTATTTTTGTGAAACTACCCTTTTGTGAAACTACCCTGGACCTTGGGACCTTTTGGTCTGGCAGTGTACACTTACAAAATCTGCACACCTTAACCGCTGCAAAAAGTCCAAAGGAGTTCGTAACTCTTCGTAACCGAGGCTCTTGGCTCCACCGCAACGAAAGCACCTCACTGCACTAACCACCACTCGACTTAGTAGCGAAGGAAGTAGCCCTATTGTTCTGGGTGGCATCAAAATATTTACAGATGACGCTAAGCTCGACGGGGAGTATCTTTTCACTGGACAGTCCGTCTTTCTTACCATTGTAGCGTTCCAAGCGTATTCGCTATTCCTTTATAATTTAGGTTAAAAAAATTGTTTGAGGACGATCTTAATTTTAAACAAATTACAAATAATTGAATTTTCAACCATGGCCCATTCGGTGCGTAAAAACAGCACTTTTGTTAGGTTTAAAAGCCGTGTTAATGCAGGATTTTATAGAAGTTGTTCCATTTGCATAAAAAGAAGCGAATAACCAATAAATGAATGAAATAATAGCAATAGTGTGTGTGTTAACCCCACAGTTTATTGTTAGTTTATATATAACGGCTCGTGTCTTGAAAAAATTCACAAAGAAATTTAAAATCTTCAAAAATATTGAGGATCAACAATTAAATACGATAATTTTCATAAATAAATATATGTGATTTATATTTAGTTTTTAGTAACATGTAGGAATTAAATCCCGGGAGTTTCAGTTCCTAAAGAAGCACGGGATCCCTGGATTGGCATCCCTAGTTCTTTATATTTCTTGGAAGCATGAACATAATAAACTGTGAAAAAAAATATGTTCAATTCTTTCCACTTCCGAAACATATTGGCATTGGCCTTCTTATGCTGAACAACACCAAAATACGTATTTTCTATCCTAAATAAATCGGGAATATCGGAAACCGGGTAATTACTTACTCTCCTTCAACCATTTTTTTTTTTTGAGTTAAATTGTAAATGAAGCAAAACTCAAAAATAAAATGTTAGGCGTAATTAAATGAAATTTCACTATCAGCAATCTTGGGTTGTTAGTGAGATGTACTCTGCATTCAAATCTTAATGATACATGTTTTTTACGCATATAATCATTTTGGTTCTTCCTGATTGATAAATATAATATTCTGAAGCGGTCTACTGTATAAACACATATACTTTCTTTTGTACATAAGTGCTCTTGTAGGCCCGCATTGATGTACGCTAATAATCACATATACATATATATAATTGCACCAAGCCGTGTCATATATGATTGGCATGATAGGGTTGTTATATGAAATTGTTTCTTAATATGACATATCAATTTGACAATGAATGAATTACCTAGACAGCAGTCACAGTTGGACTGACGATTGGCTGAATAGTTAAATATACTATTGTACATGGTAAAGATGGTAAATACAATAATATATGCACATGTTTGTATAAATCCACATTTACCCTATTGAAATACAGGGTGGTTTAGTTTAGTCTTTTTCTAAGATTTGGGAAAAGTTGAGTTTTGTTGAAACGATGTGTTGTGTTGAAAAGATATAATCACGCGGTTTTTTATTCCAACATACCAATCAACCTAAACTTGATGAATTTATTAATCAGATAATAATCAATATCTATTAATTTAAACAATATATGGTAGGTGAAAAACCGCGTAAGCTACATTTGTTTCAAAAAATTTAATAGACGCCTGCCCCTAAGCTATATTCATTTATTCCCAAGAAAACTACATATTGGTTTGGAAAATAATTTAAAGAATGGATCTTGGTGGGAACGTTTTCCATAAAGTTACTATTCGTCTTAAAATTAAGTAATTTGTAATAGAAAAACTGCCAACCTGAGTGGTCGCTTACTCGGTTTTACGTTTGTTCGTTACGCGGTTTTGCAATGTCCCCGACGATATGTACATCGTTCATCGTTACTGGGATGTAAGATCACATTTACTACCTTTCCTGCTTAAAATCTGATTCGCACCCTCATAATCGTATCATCAAAATATGTTAATATATACAGGCCAAAAATTGACACATGGAGAAATTGCTTCAAAAACGTGGGCTTTTTAGCGATCGATGACGGCAATTGGATACCAAGGAACCATCAAGTTTATCTCCACATGCTTTCCCCCTTCCTCTGCTGACGAATTAGGGTTTCGATAGGAAAACTTTGTGGCATCTTTGTCCTTCCAGTCAGCGGAGCCTTGGGGCTTGGGGCACCCGCTAAAACATAAAACGCTTGCCGCTTATTCCTGGGCAACGCTGCTCGGAGTGCCATTATTGGGCTGATACTAAGAGTGGCGACACTGGCGCCCATACTCGTACACTCTGAACCCTCGACTTTAGTAGTGCAGCTGGCTCACCCAACATTGGTTGGCAATGTTGCAAAAGAGCATTTTATTGTATTTTGTTAGTGGCAAATGGTATTTAAATAGTCACTGTGAACAAAAGAATAAGGGGGGAATAGTAAACTGAGGCCACTGATAATGTTTTAGGTCGGGCATCATATGACCCACATTCATACAAGTAAAGGGAATCTGTAGTATTAACCTAACCTCTTTATCCCTTAAAAACTTACCCGTCCGTAAATTGAAGCTTCATGTGTAAAATAACTGTCAAAATCCCCTACAATTTGTATGGATCATCCCCAAAATGCGCTGAGCAATTAGAAATTTCAATTTTGACAGAGCGTTTTTCCTTGAAGTTGTCTGCAAAAGGCAAAGGTGGGTAGGATAGAAGTTATTTGCATTAAACAACTGACATACATTCTTCTTTTTACATTGGTTTTTGCTACGATTTATATCGCCACTAGGAAAGATTTTATTTTTCGATAACCTTGTTCTCGACTTCAAACCCAAAATGAGAATATAACGGTGAAAACTTCGCACCCTATCCACGTTGAGCAAAAAAGGAAAGAATTACGTATAGATAAATGATAATTGATGCGAAAATGGAGGCATGGCTTCGTGCCTACTAAACATAGCATGCAACCGAGTCACATCAAAAACAATTTACTTCACAATTGTAGGCAATTTACCACAGAACTATTTAATATTGAATTTTAAGGTAGGCACTTGTTTGAACGATATTTGTATAACTGACATGATTCGTACATTTCATTTGGAAATGCCTGAGCATGGGTATATATATACATATGCAGGGCTGCGCAAATCCTATACACTTGAAACACTTTTGTTTTTGTTTTGCCCTCAAATATAGGCACAGATACAAATTTACACTTTGTATACAAAAAAAAAATTGTTCAAAGCACTCCCATATGCCCTCACATATAACTACAATTCATATGAAAGTGCCTGAGTTTCTTATGAAAGTGCAAAACAAAAACAATTTGCTATGAAGCTCAGGCACTTCCATATCGACTGCTGAGTGGAATATCACCCTATTTCAAAATATTTTTCAAAAACGCCCTATCGCAGAATTTCTTTGAAGAACGACCCACCTCAAAATTTTTTCAAATAACACCCTTATTCAAAATTTGGTTTAAGAATGCCTTATCTCAGAATGAGTTTCAAAAATGCCCTATCTGAACGAAAATTCAATCCTTTTTAGCTGAGATAGGGCGTTTTTGAATCAAATTCTCAGATAGGGCGTTGTTGAAAAAAATTCTGAGATAGGGCGTTTTTGAATCAAAATTTTAAATAGGGCGTTATTAAAACATATATTGATATATGGCGTTTTTGAAAAAGATTTTGAAGTAGGGTGATCTTCCACTCAGCAGTCGATATGAAATAGAAATTTACACTAACAAATTGACAATGAAAAATTTTTTTTAAATATTGAGGCACTAAAAGAAACTTATATTTAGAATTGAATATACTCGAATTTAATTGAACAAAAAAAGGAAAGCATATGGGAGTGGAATTTTGGAGATGATGAAAAGATTTTCCAAGCCTTATAAGAAACAAAAAAAGGTCTAAATGAACATGAACTTGGTTCAAAAAGCACTTAAAATTAATCTAAGGTTGGTTCAAAACGGTCCGAAACATAGATGATCGCAACCGTAACTAGCGCAGCTGGGTATAAAAAATATACTTCTGGCCTCAGAAAAGTCGAAAGATATTAGCAAGGACTATTCCGTGATATACCAAAAAAATACCAGCTTATTTCAATAGGTAGTTGGCATAGGAAATTTTGTGTAACTTTTATATGTGTATCAAATATTTTATCAAAATCTCTGATAGTGGTATAAATTTGCTTGAAATTTAGTTTGTTACCTATACTATCTTCACGAGAATCCCCGCACACCCACTTTTGTTATGATTGTCGAAATTGTGCTGCTTGAGTTACATAGCTAAAATTAGCAGGAAGAATCTCCGTAATTAAAAAACAAATAAATTCGTAACTAGTGGAATCCATTAACTTTATGTAACCTGTCACGGTCTAAACTGATCCTGCTTGGAGACGGTGTAAGTGTGAGTGAATGTCAAAATTCGAGCCAAAAGTAAAAATCAGCTGGTCTATTAACACGACCTGTATTATTGGATCATGAAAAAATGTAAAAAGGTTTTTTTTAGTAAGTATATTATTTAAATTTCAGATATTTTTATGAATTCTTAGAGGTCTTCTTAGATGACTTCTAGTTAAATTTTTTAGTATTGAGCGGCATATACTTTTGTACAAAGTCAAATTGCCTACCAAAAAAATTCTGAATGAAAATATTCGTCCGGATACCAGTATCCGAGGGCGTGAGTGCGAAGAGCTTAAGCTACTTGCCAGCAAGAACAACGACCTAAAATAGCGGGGATATCCCCCCTCTGTATCGCAATGCGAAAGAAATTTCTTTCAACTTCGTTCTGGATACTGTAACAGGTTAAATCTTACTTATACAGACCTCACCCCACCATACCAAATACTTGTCCTGCATGTGGTATGTCCCCTCTTTACCTGTTCAATTGAGCCTACTCTTCTAACACAAATATCACTCTGTTGAAACTGCGCGTCTCCTTGGGCTTCTGTTAGAAGAGCTTGATGATGATTCCGATAGTGAAGTTGCCCATTAGACAGGGTGAAGCACTGTTAATAACAACAACAACAGCGACCGAAAATTCTATCAAAAAATCCTGCAATTAACGGAAGAATTTAAGACCGGGGCGAACACTAGGAAGGATAAAAACGGCAACCTGGTAAGCAATGAGGGAGCACTTCCTTACCCTCCTAAATGGAGAAACCGAGCAACTACACAGAGAAGAACTTGCCCCATAATCGAAGATGGTGGAATTAGTGTGCCCTCCGATACGAGTAGCAAGTACGACGGCGAGGAGTTGGTAAAGTGCTGGCACCAGCTTCTATGCAGAATATGGTCGGAAGAGTGCAGGAGATCCTTCAATCTGGCCAAACGGAATCAGCCTACTTAATATCGCATATAAGGTCCTATCAAGCGTATTGCACGAAAAGTGAAACCTAACGTAGACAAACTGATATGTTAAATCTACCATCGACCAGATGTTCACTATGCGCAAAAACTTTTTAAAAAAAAACTTCACAGAATCGACAAGTATCACATTTTTGCCGAAAGGACTTTGAGCAACACCACCAGCTGAGTCACAATCGGGAAGGACCTCTCCGAGCCGTTCGAAACTAAACTAGGTTTCAGACAGGAATAGCCCCTATCGTGCGATGTCTTTATAAATAATATGACACTGTCATCATTGGCTCAAATAAACATGTCGGAAGTTCTGCCTACTCTAAATTGGAGAAAAAAGCGTAAAAAGTGGGTTCTGAGGCTGACGAGGAAAAACGATGTACCTTCTGTCATCATGCCAAGAGTCAGTCGCGCCTTCGCACCCACGCCACTGTTAGCAGTCATAAGTTTGAAACAGTGAAGGACTTCGTTTACCTGGGAAATAGCATAAACACCAAAAATAGGAAGAATTACCCTGGCCAATAAATGTTGGTTTGGACTGATTAGGCAATTGAGAAGCAAAGTTCTCTCTTGACGAAACAAAAAACGCTCTACCATTCGTTCATAATACCCGTAATGCAATATGGAGCAGAAGCATGGGCGATGACATCCGCTGATGCATAGGCCCTTGGAGTATTCGAGAGAAAAGTTCTTCGAATGACTTATGGGCCTCTACGCGATGCCGACGTTGTTTACCGAAGAAGATTTAATGATAAGTTGTACGAGCTCTACACGGGCATTGACATATTCCAACTTATTAAAACCAAGCGGCAATGTTGGCTTGGCCATGTGAGCCAATGGAAAAAGATGCTCCGGCCCGGAAGGTATTCTTGTCGAAACCCCCCTATGGAATCGCTAGATTTCTAATTGACGTCACCTGGCAAAGGATAGAGGCAGGTGGCGTGCTTTCTTGGAAGGTCAAAATCGTTTAGACGGTTAAACAAACAGGTACATAAATGCTATTGACCTATATATGTATGTACCCGTTTCTAAGTAATCAATTTTTTATTTAACGTTTTAATTTCGAAAATTGTTTAATAAAGAAATAGTTGGAGGGGTTAGACCCAGTAGAACCAGGGATCATCGTTTTATTAATCCCGGAGTACCTCCTTGCGAGTATTGGATTACTCCCTATATATACTTCTGTATATTACCATATAATTTTTTATACTCCCTTTTAACATTGCAACTCCCTTTCACCTCACAAAAAACCATAATGGAGTTTCTGTTATTACTTTTTTATGTACCGCAATGGAGTAATGGGGGTGCTTCGGAGAATTTTAGAAAACCTCCCAGGAGAGTAATGGGGGAGACATTTCACATTCCTCCTAAACGATCAATGAAAGAACTTTTGAAAATCATGCCTCAAGCCTTCTATGGAAGCAAATGAAGGAATGGAAGCAATGGAATGGAACTCATACCTCACATATGAGCAAATAAGGGATTAATTATGGATAAGGGACTAATTATGGAAAACACTTGTTATTATAATTTAAATCTTTATTTAAATTGTGTTTATTTCTTACATTTGCAGCTTTTTCCTTTTTTTTTTGAATATTTTTTTCCATTTGTTGGAAATTTCGTTTTTGTTTTGTTGACAGAGTAATTCAGCATACTCAAAAAGGTGTTAGCTAGGAGTAGAAGTTGGGGAAATTCCCACTTTCGATATATAGAAGGGAGTAATCTTTTATTAATAACTTGAGTTCTCCCCTATTAGATTAGTAAAATCGGGGCACAGAGTGTAGAAATCACTGTTGTTGATCCAAAAGTAGTAGTACTCCCCTACTCTACACAAAGAGTAGCATAAGAGCAGAAAACGAAAAAAATATCTTCTATTCTTCCAAAAGGATGTTAAGGGGAGTGCTCTTTTATTCATCGCTTGGGGAGATCTCGCTTCAAGTTCTTCTGGGAAGCAAAAGGACCTAAGCAATATTTCTTTTAAATTTGATTTATACCCGTTATATCCATACTTGTGTAGTTAAATGTACAGCCCATTTCTAAACATTCTCATGGAATAATTTTCTTTTGGATTTTTTTTGTTCCCCTAATTATGTTTTCCTAGGGAGAAGAATAATTGGGGAAGAGGAATTTCAAATTTCCGAAATCAGCTGTTTTGGCAATTGGCATGACGTAAGCTCATTTCTAAATTTTGCTGAAGAAATTTAAAAGTACATATAAATATTACAAAGAATTCCTTTTAAATTAAGTTAAAAAATGTAAAACAAGGTTTAGTGGAGGGAAGGTTGCGCGATAGTACAAATACGTTTGATTTGCCGCAGACGAAAACTACAATTTTTGTTTGTATATTTCATTTACTTTCTGCCGTTTGCAGATTTCAAAAATATTATAAAGTAAATAAGCCCGGAGCTCCTTACATCTCACACTCAGGAGCTCAAAAATACAATTTCATGATGTCCTTGTCTGTTGTGTATTTGTACTTTTCGATCTAAAATACAAAATTTCCAAGAATTTTTTATTCAAAATATAAAACAAAACTTGCAAACACTTGCAAAAAACTGTCAGTAAACTATCTCGAAACGCCAAAAGTAAAAAGTTTTCGCCAAACAAGCGTCGGTAAAAACTTGCAAGCAAAACGGCCGTTGCTTTTTAAATTGGTTAATCGCTCAAATTTTTTAATTTTTGTTGCTGAGTGAAATTCCCCCAGCAGAAACATAAAACTCTATCTCTTATTGAAATGTCAAAATGTTTTGTGTAACCGAACACTTTTCAGTAAAAATTTTATCCTCACCGAACACAACTAATGTAAATAAAAAATTCCAGTTTGTAGCATTAATTTTCGTGTAATTTAACCAATTGTGTATGTAAAATTTGATGACAAATAGTTTTGCACTTACTGCCGTCCCTAAATTGGAGCGTCAAGCATAAAATAGCTTTCAAAATTCCTCATTCGCATACAATTTGTATGAATCATCCCCAAATAGCGCGGCGCTATCGCTCAGCAATTGAAATTTCCAATTTTGAAGGAGCGCTTAGCCGTGAAGTTGGCTGCAAAGGACAAACGTGGGAAGGCGAGCATCAAAATTTGAAATATGTGTATAATTTTTACTGAGTAGTGTTCGGCGATGCAAAACACTTGCGCAACACTTGCGCTTTCTGACATTTTCTTGGTAGAGAAAGTTGCAAGTTTCTGCAGTGGAAATTTCACTCGGTAGACTTGCAAGTGAAAAACAAAATTAAAAACAAATTAAACAAAAATTTAAAATTCTAAGTTATTAACCAATGAATAGAGCAACAGCTGCTTTGCTTGTAATTTAATACAAATTCCTGTTCGGCGGAAAATTTTTCAAGCTTTTGGGACGAACACACCTTTTAATGCTTCCTAAGCGAGCATTTTCTCTATCGCGATGCGAAAGAAAATGCTATTCGAAAGCTGTCAAATAACATACATTTTTTTCAAATGCGAAAGAAATTTCATTCGCATCGCGATACAGAGTAACCTCCCTGGGAAACTGGCAGATTCAATTGGGTTGGACCAAACTAAATTACCTGTCGAGCATTTAAAAAGAAAATTTGTACAGTGTGGGGAGACACATGTCGGGCAAACATTGGGCATATCTCGGTTTTGCCTGACAAGTGAGAGTTTTGCCTGTTACAATATCCATCTCGGAAGTTGACATTCCTCTGCAGCGCCTGTATTAAGGTATTCACCGTGCGGCAGCTGCCGAGCGAGTTTACCGTCTATGTTTGGATGTCGCGTTGTAATGCGTTCGGATGTGTTTCATGCTTCGGGGATGCGGTTCTTCTTGAAGCAATTTATTCTTGTTTTTGTTGTTATTTAGTATGTTCCTTACCGATGATTGTTATCAATCTCTTCTAACGGAAGTCTTAGGAAACTGCCAAATTCAATAGAGTTGGGCCAACGTGAAATTGGTGTTAAAGGAAGTGCTCGGGTCTACAGAACCTTATAGGTAAATAGAGAGCTATAGCGATAAAGATAGCGACAGATTTCAACGTTAGGTTTTGTCGGATTACACAGAGATTTGAGCGTGGACATAACTTGTTTTAACCGTTTATTGTGATCTACCGGTCGTATGATTTTTGTGTTCACATCCCTTATTTGGTAGCCTTCAGGGTGGAAATGTCTAACCTAATCACGTTCTCTCAGGGCCGGATTTTCGCCCCGAATTTCTTCATTCTGCTAGCAGGAATCTAGCGCAACGAGGCTTCTCGAGAATCAGACAAAATGGGAAGAGAAGAGAACAAGCTCTTGTTGAACTCTTCGAATCCGACCCAATTACCTCTACTACAACAACAACAACCTCTACTACAGTGTATAGGTAAATGATCCGATGCAAAAATTGCTGTTCAGCATGTCATGTATCACCGTAAATGTCTTATTCCAGTGAATAAGATGGTTCCGCGAGGTGAAAAACCTAGGTAAGGCTCCCTCCAAACAAAAGCGGGGATAAGATATATCCCTGTGACACCCCTAATTTAATCCGAAGAGATCTTAATGTTGCGTTTCTGAACTCTACAATCTTTCCGATAGTGCGAAATGCTTGGACGGGATGAACTGGAGACTACAAGCATAGTACAGAATCAATCTGGGCTGGTCATGTCTATATCTAGGCCTTCGTTTTGCCGAAGTAACGCCACCCACTTCTGGTCATATACAAGGTGGCGCAAAAGTAAGCTTCCGATGTTCAGCATATCGGTTGTGGCACGTGCAGTGTGTGCTGTTGCACCGTCTTGTTGGAACCGCATGTTTTCCAATCCCAATTCATCAAGTTGCGGCAAAAAGAACTCGTTGATCATTGCTCTGTAGCGCTCACCATTCACAGTAACCGTTTGGCCCCGACCGATTATTGGTCAAATAAATAGTCAGCAATATTCCTCGTTCTGGAGCAGTGTAGCGTAACATTGTTTTATAACGTGTATTTCGCATGTGTTTACTACACAAATGTCAAAACAGAACTGACTTTAGGGGCCAATCGCAATAACTTTTTCTATTTAATGAATCTGGTTAATTTTTTTTTTATTTTACAGATTGACTTTTACATTTAACAAAAATGGATAACTGGGACACTGAAAGAAGAATTTGGATTGTCCGCCGCTATCACGCACTGGAGTCCGTAGTTTCGGTTCAAAGAGAGTATAGGCGCACGTTTGGCGGCAATCCTCCGAGCAGATGGACCATAATAAGACTTGTAAACAATTTTGCCAAGCATGGGACAGTCAACAGAAGACCTTACCATCGAAACCCTTCAGTTCGAACGGAGGAAACAATCGCTGCTGTAGCTGCTGCCATACAAAACAATCCACGTGTTTCGACAAGAAGCTTATCTGCTCAAATGGGTGTAAGCAGACAGTCATTACAGTCAATTATGCACAAAGATTTGGACTTATTCCCATATAAAATTCAAATGGCCAACAAACTGAACGCTGCAGACTTGCCGATTCGCTTGGAATTTTGCCAGAAGATGCTTCAAATGGTGGAAGAGGATGGAAACATGTTGAACTGTCTTTTCATGTCTGACGAGGCCCATTTCGATTTAAACGGCAACATAAACAAACAAAATTGTCGAATATGGAGTGCTTCCAACCCACAGATACTCCATGAGACGGAATTGCATCCACTTCGTGTCACAGTGTGGTGTGCAGTTTCATCACGCTGCATTGTCGGGCCCTACTTCTTCGAAGAAAACGGTCACACCGTTACGGTTACTGGAGACCGTTACTTGAGCATGTTGAGAGAGTTTTTCTATCCAGAATTACGCCGAATGAGAATTTCTTTCAACTCTGTGTGGTTTCAGCAAGATGGTGCAGCTCCTCATATAGCCCAACCTGTTATGACAGAATTGCGACGAAAATTTCCCAATAAGCTGATATCCAGAAACTCCACATTCCGTTGGCCACCCAGGTCGCCTGACCTTACTGCACCTGACTTTTTCTTGTGGGGTTATTGCAAACAGGAAGTCTTCAAAGCAAAACCAACAAATTTGAATGAACTAAGGCAATCCATTCGATAAACAATTACGGCTATTCCTGTCTCAACTCTCCAAGCAGTAATCAACAACTTTTTGGTAAGATGCCGCACATGCATCGACGAGCAGGGGGGGCATTTAGATTCCATTATTTTTAAAACTAATTAAGCTATATTTAATAAAATTTAATGAGCTTTAACATGAATAAAAGAAAAATGAATTCCATACACTGAAAAAAAAATTATTTGACTTTCTTAATGTAGCAAAATTCATCAGCCACCCTGTATGTAAAGCGTTGATAGCCATCTTTTCGGATAGTTATGCTCCGCTTCGCGCTCTCGGATCAGCCACAATAAATTGGAGCTGCTTATCAGATCGGTTACTCAAAATTACTCCCTTCCGTTACAGTTTTTTACTGGTTATTGAGCGCCTGTCAAAATAAGTACACAGATGTGCAAAATAAATCAGTAGAGTTTGTGAACCTACCTATCGATGTTGAAGTACTTGCCCATAAATACATCCTGTGCTCTAGAGTCCCATAAAATAACAGGTGCATCATCAACTTCTGATGTCACATCAACACCCGATGTCACGTCAACAACCAATGTGTCGTATCAACTTCTGAGCCACATCCACATCTGATGTCACATCCCCAACCGATGTCGCGTCAACAGACTACTTGCCTACAAATATATCCAGCGAACTGGATAATTGACACTACACCATTCGTTGATGTGACATCACTGGGCGACACGTATCGATTTTTATGGGCGCCAGAATTTATTTGTAAACGAATGCGGAAATTTCGGTAGTTGATGCGACATGAGACATTGATGATCCACCTATCTTAATTAATTTTTTAAATGAAAGATGTTCTTACTGGGTTCCCAAATATCTGAATATTTTTTTTTAAATAACATGATATGCCGAAATGGGTATTAAACGACAGGCATTTCACGTGGTTCTACAAAAATATTTCTAAGTAGCCTTATTACCTAATGTTGCCAGTTACACCTATTCACCCCTATTATGGTTGTCAACGCTAACGTCGACGTCACTTCTTTGTCGACATCACTTCGAATCGACATCACATCACCGCGAAACGGGTATTTACGAAAACCATTTATTGACGTTGACATGTTATCGATAATTTCATAAGAAAAAGTGCGGTCTTTACAATTACGTGAAATAAAGACAACAACGTACCTCATTTTGCCGCCCGCTGGAATATGTGGCAGTAGCGTAGCCGTTAAGCATTCCGGGAAGGAATTTTTTTTAGGTTTTTTTTAGTTGTCTTTTAATTTAATTGATAATATTAGGAAATTACTTTTTGTTATTTTTTCTTCCTTTGAAACTTTATTTGCACGTGTCTCTTGACAGAAATAAAAATAAAATATCCGCTTTTGGATTAATGATGAAGAGGTCAAAACGCGTCTTTTTATACCTCTCCCGAAATGTTTGGACATTTTAATTGCGTTACGATCTAAGGCGGAATTACGACATACGTTCCGTGATAGTTGTTTTTTAAGTCACAATAACTTATAAACTTTCCAACTTTTTAGGAGTAATGCATAATTGAACCAAAGGGAACTTCCAGCCAAATACTCACGTATGACGTCATTCCGAATTACGTGTTCAGAGCTATTGGAATTTAAAAATTCTATTTCGATCACGGAACGTATAAAGTACCAAAAACTGTGCCGACAAATGTTGTACCAATGCATGTCAACACAATATCACTATTGCCTTAGTCAATACCAAAAACGTGTGAATATCAGTCAATATTAATAAATAAAATTTGAGAACATCACCTCAATTCATATAAGTATTGACAACCATAATAGGGGTGATTTTGTTCGTTTGTATATCCACTATTATCTTGGAACGACTTGACACATTTTTATGAAATGTTGTACATACATCCGTTATTTGCTCCAATCTGCGTTTTCATACTTAATTGTGGACACATAGAATGTTTTCTTCTCTTTGCTTAGTCGGCTAGTCTACTAATAGATGCCGATTAAACAGGACTATACTGAAATAAAAGCATGCGATTGTGGTGAGAATATGATAATAATTATCTGCTACATACATACCTCTGAAGAGCTTGAGTCGGAGATTCTCTTCCATGGCTATTCATGGCTTTAAACACTTCTCAAGTATTTTTGTTGTTTCTTGCCCCAAATTTTGAGCCTGGGGCCTTGTATTATGTCAGGGCAGAGGCCAGGTAGATGTAAGAATTGCGGTGTGTAGTATATATAGACACTCGTATCTTAACAGTTATAAAAGAAACATTTCAAACATTTTCACGATCCGAAATTTATCCACATAGAATTTAAAAGTTTTCTTGAAATAAAATTGCCTTTAAGCATTGTTAAAACAAATAGCACAGCAGACTAAGCCTGGACTTGTGAACTGTCTAAACTATATCTATATAGAAATACTTTCTTGAGCATGATTCATTTGATTACATTTATATAGATATTACCAGGATCCCCGCAACCCAATAGAACCCAGAATCAAAAATAAAGAATAATGAGCGAACATCGAATTTTGTTTGTCTCTTAAATATGATTATTTCAAGCACACAAACATTTGTATAGTTGATAGGATTGTTTTAATATACAAAAGTATATTTTTTTACTTGACTTTAATAGATGTTATTTGAGTTCTTCACTTGATACTATCTGAACATTCTAAAATCCTTACAAATTATTATACAACGCCCTCCCTTCTCTCCTCTTCCTTCATTGTAACATATACTAAATTTATATAATAATTATATAAAACATATTTAGAAATTAAATAAAGAGTTATTAAATCATTACAAATAATCTCAAAAAAAATAAATATTAAATTAATATAACAAGAGTTTTCAAGAAATAAATATAAATAAGCATAATATAATGTTATTCGCCACAGAAATGTATTAGTGGTACGAATCGTTTAATTCTGCCTACAGAACTAAACATTCCATGATCTTTTTATAATTTTTTTATTACTTATTTTATTGTTCTTCAAATCGTCCACTTCACCCGCCATGACCTTGAACCAACAGTTTTTGCACATAATTGATTCCATATAAATTTTTATATTTGAAGAACATAATGAATATTATATAATATTATGAGCTCAGATACAGCAATGGCAATCAGTTCGGGCAAGTAAATATGTTTTTTATTGAGTAGATATGGAGTTTATGTTGTTGGTTTTGTGCCCTTATTTCCCCACTTGTGTTGATATGGATATTGTTATGCGCAGCATATAATATTTTTTGTTTATTGTTGAACTGATCTATGACAACCGCTGTGATGATGTTAGTAATGATGGTTTAAAAAACATTTTGCAGATTTTTTTCGCCCAGAAATATGTAGACTTAAATTTGGTTTTTCTGCGTGTTTCATGGCATAGCAACACTTTCACTGATATCATAATCAATTGGCGCTTACAGTACATTTTTTAAAATTCTTTCTTTTTACAAGTCCGTTTCACCATATAGAGCGGTACTGAAAGACATGTAATCAAGAGCACCGGGTACTCCGTTGGGTCCCTTGTATGGTGGCATTCTTTGGATACAATATTCCGCTTGATCTGGAGGAAGTTCACGTCGTAACTCATCAGGCAATATAAATGGCTGCATAAGTAAAACGAAAACAGTAAAAGATTAGCAAGTTTATATAACATTATATAAATACGACTTACCTTATCGGCAGCAAGAATTCTGAACGAATCGATCACTTGTTCGGCGGTATCAGTATCGGTACTTTCACGTGTCATGAAATCAAGGAAGGCATCAAAATGCACATAACCAGTTGAATTAGGATCGACAACAGCTAAAATTCTTTGGAAGTCCATTTCACCTTGTCTATCTTTTCCGATGGAGTAACCCAATGAGACTAGACACGATTTGAACTCTTCAGGAGTCAGCCGTCCGGTGCGATTCTTATCGAAGTGATTGAAACTAGATCGGAACTCATTCAACTGCTCCTGACTTATTCCCTTGGAGTCACGTGTCAGAATTTGATTTTCGACCTCATTAATGTTACGATTGATGGATGTCAACAATTGTTCCCATCCAACGCGCAATGTTTCCATTGTATAATTGGTGTAACGATTTTCGAATATCATCGACTCTTGGACGGCTTGATGTATCTTTTCTAGCTCTTCAATATTCGGTTTGTAAGCATATACAGCCTGTTCATATTCCTTAAGTCGATGCAATTGATCTTCTAGTGAACCTTGCAGGCCCATACCGATGGCAGTAACTGCATCCATTTGCCGCTCAATCCATGGTCCAACAATATTGGATTTTTCGGCAAATTGTCTACGCAACATTTCATTATTTTGTTGTTTACGCAATTCATTGGCAAGTGTTTGATCACGTTGTGGTACCAATTGGCGTACATCACTCCATTTCCTTGTCATGTCATTGGCAGTGAGTGTAGTGTAGGGATTTTCTAAGCCCCCAGGTATTTGATGTTGTTTAACAATGGATTCTACCTCACGTACTAAATTAACTATCAAATTGAATTCCTTATCAGCCTCACCCAATGTAGCCTTGAACTGATCATGGGCCTGTATGAGGCCTTGGATCTCCTCCATTGTATGTACAATGAACATATCAACCAAATCTTCGCGTGTACCATCCAACCAGTTGTTGAATGGAGCAGCTCTCTTGGCGAATTCCAGATGAAGAATATCAATTTTCTCCAAAATACGTTCGGCCTCATCCAAAGCAGTGCGACGACGTTGAGTGAGTGCACCCAAGCGATCCCATTGATCACAGATACGTTGACAGCGAGAATTAACCGAAATACAATCGTGATATTCGAGAGTACTATGTAATGAGAAATTAATATTTTTGAATTAAATTAAGTTGATATTTTTTACTAAAAGTAATAAGTAAACGACTCCAAAAAAAGTAATTTGGGTTGTTGTGCATTCCGATTTAGTTCAGGAACAGGATTGAAACTAATTTATGTTTAGACGAACATAGTGACCGTATATTGAGCAGATACCGGAAGATTCAAGTACCGGAACAGATAACGGAAAAATTCTTCAGACAGGCGAAAAAAGCCACTCGCCAGACCGCGGAATGTCAACTGAAATCCTTCCTAGCGAAAAAACGTATGCCTCGGCGTATCAACAACAACAACAGCAGTCCGTGCAGTTTCAACAGGGTTGGACCAGATATTGGTGTTAGAAGAGTAGGTTCAATTGAACAGGAAAAGAGATGTTTGGTATTATGAGGGGACATACCACATGCAGGGCAAGTGTTTGGTACGGTGGGGTTCAGTCTGGATATGTAAGAGTTTAACCTGTTACAATAAACAGAACGAAGTTGTGAGAGCATGACCCTAGTCTCCCTCGGAAGAACTCGCTCCTCTTCAGATATTTCAGGTGGTTGGATGTCAATTACGCGGTTCCGACTCGGTGTGGAGGTCGTTTAGAGCCCGCCTATGGTTACGCACATCAACCGGATCTCATAATAGTGCTTTCGAAGATGTTTTCTCATGTCTCTAGAGCGGAGCTTCAACCAATAGATGACGGGTTGGATGACCTGGTTTGTGGCAGTTCGGTAAAAACTGTCTGCTCCAAAGTTCCGCATGCTCACGAACATTAAGCTTTTTAGCCTGATGTATATTGGAACGATTTTTCGTCATCCCTTGTCAAATTTGGTTTTGAGACAAACCGGTTTCGGCGTTGTGCCATCATCAGTGTCGATTTTCGTTCTGATCTGTTGTGGTCGTTTGTCTTGTATTTATAGTAGGTAGCAGGTAACGTCAGCATGGGTGTCTGTTTGTGTACGTGTGTGCATGTGTTGTGTGTGTACATTCAGAAACGGGGGTGGTTTGCATCGATCGGTTTTTTTGTGGTTGACTGAGGCAGGTAAAAGCTGGTGATTTTTGTTGTTTGACCTTTTTTGCTTGTTTGTTGTTTTTGATCTTTTGCTGTTTTGTGCTTATTTGTCGGTGCGTGTGTGTTTGTTGTACCTGAGTGGTTGCTTTGTTTTTTGTAAACCAATTTTAAAGGTTCGAATATTGTGTCGGAAACAGTGTTTGTCTGTTCGTTTATTATTCTACCGTCGAATGTTTTTTGTTTGTAGATTTCCATGTTTTCGAGTACGTTCAGACGTCTGCCTTTTGCTTGTACATGTAGGACCTTGACTGTTTTTTTGATGTTTCCGGGGGGGCATTTATTCTCCGCCATGTGATTCGTTTTGGTCTATAATATTGTGTTTCAGTCCCTTTTTAAGAAGAAAGAAAAACGGAACAGGCGACCGTAGACGCAGAGGTCGCAATATCATTAATACCAGTTGAGGAACAAGAGCACGCAAGACACATGTGCAGAGAAATAATAAACAAGGAAGTGAAAGCAAAGGAAGGACAGAAGAGAAACACGGAGCAAAAAACAGTCAAGAACCTACAACATAAACTCAGGATAAACAACATTGTCGCAACGAAGGCGGACAAAGGCAACACAACTGTGCTAATTGAAAAAGATGAGTATATAACAAAAACCGAAAAACTCATCGAGGATATGGAATGTCGTAGAATAAGAGTGAACCCCACGGATGAATACCAGAAAGAAATCAAAGTGGCTATAAAAACTGCAACAAATATAATAGATACAAGCTCGGCATATACATTAGTCCAAATGAACCCGTCAACTCCACCACTGATTGCGCTACCAAAAATCCACAAGCCAGGCAATCCAATGAGACCAGTCATTAATTTTAAATCGGCACCATGCTATAAGCTATCTAAATATTTAAAAACAGTATTGAAGGACACACTGGAACTTAGCAACGAACACACCATAACTAATACATCTGAACTAATAAACAAACTTAGGACCGTTGAAGTGACAAAGGACAGCAAATTGGTATCTTTCGACATAAAAGATCTATACACATCAATACCACTAGCAGAGACATTGAACATAGTTAACTCTATAATACTACGTAAAACAAAAGATAAAGTAAAAAGTACGCAAATCACGAACACGGTAAGAACCACACTACGTCAAAACTATTTTGAATTCAACAATAAAATATACAGACAAACAAACGGACTTGCGATGGGAAACCCAACATCGGCTATTCTTATGGAAGCGTTTATGCAAAACCTGGAAAAAGAGTATATACAGGAATTAAATTCCAAATTAGGAGTGTTATTTTACGCAAGGTACGTGGATGATATCATATGCGTTTTAACTTCCAACAACGAAGAGCAAGTACTGGAGTACCTCAACAAGCAGCACGGGAACATAAAATTCACAATGGAAACCGAAAAAGACGGAGGAATCAATTATCTGGACCTCACAATAAGTATTGATAAAGCTAGCAATAAATTCAACTACGACATATATAGGAAACCAACGGCCACCGACACAATAATACATAATACCTCGTACCACCCACAACAACATAAAAATGCAGCGCTAAGGCACTTAGTACAAAGATTGGAAAGAACACCTCTTACACAAGAAGCATATAGAAGAGAGCTTGGAATAATATATAACATCGCTACAAACAACGGATATAAAAAAGCACTAGTAGATAAACTCAGGAGAGACCTTAGAGAACAAAAAAGAAACAATGGATAAGAAAGTACACAAACCTGGACGACAATGACATATACTGGAAGAAAATACAACATCAACACAGCGTTCAAAACATCGAACAATTTAGGACGGAAGCTAAGAACCAAAACTAACTCAGAAGATCCGTTTAGCAGCCATGGTGTATACAAGCTCACTTGTGAATGCCAGCACAGTTACATAGGACAAACCGGACGACAAGTAAGAACGAGGTTCAGAGAACACATTAGAGATTACAATAAAAAGATACGGAATCCAACCATCATACCAGAGTCCAACTTTGCGAATCACATGGCGGAGAATAAATGCCCCCCCGGAAACATCAAAAAAACAGTCAAGGTCCTACATGTACAAGCAAAAGGCAGACGTCTGAACGTACTCGAAAACATGGAAATCTACAAACAAAAAACATTCGACGGTAGAATAATAAACGAACAGACAAACACTGTTTCCGACACAATATTCGAACCTTTAAAATTGGTTTACAAAAAACAAAGCAACCACTCAGGTACAACAAACACACACGCACCGACAAATAAGCACAAAACAGCAAAAGATCAAAAACAATTAACAAGCAAAAAAGGTCAAACAACAAAAATCACCAACTTTTACCTGCCTCAGTCAACCACAAAAAAACCGATCGATGCAAACCACCCCCGTTTCTGAATGTACACACACAACACATGCACACACGTACACAAACAGACACCCATGCTGACGTTACTTGCTACCTACTATAAATACAAGACAAACGACCACAACAGATCAGAACGAAAATCGACACTGATGATGGCACAACGCCGAAACCGGTTTGTCTCAAAACCAAATTTGACAAGGGATGACGAAAAATCGTTCCAATATACATCAATCATTCACCCTGTCGGAAAAACAACAAAACAAAATAAAACTTTTTAGCCTCTTGATGGAGGTGAGACTCAGATGACATAAGCGGACGTCCGTGGCAGTTCTGATGGCTGTGTTTTGGCAGACTTGCAACTTCCTCCAGCTGGTGTCAGCAAGGTTGGGCGGCCATATAGGCGCAGCGTAATCAATAACCGGCCGGCCAATAGCCTTATATGTAGCAAGCAACGTTTCTTTATCTTTTTCCCAATTAGTGAGTCTTCGGGGCTGGTATGTAACCTGTTCGCTAAGTTTTCATTGTACTTTTACCGGTTCTCCACACCGGATTGACTTAGTCTTTACCCGAAAACATGTTACTAATTCAGCATTATCCGAAGTTCAGTTAAAACAAAAACAACAGGAACCCTGAAAAGAGTATATCCCCACCAGGTTAGGGTTCCTAGGAAACTTGTTATTTCAACAGGGTAGGAGCATAATGAGTTTGTTGTTAGAAGAGTGTGGTTACCAGTTAAAGAGAATATACTAGCAATAAGGTATGCCTGTCATATGTATTGGAATAAAATCCAGGGCCTGTAGCTTCGACGGGGTCAAACCATTTGCTTTCGCGGCGGTCGGGGTAGTATCATAAGGTGGGCAACACTATCCTTAGCCTCCGCAGCCATCTTTCCAAATTCGTTTTCAACTACTGGGAGTGGGTAGAATAGCATAGTAAAATACCAGGGGCCGGAAATAAAAGTAAGTTATAAAAGCCCGGGGTTAGATAGCTAATTAATCAGAGCAAAGAAACTTACTTCAATTCCTGTGCAATGGCTGCGATTTGTTCCACACGATCTTGGTGAGCAGCTAAATCGGACTCAAAAGCTTCATGTTTTTTCTTGAGTGCCTTCAACTCATTCAATTTACATTGACGGAAGTCTTGAGACTGCAACATCTCTTCCTTGCCGCGTGTCCAATCTTCATGAGCATCAGCCTTTTAAAAGAAATTTAATATTGAACGAAATGCTCTTTCTTCTTCCAGACAATGAGTGCGGATTTACCTTATGCTTGAACTTTTGTGCCAAGTGTTCCAAGCGTTCCAAACGCATTGTTTCAGCCAGAAGCCATTCTTCGAAAGCCTTCTCCGCATGTTCCAGGCCCTTCCAAGCATTTGAAATGTCAGCAACAGTCTTACCCTCAGTTGGTAGATAAGCTGGACGATTGGATAAACGTAGCTTGGTTTGCAAAGTGTTGAAATTGGTTTCGAGTTTTGCTTTTTGTTCAACACGTGGAGGCTTGTGTTTGCGGCGGTAGGTACGGTATTCTTCCAACTTCTTTTGTACACCAGCCAATGAGTTGTCAGCTTGACGCGAGTTCAGCCAAGGCATAGTGCGGCGTATCCATTCCAAAAGCTACCTCAATAAAAAGAATACAAAATTAAAGTTGAATTTGTTGTAATGTAGCAATTTTTTACTCACATCGCTTGCAAGACGTTCATACTCTTCCATAAGGCGCTCATTCTCTTGGTTAACCTTAAGCACTTTGCAAATACGGTTGGCTGCGGTCTCCGCCTAGCATATGATAGAATGTGAAATGTTAATTTTCAAATTTTATAACTACTAATTGTGTAACAAAAGAAACGCTTTCAAGCATATTTTACAAGAATTATTAGTAATAGCAAGACAAAACTAATAAGAAATACTTTTCAACCCTACCTACATACACATGTAAACACAAATGCATACACCTAGAGGTGTATTAATTCCATATGTATGTGGATAAGTTACAAATAGTCAGATTTCTATGTGGATAGCAACATACCAGGGCCCGAATTCCCGCGCACGCTATCCTTAAATTCCACTCTACAAATAATTTGAGATGTGCCTAAAAGCATGCAACATCCGCTTCATGATGCTAGAAAAAATCAAAGCATTCTGGCACTAACAGACATGTCGCAGAAACTGCACTAAATGACTGGCATGCTTTTAGGTACTATTTATCGAGAATGACATTTAGAAATAGTGCTAGCTGGAATCTGGCTAAAACAAAACTGTCAAAATTTGGAAAATAAATATCTGCATCATCTAAAAATTAGTTAAATAATGTTTATATAAAAATGCTATGCACGTGGAAATAAATGTTTGGTAAGACGTTGTTGCTGCAAAACACCGACCTTTTGAGCGCCACTAAAGCAATGATAGTACGACGACACGTACGTCATGACAGCTCTTTCATCTGGTAACGCGGTATTCTGCAAGTCTGTTTAGATGTAAGTAAAGAAAAAAAGCAACAAACAAAACACACGTTAGTATTTTCAAAAAAATTAAGCAAGCAAGTTTTAAATTATTATTTTTTTAATTAATTAATAAAGCAAAAATTATTAAGACAGTCTGCCGTCACATAACTGCCTAAATTTTGCTACCAGATTCCAAAAAGTTTTGAGTATGTGATAGGCCTTAAAGCATGCAACATTACCTACATGTCTGTCATACTAAACATAGAAAGCTGTTAACTCTACGAGTGTGAAAAACATATCACTAAACGTTGTACACTTTTAGGCGCAGCTCACATTATTTAAATTTTTTCCACGTGACGGTTTGCGATATCGAAAATTGGAATCCTGGCAGCGAAAGCTTAGTAATGAATGCAAAATTGCACATGCAGCTGATTGCTCAAAAATAACAAGGGCCAAAAACACATTTAAAAACAAGAAACTCTCAGGCAACAGGCGAGGAAGTTGGAAGCGATGATCGATGGCTTTGGAAGGAAAGAGTGATGATATTGTAACTGTAAATTCCTAATAAAGTCCTTATCAGTTTGCTTCAGTTTTGTATAGAAAAAGTGCCTTAACTCACATAAGAATATTCATTACAGTGGCCAAAAAATACGGAGGAAGTATACTTTTGTAAATTTAGATTTACCCTCGCAGAACTATATAAAACTAGATTGGCTATACTTGAAAAAATAGAACGAGCCTGTCTTCGGCCTTACGCATTTCATGAATATACGAAAGTAGGTAAGACGCGCGAATCGAAAAAGCTTCAGAATCAGTTGTGTAGGATTCTAACTCATATAAAAGACCAATGATGCGCATTTCATCGGAAAATTTTTCAAATGCATTTCGGTTGGGGGTTATAGGGTTAGAATATGCCCTAGGTAGGCATGTCTGCCGTAAGAGGCTCAGTGGCCAAATCGTTCCCGCGACTGTCGGACTGTCACATCGGCAACGCTCACCAGGACCTTCGGAGAGTGTTTTTGTCGCTAGTCAAACAAACAAGCGGAGATTATAGAGCAGCGAATAGATGAGAGAAACTCTTTAATGGCAAACTTGGAACTGTTGCTAAACTTAATACTTTAATTCATCATATTTGTTAAAAATATTTCACATTAAAAATACGTCTATATCCTTGTGTGGGACCCATATGTCGTTTTGAAACTTGAATTCGAGAAATCGGCGGAGTAGGTTGGGTGTTTTGTTCTCAAGGAACTTTTGAGTTTTACAGCCGGTTCTACGTGGCTTTGTGATTCGGGTTTTGTCTGAATAAGGGTTTTTAATTCAGTATAAACACGTTTAATATAAAAATTTTAACATAGACTTATAACTGACGAGTTTATAAGGGTACTTTCAGTCTATGGCTAAGTAACCCTAAGCTGGTGGTAAGGGCAAATCTAAATACTTTAAGACTATAAGGGAAAATATGAGTTCTTTGACTCTGGACATTACGCAGTTTTAAGGACATATGTAAGTAATATGACCCTTAGTACTAGGTGGTCAAAATATAGACATTAAGCAGATTAGTGCTTTTTTGCCCACGACCTGGACAAAATTAAATACTTCAATAAACGCTGCCGTCATTAATGAAAATGCTTTTATAATACGCTCGGCTGTGTAGGGGCATTTGTACACACTGAAGCAAACTTAGCTGATACATGATTACATACATACTTTTTTTTTGAATCTCAATGTTGTATGAGTATTTGTGATCTAATTTGCCTTTTGGAAAAGTAAATTTTGTTAACTAAAACCAAATGATGAACAAATTATTTGTAGCGGCGCATTTACCAATTTGCTACAAATTGGAACCACAAAATATTTAACGGTTTTTGAATACATTACTTTCTTGACATTTTGTTTGCCTAAGCCATGGTCGACATTTGAATGCATCAATTTCAATATATCAAGTATTAATGGATCTAGTTATTGTTTAGTAATTATTAATTAGAGTCAATTGATGAAAAATCGTATAAATTTCTTATTTTTTATTTCCTTTTGTAGTATGTAAATAATAGCGGCACAAATTCACAAAAGCCACGCCACAATTTGAAAACCGAAAATTGGCAAGTTAGGATGCGTAAGTATCAAATGTAAATTTTTTTTAAAATGAAAAAATTGTGAGCAAAACGAGCGAGTAGCATTTAGAGCGCTTAGCATATTATGCAAAATAATAGTTAAATGTTTTTGCTACATATCAGGCTATAGCGCCTAAATTCTATTTGAGATATGTATGTAAATATGGCATTTTCCAAAAAACAAACTGTAAAGAACAAAATGAATAAGTGTATTGATGTGAAGTTTAGTCACATTGTTGTTCGGGACGTAGGTGTATTGTCTTGTGGGTTCGGGTACATGCGTCACATTTCCAACCTGTTGAGCTCCCTGGAAGGCATGATAGTAACAGGACACGTATGTCATAATAGCCCGTTCATCCGGCTTTGGAGTGTTGATCAAATCTAGTATGTTTTCGATTTTTTTTCACAGTTGATTTGGTGAAAGTATAAAATAATAATAATAAATAGTATATTTTTCATACATATATACATACATACATACACTATGAGAATATAGTACATATATAATCGATGTAGCGAAGCTTTAGAGCTGATTGATTGCACATTACATTTAAGATTATGTAGTCGTTTACAAAATCAAAGTGGCGAGATGACTTATAAACTCTAATAACTGTTGCATTTTAAAATTTAGGTTAAGATGACACATATTACTCAAAGAAAACCCTCGCTGTCTATCCCAAGCAGCCCACAAATATGTTTGTGGATATGGACACTAAACGAGGGTTCTTTCATAGAGTGGGTTACATTGTAATCTCAACGAGAGGTAAAGCTACAGATAGAGGTGAAGAGAAGACAAGATAAATGGGTAAAGCGTTAGGTAAAGGGACACAGAAGGGGCTATCATAAGGGATTAGAGGGATAGGCAGAGACAGATAGGGGTTGCAGGGTTATTTAGTTTAGATTATTAACCTAATAATAATTACGTATATTAATATTTAAAATTGATATAATTCTACTTTGCATTTTGGTATAACGTCCCTTTTGTTAATTTAAAAAAAAAAAAATCAGTATGCAGAGTAGAGTTATATTAATTTTAAATATTAATAAAATTAATATTAGTGTAATAACTGAAAACAAATAACCCTACAAGGTTAATAAGAGGAGAGAAATAGAGGAGGCACCGGTGGGCCCTCAACAACATCAACACGGTAAACTCGTTTGTCAGCACCCGGAAGATGAAAATTTCTCTGAAAGATTTAAGGCCTCACTTGGTGTTTCCAATAGGCGTCATTTATCGCTTAAAATGGATGACTGGCGGCCAAAAAAACGACTGTTGACTGCTATAAGTTCGAAACTCTCAGAGGAACTATCGTTAACAGTGCTATGAATTGAAAAGCAGAGATCTCTCTTAAGGAACAAGCACAGAATGATGGACGCTTAATGCCTAGCTTCATCATCAGGAAAATTCTCTGACCCCTGCGGGTTAGGGGATAGGAATATACCCAAAGTAGGTATGCCTGTCGTAAGAGGCGACTAAAATTCACATCGACTCCAGTTCGGTACCACGGGAGTAGGGCTGATGCAGCAAGGTGCTTGTATTGGATATTTTCTACTGTGTGTTTAATTAAAATGAGACAGTTATTAAGTTTTGCTTTTAAGTGCATATGCATACATAATTTTATCAGCGTTGTTGTTGTGTTAAACAACAAAATTATGCTATCCTATGTACTTTTTTTAAATATAAGGAGCTCAAGACCAATTGATAATTATTATTCAATTAATAATAATTTTAAGGGAAATAGTTACTACTATAACTATAGCCTGTATATGTTTGTTGATTATCAATTTTTCCTTTAAAATAATAATAATCTTTATATCATCGGTGACACTGCAAAACTGCGTAACGAACAATGCAAAACCGCCTGAGTGATATCTCACTACAAATGCTTGATTTAAGACTATGGAAAAAGTTCCCATAAAGATCGATTATTTTAATCGTTTTCCAACCCATTACGTAGTTTTCTTGAGAATAAATTAATAGATCTTGATGACACAAATGTAGCTTACGCGGTTTCGCATTTATGCGTTACACGGTTTTGCAGTGACACCGACGATATATAAAAATCTTCTGTGCGTCCGTTGTCACTAAACTCCTTCTAAACGCCTAGACCGATACTGATGACATTTTTGTCTGTACTCAAGTGGGCTTGAGAATGGTTTAGATTCGCAATTCGGACCACTGAATGATGTGGGCGTGGCAACTTACATATAAGAGAGATTTTTCGTACTGTATGTCTGTGGAACTATTCATGGTGGAATATTGCAAATGTGTAAAGAGAAAATATGTGTTTAATCTCTAGCACCTCAAGAAAAAATGGGAGGAAGGGAGAAGTGGGCGTGGCAGCTCACATACAAATGCGATATTTCGTCCTGCATATCTCTGGACGTTCTAATGGATACGGATAGGGATAGGGATAGTTATGGGTATAGGTTTAGGTAAAGGGATAGAAAAAGTTATAGGCATAGGCAATTTTTATATAACCATGCAGGTAAATGTCGGCAGGACGTCTGCCGGGCCTCTAGTTGAATAATAATTGTTATCAACTGGTCTTGTTATGTTTACAAAAGTATTTAAAATGGACAGACTGTAAAATAAAAATAGACTATGTAATTATTTAAATAAATTTACTCACCATCTGGATCCAACATTCTTGGAATATCGAGATATTTCTCAGCAACATCAAAGGCAGTGTTGAGATTTTCCAATGGATTATCTTTGGAGAGTTTGGCATAATCAATCAAGTCTGGCCTGTGTCGATGAATCAATGCACAGAAAGCTAGACCGTCCTATAAAAGGGAAAATATTAATCCATGATTCTACAATAATGATTAAAGCATTTCCTCTCACCTTGAATGAAAGATGGAAGTTTTGAACATTAACGTTCTTATACGGTGCAGTTTTGCGTTGGCACCACAACAACAAGCCCTCCTTAGCGGTCATCTCTTCAACGGAAATATCTTGAATAGCAAAACGCAAAATGATAGTCCAAATCATGCCAAGCGTCATCTTTAGATTGCCATCGACAATCTCCTCAGCGCCAATTGATACCAAATGTACTCCTTTCGATTCAATGAAATCCAAAGCTTTATTTACATTTGCAATTTTGTGGAAGCGCATCTTGCCACGGTCTGGTTTTGGCAAAGTTTCACCCGAAATCACTTCGAGCAACAACATGAGTTTCAATCCATTACGGAAGTCCTCTTCAATATTATCAATGCCTGTTCCAGCTTTTCGCAGATGGCTATTACACCATGCCGTAAATGTCTAAAGAATTAATGGAAAATAGAAGGAAATGTTAGGACTGCATAGCAACGTATTTAGAGTTAACCAAAACACAATTTATTATAAAATAGGAGTCTTTGTCTTTAAATCTTCTATACATATAAAAATTAATTTGTGTGCATTAGGCTAAAACTTTATTACCGATTTCAGCAATTTTTTCTTTCATTTGCGTGCTCTGACTTAGAGATGGTTTCAAATACCATTTCTTTTAGAAAATCCTCAATAGAGTATCACGTTAACTAATAGCTATATCCTGTCATAAAGGTTAAGTTGCACTTGGAAGTTATGTGTTGCCAGATATTCGGATTTTTTTTTAGAATAATACTACGATTATGAAGTTTAACATTTTTTATTTTTCTAATAAACCATGCCAATTGTTGTTAGTCCCCTCGTGTGCATGTATGTATGTTTGCGTGTCACAAGTAGACGATCGGCGGTTGACAGTATTAAGTTAAAGTTGGTCTAACTTCCAGTTGTTAACAAATAAGTCAACAAACGTACGACCGTAAGGCGGGTAACTGCATTTCTGCTATTCAGTTATAAGCGCTAGAAAACTGTCGGTAGAAAACAAAAATCAGAAACCTGTTTCTGCATCTAAGAATGCTGAGTTGCGCTTAACCACATGCATGTTTGTATACAATCATGGATGGGCACTTCATAATGGTATTTGGAAACTTTTTTTAATATATTCGGAAGGACTCTGTTGTGTTACGTGGCTCAGTGGGTAGAGCACACGATTTCCAAAAAGGAGTCGGTTCAAAGCCTGCCAGTGGCAGGTTTCAACAAAATTCTGTTTAGGGTTATCATCTTGGAATTAACTCACAACGGATTATTGTCGAGTAAACGAACAGCTACAGCAACAAGTGCGAACTGCCATGCATACATACAATTGTACGGATATATTTGAATGAAAGTTTAAGGAATAAAGGGGAGCCCCAAAGTCACCAAACATTGTGAATGTACCTTGGACTTCTAGATGTATAAACGAGATATAACAACAAACTTGCTTTGCACGAACTTTTTACTGCCGGATACTCATTTATGGTGCAAATGTAGGTATGATCACATGCATCTAAATATAGCATCCATAACCATTCTTAACAAACCGTACACTGCATGTGGACACTGTTGTGTAGTACAATAGCAACAACAAATGACAAATTTTGTTGCTGATTACCCTTCATGTCAACTTCAGAGAACCTAACTTCAGAAAAATCTGCTGGAAGCCGTTATACTATTTAAAATGGTAGCATTAATGTCAATGTGTCACATGCAATGTATAAATAATCAAGGCTCAATACACGGAGACGGGTGTGACATTTCAACTTATATTATGGGGTTTTATTCTTAACCCCCTATTCATATAAAATTTATTTCAAAATGATATACTCGTACAGTGCATAAGTATTGGCACAGACAAAATTTGTGAAAATCGCAGAAAACGTATGTGCCAATACTTATGTCCGGCACTGTATATGCATTTTTTTATGAATATGAAAATTCTTCACAACTACTAATTTATGTTTGATTAATGGAGATGGAGGAAAAGCGCAAAATAAATATTCCGAACTAAATTCATCGAATCGATTTATATCAACTCTAAGCGCTGGGATGGTATGACGAATTTGTTACCACCAATTTTTCTAAAAATGTCTTCTTTTTAAGATTTGGAATTTTCCTTTTATAGCCAAATAAACATTTTTATTATTAACCCCAACTTTTCTTACTGGTGCGAAAACACTGAGACGAGTGTGACAAGCTGAGCATACATACAGAAAAACACATTATTTAACTATTAAACACGCGTTATTTATAAAAAAAAAATACGATTTGACAAATACTCAAGATACGCTGTTACCAAAGGACGGGGTAATGCTTAATCGTACTCTTTATCTCCGGTGTATAAATTTTCGTCGTTGTACTTTAAAAGTTAAATAAATTTTGGTTGCATCTAACCCCCCGATTCTGTGTTCTTGATAAATTGTCAATCTTGATAAATAATCAAGAAAACAAATTTTTGTATCAAGAAAAATAATTATATTTTTGACGAAGAGTTGAAAAAGCTTGATACAAATATTTGCTTCCTGAATATTTATCAAGATTGACAATTTGTCAAGAATACAGAATCGGGGGGTAAGTCCCTTCTGACAAAATTTATTCCAAAAACTTTGTAAAATGAAAATTAAACGTATTTGAACTTCGACGGGTGTAACATGAGGGGCATAACCAAAACTTTGGAAAAAAGTCTATTCAAGCAGACCAGTAGTTGGTACATATCAGCCTGCAGTGTAGTCTTACTTTTGTCAAGTTTTTTTTACACTATAGAAGATAAAAAATATAACTTTTGTGTGCATCCTGGGATGGGCGTGACATTGATAACAATAATAACAAATTATGCAATTGGCCGAAAAAGTTTAAATCAACACTGTCACAATATTGACGAAATGCTTTGTTTAATGTACATAAGTAAAAAAAAGTTAGTATATTATTTTAACAAATGGAGTTTTGGTTGGAAATACAGATATCTGATCTTATTTACTGCTGCTAACTGTAAATAGTACACTAAATTGCGGGGCTTTATGTGGTATAAATTACCAAGGATTGAGCCTTAGGCGAAAAGGACTGTTCTCGGCTGGATTCCTACAGTCCCAAACTCCTTATCTTACGTACTGTTAGCCTCTACCGAAGGCTTTTGGAGTCTTGAAGATGTGAGTAGATTGCAACGTAACACATATGTACTACCCGAAATCGTACTCTCAGCTTAATTGTACCGAACTGACAAAAAGTTCACAACGACAACTGACTTTATGAAGCTGCACAATATATGAACTGCTCTATATGTAATACTCAACCGCAGAACGGATCACCGAACCTGCGCTGCGTATAATTTCCGCCGGAAAGATCGAGAAAAACGAAATGGAAGCGATCTCACATTCATTAGACCTCAATGCGAAGTATAAGTTCTTCAACCCCGACATCGGCCCCTTGGTAGGTACTTGGTGTTAACAAGTTGTGATTAGCTGTGAAATTCCTCTCTAATCCAGTTAGCAAAGTTTCTTAAGCAGATGACCCTTGGATGATGACTGTTCTGGTGCAAAAAGGTACACTTCGATGGCATTACGATATCCCACGTATTTGGACCTGTGCACCTATTCTCACAGATGCCCTGTTCTGCTATATTTTTGTTTTCATTACACATGCCTATTATTCACATTCATATCAAGTTTTAAGGCAATCTTAATATAAAACCACATGCTAAACGCGAAACAACCAACAGTTTGGCAGTAAACTTAGTCATTTTCTCATCTGTATTGGCACAACTGCATGGTATGTATGTGCATAGGTAGATACAAGTATATATTGTATCATCCATTGATTTCTATTTAATACCATTAAGCTTAGTAACTTGACGAACGAAAATCGTCACTGATTTAATTTTATCGTCCATTTGTGGTTTAAATACTTTCTCAATCACCCCAACAATATTAAAATACTTTTTTTTTAAATGAAAACAAACTTTTGACATTGATCTGACAAATGTTCAAGTATGAAGTCTGATTAGAATCATTCAAGACAATAAAAACTTGGACGATAATAGGAAAGGTGTACATGGCTATAGCCAAAATTCCTGTGCCAAAGTTTAATGAGTTAATATTGAATCTCTTAAGTGAGTCAGAAGAAATTAATTTTGGGAGGGATACATATTATGCATGGCATACCTATAAGGGTAATATCATCTCAACAGCTGATTAGATTTTTTTCATTTTAATGTTCTCTTAACTTGCTTGCAATCGGTTTGTTCACATTTTAACATGTGCTGTGCTGCTCTGAAGTTTCAGAGAAGCCATTTCCAATATGGCCGCCGTGCTATTACCTGTTTTACTATGCCATGATATTATGCCCTAGTATTAATACACAGGATATTATAATTTTATCCCGCCATGGTGTGGTGGTAGTGTTGCTAATCTACCTTACCGAAGGTTCAAGGTAACATCAATAGTGGTTTGGAAAAGTTTTTTTCAAAACGGGGTCGCCACATGCTAGTGGTTTGTCAAACTCTCCAAGTATATGTATCTCTACCATGGAAGGCTTCTCAGCAAAAAATGCATCTGCTTTGTTTTGATTCGGCAAAAAACCGTAGGTTCCGCCAATTTGTAGGAAAAATTCAAAGCAGCACACCACAAATTGGAAAAGAAGCTCGGCGCAAAAATCTCTTAGGAGGTTTATGATGATATACCTGTTGTATATCACGCCATATATTTATTATTTTTTATCATAATTTTGTCTACATAACGGTGGTTTGTAGCGGCATAAAACAATCGAGATAGATATAGTTACATATATCAAAGTTCTTAGGATGGATAGAGAAATCGAGTGGGCCATCCATTCGTGCGCGCGATAAATAAAGTTGGATATCTTATTGAAACTTTTTTGATTTCGAAAAACATAAATTTAGACAACTCATTGACTTATGCAGCTAATGTGATAAAATTTGGTAGCTTTATTTATTTGGTCATCTTTTAACTGTTTTTTGAAAATGACAGACCATGCCCACCTGTAATAGAAGTTTACTAAAAAGGATGCATCAAGACAGAACATGAGCTATCTTTGGTAATGTTAAGGGCATTCATTGGTATTTTATTTCCAAATTGATTTGTTAACACACACAATATGCACAGATATGCCTGTCGTAAAAGGCGACTAAAATCCACAAAGGGTAATCTACGGGTATGATCTTCCTTACCGAAGGAGGGGGTGAGATGAGCTAGAAGGTTCCACTGGTCATACCAAATCTCTCCCACGACAGTCGGGCGTGTACCCCAAGAGAGTAACGGAGCGTTCCGGGTTCATATCCGGCGAAGGACTGTCACTTTCGGCAACATTCCCTTAAACTTTCGAAGAGTGTTTTTGTCGCTGAAAACTACAAAACAACATAAAAAATATCAGGATCCCTAAAGTATAGCGTATATTTGATCTAGATAGAATCCTATATGCAACAATGCGGAGATAGTTGGTGCGCTTCAGGTTCGTCTTTCTTATGGATTGGGCGCAGCACACTTCAAGAATTCGAATCTTTTGAAAAGCAACATTAGTACTCGTACTTATTATTTCTTACATATTTTAAGGTGAGACAGTTCTCAAGCAATTTCTTTACTTTTTTCACTTGGAGAATAGCGCATTCCCCGAATTAGTGCCGGGATCTCGAGATCGCAAATATCCCGAGATTTTAGAAATCTGTAATATGTATGTATTCACAGAGAAACCTCCTTTGAGCGGATAAGTAAAAGGGACAGGAAAAGGGGTTTGGCCGCACTCATACAAAGTGAACAGCAGGTAATGTTAAATTACTATTGTCCATATGAAACTTGTCGCAGCGCTTAATGTGGCTCCGTGGAGTTTCCATAGAAATTCTTATGATTAAATCTCTAAAGGTAACATAATTTCCGTGTAACGCTTGTACTCGAATAGACAAAGTCTTTAATATATTTAATTGGTAATACTGTGGAAAAGGTTTGAAAAAATTTGATTTTAATGGAAAAATAACCGACTCTCGGACATTTGAATTGACATTCAGTACATACATCGATATTTTTTATCGATAACTGACTAAAATTGGACTTATGAGATGGCGGTTAGCTCGATAATCTTTTGGGAAGTGATTGTCTGTTGGAACTCACTGAACACTGAAGTTCAAGCCAAGCGACCTTGTTGTTGTTGTTAACAGTGCTTCGCCCTGCCCAATGGGCTCGACCACTCTAAATTGTCATCAGGCTCTTCTAACGGAAGTCCGAGGAAACGCGCAGTTTCCACAGGGTTGGACCAGAGTGATGTAGGTGTTAGAAGAGTGGGTTCAACTGAACAGGAGAAGAGATGCATGGTATCATGAGGGGTCATACCACATGCAGGGCATGTATTTGGTATGTTGGGGTTCAGTCTGGATAAGTAAGAGTTTAACCTATTACAATATCCAGAGCGAAGTTGTGCCAGTATGACTCTAGTCTCCCTCGTAAGTACACGCTCCTCTTCAGCCAATTCAGGTGGTTGAGTATTAATAACGGGAGTCACAGGCCGAGATCTGAGAGATCTGTCTACCGACTAGGTGTGGAGGTCATTTAAAGCTCTCCTATGGTTCCGCAGATCAAACGGCAAAGAGATGTGGTGCCGGTTCTCATCGTAGTGCTTACGGAGATGTCTCCTTATGTCTCTGGGAGGAGGGGCTACATCCAATAGATGTTGATTTGGATGACTAGGTTTATGACAGTTCAGAAGGTACTGTCTACTCAAGAGTTCCGCGTGCTCTTGAACATTGAGCAGTTTTGCCTCTTGATGGAGGTGAGACTCAGATGACATAAGCAGACATCCCGTAGCAGTTCTGATGGCGGTGTTTTGGCAGACTTGCAATTTCCTCCAGTTGGTGTCAGAAAGATTGGGCGACCATATAGGCGCAGCATAGTCAATAACCGGCCGGCCAATAGCCTTATATGTAGCAAGCAATGTTTCTTTGTCTTTTCCCCAAGTGCTGCCGGCCAGTGACTTGAGGATCTTATTGTGGCTCTGTACCTTTGAGGCTATTGCGGCAGCATGACCAGCGAAGGTGAGGCCGTTGTCAAATGTCACACCCAAGATTTTTGGGTGGTTGACAGTAGGTATAGGTACTTCGTCTACGTGGACATTTAACTCTGTAGTAAACAGGGTCGCCCTAGATTTAGTCGGAGACAGGGTCAGATTACGCTCGGTGAAGAAGCTGGAAAGGTCATGGAGGTAACTGTTGATTCTAATACAGAGTTCATCAATGGAGGGACCCCGAGGCCATTATCGTGCAGTCGTCAGCGTAGGAAACAATGGCGACTCCCTCTCGTGGGGGGGGAAGTCTCGAAATATAGAAATTAAACAAAAGGGGAGAGAGAACACCACCTTGCGGCACCCCTTGTTTTATTCTTCGTGGTCTAGATTTCTTGTTCCTAAATTTGACTGTTGCCTGTCGACCATTGAGGTAATTAGCGGTCCACCTCTTAAGGCCGGCAGGGAGCGACCTTCAAGGCTCTGAACGTATCCAAAGTAGCACTTGTTGACATTTGTATGAATTTGCTCACAAATGAACTAATGATTCATTGATGGTAATGAGTTCAGTTTAAATCAAACAAAGCATCTAAAAATAGCTACATAAATTGTGAGAGATAACGGTATATTATGAAAACCTAACCTAATTCACTGCTCAAAAAATAATTTTCTTTACTTTTTTTTTAAATATAAACCATAAATATGTACCAATACGTTTATTAAATTGTTTTAAAAGTGAAAAAATGCATTCCTCTGTCGGTGTGTATTCTTGCCCACGATCAGTTTGATTTCACAATAGATTTTGGATGTTCAGAAAATAAATTAAATCCATTAATAGAATAGGTTAAATCAACCCAAATAGGATTGTTAGCAAATAGTGGCTAATAAGCATCTAACTGTTCAAGAAATCAAAATGCAGATCAAATTAGATCCCAAGATGCTCAGCATGACTGCAAAAACAGAAGACAAATAAACCAGTCTCGCAGTTGCAACCGACAAAAACCGTTATGCATTGATCTCATTTTCATTGCTGCTTTACACTATCCAATGACATTGTATACAAATACGTATATATACATACATACGGCGATATATACTAAACAAATGGCTAAGTGAGGTGAAAAGCCACAACGGCCTACTCCCAACTAATATCAAACACCCATTCTGCAGTCTTGGCTACATACTCCAGCAGTAAAACCAACTAGTTGTAAACTACTTTAAAACTAGTATGAACACCAAGCCCAACTAGTCAGACAGCTGTCTCTTCTTTTAATAACACACGTATTTTTAGATTTATGATATCCTAATAGATGTCAATTGTCGGATTTGGGAAAATATAACTACTTCAAAATAGATTTTAAAAAATCATAACTCAGTTGTAGATAAGTCTGGTACTAAGCCCACATGGGAGAGGTCACAATTATATATATATGTACGTCTAATTTAAATCTTAATTTTTGTTATTATATTTTTTCTGTCTAGCAGTCATATCAACTAGTTGTAGGCTACTTCAAAACTAGTTTGAATCCCAACTAAGCAGCCAACTGTCCTTTTTAACCCGCGCGGTGTGCTATGAGATGTCCGACATCAGATATCTGACAGAAACTTCAAGTTCAAAATAGACCAAAAAAATCAAAATTTAATTTTAGTGATAATTGTTAGGTGAAAATAGCTTAAATGCCTCCGGGAATGGTGGATAAGTATTCCGCCCAAATTTGAAAAATATTTCCCACTCTGAGCACTTCAGTTTGGTCGCTTTCGGATTAGTTTAAAAAGAGAAAGAAAAGTCTAATTGTAAACTAGTATACTTTCTGACTAGTTTGGGTTTTACTACAGGGTACATACATACAAACAGCAAAGCAATATTCTTGTTTTTGAAATGCAACAGATTTCTTTGTTTTGATAACGACAAAGATCCACATTCTCTGTATGGTTTGCATTGCAGCACAACTGGTATCATGCAGCCATTCACTCAGAAATAATAACAAAAACAACACACAATACAATAACAAAAGAAACCATTTGAACATCAGGAGTGTTTAAGCTAGACAAACTCCAACGCCATATCTCGCCAAGTTTGAACCAATTCATAAACAATCCGGTTTCTTAAGTTTACCGTTTTGGTAAGTTCAACCAACAGGTTCTATCTGCATTCAAGAGCTGGTAATTTCAATTTGGTAGGCAGCTGCATTAGACGAACCGAAGTTTATTGTGGAATAATTAGAGAAACGAGAGTTATGAACAAGTTTTAATATTAGATAGTTTTTACCGTTTTACTAGGATCTTCTTATTTAAAAAAAAATATTAACTCTGTCCGCTCGATATCAGAAACTAATTACACTTGTTGGTACGGTCGGTATGTCATGTTTCGTATATTTAATTAAAACCCGTTTGTAGGTTGACAACGCTCTGCTTAGGAAAGGTGGAGTAAAATGCTACCACAGAGGATCAGAATACATCACTTTTAGTTAAATGTCCTTCAAAACTTTGTACCGTTGATTGTTTATAACGTAATGTTAATTAGACAGTAGAAACAGCCCACTACAAATTGGAAGAGATGCTCTGCTTTAATATCCTCGCAGGTGCTTCTCGTCAAATCATTATTATTATTATGATATCATGAATGGAAGTGCTGACTACTCATCAATTACTTTGCTGATGTCCAGGAACGTTCTTTCGATAGTATGTTGTTGGTTTTGGTTTAGCAGTACATCTCCATGTCTAATGAACACGTTCATTACCGAGCAATGTCTTTTCTAACGAAAGTTTTATAAAAGTAAAAGTAACAAAGCGAAATTGGTCCGTATAGGTAAGATAGGTTAGAGTTCAACCTATTACACTATCAATAACTGGTTGGACGAATGTGTGCTCACCCGCATTTTAATTAAGAAATTCACAATTGATATACAGGGTGTTTTTTTAGGGGTATAGAACTTCGAATTGAAATAAAACACAAGAAAATCGTTTTAAGGTCCATCAATTTGGCTTTATTGGAAGGATAATTTTATGCCATTAATGTTTAAATATGATTTCGGGCATGTGGCCGCCGCGGCTGGCTCGAATAAAGCCAATTCTACAGGTCCAATTTTCAACCACTTTTTCGAGCATATGGGGCCGTATGTCGGCAATAACGCCACGAATGTTGGCTTCCAATTCCCCTTACGTTTCTGGTTTGTTGGTGTAGACGAGCGACTTCACATATCCCCAAAGAAAATAATCCAATGGTGTCAAATCACACGACCTTGGTGGCCAATTGACAGGTCCATTCCGCGAAATTATGCGCTCATCGAATGTTTCCTTCAATAAATCGATTGTGACGTGCGCTGTGTGGCATGTAGCGCCGTCTTGTTGGAACCACAACTCATCCACATTCATGCCATCCAATTCGGGAACAAAATAGTCGGTTATCATGGCTCTATACCGGTCTCCATTAACGGTAGCTGCCTCTCCAGCATTATTGCGGAAGAAGTATGGCCCAATGACTCCACCAGCCCATAGAGCACACCAAACAGTCAGTTTTTGTGGATGTAATGGCGTTTCAAGGGTCTCATGTGGATTCTCTTCACTCCAAATGCGGCAATTTTGCTTGTTGACGTAGCCATTCAACCAAAAATGAGCCTCATCACTGAACAAAATTTTGCGATGAAAATCAGCATCGAAATCAATCTCATTTTCGGCCCATACACCAAAATCACGACGCATTGCATGGTCTCGCGGCTTTAATTCTTGCACAAGCTGGATCTTGTAAGGTCGCAAGCCAAGATCTTTGCGCAAAATCTTCCATAAAGTTGATGGACAAAGCTCCAATTGCTGTGCACGGTGGCGAATCGATTCATTCGGGTCCTCTTCAACACTTTGCTCTACAGCGGCAATTGTTTCTTCGGTGCGCACTGTTCGACGTCTCTGCGGATGCGTATTATCACATAGAGTAAACGTAGTGCGAAAACGATCCATGGTTAACCGAATTAATTGCTCTGATGGACGATTATGTCGACCATAAAATGGACGGAGCTCACGGTAAACTTCGCGAACTGAACCATTATTTTCGAAATAAATTTGCACGATTTGCAAGCGTTGTTCTTTTGTCAACCTGTTCATGATGAAATGGCAAACCAAACTGAACATAAATGACATTAGAGTTGCCAGATTTTACCACAAAATGCCAGTTTTATCTCTATTCGAAAAACAAACCTGTAAAAAAAACACCCTTTACATAAATGTCAACTGGTTGTGTGTGAGAATTTCTTTCTATGCTCTCACTAACCTAACAAAATATAATTTGACAACTTTTTGAAAAAAAATAAATTTTTTTAAATGAATTGGAACGGAATAGAATATAACGGTAATGGTAACTCACATTAATTAAACTTTGGCTCGACTCTACTTATGTTTATATAATATATTGCCACAGACATGGATGTAGGTGACACCGTTTGCCAGTTCAGCTACAGCAGTGCATAGCCAAGTCAGCAAGAATTTACTAGGCCTTTTGAATATGTATGTCTGAAGTAGATATGTAGCGAAAGCGAGTTTTACATGAAACAGCATCGGAAGCGAATGTTCCGAATTTGCTTTATCGGAATCCGAGCCAACGTGGAATAAACAATATAAATAAAATAATACTTAGCGCTTTCTTAATGAGGGGTTTGGGCTAGTAATATATATAACTTGAGAAGTGAATTATTACATAATTGGCAATTGACGAGTCGATTTCTCATTCCAAATCTCCCTTGTAAAGCCAACATAAACGCCTATGCCAAACGATAGCAAAGTATCATGGTCAGGTAATGTTTTAATACCAATTTGCGAGAACGGGAAACTTAGTACACCTCATAAGTGTTAAAAGTGTCATAATTCCGTTCCCAAAGAGTCGGAATCGAAAGTCTAAATAAATAGGACATTTGAAAAATTTTTAAATCAGTTATTTTAACAGCCAGTCTATGGATGTAAAATATTTCCAAATGTCATATGTATGTACAAGGTGGCGCAAAAGTAAGCTTCCGATGTTCAGCATATCGGTTGTGGCACGTGCAGTGTGTGCTGTTGCACCGTCTTGTTGGAACCACATGTTTTCCAATCCCAATTCATCAAGTTGCGGCAAAAAGAACTCGTTGATCATTGCTCTGTAGCGCTCACCATTCACAGTAATCGTTTGGCCCCGACCGATTATTGGTCAAATAAATAGTCAGCAATATTCTGCGTTCTGGAGCAGTGTAGCTTAACATTGTTTATTAACGTGTATTTCGCATGTGTTTACTACACAAATGTCAAAACAGAACTGACTTTAGGGGCCAATCGTAAAATTTATAGCATTTTCTGATAGGAGGATTACTTTTGCGCAGTAACCGTTGTTCACCGACCGAAATAAATAGTCAGCAATATTCCGCGTTCTGGAGCAGTGTAGCGTAACATTGTTTATTAACGTGTATTTCGCATGTGTTTACTACACAAATGTCAAAACAGAACTGACTTTAGGGGCCAATCGCAAAATTTATAGCATTTTCTGATAGGAGGATGACTTTTGCGCCACCCTGTACATATATTAGGGTGCATCTTATTTTTGCACTTTGAAGCTATATTACGCAAAAAAATTAGAGCTTCAGGAAACTAGGAAAACATGCCTCAATAAAGTTTTCCATATTCATAAAAGTTCTATACAAGCAAATAAACAACAGTGATATTTCTATTTTGCGGTGTTATTGTTAAAATTAAGAGAAAAGGGTAATTCTATTCTGGCAAGGTACATCGAGTTTTATATATTTAAAGTTCACTTTTACCCTTTTCATACATACAGGCAATATATACTAATATATTAATACTTTTGATGCAAAATAAGATAGAGTTTGCACAATTGATTGCTTTCCTCCGCATTTTTTGACAACACATTAAAATCTTTCAAAAGCTTGGCTGCCTCTTCTGCCGAACCATTAACAACATTACTACTTGTGTGCCTCACTATGTCAATCCTTGAATTTATATCTCTGGATAGGTGGAAGTCAGCTTCTATCACTCCAATTTTAATATCTGGGTATAAAAATGTCGTCGCTTTTTATAAATGATATTCACACGTGCTATTATTGTTATTCTATGTTGATGATCTCAAGATCCTTCCTTCCTCTCTTTTGCAATATGACCTTAACAATCTTGTACTTTGGTGATGTGCCAATAATCTCTTCCTCAATGTTAAGAATTGCTTCTATATATCTTTCTCAAGTGCATGCTATATTACTATATTACAGAATGTGCGCTGGCTCAGTTAACCTTGGTGTTGTTTTTGAAACTAAGTTCTCGTTTGTCATTCATATATGTTTGTGCTACCAACGGCCTACAGTAGTCTCGCTTTCCTTCATAGATATGCAAGAGAGTTTAAGGATCCTTATACCAGGAAACACTTTTATATCTTTATGCAGCAGTCAATCGGCCAGGATTGAAAGCGCTCAAAGAAAGTTTAATTGCTATGATGCGATTTTCTAAGCTCATAACAAAACATACCGGTCGAAAAAACTCACTAAAGTTTATTCGCATCATAACCGATCGAAAGAATTTACTAAAGTTTTTTTGCTTTGGTTCAAGCTCCCTTAATTCTATTGATCCCATTCACTCATGTTACTCTAGCTGCAAAGTAACCAGCAATCTTCGGAACAAATTTGAGTGAAAGATACTGCCTAACCGTTTCATCTGTATACATATCTGTAGGCTTACAAAAATGGGTGCCCATAAGTTCTTACATAAGCTCTTGAAATGAACATAATATATTCCATCTTCCTCATGTTTGCTTGGATCAAAGTCACTCCGTTATTTTCATTCCAATGTTTTAGACAACGAAGATATGTACAGCGATATTCAAGAATCTCAACTTCTATTGAAAAGAGCAAAGGATTAACAGAGAAAAAATTGGATTCGGCCCTGAACAACTTTTATGGTACATTTCTTCAATGGGACCAGAAGCATTTAAAACGTTAGCGACAGCTTTGAGAATATTACTTACTATACCGGTTTCAGTTGCATCCTTTGAAAGATCATTCAGCAAAATCAAACTAATCAAATCTTACTTGATGAGTCAAAATAGATTACCAAATCTTGCTATTCGTTCAATAGAATGTGAAACTGCATCAAAGTTAGATTATGAAGATATTGTACGTCAATTTGCAGCGATGAAAACAAGAGTGCACCTTTAAATTTCTTTATATTGTTCTGAAAAAAAATTTTCGATTTTCGAAAACGATTTGAGTGATTTTTTCCATCATTAAGATTATGCTGATGGGCATTTCCATCGTAACTCGCGTTACATCAGAAACAATATTTACTAGTTTAGGTCACTTTATGGTTTAGATTTAACATGTGCAAAGGATATGGCAATACCGTTATATCTAGCTAAAGGAGCTTTATTAAAAAGCCAATTTTTTTTAAATAAAATTAGTAATTAAAAGAAAAAATTAAGAAAAACTATCGGTAACTCGCGTTACAATTTTTAGATCTGAGTTTTTAGAGCATTTTTCGAATCTTAAACTCTGTGAAGTGGCTTCCCTGAACTAATTTTTGATAATGGGACTTTACGAAGAATTGATGTAAGTATGACATGGAAACCAATTTGAAAGACTGCTTTAATTATTTTCAAATATATTTAAACAAAACAACCGTCACTCGCGTTACAAGAAAATAGTAACTCGCGTTACTTCCGAATTATAAAAAAAGTTAAACTTTCTAAAGTCGATACTGAGGTGATGGGTTGAATAAAACTGCCTCCTATTCTGCCTTGGGCACACATTTGTTGTTAGTTTTTATAATATACAATTTAGACTGTTCCAAATATGTATTTTTCGCTATTTAGTATATTTAATACTTTATATCTATATAAAAGGTAGTCATGCTTACTAATTGTATGCGAATTTCTTATTACTCTTTTTTTATACAATTTTAACTATTTCTTACATCGTTGCCTGGTTAACCCCACTACATGTATTTTCCGGTATCAAAAATTGACAATTAATTTATAACCAAAACAGAATATGGGGGATAATGAAAACAAAGATTAAATGGTTTGTTGTTCTTGCTTTATTTCAGAGTCTATCTTACAAAGAAGCAATTTAATTCACTGATTTTATATAATGATACATTAAGTGGTATATACGAAAAAAACTGAATGCAATAGAACATTTATACAAGCAGCATCAAGTATCTATTTTATTAATTCAGCCAAAGGGATGTCATCGTCATTGCTGTTGTTGGAGCTATACAAATGTTTAAATGAAAGGTGTTTTTGTACTAAGTTTTTATGCAAGTCAAAAGATATCAGTGCTTTATACAAGTGATCATCATTCCAATACATAGTGTAGATTTTAGAAATGTATCATATTTTTACAATAAATAACATTAAATATATTTAACTGTTTTACACTATTTAGGAGAGAAACCCATTTTTATCAGCCATTGAAAATCCGCATAAATTTAGATTGGTTAATTTTGACCTCCAGCCATCGATCTCCATCTGTACAAATTGTGTTTGAACATACAATTTGTAAAATCATGGTTATTTTAAATGCTGACCACAAAGGGGTTTTCAGCTCTTTGGCACAAGTTAAGCGCTATAAAGGCGTTATAACTATCAAATTAGGAAAGTATTAATGAAAAGTTGTTATAATACTTTTATTTGCGAACACTTGATACAAAATCGTCAATAAAAATGTAACCTAATTAGCTGGAGTAAAAACAAAACAATCAGACGACGGGGCCGACCCGTCTAATAGATCATATGCATTTTTATATAATTCTCATGAAGATCTTCGATTTTAAGAGAAACTTTGTCAAATGTTTTATCGAAATACCAGCAGTGATTACTATGTTCGGTGGATTGCTATGAGCTCAATACCATGGTATTTGTGTCCTTTCAAAAAAGGTAACAAATCAACTTTCTTCTTAATGTGTTGACTATTTTTAAGCGGTATTTACTATAGTTTGGCTCTTAATTTACCCAATATCACGTAATCCTATGAAAATTGGATGGTTTTGTTATAACCTGTGTATAATATAAATCAAAACCAAGCCAAAAAAGAATTAAGGATTTTTTTGTTCTCTGCTACGGAAATTGCCTGATGTAAATAGAAACACCTTTTCATTCAATACAAAATTTTGTCAGAGGTAAATTTTTTGAGTACTGTCCTGAAATTTGGGAATCAGTGATAAACGTTTTGGCCACTATATCTAATTGTAGCAGTTCTCCATTTTCCTCGAGTGGTTGATTTTCCTTGAGATTCTGTGAGGCGAACTCTATCATTTTTGATGCGTCCACAATTATGTACTTCGCATATTTGTCCTCAACAACACATTTGGAATTCATTTCATTTATTTCTTGCCAAGTATGTTTTAATCTAGGATATTTAAACCCCAGCACCAGAAGACAGTTGCATGTGACAGTTATTATATGGAACATTATGTTTTTATATTGAGTAAGTATTTTGTATACATGCATTCTATGGTAATGGTTATGTCACCACAAGTTTATTCTTTACATTTCTCGGTTATAAAATTACCATAATTAATACCATAGTTCTCGTATAGATTGATTTCTTTATTTTGAGTGTCATTCTATGTCGTAGCAAAATTTTTGAAGCATCCACCTTTCTTGAGGCACGTCATCCCATTGTCCAATCGCTAAAATTTTTGGCGAAACATAATACTATAGTCTGATTTTTTTCTTCCATATAACTAAAGTGCACCCCAATGTACATATAATGAAAATGATTGCAATCAAGACGATATTGTTCGACTGTCTGAATTAAGAGACATTAAGTTGAGCGCTTAAACGGCTTAAAATTTTCACATTTTGACAAAGGCATTTTTCGGGAGAAATGCGTGATTTCGATGCTAGATAAAATTATTTCTGGTTGCCTAAAAAAAAATTTTGAATGGGAAGCAACAAAAAAATAAGCAAGCAGAAAAAATTATAAGCGCTTGCAATTGTGGTTGCTATCTTGCAAGTGACAAGTTCACATTTGATTTTAAAATTTAAAATTTGGAAAGGAAATTTCATTTTGTTATTTTATTCATAACTCGCTAAGTGCTTACGAAAAAAATTGCTATAAATTTACTCATTAAATATCTAGAACTAAACAGCTTTAGAATATTAAAAATCATGGCAAATATCAGTGAAATGTCGTTTCACAATACAAAGATGTTGCAAAATTTGACTATGGTGTGATCTTTTAAATAAAATTTTGTAGAACAGTGAGTGTGGTCGTAAGCCGAATCTTCCCATTTTGCTCAGTATTTATCTTATAGCAAAAGTAACTCGCCTGCTAAATTTGGACATGATAACTTTAATAGAATTTGAGCTATGGCTTTTAAAATCTTTAAATTTCTTCTCCCATTTTCTATAATTTGCAGCTAACACCTGCGCCGTTTAACGATAATATTAACGACCTATCACATTTTTATTACAATTTCCGAAATTTTCGAAGCAGGAAAAGTTGGGTTGACTAAACCGCTTTTCCCTATTTTTATAAGAAAATCTATTCTATGCATATGCAGATAAAGCTATGTATACAATTTTGCCTTTTCTTATGCTGATAATATAAGTAAGTCTATACTGAGCACAATTAGGTATAAAACAAATTAATACCCATTGTTCACCATTCAACATCTTAACATATGTATTTACATATTATAAAACTATAATAGGTACATTACGGATGTAGAAGGAGAATGAATATGGGCGTAGAAAAATGGATACGAAGGCTAATAGAAGCGAAGACTGAGGCGCTTACAAATTTCTTCAAAATAGCGGTTTTTAGAATATTTGCCTGTCTGTATGTTTGCTCACGAATCACTCAGAAACCGCTGTATAGAACTAAATACAATTTTTAGCGAGGTTTTGATAGATGTCCAACTTGAAATTTACGTTGTATACAGTGGTGGCAACAGGCCGATGTCCGCACATATTAGCTATTACGTAAAAATCCTTATGGTGCAAAGAAACCAAGCAACAATTCTTTGAATTTATGTTTGTACGCACGAAATAACTGAAACAAGCAATTGAATGGTATTGCTGGAGGCTTATCTTGAAATATAGGCCACATTTTGAGTTCCTCCTGTATATAATCTTTTTATTTAGGCTAGCGAAGACTCGAACTCCCACGGACAACTATTTTACCATGAATTGTTCTTCATTGTTATACTTGAAATAATATAATTTTATTTTTAGACTAAAAATTTTTAAGGCATGAGTAATCTAATTACAGTCAAACAGTTCGCTAGATCTTACTTACTTACATAAATACACATTTATGTATGTACATAATACATGGATGACAATGTTCAACAGTTGTCTTTTCTAATTTACGAGTTCAAGTTCCTTAGTTAATTTGATTTGATTATTAATAGAAATTTTATTGTAAATTTTGTGAATACGAACAGATTTGTTAATTTCTTCTACTTTTCTGTATTATTTTTTGTTCAAACAGGGTTCATACGAGTGAAGAAAACATAATACAGGCGTATGTACCCTGTATGAACAAAATATAATACAGAAAAGTAGGAAAAATTAACAAATCTGTTCGTATTCGCCTATATACGTAACATAAATTTATATTAGCTCGTATTTGCCATTTGAACCATTCAGTAGCAATATCGTGTATCTATGAACATCCGCGCTCGATGCTTCCTGCCAATATATAACTTTTTCTTTTTTATTTCATCGCTTTTTTTCAATTCAAAAACGGTTTCTGAAGCGCATGCGCAATATTTTTTAACGCTCTCTATGCAAGTACATAAGTCGTATGTGCTGAAAAGCTTAAAGCTCGCAACGTCGCACACACTTCTTCACCGCGATCCATTTTTGGGTGAATGAAATTTGACGCTATATTCATTCAATATTGGCGAGTCACTTTTGCTATATTGCTTATTTAGTGAATGTTTGATGTTTATGATTTTTATTAGTCAATGGAGCACAGTATGCTGTAGGAGCACCCTGCTGCTGTATAAATTGTTTCAACAATGTTGATGTTTTAAAAAGAATCACCAAAAGAATGCTAAAGACAGAAACAATGCAGCTCACACAAATGTCTAGCAAATGTCATGATCACTACCAGTATACATATGTACATGCATGCACTAAAAAATACTGTGAAAGCACCTGTTCGAATAAGGGTGCTCCTATACTAAATAGAAATGTACAACAGGTATCTCGTAATAAACCTCCAATGAGATTTTTGCGGTTGGCTTCTTTTCCAATTGGTGGTGTGCTGCTGTGACTTCTTTCCTACACATTGGCGGGACCTAGTTTTTCCGAATCCGAACGGCATCTGCAAAGCAGATGAATTTTTGTTGAGAAGCTTTCCATGGCAGAAACGCACTCGGAGAGGTCGCCAAACCACTGCCGAAGGGCGACCCCGTTTTGAAAAAACTTTTTCAAGCCACTCTTGGTGTTACCTGTCCCGGGACTCGAACCTTGGACTTTCGGTGTGGTAGGCCAGCAACACTACCGCCACACCACGGCGGGCACGAATACTAACCAAAGTTAAAATTCCATGCCATGACCCCAAGAAGGCTGGCACTCTGGTGGGAATGTATAACAACACCGTTGTTGTGGTAATAGCATTTTCTCAAGTGACGATATTGGCGAAATATGGCTCATAATCGTTCGATCGATTGCCTTGTACATTTCAAACAAGGTTCCTATGCCTTTAGGCAGGTACTCGATGTTAGCATTTTGTTGTGCCGCATCACGTTACATGCGTGGAGAAGTTGCGGAGATGAGACAATCATTGCGGTGTGATACTTTTAATCTTTCTTTAAATTGCCATTTTTTCTAAAAGGTTTTTCAAAGAGGAAATACACTGTGAAGGCTACAGACCACTTCCGAGGTTTTAACTCATTTTGAAAATGTCTTTCTAGCTTCCATTGGACTTAATAATAATAATAATAATTTTGGGTGCTGTACCTCCATTTTCTATAGAAACCTTTCTTTAAATTTTCTTTCTTGTTATCGGTGCACTGACGGACATTCCAATATATATATATGGAACATTGTTCTTTATCTCTCTCGATTCTTTTAAGTTGTTACAAACCCCGTTTAGTCGAAAAAGTTGTAAAACCCCGTCTACTAGTACAGTTGGGTATACAAATATTTTAACCTTAGTGAGGAGATAAACGTGCGTTAAGATAACATACTCGTACAATTTACAGATAGGTATCTTATGGCGTTTTCTTTTCTGGAAATAATATTACCATCTTTCCTTTGCAGCGCAACATTGAACCTAATTCAAGAGTGACAATATGATATGATGGTGATGATCATGATTCAATAACTAGAAGGTTAGCTCTCTAGTAACATATTTCCACAATTGCCCCATCTTTCTGCCTGAAAAATTGTCATTTACATTCTGGTTTGCCTTTTATCGAAATTGTGTAAAAATAGTAGTTAAAAATGTAATATTATACAAAATTTTCAATATGTTGGTTTCAGAAAATAGATCAATTTGCAGTATTATTTAGATCGACTTTTGGGGGTGTAGTGTAGTCGTGGACGTTTAAAACTCGGGACATTCCGGTATGTAGCAATGGCTGCCTTTAAATTTTGTCCCTGCCTACTTATATACTTACTTAGGCTTATCTTGACTTCAAAGTTGTTCCTTATGTGATTCGAAGTCTTGTTTTTACCAAAACTTTACTACTATTCTCTGGGTTTGATAATGAGTTCTGGCTTAACTTATGTATAAAGCAAGAGTTTTAAGTCAACTTCTGTCTTCAGTTTGCATGAATAATAGGAGCCAAACCTATCTTATTGAAACTTATCACTTTACTATACACTTCGTGGACTATGTGTGTTTGTCTTTATGCCCTGAAAAGTTTCCAAAAAATATGAATCTTGTCAATTTGTCATTATTATTAAAACACATAGTCCTATAGTCAGAAGCACGAATGTGCAATTTTTCAGAGCTCGAGTTGATAAGTTTACTGTATTAGCCATTGAAGGTTCTAGGTTTGACGAAAATCCCTGGAATCATGTTTACACCGAAACCACAATATTTTGCGGTACATGTAAACCGAATGAGCCGAAATCAAACTTTTAATCTTGTTTTACTAACATTTTCATTTTAGCACATTCATGATTCTGGCAAGAGGGCGAAGTGGGTACGTATTTTGATTGCAGATACGTATGCACATATATATTTATTTTAGTTTTTGTTTGAGCAATGACCGTTTTTATTGTTTTTTAATTGATTATAGAGAAAATTTACAACATCTTTATACAGTGATAGTATGGGATGACATGTTTTGATGTTGTATTAATTTGACCTTACAAAATGTATTACTACTAATTTCCTACTTTTTTGATTTTTCTTCTACCATTTCCTCGATAAATGAAAAAAATGCTCCTACTTTTTTTTCGTTCGCAAATGAAACCCAGAAAATGGAAGTGGTAAAAGTAAACGTCAGCTAGAGAGCTAACATTCTTGTAATTGAATCATGGGTGATGATATTATGTGCATATGTAAATGTATATATATATGTATAGTTTGTATGTAGATATTTTGTATTTTTGATAGATCGCCTACAGTTGCCCTATTTCTTTCAGCAAGCTACAGCTATAACAAACAGCGCAACCAGCTTTTTGAAACAACTGGCAACCGAGGGTTGCAAAAAAAATGGCGGGTCTCAATATCTTTACCACAAAAGAATATTCAATGGTGTAGCAGAACATAGTAGATTTGGCGACACATAAATAAAATGACAAAATGAATGAAATTTTGTTTCCAAATTTTAAATTTCCTTTGAAAATCATATGTGACCTTGTCGCTTGCGAGATAACAACCAAAATTGTGAGGGGATTTACAATTTTTCTGCTTCCTTATTTTTTTGTTAATTTCAATTAAACATTTTTTTATGCAATCAGAAAAAATTGTATGTATTTCGTTTCAGAATTTAACTTTTTAAAGATGTGCACATAAAGTTTAGAATTCTGATTTACATCATCTTTTTTGAAAAAGTATTGAAACACAAATGGTATTTTGAATATGATTATAACATGTGAATTCTAAAAGTGCTATGGTTACGAAACATATAAATATTTTGAATTAGAAAACCGAAAATACCGCTTTGTAGCTCACATAAATGTAGTTTACAAAGTACAACTTTTAAGTGTTTTAAAAACACCCAGACTTTTTAACATTTTTATACCTTTCATGAACATGAAATGGTATTATAACTTTAGTCCGATGTTTGTAATTCCGAGAAGAAGAAGAGATATACCCACCAATAACTATACCGAAAGGATTAGGGCGATGAGCTGAGTCGATTTAGCGATGTCCGTCCTTCAGTTTTAGAGACATAGCGCTGAAATTTAGTATGGGGCTGCTAATTTGTTATATAATAATCATTTTTCGGAACCAACAAGATTGTACCAACACAACACATAGCCCCCATACAAGCGATTGTTCCGATAAAACGGGCTTTAGGCTACCACTCTTACAATACCTAGGAACATAAAATTTTGCACCTCCTGTGCATATTATACAGGCAATGTGTGTAGTGAAAATCAGTAAGATTGGAACAACACAACATATAGCTCCCATACAATCCATTGCTCCGATAAACGGGTTTAGGGTTATGACTCTTGCAATTTAATAGCTAGGAGCACAGAATGTTGCACCTACTGTGCATATGTAATGTGTGTAGTGAGAATTTTTAAGATTGCATCAATATATCGCATAACCCTCCTAGAACCCATTTCTCGATAAATTAACGTGGTAGGGCAAAATTTAAATTTTTGGCCTTCCATTATAAAAAAAGGCGTGAGTACCAAGTAGTCGTGGAGTTTGATGTGTAAACATGTGTATCCTGTAAATGAGTTAATTTCTTTAATTTCCTTTCCTTTTCTTTTTTTTGCTTCCCTTTCCTTCCTTTCCTTTTCTTTTCTTTTTTTCTTTTCTTTTCTTTTATTTTCCTCTAATTTCCTTTCCTTTCCATTCCTTTTCATTCCCTTCATTTATTACCCATTATTATAGTTCCTTTTAATTATACTACATTTTCAAGTATTCATGAAACGAGCTCAAGGCCAAAAATAATTTTTCACTTTTTGAATTTTTATGAAAATTATTGGTTTTTTTTTTTATATACTCAATTTTAATTACTACATTTAATTTAATGTATATTGGAACGATTTTCCGTCATCCCTTGGAAAATCGTTCCAATATACGTCATCCCTTGGAAAATCGTTCCAATATACATCAACTTTCTACCCTGTCGGAAAATCAACAAAAAGAAAATAAATCAATACATTTAATTTAATTTTATTTGGTTTTATTTTATTTTATCTTATTTTATTTTTATTTATTTTATTTAACATTATATCAGATAATTTTTTTGCATTTCATTCCATAAGTATAACCACAAAGATTAAACAAACAAAACAAATTTACAACCGTCTTGAGTATTCTGAGCTAAAATAAATTTAACATGAACAATCCCTTATTTTATTTTTTAGACGCTGTATATTTATGATAAGCCCAGTTGCCTTCGTCTTTTGCCGATTGATAGCATTCGTCGTGTTTAGGCACGATTGCTAAATAATCACATACATATCGGCAAAGCAGTCAAACCAGATTTCCGTACGCAAAACACAGCCAGAGACGAGGGCAGATCTTACGCGTAATTTCGCTGGCCTACTGAGCCCAAAGGTGCTTACACTTACGCTTACGCTTACAAGCAGCGACGCGTAACTTTTCTAGGCAGCCCCTACCGAACCCAAAGATGTTTACACATCAAAAATGAGGGTCAAAGTAGGACATGTCCGCTTTTTTTCGACAATTCGATTACTCTACAACTCTAAGGGCCGGTTTCACCAGCTCGACTTAACTTAGTTAAGTCAAGTTTCTCACTTATTCAGTTTCACCACATAACTAAGCTAAGTCACGCATAAGTCAACCTGCCAGCTGACTTATTCTCGACTAAGTCAGTGTTGCTGTCGTTCAAAACCTAAATGTCAGTAATGCTCCTAATTTGTTTGGTACAATATCCCAGCCGGAAAATTCGTCAAGCATGACTTTAACGGCGTATGCGTAGATGCATGTGAACGCTTGTTTTCTAGCAACTATCGTTTTCAATTAAGCGCTTATTTAGTACCTTCCAATTAAAGAGAAATGGGTGTAAGATTAATACATTCCTTCGTGTATGGCCATACATGCCCATTTCGCACTGGGGTATTGGGATGCGCAGAGTTTTCTGGTATGAAAAAATACTACTATGCATAAAACAGTTGATCGGGTTGTTTTGTTCAAAATTATTTAAGTCGCTAAGTTGGTGAAACCCAAAATAAAGTTAGTCTCGATTCTGTGCTAATTTAAGTCACGACTTAGTTTTATCTTAGTCGCATTGGTGAAACCGGCCCTAAGCATAATCTCATCAGCAGGTTATTTTGGCGCATCAACATCTGTTCACAATAAAAAATATTAAAATTGAAATGATAGTATATGAATGATTAAAATACGTAAATTCCGACTTTAGTATAGTTATGAAAAGCACTATATGTATATATCAGCGTTATAATTAACTGACGCCAAACTACCTAAGCAATTTGCAGCGAAAAAGGTTTGTGTTTACTGGTGAAATATCAAGAATGTCATATGTTTGCATGTAAATATGCACCCTTGGAAAAGGGCTTAAGTTGCATTTTTTCAACAGTATCCAGCACTGGATTGAGACCGAGCTTCCCCTTAAATTTTTGGCGCACGGGTGAAGCTCTCGCCTTCAAACGGCATCTACTTAGGCAAATTAATTTTCATCAACGTGCTTTTTATGGCAGAAATATAGTTGGATTGTTTCCAAACGGCGACTTCGTTTTTCGGAAGCCCTTTTATACCTTTCATGAACATAAAATGGTTGGGTTGAAAAGGTCAGGATGGCTAAACTCCAAAAAATTGCCATTAAATCGAAATAATGCCCTAGGTATCGCTACCGAATTTCTCCGTTATCTGTTCCTGAAGATTCACTAAATCCTACGTTTGAGATAGCATTGGATATGGCGTAACCTAGGGGCCTTGGTGCAATGATAGGAAAACAGCGATCCCGCTCTCGATGCTCTAGAAACCGAACTTCATTAAGCCCAATGATTTGTTTGTCACCCACGACTTTACGAATCTCTATACTTGTAATGATATCGAGCGCAACTTCCACATTCTATAACTCTCTTACGCCCTAATTCTAGTGCGGTAACAACATTCGTTTTACCGGCAAATAAATATTTTGGAAACTTTTACACCCTTTTGGCATTCTGCCGGCTTAAGTTGCAGTTCAATTTCGTAACCACCAAAATAGGTGGTTACATAGCGTAACCGCGAAAAATTCCACGTGTTTTATAAATATTTTTGTGGACAGAAAATACAGCAAAATTTTGTATACACACTAGTTCACAAGAATTAATAAACAATGTAAGCACTTTTTACACGAAGTTTCATTCGCGTTTGCATTTTATTTTCTATTGTGCATTGTTTGTTTTTGACAGCGTTGCCATGTAAGCTAGAATCGCGGTCACATGAACTGCATTGCCAACGGTTATAATTTTCGGTTAGATAATCTTCCAGGTACAAAATGGAGAGTGGAATTTTCTCTACGCTATATTAGTGTCTGAACGAATAAGCCACCCTGGTTCTAAAAACAGCTTTTGAGACTCAGCAATATTAAGTCAAGGCTACATAAACGTTTTAAGAGATCAGTACCATCTGATGACTATTCGAAATATTTGGTTCCTTGCTCCAATTTTTAGTTGCTCAATGAGCTGTGCTATAAAGGTTACTTAACGGGGTGCAAAACTCAAATTTTCAATAATCCGAAAAGGTAATACAATTTCGTCAATTCAAAGAGAAAAATTCTGAATTCCCATCTTCCTTCTCTATTGGGTGTAAGAATGCTAGTTTTTATCAAGACATTGCTGAATTATTTACAGAATTCTTCAAGTCAACCTACACATCTAATAGGTTCCAACAAAGTCCCTATCCTTATAAATTAGCAAGTTCTAACTGTATTCTCAATCCTGCTATAGTTTAAAATACTTTTCCGCAAAGTCTTCTAGCATTGAAACCTACATTTTCTCCACGTCCAGATCGCGCCCCCATTTGTGTGCTGAAGTACTGTGCTGTAAATTTAGCTGAGCCGATATTTATATTATTTAAACTATCTCTTGAATCTGCGGTGTTTTCCACAAGTTAATCCTAAAAACTTTGAGAATATAATCACACGCCAACTGCTATAATTGTGTAGTTCTTTATTATCACCGTGACAACATGGTTTTGTGCGCCGAAGATCAACCACTACAACCTTCCTCGAGTTCACATCTTTTGTTATGGACGATAAGCTTCTAATTCATTAAGTTGATTTATTAGGTTTTCCGAATCATTTATTAATATGCCTTAAAAATTATCTTATGAACAGGGCTCAACAGGTTTTGTTCAATAATACTTTCTCTAAGTCGATTGGCGTAACCTCTGCTGTGCCTCAGGGTAGTCATTTAGGCCCCTTGCTTTTTACCCTGTTCCACAATGACTGGAGTCATTTCGTTGCTGGTGTACAGTCAATTTATTAATTCTGAGTAACTCTAAATGTAAGCAAATGGCATTTCATGAAGTGAAGCCAGTTTTGTCAGCCTACTCACTAGATGGTAGCCTTTTGGAACATATATCTGTTGTAATTGATCTGTGTACTTTTTGATCATAAACAAATTTTTAATATGCACATCTCATCGATTGCTAACAAAGCCATGGGTGTGATTGGATTTGTTAAAAGGTGGGCTGAAGAATTTGATGACCCGTACCTCACGAAAGTTCCAAGCTGATTATCGGCCAAATTGACTTTTCTGATCTTGTTAGCCGACTGAGTTTTGCTGCTCCAGGTAGAACGTCGAGGCACTATGTGCCATTTCAATTACCGATTTATCGTCAAAACTTTGCCAAAAGCAATCCTCTGAATATCTGGTGTTCATCCTACAACGACTTTTATAGCTGTATCAGCTTTGAATGTTCTTTTGCCTGTTTATCTAATACAATACTTCCATGCCTGCTAACTGCCGGCTAATAAACAAAATAGGGTGCAGCCGCAGACCCGATTCTCTTACATAAAAGGTCATCACTTAAAGTTATTAAAACGATCTGATAAATCGACCGAATAAAAGGGTGGATTGGAAAAACGGCCTCTCCAACCATCCAGTTAGTCTTTCAGATCTCTACGCACAACCTCAAACGAATACATCAACCGAATGAGAGGGTGGGTTGGAGACATGGTATCTCCAACCTTCTAGTTAGTCTTTCAGATTTCTACGCACAACCTCAAACGAATACATCAACCGAATGAGAGGGTGGGTTGGAGACATGGTATCTCCAACCTTCTAGTTAGCTAGAATCAGATTGATAAATGGTGGCAAGTAATGTATAAAGAACACTGTCTACTTGGCAGCTGTCTGGTATTATACTTTTGGCGAACATGGGTATATACTTAGGATGAAAAGGAAGTGTGCACGCTGCGGGTTAGGCGGATAGAATTTTCAGGAGGTAGGCATGTCTGTCCTCTCTCTCTCTATGGCGCGATATACAACAGGTATATCATCATAAACCTCCAAGCTTCTCTTCCAATTTGTGGTGTGCCGATTTGAATTTTCCCTACAAATTGGTGGGACCTACAGTTTTTTGCCGACTCCGAACGGCATCTACAAATGAGACGAATTTTTGCTGAGAAGCCTGTCATGGCAGAAATACACTCGGAGAGTTTGCCAAACCACTGCCGAGGGGCGACCCCGTTTTGAAAAACTTTTTTCAAATCACTTTTGATGTTACCTGTACCAGGGCTCGAACCATGGACCTTCGGTGTGGTAGGCCGGCAACACTACCTTCACACCACGGCGGCCGCCAAGGCATGTCTGTCCTAAGAGGATTAAAATGCACGAAGATAGTGATGTGCAACTTGATGGTTGATCTACGGATATGATGCCTCTCACCTCTCATTACCCATCTTATCCTTCCTTGCGGAGGTGATATCTCTAGATGCCTACTGTTGGGAAACTCATAGCTGCGGCTGGGTGGAAGAGCGGCAAATATCAGCAAACGACTAAAAGACTCCCTTACTCAAATACGACCTATTTAAGTCGAAAATGACAGAAACTTATGTTAACATAGGACAATTTGCAACCAATTCTGTGACAGGATGTTTTTCCTAAAATTTCAATCGTTTACGAGCCATGGAGATTGGTTTGTCTTCCAATCAGCCATCGATATACCGAGGTCAAAACTAAACGACGAGTATTCTAGTTAGTGAAGAGTCAGAACGATAAAATGTAAAACAGCACCAACGACTATATACTTTTCGCTTTTGTTCTGATACCGTCATGCGTAAGTATTTTAGGGTGTCAATTTTTTCCAAATTGAAATGTTTCCTACTGACACCCAATTAAAAGGGTCCCGTAAGAAAGCATGCCAATCAAAAACAGCTCTTAGTTCTCCAATCAACTTGGGCAGAAATCATTTTACTAAATGGATAGGAATTCTTAATCAAAAAAGTACTTTTAGTGGAAACAAATTTCCAAAATTTATATCGAAGATACGAGTATATGGGGGACATTTCAGCTAAAAGATGAAAACTACAAAATATCAGAAGTTGGAAATATCATGGGGCATGGTTAAAGTTTAAGAAAATGGCGTTGATATAATTGAAAAAAAGTTAAAAATCACATTATTAAATCTTTGTAAATATAGTTTTGAATGTAATATCAACTAGGTTTCTATAAAAATGAAAGTGTATTATAGTTTACATTTCAGCATAGCGAAATGTATTGGGAAAGCAAATAATTTGGCTTAAATTAGCGTTTGAGGGAACAAAGGTATAAGATAGTGGTTTTCGTTAATATTTGCTCAACTAACATTTTCAGGGAGTTGAGAAACAGTTAGGGAAGTTTTATGAAGGAATTATACACCTATTACTAGACTGCTCTAAAATATATACATGCGTCATAATTTTTTAAATTCCGGTTGGCTACGATTCAAATTTTGTCAAATGTCGGACTGATATGGAATGTCGCATATCGCCACATTTCTGCGCTATCCCCGTAACAACAATTTTTGAGAAAATTGGTTTTATGTATGGAAATACTCATAAGACATCAGGAAGCTATAGGTGATAATTAGTTTTTTAAAATAAAGTATCCTTATCATTTACGTCGTATCTACATTTTCAATATGCAAAATGCAAAATGCAAGGAATTTAGTTGCTTTTTTCCTTTTCTGAATTATAGATACGACAGAAGTTTAGGTTCATACAATAAATTTCAATAAATTTGCGGATCATTTTAACCCTTAGGGCCGCTTTCATAAAAGCCGGTTGACGCTAATCGGCGGTTTATTTGACAGCTAACCGTACAAAATAAGTCAATTAAACTCCGGTTAGCGCTAACCGGCTTTTATGAATGTGGCCCTTAATATCTCTCAAGAAAGCGTGAAAAATTGGAAGAAAATGGCATTTTTGTCTCTGTTCTAGAAAAATGTTTGCAAGAAAATTTCACTAGTGGTGTTCCCGGAAGAAGTATTTATACAATGAACGTGAAAAACTAGAATGAAAAACGGTAGTGACCCTGTTTGCTACTTACTTTTTTTGGATGACAACTCCTTAACATCAATAAGGGGCACCCCAACCCTCATATAGCTGGAGCTATAGATTGGTATGAAAACTGAAAATTTAATTTGTCGTGCATAAATTTTTAAATTCTTTGACGTTCAGTAAAATATATAGAATCAGTATATAAGGATTTATAAGCATTAGGCCGTATCGAAAAACTGTTCGCCTTGAATATGTGTCTGGCCTGCCTACTGTACTAATAATAATAACAACCGAGGAAATTAAGGCCGAACTTTCCTTCCAATTTTCGGTGTGCTGCTTCTAATTTTCCTACCAACCAAAAACGGCATTTACAAAGGCAGATGAATTTTTGCTAAGAAGTTGTTGCATCCAAAAATAAAAACAAACGAATACTTATCACTTTTCTGAACTTGACCAACAGTTTTGACAGCCTGTTCAAATCCTGAAAAATAGCGAAAGAAATCAACCGCGTCACGAAATATGGGTAGTTGCCGCCATCCTGTAAACAAAACCAGTAAAGAGAGCACTGTCTCTGATTGTTATTAACATCAGAATGAACTGTGATTTGAGCTTGTTAATTGATTTTTAGGGGGTATATGTTATTTATACTGGTCCAATATTGCTGATTTTTACTATCCACATTACATATATAGCAAGTAAAAATGCAAAATATTACGTTCCTAGCTGTTTAATTATTAGAGTTATAGACCAAACCCACATTATCGTAACCGGTTGGATGTATATGTTATATTGATCCGAACTTATTGGCTCCAACAAATGATCAATATATTACCAAATGACCGCTGTATACCAAATGTAAGCTTGATAACTCTAAACTTGAGGGCTAGTTTGCGTTCAAACAGAGAGACGGTCTTCGAAACGATAATTTGAGTAATAGTTGAGATATTTGAAAACAATTTGGTTTACAGGATACTTTTCAAACATATTTGCTTTTGAAAATGTGCTAGATCAGATGATAACCATTCCTTCTTTCGATATTGCAAATTTCCAAAAACATATAGAGTGAGATGATTCTTTGAAAGATGCAGCGAAAGTGGTAAAATTTGGTAGCTTTATTTACTCGGTCGTCCAAATAAAGATTTGTGCAAAATGGGCGTGGCTTCGGAAATATGCGAGTGAAAAGTTTTCAACATTTCACGTGTTAATAACTTCAGAACCATTAACAGTAGATTAAAGGAGCTTGGCATATAAATTTCTACAATGAAGCACTTAAGCTGAATGAATCTGTATCGAAATTGTGTCTTGAGCAATAAGGTTTTTAAACGGTCTAATAGTGGCAAACAATGCGTATATATGTACATACAAACATATTTTCGTGGGTACATTCAAAGCACACTGCAAAAAAGCATAAACGAATTTATCCTCGAAACTATTAATAATCGAAAGAAAAAATGCGTGGACGCCAACTTATTTTTGAGTTTTTGAGGATAGCATTGAAAAATCATATGTAAAAATTCAAATAGATGCAGAATTTTAAAATTTTTCTGATGTTATTTCAGTAAGTGGGCCCCTCCCTCCCCCTTTTTCTAACACTTCTAAACTAATTTGCGTGTTGTGTTAAAAATCTATTTTTAAAAAAGCTCTTTTCTTCAGACTTTGGCGGAATCGGAACATAAAAAATACAAATAATATTTCGAAAAAGCGCGTACATACATAGATTAAACGGTATATATGTATTTGTGAAAATACAAAAGTACAAAATATATCTATATAGACGGCCATTAAACAATTTTGAGTATAAATAAATTGACTTACGAAATGAAGATAAAGCAGAAAGACAATTTTTTATAGATCAGAAATTGGGAAATTGAAAATTGGCCATCATTTAGTGTACAGGCATATGTATATACATGTCTACAAATCTGTGTATTATGTGCAGTAAAAAGCTATTTCAAACATTTTCGAGGTTATTTTTAGAGAAAATAAATGGTCATAGCTGCGAAAAAAAAAACTTAAGACAATTGCAAATGATCTCATTTTCAGATGAATCGGTGTATATGAACTATGTAAGTAGTGCACTTGGTACGTCCAATTAAATAATTGATGCTAAAAAATAGTGCTCTCTAACTTACCTTCTTTTGTTGCTTTTCCCATGCAGGATCTAGTAGTCCTTCACGCTCCCATTCTTCCTCCTGTTCCATATAGCCATCTCCATACTCCATGGAGAGTCCATTCTCCATCATCATTTTGATTGTTTTGTTTCTGTGCTATTAGTTATAATACGTTTAATTTCGTATCGGTGATTTTTGTAGCATAAATTATTTAATTTTTTTCTAAAATTTTTGTTTTATTAGTAAAACCATGTAAATTTATTTATTTTAAGTTGAATTTTAGTGGAAGATTTAAGGAGGGCGTTATTAAAGTTTACTTTAATTCGTTCGGAGTATGCTTAAAAATATATCTGAAATCCCAAAAAAAAAACATGAATATAAAATATTTTTTGAAAATGAATAAACACAGTTGTAAAAAATGTATAAGTTTTATAGCTCGCGTCAAAATAATTAGGTATGAGTTATGTTTTTTCAATAAGTAAATAACGAAGAGTTTGTATTTACTTAACAACTCGTCAAAGTTATTTCACATTTGAACAATTTTTACGTAAAAATTTGTATGTACTCTTAACGTTTAGTTAGTGGGACATATTTCAAAAATTCTGCGCCAGGAGCAGCCTAAGTTGTATAACACTCATTAAAAATAGTTCTTTTTTTCCGATTTAGTTTTCTTTACATCTATTTTTTCATTACATATACAAACATACATATGTACATTAAGTATATAGCAAATATGCAGGCATATATCTGTAAATAATAACTATTTATTTAATTTGTTTTTAATTTTTTATCTTTTCTTTATTTTCAGTTATCCACAAAGCATTTAATTATTTATATTCTTATATATACTATATATTGTATATATCGTCAATGAGCTTAGCAAAAAAAATTTTTTATAAAAAATGTATATAAAAACCGTGTTTGATAACTACGTGTCGCTTGAAAAGAGAATGACCCGCTCGCGTTGAAAGCCAACTCAAAACTAATGCTGCGCCAATGATCAACGTTTGGACACACTGATCCCCCAAAGCAATGAAAAAAGCGATGCAATCGCACGGTAATCTTACCGATGCTCAATTACACTGCTCGTTCAGACGATTGAACCCACTAATACAAAATTTATATGCATATGTATGTATGTATCTAGGTATATATCTTTCGTTGTGAAAATGTGCACACTTATGCTTGATGTGAAGTAAACAAACGGTATAACGAGTAAAATACTTATATATTTATATATAAACATACAGTACCGATCAATACATAAGCATAGTCATAATGCTGACTAAAAACGGTGCATCTTACACATCGCCACATGTGCCAGAATCGGTCTGTAAGACTGGTGAATGTCGCTGATACCATGAAGCCAGTGCCATAGCCGATATCAGCGCAATGTGTTAAAGGAATTGTGCTAACTGCTTTATCGGCGACGCTGAATAGTGTTTTTGCATAGAACACTTCCTGATAGCATATTGGTAGTGGATGGGGTATCCAAATACGCGTATTCATGCGGGGAGAAAACATTGGCAGCCGAAATCTAACTTATGTTTACCCGTTCAAAAAAATAGTTTGTTCTGCTCATAAAACAGTTTATTAGACACCATAGAGCTCCGACAAAATGCGATGACAGGATGAAGTATCCCCAGACGTGTATCCATTCTGTATGAATGAATTTATATGTATTAAGGTATCGGCCGATTATTGGCCCGTGGGAAAAATTTATTTCCGTATTTGGTCATAAGCAAGTCATTTGGAAAAATATGTTCGCGGAATAGGGGTTTCGAGGTCAAGGTAATGTTTTATTTTGATTTTTGTTGGAACGATTTTTCGTCATCCCTTCTCAAGTTTGGTTTTGTGACAAACCGGTTTCGGCGTTCTGCCATTTTCAATGCCTAGTTTTATTTTGCTTTGTTGATTTTCCGACAGGGTGGAAAGCTGATGTATATTGGAACGTCATCCGTTGTCAAATGTGGTTTTGTGACGCTAAGAACGAAACTAAACACTGAGCATGCTGAAACGCCGAAACCAATCATATATATTATTTCTGTAAGGTCTTTTTGTGTTATTTCCTAATTTTCTGCTCTCATTTGGAACCAATATTAATAAATAAGGTATCGTTTTAAAGGTGAGGGTTAGCTCTACATGCGAAACCATGTTTTAATTAGCGGAGTGCTTTTGTTTAAGCGTATTTTATAAAAATAAATTCTTTAAAATAAACGATTGTGAATGCACAAAAAAATCAATTTGTACTGCAACCCGAGATTTTTGGACCTATATTAGCAGTTACGTGCTGTCGTATAGAATTACCATTTTTTGTGGTCTCACAACAAGTGTAGCTGAAAATCTTTTTTTATAATTTGAGACAAAGGTTTGAAAAATCCTGGACCTGGACTAACAAAAGGTTTCAAACCATTTTGGTTTTTTTTTTTTGCGCAAGGAGCGCACGGGTCCAGCTAGTTTGAAGTATTCGTGAGAAGAAATCTAGTAGCTTCGTGAATCAATGCCACAATCTAATTTATTTAGCAGAGCAGGACACTTGTCTTTTATATTTGATATACCTCCGAGGTCGAACCTCCCTACTTTATAATTATTTCTTAGAATTGCAGACCACTACCGAGGGGTTACCAAGTTTTTGAAAAACATATTTGTAAAGTATTTTTGAGGTAACTTCTTCCAGTAACTGGGACATGCGGTACAGTAAGCCAACACATACTCACAATTCGACGGAGGTCGCCAATTATATTTAAGTTGTAAAATTATCAGTTGTCACTGAAATTTTTAATTTTTGTAAGGCATGCTGATTTGTAGCATATTCACTTTGATTAGAGATGTTGGCAATGTGTTATTTAATTTTGCTGCGTATATTTCGAACAATACTGTAAATGAACAAACAGTTGAGACTTTTTTGTTTTTGCATTTTAATATGCACATATGTATATACATATGTACCTATTTGCTGCCGAAAATGAGTGGGTGGGCGGCGAAAATAACTGGGATATTAAAGAACAGCGCTTGAAATTACGCCAGATCCAGGTGGTCCGTACGTTTGTGGTACGTATGTCTGTGGGGCTTCATTGTCATTAAACAAAAAACTTAACTAAATACCTGCTACTTTAATGAATTTGTGAGGTACAAAGTATTTACATTCATACATCATATATGTTTGTATGTATGTATGTACATACATATATAAATTTGTGTGACCACAAATAAATACTTCTTAAAACCATTTCATGACTTCGAGCACTCGATGACTCGCTAAACAAGTGCAAGAGATCGTCACTTTACAGTCCGCTGTTTCTCTTCTGTGCAAGTTTAAAAACTAAGCAGAGGAGAGACTTGACAATCAAGTCATCACACGTGCATATAAGCATATCTGTATATTAGGCGGGTGAGGTGTTCTGGAAACGCATAGTTGGGCATTTCATTGGCATTGCCGCGACTTCCCATTTTTTCGACATCATAATTTTAGTGACTTAACTTAAAAATATCTAAAAAAAAACCACTTCTGTCTTTGTCACGATTTCTTAGAAGCTCTGTATGAGGATACGCGGAACGTAATGCAGGTTCGAAGTAATTCAATTGCTGAAGTTTCTATCGAAACTGCTGTATTAGTGCTGAGTCTGTTGAATCCTCTTTATTAATTTTGGTTCTTGATATTTTTTTTTTTCTTAAAATTTCACTTTTTCTATCAGATTTCGATAAGTCTGCGATAAGACGTGCGAGTAATTGATGTATATTGGAACGATTTTTCGTCATCCCTTGTCAAATTTGGGTTTGAGACAAAGCGGTTTCGGCGTTGTGCCATCATCAGTGTCGATTTTCGTGCGAGTAATTGAGAGCGAATTACCTTCGGTAGAAACAATGATGAAAATTCTATGAAATTAAACGTAATTCGGCACGTACTTGGAATTCGATTGAGAAATGTGAGAGTGAAAGACGAATAGGAGATTAAGTCACGTTTTTGCTGTTAGCCAATTAATACGAAATCGAGACTAGAATTGTTTTGGCGGCACTCGACCTGTCAAAAGCCTTATAAATTCTACCTACGTATTCGTTGAAAACAGAGGAAACATAGCTTTCCTCGATTAGAAAGAGGTGTATAGTTTAGTAAAGAAACACCCATATCTAGAAGGATTGAACAAGGCCAAAATAATGAACTACTTAACAGACCGTTAACTGGCCGAAAATAAGAATAACTGTATCAACTATGTACCGTTTAAAGACGTACTCCAAGCCAAAACACCGCCAATGGCTTAAGACTGACACCACTTCAGTGTGGATATTGTAAGAAGATAAATTTTTACCCACATTTGTATATGTCAAATGCATGCGATGTGCCTCCATTCTATACAAGTCATCTATTCAATTGTTCATCTGAACAAACTTTTCTAATAGCAATCCAGTTGCGATCTAGGCTTATTGAAACTGCGAGTATTGGTAGAACTTCCGTTAGAAGATGTTGCTAATGCCTGGAATAAACGTATCGGTTATGTAGGGCGAAGTACTGTTGCTAGTACAACAACAACAACGAAGGTGATAACTTGCTGTGTTCGTTTTTTTCACCGGGGTTTGGTGCCTAGTGAATCCAAGCCGAATCGAGAAGTTGGCATCGATGGCAATAAGGACGCATCGCCTGATACGGTTAAAAACTTTAAAGAAGTGAAAATGATTGTGATGAAGGGATCCAATTTTAAACCAGAAATATCTTACCAATTAGACAAATTTTGAAATTGTGTAAATTGGCAGGATTCGAACCGCATCGAGTGCTCTACCTACTAAACTACGACACACAGAGAAATGGCCAAACACTTGAAAATGCTTGCAGGAATAAAAAATTAGGACAAAACTTTCTTCCTCTTTCGTCGACAAACGGTTTAAACTCTTCTGTTGGTTAGAAATTTAAACAGAATAAATTCGAAAATGTTTAACCGTGTCGGGTTAGATGTTGCTACACGCACCCAAAAAAAACCGCATGAACAGGAGCAACCGAAAAATGTGTGCCGTAACAGAAACCACATAAAAAGAAATTTCGAAGTTTACACAAAGTTCGGGAAAGTTAATTAAACTTTAAAAAACGGCCACAGAAATCTTAAAATTTTTTAACAGAATTTCTTAAAAAAAAATTTAGTACGCAGTTTTGTAGACCAATCAATTTTTTTGCGCAAGTAAGAAAGCGGTAAAAAATGTCCCTGAATTTTCCGATTTTTTTTTGTCAAGGTGTTGAGTGATTTCTTCCATACAACGCATGAAGAAAACGTTTAGTTTTCGAACCAACTCTTGTCAGCACTGTTTACAGAAAATAAAATACTATCTTTCTTCCAAATGGATCCTAAACTTTAGCACGGCCATCTAGCAATACATCGGTGATGCCCGAAGAGACATACAGACGAACAGACAAAAGTTCTTAAAACCGTTGTTTTGGCTTCATAACTCTAATAATGTATGAAATTTTCATTAATATCTATAATGTACAGAAATCGACCTGTTACTAGAAAATATTATAAATAATAAATACCTTACTTCCGTTTTTGCCAAGGTACCTGCCTGCTGTGTTCCTGAACATTCAGGAACGATTAAGAATCTGAAAGCCACAAACAACAAATAAATGTTTTTTTTTTTAGTTTCTCTCCACCCGCAATCAAAATATGTATGTATGTACTTGGTAAATGCAGATATGTCCATGGTTATGCACTTTTCTATGTACAACATTCATACATACATAGTATATATAGTTATGAGCGTACAAGTGTTTTAAAATTAATTTTAGGTAAACTGTTTCATAATATTCCTTCCCACTCCCTCCACTCGCGCTCATTTCCACCAGTGTCACTAACTTGGTGGATTTTCCCCTTAATTAGAGATACACATTACATAAAACAGGATTTTTTGAGACTTACTTTTTTTAGCTAAAGTTTCATGTTTGATCTTCCAGTTCATCACTAATTACGTAGCATATCATGACGACCATCCCCTCTTACCATAATCTGGTGCCAATGTGACTATCTTCTGGGTGGAGCTTCTTTTGCCATTCATATAACATGGTCCAATCAACAAAGCCGTTCGGCTTTAATTCACTGCACTACAATCATTTCTTCGTAAAGCTTATCGTTCAATTTCCAACGAAAAGGAGAACTTATGTTTCGAATACGGCAAAGCGCTTATCAGTCCAAGGTAGCAGATTTTTTATGCTGAAAAGTGGTCGGCGCCACGCCTACTTCCCCAAAATTCACAAAATTTTTGTGCGGTTGAGTTTTGCTTAAAAATCTTATTATGTGCGCAAGATCTTATTGATATAGCTTGCATGGTTATAAAAATATCGCGTTTAATATAAAGCTTTTGTACGCAGTTATTGCCTATTAACTATATATATGATCCTTTTCAAAAACTTTTGTATAAAAGTGGGCGTGGTTCTTAACAGATTTCGCCCATTTTCCCGGAACATACCTTGTATTATTATAAATCTCTCTCTATGGTACGATATACAACAGGTATATCATCATAAACCTCCTAAGAGATTTTTGCGCCAAGCTTCTCTTCCAATTTGTGGTGTGCCGATTTGAATTTTCCCTACAAATTGGTGGGACCTACAGTTTTTCGCCGACTCCGAACGGCATCTACAAAGGAGACGAATTTTTGCTGAGAAGCCTGTCATGGCAGAAATACACTCGGAGAGTTTGCCAAACCACTGCCGAGGGGCGACCCCGTTTTGAAAAACTTTTTTTTTTTTTTTTCAAATCACTTTTGAAATTACCTGGACCTTCGGTGTGGTAGGCCGGCAACACTACCTTCACACCACGGCGGCCGCCATTATTATTAATATTTTTGCAAAATTTTGTTTCGATATCTTGAACGGTTTTTGATTTATGATTAATATTATTTCTAAATTTGACTTAATTAAAAGTGGGCGGTGCCACGCCGATTTTCAAAAATTTCTTGAAAAATTATTTTCTGCCTTAACTTTAATGTACACACCAAAATTAACCCTTATAAGTGTATTATGTACTGAATAATCCCTTTTTTTGTATTTTCGAAAATATTCTATATATGAAAAGTGGGCGTGGTTATCATCCGATTTCGCCCATTTTAAATAGCGCTCGGAGATGAGTGCCAAAGAAACTGCATACCAAATTTCGTTAAGATATCTCAAAATTTACTCAAGTTACCGTGTTAACAGACGGACGGACGGACATGGCTTAATCAATTTCTTTTTTCTTCCTGTCAATATCTATCTCGATCCGTTTATGCCTTTACATACCACCGTTACGCGACTTAAGTTAATATGCCTTGTGTGTGTAGCACTACTAGGTATAAAAATTAATGGGTTTCTCTGTGTCTTTTATCGGCGTTTAATTTGGTCACTTAGTATAGCATAGGCTATACATGTATGGGCGGTGCCTCGCCACCAGGCGTTATGTTATAAATAGCTCTTTATGAATTTCGTTTAGATAAATAATCTTTCAATAGATGAACTTTTAATCAAATGTATAACAAGATTCCGAAAATTCGTATGGAAATGAGGACAAACAAGAAAGGGACTTAAAAAAAAGGTAGTAAAACGTGAGGAAAGTGGGCGAGGTCACCAATACGTGTTTTTTGTCCTTTATAGTTGTCCAAAGTTCATCACCCATCTTAATAAAATTTTCAAGGTAGTTTAACTTGAGCACGGAGTAAAATATAGGAAAAAAAGGGGGCTGTGCCATGCCTCACGCCAGGAAAAAGTTTAAATTCGTCGTTACTTCGGATCTATTTGGTAAAGATTAGTAATATTTGGGATATTTTATCTGTATATCAATGTGTATACAGTTTTCGCAAAAGAGGACGACACTATGTTTAAACGTTTAGACCTAACGGTGCCATCTAAAGTGCAGAAAACAGGAGACGGATGATAAAGGATGAAAGGTATAATTACCGTAGATAAACCAGGAGTTCAGCGCAAATTTTTTTTTTTTTCAGTTGAATCACAATTATTTATTATTTAGAAAGCTTGATCCCAGGTTTGGAAGTTTTCGGTCTCTGGAACCTTTGTATCCGTTTTATAATTGTGTCCTAACTTTAATATTGATCTTTGATTTGAGTTACATTGATATGTCGCACCACTTCGCATTCATTTAGAGGAATAGTGTTTCAAGGGTTGGCAATACTGATTTTCACCAAACGATTTAAATGTACAAGTTTTTGTTATTTATAAACATCGTATGCTCTATTTAAAAATAAGATTTCACTAAATTCAGCTAACATTGAGTTTTAATGCAAGGCTATGGCCAATCATTTGTCACACTCGCCGCAAAAGCTGGAAGTGGACTTTCTCTTTTATTATACAATGTTTGAAAAAGTTTAATTTATCACGCGAGCTGAACTAAAATACGCTCTTGTAGTACAATGCATACATGGCACACTCAAAGATGGCGATGAGAAAAGCGCAAACGCTAGGCTGTTGCATATCACCAATAGAGGTCCACTCATCTTCCACGTATTTTTTTCATCTCGATAGAGGTCTGCTGAAATAATTAGACAGGAAACCCCTTAGAAGTTAGTACAAAGAAAGAAAGTGAAAAGGAATGAGGAATTCAATCCAGTGAATAAAAGGAAAGCTTTTTCATTATTCATATTCTCGATAATTTTTCAAACAGGAAGGCTAGCAGTTCAGACGAGGGTTTCCGAGCTAATGAAGCCGGCAGGTTGATCCATCGATAGAATCAGTTGATCCGATGTGGCAAATTCACATCGCTACAACAAGGACAACGGCTACTCCTCCCGGACATTCCCGTTCATCGTGCGACAGGAGGAATGAGGGACTCACACGTAGCTTGCTGGGCAGTATTAGTGCCAGTCATTGAGACTCTATCTGAGACAAGCAGCGGTTGTATGTAGCCCTGCTAAGTGGGCGCATACATTCATAGAATGGGACATAACGAATCAAACAAGGTATAATAATATTAACAGTCCTTTGACGGATATGAGTCCGGTACGCTCTGGTACTAGTACTCTTAAGGCAGGCATACTTACCTGAGGTATATTCAAACCCTTAACCGAAAGGGAGGAGATTTGGACCATGTGTAGAAGTTCACGCAAATGGGGAACGTCTCTGACCGCCATTCACCTGGAAATGCATGTGGTTCCAGCACGTCACTACTTCCGGGCGCTTGTGTTCACGTATTCTCTGCGTAGCCACCGAACACCCGTTTGGTGATGAGGTAAATGTGAGATGAAAAACTCGCAAACGAGTTGTGCGTTTGGTTTGGGACCTACCAAATAAAGCTCAGGGCACCCTTTTTAGATGACGACCCTAGCAAACGTTTTAAGGATTATGATTTGAGAGCATGCAGTCAGAAAGAAACGCTTCTGGCAACGTACAAGGCAATTGGTGAGCCCATTTTGAGCCACGCGCCGCTGGAGCTATAGGACACATAGGTCGCTGGAGCTATAGGAAACACAGGTCGCTTGAGCTATAGGACACACAGGAGGAGGTGCCACGCCTGTAGTTGAGCAGATGAACAGATGGTTAGTGTCATGGGGAGACACACCGCATGCCGGGCAGACATTTGGCATGTCAGGGTTCAGTCTCGATAGGTAAGAGTTTAACCTGTTACAGAATCTAGAACGAAGTTGGGCCAGCGTGGATGAGTTTGCGGGCCTGTCGATGCATCTTAGGACCAAACGGCAAAAAAATGTGGTGCCGTATCTCATCATAGTGCGTACGGAGATGACTCCTTATTCTCCTGGGAGACGGATTTTCGTTGAGCAGGCGCACAACATCAAAACCGCCGCGATACAAGAGACAAAATTGAACACAAGATCGGCCTTACGAACTTGTGATAGGTATAATGTCCCAGCGGTCATGGGGGTGGCCTTGCGTTCATTACACATCACTCTGTACAGTATAATCTATTTTCCCCTGACGTCGACCACAGGGACTCTACCTTAGAATGCCAAGGCATAGTAGTCCGGTCAGACGACGTCGACCTGCAAATTATAAACATCTACATTCCCCCTGCCACGTGTGGTCCTAGAGATTATCATCCCGACATTAGTGCGTTGCACATCACGATCTCTGGCACTCCAACTTACCAGCAGACAGCAGAGGATATGCAATTGCAGACCAAATAGACAACTCAGCATTCTGTAGTCAATGGAGATGGCCCCACCAGGGTGGCAGGTAACTGCCACAGTTCGCCAAACATCTCCATAACGAGCGCGGGCCTAATTAACTTTGTCATCTGGCGAGCGATGCTTACACTAGCTTCAGACCACCTACCCATCCTACTATCCGTTGAAGGACCGACCGAATTCATAACGACTGATAAACTAACATACATTAACTTCACCAAAGCGGACTGGGACCGCTTTACGGGCTATACCGAGCGCTCCTTCCCTGCCTTACCCACTCCTACAGACGTACGCAAAGCCGAAAGATAGTTTCGCAAGGTTGTTGTTGTTAACAGTGCTTCGCCCTGCCCAATCGGCTCGATCACTCTAAATTGTCATCAGGCCCTTCTAACGGAAGTCCGGGGAAACGCGCAGTTTCCACAGGGTTGGACCAGAGTGATGTAGGTGTTAGAAGAGTGGGTTCGACTGAACAGGAGAAGAGATGTTTGGTATCATGAGGGGGCATACCACATGCATGTGTTTGGTATGTTGGGGTTCAGTCTGGATAAGTAAGAGTTTAACCTATTACAATATCCAGAGCGAAGTTGTGCTAGTATGACCCTAGTCTCCCTCGGACGTACACGCTCCTCTTCAGCCAATTCAGGTGGTTGAGTATTAATAACAGGATTCACAAGCCAAGATCTGAGAGATCTGTCTACCGACTAGGTGTGGAGGTCATTTAAAGCTCTCCTATGGTTCCGCAGATCAAACGGCAAAGAGATGTGGTGCCGGTTCTCATCGTAGTGCTTACGGAGATGTCTCCTTATGTCTCTGGGAGGAGGGGCTACATCCAATAGATGTTGATTTGGATGACTAGGTTTATGACAGTTCAGAAGGAACTGTCTACTCAAGAGTTCCGCGTGCTCTTGAACATTGAGCAGTTTTGCCTCTTGATGGAGGTGAGACTCAGATGACATAAGCAGACATCCCGTAGCAGTTCTGATGGCGGTGTTTTGGCAGACTTGCAATTTTCTGCAATTGGTGTCAGCAAGATTGGGCGACCATATGGGCGCAGCATAGTCAATAAATGGCCGGACAATAGCCTTATATGTAGCAAGCAATGTTTCTTTGTCTTTTCCCCAAGTACTGCCGGCCAGTGACTTGAAGATCTTATTGCGGCTCTGTACCTTTGAGGCTATTGCGGTTTCATGACCAACGAAGGTAAGGCCGTTGTCAAATGTCACGCCCAAGATCTTCGGGTGGTTGACAGTAGGTAGAGGTACTCCGTCTTCGCATTCCATGTCGTAAACAGGGTCGCCGTCGATTTAGTCGGATAGGGTCAGATTTTGCTCGGTGAAGAAGCTGGAAAGATCACGGAGGTAACTGTTGATTCTAGTACAGAGTTCGTCAATGGAGGGACCCTTGCCCGAGGCCATTATCGTGCAGTCGTCAGCGTAGGGGGGGAGGAAGTCTCGAAATATAGAAATTAAACAAAAGGGGAGAAAGAACACCACCTTGCGCCACCCCTTCTTTTATTTTTCGTGACCTAGATTTCTTGTTCCTGAGTTTGACTGATGCCTGTCGACCATTGAGGTAATTAGCGGACCACCTTTTAAGGCCGGCAGGGAGCGGTGTCTCTTCCAGATCTCGAAGGAGTGTGGCGTGATTGCCCGTGTCGAATGCATTTGATACGTCAAGTGCCACGAGAACCGTCCTATGGTTTGGCGGGTGTTGATTCAAACCATAATTTATCTGCGTTGTAATGGCATTCAAAGCGGATGTCGTGCTATGAGATTTGCGGAAACCATGCTGGTGGTGATCGGCCAATTTTAGATTTGTAATGAAGGGAGCAGAATGGTCGCTAGTAATTTCACAACCGGCGAAAGCAGGGATATCGGGCGATAAGACTCTCCTTGGTTCGCCGGCTTCCCTAGTTTTAGTAGGGGAACTACAATCGGTTGTTTCCATATCTCAGGTATAACGAAAGTAGTTAGAGAGAGATTAAAAAGAGCCGCTAAATAACTCTGTCCCTCGTGGCCTAGGTGTTTAATCATCTTCATGGCCATTCCGTCGGGTCCGATGGATTTTGAGGGTTTGGCCTTCATTATGGCTTTCTTGACCTCTGCGACTGAGACGGCAATAGGCGCAGTGGAGTGTTTGTGTTTGTGCGCACGTCGGAAGACTCTTCTCTTAGTCCTATCCGCAGGTGGATGCATTATAAACTGCCGGCAATAGAAGCTCTCGCGTTTCCTGGCGTCCGATGCAATGGCGACCTTGTCATTGTATTTGGTCGGATTGGATAGGGCCTGGACAGTCGACCATAATTTGCCGACTCCGCAGGAGAGGTTGCATGCCTCAAGGTGTTGTTTCCGCTTGGTCAGTTTGTGTTCGTTGACTATCCTACGAATTTTCGCATTGAGATCTGTGATTCTGGGATCTGCGTGATTGATGAGTATCACTTGGTCACGTTCTCTTGCCATCGCCGCAGCTTCTGCAGGAAAATTCGGACGAATTTCTGGTATTCTACCAGCAGGAATAAAGCGACCTGAGGCTGAATCAATGACCCACAACAGCAGGTTCTATCGCGTTTGCTGGAAGAAAATTTATATTAAACGGTCGCATTCGGTACAATGCGCCAAGTGTAAGAGATGGCTACATAAATCTGGATGCTCAGGGCTTAACCTTGGCATCCACAGACCCCGTACTTTCTTTAGTCCTTTTGAGGCACCATTCTGTACACGCCCAAGGGCGTCCCGCGGTAATCGCCGCTCTGGCACTCCCTTACCGCTTCTACCTACTTCCAATAGTGGCTCAGTCTACACGACTGCCTTGCCCGCCTCACCTACTCCCGACTGTCGCTCACGCCAAATCGCTGCAGTCGGGTATGTACCACAAGGGAGCGTACCTTCTTTTGTAAACGGTCATCTAATCGCCTGGGCGATTTTGACTGTCCAACATAGCTCGCCAGTCGTTTCTTCGTTGCGCCAACTGGCGCAAATTGGAAACACCGCGGGATCGCAAATCGGTCTCCACTTGGTCCTTCCATCGGAGTGGTGGTCTCCCTCTTCCCCTGCTTCCACCGGCGGGTGCCGATAAGAATCCCTTCTGGGCTGGAGCATCTTCGCTCATTCGCACTACGTGGCCTAGCCAGCAAAGCCACTGTGTTTTAATTCAACACATAGAGGTCCACAAATCTTTCGAAGAACCTTTCTCTCGAATACTCCCAGAGCTGCCTCATCAGATGTTGTTACTGTCCACGCTTCTGCACCATATAGCAGGACGAGTGCGATGAGTGACTTATAGAGTGTTTCCAATTGCCTACTCAGTCCGAAGTAGCATTTGTTTGCAAGAGTAATTCTTCGTCGGATTTCTAGGCTTACATTATTGTTGGTGTTAATGCTGGTTCCCAGGTAAATGAAGTCCTTTACTATTTCGAAATTATTGCTGCCAACAGTGGCGTGGTTGCCAAGGCGCGAATGCGCTGACTCTTTGCATGATGACAGAAGGTACTTCGTTTTGCCCTCGTTCACCACCAAAGCCATTCTTTCCGCTTCTTTTTCTAATTTGGAATAAGCGCGATCGTTAAGGCCAAAGATATCAATATCGTCAGCATACGCCAACAGTTCCACGCTTTTATAAAATATTGTTCCAGAGCGTTTAAGTTCTGCACCTTGTATTATTTTCTCCATCATTAAATTAAAGAAACCGCACGATAGGGGGTCACCCTGTCTGAAACCTCGTTTAGTTTCGAACGGCTCGGAGAGGTCCTTCCCGATTCTGGAATATATATAGGCAGCTCCTTTTCGTGCTATCGATAGCGGCTTTAAAATCAACAAAAAGATGATGTGTGTCGATTCTTGATAGAACCTTATATCCGATATTCAAAAGGCTGATTCCGCGATAGTTGGCGCAGTTTGCAGGATCACCCTTCTTGTGGATTGGGCAGAGAACACTTAGATTCCAATCTTCAGGCATGCATTCATCCGACCATATTATGCATAGAAGCTGATGCATGCGCCTTACCAGCTCCTCGCCTCCGTGTTTGAATAGCTCAGCAGGCAAACCATCCGCGCCAGCTGCTTTATTGTTTTTCAATCGAGATATTGCTATTCGTACCTCATTATATTCGGGTTGTGGAACGTCAATTCCATCATCTTCGATTGTGGGCTCGGGTTCGGCATCTTCTCTGGTTTCTTGCTCAGTTTCTCCGTTTAAAAGGGCAGAGAAGTGATCCCTCCATATTCTGAGTGCCTTCTGAACATCGGCCACCAGCTCGCCGTTCTTATTCTTACAGAAGTTTGCCCTGGGTTTAAAACCTTCTGTCCTTCGCCGAATTTTTTGATAGAATTTTCGGGCGTTATTCCCGTTGGCCAGGATCTCAACCTCCTTTATTTCACGCTTTTCTACCTCTCTTTTTTCGCCCGGAAAAGCTGCCTCGCTTTCCTCTTCAACTCGCGGTAGTGTTCACACACACTTCTCGTTGCATTCGACCTCAGCGTTGCCTTGTAGGCTTCGTCCTTTCTTTTCGTTGCAGCGCGGCACTCTTCATCATCATACCAGTTGTTTCTTCGCATTCGCCGGAATCCAATTACTTCTTCGGCTGCGGTACGGAGTGCTCCTGATTCCACTCATATGCTTCCACTAGGTTGAATTGTGCTCTCGGAGAGCAGGTGTGAGAGGCGATCTGCGAAATAATTGGCGGTCTGTTGCGATTGCAGCTTTTCGACGTCCAGCTTTCCCTGCGTTTTTTGTTGCACCTGTTTTGTCGTACAGAGGCGGGTACGAATCTTGGATGCTGCTAGGTAGTGATCAGAGTGGATGTTAGGTCCTCGTATTGTGCGAACATCTAAAACGCTGGAAGCATGCCGTCCATCACAACGTGGTCGATCTGGTTGCGTGTTTTTCCATCGGGGGACAGCCATGTAGCCTGATGGATCTTCTTGTGCATAAACCTAGTGCTGGATATGACCATGTTTCGGGCAACGGCGAAGTCGATCAGCCTGAATCCATTTGGCGAAGTCTGATCGTGAAGACTGAACTTCCCGACAGTGGGGCCGAATACACCCTCCTTACCCACCCTGGCGTTAAAGTCGCCAAGCACGACTTTGATATCAAGGCGGCGGCAGCGCTCGTATGCTTCTTCCAGGCGCTCGTAGAATGCATCCTTTTCCACGTCGTCCTTCTCTTCCGTAGGTGCATGAGCGCAGATAAACGATATGGTGAAAAATCGTACTTTTATGCGGATTGCGGCGAGACGCTTCTTCACGGGAGTGAACGACAGTACTCGGTGATGGAGTCTCTCTCCCACCACAAATCCCACGCTGAATCTGGGCTTGTCTTCATGCCCACTCCAGTAGATGTTGCAAGGTGTTTTGATCGTGTTTCCTCGCCCCATCCATCGCATCCCTTGTATGGCGGTGATGTCAGCTTTTGCTTTCCTCAGGACCTCAACCAGCCGGGCAGCGGCACCTTCCCCATTAAGAGACCGGACATTCCAGGTACATGCCCTTATCTCGTAATCCTTATGTCGTTTGCGGGTATTGTCATCTAAATAAGGGGTTCTCATATCCGAGGCTTTGCTGTTGAGTTTCATTGGAACGTTGTTTTATGTGGTGGGTCCCAAACCCAACGCACAACCCGTTTCACGGGAGGTTGAACTCAATTGCACGTTTGTATAGCGAGCCGCGTGATCCAAGACAGACGCCCGCTTGCAGCCGCACCACATGGTGATCAGACGCTGCTGTTTGAATCCCCCAGCAAGCCCTTACACCGATTATGTCGGAGTGGCCTTACCAGGTTGTCGCCTTCTCACATTTTGCTCACCACCAAAGGGGTGTTCGGTGGTTACCCAGAGGATACTAGTGAGCTGCTTGAACCGCATGCAAAAAAATCGCTCTGGCCATTCCCAGGTGATTGGCGATCAGAAACTCTCCCCTTTCTTTCTTTCGTGGACTTCTACACACGGCCCGGTGTCACGAATAAATCGACCGAATGAGAGGCTGGATTGGTGACATGGGCTCTCCAACCTTCCAGTTAGCCACACACAAATAATATATAAATAATTAGATCTACTATCCTCTGTTTTGTTAGTTATACTTTTGTATGTTTTGTATATTTAATATTATATTGTTTTGTAATACCATGTTTTATAATTTCAATAGTCCACCGCTTTCTTTAGTGTCGACTTAAAATAAATAAATATCCAGCAAAAAGGACTGTCACTTTCGACAACACTTCCCAAAATCTTCGGGCAGTATTTTTGTTGCTGTTGTTGTTAACAGTGCTTCGCCCTGCCCAATGGGATCGATCACTATAAACCTGTAACCCTGCAGTATTTTTGTCGCTATCAACAACCAAAACAGATCTATTATATACCTGCCTGTGAACCCCGTTATTGACATCCAACCAACTGAAATAGCTGAAGGAGGGAGGAGAGTGTCCTCCCGAGGTAGACTAGACCCTTGCGGGTTAGGGGGTTAGAATATGCGCGAGGTAGATATGCCTGTTGTTGTGCTAGCGATACGTGCCCTGCCTAGTCGTCACTTTCCTACCTAGAATTGTCATCAAGCTCTTCTAACGGAAGTCCAAAAAACCTCGCGGCTTCAATAGGGTTGGACCAGAGTGATATTGTTGTTCGAAGAGTTGGCTCAGCAAATAAATGGATGGTTAGTGTCATGAGGAGACACGCAGCATGCCGAGCAGACATTTGGCATGCCAGGGTTCAGTCTGGATAAGTAAGAGTTTAATCTGTTACAATATCCAGAAAGAAGTTGGGCCAGCATGACTCTTCTCTGCCTAGCCACTTCGCGTTCTTTATCGCTTGTGCCCTTGTGCCTGAATGACGGCATTTGTATTGTATTTGTATTTGAATTTATTTGAATTTTTCCTAGCACAACAATTTAGAAAAATTATTTTATAGTGCTAGTCGGTACATCGTAAATTTACAATTGGGCGATAACTGACATAGGAGTTTAGAGACTCTGTATGGATGAGTTTGAGGGCCTGTAGATGTACCTTTGGATCAAACGGCTTTTGTTCGGGTGTTGCGATTTGCAGCAATTGAACAGGAATTGCCTGGTCAACATCTCGCTATGCTCTTTAACTCCGAGCATTTTTGCCTCGCTGTGTAGGTGGTGTTCAGGTGTTTTGACAGGCCTGCACCCTTTTACAGTGGGTCTGCTAGACCCGACGACCATATAGAGCTCTGCCCTGCGGGTTAGGGGTTTAGAATATGCCCGAGGTAGGCATACCGGTCGTAAGAGGCGACTAATATGCACAAAGGTAATGACGTGCAACTCGATGGTTGATCTACGGATATGATGCCTCTCACCTCTCATTACCCATCTCTCCTTCCTTACGGAAGGAGGGGTGACATGACCTAGAAGGTTCCACTGGTCATAAATCGCTACCACGACAGTCGGGCAGTACCGCAAGGGAGTACCGGAGCGTACCGGATTCATATCCGGCCAAGGACTGTCAGTTCGACAGCACTCCCCAAAACCTTCGGGGAGTGTTTTTGTCGTTAAAACAACAACAACAACAACAAACATATAGAGCTTAATGACGATTCTCTGATTGATTGTGTCCATTAGGCATGGCGAAGCAGTGTTTATAACAACAACAACAACAACCGACGTTTCTTTGTCTTTTCCACAAGTGTTGCCAACTAGTGACTTAGAAATTTTGTTGCGGCTTTGTACTTTGGTAACAATAGCGGCTGCATGAGCACCGTAGTTGAGCATTTTATCAAACGTGGTCCCTAGGATTTCTAATTCCATGTTCATCTGGGCTGTACACATAGTAAATGAGGGGCCCGAGGATTTAGTCGGCGACAGTGCCAGATTTCGCCTAGAAACCGGACAACGATGGGACTTAAGAGTTAATTCTGGAGCACAACCCCTCCAGGGCCCCTCAAGGCCCGTCGCCAGAATCGTGCGGTCATAGGGGTAGGAGACGATCGAAGACATCCTCTGGTGGGGAGGGGAGCCTCGATATGTAGTAATTAAACAAAATCGGGGATAGGACACCACCCTGTGGCACCCCGGTTTTGGTTGAGACCGACACCTATCTGAGTGGTAATGGCGTTAAGCGCTGTGGTCGTGCTATGCATTTTACGGAATCCATGCTGATGATCGGCGAGTCGCTGGTTAGCGGTGCAGTAAGCGAGCAGGACTGTCACCAAGGTCTTCACTACTGGCGAGAGGAGCAATATCGGTCGATAGGATTACCCCTTGTTAGCTGTCTTGACAGACTTTAGTAACGGCATCACTTTGCCTGCCTCCCTTTTTCTGAAATGATAATTATCAAAAACGCTGTAATGTAGAAGCAATCACGTGGAAACTAAAGAGACGGTGAAGTCCACCGTAACGTAATATATCGCCAATCATAATATATTACGGCCATCATGAAGGTGGCAATTCGTTCGACAACGTTTTTTCCCACCATCACCTTTGTATCGATGAAATTACAGCAAAATGTGTGAATGAGTCAGCGACCGTCCTGCGTACCAAAATCCTTCAAGTTTAATCGCGTCTCGCATTAACCCTTATGATGCTTAGCGAAAACCGAAAAAACTTTGTTTTTGAAAACCTTTTATGGTAAAATTCATCCTATGACTGAGCATCATAAGGGTTAAGCGAGATTTTTCGCTAAAACGAGCAGGCGCGATTTAACTTGAAACGAATTTTGGTACGGTCGCTGATCAGGCCTCATTCAGACTTTTTGTCGTCATTTTTGTTAAACGAATTTAGGCCAGGAGCTCGCTGTGTAGGTGTACTACCCTTCCTAATAAAATAATTACAATCAAATGTAAATTTGCGAAATGCAGGTAAAAGAAATAGTTACAGATTAAAATGTATTTATTTAATTTACAATTGTATACATATTTAATTTTTAAAGTTGTTTACAGTATATCGTCCCATTTTTGAGTTAACGTCGCTTTTACAATTCAGAAAGTTTTCAGAAAACGAAAAAAAAAAAAAATAAACTTGATTTTTGCAAACGAAAAAACATAAAGGATATTTTAGTTTAACTGATTATCACCTCGAATCTCCTGAAAAAAAATAAAAAATTTCTCAAAAAGTGCATTACGAGGTTAAAGCAGATATAGGACGATAGATTAAAAAAAAAATTTCAAAAAGAAAAAAGTTCAAAAAGTGAATTGCGTAATATAGAACTTAAAAATACTTGAATATCATCATTTAGAAGGTAATTTACCTTCTATTGGGAATAATTATGTAAGTGTGCATATAGACATACATATTTGTGTATAAGTAAAAAAAAATTAAAATTTTAATTGTTTAACACGGCATCAAGTTGCTCATAAAACAATTGATCTAAGGACTTTTCACTCATAATACGAAAGAAAAACAAGTGATCCAAGCACTTAAGGCTAATAGAACGTAATGCAGGCAAACGCAGCAAAAGTTGTGCAAATCGGCTGTCGTCAGTAGGATGTTCAGTACGACAGTGTTCATCCAGGCAAGCATAAACTTGTTCTCTACATACTTCAATATCATTACGTCCCTTCAATCCCCGTATATCTGGATTGAATAAAATTATTGCTTTTAAGCAAGATAACTCTGAGCGATCTATATTGAGTCGTTTCATTTTTACGCTTAGTTCAGATAGAATGCGATCAAAAATTGTTGCTACACCAGCTTTTATTGCGCTATTACGATGATATGAAAAATTATGATTGAGAAATAACTGTTGCGGCTGGCGTATAGGAGAACGACGTCCAAAAGATGTATCATGACCTGATGTTGCGTAGTCAGCATCCAAAGAATCAATACTACACCATGCCACATTTGCAATTAGTAACTCATTCCAACCTGCCTTGAGTAACAACACTTGATCATCACGTTGTAATTCAGCAAAATGTGGCATTTTAATAGCATATACAACCATTTGATAAAGTTGTTTATTAACCATTTGACAAAGATGTGATACGGCACCCTTATAATCCGGTTGAACCATAGAAATTGGACCAACACGTAGGAATGGTATAGCATTATCTCCACTAAGTTGTTCGCTCTTTTGCTCGGCCTCAATTATACGTTCAATTGTTAAATCACGTACTGTGCTAGTTGGATTGAAATCATCCGTGGACCGCACGTTCTGCGACCGTGTACCACGCTGCCGTTCCTCCTGAACTGCCTCGCGTTTCATCCCGCATGCAAGACATTTCTGATACCTACAATACTGACACCGATTGCGTTGTCTTTTATCAATAATGCAATTTCTATCTTCTCTACAGGCATAGGTTAAATCCTTTCGCACTGTACGCTTGAAAAAACCTTTACATCCCTCGCAACTGTAGACCCCATAGTGTTTTCCACTTGCTCTATCACCGCAAATGGAACACAAATGTTTTGAACCACTTAGTGGATGATTTGGTGGATATTGTTGTTGATGTTGCTGCTGTTGTCCTTGTTGCATGGGATTGGTATTATGTCCAGAAACAGCTGCAGTTGAAACTCCAGCTGAATTTGCCATATTAATAGTTTGCAAACCGATTGCTCCAAACGAAACAGGGCTTGCTGATTTTGGAGAAAACCCTCTAGTGTTGTCATTTAATATAGAAATATCTGGTTTAATTTCCTGTGGCGACAAAGGGCCCAAACGAAAAGTCTGCTCCTGTTCACCGCCGTCCATAGCAAAGAATTTTAAAAGTCCACTCTACGTTGCAGAAAATAAAATTTATGTACTAATAGAATTTCTGCAACAATTGACTAATGTACTATATTTCGCGTAGACATTTTTTCACGTAAAAACTTTTCACTCCCCAAGAAACTCACCAAATGATGCGTTCGAATTACTTTGTTATGTTTATTATGTGTTTAGATATTTTTTCAGATAATCGGAGTTTATAAAATAAAGTAGGCGTAAACTATTTACGTTATTTTATTAATTGTTTCCTTTAGAAGACAACTGCTAAAGCAAGCCCTAAAATATTGGGAGGTATCAAACAACGCGTTTTGACTTCGGGATTAGCGTTTCGAAAGCGAATTTTCAATTTTTTGTTTCAGTGAAAAGTTATTCTCAAAAAACCCAAAAATTACCCAGGTCCGATCCCAAATAGGAGGTTTCATCCAAGGTGTTTATGTGCAGAACACCTTTCTGCATAGGCGGCCTTCGGTCGCGCTTCAAAAAAATAACCCTTAGCCGGTCCAACGCCGGCTACCCGGTCCACAATATTTCTGCGCAGAACACATTTTTGCACTTTTCGGTACAACCTAATCTGTGATTACAACAACCACATTAAAATGACAACATTTTCAACTTTGATTGCAAATATCTCTTCAGTGAAACAAAAACTCGAAAATCCGCTTCCGGATTATAGTTACCGAGGTTAAAACGCGTCTTTTGATACATCTCCCGATAATTTCGGACGTGTTTTAGCAGTTGTATCCTAAAGGAAACAATTACCATATTTTGGGGCAAAACTAATTTAAAATATCTAGAAACATCAAATATCGTCTCTCCTTGCCGACCGAGAGCTAAAATTATCCCAAAAAAAGTATATATTTTTTGAATGTGGAAGGAGAAAGAACCGTAATCTGGATAGAAAACCAATGTTGAGAACTAGGCGGTTCACTTGAGGAACGGAGGCGGTTTGGAGGCGGATTCTTATTACTGGGACCGAAACGCGTCCTTTGATATCCATTTCGCCATTTTTGGATGAATATTGGCACTCGGTGGTTGTCGTAAATAATTACCGATATATTTTATGAATGTATATAAAATAATGTTTTTGGTGATTGTTTACGACAGTCCCATAAATAATCAAGATCCGGTGAATTAATAGTAATCATATACAAAGTTGTTTTGCCCAGAAATCACGTTGAACCTTTAAAGCATGGTCGCAGGCTGACTATGCAGAAAGGAGCTATGCACATTTATAATCCGAAATATTGGATTATTAAATACATGAAGTGCTATTAAATCCTTATGAAAATAGAAATTATTACAAAATATAAATGGATTGGTAACGACATACTTCTACAATAGTATGAATAATAGGGATGCGATATTCATTTTAGCTTAACTTCGGTTTGGATGTTTTATATGTTAAACTCTCACCTTTCGGAACTAAACCCCAAATTATCTTGAAAACGGCAAATCGGGATCAAAGTCACTATAGTCCAACCCTATTGAAAATACAAGTTTTTTAGAACACTCCCGACAGCAATGCTCGGAAACGCAGTATACTGATCTTCCAAATTACGGGGGAGCTATTTACATATTCAGATAGGAATTTACAATACAGATATCAGTTATATCATAAGTCCCCCGTAGTAAAATTTCGCCGGTAATTGTTTCCTTTAGGAGACAACTGATAAAACACGTCCAAAAATATCGGGACAGGTATCAAACAACGCGTTTTGACTTCGGTATCAACAATCCGAAAGGGGATTTTAATTTTTTTTTGTTTCAGTGAAAACTTATTCGCAAAAACCCTAAAAGTGACCCAGGTCCAATCCCAAATAGAGGGCTTGATCCAAGGTATTTATGTGCAGAACACCTTTCAACTTTAATTGCAAATATCTCTTAACAGACATAAAATATCAAATTTCCGCTTTCGGATTATTGATACGGAGGTTAAAACCCGTGGTTTGATACCTTTCCCGATATTTTTGGACGTGTATTAGCAGTTACGTCCGGTTGTATACAATTACCAAAAACTGCACTAAAAACGTCGATATCGGTACCCGGTACCGTTTTCGGTAATACTTTACATCCAACGGCAACTGTAAAAACTGCCCTAAAAATGTCGATATTTTTGGAAGTGTTTTAGCAGTTGTCTCCTAAAGGAAACAATTACCCCGAAAACAATTACCAGGGAAACAATTACCTGTAATTCTCTTAAGCTCCCTTATATAAGTTCCTTGATCGTAGGGGTATGCTTAGGGCCGCTTTCATAAAAGCCGGTAACTGCTAACCGGAGTTTAATTGACGTATTTTGTACGGTTAGCTGTCAAATTAATCGCCGATTAGGCTTAACCGAAGAATTACTCTTGCAAACAAATACTACTTCGTACTGAGTAGGCAATTGAAAAGTAAAGTCCTCTCTCGACGAACGAAAATAACACTCTACAAGTCACTCATCGCAGAAGCGTGGACACTAACATCTGATGAGGCGGGTCTGGGAGTATTCGAGAGAAAGGCTCTTCGAAAGATTTGTGGACCTCTACGCGTTGGCGACGGCGAGTACCGAAGTAGATTTAATGATGAGCTGTATGAACTTTACGCAGACGCCGACATAGTTCAGCGAATTAAAACATAGCGGCTTCGCTGGCTAGGCCACGTAGTGCGAATGAGCGAAGATGCTCCAGCCCAGAAGGTATTCTTATCGGCACCCGCCGGTGGAAGCAGAGGAAGAGGGAGACCCCAATCCGATGGAAGGACCAAGTGGAGACCGATTTTCGAGCCCGCGGTGTTTCCAATTGGCGCAACGAAGAAACGACTGGCGAGCTATGTTGGACGGTCAAAATCGCCCAGACGGTTAGATGACCATTTAAAAAAAAAAGAAGGCTTAACCGGCCTTCATGGAAGTAGCCCTTAATGTCCCCACCTTGTTTGAGAGCTAGATACAAACCTTAATGTGAATTACAACTTGACTTTTAAATGCACCACTGCTTTTATTACAAAAATGCGCGAACATACCGAAACCTTCACCTAAAATGTGAAAAATGCCGCTGGTGGTGAATTTCTTCTTGCTGATTTGTTTGTAATTGCTTTAGTTTTATATGACCAAGCCGGCCATCTCTTACTTTGATTTTACTATTATAAAATTATTTTATCACTTGAAACGCTATCGATTTACAATTTTTACTTGGTTGATCTCAATTAAAAATACAATTAATACGGCTTCGTCCGAGTTTACCACAAGCTTTAAACACCACTTATTACTTTCGCTATTGTCATTCGAAATTGCATGTACGTAAACCAAACAAAGGGAGAGAATGCATCCATTCGAGTAAAAGTGACAGCTACTGTGTGCCACAGTGTAACTGTGTGCACTTTTTAACGGAGACACATGGTTCAATAATAAGGTTGTGTCATTTCATCAGCTGATTGAATTTTTTTGAACACACTGGCGTATCCATTGTCAGAAGGAAATGCAAACAGCAGAATCTAAATCATCAAAATATAAAAAAGCGTAATTTGCATTTGCAATTTCGTGGTTTTACTAACGCTTATACTAAAAACAATAGCAAACATAACTATATTATTCAACAATAATCACTTTTCAACTGTACTTGTACCACATAATTTCTCGCAAACGAAAATTTGGTAATACTTTACATCCAACGTCAACTGTGAAAACTGCACTAAAAATGTCGATATCGGTACCCAAAGACGCATTTTGGTCCCAGGAACCCTAATCCGGTGGGGGAAAACCATTAATTTTAGTAATTTAAAAGCTATTGGCAAAAAACCAAAAAATTACACGGGGCTTGATCCAAGGTATTTGTGTGCAGAACACCTTTTTGCGCTTCAAAAAAATGGTAATTCTATACGACCGTACGTAAATGCTAATACACTTCCAAAAATATCGGGAAAGGTATCAAACGACGGCTTTACCTTGTTATTGTACCATGCGCAGACACAAGCTGAACTTGATAAGATGGCGTATCCTTGTTGCTCACATTTTAAGTGCTTTTTTTTAATCTTCAAAAGTAGGGATCTGCCGAAACGTCAGATACTAATTTGGTTTCAAAGATCATCGTTTCTATGGGGGCGGTCCAGCTGGACCCCCCACTTTTGAGGTTTTAAAAAAGTACCTAAAAAGTGAGCACAAAATTTTAAATTTTGGAAACAAATTAGCACATAAATAGCACATAATTCCTCCACTCTAGTTTTTTTCTCAGAACCTGGCGAGTATGCATTGGCGCGATGATCAAGCTAGACCTCCCACTTTTGAAGTTTAAAAAAAAAACAACTTAAAATCTAAGCAACCACACAATTCTCTTTGGAACTGTGGAGCACATAAATATCATATAATTATAAGCCAATCCAATTTCAGATCCGCCGATTGGGTATATGGCCCCCTCCCCCCTTTCTCACAGTCTCTGTTTTTCAGGGCGGGTGACAGCTTTTCTTGGAGCACATAATTCCCAGATACCAATTTTGTATCAAAGCCCATCGTTTCCGTGGGGGTGGTCTAGCTTGATGTTTTGGGCAGATCCCCCACTTTTGAGGTTTTAAAAAAAGTACTTAAAAATTGAGCACATTTTTAATTTTGGGAACAAATTATTACATAATTCCTGGGGTGTCAAATTTGAAGTCCGTCTTGGGGGGGGAGTCCAGCTTAACGGACCTAAGATCTAAAATTTTCGATTTCTTAATTTTTGAGAGTGGTAATATTGTGCTGGCTTGACAATTGCGGCAACAGCTCTAGCGCGAAACTTCCACTTGCGCTGTAGGCGCAACTGCCTATCGCAGCACAAGATTAGTTCCCTGCTCGTCTATTATGACCTGAGACGATCAAATTTACCATGAGTTAACTTAAAATATCCAAAATTTTAGAGTTTAGCCAATCAAACGACACGACGACTGTCGAATGCAAGTAGGTGTGACACGAAGACCGCCGAGTGCACTAACACTTGAAAATTCTCAGTCAAGCCTGCAGAACCGTGACGGGTCCGTATGAAGCTATGTTGAGATCACTCTCCACACATCCGAAACGACGAGGCAATCACATGATTCAATGATTTATATGGCTGCCGCAATCCGCTATATGGTCGGCGGGGCTAGCAAACACACACTGAGGAAGGTTGCGGACCTATCAAAACACCGCACTCTGAACTTCCACGGGATACCTCCTTATGTCACCTGAACACCATCTTCATAGCCAGGCAAAAATACCCGGAGTAAAAGAGCATAGCGAAATGCTGACCAGGTAATTCCTGTTCAATTGCCACAAACCGCAGCACCCGAACAAGCGCTGCTCGACGAAAATCCGCCTCCCAGGAGAATAAGGAGTCATCTAAGTAAGCACTATGATGAGATCCGGCATCGCATTTTTTCGCCGTTTGATCCAAAGGTGCATCGACAGGACCTCAAACTCATCCACACAGGGTCGGTAAACTCCTTTGTCAGCTCTCGTCTGGTGAACGCCGTTTTACAGGCACAAGCTCCACCTGTTGCCGAAGAGGAACGCGAACTGCCCAGGGAGACATGCTGGCCCAACTTCGTTCTGGATACTGTAACAGGTTAAACTCTTACCTATCCAGACTGAACTCTGACATCCCAAATGTCTGCCCGGCATGCGGCCTGTCTCCCCATGACACTAACCATCTGTTCATTTGCTCACTGAGCCTACTCTTCTAACAGCAATCTCACTATGGTCCAACCCTGTTGAAGCCGCGAGGTTTCTGGGACTCCCGTTAGAAGAGCTCGATGACAATGATGAATGAACATCTCACCGGAACGATACGGATCAGTTTATGGTAAATATGTATGTGCTACCAAGCAAATACGGTTTGGCTGTCAAAAAATTTACTACAAAATTATAAAAGAACAGAACTCCTATACGGATCCGAAATTGATCCAGAAAAATATCAGAATCACAACATTGTTGTTGCATTTACATGCAAAATTTCTATCTGGATCTGGATCACTCCTTATTGGAATGTGCCTATTGTATCTAGATCACTGTAAATTGGAACACACTAATTTGTTTGAGTATGTCCTATGGAGAGACCGAACGGTTACGAAAGGACTAATCCACTTTCTACCCAAACGGGTACTTTTATGCCACAAAAACTAAAATTTACTTATGAGTGTGCAAATAAATATTTACTTAAGTATATTGAATTATAGCCAACTGTATACTAAAATTAAGCGCAGATCGCTCTCTTAAAAGGTTAGTCACACGATTTTTTGCAAGGATAGTATAATGCAGTGACAATTGAGCTATCACAATAGTTAGTATCAGAGCAAAGTATTATCGAAACTGCATTGAGTGCTCTTTCGCCTCCGCTTGATAGTGTGTTTTGCATCATAATCATAGTATGGCTGTGTTCTTAAATGCAGCATGACTTGCAGCATAAGCAACGTTGGCAACACTGCAAGTTTGACGTTTGATACTTATACAATTTTAGACAATTTGCAGATACGAGGTGTGTTCAAAAAGTATCGCGAATTTTGAATTTTCGCTGGTTACGTATATTCGAATTTCGAATTTTTTGTGGCGTTATGTTGGTACTCATGTCTCTCACTTATGCCGACAAGCTCGGCCATTTTGAATGTTCAGTTAATTGTTGACAGCTGCTTTGCTTGCAAGTGTTTTGGATCGTCTTCGATTTTTACCTATTTTTTTACCAAAATTGCTCAATTGTGACCAAAAACAGCATGGCATGAACATTGCTAATGAGATGTTAAACTCTGTCCGCGACGACCCAAATTTGCTCCAGAGGGTCATAACTGGTGACGAATCGTGGGTTTATAGTTATGACGTGGAAACCAAAGCTCAATCATCTCAATGGAAGCTGCCGCACGAACCAAGACCGAAAAAAGCGCGCCAAGTTCGGTCGAATGTGAAAGTTTTGCTGACAGTTTTCTTCGATTGCAGGGGCGTGGTGCATCATCAGTTCTTGCCACTGGGAAGAACGGTCAATAAGGAATATTACCTGCAAGTTATGCGCAATTTGCGCGAAGCAATCCGCCAGAAACGCCCGGATTTGTGGAAGAACAAAAATTGGCTTTTGCACCACGATAACGCCCCTGCTCACGCATCGTTGCTTGTGCGCGACTTTTTGGCCAAAAACAACACACTAATTATGCCGCAGCCACCGTATTCCCCAGATCTGGCCCCCTGTGACTTTTTCTTGTTCCCTAAACTGAAGAGGCCCATGAAAGGACGACGTTACGCTTCTCTTGACGAGATAAAGACGGCATCGAAGAAGGAGCTGAGCAAGATACAAAAAAATGATTTTTTGAAGTGCTTCGAAGATTGGGAAAACCGTTGGCACAAGTGTATAATATCTCATGGGGATTACTTTAAAGGGGACAAAATAGATATTCATGAATAAATAAATAATTTTTGAAAAAACACAAAATTCGCGATACTTTTTGAACACACCTCGTACGTTTGTTTGCATTTTTGAACGCGTATAATACTAAAATTGAAATTTTGCTGAACCTAACAATAGACGAAATTTGTGAGCAAAGAAATGATAGATTTTCTTTTAAGAAAAAGAAGGCTATTGAGGTCAAAAAGAAAAATGTTTAGGTACAAATGTTTGTCTTTAAAAATAAAAATTCCTAAAAACAAATCATTTTTTAAAACAATAAAGTCGTTTCCCGAGGACATTTTCTATTCCCATTTCCGAATGAATTGGGCCACTTTTAAAGTAAGGTTTTATAAGTTTTATGAAAATTAATAATTTATAGTTTCACTTCAATTAGGCTTTGGAAAAGGCTTTGACTCCACACTGGGTAGCTGCAAGGCTTGGCCGTGATGGTCATTCGTTAGAGAATTGTCTGTACATGACATTATGGAAGCTATGTAATAGCAGGGTGACGTTCCGACAGCTTTCGGATCGCTTCAACATTTATACAATTATTATTAACATAATTTAACTAAATTTCAATACAAAAATTAAAATAAAACAGTTTTGCACTTACTTTTCGGCAGACATCGTAGTTAAATGCAGTAAACAATTTTTTGATAGAAATTATGAGTGAGAGCTGCTAGAAGTGTTGTCTTTTTGAACGGTTGATTATTGCAGTGCTGCCATATTGGCATTTCTGAACGTTCTGTTTGTTATGCAATCGTAGTTTGCGCGTCATGTTGCATTCACGAACACAGCCTAATTATAAAACCTTATTAGTTACTATGAAGTGTAAAATTCTGTTTAAATTAAAGTTTTTAGTTGTAATTTATTCTTTAAAACAACTCGGAACGCGATTTACTTCATTCCACTCTCTCGGAGTACCTTTACCCACTACCTTTCACTCCGATTCGGAAAAGAAGATGCCAAACTAGTAGGGGTAAACAATGGCATAGAACACTTCTTGACACTACGTCACTATTGGCGCACCTGCTGGTCATTCATGGCCCGACACAATCAAATAAACCAATTCGTGGTTTGCAGAAATACCTAGGTTAGCTGATCACTAGAACTGCGATTTGGCAGGCCATAACACTACCTCCCGAATTATACTTCACATAAAAAAGAAAATAAATAATGGGTGCTATATATACCTCCTGAGGAGATTAAGGCCTAGCTTCTCTACTAATTTGTGGCGTACTGCTCCTAATTTTTCCTACAAATTGGCGGGACCTACAGTTTTTTTTGCCGATTCCGAACGGCATCTGCAAAGCAGATGAATTTTTGTTGAGAAGCCTTCCATGGGAGAAATACACTCGGAGTGTTTGCCAAACCTTTGCCGAGAGGCGACCCCGTTTTGAAAAGACTTTTCCAAACAACTTGTGATGGTACCTTGACCAGGGCTCAAACCTTGGACCTTCGATGTGGTAGGCCAGCAACACTACCGCCACACCACGGTCGCCGCCGTTATCGTTTCATTCAAATATATTTACAATTATCCACGACATAAAGGTTCAAGGGGTCAAACAAATCGTTTTCCAGTCAGTCGGGCGATGTACAAAAAAAAGAGCAATAACCAAAGAACATATAACAATAAGAAGATCCAACAGCGAAAGCAAGTGGACGCTGTCAAATCGATGGTAGGTAATTCACAACTGTACCTGCGTGTAAATTGCTTCAATTCACTACGTTTTAATTGAATATTTACACAAAAAATGATACTTGGAGTTACAAAAACGTTTAATTGTGAATATTGAATAAAAATAAAAGTGCTAATTGCCTTAAAACTCGCGGTTTAAACGCGAACTTCCCTAGTGGTGAATTACCTAACCGCGAATTAATGCTTTACTGTTTCCCACATATATGTAATACTTCTATATTGCTAGCATGCTATGCCCGAAGTGTGTTTTGAAATCGAAATCAAAGGGAAACAGCGAAACTCAATTTTTGAGATTGTTTTGCATACGCGTATTTTTGTTAGCTATGATCATAGCTATTTCCAAATATACTGAAAAGTCAAATCGTTACAGGAGCGGTTCAAGCCATGATTTATATGGTTGACGCGAACGGCCAACAACACGAAATTACCGTTTGACGTCGGTGAATTCTTATGTCAAAATGCACATGAGAGGTAACGCGCAAAAACGATTCGCCTATTTTCTAAGCTTTTGACATAAGGTGTGGATGAGGAAGAAGAAGACGCTATGTCATTTGAAGCGACCATATAAATTATTTGATCATGGTTCAAGCTTATATGTATAAATAGATTCAAGAATTTTATGAAAAACCCCTATCTTTTTTTTTATCGAAGTTTAGCACTGTAGACCACCCGCTTTACGTCGCTTTGACGATATTGAAGAAAATAGTAGTAATTTGGCGCAATATACCTCGGAGAAAATTAAAAATGTGCGTTTCTTTTCTCCAATTGAGGCTTGGATGTATTTGATGTTTCTAATTCTTTTCTAAAAATAAAATGTAGGTCCCACATGTTTTAACACTGGAACAGTGGCGACCCCGCTTGAAAAAGCCGTAGTCCTGCAATTGCACCTACAATCTTTAGACACTCCCCATACCACGGCCGATATTGGAAAAAAAATTGTTGAAAAATGGCAATAGAAATTTGTATTACACAAACTACCACAATAAGAACTAATATCGGACTGGATGAAACATGGAATAATGGTTAGCAAGGTTACTTACAATAATTATTCTCAAATACTGAGTATTTTCTAGCAATATAGAAGTATTACATATATGGTTTCCGGCGTTGAACCTTATTGTTAAATGTTCTTTGCAACAACCCAATTTTTTTTATACCTAGAAGTGCTACGCATACAAGATATATAAACTTTGGGCGCGTAACGGTGGTATGTAACGGCATAAGCGGATCGAGATAGATATTGACTTATGTATATCAAAATGTTCACCAGGAAAAAAGAAATTGATTAAGCCAATTCCGTCCGTCCATCCGTGCGTCGGTCTGTTAACACGATAACTTGAGTAAATTTTGAGATATTTTAATGAAATTTGGTATGCAGGTTCCTTGGCACTCATCTCCGCGGTATTTAAAATGGGCGAATTCGGATGACAGCCACGCCCATTTTTTATGTATAGAATATTTTCGAAAATACAAAAGAAGTGATTATTCAGTACAGGTGTGTACATTAGCTTTAAGGCAGAAAATAAAATTTTCAAGAAATTTTTGAAAAATGCCCACTTTTGATTAAGTCCAATTTAGAAATAATACGAATGATAAATCAAAAACCCTCAAGATATCGAAACGAAATTAAGCACACATATTTATATTAATAGAGGGAATGTTCCGGAAAAAAATTGGCGAAAGCGGTTAAGGTCCACGCCCACTTTTATACGAAAGATTTTGAAAAGGATCATAGATATATTTAATATCATTTCTATTTCACTTTCAAAGTGTTCGTGAACGAAGAAAGTTTAAAAATATAAATTTTCGAAAATGGGCGTGGCCCTGCCCCTTTTATAGTGGATTATTCCACAAAACTTTTAATGCCATAACTCCGGCAAAAATTTATTTATCGAAACGAGATTTGGCGAATTTGTTGTACATATAAACCTAAATGTTTGTTGTAAAAATGGGCGGAATCGGTCAATGGCCACGCCCAGTTTTTTAACATAGCTCTGAAAAATTTGTTTGTAAAATGTAAAACGCGATATTTTTATAACCATGCAAGCTATATCAATAAGATCTTGCAAACATAATAAGCTTTTTAAGCTTTTTTTAATTAGGTAAATGAGTGTTGAAAGTATTGATAGTCATACGACATTATGTGAGTGTAGAAAAAGTGGCAGGTCATGTGAAAAGAACATATCGTGTAAAAGGCCTTTAAGCGATAGGTTTGACACTCGCAATTGCTTGATGTTCGCTAGTCGCTCAGTAGTCGATTATCTCTTCGTGTTAGAAAGAAAAGGCTAAAATTAAGAAAATAAGAAGCTAAAAAAAATCAGAAACTTTTTTACGAAATCCATTTTAAATTTTTTATTTTAGTTTAAACTATTTGTATATAAGGCTGTAGACACAACTTAAAGGAACTATTCTTGTTTTAACACAAATCAGGCACATTTTCCTTGACTAGGAATTTTTTGAAAGAAACATACTATAGAAAAATCACTACAAAGTAATTAATTTTATAATATTTTTTTCCTCTGATGAATGAGAAGAGCTTGAGTCTGCGTACAAAATTTGGGTATTTATCATAGAATGAGACGGTAATTTCAAAATAAGTGCAACATTTGGATAAGCGTTTTAACGAACTGTCAGGGGTGGGTGTTCCCCGCGTTGGGCTGGTTTTCAGTAAGAAAAATCCTAAGAAAGGAATATATTAGTTTAGACCAACTTTTTTGAACCGCTCTGAGTTGATGTAAACAAAGGAATTGACTTGAACTTCGTTGTTTCGTACATCTTTTAAGCGAATCATCTCCGGATTGTGTGCTCCAATTCAGAGGGGGCAATACTTTACTTGTACTTACCTTCTTGTCAGTCATACCTTTCTGGTAGAGGAAATAGATATTTCTTTGATGTTTGTCGGGGTGGGTGTTCCCCACGTTCGGGCGTTGGTAATCGTAGCACTCTTGGCCCGCTCGATATAGGACACTAGTGGGACATATGACTGGATACATATCAAACACGCTTAAGTGGGTCATAATTGTCTTATGGGAAATTGAAGATAGTTGCTTTCTGCACAGCTATTTAAAGTAGTTCTGGCAAATATATGCATATGCCTGTAAAATACAATTTTTAAGCGTTTTGCAAAGAAAAAAAAAATAACAAACATTAAGCTAAAATTGAAACTGCAAATAAATAAGAGAAATGTCAAAGTATGACAATTATCAATGCCCCCAACAAAAACAAAAGATGGCAAGAGCTTTTATAGGAAAGGGTTGCCAGATGTCAGCTATGATGGGGTGAACAGGAGTAGGTTTCATCGAAGAGGATAGATATAGTCAATAAGGTTACGGTGTTGGTATGTTTCTCGTTTCGAAGAATAATGTTACGGTTGATTGGGGTCGATGACAATAGGAAACGGCAATAAGGAAAACGGTGTTGGTATATTGTTCGTTCTATAAAAAGGGTGTAGCGGTAGACTATAGGCAATCAGAACTGTGTCTTAGCTGACCATGTAAAGGTCTAGAGTGTAAAGTGAGTGCCGTTTAAACGTTTTTAAATATATATGTATATGCACGAAAGTAAGTGCCCGGGTGCGCGAGTCCAGTAAGGACATGACGATATATGTCTCCTTTTTTTTTAATATATACCGAGGATATTTAATTGTGGGGCAGCAGGCCCAAAAGCTGAAAAATCAAAAGGATTTGGAGAACCCGGAGGTGAAGACACCAAGGAATTGATGTCCGGAAGGGGACATATGTACCATCGTTCGCTGCTAGTAGTACCGCCAATAGTGCATTGGTAAGTGTTCAAGTTCCTTTTTTTTGAGTGAATATAATTTTTTTTTTGTGCTTCGCGCCTTTTGGGGTTCACGCAACCTTAAGCTTCGACTACGGTCATTAAATTTCCATGGCAAATCTGGCCCGGCATAACGCGTATGCGGGTGCAGATTTTCTCACAAATAATTCCTCAATTTCATTTTTGTGTAATTTTTCCTAAATTTTGGTTTAAATAATTTTTTTGCATGTATGGAATTCACATTAGTGTGCTTATCAAATTATCCGTTCAAAAATTATTTCGCTCCAGTGTATTTCACTTCTGTGAACTGTGTTAAAAATATACGTACATAAGCAGATAACCTGATAAGCAGGCTAGAGTGAAAGTCCGAATAAAGTTTCTGGTGCCATAAAAGGGATACATATATATATATATATATATGTATATTGCTTCTAAGCAACTATTTTTCTAAACGTTCATGGGACTAGCGTGCCCTTGAATCGTACATGAGGTGTGTGAACACCGAATCGGCGTGGAGACACGAAGTTTTCCATTTTTTTTTAAATATTAATTTTGTTTCTATAGCGGGAAGGCCATTGTTGCAATCCGTCTGGCGTAAAGCACCCGGGAATATTTTAATTTTACGTTTCGGCCATATATTTTATTACCAAATCACACGCACCCTATTATTCGTCAACATATTTCAATTTCCTAAAAACTTCGAACAAGCATCAAATTTATGCTAAGGTTGGGCACCCTAATGGCAGAATTTCATTTGTACAAAAGGATCATCCGAGACACAAACCGCAAATTGCTGCATGCAAGCAACCCAACAAGCAAAATGATATTGGTTCCAGCGTATTTATAATTATACGTATTTTTTATTCAGGAATGTTTTATGTAATTTTTTGTGAAGCGATAATTGTTCATGCAAATTTTTAGTAAAATCAATTTTGAGTGACGGCAGGAATTCACCAAACTAGGGCAAACAATAATAACCTTTTTTTTTGACTGAAAGGTCTAACTCCCAGACATTCCAACCACTAAAGAGAGCTCTTTTTAGGTAGGGTATAGGATTGCGGGTAAAATCAGAAATATTTAAGAAAATTACGGTTTGGTTTTTCTGTGCTGGAAAGAAGTGCCCCTGTGTGGACATACGTACAACGTACATGTAGATATTTTTTAAACAAAATTTGCATTTTTTTTGTAGAAATTTTATCATAGCAATTTAAGCAACATTTAATCCATTTAATATACTTGTAAAATTTGTGAAATTTTATATGGAAGCAAGAAAGAAAAAGGATGTGTGTTTAATGTAATTTTTTTTTGAAATTTTTTGGTGTGGCTAATTACACAGTAATATATATGTGATTTCAAAATCCCGCCTTTTTTTTTTTTTGGAAAACCATATTTGGTACATGCATATATACATATGCCGTAATACGAGTGTACATACATATACATATACAGTTTTTAATTTCCGTTTTTGAAATCAATAATCACATCATTTTTGTTTGTTGCGTTTGATTTTAAACAATGTTTTATATACATACCTACGTTTTTCAGTTTTTTTTTCATATATAAGAATCAAAAAAGCCTATTTTAGCATATAGAAATTTCAAAGCATAAAAACTTATGTATTCAATTTTAATATTAATTAAAACATGTTTTGAAATTTGAAAACAAATTTAAATATGGCGTGCTAAATCGAAGGTTTGGGGAGGGGGAAGATGATCAAAAGGGTAGGTAGTTAGAGGAAGTTTGGAGCAAAGGAAATTCAGGGGACCTGCTAAACACGAAGCAAAACGAGCGGTCCAAGGTTGGGTGGGCTTCCACCGAGATGTATGTAAGTATAAGAGGATGGTTGTAACATCCGCCCTGCTATCAACATGGATAAGGGTTAAGGACCACACCCATACAACTGAGCTAGCTGAGGGGCATTCCATGTTGATAGCGCAAAAGGGGCGGATCCACTACACGTGTACGTTACATGTTATTCAATCCTTGTTTACCATCGGCACTTGCATATTGCTATAATTTATGAGAAATGTCAAAACAGCGGCAAAAGGCGTGTTCACAATAAATTTTGTAAACTTTTGCCGGACTCAATTTTAGAATGTGGTATAAAGGAAATTATGGCAAAATGGGTGCAGTCAGTGCCCTTTAGCGATTAGCGGAGAAAGGATAAGAAAAGACTAACGTTATATGTAACTAAAAGGGGAAAGGATAGAAAAGGTATAAAAGGGGAACAGCGGTAGGTCGGCGGTCATTGTGTAGAAAACCGTACCATCAAGGCACATCATTGCCGCCGCGCTGTGAAAAGTATATCTTTAAAAGTCAATTCGATAAAGTTTTTGGGAGAAAGTAGTGTGTGAAATCGTGATTCGAGAGGATTCCAGTGTCAAGCAGGTGAGCCTAGGATATATGTGAACATGTCTATATGCGAACATGCTTATATGTGCATATATGTATATAGATACCCGGGTGTTTTAAAATAGTGAAGCATTTTTTGTTGTTGTGTTTTTAAAGGATGTCGTTGCACAACAATAATAAGCGACGATATGGCAACACTGTCAATGACATTTGACGAAGCATGATCCAATCATGATTTAATGATTTACAGGGTGGCTAATGAAAGCCGCTACCAAAAAAAAATTAAATAACTTTTTTTCTATTTAATGAATCTGGTTAATTTTTTTTTATTTTGCAGATTGACTTTTACATTTAACAAAACTGGATAACTGGGACACTGAAACAAGAATTTGGATTGTCCGCCGCTATCACGCACTGGAGTCCGTACTTTCGGTTCAAAGAGAGTATAGGCGCACGTTTGGCGGCAATCCTCCGAGCAGATGGACCATAATAAGACTTGTAAACAATTTTGCCGAGCATGGGACAGTCAACAGAAGACCTTACCATCGAAACCCTTCAGTTCGAACGGAGGAAACAATCGCTGCTGTAGCTGCTGCCATACAAAACAATCCACGTGTTTCGACAAGAAGCTTATCTGCTCAAATGGGTGTAAGCAGACAGTCATTACAGTCAATTATGCACAAAGATTTGGACTTATTCCCACATAAAATTCAAATGGCCAACAAACTGAACGCTGCAGATTTGCCGATTCGCTTGGAATTTTTCCAGAAGATGCTTCAAATGGTGGAAGAGGATGGAAACATGTTGAACTGTCTTTTCATGTCTGACGAGGCCCATTTCGATTTAAACGGCAACATAAACAAACAAAATTGTCGAATATGGAGTGCTTCCAACCCACAGATACTCCATGAGACGGAATTGCATCCACTTCGTGTCACAGTGTGGTGTGCAGTTTCATCACGCTGCATTGTCGGGCCCTACTTCTTCGAAGAAAACGGTTACGGTTACTGGAGACCGTTACTTGACCATGTTGAGAGAGTTTTTCTATCCAGAATTACGCCGATTGAGAATTTCTTTCAACTCTGTGTGGTTTCAGCAAGATGGTGCAGCTCCTCATATAGCCCAACCTGTTATGACAGAATTGCGACGAAAATTTCCCAATAAGCTGATATCCAGAAACTCCACATTCCGTTGGCCACCCAGGTCGCCTGACCTTACTGCAGCCGACTTTTTCTTGTGGGGTTATTGCAAACAGGAAGTCTTCAAAGCAAAACCAACAAATTTGAATGAACTAAGGCAATCCATTCGAGAAACAATTGCGGCTATTCCTGTCTCAACTCTCCAAGCAGTAATGAACAACTTTTTGGTAAGATGCCGCACATGCATCGACAAGCAGGGGGGGCATTTAAATTCCATTATTTTTAAAACTAATTAAGCTATATTTAATAAAATTTAATGAGCTTTAACATGAATAAAAGAAAAATGAATTCCATACACTGAAACAAAATTATTTGAGTTTCTTAATGTAGCAAAATTCATCAGCCACCCTGTATATGGTTGACGCGAACGGCCAACAACACGAAATTACCGTTTGACGTCGGTGAATTCTTATGTCAAAATGCACACGTGAGAGGGAACGCGCAAAAACGATTCGCCTATTTTCTAAGCTTTTGACATAAGGTGTGGATGAGGAAGAAGAAGACGCTATGTCATTTGAAGCGACCATATAAATTATTTGATCATGGATCCAATAATACAGGTCGTGTTAATAGACCAGCTGATTTTTACTTTTGTCTCTATTTTTGACATTACATTAATTTCTCCGTACGATTTTGACGTTAAACTCACAAATTACAAAAACAAAATACATGGAAAATTTTTGTGTGTCTGTATGTTTGTCGAGCTGCGACGAAGGATAGGAGGGCAAAACATAATATAATAAACATACACATATGCATAAATGGTCCGCTAACCATAATAAGGATGATCAGCGTAGTCGTATTTTCATAGTCGTCGAAAGCAGCCGGGCATTGTTTACCCCTACTAGTTTGGCATCTTCTTTTGCGAATCGGAGTGAAAGGTAGTGAATGAAGGTACTCCGAGAGAGTGGGATGAAGGAAATCGCGTTCAGAGTTGTTTTAAAGTAAAAACTACAACTAAAAATTTAAATTTATACTGAAATTTACATTCTGTAGGTACTCATAGGGTGTTATAACTGCTTTATGTTCAATAATTTGGGTGTTTTATTCCTTCACGTTCAATATTGCAGTATTTAAATTTAATTGTTTTATTATTGCCTACAACGTACCCTGTGTGGTTTGTATTGGTGTGCATATTCGGAGTAAGTTGCGCTACCCTGTAAAAAACGTTGGAGCATCAGAGTACTCCAACACTTATCCTCATTCATATAAAAAAGGTGGTCCAATTTACATAGCGATGTCCGGTGATTGGATCACCTAATCCTATTCGGAGTACCATTTACTTTGCTTCTGAATAGTCTATAGAGCACCTACGTTGGAGTACTTTGAAAATGCTGCCAAAAGATTACTCTATAGAGTACTCTAGACAAAAGCGAGAATGGGAGTATGTGTTCTTCTGAGGACCACCTACTCCCGCTCTCGCTTTGCTGTTGAATACTCTATAGAGTAATCCCATGGGAGTATTTTGAGAGTACTCTCACGTAGGTGGTCTATAGAGTATTCAAAAGCAAAGAAACGGAGTACTCCGAGATGGATTAGGTGATCCAATCACCGGACATTGCCATGTAAATTGGACCACCTTTTTTATATGAATGAGGATATGTGTTGGAGTACTCTGATACTCCTATAGGAGTATTCTATGGAGTATGAAACGGAGTATTTCCGTTTTTTGCAGGGTACTAGTAGACATATACTATGCCGGCTGCACACACACACACAAGCCACACAGGGTGCGTTGTATGAAGTAATAAAACAATCAAATTTAAATAGTGCAATATTGAACATGAAGACTTGAAACTCCCAGTTACTATAGAATGTATATTTCAGTTTAAGTTTAAGTTTTTAGTTGCATTTTTTACTTTAAAACAACTCTGAATGCGATTTCCTTCATTACAATCTCTCGGAGCACCTTCATCCACTACCTGCCACTCCGATTGGCAAAAGAAGATGCCAAACTAGTACGGATAAACAATGGCAGTCGGGAAACAGCCATCAATTTGAAACAAGCAAACGAGCAGTGTTCAATCATTCTTTCTGTAAGAAAAATATTTCTCAGACAGCTAAGGCGTTCAAGAAAAAATATCCGTATTTTGGCAAATATATTTGCATGTCCTGCAAATTATTGCTATGCAAGGGAAAGCAGCCATTGGGATATACCTCTGAAAGTATTAATTTAACCAGTGATGAAAAACCTGATGATATTGCTTCAGATGAGAAAGCTTTTGTTGATAGTTCAGAAACTTCGTTTTCGTCTGGCACTGATGAGGATTATGTGAAAGGTGATGTTGGCGCAGAGATGATATTTTTAGTTGAAGAAAAAGTTAACTCGGCAATTAATTTTAGGGAAAAAATCCATTGGTTGACTGTTACGACATTATCTTGGAGCATTGTAAAATTAAAAAATGAATTTAAAATTGGGTATAACCAAGCGAAATACGCCAAAAGGATTCAAAATATTTATGGTTTCGGGTCATATCCTCCGGATAAAAATTCTCAAGTTTTTCCTTCTGATTATATTGAAAAAATCGTTAGTTTCTATCTTTCCGAAGAAATAAGTCGTGTTATGCCCGGACTAAAAGATTGCCTTTCTGTTTCACAAGATGATGGGGGAAAAATTTAATTACAGAAACATTTAATTCTTTGTAACTTAAAAGCTTACGTAAAATTCAAATCTTTATATCCGGAAATAAAAGTAGGTTTTAGCAAATTTGCGAATCTACGTCCGAAGAAATGCGTTCTAGCCGATAGTTGCGGAACACATACCGTCTGTGTTTGTAAAATCCATCAAAATTTTAAATTAATGTTAAACGGCTTGAAAAGTATTTTTGACGATATATCGGTAAATAGTTATGAAGAGATTTTAAATTCTATGATTTGCAGTGAACCTAGTATAAACTGTTGGAGGAAGGAATGTAACATTTGTCCTGGTTTTAGCGAAATTGCTACCGAAATAAAAGAAGCTCTCAACAAGAAGAATATTATCAATATTAATTATCAACAATGGACCAATACCGATCGTACTACCATAGAATCAGTGACTAAAGAAACGGAAACCTTTGTCTAGGAGATGAGTAAAGAAGCATACGTTCTCCTAGTCCACAATTTCATTGCTAAAGAACAGAGTCAAATTTTTAAAAAACCTTAAAGCAAATTTAAAAGAAGGAGGATTAATTGTAGTTGGAGATTTTTCTGAAAATTTTTCATTTATAATTCAAAATGCCATACAAAGTCATCATTGTAATAATAGTCAAACTACAATTCACCATTTTTTAATTTATCGATCCGACCCAGATGATAATAACAATTTAAAATTTGAAAGTTTTGTTTTAATCTCGGAAGAAACTGAACATAATACAGAAGCGGTTTATCTTTTTCAAAAAAAATTAATTACCTGGTTAAAAGCAAAGTATAACTCTCAAAAAATCAATAAAATTTTTTATTTTTCGGATGGAGCAGTGCCAGAAGGACAAGTTGTTTCCATAATTAAAAAAATAAAAGTGGTTACTCTTTAAATTCATTTTTGAAATATGTCAATCGTTCTTTTGCTTATTAATTTTTGTTCATTTACTTTTATGTTAAATGTTTCCCTTCTAATGAAATTAACTTTCATTTCACGGTAACATTCTTTTTTAAAGTATTTACTGGAAAAGTAAATGATCAAACCTAATATTTGAAATATTTGATTGAATTCGCACCGTTTTGTCATGACGGCCGTAATATTGTATGTTTGCCGCTATATTACATTACGGTGAACTTCACCGTCTTCTTAGTTCACACGTAATTACTTTAACATTGCAATGTTTTTGACAACCTACTCTACCGCTATGTGAAGGCCGCTATATTGGGGCACTGCTTTCCGAGGAAGCCAAAGCTTTACTCAAAAAGGTGTAGAAGTTGGATAAATCTCTACTTTCGCTCCAAAAATATATAGAAGGGAGTAATCTTTTATGAATAACTTGAGGAGATCTCCGCTATCGATCCAAGATTAGTAAAATCGGATCTATCTATTGATCCGAAAGGATGTTAAGGGGATTACTCTCTTATTCATCGCTTGGGGATATCTCTCCTTGTTCTCCACAAAGCGAAGATAAGAGCAGAAAATTAAAAAAAAAATTTTCAATTGTTCCAAAAGGATGTCAAAGAGACTACTCTGTTATTCATCGCTTGGGGAGATCTCGCTTCAGTTTCTACTGAATTTTTATAAACGTGGGACCATTAGAAATTTACTTTACGTTACGCTTGTTGGGAATCTTTGTACAAATTAAAAGAATTATAACCCAGAAAAAATAAAAAGGGTTAAGCCGTATGTCTGGTTTTTGTTGCATGTCTTGTTAAACGATCACCTGCAAAAATCGGGAGTACACCTTTCAATCGTGCAAAGAATATTGTTATATAAAATAATAGGCGTACACATGTTTTGTTTTTGCTTTTGGCGGCGTCTAATGTCATTATATTGAGTCTTTTAAATTGGCACCTCTACAAGACGCTGGATGGAAACATTAGATGGTTCATATTGCTGCTACAAATCTAATTCCCCTTTGTTCTACACCCTGATAACAGCGCTTCTTTTTAGACGACGGTTTATATGATGGTGAGCTGTCTTGTAGGCACAAGACCCGTTATTAAAAAAATATGGATTAAACCATTTATAACCAGTTGCACGGTTTCATTATAAGATAATTGTTTACTCTAATTTCGAAAAAAGTTCTGTACGTACACCTAAATTTTGGCCATCGATTTTTTTATTTAAATAAAATTTTCGTTTAACTAAATAAATTGAAAGAATTTTCATAATTTTAGTTTCAAGCAAAGAAATTCTTCATATTGCTATTTTTCAGAAACTACAATTATGAAAAAAAAAACTTTGTTTCAATTGCAAGTATTGTAATGTTATGGAATACAACTTTCATACACCTATTATTTTGTCCATAATTGCACATCACCATGTTTTATGACAGGATCACCTATTCCTGCTCTCGCTTTGTTTCTGAGTACTCGATATAATATCTTCGGGAAATTACTTAAACTGCTCTATATTCTACATAGAACCAGTTGCGCGGTTTCATTATTTTTATAATTAATTTTTTGTACCATTTTAACTTAAAATTGAACCTGTTAAATAATAGTTGTTTTCGGTGAAGATCAAAATTTTAAAAATTTTTACTGGAAAGTGTTCGGTGACACAAAACATTTGCAACGAGAGAGTGCATTTTGATATTTCATTGAGAGAGAGTTGCAAGCTTCTGCTGGGGGAATTTCACTCAGTAAAACTTGTAAATGAAAAACAGCTGATCGTGACATAGGAAAGCAACAACAAAAATTTTTAAATTTGAGCTATTAAGCAATCAAAAAGCATCAGCTGCTTTGCTTGTAAGTTTTTACTGACTCGTGTTATGCGAAAACTTTTTACTTTTTGCGTTTCGAGAGAGTTTTACGTCATTCTCACTTGACTGACAGTTCTTTGCAAGTGTTTGCAAGTTTTGTCACCGAACACAGCTAATGATTAATAATCATAATGATTACTGGTTCGATTGTTTATTTTTAGAAAAGCGTGTTAATGATTGATTACCAATTGTTTTCGGGTTTTAATGATTATTTTAAAAAACAATCATGATTTTTTATGATTTAAAAAAAAAATCAAGAACAATCAAAAATAATCAAAAAATATTACGCCAAATTGTTATTATTATTATTAATAGTACTGAACCATGCAAAAACCGTTGGAACCTGTGTTATATTGGAGTACTCCATAGTTATTACAACCCAATCTTTGCGAACGGTATTGATCCGAGTTGTTAAGAAATATAAAACTGATAAAAAGAAGAATGAAATCGCGCAAGTGGTTCTAGGTAGAATAGATAGCAGTTTGGATAGTAGTTTCCTGTAGATACTCCATGGAGTAACAACTTTCGAAGTACTCTACCGTAGGTGTTCCATGGAGTACTCAGAGATTCTCTTCCAATTTTGTAGTGTCCTACTTCTAATTTTCCTTCAAAGTTTTTTCATGAAAAGAAATCAATCGGAGGGTTGCCGACCACTGCCGACGGCGACCCACTTTTTCAAAACATTTTGATGTTCCCTGTCCCGGTATTTGAACGTGGGATCTTCGGTGAGGTAGGCTTGCGCACAACCACATCACTGCATCATAAAATACTCCTAAATGTACTGGTATATCCATATATGTAACATACGCGGGCAATAAACTGTGATGTTTCTTATAACGATACAGCAAAATAATCAAAAAAAAATAATAAAAAATAGTAATCAAAAAAACAATGAAAACTTTTTTTTTTGATAACTTTTGATTTTTTTTAGTTATTTTTGTATTTTTTTTTTTTTATTTGTATCCAATTCTAATCAATTAGTAATTGAAAATTTCTGAAAGCTATTAAAATAATCATTAATGATTGAAAAAGCTATTTAATCAATTGATTACTCAATTCTAATGGAAACCTAATAGGTCTGCTTAAAATTAATATTACGGGCCTTTAAAAAATTAAAGAAAACCAGCCCGATTTTAAACGAAAAAAAGGGAGAATACACAGAAGTTTTTTGCGAGATATTTCACCAGGAAATTTTAAGTGAGCGCGGAAAAAATGTAAGTAAGTTTAACTTTTAATAATAAAAAATCACTTTTATACATTAATATTGTTTTGCTTTTGTGTTTTTAGGACGAAAAGTATAATTAAGCTGCAAATATAAACTTGAGTAAGCCTTATGCAGGGGCAGGTGGAAATTTCTGCGCCTTCTATAAAGAAAGAAGGAAGCGCAAATCTCACAGCGCTACATCCGCTTTGAATGCCATTACAACGCAGATAAACTATGGTTTGAATCAACACCCACCAAACCAAAGGACGGTTCTCGTGGCACTTGACCTATCAAATGCATTTGATACGGTCAACCACGCCACGCTTCGATCTGAAAGATACACCGCTCCCTGCCGGCCTTAAAAGGTGGGCCGCTAATTACCTCAATGGTCGACAGGCATCAGTCAAATTCAGGAACAAGAAATTTAGGCCACGAATAATAAAACAAGGGGTGCCGCAAGGTGGTGTTCTCTCTCCCCTTTTGTTTAATTTCTATATTTCGAGACTTCCCCCCACCAGAGGGAGTCTCCATGTTTCCTACGCTGACGACTGCACGATAATGGCCTCGGGCAAGGGTCCCTCCATTGACGAACTCTGTACTAGAATCAACTGTTTACGACATGGAATGCACAGATTGGGCAAGAATTAAATGTCCACGTAGACGGAGTACCTCTACCTACTGTCAGCCACCCGAAAATCTTGGGTGTGACGTTGGCCTCACCTTCGCTGGTCATGCCACCGCAATAGCTTCAAAGGTACAGAGTCGCAATAAGATCCTCAAGTCACTGGCCGGTAGTACTTGGGGAAAAGACAAAGAAACATTGCTTGCTACATATAAGGCTATTGGCCAACCGGTTATTGACTACGCTCCGCCCATATGGTCGCCCAATCTTGCTGACACCAATCGGAGGAAATTGCAAGTCTGCCAAAACACCGCCATCAGAACTGCTACGGGATGTCTGCTTACGACATCTGAGTCTCACCTCCATCAAGAGGCAAAATTGCTCAATGTTCAAGAGCACGCGGAACTCTTGAGTAGACAGTTCCTTCTGAACTGTCATAAACCCAGTCATCCAAATCGACATCTATTGGATGTAGCCCCGCCCCCCAGAGACATCTTCGTAAGCACTACGATGAGATCCGGCACCACATCTTTTTGCCGTTTGATCTGCGGAACCACAGACGGGCTCTAAATGACTTCCACACCGAGCCGGTAGACAGATCCCTCAGATCTCGGCCTGTGAATCCCGTTATCAATACTCAGCCACCTGAATTGGCTGAAAAGGAGCGTGTACTGTTAACAACAACAACAACAACAACAAGAGGAGCGTGTACTTCCGAGGGAAACTAGAGTCATGCTAGCACAACTTCGTTCTGGATATTGTAATAGGTTAAACTCTTACTTATCCAGACTGAACCCCAACATACCAAACACATGTCCTGCATGTGGTATGTCCCCTCATGATACCAAACATCTCTTCTCCTGTTCAGTCGAACCCACTCTTCTAACACCTATGGTCCAACCATGTGGAAACTGCGCGTTTCCTCGGACTTCCGTTAGAAGAGCCTGATGACAATTTAGAGTGATCGAGCCCATTGGGCAGGGCGAAGCACTGTTAACAACAACAAGCGCTGAATAGATTTTCACAAAATGCGGAGTTAAATTTGGCAGGACCAAAATGTATTGTGGAATGGAAAAAGGCACCTTCTTATTTATAACATAAGTTTTATCAATAGGAGCTTAATCAGCAAAATTGCAAACTGGGCTCGAATTACGTTATACGTTCCGTGATCGAAAGCGAATTTTTAAATCACAATAGCTCGAAGCCCATAATTCGGAATAACGGCATACGTGATCAATTGGCTGGAAGGACCGGTGGTTAAATTATGCATTATTACTCTATTAAAAACTTGGACAGTTTCAAAGTTATTTTGACTTAGAAAACGGTTAACCATCACGGAACGTATGTCGTAATTCCGCCCCTGCTTTTTGGCCTGTTGTGTGTGCGTTAGTAAAATGTCCAACAAATATTTATATGCGAGCTTATTTATCGTATAGTTTCAATTAATTTGCAGAACAATTGAATCAATAAAATACGCTAAAAAGAAATTTGTTTCCGCTTACAATGATTCCGGCAACTCAATTACGTTCTTATAGATCTCAGTTGAGGTTCCTGTGCTACAGAATCCTCGGTTTCTTCTTCTGCCATTCCAAAGGCAATACTATGTATTTTTTTTATTATTAATTTAACACCTTTTTATCAAAAACTATTAATTTTCATTCTTCTTCTTCTTTAAATGGTCATGTGACCGCCCGGGCGATTTTGACCGTCCAACATAGCTCGCCAGTCGTTTCTTCGTTGCGCCAACTGGCGCCGATCGGAAACACCACGGGATCGCAAATCGGTCTCCACTTGGTCGTTCCATCCAGGGAGACCTCTTCCTCTGCTTCCACTGGCGGGTGCAGATAAGAATACCTTCTGGGCTGGAGCATCTTCCCTCACTCGCACTACGTGGCCTAGCCAGTGAAGCCGCTGTGTTTTAATTCGCTGAACTATGTTAATTTTCATTCACTGATTACAAAAAGTAGTGCGAAAACCAGACATAAAATAGTAACACAGCTGAGTTCGAAATCCCCTCTTCACCAATTTTCTGTTCACTAGCGAAAGAGAACTGGCGGAAGTTTTCCTGGCGAACAAAAATTTCCGCAAGGAAAGAAATCCGAGCGGATATTTAGAATCTGGCTGATAATACGGCAAGTGCGTGAAAAAGCTGACGGCTGAACAGACTTCGAGTTTTTGTGTGTCAAACATTAGATTCGCCGGTTACGGCAAAAGTTAGTTTGTCCGACCTGTTGACATATGACAGATAAGTCGACGGTGACGTACTGTATCTGCAAAGCGCAGACGCCAGAGCCGAATATAAAATTCCAGCCGAATACATAAGCTAGGCTGAAACTTCGGTCGAACGCTAGCACTTATGACAGATAGTTTACATAAATAATTCGATGAATAAACATTTATTTAACTGTGTATGTACACATTAATAATTAAACAAGAATGTATAAAAAAAATCATCCTTAAATTCCATATGTTGCAAACTCGTTATCGCATATGAAACTCAAGGGAAATAAAAGTAAATAATGTACGCATACATACATATACGCATATGCAAGGATGTAGTTTTATTTACTTGTTTGGATTATTTACGATAATAACCATCGTCACATTCTTCAGTAACATTTTTGGATGGCGGTTTGGCTTCTTTGACGAGATAATCAACGTCTCCCCTGTTGGTTATTTTCATTAATGGCGATCTCTTATTTAGCCTAGCGTATACGGTATTATTTTTGCAAAAAATGGTGCTGTATCCAACGACTCTTAGAGTTTTCGCATAATGAAAAAGGGAGTTTTTGTATTTATCCTCTCGATATTCAGCAGCATGGACGCCCCTCGTTTTCAATTTTTCTTTGTTAATTAAAAACTTGACTTTCATGTCAATAGTCACAAACTTAATAAGAAGATTATTAATTACTTTTTGATCATCGTTTTTATGAACAAGTTGTGATCCTAGATTGTATACACCTCTGATATCAGCAGGTTTGCATGGCATGGACATAATTTCAGTATACATTAAAACGGTATTAATTAATGGTACTTTGATATCGTCTTCGGGAACCCCTGTTAGGAAAACACTTGTAATAATTTTTCTGTCATTACATTCCATAGGCTTTTTGTCTTCCTCGGTTAACGAATTACTCAAACTCTGATCTATGGTAGCGGATTGATCAACTTTTTTTAGTACTTCCTGATCGGCCAGTTGGTCCAATTTTGATTTTATAAGGCTTTCCGTTTGCTTTAATTTTAGTAGAGCAGTATCCTTTTCAGCGCAACTTTTAAATGCTTTTTCCAGATCACAACGCGTTTCTTCTAATTTGTTAACTAAAATTTCATTACGTTTGCGTAAAGAAATTTCCGTAGCTTTGGAACCCAATGTACTGAGCCTATCCATCATTTTTGCATGTTCATCTTTTCTATTTTTAATTTCATTGTCCTTACGAACGATATCGGCTTTTAAACTATCGATTTCTAGGCTCAGTATTTCCTTACTTCTTATAAGACATTCTTCCAACTCCATGATTTTATCCGTACTCTTTTCTAGTTCCCTTTCCAGTTTAAATTTTTGCATTAGCATTTCAGTAGAGCTATTATCGATATATTGGGTGAGCTTTTGTTTTTCGAATTCACAATCGATATCAGAAATTTCTGCTAATTTGTTGGAAGATTTATGGTTAGCGCTAAATTCCGCTATAGTATTTAATTGTTTTTCTATTATAGTGGTTTTTGAAATTATTTCTTGATTTAAATGTTCAATTTGTGCTTTGAGGCCTTTTTCCACTGCCTCATATTGCTTACGAGTACTTACATAGAGTAGCTCATTCCGTTGCAACAACTTTTCATGTTTATCACAATTATTACTTGCCTCGTTCAGTTTTATGCACTCTTCGCTTTTTTGCTCCAATTCCAGTAGTATTTCCTTTTGCCTTTCTTCCAAGCTAGTTATTTGGGCACGAAGTAGTTCTGCTTCTTCCGAAGACTTTATAGTACAGTTGTTTATAAGTTTACTGATCTCATCTTCCCTGCTTTCGTTTGTTGCTTTTAAATATTGATTCGCGCTCTCAAGCTCTACATTTTTCTCTTCGGTGTCAACTAGTAGCCGTTGCATATCATAAAAGTTTCGCTCAATATCATCCAGTTGCAACTGCAATTCACTTCTTGACATCTGTGTTTGATTCAGAAGAGTTTGGATCTCATTCAACTTTTGTTCGTTATCAGTTTCATCGAAATCCAAAAATATTCTATGAGTGGTTGGGTTATGTTCCCTGCACTGTGGGCAGCTGGTCGACCTAGAGAAAAAAATTGGGTTTGATTTAGTGGGTTTAGAGCAATGTGCCCAACATCAATTAAATTTGTAATTGGTTTATTAATTGATTAAGTAATTGCAATTAAATCAATTGCAATTAAAATAATTGCAATCAAATAAATTGATTTAAAATTAATTCCAATTAAAATTATAATTGCTTGTTGCAATTAAATTACTTAAAATTAATTTAACTACAATTGAAAAATTCAAATTAACTTCTTAATTGTATTATGAAGCAATTAATAATTCACCATTTATTACAATTACAATTCATTCAAATATTCAATACAATTTATCAGGGGCACAGAATTTTGACGAAAGTGATATTTGGAAGAAATCAAGTAAGTAAGACCGTCTAAGGGATATTTTTTTGAAGTGCGGCCGAAGGCCGCCTACGCAGAAAAGTGTTCTGCACATAAATACCTTGGATCAAGCCCCCTATTTGGGATCGGACCTTGGGTCATTTTTGGGTTTTTGCGAATAACTTTTCACTGAAACAAAAAATTGAAAATCCGCTTCCGGATTTGATACAGAGATCAAAACGCGTCGTTTGATACCTTCCCGATATTTTTGGACGTGTTTAAGCAGTTGTCTCCTAAAGGAAACAATTACCAAAAAAAAGTTCCACTACGCATACCCAAAAAAATTATTTTCGAGCCTGCGAAGTTTCATTTTTTTGACTTCGATTTTTAAGGTTTTTTTTATGACCTACTAATTTTATTTTCAGGTTTTGGAAAAGTCGACAGGCGATTCTATCGCACCGCAGTGACTCGGGTTTTTTTACCCGGCCAAGGGCTGTTATTTCAGTGTAACCTTGTCCAATCTGTCCCGTCCCACCCTTAAATTGTCATCCTCGGAGCGAACCCTGGCAGCTGGGTTGCTCCATTGTCTCTTGTTACGGGCTGGGGTCGAATCCAACCCTGGACCAAGAGATTGCATCTGCTGCGTTTGCTGGAAGAAATTTTATACTAAACGGTCGCATTCGGTACAATGCGCCAAGTGTAAGAGATGGCTACATAAATCTGGATGCTCAGGGTTTAACCCTGCCATCCACATACCCCGTACTTTCTTTAGTACTTTTGAGGCACCATGCTGTACACGCCCAAGGGCGTCCCGCGGTAGTCGCCGCTCTGGCACTCCCTTACCGCTCCTACCTACTTCCAATAGCCACAATAGTGGCTCAGTCTACACGACTAGCAGCACTGCTGCCATGCCCTCCTTACCTACTCCCGACTGTCGCTCACGCACACCATCGTCTCCATCTCAAACGGCCGCTCAACACTCCTATCCTCTACGGAATAGGTCAGATATGAGCATCGCCGAGCGTCAGCCCCCTCCTTCTCTGCCGTTAATGCCCGCCCTACTTCGAGCCTGCACGTGGGCCAGGACCACCATCTCCTCGTACCTTTTACTACGTGCACCGTTTGTCGGAAAAGATTATATACGCCTGCGACATCGGTCAAGTGCAACAATTGCCTTCGCCTGTGTCACACCCTTATGTGCTCTGGGCTCGCAAACGGTAACCTTTGGACGGATTCGTTCATAGCCCCCTGTTGCAGTACACAGCCGCCTTCCACGCCAGACAAAATCGGTCATGGCGCTGTCAACTCTAGACTGCGACATAGTTTAGGCCTTATCCCACCTCCACCTAGGCAAACGCATCCGTCCCTCACGCCTAGCATGCCCCCTGTCTCCCCTCCTACACACTTCAAAATTTTGCAGCTGAACTTTAACGGATTAGCTGGAAAGATCGCGGAGATAACTAACTTTATGAAGTCGCACAACATCAAAATCGCCGCGATACAAGAGACAAAATTGAACACAAGATCGGACTTACGAACTTGTGATGGGTATAATGCATATCGAAGACCGTCCCAGCGGTCTTGGGGGTGGCCTTGCGTTCATTACACATCACTCTGTACAATATAATCTATTTCCCCCTGCCAAGGCATAGCAGTCCGTTCAGGAGACGCCGACCTGCAAATCATAAACATCTCTATTCCTCCTGCCCTGCGTTGTCCTAGAGATTATCATCCCGACATTAGTGCGTTGCTAAGGGGCAAGGACAGACACCTTGACGCTGGTGTAGAGGCTTACGTCGAACGCATCCGATAATGACTAATGGGGATGATTAGGCCAAGGCAGGGTCAACCCCGGTAGTCATAGTCGCATGCGTTCGACAACTAAGAACTGTCACCTCCTAATCCAGGGTTGTTGTTGTTGTTGTTGTTAACAGTGCTTCGCCCTGCCCCAGATTGGACAGGGTTACACTGAAATAACAGCCCTTGGCCGGGTAAAAAAAACCCGGGTCATTCCGGTGCGATAGAGCCGGCTGTTGTGGGAATGGCGTGTTATGCGTCACCGTGCCCACTGGATGGTTTGCAGCCAGGAGGTTTACAACACCGGCTGTATTATAACGGCGCCTCCCCAATACCGGGCCACCTTGGGGAGTAACTATGGCCTTACCGCGGCAAGGGGCTCTGTCGCGGCGTACGGATCAAGCTCCCCACTATATACAGGGTGGCTGATGAATTTTGCTACATTAAGAAACTCAAATAATTTTTTTTTCATTGTATGGAATTCATTTTTCTTTTATTCATGTTAAAGCTCATTAAATTTTATTAAATATAGCTTAATTAGTTTTAAAAATAATGGAATTTAAATGCCCCCCCTGCTCGTCGATGCATGTGCGGCATCTTACCAAAAAGTTGTTCATTACTGCTTGGAGAGTTGAGACAGGAATAGCCGCAATTGTTTCTCGAATGGATTGCCTTAGTTCATTCAAATTTGTTGGTTTTGCTTTGAAGACTTCCTGTTTGCAATAACCCCACAAGAAAAAGTCAGGTGCAGTAAGGTCAGGCGACCTAGGTGGCCAACGGAATGTGGAGTTTCTGGATATCAGCTTATTGGGAAATTTTCGTCGCAATTCTGTCATAACAGGTTGGGCTATATGAGGAGCTGCACCATCTTGCTGAAACCACACAGAGTTGAAAGAAATTCTCATTCGGCGTAATTCTGGATAGAAAAACTCTCTCAACATGCTCAAGTAACGCTCTTCAGTAACCGTAACGGTGTGACCGTTTTCTTCGAAGAAGTAGGGCCCGACAATGCAGCGTGATGAAACTGCACACCACACTGTGACACGAAGTGGATGCAATTCCGTCTCATGGAGTATCTGTGGGTTGGAAGCACTCCATATTCGACAATTTTGTTTGTTTATGTTGCCGTTTAAATCGAAATGGGCCTCGTCAGACATGAAAAGACAGTTCAACATGTTTCCATCCTCTTCCACCATTTGAAGCATCTTCTGGCAAAATTCCAAGCGAATCGGCAAGTCTGCAGCGTTCAGTTTGTTGGCCATTTGAATTTTATATGGGAATAAGTCCAAATCTTTGTGCATAAATGACTGTAATGACTGTCTGCTTACACCCATTTGAGCAGATAAGTTTCTTGTCGAAACACGTGGATTGTTTTGTATGGCAGCAGATACAGCAGCGATTGTTTCCTCCGTTCGAACTGAAGGGTTTCGATGGTAAGGTCTTCTGTTGACTGTCCCATGCTCGGCAAAATTGTTTACAAGTCTTATTATGGTCCATCTGCTCGGAGGATTGCCGCCAAACGTGCGCCTATACTCTCTTTGAACCGAAACTACGGACTCCAGTGCGTGATAGCGGCGGACAATCCAAATTCTTGTTTCAGTGTCCCAGTTATCCATTTTTGTTAAATGTAAAAGTCAATCTGCAAAATAAAAAAAAAATTAAACAGATTCATTAAATAGAAAAAAAGTTATTTAATTTTTTTTTGGTAGCGGCTTTCATTAGCCACCCTGTACATTAGACCACTGCGCCCGCCATGTCGGGCAGGTGGTCGTACGAACAAGATGAATAACCAAAACAAAAACAACAACAACAAAAGCAACAATTCGATGGAAAGAGGGAGGAGGAAGACGTCAGGGGACGAAAAACGGAACCAGCGCAGCTACTGGAGTAGCTTCCTGGACGGGATGGCTGCGGAGGAGCGGGCACTCTTCGAAGAGCATGCAAGGGATGAAGATGACATCCCCTGCACCAGCCGAGAGATGAGAAGGCAAGCCGCCGCGAGAGCAGCGCAAAGAGCCGAGCAAGCGGACAGAAAAGGGGGCAGCCAACTAGATGTAGCCGCACCTGGTGGGGGCAACCCCAACAGATGTGCGGACAATACTCACAAGGCACCCGGTAAAGCAGGCAGCACACTGCACGAAAGAGACAGCTCTGACACGGCACGAGGGGCACCCACACCCGCACCTACCCAGTTCAAACTCGGCAAGGGAAGCTTCGGGCCTAGCTACAGAGAAGTGACAGCGGGGATCATTAAGCCCGCCCCTACTAAGGAACCCCATAATAAGGAAGTGTCGGGAACATCCCGACACTCGGGGGAAAGAGAGGAAGGGAGGAAGAGAACTGCATCCGAGGAACTCGAAAGAGCCGGAAAATGCAGCAACATCAACAGGTAGGGCCAGACGTCCCTCCACCGACAGTTCGCTCCATAGTAGCCCTGTGAGGCATAAAAAGCAACAGGAGTCAGAAGACTCCCTACCAGAGAAGAAGAAAAAGAAGACCAAAAGATCCAGACCGCCACCTACACCACGCTGGGGGACTCCAGGCGGGCTAGATGACCCAAGAAGGAGGGGGCTAACAGGATCTGGTGTCAAATGGTACCTGCGGCATCTGCAGCGGGCACTATCACCCGACACAGCCCGAGCGAAAGCTTACCTCCACATGGAGGCGGGCAAAGGCTGCGCGGCAGGAAAGGATGGGGAAAGTAAGAAAGGGACCGAACCCAGTCGTGAGACGGGAATCGGTCAAAATAATACGAGGAGGGCTACCCTAATTAAGGGTCAACCCGCACACGCCCCTGGGCGCGGCAGCGGACTAAATACCGGTGTTACCAGCTCCGCTCCCGCTGAAAAGCAAAGATGCGGGCAAAGCACGCCAGAAGATACTCCCAACTCCAAGAGGCAGAGGGCACAAAACCTAGCAACCGCCTCGACGTCTGCCACGGCGAGCACCTCCAGGGCGATTCCGGGCTCTAGAAACGTGCGGGAGAACCCACGGAAGCAGAGCTATTCGGATGCTGCCAGAGGCATACGAATGGCGGTGCTGCCCAGGAACTACCCTGCGGAAATCCTGAGTCAGGAGGAGCTCACCAGACTGCAAGTCGCCATCATGGTAGAGGTCGCGGAGGGCTGGACCAGCCCGCTGTCCTTTAGTGGGGTGTACTTCAGGCCGGGTCTGCTATTAGTGGACTGCAGGGACGAGAGCACCGCAACTTGACTGAACACGACCATCCGTAGACTACAGGGATGGACGGGTCCAGCCCTTGCCACGAGGAGAGGGGATGATATACCACCCACTCACACAGTCACCATATTTCTGCCCAGGAGCGCAGAATGGTCTACCGACTTTGTGCTGAAGCTCCTCAAGGCACAGAACTCGGGACTGCACACCGAGATGTGGCGCATTTTCAACACCCAGGTTGAGGATGGGGGGCTCCGCCTGAACATCGCCATTGACGAGGCCTCTTATACTGGAATTAGAAGAGCTGCTTTCAGAGTAAACTACCGGTTCAGTTACGTCCCGGTAAAACCCTGGAAGCAGACGCCAGCCAGCACGACTGAAGCCAGAAGTGCAGGCCAGAGGAGGGTAGAGGGCCCGGCTCCGGGGCAAGAGAGAGAAGAGGCAGTAGGTGAACCCGCACCAAGCTCAGCCAGCTCAGCAGTCGCAGCTGCGAGCAATTCTGGCGAAGTTTCTGCGGGCCCAAATACACAGGACTTGCTGGAGGGCATAGACCTCCGCAACCTGGACATCGAAAGTGAGGGAGGCGAGGACATTCGGCTGTCTGATTTAGACGAGCCGATGGGGCCGGACCAATGTTAGACTACAAGAGAACCGCGGTGGCCCAGATAAACCTCCACCACGCCAAAGCAGCGTCAGCTGTGCTTGCGATGAAGTTCGCAAGGGAGGATCTGGCCATCGCACTAATACAGGAACCGTGGGCGATAAACGGGCAAATAAGAGGATTTAAAGAAGGCAAAAACAAGGTAATATGGGATCTCTCTCAAGAGAGACCAAGAGCATGCGTAATGTTAAACCATTCTATCGACTATTTCTGCATTACAGAGCACATGAGCCGGGACTTGGTGGCCGTGCAGGCAAAACTCGAGGCAGAAGGTCGGAAAATAAATATGTTCTTTGCTGCGGCATACCTTGCGGGCGATGATATTGACTTCCCGCCGGAAAACATAAAGAGATTGACGGACTACTGCAGGAGGTCAAGACTTCCGCTAGTCATTGGGTGCGATGCCAACGCACATAACGAGATTTGGGGAAGCTCAGACACTAACCAAAGGGGTGAGTACCTTTTAGAATTCTTAATAAGCAATGACCTAAACGTATATAATGTGGGGAATACACCTACCTTCGTTACAAGGGCCCGAGAGGAAGTCTTAGAAATCACCATAGGCAACAACCTGGCTGATACCTTGATCTCGAGCTGGATAGTCTCATCCGAACCCTCCCTCTCGGGCCACCGTATCATCCAGTTCGCTGTCAGTGCTGAAGCAACTGGGACTATACTAAAGAAAAACCCCAGGAGAACGGACTGGGAAAGCTTCAATAACATTGTAGACCTGAATCTCCCTAACCTGGAGAACTCGGGAAGGGGGGCAACGTGCCCGAACCTAGAGCACAGAGTTAACAACCTTAACAACATATTGGTTGATGCCTTTAGCGCTAGCTGTCGTGATTCGAGGGGAACTAAATACAAGACCCCCTGGTGGTCGAAAGAGCTCTCAGCGATGAGGAGCAAAGTGCGCAAGCTATTTAATAAAGCGAGACGCACCGGCTACTGGGAGGAATACACGAAGCATCTTACTGAGTATAACAAAGAAATCAGGAGGTCAAAGAGGGTTACCTTCAGAACCTTCTGCGAGAAGATAAGCTCCACTCCAGAGGCGGCCAGGCTCCATAAAGCTCTGGCCACGGAAAGGGGGGAAACAAGGATGGCCTTGAAACTCCCTAATGGGGATGTCACTAGCACAGAGGAGCCAGGGTACTTTTAGCCGCTCACTTTCCGGATGCATCGACAGACCTGGAAGAGGTCGAGTCCCAACAAGGGAGACCGTCGGCACGGGACTGGCAGCTAGCGAAGTCTATCTTCAGCAAGAGTGCAGTCAAATGGGCAATAGCATCCTTTGAGCGGTTCAAGTCACCGGGAGTGGATGGAATATACCCGGCCTTCCTGCAACAGGGAGACCAACCTCGTCCCATATCTGGCAGGTATTATGAGAGACAGCATGGCGCTGGCCTACATACCAACCATATGGAGACGGGCAAAGGTGGTATTCATACCAAAAGTCGGGAAAAAGGACTACTCATCGGCAAAGTCCTTTCGACCAATCAGTCTCACCTCCATCGTTCTCAAGGCGATGGAGAAGATCATAGACCAAGAGATCCGATCGAACACTCTAAGGCATAGGCCTTTGCACGTGGGCCAACATGCCTACAGGGAAGGCAGATCAACAGACACTGCCCTGTACCAGCTGACCACGGAAATTAAGAGCGCGTTCGAGAAAGGCGAAACGGGATATGTGCTTTCCTGGACATCGAGGGAGCTTTCGACAACACCTCGCACTCGAGTGTATGTCGAGCACTCGAGAAGAAAGAAGCTCCGCAGCCCATCATAAGATGGGTAGATGCACTGCTTCGCACCAGGACAGCAGAAACCACCATTGGGGAAGACACGGTTCAGATAAGAACCACACGAGGATGCCCACAGGGGGAGTACTGTCGCCACTCCTGTGGATCGTAGTGGTGGACGAACTTCTACAACTACTGACAGACAATGGAATCCGCTGCCAGGGGTACGCGGACGACATAGTAATCATTGCCAGAGGGAAGTTCGAGAACACACTCTGCGATATCATTCAAAGAGCATTAAATCTAACAAGGAGATGGTGCGCCGGGGTAGGTCTAAACATCAACCCCAGTAAAACCGCCATCATCCCATTTACGAAACGAAGATCACTACTGGGAATGCGGACACTTACACTAGGAGGAGAATCACTAGAGATTGCTTCCGAAGTGAAATACCTGGGAGTCACTCTCGACTCCAAGCTCCTCTGGAGAGCACATGTTGCGAACACAACATTAAAGGCCACGAAAGCAATAATGGTGTGCAGAAGACTCGCGGGCAAATCATGGGGATGTAGCCCGGCGATGCTCAGATGGATGTACACCATGATAGTTAGACCAATAGTAGTATACGGGGCGGTGGCCTGGTCTTCCAGGTCAGGTCTAAGCACAGTGCAGAAGGCACTATCTAAAATCCAACGTCTGGCCTGTGTATGCATTACGGGAGCAATGCGCACATGCCCCACAGCGGCATTAGAAGTGCTCCTTGACCTGAGTCCGCTGCATATTGTAGTGGAACAGGCGGCCCAACGCACCCTGTTGAGCATATCAAAAGAGGGATTCGGTAGAGGAAAAGTGATATCGTCCGTTGAAGCAGAGAAGTTGAAAGACCAGCTCCCAATCTGCCAGCTTCCTAGAGGCGATATTGCTAAAGTAATCATGTTTGAGAAGAGATTCAAGGTGGAACTAGGGGACAAAGCCTCATGGGATTCCACAAAAATTCAAGAATTACACCAAGACCGAGCCATAGTGTGGTACACGGATGGCTCGAAAACCCCTGAGGGAACTGGTGCGAGCATCTTTGGCCCACGAGTAAAGCTCTCCATACCACTAGGAGAACACCCCAGCATCTTCCAGGCGGAAGTAGTCGCTATTAGCTTATGTGCGGAAATAAACTTGCAACGCGGATACACTAACGAGAATATCACCATATTGAGTGACAGTCAAGCCGCTCTCAAAGCTATATCCTCCTACGAGATAAAGTCCTCATTGGTACTCGGATGCGTAGAGAGGATAAACTGCCTTGCGACGTGCAACAACGTCCGAATGGCCTGGGTTCCAGGCCACGCTGGTGTGGATGGCAACGAACGAGCGGACAAATTAGCCCGAGAAGCGGCAGCAACAAAACCCATTGGCCCAGAACCATTTCTGGCAATAGACTCTCACACCATGAAAGGAGAGTTGAGGAAAGAAGAGACCAACATGAGGAGGTTGTACTGGCATCAGACTGTTGGGCTACGCCAGGCGAAAGCTATGATGGGGGAATACAACGGCAACCGCTATAAAGAATTAAAAACCCTATCCAAGAATAATCTCAGAATCATAACCGGGGTTCTCACCGGCCATTGCAGGCTCAAGGCCCACCTGCACAAACTGGGCATCACCTCCAGTAGCCTCTGCCGATTCTGTTATATGGAGGATGAAACGGGGAGCATATACTGTGTAAATGCGACGCCATCTCAAGGAAAAGACAGAAGCACCTAGGTTTCCCGACACGAGAGTGCAAGCACATACATGGAATGAAGCCGACTTCCATCTTGGATTTCCTGAGCGGGATCGGCCTCGATGGTGTGCTGTGAGATTACGAGGGCACAATAGATCTTAAGGTCGCAGTGCATTACCTCATTACTATTATTATTAAGGGGCGATAACCGTCTAATCCTAGGCGACTTCAACGCGCATCACGATCTCTGGCACTCCAACTTGCCAGCAGACAACAGAGGACAAGCTATTGCAGACCAAATAGACAATTCAGCACTCTGTACAGTCAATTGAGATGCCCCACCAGGGTGGCAGGTAACTGCCACAGTTCGCCAGACATCTCCATAACGAGCGCGGGCCTAATTAACTTTATCACCTGCGACCGATGCTTACATTAGCCTTAGACCACCTACCCATCTTACTATCTGTTGAATGACTGACCGACTTCATAACGACTGATTAATTAACATACATCAACTTCACCAAAGCGGAATGGGACCGTTTTACTGACTATACAGAGCGCTCCTTCGCTGCCTTACCCACTCCTACAGACGTACGCAAAGGCGAAAGAGAGTTTCGCAAGATCATTGATTCAGCCTCAGGCCGCTTTATTCCTGCTGGTAGAATACCAGAAATTCGCCCGAATTTTCCTGCTGAAGCTGCGGCGATGGCAAGAGAACGTGACCAAGTGAGACTCATCAATCCCGCAGATCCAAGAATCAAAGATCTCAATGCGGAAATTCGTAGGATAGTCAACGAACACAAGCTGACCAAGTGGAAACAACATCTTGAGGCATGCAACCTCTCCGGCGGAATCGGCAAATTATGGAGTACCTCTACCTACTGCCAACCACCCGAAGATCTTGGGTGTGACATTTGACAACGGCCTCACCTTCGCTGGTCATGTCACCGCAATAGCCTCAAAGGTACAGAGCCGCAATAAGATCCTGAAGCCACTGGCCGGCAGTACTTGGGGAAAAGACACCGCCAAAACACCGCCATCAGAACTGCTACGGGATGTCTGCTTATGTCATCTGAGTTTCACCTCCATCAAGAGGCAAAACTGCTCAATGTTCAAGAGCACGCGGAACTCTTGAGTAGACAGTTCCTTCTGAACTGTCATAAACCTAGTCATCCAAATCCATCTTTTGGATGTACTAGCACCGCCCCCTAGAGACATAAGGAGACATCTTCGTAAGCACTACGATGAGATCCGGCACCATATCTCTTTGCCGTTTGATCTGCGGAACCATAGACGGGCTCTAAATGACCTCCACACCGAGTCGGTAGATAGATCTCTCAGATCTCGGCCTGTGAATCCCGAGCATCCGTTAGTTGTAAAAAAATTGTGGAAGTTGCAATTAACAATTAATTAACTGTTAATTATTAATCGATTTAACAATTATAATTTGCCCAACACTGGCAGATACCCAGAAAGCAATATACATTGTTGGTTGTTAAAAAAGAATTGATCAAACAAAATCTTCGTAGATGTATGTATATCTGAGATTGGTGTTAGAAGGGTCTGCTCTTTTGAGCAGATGAAAAGATCGTTGGTGTCATGAGGAGACACACTGCATGCAGGGAAACCTTTTGAAGTACCACAACAGCCGGTTCTACGTACCGGAATGACTCGGATTTCTACATCCGACCAAGGGCTGTTATTTCGACTCTACCCTGTCTAACCTGTCACCTTTTTCACTAATATTGTCATCCTCCGAGCAGCTCCTTGCAGCAGGGCTGCTCAAAACCCTCCTTATCCGGGCTGGGGTCGAATCCAACCCGGGTCCAGGAGAATGGATCTGCTGCGTCTGCTGGAAGAAAATCTACGTTAAGCGTTCACACTCCGTCCAATGCAATTCTTGCAAAAGATGGTTGCACAAAACCAGGTGCTCCGGGCTAAATCCCTCCACACATAGGCCCCCTAGTTTCTACAAAACTTTCGTGGCCCCTTGCTGTTCACGCCCTCGGACGTCCCGTGGCCAACGACGATCTAGTATCGCACCGTCACAAGCTTCTGTAACAGTCTGCACGACTAATAGCACAAACAACGCCCAGCAAGTAGTGTGTAACACCCGCTGCCGCTCACGCCCACAGGCGCCAACACCTCACACAGCCGCTCACAGCTACTATCTACGTAGCACCTCTGTTTCAGAAGTGAGCAATGCCGAGCGACAACCTACCCCCCGCCCACTTTCAACTTCCCCTTCTTCTTCCAGCACTAGTACAAATGTAAGTCAAAGCCACCAGCTCCTGGTCCCTTACACCTTGTGCTCTGTTTGTCGGTTGCGATTATATACACCTGCGACATCAGTCAAATGCAACTCTTGCCTTGGCCTGTGTCACCTGCTTATATGTTCTCAACTTGGAAACAGGAACCTATGGACTGATACGTACGTTGCACCATGTTGTCGAGCTACGCAACCTACAACGTCAACTGATTCGCCACCTTCTGGTGCTTCGGATCCCTCGACTTCTAGAGTGCGACGTAGTGTGCGACCCAGCCTGCTTCCACCAAGGCATACGCACCAGTCCCTGACTCCCAGCGTGAATATTTCTCCCCCTTCGCACTTTCGCGTCCTACAACTAAACTGCAACGGCCTAACTGGGAAAGTGAGTGAAATAGTGAACTTCATGAAGCGTCAGAACATCAAGATCGCTGCCATTCAGGAGACGAAGTTAAACGCCCGATCAAGTCTTCGGACTTGTGACGGCTATAACATCCACCGACGTGACCGAGAGAGGGGACTTGGGGGCGGACTCGCCTTCATCACCCACCAATCCGTGCAATATCGTACATTTGAGCCTGACGTCGACCCGAGGGACAATCTCCTGGAACGTCAAGGAATGGTTGTCCGGACAGGAGACGTCGACCTTGAAATTATAAACATTTATATACCTCCTGCCACCTGCTGTCCGAGAGATTACCACCCTGACATCAGTGCGTTACTCAGGGGCGATAACCGTGTAATTATCGGAGACTTCAACGCACACCACGATCTGTGGCACTCAAGCCTACAAGCCGACGGTAGGGGACAGGAATTGGCTGAACAAATAGACGATTCGACGTTTTGCACTGTGAACGGGGACGCCCCCACGAGAGTTGCGGCAAATTGTTCCAGTTCGCCAGACCTCACAATTGTCAGCGCAGGTCTCATAAACTGCGTTGAATGGCGACCAATGCTCACTCTTGCATCTGACCATCTGCCGATAGTCCTCTCAATCGATCGCCCCAATGACTTCATCACTTCTGAGAAGCGCACCTTCACTAACTTCAACAAAGCTGACTGGGTTGGTTTTCTTGGTTTCACTGAGAGCACCTTCGCTGCTCTTCCCATCCCGTCTGATGTACGAGAAGGGGAAAAAGCGTTTCGCATGGTCATAGCTTCAGCCTCCAATCAATACATTCCGTCAGGCAGAATTAAGGAGATACGTCCGTACTTCCCCGCAGAGGCAGCGGCCCTGGCTAATGAACGTGACCACGTGCGACGCTTGAACCCTACGGATCCCCAAATTCAAGATCTCAATGCGGAGATCAGACGGCTAGTCGATCAACACAAACGCGCCAAATGGGAGGAGCACCTAAGGTCCTGCAACCTCTCTGCTGGTGTTGGCAAATTATGGTCCACTGTCAAATCCTTGTCTAATCCGACCAAACCTAACGACAAAATATCCATCACCTTTGGTGATAAGGTACAGTCGAAACCAAAGAGATGCGCGAGCGCTTTCTGCCGGCAATTCGTACTGCATCCTCCGGTTGACAAGGAAATCAGGCGCGCCATCAGGGAAGCGCACAAACGCAAAAACAACCAAGCGCCCATTGTCATCACCACCACAGAGGTTCGGGAGGCCATACGGAGGTCCAAAAATTCTAAATCCATTGGGCCAGACGGTATATCCATGCTGATGCTAAAACATCTCGGCGATGAGGGAGTAAGGTACCTAACAACCGTCTTCAATCTGTCCATGACCACCTTTGTCATTCCAGAAAGATGGAAACAGGCAAAGGTGGTGCCACTACTAAAGCCCGGCAAGCCGGCTAACGTGGGGGAGTCATATCGACCGATATCACTCCTCTCGCCAGTAGTGAAGACCTTGGAGGCGGTCTTGCTCCCTTATTATACCGCTAACCTGCGATTAGCCGAACATCAGCATGGTTTCCGCAAAATGCATAGCACTACCACCGCGCTAAACGCCATCACCACACAGATAGGTGACGGTCTCAACCAATCTCGCCCAAATGACAGGACCGTGCTAGTTGCGCTTGATCTGTCGAAAGCTTTCGACACTGTTAATCACGCACAACTCATTAACGACCTGGAAGATTCAAACCTTCCCCCCTGTCTAAAGCGTTGGACCGCCAACTATCTGAGTGGCCGGCAGTCATCGGTTGAATTTAGAGGCGAAAGATCAAAACCACGTATAATTAAACAGGGGGTGCCACAGGGTGGTGTCCTATCCCCGCTTCTGTTTAATTACTACATATCGAGGCTCCCTTCCCCACCAGAAGGCGTCTCGATCGTCTCCTACGCCGATGACTGCACGATCCTGGCGACTGGACCCTCCGTTGATGAGCTCTGCTCGAGACTAAATTCATACCTTCCAACCCTTTCCAGTTTCTTCGCTGCACGGAACCTGACACTGTCACCGACCAAATCCTCGGCCACCCTATTTACGACGTGGACAGCGCAGGCGAACATGGAATTAAACGTCTACGTCGACGGCATCAAGCTTCCGACTGTCACACACCCCAAAATCTTAGGGATCACGTTTGATAACATGTTCAAATACGGTGCTCATGTAGCCGCGATTGCCACCAAAGTACAAAGCCGTAACAAAATCCTCAAGTCACTAGCTGGCAGTACTTGGGGGAAAGACAAACAAACGTTACTGGCAACGTACAAGGCAATCGGCCAGCCGGTTCTGAGCTACGCGACGCCAATATGGTCGCCGGGGTTAGCAGACACACATTGGAGGAGGTTGCAGGCCTGCCAAAACACCGCACTCAGAACCGCCACGGGGTGCCTCCTTATGTCTCCTGAGCATCACCTTCATAATGAGGCAAAAATACTCAATGTCAAAGAGCATTGCGAGATGTTGTCCAGACAATTCCTGTTCAACTGCCATAATCAGCAGCATCCGAACAGAAACCTGCTCAACGAAAATCCGCCTCCCAGGAGAATAAGGAGTCACCTCCGTAAGCACTATGACGAGATCCGGCATCACACCTCCTCGCCGTTTGATCCAGAGGTGCACCGGCGGGCCCTCAACCTCACCCACACGGAGTCGGTAAACTCCTTTGTCAGGTCTCGTCCAGTGAATGTGGTCCTACAGGCACAAGCTCCACCTGTTGCCGCCGAGGAACGCGAACTGCCCAGGGAGACAAGAGTCACGCTGGCTCAACTTCGTTCTGGATATTGTAACAGACTAAACTCTTACTTATCCAGACTGAACCCCGACATGCCAAATGTCTGCCCGGCATGCGGCGTGTCTCCCCACGATACTAACCATCTGTTCCTCTGCTCAACCGAGCCCACTCTTCTAACTCCAATCTCACTCTGGTCCACCCCTGTTGAAGCCGCGAGGTTTCTTGGACTTCCGTTAGAAGAGCCTGATGACAATGTTGGTTGGGGGTGACACCCTGGACAGGGTAAGTAGTCGCTACCACAACAACAACAACAAGTACCCCAAGCGAATCGAGAGGGGACCAGGTGGATAGTTTGTGGATAGAATTAATTTTGCCGTGTAATTTTTTCTCCGTATTTTGGTGGGCGTCGCTAACTTGATATCTACTAAGCGAAGCACCCTAATGAAAACCTTGTTATTGACTAAATTACGGAGCCAGACTTGCATAACTCACCTATGACGAAGGTGGTTAGCGAGAGGTTGAAAAGAGCCGCTAAATAAGTATTGGCAGTGGAGAGTATTTGAGGTGGTCATTTCAGCAGGGCTGCTAGTAGTTGAGGATGGAAGGGACGGAGGAGGTTTGTACCACGGTACGCACAAAGTCGTCTACAACCAGGTGGCTCAAATGCACTGAAGGAATAGAACAGCCCCGCTGCAAGCGATTGTTCTGATGACAATTTCAGGGTAGGATGTGACGAATAAGACAGGGTTACCCTTAAATAAAAGCCTTGGCCGAGTTAAAAACTTGCGTCATTCCGGTACGATAGTGCCGGCTGTTGTAGGAATGGGGAAGTGTTGTCTAAAGTGGCAGTCCTTTACCGTATATGCCCGACTGTCGCGGGAGCGATTTGGTATGACCAGTGAAACCTAGGTCATCTCACCCCTCGTTACAAACAACAACAACAACCACCCTCTTTCGTAAGGAAGAAGGTCGGTTATGGAGAGGCATCATATCCGTAGATCTGCCGTTAACTTGCACGTCATTACCCTTCAGAGGTGACATGACCAAGAAGCTTGCACTCGTCATTCCAAATCGCTACGACCGTCGGGCAGTACGACAACACTCCCCAAAACCTTCGGCCAGTGTTTCTGTCGTCACAAACAACAACAAAAACCCTTGGTAATTGTTTCCTTTAGGAGACAACTGCTAAAACACGTCCAAAAATGTCGGGAGAGGTATCAAACAACGCGTTTTGACTTCGGTATCAACAATCCGAAAGCGGATTTTCAATTTTTTGTTTCAGTGAAAAGTTATTCGCAAAAAACCCGAAAATGACCCGGGTCCGATCCCAAATAGGGGGCTTGATCCAAGGTATCTATGTGCAGTACACCTTTCTGTGTAGGCGGCCTTCGGCCGCGCTTAAAAAAAATAACCCTCAGCCGGTGCAACACCGGCTACGCGGTCCACAGTATTTCTGCGCAGAACATACTTTTTGCACTTTTCGATCCACCCTAATCTGTGATTACAACAACCACATGAAAATGACAGAAAATTTTCAACTTTGATGGCAAATATCTCTTCACTGAAACAAAAACTCGAAAATTCGCTTCCGGATTATTGTTACCGAGGTCAAAACGCGTTGTTTGATACCTCTCCCGACATTTTTGGACGTGTTTTAGCAGTTGTCTCCTAAAGGAAACAATTACCAAACCCTTCATTAATTTAAGTCGCCTCTTACGACAGGCATACATATTCTAACCCCCGAGAGGTGTCTCATCCTCGCATCCACCACTCAATATGTGTAAAATCTCCTTGAAAAATTTACATAGTGAACAGTGCGGAATCGTTGAACTTACCGGCTTCGCCATTGCTGCATGCATGCAAAATGAAATATATGTCCACAGGCAGTGCTGTATATAACATCATTATTATTATATACTTCCGAACAAATCGTGCATGTTAACGATGGCATTATTATTTTATATTCTCTTGATAACACTTTTATTGCGATATCTTTTAAGGTTAGCGTTAAAAAACTGCGCAACTGACAATAAACGGAACACTACTATGTTATGCCCGAAATCACAGTACGCACGAAATGTATGAAGTATTCTGTAAATCCCCAAATTATATGTTCAAATTGTAGTTCGTTCCAATAAGATGCGTCAAATGTAAACAAAAGTGATGACTGTTCATTTCACGTGCCTTATGGAACGCAAAATAAACCGCGGTCGCCCAATGCTAATGTTTTGTTTTTTGTCATTTCCCTACCGGACAGTTGTTTAATCAGTGACCACTCAACTGAAACTCAGGTCTTAGGTAGTTAGGCATCAGATTGTGTTAAGATTTCTATGGCGCTGGTGCAAAATCTTATCAAAACATTCGTATTACTTACCGAACAACCCTGATGCGCAACAACACATACAGGGTGTTTTTTTTACGGGTTTGTTTTTCGAATAGAGATAAAACTGGCATTTTGTGGTCAAATCTGGCAACTCTAATGTCATTTATGTTCAGTTTGGTTTGCCATTTCATCATGAACAGGTTGACAAAAGAACAACGCTTGCAAATCGTGCAAATTTATTTCGAAAATAATGGTTCAGTTCGCGAAGTTTACCGTGAGCTCCGTCCATTTTATGGTCGACATAATCGTCCATCAGAGCAATTAATTCGGTTAACCATGGATCGTTTTCGCACTACGTTTACTCTATGTGATAATACGCATCCGCAGAGACGTCGAACAGTGCGCACCGAAGAAACAATTGCCGCTGTAGAGCAAAGTGTTGAAGAGGACCCGAATGAATCGATTCGCCACCGTGCACAGCAATTGGAGCTTTGTCCATCAACTTTATGGAAGATTTTGCGCAAAGATCTTGGCTTGCGACCTTACAAGATCTAGCTTGTGCAAGAATTAAAGCCGCGAGACCATGCAATGCGTCGTGATTGGTTGGTGTATGGGCCGAAAATGAGATTGATTTCGATGCTGATTTTCATCGCAAAATTTTGTTCAGTGATGAGGCTCATTTTTGGTTGAATGGCTACGTCAACAAGCAAAATTGCCGCATTTGGAGTGAAGAGAATCCACATGAGACCCTTGAAACGCCATTACATCCACAAAAACTGACTGTTTGGTGTGCTCTATGGGCTGGTGGAGTCATTGGGCCATACTTCTTCCGCAATAATGCTGGAGAGGCAGCTACCGTTAATGGAGACCGGTATAGAGCCATGATAACCGACTATTTTGTTCCCGAATTGGATGGCATGAATGTGGATGAGTTGTGGTTCCAACAAGAGGGCGCTACATGCCACACAGCGCACGTCACAATCGATTTATTGAAGGAAACATTCGATGAGCGCATAATTTCGCGGAATGGACCTGTCAATTGGCCACCAAGGTCGTGTGATTTGACACCATTGGATTATTTTCTTTGGGGATATGTGAAGTCGCTCGTCTACACCAACAAACCAGAAACGTTAGGGGAATTGGAAGCCAACATTCGTGGCGTTATTGCCGACATACGGCCCCATATGCTCGAAAAAGTGGTTGAAAATTGGACCTGTAGAATTGGCTTTATTCGAGCCAGCCGCGGCGGCCACATGCCCGAAATCATATTTAAACATTAATGGCATAAAATTATCCTTCCAATAAAGCCAAATTGATGGACCTTAAAACGATTTTCTTGTGTTTTATTTCAATTCGAAGTTCTATACCCCTAAAAAACACCCTTTACAAGCATTTATTTTCTCTGTGACAACTGAGCTGATATGATTTTGCACCAGCGCCATAGAAAACTGCACATAAAATAACATCGAAACCCACTTCCAATTAGTGTACGCCATGGCACAATAAACAGAGGTCTTTGAATTGCCAAACTTTGTTTACATTTTTGGTTTTGTTTACAATGTATCATTTTCTTTGTTAAAAATAATACAATAAACAAAAGAGTTCTTTTACAGTTCCTATCCAAGAATAATCTAAGAATCATAACTGGGTTTCTCACGGGCCACTGCAGGCTGAATGCTCACCTGCACAAACTGGGCATCACGTCCAGCAGCCTATGCCGGTTCTGTGATAGGGAAGATGAAACAGCGGAGCACATACCGTGCAGATGCAACGCTATCTCAAGAAGAAGCACCTAGGTTTCCCGACACGAGAGTGCAAGCACATACACGACATAAAGCCGACTCCTATCCTGGATTTCCTGAGGTGGATCGGCCTAGATGGTGTGCTGTTAGCCTACAAGGGCATAATAGATCTTAAGGTCGCAGTGTACTATCTCACTACTATTATTATTATTTCTATTACAGTTCCTCCTCGAGGGTTTTGGGGAGTGCTGTCGAATTGGCAGTCCTTGGCCGGATATGAACCCGATACGCTCCGGTACTTCCTTGCGGTACTGCCCGACTGTCGTGTTAGTGATTGGGTATGATCAGTGCAATCTTCTAAGTCATGTCCTTAAGGAAGGAGATGGGTAATGAGAGGCGAGAGAAATCATATCCGTAGATCAAACATCAAGTTGCACGTCATTACCTTTGTGCATTTTAGTCGCCTCTAACTACCGGTATGCCTACCTCGGGAATATTCTAAACCCCTAACCCGCAGAGGAGAGGATGCCTCTCACCTCTCAGTACCCATTTTCTTATTCCTTAAGGAAGGAAGGGTGACATGACCTAGAGGGTTACACCGGTTCATACCAATTCACTCTAGCGACAGTTGGGCATGGGCCCCAAGTGAATGCCGGAGCGTACCGGGTTGATATCCGGCAAAGGACTGTGACTTTCGACAACACTCCTAAAATCCTTCGGGGAGTGTCTGTCGTTAAAAACAAGATCAATGCAATGGAGCAGTGACACTAACAAAAATGTCAGCAAATGGTAGTTTTTTTACTTTGACCTACAATTGTCAATGCGTCGCGAAATGTCGAGAGGGTAACCAAAGATGCGTTTCGATCCGAGGAACTATAATCCATGGCTCCACTACAAGAGGTTTTGTATGTGACATTCCGCCCACATGGTTGCTTTTAAGAAGGATAAGAAAAAAGGAAAACATTTGATGCCGTTTTGTAAAAAGGTATTAAAACAATTAGAAAATGTAGACAAATTGTGGGGTAGAACAACAAATAAGATTTGATGGAGATATTTAATTGTTATGGTAACGCGTCAAATTGGATCGGTAAGGAAGGCGGTCGGCATGATATTAGGGTCGCACTGTGGCTAGTCATTGTCGGCTGGGGTGTGCTCTTGCCAACCTTACCGTCCTGCGCCATAATCAGAAAAATTCTAATCATGCCTTTAATACGCGGGGAAATGCACAAAACCGCGCAAAACGACTATAAAACAACACTCAAAACTCAACTAAAACAACCAAAAACTCGAATTAAAAATTAAAGGAAACGGGCGGAAAAATTTTCAAAAAAAAAAGAAAACTTAAAATTCAAAATAACTGAAAATGTAAAAGAAAATTAAAACTAAAATAACGAACGGAAAAGAAGAAAATAAAAATAAATTTAAATGAACGAAAAAAAAGCCCTGAAATTTTAAACGAACCGGAAATGACCGGTTACCATGCTGGAAATGAAAAATAAAAAAAAGGCCGAACAATATAAGGGGGCGCCGCGGTTGTTGTTGCGACGCCCTGGTGCTGACCACCCTCGTCCATGGCCATCGGTGCACCAAACCTAATCCCGATGGCCCCTTACCTACGCGAATCCTATGCCTTCTAAATGAAGAGGAAAATCAGCATTCCCATTTTATAAATTTTATTGACAATTCATTTTCTTTCTTTTTGTTTCTTTACATTAGCTTTTTTTTTTTTTTTTTTTATTGGTTGATGGTATCTACTCGTATATTGTTACTTATATTATTTATTTCATTATTTGTTAAGTTCATTGATTATTAAATTGGCCGTTATATTTTGTTATTGGTTATATTAATTTATTAGTAAATAAAAACCTTCTTTATTTAAATTTGTTTTTTTTTTTTTGGTATTTTCTTGTTAATTGATTAGTTATATAAATTTTTGTTTTTTTCTTTCTTCTTTAAAATGATTATTATTATTTTTTCTTATTTTTAGCTCGTTAAGTTTAACTATAAACCCCCTTTTTCCTTTACATTAGTTTTTATTTTTAAATGTAAGCTATTTATCCTCTTCTCTTTTGTCCATGCCATATCCCATTTAACTGTCTAAATCACGATTAATTTTATCATAGTCTCCGTCAAAATTACTTTAAGGTTTCTCCTTTTTTTTTTTTTGGATGCTTATTTTTTTTTTATTTTGTTTAGACTATTTCTAGATATTAAGTTGTTTCTAAATTCTTTTCTCTTACATTGTTTTTATAAAATATATATTTTGAAAAAAATTTTCTTTTTTTTTTGGTAGACTACTTTACTCCCTATAAAAACTTATTATTTATATTTATTAAATTTCTCGTTAAATTCTACTTTACTCTCTTCTATTACATTTTAAAATTTAAGTTAGCTGTTATTTATAACCAATATTCACATTTATTTTCAGAGAATATATGTAGTTTTTATCCTACTCTCTAATTTTGTTTTGGTTGGCTTTATCCTAAGTTTAATTTAAATGTAACTTTAACGTGCTAATCGGCACGAACTCACCGGGAATTTATGGTTGTAGCAGGTGGTGTTTTGGCATGTTGTTGTTGTTGGTGGAGCGACGGGCCGTTAATAGAGCGGACCTGTTGTTGTTGTTGTTAACAGTGCTTCGCCCTGCCCAATGGGCTCGATCACTCTAAATTGTCATCAGGCTCTTCTAACGGAAGTCCGAGGAAATGCGCAGTTTCCACAGGGTTGGACCAGAGTGATGTGGGTGTTAGAAGAGTGGGTTCAACTGAACAGGAAAAGAGATGTATGGTATCATGAGGGGTCATACCACATGCAGGGCATGTATTTGGTATGTTGGGGTTCAGTCTGCATAAGTAAGAGTTTAACCTATTACAATATCCAGAGCGAAGTTGTGCTAGTATGACTCTAGTCTCCCTCGGAAGTACACGCTCCTCTTCAGCCAATTCAGGTGGTTGAGTATTAATAACGGGATTCACAGGCCGAGATCTGAGGGATCTGTCTACCGACTCAGTGTGGAGGTCATTTAGAGCCCGTCTATGGTTCCGCAGATCAAACGGCAAAGAGATATGATGCCGGATCTCATCGTAATGCTTACGGAGATGTCTCCTTATGTCTCTGGGGGGCGGTGCTACATCCAAAAGATGTCGGTTTGGATGACTAGGTTTGTGACAGTTCAGAAGGAACTGTCTACTCAAGAGTTCCGCGTGCTCTTGAACATAGAGCAATTTCGCCTCTTGATGGAGGTGAGACTCAGATGACATAAGCAGGCATCCCGTAGCAGTTCTGATGGCGGTGTTTTGGCAGACTTGCAATTTCCTCCAATTGGTGTCAGAAAGGTTGGGCGACCATATAGGCGCAGCATAGTCAATAACCGGTCGGCCAATAGCCTTATATGTAGCAAGCAATGTTTCTTTGTCTTTTCCCCAAGTACTGCCGGCCAGTGACTTGAGGATCTTATTGCGGCTCTGTACCTTTGAGGCTATTGCGGTGGCATGACCAGCGAAGGTGAGGCCGTTGTCAAATGTCACGCCCAAGATTTTTGGGTGGTTGACAGTAGGTAGAGGTACTCCATCTACGTGGACATTTAACTCTTGCCCCATCTGCGCATTCCATGTTGTAAACAGGGTCGCCGTAGATTTAGTCGGAGACAGGGTCAGATTACGCTCGGTGAAGAAGCTGGAAAGGTCATGGAGGTAACTGTTGATTCTTATACAGAGTTCATCAATGGAGGGACCCTTGCCCGAGGCCATTATCGTGCAGTCGTCAGCGTAGGAAACAATGGAGACTCCCTCTGGTGGGGAGGGAAGTCTCGAAATATAGAAATTAAACAAGAGGGGAGAGAGAACACTACCTTGCGGCACCCCTTGTTTTATTCTTCGTGGTCTAGCGGACCTCGCTGTTGTCACCGCTGGTTACGGTTGTTGTTGCTGATGCTAGTGCGGCGGGCCTTATTCTGGCGGCCCCCGCTGTTGTCACTGTTGGTTGTTGTTGCAGTAGCCCGTCTTCGGCGGCGCTACTGGTGTTGTTGTCTCTGCTGGTTGTAGTGGCCGCCTTGGTTGCCGGTTTAGTTGTGGCCGGTTGTAGTTATGCGCTACGGGGGCGCATTGTTGATGTTCGTTGTCGTTGCCCACTATGTGGCGTGAATTGCGCTATGTGGCGTAAATTGCGCTACATGGCGTAAATTGCGCTATAATGCGCACTAATACGTCATGTGCGACGTGCTCATACGGCGTGCGTTAATGGTGTTGGGTTGCGCGCTGATACGGCGTGCGTTGTGCGTTATACGGCATGCGTTGTGCGTTATACGGCATGCGTTGTGCGTTATACGGCATACGTTAATGGTGTTGGGTTGCGTTGTGCCAGCTGATGGCGCGCGGTGGCATTCTGTAAATAAATTTAAAATGTACATAGTAAATGAATGGAAACAAAGTACAGGGTGGCTGATGAATTTTGCTACATTAAGAAACTCAAATAATTTTTTTTTCAGTGTATGGAATTCATTTTTCTTTTATTCATGTTAAAGCTCATTAAATTTTATTAAATATAGCTTAATTAGTTTTAAAAATAATGGAATTTAAATGCCCCCCCTGCTCGTCGATGCATGTGCGGCATCTTACCAAAAAGTTGTTCATTACTGCTTGGAGAGTTGAGACAGGAATAGCCGCAATTGTTTCTCGAATGGATTGCCTTAGTTTATTCAAATTTGTTGGTTTTGCTTTGAAGACTTCCTGTTTGCAATAACCCCACAAGAAAAAGTCAGGTGCAGTAAGGTCAGGCGACCTGGGTGGCCAACGGAATGTGGAGTTTCTGGATATCAGCTTATTGGGAAATTTTCGTCGCAATTCTGTCATAACAGGTTGGGCTATATGAGGAGCTGCACCATCTTGCTGAAACCACACAGAGTTGAAAGAAATTCTCATTCGGCGTAATTCTGGATAGAAAAACTCTCTCAACATGCTCAAGTAACGGTCTCCAGTAACCGTAACGGTGTGACCGTTTTCTTCGAAGAAGTAGGGCCCGACAATGCAGCGTGATGAAACTGCACACCACACTGTGACACGAAGTGGATGCAATTCCGTCTCATGGAGTATCTGTGGGTTGGAAGCACTCCATATTCGACAATTTTGTTTGTTTATGTTGCCGTTTAAATCGAAATGGGCCTCGTCAGACATGAAAAGACAGTTCAACATGTTTCCATCCTCTTCCACCATTTGAAGCATCTTCTGGCAAAATTCCAAGCGAATCGGCAAGTCTGCAGCGTTCAGTTTGTTGGTTGAATTTTATATGGGAATAAGTCCAAACGACGCGTCTCGATCTCCGCACCAACAATCCGAAAGCGGAAATTAAATGATTTGTTTCGGTGAAAAGCTATTAGCAAAAAACCCAAAAATGACTCAGGTCCGATCCCAATTAGGGGCTTGATCCAAGGTATTTATGTACAAAACACTTTTATGCGTAGACGGCTTTCGGCCGCCCTTCAAAAAAAAATAACCCTTAGCCGGTCCACACTATTTCTGCGCGGAACACATTTCTGCACTTTTCGGTACACCCTAATCTGTGATTACAACCACCACATGAAAATGACAGAAAATTTTCAACTTTGACTGCAAATATCTCTGAACAGACATAAAATATCGAACTTCCGCTTTTCGGATTATTGATACGGAGGTTAAAACCCGTCGTTTGATACATTTCCCGAGATTTTTGGACGTATATTAGCAGTTACGTGCTGTCGTATAGAATTACCGAAAAACGTTTACTTGCACAGGGTGGCGCAAAAGTAATCCTTCTATCAGAAAATGCTATAAATTTTGCGATTGGCCCCTAAAGTCACTTCTGTTTTGACATTTGTGTAGTAAACACATGCGAAATACACGTTAATAAACAATGTTACGCTACACTGCTCCAGAACGCGGAATATTGCTGACTATTTATTTGACCAATAATCGGTCGGGGCCAAACGGTTACTGTGAATGGTGAGCGCTACAGAGCAATGATCAACGAGTTCTTTTTGCCGCAACTTGATGAATTGGGATTGGAAAAGATGTGGTTCCAACAAGACGGTGCAACAGCACACACTGCACGTGCCACAACCGATATGCTGAACATCGGAAGCTTACTTTTGCGCCACCTTGTATTTTTTGACCTCATCCCCTATAAGCGGACATCTCCCATAACCGGACAAAAACACTGCGACCGTGAGTGTCCGGTTATGAGGAATTTCACTGTATATGTATGTATAAACTTTTTCATCCATTCCTTAGTATGTATATATATGTGTATGATTTAAAATGCAAATAGTACCTTTTCACAATCTTTTCATCAGGGGTCAACCTAAAAAAATTGCATTGCGCAGTAGATTTAATAAAATTACACATAGTCTTTGTTTTAATGATAGTTAATATTTGTTATTCTTTTATAAATATTTTTATATTCCTTTATATGTATGTGTTTTAAAATGTACCTTATTATATTTATTTTATTTTATTTTATAAAAGCTTACATAATAATACAAATTATTATACAAACTAAAAATAACGTTCGTTCTATAGATAAAAATAAATAATGTCTTGCCAATAAATATCATATCAAAATAGAAATTCAGGAGCGGAATTACATCCGTTCCGTGATCGTAAATCGTTTTTTAAGTCTTAGTAACTTTGAAACTGTCCCATTTTTAAAAAAAGTAATAATGCATTATTGAACCACCGGCACTTCCAGCCAATTGCTCACGTATGCCTTCGTTCCGAATTACGGGTTCAGGACAATGCTTTACAAATTCGGCTTCGGTTGCGGAACGTATAACGTAATTCGACCCCATTTTTTAAAATTTGTCTACTTTTTAGGTGATGTGCCAATGGGTTTAATGTCAGTATTAATGTCAGTTTATTCCAAAAACAGTGAAGTTTGTATTTATTTAAATTTCGTAAATATATAACATTTCTTTGTGTTATTAAATATTGGTTAAATCCAAATACGTAAACTATGTTGTGTTTTAATATTAGATAGATATAAGAATATAGAGTGCTTATTTTACACAGAAAATGTGGATTTTTGTTTTGTGGATTTATATTTTGTAGATTTTTTGGTACACTCCACATTTCATTGACCCCTCTATGCATAGCGGGGTTGGCGATCATGTCATAGTTCACCCTACTTGACATCCACAAAAAAGATCGCGTTTGAATTGACCAGGACATTTTCTGAGTTAGCAAATTTTCTAACCGGTAGCCGAGACGGGGTGATCTTCCACTCCCTATGTTATATACAGGGTGTTTTTTTTACAGGTTTGTTTTTCGAATAGAGATAAAACTGGCATTTTCTGGTCAAATCTGGCAACTCTAATGTCATTTATGTTCAATTTGGTTTGCCATTTCATCATGAACAGGTTGACAAAAGAACAACGCTTGCAAATCGTGCAAATTTATTTCGAAAATAATGGTTCAGTTCGCGAAGTTTACCGTGAGCTCCGTCCATTTTATGGTCGACATAATCGTCCATCAGAGCAATTAATTCGGTTAACCATGGATCGTTTTCGCACTACGTTTACTCTATGTGATAATACGCATCCGCAGAGACGTCGAACAGTGCGCACCGAAGAAACAATTGCCGCTGTAGAGCAAAGTGTTGAAGAGGACCCGAATGAATCGATTCGCCACCGTGCACAGCAATTGGAGCTTTGTCCATCAACTTTATGGAAGATTTTGCGCAAAGATCTTGGCTTGCGACCTTACAAGATCCAGCTTGTGCAAGAATTAAAGCCGCGAGACCATGCAATGCGTCGTGATTTTGGTGTATGGGCCGAAAATGAGATTGATTTCGATGCTGATTTTCATCGCAAAATTTTGTTCAGTGATGAGGCTCATTTTTGGTTGAATGGCTACGTCAACAAGCAAAATTGCCGCATTTGGAGTGAAGAGAATCCACATGAGACCCTTGAAACGCCATTACATCCACAAAAACTGACTGTTTGGTGTGCTCTATGGGCTGGTGGAGTCATTGGGCCATACTTCTTCCGCAATAATGCTGGAGAGGCAGCTACCGTTAATGGAGACCGGTATAGGGCCATGATAACCGACTATTTTGTTCCCGAATTGGATGGCATGAATGTGGATGAGTTGTGGTTCCAACAAGACGGCGCTACATGCCACACAGCGCACGTCACAATCGATTTATTGAAGGAAACATTCGATGAGCGCATAATTTCGCGGAATGGACCTGTCAATTGGCCACCAAGGTCGTGTGATTTGACACCATTGGATTATTTTCTTTGGGGATATGTGAAGTCGCTCGTCTACACCAACAAACCAGAAACGTTAGGGGAATTGGAAGCCAACATTCGTGGCGTTATTGCCGACATACGGCCCCATATGCTCGAAAAAGTGGTTGAAAATTGGACCTGTAGAATTGGCTTTATTCGAGCCAGCCGCGGCGGCCACATGCCCGAAATCATATTTAAACATTAATGGCATAAAATTATCCTTCCAATAAAGCCAAATTGATGGACCTTAAAACGATTTTCTTGTGTTTTATTTCAATTCGAAGTTCTATACCCCTAAAAAACACCCTTTACAAGCATTTATTTTCTCTGTGACAACTGAGCTGATATGATTTTGCACCAGCGCCATAGAAAACTGCACATAAAATAACATCGAAACCCACTTCCAATTAGTGTACGCCATGGCACAATAAACAAAGGTCTTTGAATTGCCAAACTTTGTTTACATTTTTGGTTTTGTTTACAATGTATCATTTTCTTTGTTAAAAATAATACAATAAACAAAAGAGTTCTTTTACAGTTCCTATCCAAGAATAATCTAAGAATCATAACTGGGTTTCTCACGGGCCACTGCAGGCTGAATGCTCACCTGCACAAACTGGGCATCACGTCCAGCAGCCTATGCCGGTTCTGTGATAGGGAAGATGAAACAGCGGAGCACATACCGTGCAGATGCAACGCTATCTCAAGAAGAAGCACCTAGGTTTCCCGACACGAGAGTGCAAGCACATACACGACATAAAGCCGACTCCTATCCTGGATTTCCTGAGGTGGATCGGCCTAGATGGTGTGCTGTTAGCCTACAAGGGCATAATAGATCTTAAGGTCGCAGTGTACTATCTCACTACTATTATTATTATTTCTATTACAGTTCCTCCTCGAGGGTTTTGGGGAGTGCTGTCGAATTGGCAGTCCTTGGCCGGATATGAACCCGATACGCTCCGGTACTTCCTTGCGGTACTGCCCGACTGTCGTGTTAGTGATTGGGTATGATCAGTGCAATCTTCTAAGTCATGTCCTTAAGGAAGGAGATGGGTAATGAGAGGCGAGAGAAATCATATCCGTAGATCAAACATCAAGTTGCACGTCATTACCTTTGTGCATTTTAGTCGCCTCTAACTACCGGTATGCCTACCTCGGGAATATTCTAAACCCCTAACCCGCAGAGGAGAGGATGCCTCTCACCTCTCAGTACCCATTTTCTTATTCCTTAAGGAAGGAAGGGTGACATGACCTAGAGGGTTACACCGGTTCATACCAATTCACTCTAGCGACAGTTGGGCATGGGCCCCAAGTGAATGCCGGAGCGTACCGGGTTGATATCCGGCAAAGGACTGTGACTTTCGACAACACTCCTAAAATCCTTCGGGGAGTGTCTGTCGTTAAAAACAAGATCAATGCAATGGAGCAGTGACACTAACAAAAATGTCAGCAAATGGTAGTTTTTTTACTTTGACCTACAATTGTCAATGCGTCGCGAAATGTCGAGAGGGTAACCAAAGATGCGTTTCGATCCGAGGAACTATAATCCATGGCTCCACTACAGGAGGTTTTGTATGTGACATTCCGCCCACATGGTTGCTTTTAAGAAGGATAAGAAAAAAGGAAAACATTTGATGCCGTTTTGTAAAAAGGTATTAAAACAATTAGAAAATGTAGACAAATTGTGGGGTAGAACAACAAATAAGATTTGATGGAGATATTTAATTGTTATGGTAACGCGTCAAATTGGATCGGTAAGGAAGGCGGTCGGCATGATATTAGGGTCGCACTGTGGCTAGTCATTTTCGGCTGGGGTGTGCTCTTGCCAACCTTACCGTCCTGCGCCATAATCAGAAAAATTCTAATCATGCCTTTAATACGCGGGGAAATGCACAAAACCGCGCAAAACGACTATAAAACAACACTCAAAACTCAACTAAAACAACCAAAAACTCGAATTAAAAATTAAAGGAAACGGGCGGAAAAATTTTCAAAAAAAAAAGAAAACTTAAAATTCAAAATAACTGAAAATGTAAAAGAAAATTAAAACTAAAATAACGAACGGAAAAGAAGAAAATAAAAATAAATTTAAATGAACGAAAAAAAAGCCCTGAAATTTTAAACGAACCGGAAATGACCGGTTACCATGCTGGAAATGAAAAATAAAAAAAAGGCCGAACAATATAAGGGGGCGCCGCGGTTGTTGTTGCGACGCCCTGGTGCTGACCACCCTCGTCCATGGCCATCGGTGCACCAAACCTAATCCCGATGGCCCCTTACCTACGCGAATCCTATGCCTTCTAAATGAAGAGGAAAATCAGCATTCCCATTTTATAAATTTTATTGACAATTCATTTTCTTTCTTTTTGTTTCTTTACATTAGCTTTTTTTTTTTTTTTTTTTATTGGTTGATGGTATCTACTCGTATATTGTTACTTATATTATTTATTTCATTATTTGTTAAGTTCATTGATTATTAAATTGGCCGTTATATTTTGTTATTGGTTATATTAATTTATTAGTAAATAAAAACCTTCTTTATTTAAATTTGTTTTTTTTTTTTTGGTATTTTCTTGTTAATTGATTAGTTATATAAATTTTTGTTTTTTTCTTTCTTCTTTAAAATGATTATTATTATTTTTTCTTATTTTTAGCTCGTTAAGTTTAACTATAAACCCCCTTTTTCCTTTACATTAGTTTTTATTTTTAAATGTAAGCTATTTATCCTCTTCTCTTTTGTCCATGCCATATCCCATTTAACTGTCTAAATCACGATTAATTTTATCATAGTCTCCGTCAAAATTACTTTAAGGTTTCTCCTTTTTTTTTTTTTGGATGCTTATTTTTTTTTTATTTTGTTTAGACTATTTCTAGATATTAAGTTGTTTCTAAATTCTTTTCTCTTACATTGTTTTTATAAAATATATATTTTGAAAAAAATTTTCTTTTTTTTTTGGTAGACTACTTTACTCCCTATAAAAACTTATTATTTATATTTATTAAATTTCTCGTTAAATTCTACTTTACTCTCTTCTATTACATTTTAAAATTTAAGTTAGCTGTTATTTATAACCAATATTCACATTTATTTTCAGAGAATATATGTAGTTTTTATCCTACTCTCTAATTTTGTTTTGGTTGGCTTTATCCTAAGTTTAATTTAAATGTAACTTTAACGTGCTAATCGGCACGAACTCACCGGGAATTTATGGTTGTAGCAGGTGGTGTTTTGGCATGTTGTTGTTGTTGGTGGAGCGACGGGCCGTTAATAGAGCGGACCTGTTGTTGTTGTTGTTAACAGTGCTTCGCCCTGCCCAATGGGCTCGATCACTCTAAATTGTCATCAGGCTCTTCTAACGGAAGTCCGAGGAAATGCGCAGTTTCCACAGGGTTGGACCAGAGTGATGTGGGTGTTAGAAGAGTGGGTTCAACTGAACAGGAAAAGAGATGTATGGTATCATGAGGGGTCATACCACATGCAGGGCATGTATTTGGTATGTTGGGGTTCAGTCTGCATAAGTAAGAGTTTAACCTATTACAATATCCAGAGCGAAGTTGTGCTAGTATGACTCTAGTCTCCCTCGGAAGTACACGCTCCTCTTCAGCCAATTCAGGTGGTTGAGTATTAATAACGGGATTCACAGGCCGAGATCTGAGGGATCTGTCTACCGACTCAGTGTGGAGGTCATTTAGAGCCCGTCTATGGTTCCGCAGATCAAACGGCAAAGAGATATGATGCCGGATCTCATCGTAATGCTTACGGAGATGTCTCCTTATGTCTCTGGGGGGCGGTGCTACATCCAAAAGATGTCGGTTTGGATGACTAGGTTTGTGACAGTTCAGAAGGAACTGTCTACTCAAGAGTTCCGCGTGCTCTTGAACATAGAGCAATTTCGCCTCTTGATGGAGGTGAGACTCAGATGACATAAGCAGGCATCCCGTAGCAGTTCTGATGGCGGTGTTTTGGCAGACTTGCAATTTCCTCCAATTGGTGTCAGAAAGGTTGGGCGACCATATAGGCGCAGCATAGTCAATAACCGGTCGGCCAATAGCCTTATATGTAGCAAGCAATGTTTCTTTGTCTTTTCCCCAAGTACTGCCGGCCAGTGACTTGAGGATCTTATTGCGGCTCTGTACCTTTGAGGCTATTGCGGTGGCATGACCAGCGAAGGTGAGGCCGTTGTCAAATGTCACGCCCAAGATTTTTGGGTGGTTGACAGTAGGTAGAGGTACTCCATCTACGTGGACATTTAACTCTTGCCCCATCTGCGCATTCCATGTTGTAAACAGGGTCGCCGTAGATTTAGTCGGAGACAGGGTCAGATTACGCTCGGTGAAGAAGCTGGAAAGGTCATGGAGGTAACTGTTGATTCTTATACAGAGTTCATCAATGGAGGGACCCTTGCCCGAGGCCATTATCGTGCAGTCGTCAGCGTAGGAAACAATGGAGACTCCCTCTGGTGGGGAGGGAAGTCTCGAAATATAGAAATTAAACAAGAGGGGAGAGAGAACACTACCTTGCGGCACCCCTTGTTTTATTCTTCGTGGTCTAGCGGACTTCGCTGTTGTCACCGCTGGTTACGGTTGTTGTTGCTGATGCTAGTGCGGCGGGCCTTATTCTGGCGGCCCCCGCTGTTGTCACTGTTGGTTGTTGTTGCAGTAGCCCGTCTTCGGCGGCGCTACTGGTGTTGTTGTCTCTGCTGGTTGTAGTGGCCGCCTTGGTTGCCGGTTTAGTTGTGGCCGGTTGTAGTTATGCGCTACGGGGGCGCATTGTTGATGTTCGTTGTCGTTGCCCACTATGTGGCGTGAATTGCGCTATGTGGCGTAAATTGCGCTACATGGCGTAAATTGCGCTATAATGCGCACTAATACGTCATGTGCGACGTGCTCATACGGCGTGCGTTAATGGTGTTGGGTTGCGCGCTGATACGGTGTGCGTTGTGCGTTATACGGCATGCGTTGTGCGTTATACGGCATGCGTTGTGCGTTATACGGCATACGTTAATGGTGTTGGGTTGCGTTGTGCCAGCTGATGGCGCGCGGTGGCATTCTGTAAATAAATTTAAAATGTACATAGTAAATGAATGGAAACAAAGTACAGGGTGGCTGATGAATTTTGCTACATTAAGAAACTCAAATAATTTTTTTTTCAGTGTATGGAATTCATTTTTCTTTTATTCATGTTAAAGCTCATTAAATTTTATTAAATATAGCTTAATTAGTTTTAAAAATAATGGAATTTAAATGCCCCCCCTGCTCGTCGATGCATGTGCGGCATCTTACCAAAAAGTTGTTCATTACTGCTTGGAGAGTTGAGACAGGAATAGCCGCAATTGTTTCTCGAATGGATTGCCTTAGTTTATTCAAATTTGTTGGTTTTGCTTTGAAGACTTCCTGTTTGCAATAACCCCACAAGAAAAAGTCAGGTGCAGTAAGGTCAGGCGACCTGGGTGGCCAACGGAATGTGGAGTTTCTGGATATCAGCTTATTGGGAAATTTTCGTCGCAATTCTGTCATAACAGGTTGGGCTATATGAGGAGCTGCACCATCTTGCTGAAACCACACAGAGTTGAAAGAAATTCTCATTCGGCGTAATTCTGGATAGAAAAACTCTCTCAACATGCTCAAGTAACGGTCTCCAGTAACCGTAACGGTGTGACCGTTTTCTTCGAAGAAGTAGGGCCCGACAATGCAGCGTGATGAAACTGCACACCACACTGTGACACGAAGTGGATGCAATTCCGTCTCATGGAGTATCTGTGGGTTGGAAGCACTCCATATTCGACAATTTTGTTTGTTTATGTTGCCGTTTAAATCGAAATGGGCCTCGTCAGACATGAAAAGACAGTTCAACATGTTTCCATCCTCTTCCACCATTTGAAGCATCTTCTGGCAAAATTCCAAGCGAATCGGCAAGTCTGCAGCGTTCAGTTTGTTGGTTGAATTTTATATGGGAATAAGTCCAAACGACGCGTCTCGATCTCCGCACCAACAATCCGAAAGCGGAAATTAAATGATTTGTTTCGGTGAAAAGCTATTAGCAAAAAACCCAAAAATGACTCAGGTCCGATCCCAATTAGGGGCTTGATCCAAGGTATTTATGTACAAAACACTTTTATGCGTAGACGGCTTTCGGCCGCCCTTCAAAAAAAAATAACCCTTAGCCGGTCCACACTATTTCTGCGCGGAACACATTTCTGCACTTTTCGGTACACCCTAATCTGTGATTACAACCACCACATGAAAATGACAGGAAATTTTCAACTTTAATTGCAAATATCTCTGAACAGACACAAAATATTGAATCTCCGCCCCCCCCGAACCATCGATACGCAGGCCAAAACCCTTCGCTTGATACCCCTCCCGACATCCCCGCACGTACACTAGCAGCTACGTGCCGCCGCATAGAACCACCAAAATTACGACCACAACGGATAAAAACGCTTTGTTGGAAGAATGGTTCAAAATAAGTTCTGAAACACCAAGAAAGTTCGATGCCAAAGAGATTGAAATTGGTAATAGCTATGAAAGGAGGACATACGAACCACTAAAACCTTAAAAGCCGCCATTCAAACGAAATTTGCTCTAATAAAAAAAATCCATCCATTCGAAGGCCATCAATAATTGGAATAATATTTATTCGAACAATTTATGCCTACACTCGAATACTAGCATTATTCAAAGATTACCTACCATTCAAATACTTGTATTGAGCTATTTGATGTAATGCGAATAATTACCCTATTCACGCGCGTAAAAGAAACTAACAGGAGATTTCCTTTAAATTTAGTATAAATATGCACGTTAATAGTATTATTTCAGGTATTTATACATAATAATATGTATTGCGCTAGATTATAGTACATATGTATGAATGCCCGTACAACCGTGTGCATAAGCACTAGCTACATTTGTCCATTCGAACAGTTATTTAATTATTCAAATATCAAAATAAAAAACTACTCAAACCCCATTAACCGAAGAAATTAAACTATTCGAATAATACAGCCCAGGCACGCGCCTGCACACGCAACCACACACATATACATACAATGCTCATATGTACAAGCGATGAAGACAATAAATTCCAGCACACCCATTTACATACCACCATTCGAACAACCTGATAAACTTTTCAAAAATAATAAAAGTTAAAGAAATATAGTGAACTTCCCCTTTTTTTTTCCTTTTTAAAACAAGAATATAAAAAAAACGCACCTCAATTAGCGGGAGTGCTGTTCCTTGCTTCAAATTGGACGTGATTTAAATTTTTTTTCTTTCTTTTCGGATTTATAAATCTTTCTTTTGTTCTTTTTATTGCATATTTTAATTTTTGAGGAATCATTTTAGGTGTTTCTTTACGACGACTTTTGTTCTTTAGATTTCGTTGTCTTATATGTTTTTTTTTTTTTTTTTTTTTTTAGTTGTATGTGATGTCATTTATTGGCGTTTTGCACCAAAATCAATGCGCTTGGTTTTTGTTCAAGCCAAGAAATTTTTTTTTTCTTTTTTCACTACTACCGAACTTCGTAAAAGTACAGCACGAATTTCAAAACAAAAAAAGGATAATATATATTATTGAAACTAACGTTGAAGATATGACTTTGCTAATTCATAGTTGATTTAATGAGCATCGTACTATAGGAATTACTTAAAACACAAAGTACTGTAATTACGCTTTGAGTTGAGGCATAAATAAAAATGATTTTAGTGCTCTTACTTTTTCACTCAGTGGCTATTTTTATTGAAGGTAAATTTTTTTATTTCTATGGAACAAAATAAAATGCTGAATATTTGTACTGTTGAATGACTTCATAAAAGAGTTTATAATTAAGAAAAAGCATCACTTATCAAAATAAATCAGATTGTGGCACTATTAGAAGGGAGCATAAAGCGTAGTAGATTTTGGTAAAGTGCAGTAGGTATTAAAATTACTGGAATTTTGATCAAGTCCGAACCCTGAAGGCACGCTTTCGTCGGCGCGCAAAAATAGGAAGGTTCTAGACCATGCGCTTGGTGTGTTCCCTTGGTGACCCGTGGAACCCCCGTTACTGAGTTTGGAGTAGGAGACACATGGAGCTCCCCATCCGAGCTAGCCATTGACAATAATATTCCGATCTACTGGTTTCGTTAATAAAGCACATAGCAACAAATCACTGCCGCTTTAAACTCATTCAAGTCTAATTATACCATACTTTACAAGTTGACCAATAATGGATTGCCATTTGCTGCTAAAATGTATTCTGGCAATATACCTAGTTTTACTCGCGTTCGGTTGAAACTTTGATGTCAGCCGTGTTAAAGTCAGGGATCAGGACAGGATTCCATGTGTCTCCCACCCTGGGCAATATGGCATTTTGGGGGCGTATCTTTCACTTTGGTGGTTTTGACATTTTGTTGGGTTTCGTTTTCGAGATCGTGCACAAGTATTGAATTTATTGTACGTTTATATTCCGCACATTGTTCGTACTCCTTTACCAACTTAAAATCAATCATACAAGGGAAACACCTTTTTGGATGCCAATTGCCCATTCCCTTTTTCTGACACTTTCGGGCGCGCTGGGTTACCCACAATTTAACTCGGGGCACCCTAAGAACACACCAAACACTTGTTTGTCTGGAAATTAAAAGTTCCGTTATTGGTGCCTTTTCCATTCTATGGGAATATTTGTGCTGCCACTTCAGCAAAAATCACGCACTTTCCCGTAGCTAAACGTCAAACCGGAAGGTGAATCAAAACTGTCACCCAACCAACCGCAGTGAGCCAAATAAAAATGACTATCAATTGAAAGTAAACCATAACATAATTTAAGACATTTTATTTTCATAAAATATAACTTTTCGTTTTCTATTCGTGTTTCTATTTTCTAGCCATGGACGCAGGCCCGTCTGTGAACATTATAACTAGAGCAAATTTTTAGCTATATCATTGAAATTTTGTAGGCGGGTTCCTTAGCACTCATCTTATATCATTCTTTAAAATTGGCGAAATCGGTTGATTTATGGAATATTTGGTGAAAATTTTGATTTTATAGCTCTTACTGTTTATTGTGAAAATGGGCGCAATCGGTCTGGGCACACGCCCACTTTTTTAACGTAATTAATTGGTAAGCTTTTATTTCATTGGTATCTCGCATGTTCGTACCAAAAATCAGAGGATTTGAGCAAGTGACACAGCCCTAGGCAAGAGTTGCATTTGAATGATGCCGCAGGCGCATATAATCAAACAATGCACGTGGTGAAAGGTACCAGGAGCCGGTGACCTTTACTTGCACTCGTGCTGGTGCTGAAAGAAAAATAAGTGGGTATGGGGGTGGGGAACTTTCGGCACTGCTCACATCGTGCTAGTCAAAAGCAGCGGTGGGCCACCGTATGAAATAGTCAATAATAGTATCGCCAGTAGTGAAAACTGCATCTGAAGTAGGTTGCTTTGCTAAGTTGTTCTGTGACCACGGGATGCCCTGGGGCGTGACCAGCAAAGTAAAGTTTTAAAGACTGCTTTTTGTACACTTCCTTTTTCTGAAAACGGCTATGTTGACTGCAAATCCTTCGACATTTTTAAATCAATTTAAAAAATATCATTCGTGCATGCTTTTATAAAAAAAATTCATAGGAATGCTCCCAAGCAACAGCAATAGATATAGCTTAAACCTGTAAAATATTACATAAATAAATTAATCAGAACTATTCAAAAATATACATTTCATATGTAACTTACCGCTGAATTGCACCAAAATAATTTTATTTTCAACGAATGTATACAAAATAAACTACCAAAAATAGATAAGTGTACCTAACATTTTTCTGCAAATTGAAGCTTTCAGTGCTATTTTAAAATTTTCTTCAACATACAAAAAGGAATTTGGAAAGAAACAACACGCCGGTACTGTTATAATAAGACGACCTGGTTGCTGAGCGATGACCAAAATGGTATCAGGACTTATTCTAAAAAAAACACTTTTGAATGGCGTCGAAAGGATGCGTAATAGCGCAATTACGCAAATACACTGATACCGGCAAGGTAGCAGCACCAAAAAATTGATGCCAATACCCCGCCTTCTATCACTTTTAACACGTCTTTGAAACAAGGAATCAAAGTGAATTCAATACAAGGTGGAAGCAAGGCGAATTACAAACATACACACATTTACTGTCAATGGGCCTGAGCTATCAATAAAATACACAGCAGGATTGCTTTTTTATTTCCGCCTTTATTTTCTTATTGTGCAATGCGGCTGACTAATTGTTTACAGTGTGTACATATATGTAGAAGAGCTGCTTTTTGATCAAGCAGTTGAGCGACTGTTGTCGGTTGATTGGAATCGGGCTGCATCAACTGATGGATAGTTCTATACATTTCCATGCTAACACCCACCGAGTAAATCAGGAGCATGAATAGGCTCTAAAACATTTCACAGTGCAACTCTGTATTAGGGAGTGGCTTTGAGTAGAACTGTCAAGTGAAGATGCTGCCAAAGAACGTATAACTGAGCAGCTGATTATACTCACCTTTTTAATGTACTTGGGGTTGGGGTCAACGCTTTTCGGGCATTGCAGGGTGTTGTGTTGCAAATTTATTTAGGCGAATAAATTATTTTGGGAAAGGAGATATTGTTAAAAACATATTTAGATATTATTCATTTTAAGTAAAGTTATGTATATATAAGTTGGTTTGAATCAATAAAGCTTTATACAAGGTGGCGCAAAAGTAAGCTTCCGATGTTCAGCATATCGGTTGTGGCACGTGCAGTGTGTGCTGTTGCACCGTCTTGTTGGAACCACATGTTTTCCAATCCCAATTCATCAAGTTGCGGCAAAAAGAACTCGTTGATCATTGCTCTGTAGCGCTCACCATTCACAGTAACCGTTTTTCACCGACCGATTATTGGGCAAATAAATAGTCAGCAATATTCCGCGCTCTGGAGCAGTGTAGCGTAACATTGTTTATTAACGTGTATTTCGCATGTGTTTACTACACAAATGTCAAAACAGAACTGACTTTAGGGGCCAATCGCAAAATTTATAGCATTTTCTGATAGGAGGATTACTTTTGCGCCACCTTGTATGTATGTCAGAGGCTTTACAAAAATACTTCCATGTTAGTACTTGCGTTAAATGTTAATTAGAGTGTACAACAGATTTACTGGAAATAAACTTTTTAAATTTTGCAAAACAAATGAAATATGGAAAAGGTTGTTATGAAGTACTGTTCTGTAATTTTACCTGACGCGGTTTGTAAATTATTTAAACTATCTCTTGAATCTGCTTCATTCCCCACAGTTTGGAAGCAATCATTTATCATACCATTGCATAGAAAACGTTGTAGGTCAAATATTGAGAAATACAGGGGAATTGCTTAGCTTTCAGCTATTCCTAAAACCTTTGAGCAAATAATCACATGGCAACTGCAATATCTGTGTAGCTCTTTATTTTCACTGTGTCAGTATGGTTTTGTGCGCCGAATATCAACCAAAACGGACTTACTTGAGTTTACCTCTTTTGTTATGGATGGATTCGTGAATTGTATGCAACCTGATGTAATATACACAGACTTCAGCAAATCATTTGACTCTGTCAACCATAAGCTTCTAATTCATAAACTTGAATTATTAGGTTTTCCGAATCATATATTAGTATGGCTTGAAAAGAATCTTGTGAACGGGTCCCAACAGGTTTTGTTCAAGAACACTTTGTCCACGTCGATCAACGTAACCTCTGGTGTGCCTTAGGGTAGTCATTTAGGTCCCTTGCTTTTTACCCTATTCATAAATGATCTCTCATGTATGCGGATGATGTAAAACTGTGTTACTCATTTTCCCCTACTGAACGATCTCTGGTAGATCTTCCTTAAGCCGATTTAGAGTCATTTTTGGGTGTAAAGTCAATCAAATTAACTTGAATATCTCTAAATGTAAACAAATGACATTTCATCGAGTTATGCCAGCTTTGGCACCCTACTCACTAAATGGTACCCTGTTGGAAAGTATATCTGATGTAGTTGATCTAGGTGTCCTTTTTGATCATAAACAAAGTTTTAATATGCACATCTTATCGAGTGCGAACAAAGCGATGGGTGCGCTTGGATTTGTTAAAAGGTGGGCTAAGGAATTTGATGACCCGTACCTCACGAAAGTTCTTTACACATCACTGGTACGCCCAATACTTGAAAACCGTAGAACTTTATTAGGCGTAATGTTCCTCCTTAAGCTGATTATCGGAAAATTTTACTCATGTGATCTTGTTAGTCCACTGAATTTCGCTGTTCCTGCTAGGACATCAAGGCACTATGTACCACTTCAATTACCCATTTATCGTCAAAAATTTGCCAAAAACAATCTTCTGAATGTCTGGTGTTTACACTACAACAACTTATATAGCTGTATCAGCTTGGAATGTTCTTTTGCCTCTTTATCTAATGCAATACTTGCATTCCTAACCACCGGCTGATAAACAAAAAAGGATTCACCTGCTCCTCTTACATAAATGTCATGACTGCCAAGTTATTAAATTGATCTAATAAATTTATGAAAGAGAGGGTGGATTGCAGACACGGCCTCTCCAACCATCCAGTTAGTTCTTCAGACTTCTACATACAACTTTAATGAACATATCAATTGACTCAGAGGGTGGATTGGAGACAAGGCCTATCCAACCACCAGTTTAGTCTCAGATTCCTACACTCAACCTTTCAAGGAATAAATCGACCGAACGAGAGGGTGGATCGGAGACATGGCCTCTTCAACCATCCAATTAGCCACACACAAATAATATTTAATAAATTGAATTTATGCTTTCCTCTGTTTTGTTAATTATATTTTTCTTATTTTTTGTATTTAATAGTGTACTCTGTTTGGTAAACCATGTTTTATATTTCAATAGTCGACCGCTGTTTTTAGTGTCGACTTAAAATAAATAAATAAAAAAAAAGGAATTAACCTGTTATAACTAGCTAGCAGAAACATAAAATGGATAAGTGGTTGGAAAACGCAGAAGAAAAGATCCCACTGTTTGGATTAATCTAAAATTTTATTACAGCTGCATTAAGAAACCATACATTTAAATTTTTTACAAACTTGATTAGGTGAAGAAATTAAATAGGTCTATCTAGCTATCTTACTAATAGGACTCAAAATGTACTGTACAAAAATAGTATTTCCCTGTCAATCAATGTTATCTCCGGCGTACCTCACTTACCACTGATGTTGTCTCATTCTCGCGCTCTAATGTATGCGGATGACGTAAAACTCTGTTTCCCGTATTTGCCTTCGGACCCATCCTGCGAAAATCTTCTTCAGGTTGATTTGGATTCATTTCAACGTTGGTTCACAGTGAATGCTCTTGTTCTGAACTGTTCTAAATGTAAGCTTATGACATTTTACCGTGTAAAGCCTGTTTTGACATCTTACGTACTATATGGCACCCATATAGAGCGTTTTTCCGCGGTTTGTGTTTTAGGTGTTCTGCTCGACTCGAAGATGAGCTTTAACTCACATATTTCCTTCGATTATAAATAAAGCAATGGGTACTCTCGGTTTCGTCAAACGTTGGGCTAGAGAGTTTAATGATCCTTATCTCACCAAGGTCCTATACACAATACTTAAGTTTGTTCGTGTGTCTGGTGTCCAGGATATAATAGTCATATAAAGCGAATCAATTTTTAATTTTTGGCCTACGGGCCCTTGATTGGAACACTAATCTCCATCTTCCACCTTATAGAAGCAGGTTTCTTCTTATTTAATTACCAACTCTTGAAAATCGCAGATACTACTTGGGGTAATGTTCCTCCATAAGCTGATTCTCGGCGAAATTGACTCTTCTAACATTTTAAGCCGACTAACGCTGAAGTTATTGGTGCGTTATCGGTAACCTTATAAAACAGCTGATTCGACCAACCTTATGAGAAACAATGCAATCGATTATTGGTGCTACATCGTAATTGTTGTTGTTAACAGTGCTTCGCCCTGCCTAATAGGAAAGATGACTCTAAATTGTCATTAAGCTCTTCTAACGGAAGTCCGAAGAAACGCGCAGTGACCAGAGTGATGTTGGTGTTGGAAGAGTAGGTTCAGTTGAAAAGGAAAATAGATGTGTTTGGTATGGTGGGGTTCAGTCTGGATAAGTAAGAGTTTAACCTATTACAATATCCAGAACTAAGTTGTGCTAGCATGACTCTAGTCTGCCTCGGGAGTACACGCTTCTCTTCAGCTAATACGGGTGGTTGAATGTCTATAACGGGATTCACAGGCCGATATCTGAGGGATCTGTCTACCGACTCGGTGTGGAGGTCATTTAGAGCCCGCCTATGGTTACGCAGATCAAACGGCAATAAAATGTGGTGCCGGATCTCGTCATAGTGCTTGCGAAGATGTTTCCTTATGTCTCTGGGGGGCGGGGCTTCATCCAATAGGTGTCGATTTGGATGGCTAGGTTTATGACAGCTCAGTAGGAGCTGTCTACTTAAGAATTCGGCATGCTCTCGAACATTGAGCAACTTAGTCTCTTGATGGAGATGAGACTCAGATGACATAAGCAGACATCCCGTGGCAGTTCTGATGGCGGTGTTTTGGCAGACGATCATCGTAATTCGCTATCCGTAACGTAACCTTACCGACCAATTGCATGTTGGGTTTTCTCTTACGTTAAGAATACGACTACAGCGATACGACAAACTCACCAATAACTTCAGCTTAAACTTTGATGTTCCTGTTAGGACGTCTAGACACTATGCGCCTTTTCATTTGCCCCTTTGTCGTCTAAATTTTGTCAAAAGTGATCCCTTACGTATTTGGTGGTCGTACTACAATGACTTGTATAAATTCATTAGTATAGACGTTTCGTTTGCTGCCCTACATACCGCAATACTTTCATGTCTTGATATTTAAAAATTTTCTTTTTCAATGTTGAGTGTTAGATACACATGTTAAGTAGGTATCAATTTTATGTTATAGTTATTCCTAAGTTGCACTACTTTGTACGATTTGTTAGTCGACCGTATTTGATGGTAATACTTTACATCCAACGTCAACTGTAAAAATGACACTAAAAATGTCGATATTGATACCCAGAGACGAGTTTCGGTCCCATAAACCCTAAACCGGTGGGGGAACCCCAATATTTTTAGTAGTTTGCAAGATATTTGCAAGCAAAGTTAACAATTTTCTGTAATTTTCATGTGGTTGTTGTAGACAAAGATATAGGGTGTTCTGAAAAGTGTGTTCTGCGCAGAAATACTTGGGGGTCGCGTAGCCGGCGTTAGACCGGCCAAGGGTTATTTTTTTGAAGGGCGGCCGAAGGCAGAAAGGTGTTCTGCTCATAAATACTGTGGAAATACTAAGGAAACAACTACCATTATTTTATATTCATTCATAAATTTAGGCACTAAATGGCACTTTTTTTGTTATATTACTTCTTAAATTTTGTTCGGTACTGAAGTGCAACTATGCGTGCAAGAAATTACGTACTACGAGGAATATCAGCTCTGAAAATTTCACCAAAATGATGTACTTTCACCACAGTTTTTATACTTATAGCTATAACCATCGTGTACGTTCTTTGGTGCTGCTTGTTTTGTTGTGTTTTATTTTATAAGTATATTGAATTTAGTTTAGCATTTTTAACACACTCATTGATATAATTCAATTGAAATGGAGTCTTGGAAACTTCTTTTTATCCTAGCCCCTGCCTTATATTACGTCGGTCAAGGTAAATATAACCGTCCGCAGCTGTGATGCCCAATGCCACACCTCATTCTATATAAGTAATGATCTTCTCAATTTCAGTCCACATCGTAAATGGGCTGGAGTGTTATGTCTGTTCTAATCAGACGGGCAATACCGAAAAATGTTTAAATACAATTAAAACATGTGAGCCAGGTGAAGATGCTTGCGGTACAGAAATTCGTTGGGGTAGTCAACCGTATTTCTCTCAAGGCGCACTTAAACAGTATTATGTTTCTAAACGTTGTATGACCAAGCCACAATGCCAGCAAAGACGAAAGCGTTATATGCAATATTGTACACATATTTGGTATGAAGATTGGTGGTGTTATGAATGTTGTGTTGGTGATCGTTGTAATTACTTTGTTATTGTAAGTTATTATACTATCCGGCATGTTCTGCAATCCACTTTCACTCGGATTTGCTTGCTTTAAGCAGCTAATTTATATAGGCTCAACGCGCAATTTCACTCGAAAGTGAATTGCAGAACCTGCCTGTATGTAAGATTTTAGCTCATTTTATATTTTTTGTTGATTGCAGAGTGGGGCAGCTACGCAACGAATGGACAAATTCGCAATATTTGGAAGTATATTTTCAATATCGGCCTTAACGACATTGTTATGGCTACATTAAAGTATTTTCGTCCCCTTTTTATGATAAAAAGCTCATCACGTGCCTTTAAATCTCATTGTCCAGTGCTCAAATACCTAGCAAAGAAGACTCGAATAATAAAACAAAAAAGGGAAATATATTTACTTTTTTAAGTGTACATTCCGTCCGTATAGTGATACAATTTAGTTATAAGTCATCATTCTGACGGCAGTTGGGTCTATATACCGGAATGTCCGGGGTATTTTTACCCGGCCAACGGCTGTTCTTTCAGTGTACCCCTGTCTAATTCGTCACGTCCCACCCTGTAGCTGTCATCCTCGTAACAATACCTTGCAGCGGGGCTGCTACATTTTCTCTTGTTACGGGCGGGTATTACATTAACCCTGGACCAAAAGGTTGGATCTGTTGCTTGCGCTAGGAGAGTTGTTGTTGTTAACAGTGTAGGAGAGTATTTATGTTCAATGCGTCACGTGAAAGAGATGGCTACGCAAATCTGTATGTTCAAGGCTTAAAACTACCATCCACAGACCCCGTACTTTCCTTATTATCTTTGAGGCAAATTTTTTTCACGTTCTAGAGCGTCCTGCAGTACGCGCCATTCAAAAGCATTCTCACTACAATAGTAGCCCTGTCTTCCCAACCAGCAAAGCTGATGTACTGCGCACCACACCTACTTTCGCCGTTTACTATCAACCACCTCGCAAGGCCGCCAAACATTCCTCAACACAAATGAACAATTATCTTGACTATGTCACGTTATGTTTTCGGGGATAGCAAACATAAATCTTAGTACGAATACGTTCATAGCGCCGTATTGTAATAAGCCCCAGCCTTCCACGCCAAACAATCTGGCCTAGCCATAAAAATTTCAAGGCATATAGACGGTGACACAACCTGGGTCTTAGCCTACCACCACCTAGGCGGAAGCCCCCGTTCCTCACTCCTAAACATCTCGTATCTGTTGAATTAACCCCACACTTCTAACACAAACATCACTCTGGCCCAACCCCGTTGAAACTGCCTGTTTTTTTGGACTTCCGTTAGAAGAGCTTGATGACAATTCTCAAAGTGATTGTGCCGATTAGGCAGGGCGAATCACTGTTAAAAACAACAACAGTAAAAAATCATTAAATAAAATATATTGTACAGTTTATGTACAAAATAAAAACAAATAATCACAAATGTGCAAATACGTTACAATGTTTGCCCAAAGTTCTTATTAGAGGGCCGGTTATATTCTACTATCACCGCTGTTGTGAGTGTCGAGCAAGAATAGATAATCGAATACTAAGCCATAAACGATCACCTAGCCATTGCGAGTGTCGAACCAATCGCTTACTGAGCGACAGCGAATACTTACACCCCTATTGCGAGTGTCGATTTGCAGTAGAATAGACATTTTTCGATTGAATCGATCGCATTTTATTTTGGTATTGTGTAACTTGATGGAACAAAAACGCACAATTTTAATTTTTATTTACATATTAAAATTTTTTTTTTAATGATTTACCTTTTATCCGTTTTATTAGCACTTTTCAAATCACATGGACACGCCAGCGACTGCAAAATGGGAGTAGAAAGGTGATTGATTAAGTATTCACAGTCGCTCATTAAGCGATCGGTTCGACAATCGCAATTGCTCGATGATCGCTAAACGCTTAATAGTCGATTATCTATTCTTGTTCGACACTCACAATAGGGGTGTTAATTTATTTATATATTCTGAAGTCTACAGATTGAACAAATCTTACAGACTAGACATGAAAAATATAAAATAAAATGTAATGAACACTATAGTATGAGCTTAGACGTAATTGACATGCATACATACATATATAAATAATAAATTGTTGAGAGTAGGATCACTTGATAGTTATTTAAAGAATATTGTAAGGAGCTTAGATTATACAGTTTGAGTCATATATTTTTGCTTAATAAAAGCGAGTCGAATCTTTGAACTGTGTGAAACTAACTGGATGGTTGGAGAGGCCGTGTCTCCAATCCACCCTCGCATTCAGTTCAGTTATTCATTTAAAGTTGTTGTCAGTTATTCATTTAAAGTTGCGATCGATTTAATCATTTGAAATAGTGAGTAGATATCTTTTAATTAATAAAAGCGAACCAGAGGTATCAATTTTGCTGCAATGATTATGGAAATCCTGACACAAACAACGAAAAGGCTCGTGCAATTCAAAATTCGATCTGCAAGTGCTCAAAAAATCGTATGAAAATGTCTCGACGGTCTGAGAGGGAAATTAAACATAATCGCGCCAATCAAGAATGGACTATTCACTATGCCTCTCAAAAGTTTCGCCATGAACAAAACTCCAAGCATTTCTCGCCGGCTTTGTAATATAGGCAGCTGTAGAAGGTATAGACGGTTGCAGTATGGAGGAGGATGCCTATTCCAGTTTATCCGTACTAATGAAGCATATTCCAAAATCAGTCTTACTAACGAGGTAAAAAGCGATTTAGTAATATAAGGATCCTTGAATTCCAACAACGTTTAACCCCAACCCGACACTCCTTAGGCCCTGTTCACACAACTTTCAATGTGGGATTTAAATCAAGTTTAGGGTCCTTTGTAACTCCTAAAACAATGACGGTATTTGTCTACTCTAATAGGTAGTCACCAATAATATAACTATGAACCGGCAGAACTTTCCTAGTGGAGCGTGGACTTGCATTTTTCCGATTGAGTTCCATGTTGTTCGCACTGCATTAATAAACTAAGTTGTTTAAATCTGATTGAAGTCGTCATCGATCCTCTGAACTGTTATAGACATAAGAAGCTTGACAAAAACAAAATAGGACCAAGATGGCTACCTTGCTGCACACCAAATGCCACATTAATGAAGCGAGATAAGCAGGTTCTAAATATTACCATATCGCACACTAAATCAAAAAGAATCACAACTCAACATTTTTCAAAATCGACTTTTTCCCATAAAACAGTTCTTAGAACACATACCTAACGACTGCGAAAAATTCTTCTCCAACACTGCCTTCCTTAGCTGGAGAAATTCCGTTATGTCTATTTTGATGTTACTTTCGTCATTGTTTACCCCTACTAGTTTGGCATCTTCTTTTGCGAATCGGAGTGGAAGGCAGTGGATGAATGTACTCCGAGAGAGTGGAATTAAGGAAATCGCGTTCAGAGTTGTTTTAAAGTAAAAACTACAACTAAAAATTTCAATTTAAACTGAAACTTACATTCTGTAGGAACTGATAAGGTGTTATAAGTGCTTTATATTCAATAATTTGGGTGTTTTAAGTCTTCACATTCAATATTGCAGTATTTAAATTTGACTGTTTTATTATTGCATACAACGCACCCTGTGTGGTTTGTGTGTGTGTGCAGATTCGGAGTAAGTTGCGCTACTAGTAGACATATACTATGACTTTCATTTATGTTACCTGCTTGAACAGTATTGTGGCGATTATTCTCAAGCATGTACCATCCCTAACTCAATAACACTCCCACCACTAGTTAACACACAACTGAGATAACGATGGCTACGCTTATGCATGCAAGCGTGTAACTAGGAAGAGGAAGAGAGATAGCGCGAGTGTTTGCGAATACGATGCAAAGAGGAGATTCCAATAAATTACACCGACCCTTCCAGAACACGAAAAGCGAATAACCAAGAAAGTTCTCGGTGCGTAGGCAAGTACCCTGTTGGACTATATAAGGCGGTGACCAAGCATTGCAGGTTGATCAGTTTATTTTCAAGCGTTCAATAGTGAACTACTGTAAAGTTACCAAGCTCTTAAAATAGTTTTGCGTTTATTACTAGTAAATAAAACTAGCTATTACTTACATTATCTGTGCGTGTGTATATTCGACTTTATAGTGATCGAACCCAGGATTGATAATCAAGGAATCATCGAATTCGTCACAATTGGTGTCAGAAGCGGTATTGTTGAATAAATACCAGTGATTTTAAGGATAACAAGGACATGGCGAAGCTGAACGAATTAAAGATTCAGCAACTCAAAAATGAGTTGGAACAACGGGGACTAAACACTACAGGCAATAAATCAGAGTTACAGTCACGATTGCGAGAGGCTATGGAAGCAGAAGGAATCAACGTTGATGATCATGTTTTTCATCTTGTCGAGGAGGCACCGACAAAAATGGAAGAAAGAAAGGAGTCTTCGAGTCCAATAGCAACCGTCGACACAAACATGATATTGGCTGTATTAACTCAGATGTCGACTAAAATGGAAGAACAAGAGACTCGTTTTTTGGAAATGTCGACGGAAATTTGTACCCAGGTTTCATCACAAATCTCTGCCCAACTAGAAGAACAAAGGACTTATATGTCATCGCGGCTGGAAACACAAGATGCAAAAATAACAGAAGTGCAAGAGATATTCAGAGAACGGCAGGACAAAATTGAGGCCGAAGTGGATGCTTTGAAGGGCCGTATCCAGGAATTGCAACTAAATCGCACAACTGCTTTAGCGAATACTCCCAAGGTAAAATCACCTTCCTTTGATGGTTCTGTTCCATTCCAGGTATTTAAGCTGCAATTTGAGAAGACGGCTGCGGTGAATAATTGGTGCACTGAAGATAAAGTTGCAGCACTATTCGTGGCATTGAAGGGACCTGCAGCAGAAATCTTACAGACTATTCCCGAGTCCGAAAGGAACAGTTATGATGCATTGATGGGTGCAGTTGAGAGACGCTATGGTAGCGAACATCGGAAGCAGATATACCAAATAGAGCTACAGAATCGCTTCCAGAAACCTAATGAGACTTTACAGGAATTTGCATCGGATATCGAGAGGTTGGCCCATCTAGCAAATGCGGACGCACCTGTAGAATATACGGAGAGGGTGAAAATCCAGTGTTTCATAAATGGAATACGCGATGTGGAGACGAAGCGGGCCACATATGCAAACCCCAAAAGAACATTCGCTGAAACGGTATCGCATGCTCTGACGCAGGAAACAGCCTCGCTTTTGAGTAAACCTACATACAAGGCTCATCGCGTAGAAGTGGACACTCCGGCTTGGGTAGACAAAATTTTGGAAGCGTTGAACGGAGTACAGAAAAAAAGTGATGGTGCCATTAAATGCTTTAAGTGCGGAAAACCAGGTCACATAGCACGTTATTGCGGCACTGGCTCCAGTAATCCTGGCAATTTAAGTGGAAGTAAACGCAAAGCTGGAGAGGATGAGCAAGATGAATGCCCTATAATCTCTGTGTCACAACTCGAACGGAAAGCGAGTAATGTTACTGTTGAAGGCTACGTGGACGGGAAAGAGCGCTTGCTGACTGTGGATACGGGTGCATCACATTCCATCATTCGGAGTGACTTGGTCAGCGGGAAGGTGAGACTATTGCGGAAAGCTAAATTGTGGACAGTAACTGGTGAAAGCAAGCAAGTCCTGGGAGAGGTGACATGTAAGATTGTGATTGGGAATGTAGCTACTTATCACAACTTCTTGGTAGCGAATATTGTCGACGAAGTCATCATTGGCGTTGACTTCTTGGCTGAGAGAGACATTCACATCAACGTAAGGAACAGGGTTATGACTTACAACGGCCAAGAAGTTCCTCTGGTCTTTGGACACAATAGTGGCTATACCACCAAGGGAGTGATCTTGAAGATGAAGCAACAGAAGCCTCGTAAAGCACCGGTAGCTCCTCGACCAAAGGCTTTCATGGACAGGTGCCTCCTGAAGAAGATTCGGCAAGGCCAGGAGGAAGATCCAGATTTGGCACGTGTGTTGAAAGGAATAAAGGAAAACAAACAGCCAAGAAGAGGAGAGATGATTAGAGAGAGTCGCATCGCAAAAGCATACTGGACACAATGGAGTAATTTGAAGCTAATATCTGGGTGTTTGCATCGGATATGGGAAAGTGAAGATGGCCGGAATCATCGAGCACTTATTGTTGTTCCCAAGGCAAGAATTCCAGATGTGGGAATAAAGAAAACGCTGCAAGAGGTAAAGCGGCGGTTCTATTGGATCGGTTGCAAACAAACTGTGAGGAAATGGATTACTAAGTGTGCAGGGTGTGCTGAGGATAAAAGACGAACATCTGGTGGTCATGTTCCGAGGAAGCAACGCAACTTAGTGGATAATGTGAACCAGTGCAATGGGCATGAGAGAACGGAACGGAATCCTGAAGAAACGAGCTGCAGGAATGTTTGCCGGGTACCACTGGGAAGGAAAGTGAAGGCACAAATCCATTCGGGATTAAGAACGGACAAAATGGTTGGAATATGTGACACTGCAATACATTGTGGGAATCTCTGCAGGAGAGGATTGATGTCGGAGTTTCAATCACTGGAGGAAATGAGGTTTGGTAAAGCAGTGCCAACCATTGAGCGTCTAGCAGCGTTTGGTTTGGGAAATGTGTCTGATCGGGACGATCAGACTTAGGTGGAGGGCAGTGTGGCGATTATTCTCAAGCATGTACCATCCCTAACTCAATAACACTCCCACCACTAGTTAACACACAACTGAGATAACGATGGCTACGCTTATGCATGCAAGCGTGTAACTAGGAAGAGGAAGAGAGATAGCGCGAGTGTTTGCGAATACGATGCAAAGAGGAGATTCCAATAAATTACACTGACCCTTCCAGAACACGAAAAGCGAATAACCAAGAAAGTTCTCGGTGCGTAGGCAAGTACCCTGTTGGACTATATAAGGCGGTGACCAAGCATTGCAGGTTGATCAGTTTATTTTCAAGCGTTCAATAGTGAACTACTGTAAAGTTACCAAGCTCTTAAAATAGTTTTGCGTTTATTACTAGTAAATAAAACTAGCTATTACTTACATTATCTGTGCGTGTGTTTATTCGACTTTATAGTGATCGAACCCAGGATTGATAATCAAGGAATCATCGAATTCGTCACAGTATTAACTAAAGAGTACTATTTATAGTTGTGACAGTTTGCATTTAAGCAACAGTGTAGTTTTATTTTCAGTTAAAGAGTCTTATTTCGACTTGTGACACTTTAGCTGGAAAAATTTGTAATATATTTCGACTTGTGACACTTTAGCTGAAAAAGTGTGAAATAGTTTGCGACATCGTTCAGAGGTGTGATTTTTTATAGAAAAAGTAAGTATAACCAAGTGTATTATCTTTTGATACAAGTAATTATGATAATTGATAATTTAAATCAATGTAAGTATAATATAACAACAAGTGTGCGTGCGTGTATGAACAACTTTGCGCGGTCCGCTTGAATAACTTAATTAAAATTGGTTTTTTTTTTTGTGACGATTTGCTGTGATCTTTACTTGTTTATGTTGAACAAAGTGGTTTATGATCGTGGAATATAAAATCCTGTGTTCCGCCTATCCGCATCATTATTTGTGAAGAAGTCTGCCAATCCGCCAATTTGGTGCACCAACAATTTTTGTTTTTGCTTTTTCGCATTTTTGCTTGAACCAGACAACACACAAGCATACATACATTATTGAACACTCAGCGCCATCTGCCAACTGTTAGCACTACTACTAAGTCGATTTATTTATTTTCGTGCTGCCACTCTGTTTTTCGTTTACTCACCCGAGTTATTATTTTAATTGGACAACATGTCTGCAAAGCGTCGTTGTGAGGATACAATCGAGACTGAAGGTGAAACTGCGACCATAGCCCCGCGTTTCAGTGACTCACCCATGAGTCTAATTCGTAGCATGGATGTTCGCTTTGCCAAGTTCACTGATATCTTGACTAAGCAAATTATGGACTCCGAGAGGAGACAAATTGCATTTGTTTGCAAGAAGCTGGAGGATAAATTCCAGGGATTTAAGCAAGAGCTGCAACAGGATCTGAGAGTGTTGAGCGACAGAGTCACTCATCTGGAAAACGCATTCGATCATATTGGGCGCCTAGAAGGTGAAATTGCCACCCTGAAACAAAACATTATAAAGCAAGAAAACCACATTGAAAGCCAAATTGCTTCATGTGAGGTCAGTGTCACGGGAATTCCCTATCAGGAAGGAGAGAATTTGCATAACATTTTCGACACTTTATGTTCCACCATTAACATACGGCCACCTTCCCTAAAGGGCATCTTTCGGCCACGTAAGCTGCACGACAGAGCGTTAGATCCGGCTGTGATCGTTAAGTTCCATACACCAGCAGATAGAAATCATCTCTTGAAAACCATTTCGAATTTCAGGCGTCAAGAAAATAATACAAATAAAAGTCTGAAATTAGTTCATGTTGGCATAAATTCTGAAGCACCGATTTTTGTAAATGCATCGCTCACGAAATCTAATTACGAAATTTTTAAAGCCGCTATTCGTCTTAAGAGGAGAAAAAAGGTATTTTCCGCATTCACTATGAGGGGTGTCGTTCACATCAAACGCAAAGCCAACGACAGTCCTGTAAGCGTACCTAGCTTGGAAGCTCTTGAAGCTATGGTTGAAACTGATGCCGGAAGCATAAATCCCTTTCGTGATGACGGCGCGCAACTTACTAATACTGTCTCTAATGGGGACCAAGGATGTTCATAATTATCTAATTAATCATGTCTTATGTTGTTATTGTTACTATCCTATCCATTTCTCCTTTCTCTTTATCTCTACTCTAACTTTCAGCGAAATGTCTACTAAGTTTTTATTAGTTAAATGCAGTGCGGCGAAATCACTTAATCTTAATCTTAATGTTGGTCTTAAATAATACGTGGTCAAGTTCCGAAGACAACTTACGCACAATGTTGCGCATAGTATGCAAACGAGCTAAAGGACTTAAAATTATTCACATCAATGCGCAAAGCTTATACAAAAAGCTCGACGAATTAAAATACTTGTGCGAAGGTTCCGACATTGATTTAATATGTATATCTGAAACCTGGTTCACTTCGCACCATACTAATGACCTGGTGAAATTAAATGGATACCAACTTTTTAGGGCTGATAGAAGTGGTCATGGTGGCGGTGTTGCTATATATGTTAAATGTGGTTTGTCCTGTAAATTGTGTTGTAGCTCTAACCCTGGTGATCCTGTCGAGTATGTGTTCGTTGAGGTGTTTTCCGAAGATAGCAATAAGTTCCTCATCGGCTGTGTGTACCGTCCCAATCGCCAAATAAATTTCAGCGGTTTCATTGATTTTCTACAAATTCTACTCTTAAGTTATAAGTATATTACAATCGCTGGAGATTTTAACTGCAACCTACTCGTGGATTCCAGCTTAAAGTTAAGTATGGAATCCTTAGGACTTTTTCCAACTAACTCCACACTGCCAACTCATTTCACAAACTCTAGTTCGTCCTTGCTTGATTTATTCTTCGTAAACGATCTTCAAAAATTTCTCCACTATAGCCAATTTTCTGCACCCTGTTTCTCAAAACACGATCTTATATTTTTAACTTATGATTTTCAAACTTCATATGAAACTAATTCGTTTACTTATCGTGATTTCAGAAACATAGACTACAGTTCTCTTACTGCAGAAGTGGAGTCAGTCGATTGGGGTGTGATTCGCACGTTGGCATCGGTTGATGATCAGACACTGTTCCTCCAAAGTAATATAAATTGGCTCTTTGATAACCATGTTCCTGTAAAACTTAAATCAGCTAGGCACAAAACTTGTCCTTGGTTCAATGCTAACCTCAGTCACTTAATTCGCCAACGTAACTCTGCTTATTCCCGCTGGAAACGTTACAAAACTGAGGAAACGCAAAACTGCTTCAAAGCCGCTCGGTTGTCTGTCACCAAAGCCATTAGGTTGGCTAAGGAAGAGTACTACAAGGATAAGTTTAGTTCTGCAGTAAATTCGAAAGAAACATGGAAAAAGATCAGGGAAATTGGGATAGGTAAACCCAAAGGAGAGTCATCTGTTCTCCCTGATGTCGACGTGAACGATATAAATAAAAATTTTGTAAATCTGCCACTTCCTACAAATAGTATAAGTACTGAAAATTATTGTGTTCATACTAATATTAATGTTAGTCCTCTTAATTTTGTTCGTGTTGATGAATGTGATGTAGTGCAAGCCATACTTTCTGTGAAGTCTAATGCTATGGGTTTTGACGGTATATGTGCTAAATTTTTAAAAATTATCCTCCCTAGAATACTTCCCTACATAACATATTTGATCAATTCAATCTTGACGACCTGTGTTTTCCCGACATACTGGAAAGCTGCCAAAGTCATCCCCATCCGAAAGTCGAACAACGAGTATAGGCCTATAGCCATTCTGCCGTTTCTATCTAAGGTAGTCGAACGAGTCATACACAGGCAGATTTCTACATACGTGCATGACAACAAGCTCCTAACAGAAAGTCAGTCTGGTTTCAGATCTAAGAGAAGCTGCACAACAGCACTATTATCTGTAGTAGAAGATATCCGTGAGCGAGTTGATGAAAATTGGATTGCGTTTCTAACACTTCTTGATCACTCGAAGGCATTTGATTCTGTCGACCATGCCTTGCTCTGCCAGAAGCTTGAAAATGTATTTAATTTTTCGAGCCATGCCACCACCCTTATTAGATCATACCTTGGTGACAGAACTCAGGCCGTAAGTATCGGTGGTAGAAGGTCTGACTTTTTAAACGTCTCAAGAGGTGTGCCACAAGGTTCTATCCTGGGGCCTCTGTTATTTGCTTTATATATTAATGACTTGCCCGATGTTCTTCAGAATTGTAACGTTCACATCTATGCCGACGATGTACAATTATATACGTGCTGTCCTAGTGATCGTATCAGTTCTTGTATTACTAATTTAAATTATGATTTGAAGCAAATTGGCTTGTGGGCTTCTATGAATGGCTTATGTCTCAATCCTAAAAAGTCTAAATGTATTGTTATTCATAGAAAGTTGTTAGACACAGATGGCTTAGACAAAGTTATCTTTGAAAATTCAGTGATTGAATACGTTGATACAGCAAAAAACCTAGGTATAGTATTTAACAAAACTTTGACATGGAAAGATCACATTTTTCGCACAGTAGGAAAAGTGTATGGTATGCTCCGTACACTATGGTTAACACAGTACTTTACTCCATTGCATATACGACTACTTTTGGCGAAAGCGTACTTAATACCTACGCTCCTATATAGTTGTGAAATTTTTTTAAGCTGTGATTATGCAAGCAAGAACAAATTAAATGTTGTCTTTAACAACATTGCTAGATATGTATATGGGCTAAAAAGGTTTGATCATGTCTCATCCTACGCTAAAAAGTTGCTAAACATTTCCTTCGATAATCTTCTAAAAGTGAGAACGCTAACTACCCTTCACAAAATCATATATACAAAAGAACCTCTTTACCTTTATAGTCGGCTTCTTTTTCTACAGTCGTCAAGGTCAGTGCTTCTCACACACATTAAATTTCGTATGCTAGTGTCCGAGCGCCAGTTCTTCATTACTTCGATCCGTCTTTGGAACTCTCTTCCAGCAAGACTAAGATTGATTACCAATGCACAGCATTTTAAAGAATGCCTAATAAGTTTTTATAATGACTTGTAGGCTCTTTCAAATCTTACTTTGAATATTCTTCTTTATCTTCCATTTCTTTAACGATCCTAATTTCTACACTTCTATCCTATCTCTCTATCCTCCCTTCGCTTCCTTTTTCCATACCATTCTTCTTAGGTTAAGTTGCAATATTGTTATTTATTTATTTATCTATTTATTCATTTATTTATTTTAACTTATTTTAACTTAAATTTTTAAATTTTTGCTTTAAATTTTATTTTGTTTAAATTTACATTTGATTCATATCAATTATACTAGTCATGACTGGCACTGTAAGAATAATTTTTCAAATTGTTGTGCCAGGAAATTGTTCAAATAAACATACATACATACATTACTATTAAGGTTAGAGATTTCAAGATTATCATATTAGAAATATGCAAAAAAAATTGTTTCTTTAGTTTTCACTTGCTTTTGAAAATGTGTTGAAGACATGGATGAAGATTTGATTCAATTTGATTAACTTACCTGTTAAATTGCCTTGTTGAATTTACTCTTAAACTTGAATTTTATACTTACCTTTTACATACTTACCTTTTAAATTGAATACTTACCTAAAATTTTACTTACCTTTTATATCCATACTTACCCTAAAATATACGTACCTTTTAATTCGAAAAATCCGTAAACCCTTAAGAACATATTGGAAAAGTACCGCTTCTTTTCTATTTACTTACCTTTGTATGCTCGTATGTATGTTTGTCATCGATCATCGACGGACGCTAAATTAGTTGTCGTTGAGTTAGCTGTCGTTGGCTTTACAAATTATCAAAATTAAAATTTATTGTTAAAATCTAAGAACTTACAAGAAAAATAAAAAAGTTTTTATCTAAAATAAAGTTTGTGAGCTAAAAGTGTAAAATAAAGAAATTAAAACTAGATTCAAATTAACTATTATAATATTATTTGCAAACGGAGAGTGCCTGCCAGTAGTGAGTGCCCCTACCCCTCTCCATTAGTAAAAACTAAACAAAATGTCATGTCCAAATATTGAACACTATGCAAGAACTCTGAAGATGTTAAATACAGAGACTGTCACCCTTATCGCAGAGTTCGCCCGAACGAAAGTTCGTCTTCGCTTTTTTTGTTCGGGCGAACTGGTTCCGCCTGTCGGTAATTTCGGGCGAACCAATGTTCACTTCGAATCAGCTGATGCTCAATTTCGAATTAACAGCGAACAAATAAATTTACTTGCTATTTTGTAAACAAGCGTACAATTTAGTAGAATAAATTTAAAATAAAGCTTAAAAATTATATAAAAACCGTATATTATTGGCCTTAGGTTGTTATTTTTAGAATTTAAATGTGAGAGCAATCCGTAGGCAATTAGAGACAAGTCCAACCCTTTGGAGATAAGGGATTCACTGTGAGTAGGAAAAAGTTGTTTTTGGCACTTTTCAACAACAAATTAATTGTTTCCTTACTAGTTTTCAACAATATTACAAGCTAAATAAGCCAGAATTTAAACATTTGCTAGATATTCTGGCTGGCTCGTTGCCGCCACTGAAGTAGAAATTTGGCATTCCAGCAATCGTTAAGTTGAGCGCTTGTCTACGTTTTTTCGCAGAAGGAGGCTATCAAAAAGGCGTTGGCAATGACCATGAGGTGGGTCTTAGTCAGGCATATTTCAGTGAGGTTCTGTCAGAGGTGCTGTGTATTTTGGAACCATTGCTTTGTATCCAATGGATAAATTGGCCTTCCTTAGAAGAGCAACGCCAGATTGCATGCGAATTTTATACCAAATTCGCAATACAAGGAGTTGTCGGCTGTGTTGATGGAACACACGTTACCATAACATCCCCTTCAAAGAGTATTCACCAATTTTACAATAGGAAAGGCAAATGCAGTTATGCTCGTAAGTGTATACATATAATTTAATTTTAAATAAAATATAATTGTATTCATAAAATAAAACTAACTCAGTAGTAGAGATGTTTTTTGAGCTTGCTCTACGAAGAACTGGTTGTGCGCTGATATCGCTTTGTTGGCATTCACTTGATGGAGCAGCAGGCTCACATTCAGGATCAACAGGTTCGATATCAGGCGTAGTTGCAGGAAAATGTGTACTACACCCAGGAATTTCGTCCCTCCGTATTAAAATATCCGACAAAATTTCAATATCTAAGTTTGTCTTAGACCATTTTGCCACCGGTCCGTACCTGTGCGAGCCTTCAACACCGTCAACAGTGTCTTTGAGGTCTAGCAGTTGATAGATAGCTTCCTCGGCACTTGTAAGCTTTTGGGGTTTGTTGGCTCCGCCGCTTTCATACAATTTATTTTGTGACCCCTTCTTACTTACATATCTTTTCTGGCCATTCCACACCTAGTTAATGGATGCATTGTTATATTAAATAGATTTTGCATACATTACTACAAAGAAATGTACCTTTTTCCATACAAATTCACTTTTAACAGGTGGACCCAGGCTATTCAACGACATTGTAAGAAGTCTGCCACTTTTCCTTTGTTTTCTTTTGAAAAACCTTTAGCAATTTCAGGCTTTTCTAACATTTTCTCCACCACCATTTCCGACTGTGCTTTATTTATTGATTTACTCCTAAAAAAATAACACCATATTTCATTAAAAGAGTATCTAATATTCAAAACAAACCGTTGCTTACATTTTGTTTCACTCTTGTTCGCCTGTAAAATAAAAGTGAACAAATTTGGCATTTTTCGTTGTTCATTTCGCCCGAACAAAGCGTTGCCAATAAGGCGGAATGCTTTTCGAACACGAAAAATGTGTTCGCCAATATCTGCGATAGGGCGAACAAAAAATGCGAACCTCTTCGGGTGAAAATAAAACTCGCGATAAGGGTGTGTGCTTTGCCCATCTAGTCCTATCAGTGGAATCAATATGAGTGATAGCAGAAATACAGAGGCTGATCCTAGCCCATCTAGTCCTCTGAGTGACAGCAGTATGCATATATTTAGTGACTCTGGGAGTGAATTTTGTCCTTCCGAAGCAAATACAATAAGCTCAGAAACAGAAGAGAATACATTTTGTAGGCCGAGAGCGCGCGGTAAATATAAAAGTGAGAACAAAAAACAAAAGAAGCAAAAATCTTTGAGAGACATTGGTCTTTCTTATACTTCTCTTTCCAAATCCAAAAAAATTATACATGCACGGTAAATACGCTCATCTTGTGAAGAAAAATGCCGCCTAAGATGCAATAAAAAAATTTCCAGACCGCAACGCCTTAGAATATTCAGCAACTATTGGAATTTACGTGATTTGCAAAGACAGCGAGATTTTATAGTTAGCCACATGAAAGTTGTAAAACCAAAATACAGGTACAGCTGTACGCAAGGGTTTCGACGTGAACTCAGAACTCATTCGAGTATGTAAGACCTTTTTTATAACAACTCTTGATATAAATAACAGAGTAATACGTACAGTGATTGAAAGAAAGAATGGTGAGGGCTTCGTTGAGATTGATCATCGCGGAAGGCATGACAACCATATAAAAGTTAGTCCTGAAAAAAAGAACAGTATTAAAGAATTTATTGAAAAAATTCCAAGAATAGAATCACACTATTTACGAGCTCAAACCTCGCGGGAATTCATTGAAAGTGGTAAAAGTATTGCTGATCTATACAAAGACTATAAAGAATTTCGTGAAGCAGAACATTTCAATTTCGGGAGTAAAATTTTGTTCTATAAAATATTTAACACAGAATTCAATATTTCTTTTTTTAAACCGAAAAAAGATCAATGTGATCTCTGCTAACTAGTCGTTCCTAAATGCAGATGCAAACTGCAAAAGAACTTTAAGTAAAGAGTACGATACACACCAGGAAGAGAAAAAGTTATGCAGAATGGAATTAGATATCGATAAGACAAAAAAAAAACGTAGCTGTATACGACCTACAGGCTGTTTTACCCTTGCCAAAAGGCTTCACATCATCTTTTTACTATAAAAGCAACATTAATTCTTACAATTTTACTGTTAGCAGCCTCTGCGCTAAAGATGTTGAATGCTTTTATTGGACTGAAGTTGAAGCAAAACGTGGATGTAATGAAATTGGAACCTGTATGCTCCTATATATTAAAAATTTGGTACAAAAAGCAAACAGTTCTCGAGATTTAGATTTAATTTTCTATTCAGATAACTGCTGTGGGCAGCAAAAAAAAATAAATATATACATTTGCTACATTAAGAAACTCAAATAATTTTTTTTTCAGTGTATGGAATTCATTTTTCTTTTATTCATGTTAAAGCTCATTAAATTTTATTAAATATAGCTTAATTAGTTTTAAAAATAATGGAATTTAAATGCCCCCCCTGCTCGTCGATGCATGTGCGGCATCTTACCAAAAAGTTGTTCATTACTGCTTGGAGAGTTGAGACAGGAATAGCCGCAATTGTTTCTCGAATGGATTGCCTTAGTTCATTCAAATTTGTTGGTTTTGCTTTGAAGACTTCCTGTTTGCAATAACCCCACAAGAAAAAGTCAGGTGCAGTAAGGTCAGGCGACCTGGGTGGCCAACGGAATGTGGAGTTTCTGGATATCAGCTTATTGGGAAATTTTCGTCGCAATTCTGTCATAACAGGTTGGGCTATATGAGGAGCTGCACCATCTTGCTGAAACCACACAGAGTTGAAAGAAATTCTCCTTCGGCGTAATTCTGGATAGAAAAACTCTCTCAACATGCTCAAGTAACGGTCTCCAGTAACCGTAACGGTGTGACCGTTTTCTTCGAAGAAGTAGGGCCCGACAATGCAGCGTGATGAAACTGCACACCACACTGTGACACGAAGTGGATGCAATTCCGTCTCATGGAGTATCTGTGGGTTGGAAGCACTCCATATTCGACAATTTTGTTTGTTTATGTTGCCGTTTAAATCGAAATGGGCCTCGTCAGACATGAAAAGACAGTTCAACATGTTTCCATCCTCTTCCACCATTTGAAGCATCTTCTGGCAAAATTCCAAGCGAATCGGCAAGTCTGCAGCATTCAGTTTGTTGGCCATTTGAATTTTATATGGGAATAAGTCCAAATCTTTGTGCATAATTGACTGTAATGACTGTCTGCTTACACCCATTTGAGCAGATAAGCTTCTTGTCGAAACACGTGGATTGTTTTGTATGGCAGCAGCTACAGCAGCGATTGTTTCCTCCGTTCGAACTGAAGGGTTTCGATGGTAAGGTCTTCTGTTGACTGTCCCATGCTCGGCAAAATTGTTTACAAGTCTTATTATGGTCCATCTGCTCGGAGGATTGCCGCCAAACGTGCGCCTATACTCTCTTTGAACCGAAACTACGGACTCCAGTGCGTGATAGCGGCGGACAATCCAAATTCTTGTTTCAGTGTCCCAGTTATCCATTTTTGTTAAATGTAAAAGTCAATCTGCAAAATACAAAAAAAATTAACCAGATTCATTAAATAGAAAAAAAGTTATTTAATTTTTTTTTGGTAGCGGCTTTCATTAGCCACCCTGTACTTTCAATGTATGCTTATGCAGTATGTAAGTATAATCTACGTAGCATTACACACAACTATCTTATTCACGGCCACACTTAATAAGTAATCCCATATACCTGCCAGAACAGTACACGAGCCTCATAGCAACTGCAAAGAAGACAGGCTTTCCATATAAGGTTCGGGAGCTGGCTCATGACGTCTTTTACGATTTAAAGTCGCTCCAAGAAAGGTGGGGTCACAATTTTTCGACTAATGAAGATAATGAGAAAATTTTTTGGCATGACATCAAAGTCCTTCATGTCAATAAAGAAAATATGGAGTAATTTTTTTATAAAACATCATATAAAGACACAAATTACCAAAGAGCATATGTGAGAAAAAAAATTATTTCATATGTAATGTACAGTAGCATATCGAAACGCATTTTTTAATTTTTTGTTTTTTTGTTTTAATTATTTAATAATTTTTGTTTTTTTGTGTTTCTGTTTTAGCTTATGCGCCCTTTATTCAGAAAAGTTGCCGTTACCTATGGCAAAGCAACGAGACATAAAGGAACTAGTCAACAACAATCAAATTCCGAAAAACTTCTATGAAGCTAATTATAAAAATTTACTATGTGCTTAGTATAATTTTATTTTGAATTCAAACTTGTTTTTTTTTTCATGAAATATATTACGTACTTTAATTTGTACATGTGACCTGAATAAAATTTATTTTAATTTATTAAAAATATAACAACTTGAAGTAAAAATTTTTTTTTGTTTTTCCTGTCCATTTTGCTAATTAGTAAGTGTTTGGGGACTTTTAAGGGTAAATCAAAACATATTTTCAACTAAAGAGACACAATTTGACTTAATACCATAAACCCAACGAAAAAATTTCAACTAAAGAGTCACAACTCTAAATTGGCTCGTATTGTCAAAACTACCAAACAAAACTAAAAAAACTGCTTGTAAATCAGCTTTTTACAGGCTTTAATACCATTTGGAACTTTATTTGATTAAAAAATTGCAACCATGTCTGCAAAAACAGTTTTTTGCCTCCTGAACATTTTACATTTTTTGAGTTGTGACGCTTTTTGATTTAGTGTGCGGTATGTGTTCTACCATTCAGGTAAGAGGATATCCAAAGTAGAAAAATAGGTGCAAATTCTATGCGGTCAAGTTTATATAACATGATAGAATGCGAAACTTTATCAAAAGCTTTGCTAAGGGCAGTGTAAATGACTGCATGTTGTTTTTGAAGCAATTTGAGACATGAGTAGTGAACTCTAACAAGCTAGACACGGTGGATTTTCTACTGCAAAATCCATGCTGAGATGGGTCAATGATGAAACTGAATACACCAATTGCTTTGTGATAATAGATTCAAACAGCTTAGTTATGACACTTAACTTTGCAACTCCTCTATAGTTTATGACATTCGATCTGCTACCACTTTTTTAAAAGGGTGTAATGAATGATTCCTTCCAGATTCCAGAAAATAACCGCTGCTTGAGGGACGCATTAAATATATGTGTCAAAGGTTAATATAGCAATTTACACAATAACACGAAGCTTTCCAGATGTGTTAACACATCATCAGCAGATATAGAAGGGACTATGAATAGGTAGCACGGTGGTAAACCCGTACTAAAAGCATTCTTTTTTCTTTAAATGGTCATCTAACCGCCTGGGCGATTTTGACCGTCCAACATAGCTCGCCAGTCGTTTCTTTGTTGCGCCAACTGGCGCCAATCGGAAACACAGCGGGATCGCAAATCGGTCTCCACTTGGTCCTTCCATCGGAGTGGTGGTCTTTCCCTTCCTCTGCTTCCACCGGCGGGTGCCGATAAGAATACCTTCTGGGCTGGAGAATGTTCGCTCATTCGCACTACGTGGCCTAGCCAGGGAAGCCGCTGTGTTTTAGTTCGCTGAACTATGTCGGCGTCTGCGTAAAGTTCATACAGCTCATCATTAAATCTTCTTCGGTACTCGCCGACGCGTAGAGGTCCACAAATCTTTCGAAGAACCTTTCTCTCGAATACTCCCAGAGCCCCCTCATCAGATGTTGTTACTGTCTATACGATATACTCGTACTATAGCAGGACGGGTGCGATGAGTGACTTGTAGAGTGTTATTTTCGTTCGTCGAGAGAGGACTTCACTTTTCAATTGCCTACTCAGTCCGAAGTAGCATTTGTTTGCAAGAGTAATTCTTCGTCGGATTTCTAGGCTAACATTATTTTTGGTGTTAATGCTGGTTCCCAGGTGAACGAAGTCCTTTACTATTTCGAAATTATTGCTGCCAACAGTGGCGTGGTTGCCAAGACGCGAATGTGCTGACTCTTCATGATGACATAAGGTACTTCGTTTTCCCTTCGTTCACCACCAATCCCATTTTCTCCGCTTCTTTTTCTAACTTGGAGTAAGCAGAAGTTACGGCGCGGTTGTTAAGGCCTATGATATCAATATGGTCAGCATACGCCAACAGTTGCACGCTTTTATAAAATATCGTTCCAGCGCGGTTAAGTTCAGCAGCTTGTATTATTTTCTCCAGCATTAAATTAAAGAAATCGCACGATAGGGGGTCACCCTGTCTGAAACGTCGTTTAGTTTCGAACGGCTCGGAGAGGTCCTTCCCAATTCTGACCGAGCTGGCGATGTTGCGCAAGGTCATTTTGCACATCCGTATAAGTTTTGCGGGGAAACCAAATTCAGACAAAGCGGCATATAGGCAGCTCCTTTTCGTGGTATCGAAAGCGGCTTTAAAATCAACAAAGAGATGATAAGGTCGATTCTTTTCTCACGGGTTTTTCCAAGATTTGGCGTATTGTAAAAATCTGGTCGATGGTAGATTTACCAGGTCCAATCAGTCTGTTCACATCAGGCTTATGCGATATTTAAAAGGCTGATTCCGCGATAGTTGGCGCAGTTTGCAGGATCGCCCTTCTTGTGTATTGGGCAGAGAACACTTAGATTCCAATCTTCAGGCATGCATTCATTCGACCATATTCTAACAGCTTCTCGCCTCCGAGTTTGAATAGCTCAGCAGGCAAACCATCAGCGCTCGCGACTATTCGCACCTTATTATAGTCGGGTTCGGCATCTTCTCTGGTTTCTTGCTCAGTTTCTCCGTTTAAAAGGGCAGAGAACTGATCCCTCCATATTCTGAGTGCTCTCTGAACATCGGCCACCAGGTTGCCGTTCTTATTCTTACAGGAGTTTGGCCCGGGTTTAAAACCTTCGTTATTCCCGTTGGCCAGTACCTCAAACTCCTCTATTTCACACTTTTCTGCCTCTCTTTTTTTCGCCCGGAAAGCGCCTCGCTTCCCTCTTCAACTCGCGGTAGTGTTCACACACACTCCTCGTTGCATTCGATCTCAGCGTTGCCTTGTAGGTTTCGTCCTTTCTTTTCGTTGCTACAAGCATAGTTGGATTTAAAAAAGTCTGCAAATATGCAGCATTATCATTTGACGTCGAATCATTGAATTTCATTACTGATGGGAATCCGTTGGTCTTACGTTTTGATTTAACCTTATGGTTAGTAAATATTTGAAGCTTAATTTTAGTCAAATAATCCTTGTAGCGCTTTTTATTAAGGGTATTATATTTGTGCCGATAAGCGGAGTATAAATGATAGTCAGTTAAAGTGGCCGATTTTGAATATCGCTTCTACCAGCGGGTCTTTTGATTTTTCAAGTATTTGAGTTCCCTCGTGCACCATCCAGTGTTTAAGGATGCAACTGCTTTACGAGATTGAGACACTTTTATCCACGTTACCACAATATTGCGGCCAAATTATGATAGACAATTCCGTTTGCAATAATATGCCTTTCTAAATAGAAACTGAGCGGAATTTTTGTTTTCGCTAACGCGTAGATTAGGCAAGCTTAAAGATTCAGCAGTCAGATCAAAAGCCGGATGATATACATCCTAAGGCAGTACAAGTGGATCGCACGAAAAAAAGAGAACTTCGATACATCATCGACATATATTATATCCAGACATTTGCCGTACTTATTTTGAATACCATTTATTTGACCGAGTCCGACATCCGCCAGGCCGTTTAAAAATTCATTGAGCACATTTTTAAAGGAGCTAGGGATCAAGAGACCATCATTCTAGCGTTCCCACAACAGCCGGTTTTATCGGACCGGAATGACCCGGGTTTTTTTACCTGGCCAATGGCTGTTATTTCAGTGTAACCCTGTCTAATATGTCATGTCCCCCCCTCAAATTGTCATCCTCGAAGCAAACCCTTGCAGCGGGGTTGCTCCATTGTCTCTTGTTACGGCTGTGGTCGAACCGAACCCCGAACCAAGATATTGGATCTGCTGCGTCTGCTGGAAAAAAAATTATATTAAACGGTCGCATTATATTCAATGCGTCAAGTGTAAGAGATAGCTTCACAGATCTGGATTCTCAGGGCTTAACCCCGCCATCCACAGACCCTGTACTTTCTTTAGTACCTTCGAGGCACCATGTTGTACACGCCTTAGGGCGTCCCGCGGTACACCTCGCTCCAGCGCATCCCCACCGCCCTCGACATAAGTGCGTTGCTAAGAGGTGATAACCGTTTAATCCTCGGTGACTTTAAAGCACATCACGATCTCTGGCACTCCAATCTGCCAGTAGACAGCAGAGGGCATCAACTTGCGGAACAAATTTATGACTCGACATTCTGTACAGTAAACGGAGACGCCCCCACCAGAGTGGCAGGCAACTGCCACAGCTCGCCAGACATGTCGATCGTAAGCGCAGAACTTATAAACTGCGTCAACTGGCGACCGATGACATTGGCATCCGACCACCTGCCAATTATACTCTCAATCGAGTTACAGACGGACTTCATAACCTCTGAACGAAGAATCTTCATCAATTTCAGCAAAGCGGACTAGGACCGTTTTACAGACTATACAGAGCGCTCCTTTGCTGCCCTACCCACACCGACAGACGTACGCTAAGGTGAATGAGAGTTTCGCAAGGTTATTGATTCAGCCTCCGGCCGCTTCATTCCCGCTGGAAGAATACCGGAAATTTGACCGAATTTCCTTGTGGAGGCAGCGGTCAATCCCGCAGACCCCAGAATAAAGATCATAACTCGGAAATCCGACGAACGGTCAATGACTACAAGTGGACCAAGTGGAAGCAAAACCTAGAGGGATGCAACCTCTCCGGCGGAGTCGGCAAATTATGGTCAACAGTCAAGGCTCAATCAAATCCGACCAAATACAATGACAAGGTCGCCATTACATTTGGTGACAGCGTCAAATCGGGCCCAGGCGATGCGCGAGCTCTTTCTGCCGACAGCTTATAATGCATCCACCTGCTGATAGGGCCAAGAGACGAGCCATCCGTCGGGCGCACAAACACAACACAGCGCCCATTGCCGTCTCCGTCGCCGAGGTTAAGGAAGACATAATGAAGGCCAAGCTATTATTGCTATGAAGATGTTGAAACACCTAGGCCACGAAGGACAGAGTTATTTGGCGGCTTTCTTTACCCTCTCGCTAACCACTTTTGCATTCCAGTGATTTGGAAACAAGCGATTGTGGTCCTCCTACTAAAACTAGGGAAGCCGGTGAACCAAGGAGAATCATATCGTCCGATATCTCTCCTGTCGCCGGTAGCGAAGTTATTGGAGACCATTCTGCTCCCATATTACACAGCAAACCTGCAGTTGGCCGAAAACCAACATGGCTTCCGGAAGTCACATAGCACAACAACTGCTTTGAACATCATAACGACGCAGATTAAATAGGGCTTGAATCAACAGCCACCAAACCATAGGACGGTGTTCGTGGCACTTGACCTTTCCAAAGCTTTCGACACTGTCAACCATGCCCCACTCCTAAGAGACCTGGAAGAGACATCGCTCCCTGCCGGCCATAAAGGTGAACCGCTAACTACCTTAACGGTCGACAGGCGTTAGTCAAATTTAGGAACAAGAAATCTAGACCACGAAGAATCAAACCGCAGGATGGTGTCCTTTTGTTTAATTTCAATATTTCGAGGCTTCCTCTCCCACCAGACGGAGTCTCCATTGATCCTACGCTGACGACTGCACGATTATGGCTTCGGGTAAGGGCCCCTCCACTGACAAACTCTGTACGAGGATTAACTGTTACCTTCAAGACCTTTCCAGCTTATTCACCGAGCGAGACCTGACCCTGTCTCCGACTAAATCGACGGCGACACTTTTTACGACGTGGAATGCGCAGATGGGGCAAGAGTTAAATGTCCACGTAGATGGAGTACCTCTACCTACTGTCAACCACCCCAAAATCTTGGGCGTGACTCTCAAAGGTACAGAGTCGCAATGCGATCCCCTAGTCACTTGCCGGAAGCACTTGGGGAAAAGATAAAGAAACGTTGCTAGCTACATACAAGGCTATTGGCCGACCGGTTATTGATTACGCTGCGGCCATAGGCACGCCCAACCTCACTGGCACCAACTCAGACTAGAGTCATGCTAGCACAACTTCGTTCTGGATATTTTAACAGGTTAAACCCTTACGTATCCCGACTGAGCCTAAACATGCCGAATATTTGCCCGCCAAGTGTGTGCAGACTCTTCTACCACCAATTTTACTCTGATCCAACCCTGTTGAACTGCTTTTCTAGGACTTCTGTAAGAAGAGATAACAATACCAGGTAGGGGACGTACCAACTAAGGAGTGCGTTTGAAAAAATTGTCATTTACTAATTGTCACAAATATCGTAAAATAGTAGTCCGATTTTGAAAATAAAACTTGCTGTTATTGACCTTTTAATTACAAGTTTTATTATATATCAACAACTTTGTCACTACTATTGTTGTAAAAATCGTTTTAACTTTTCCGGCACCCCCTCCATTAATAATTTTATAGTAGTATTTGACACTTTTCGAGCTGCTGAACTCCACTTTTCCCGAAAGGCTTTGGCATTCCTTGCCATTTTTTTTTGTTGCTTTAGTTTATTTTTTGACCAATGCCCAGTATCTTTCAATTGGCCTGAGTTCTGGACAGTTGGGCGGATTTTCTTCTCGAGGCACCAAAAGCACATTATTTTTTGAATACCATTCCAAAGCCAATTTGCTATAATGACAAGAAGCTAGGTCAGGAAAAAAAAGTGGAAACCTTATGTCGTCTTAGAAAAGGCTTTAATCTTTTTTCTAAGCATTCTTTAATGTATATTTGGGATTTTATTGTTCCCTTAGTTACAAAAGCACTGCTCCTTTCTCCACAGCTGCAGATTGCTTGCCAAACCAGGATTTTACGAGGGAATTTTGACTGCCTTTTTCACTTAAATTATCGTCCACATTCCCGCGCGAGTCTGCTGTGTAAAACTCCTGGCCTGGAAGCTGCCAGCGGCTAAAACATACGTCTCGTCGTCCATGATGCAGCAATTGAATTTTTCAAAGAAACAAATTTTTAGTTTTTTTGCGCGATTTTTTGCTTCCACATTCTTCACAGATTTTCTGTCTGGAACTTTTTGAACCTTGAACGTTTTGAGACCAGCTTCCTTTTTTGCTTTACGGACAAAAAACTCGGAACATCCCACCGTCTGCGCTAGTTTTCTGCCTAAAATATTGGGGTTCTTCTGAAAAACGGTGATGGTTTTCTTTTTCATGTTTTGGTCACTGATGTCCATTTTTCTACCCGAAACTGGCTTACGGGTAACAGCCAATTTGTCCTTAAAGTTTTTTAACACCCTCGAAACAGTTTTCGGACTTACTTTAAGTTCTCGAGCATTTTTTTTGAAAGTCCACTGAGGTTGGTCTTGAAAACTTTTAATAGTTTTTCGTACTTTCAATTCGCTTGCCATTTTTATATGAACTACAGCATTTAGCTAAAATATTTTCAAACAGTATTTTTCTGACATTTATTTCTAATCATACTACGAAAAAAATATTCAAATCAAACAATTAAGAAAAAACTTGTTGAATAAAATAAAGGTGAAATTTTTTCAAACGCACTCCTTAGCCAGGACAAAAAATAGTTAGCATAACAGCAGTGAGAGATTTAGGCAATGCCATCTATTTTATCTATGAAAATAATATTAATGTATGTATGTGTGTACACATGTTTGTCTCTAATTTTCTAAACAAAAATATATGTATTTTGCGTGTTTTTATTTTCGCAATTTTATTAGATAAATATGTCCATATATACGTATGTATGTTTGTATGTATGTCGAAAGGCACTCCTAAACTGAACTTCAGTTCAAAGCGGGAGTGTAGGTTTCTTCTAAAACAATTGGCGCGTGTTTGTGAAAAAGTAATGTTTACTAGCATAGTTTCATGCCGACATCGTATAACGTTTGAGTCACAACAATCAACTTTTGATGGGCATAACGCGATAATCAAACTGACCATCACATCTTCTATTACAAATAAGTTTATGCGATAAAATAAATAACGCTACTGTTTGTTGTTTACATACTTTATTTGTAATTGGGTAACAGTTTATTAAAATCAAGCAAAGTAAACGGTTATGTGCATGGAGTCACGGGAGACGCCGGAATCAAGCAGCCATCAAAAGGCGGATATCATCATGAACGTTGGCTATAAGCGGTGAGTCAGAAGTGACCAGATAATGTGACATAAAAATTCCTGATCTAAATTCCGCGTAAAAAACACCACGAACGGAACAAAAAGCATAACAGAACTTAGCATTAGGCGGAATAAGTTAAGGCCCACTATCATAAAGCTCGGTTAGCGTTAACCGGAGGTTGTAAAAACAGTCCTAAGTACTTCTTTATATTTTTAAGTTTCATAAAGGTCCAAAAATTATTTGACACCCCGCCAACGGCAAGCAGTTGATGGGCCCTCCATCTGCAATCCGCAAATTTCACCTAATCTCCTTCCAACTCGCTCTTCATTCCTGCGGGTTAGGGGTTTAGAATATGGCCGAGGTAGGCATATTTGTCGTAAGAGGATTAACAACAACAACCATTTATCCCTAAATCAGGGGCGGAATTACGACATACGTTCCGTGATCGTAATTCATCTTTTAAGTTACAATAGCGTTAAAACTGTCCCACTTTTTAAAAGAGTAATAATGCATAATTCAACCGACGGGTACTTCCAGCCAATTGCTCACGTATGCCGTTATTCCGAATTATGGGCTTCGAGCTATTGTGATTTAAAAATTCGCTTTCGATCACGAAACGTAAGGAGAAGTGACATGACCTAGCAGGTTGCACTGGCCATACCAAATCACTCGCGCGACAGTCGGGTATGTACTGCAAGGGAGTACGGGGTTCATATCCGGCAAATGACTTTCACTTTCGACAACACTCCCCAAAACTTTCTTTCTGAAGCTTTTATGTTACCTAGTAGGCGATCCAATATGAGAAGCTTCGGTATTGAAAAGGTTGGTAGGGACCGACGGGAAAAGACGAGTAGATAACTATGAATAGCCACCTTCCAAGAGATAAAATTGACGGTAATCATCCACTCAAATGTCGTGAGTTCGACAATTGTTGACAACTAGCAGGCTACTGCAACATCGTATTATAGACTGCTAAGAAACAGATTAGGATCTAAAGGCAGAACCATGGTATAAGAAAGAAGGTAGTTCCATTGCCAAAACTAGGTCGTAAATTTTACTTAATTTTTGATTAAAAAAGAGATTATTGACGTTTTTTTGGTGTCAAAATTTAGCATAGCATTGCCCAATCGGATATACGGTAAAGGGAAATTTTAAACCATAAATTGGGGTTTTTACAAAATTGCAGTTTGTGGAAGCATATATCATGAAACCTTCATTCAACGATAAATGCACAGTTTTTTAACCCTTAAAAGATAAGTGTGAAAGGTCAAGGATAATAAATAAAAATAAACAAATATTTGGCGCGATATACCTCTGAGGAGGTTAAGGTCGAACTTATGTACCTATTTATGGCGTGTGCTCCTAATATTTTCTACAAAATGGCGGGACCTAAAGTATTTTACCGACTCCGAATGGCATCTGCAAAGCAAATGAATTTTTGCTGAGAAGCCTTTCGTGATATAAATACATTCAGAGAGTTTGCCAAACCACTGCCGAGGCGCAATCCCGTGTTGAAAAAACCTTTTCAAACCACTTTTGATGATACCTGTTCCAGGCCTTCGGTATGGTAGGCCAGCAACACTACCACCACACCTCGGCGGCCGCAGTCAAGGACAATAGAACTGTATTTATACAATTTTTTATTCATTTGAAAATACTCCTTATGTTATGACGCCTTATTGTCCCTCTTCTTGTAATAATATTCGGCCCTGCTTAGTCTCAAGGCGAAAAATAACACCAAATATTTGTTTACTGTCGGGATAATGTGCCATAAACGGCGATGGTCACTTCTTCAGGTGGAGAAATTAGTGCGGGAAATCTGAGGGTTTCTGTCACTGAACTTTTAGGCTTTGTCGCAACATGCTACCGAAGCCGAAGTTGATGGTTAAGTGGATAGAAAGGAAGAATAGTTCACAGTCCAGCATTTGAGCTCTTGTCTTGATAACGTGTGTGGGAATCTTTTGGTCCTTTGGCTAGTTTACGTTCGCAGGTTCCCTGATTTGAATTGTGAATGCACTATATCCGATTAATACTGCAAAAATATTTAGTTAGAAATTAAATAAACAGGTAATGTTTTATATTTTATAGTTCTTATTCCAATGAAGTATACAAAGTTTTTCAGCCCACACAAAACTTTTCAATAATTTTTTGAACGATATTTTTTTTTGTAAACAAACAAAACGACCCAAACCAAATTTTTTAATGGAACTGGTAGCACAAAATGTCATAATATCTTTAGTTGACAATTGACAATGGAACTACTTCCTTTTTTCTGCCATGGGCAGAACTAGACAGTAGGTGAAAGAGCAGGCAGACTAAAGAGGCGTCACGACATTTTGAACAATGGATGCCGGATGAAGGCTTTGGTGGCGGTAAAAAAGTATTTCGCGACGAAGTTTTCCCTTCCTCACATAACCGACGCTCCTTTTCTTTAGTAGACGTCCTAAGGCCTAATACCCAGATTCGAAGTGCCACTAAATCTACAAAAACACAAAATCCACAAAATCAAAATCCCCGAGCATATAGTATAAACATATACTATGTAGCAGAGCTGTTAAGGAATGAGTTCATGTCGGAATGCAGTCCATGCAATCCCATTCACTGAATAACAATTTTGGATTGCAGCCTTTATTCCATTTTGGTTATTCCGGAATAATTATTCCTTTTGCATTCCTCATGTGAAATAAAAAAAATTTAATAGCATTCCGCAAGTAAATATTGAAGTTAGAAAACAGTTGTTAGGTGAAAAGTATGTTTTTAAGCAGTTTTGAATTGACATATGCCTTGCACTAATAGCTAAAGGGTGATTCTCAAGATTTTCTATTTTTGATTGATAGTATAAGATTGATTGAGTTTCCGCTAGGGTTAGGATTGAGTATTCACCATTTCAGTTAGATGATTTAACTTTCAGATATTTTTTAAAATTTATTAATTTTCTGAAAGATACAGTAGCTCTACTGCAACGGCAGTATAGTCCCAAACCTGGTTTTTGCATTTCAGATAAATTATGGCTCACGCAAGTTATAATCGTTTATAATTGATGTCATTGTTCGTCCGGGGTGCGCCAGAAAACGAAAATGGGCGGTCGATACCGGACAGGATTGCGGTAGTAGATAGAAACCAATTATCAAAAGCACAACACTTGTGGAAAAGGTAAAGAAATGTTACTCGCAACGTACAAGGTAATTGGCCAGCCGGTTCTGAGCTATGGGACGCCTATATGGTCGCCGGGGCTACAGGCACACACTGGAGAAGGTTGCAGGCCTGTTAAAACACCGCACTCAGAACTGCCACGGGATGCCTCCTTATGTCACCTAAACACCACCTTCACAGCGAGGCAAAATGCTCGGAGTTAAAGAGCATAGTGAGATGTTGACCAGGCAATTCCTGTTCAATTGCTGCAAACCTCAGTACCCTAAAAGGCGCCTGTTCGACGAAAATCAACCTCCCAGGAGAATAAGGAGTCATCTCCGTAAGCACTATGATGAGATCTGGTACCACATTATTTCGCCGTTTCATCCAAAGGTGCATCGACGGGACCTCAAACTCATCCATACAGAGTCGGTAAACTCCTTTGTCAGCACTCGCCCAGTGAACGCCGCCATTCAGGCACAAGCTCCAACTGTTGCCGAGGAGGGGCGCTAACTGCGTAGGGAGACAAGTCATGCTGGCCCAGCTTCTTTCTGGATACTGTAACAGACTAAACTCTTACCCATCCAGACTGAACAACGACATGTCAACTGTCTGTCCGGTATGCAGCGTGTCACCCAATGATACAAACCATCTATTTATTTGATCAACTGAACCGACTCTTCTGACGACTAGGCAGGCAACATATCGTTAATATAACAACATCAAAAGCACAATTAGACAAAAAACACCTAAGCATAGTTATAACATAATTTACAAAGGAATGCGGAATGCCTTCCTTTCGGTATGCAATAAAAGGAATTCAATCCAGTGAATGAAAAGAAAGGAGTAAAAAATAGGAATAATTATTTCGGAATGCAAAAAGGAATAAGGACTGAAAATCTGCATCCCTATTCCAAAAAATGAAATATAGGCTGCATTCAAAAATTCTGCAATCCAAGGAATAATTATTCCAAAAGGAACACATTCTTCAACAACTTTGCTATGGGGATATGAATGAGCTATAAGATTTCGTAAAGCAAAATTAATTTTAACAAAACCAATATGATAAATGTACTGATAAAAAAGCTAAAAAAATGATATAACATAGACCCGATCCGGAATTGAATGTTAGTTGTAGGCCTTAGCCACCGCGCCACTGCTGCATTTGGAAACACATAGTAAACCATAGTATGTCTACTAGTAGCGAAACTTACTCCGAATCTGCACAAACACACAAACCACACAGGGTGCGTTGTATTCAATAATAAAACAATCAAATTAAAATACTGCAATATGAATGTGAAGACGTAAAACACATAATGTAAATTTCCGTTCAAATTCAAATTTTTAGTAATAGTTTTTACTTTAAAACAACTCATCCACTACCTTCCACTCCGATCCGCAAAATAAGATGCCAAACTAGTAGGAGTAAACAATGGTAAAAGAACAGAGAAAATCAAAGAATTACAGTGAAATTCCCCAAGACGGACAGTCCTTATAACCGGACAGCTCCAATAACCGGAAAAATTTTGTGTACACAGGTTTTTCAATAATTTTTTCATACAAATATCATTCTAATAAACGGACGCTCTAATAACCGGACGCGGACACTGTATTTCAAGCCATTTCCATGAAAAAATTTCTCATAAACGGACAAAATTCAAAAACATCGCAAGCAAGCTTTGTTGTTCATTATAAAAATGAAATAGGGGATTCCCCTTTTAACATGTATGCACACATTCAAGCCGTCCGTGTCCAGTAAAAGGTGGTTTTCTATTCAGTTTGTCAAGTGCATGCGAGTGGTTGCGTTCAAAGTTCGTAATAATATGGCACCGAAAAAGAAGCTACTTTCTATTAAAGAGAAAATGGAAATTCTTAATGTTTTCGAAAAAGAAAAGTTATCAGTACGTGGAATTGCAAAAAGGCAAAGTATGGTGAGTCCAAAATTTAACTTGTAGGTACACGTTTCTTTTGCTTTAAAAGGTTCAATATTGGCAAAACGCAAGCTGCTGAAATTAATAAAAATTAAGGAAAAGTTCGTTCTAAATGGGAGTCTGGATCTAATATTCCAACCAAAAGCGAAGTTTCCTTAAAAAAGGCGGCTCGGAAATTGACAGGATGTGTTTTGATTTTTTCGCTAAGGCTAGAAGTCAAAAAATTCCGATTTCTGGTCCCATTTTGAAAGCAAAGGCAATGGAAATTCCAAGAAAACTGGGGGTACCTAATTTTAATGCTTCGGATGGATAGCTAAATGAATGGCGATTAAGGAATAATGTTTCCTTCAAATGCATATCTGGTGAAGCTGCAGATGTGAATCAGGATGATGTCGAACAGTTTCGGATAAAGCTGCAAACTCTGTTGAATGGGTACAAGCCTGAAGACATTTACAACGCCGATGATAGTGGGCTTTTCTTTCGTGCCTTGCCGGACAAAACCCTCGCTATTAAATCCGAAAAATGTGTGGGAGGTAAGCTATCAAAGGAAAGACTCACAATTTTGTTCTGTGCTAATATGGCTGGAGATAAGGAGCCGCTTTTGGTTATAGGGAAAGCAGCCCGTCCTCGATCCTTTAAACATGTTCCAATTCCAAACCTTCCAGTGGATTGGAAGTCTAATAAAAAAGCATGGATGACTCGAGAAGTGATGAGCGAATGGCTGCAGCAGTTCAATCGAAGAATGAAAGCCCAGAATCGAAAAATTATTTTGTTTCTAGATAACGCGGCTTCTCATCCAAAGGAATTAGACTTGACCAACATAAAAATTTGTTTCTTGCCACCAAATACAACGGCAGTTAGCCAACCCCTTGATCAAGGTATAATCCAAAATTTTAAAACTTTGTATAGAAGCATAGTTTTAAAACACGAACTGAAGGGTTTCGATGGTGAGGTCTTCTGTTGACTGTCCCATGCTCGGCAAAATTGTTTACAAGTCTTATTATGGTCCATCTGCTCGGAGGATTGCCGCCAAACGTGCGCCTATACTCTCTTTGAACCGAAACTACGGACTCCAGTGCGTGATAGCGGCGGACAATCCAAATTCTTGTTTCAGTGTCCCAGTTATCCATTTTTGTTAAATGTAAAAGTCAATCTGCAAAATAAAAAAAAAATTAACCAGATTCATTAAATAGAAAAAAAGTTATTTAATTTTTTTTTGGTAGCGGCTTTCATTAGCCACCCTGTATTTATGTATGTATATGTAATACTAAAGTATTTAAATATTCTTTACTTCAAAAATTTCTTAAATAAACTACAATGAATTTTATATGTGTAGTATATACAGGGTGGCGCAAAAGTCATCCTCCTATCAGAAAATGCTATAAGTTTTGCGATTGGCCCCTAAAGTCAGTTCTGTTTTGACATTTGTGTAGTAAACACATGCGAAATACACGTTAATAAACAATGTTACGCTACACTGCTCCAGAACGCGGAATATTGCTATTTATTTGACCAATAATCGGTCGGTGAAAAACGGTTACTGTGAATGGTGAGCGCTACAGAGCAATGATCAACGAGTTCTTTTTGCCGCAACTTGATGAATTGGGATTGGAAAAGATGTGGTTCCAACAAGACGGTGCAACAGCACACACTTCACGTGCCACAACCGATATGCTGAACATCGGAAGCTTACTTTTGCGCCACCTTGTATTTTTTGACCTCATCCCCTATAAGCGGACATCTCCCATAACCGGACAAAAACACTGCGACCGTGAGTGTCCGGTTATGAGGAATTTCACTGTATATGTATGTATAAACTTTTTCATCCATTCCTTAGTATGTATATATATGTGTATGATTTAAAATGCAAATAGTACCTTTTCACAATCTTTTCATCAGGGGTCAACCTAAAAAAATTGCATTGCGCAGTAGATTTAATAAAATTACACATAGTCTTTGTTTTAATGATAGTTAATATTTGTTATTCTTTTATAAATATTTTTATATTCCTTTATATGTATGTGTTTTAAAATGTACCTTATTATATTTATTTTATTTTATTTTATAAAAGCTTACATAATAATACAAATTATTATACAAACTAAAAATAACGTTCGTTCTATAGATAAAAATAAATAATGTCTTGCCAATAAATATCATATCAAAATAGAAATTCAGGAGCGGAATTACATCCGTTCCGTGATCGTAAATCGTTTTTTAAGTCTTAGTAACTTTGAAACTGTCCCATTTTTAAAAAAAGTAATAATGCATTATTGAACCACCGGCACTTCCAGCCAATTGCTCACGTATGCCTTCGTTCCGAATTACGGGTTCAGGACAATGCTTTACAAATTCGGCTTCGGTTGCGGAACGTATAACGTAATTCGACCCCATTTTTTAAAATTTGTCTACTTTTTAGGTGATGTGCCAATGGGTTTAATGTCAGTATTAATGTCAGTTTATTCCAAAAACAGTGAAGTTTGTATTTATTTAAATTTCGTAAATATATAACATTTCTTTGTGTTATTAAATATTGGTTAAATCCAAATACGTAAACTATGTTGTGTTTTAATATTAGATAGATATAAGAATATAGAGTGCTTATTTTACACAGAAAATGTGGATTTTTGTTTTGTGGATTTATATTTTGTAGATTTTTTGGTACACTCCACATTTCATTGACCCCTCTATGCATAGCGGGGTTGGCGATCATGTCATAGTTCACCCTACTTGACATCCACAAAAAAGATCGCGTTTGAATTGACCAGGACATTTTCTGAGTTAGCAAATTTTCTAACCGGTAGCCGAGACGGGGTGATCTTCCACTCCCTATGTTATATACAGGGTGTTTTTTTTACAGGTTTGTTTTTCGAATAGAGATAAAACTGGCATTTTCTGGTCAAATCTGGCAACTCTAATGTCATTTATGTTCAATTTGGTTTGCCATTTCATCATGAACAGGTTGACAAAAGAACAACGCTTGCAAATCGTGCAAATTTATTTCGAAAATAATGGTTCAGTTCGCGAAGTTTACCGTGAGCTCCGTCCATTTTATGGTCGACATAATCGTCCATCAGAGCAATTAATTCGGTTAACCATGGATCGTTTTCGCACTACGTTTACTCTATGTGATAATACGCATCCGCAGAGACGTCGAACAGTGCGCACCGAAGAAACAATTGCCGCTGTAGAGCAAAGTGTTGAAGAGGACCCGAATGAATCGATTCGCCACCGTGCACAGCAATTGGAGCTTTGTCCATCAACTTTATGGAAGATTTTGCGCAAAGATCTTGGCTTGCGACCTTACAAGATCCAGCTTGTGCAAGAATTAAAGCCGCGAGACCATGCAATGCGTCGTGATTTTGGTGTATGGGCCGAAAATGAGATTGATTTCGATGCTGATTTTCATCGCAAAATTTTGTTCAGTGATGAGGCTCATTTTTGGTTGAATGGCTACGTCAACAAGCAAAATTGCCGCATTTGGAGTGAAGAGAATCCACATGAGACCCTTGAAACGCCATTACATCCACAAAAACTGACTGTTTGGTGTGCTCTATGGGCTGGTGGAGTCATTGGGCCATACTTCTTCCGCAATAATGCTGGAGAGGCAGCTACCGTTAATGGAGACCGGTATAGGGCCATGATAACCGACTATTTTGTTCCCGAATTGGATGGCATGAATGTGGATGAGTTGTGGTTCCAACAAGACGGCGCTACATGCCACACAGCGCACGTCACAATCGATTTATTGAAGGAAACATTCGATGAGCGCATAATTTCGCGGAATGGACCTGTCAATTGGCCACCAAGGTCGTGTGATTTGACACCATTGGATTATTTTCTTTGGGGATATGTGAAGTCGCTCGTCTACACCAACAAACCAGAAACGTTAGGGGAATTGGAAGCCAACATTCGTGGCGTTATTGCCGACATACGGCCCCATATGCTCGAAAAAGTGGTTGAAAATTGGACCTGTAGAATTGGCTTTATTCGAGCCAGCCGCGGCGGCCACATGCCCGAAATCATATTTAAACATTAATGGCATAAAATTATCCTTCCAATAAAGCCAAATTGATGGACCTTAAAACGATTTTCTTGTGTTTTATTTCAATTCGAAGTTCTATACCCCTAAAAAAACACCCTTTACATAGATCAAAGTAAAAAAAAAATTTTCCTGGTGTTTTACTTGAAAAGTTGTAACTCTTTGGTCGTAGAAAAGGATAAAAGCTCGATTTTCAAGGATGGACCAAGAAAAATCGTAAAATTTCAATGAAGACAAATTCGTACTTTATATTAATAATGTCCGTTTTTTATTCGTCGCTTCGATGCTAGATAATATTTTTCAGCTGTGAAAAAATTTGAATTAAAAATAACAAAAAAATTAAGCAAGTCGAAAAAATTATAAGCATTTTTAAAGGAAATTTAAAATTTTGAAACAAAATTTCAGATTAATTTATTCACATGTTGCTAAGTGCTTAAGAATAAAAAACGGCTAGTAATATATTAGAACTGTTGTCAAAGTGAAGCCTTTTTGGCGTTCTCTGCGAAATGATGTCTTAAAAATAATTCACAGTCGAATATGCATCGGCTCATGCAAATTTTCTGACAACGGCGATAGCATCACATTCGCATCACGCCTTTTGCATTTTACTGGCCAAGCGTTTATATACGATATGCTAATAATTTTTAAATTTTTTAGTCACGAAAACAGCGAGTCGAGCGAAGAAAAGGAACGCAAATCAGTGATGGTCAGATGTGTACACGCAGTGGCGAATGGATTTGTAAACAGCATTTATGGATTTCTCAATTCACGCCTACTTATGTAACGGCTGATTCGTCTATATACATTTATATCTATACTGTGTATATTGCTTATTAGTTTACTTACGAATAAATACAGTGCCGGAAAATAAAATAGAAGCAAGTACGTTCATTTAACAGTCTTAAACGGATTATTTCAAATACACCAAACGTGAAAAGCAGACGCTTGTAGTGTACCCTTCAGTAAGGTATGACTGGCCTAAGAGGCGACTAAGATCTACGATCGAAATGCCCCTGCGGGTTAGGGGTTTAGAATATGCCCGAGGTAGGCATACCGGTCGTAAGAGGCGACTAATATGCACAAAGGATGGTTGATCTACTGATATGATGCCTCTCACCTCTCATTACCCATCTTATCTTTCCTTACGGAAGGAGGGGTGACATGACCTAGAAGGTTCTACTGGTCATAAATCGCTACCATGACAGTCGGGCAGTACCGCAAGGGAGTACCGGAGCGTACCGGGTTCAAATTCGGCCAAGGACTGTTAATTCGACACCACTCCCCAAAACTTTCGGGTAGTGTTTTTGTCGTTACCACAACAACAACAACATCCACGATCGAAAGGTTCGACGGTGTTAAACAAATCGCGGCAGTCGGGTTAGTACCACAATCACCCCTGTTATGGTTGTAAATATTGACAAAAACAGTATTGTTACGTATGAATCAGCAATTGAATTAGCATTGCTTGGATAATATTGACAACCATAATAGGGGTGAATATGTAAGTATCGAAACAAATCACCCTCACTAAAATTACAAGGAGCTTGTGACGTGATTAAATATAGGCTAGAGTCCGACTGATGAATTGGCATCGGCATTTGGCCAGTGTCATACCCGATATCAGCGCAATGTGCTAACAAAAGTAAGCGGTAAGTGGTCTCTCGGCGTCGCTCAATAGTGTTTGTGCATATAATACATCCCGATACCATATATGTATTGGCGAAATTTATGAGACCCAACCGAAAGCTGGTGGGGTGGTGTACCTAAAGACGCGTATTCATGCCAGGTGATAATTGGCAGCGGGAACTTAACATTTCCTACCATTATGAGCAAAAAATAGTTTTTTCCGATAGTAAAGCAAAACAGTTTAGGAGACCCCATCGAGCACTTACAGAAAACAGCCGAAAGGGGTATCTACAGCCGCGCCGCATATCCATGAATTTGTATGTATTAAGTCGGTTTTTGTTAAGGAATCGGCCGAGGTTGTGAAAAAGCAATATACCAACTCATTAGAAAATGTTTAAGGAAACCACTCCAAAGCGCTTTTCAAGAAATATTAAGTTTTCTGGTTGAGACGTGCCATTTGGTACACCCAAACATTTTTTTCAGAAAATATCAGAAATGCTGAAGTTTGCACAGGTATGTATGTGAAAGTATGTTTTTTTTATTCCTTAAAAAAAAATTGGCCTTTTTATTTAGAATAAAATAAAAAAATCTGCGGTTTTATGGCGCGTTTTCGAAAAAAATCCGTGAGTATAAAATGCACTTTTTACAAAAGAGTATTCACTTATTACAGCTACAATAAATGCCAAAACAAAACTGTAAAACCCGGTTAAATTTATTACTGTTCTGGGTTAGTCAAGCGTCAAATAGTAAAAAATCTAAGAAAAATTTTGTATTTCTTGCTTATATTAATAACGATTTTATTAAAAAATATTAAATTGTAGTCGATACCTGAATTTTTGCCTATACATCAGAAATAGTAAGTGCATTTTTGCATTAATTGAAGACCAAGTATGAAATCCTGAATACCCCAAAGCATTTTTGGCACAGCAAATTGCATTTCCGGAAAAAGATATTCCAAATGGCTAAGTTATATAATCTGAATTCCGATGCAAATATGGATGTGTGAGGTCGCAGTTGAAGAAAAGGAAGTGTTGCAAGACTGCGAATATGGTTTAGTATAATATCCAATTGGAAGTCTAGTTTAAAAGACGTCACTGACAAAACTTCACTTTGGCACTAATGCTATTGTTAGATAGCTTTGTTCACAAGACAATATCTGTTAAAATATTATTTATCGTGATGCAGTTTTTAGACTGGATAGTTAGCTACCGGTACATGTCAAAATAAGTAGACGTTACCGACTAGGCAGGTTAAGTAGTCGCTACAACAACAACAACAACAACAACTTAAATTATTCAATAAAGTGTTACATTCAACATATGTTGATGGTGCAAAGTTACTAATAAAATAAGGAAAACAAAATTTGCTTTGCCTTTTAGAGTATTTAATGAGCTCTTGAATGAATCTGATTTTTGAAGCGTGTGACATCCACGTCAAAAGATATCATAATTTTAAGTCATTTTCAGTTAAAAAGGACAAAATTAAAAATGACTGCCATTCTATAGTGTTTGAGTTGGGGAGACATAAAAGGTCTAATTTGTGAAATTTAATTTTTCTGTGATGTTATCATCCAGATTAAAAAAAACACCACTCATATGAAAGGCCCTGAGATTTTGTTTTTAAAGTACTCAAATATTCCATTAATTTATTAAGCATATTAAATAAGAGATATTAAATAAGAGATTTTTATTTCATAACGTTATTATAATTATTAGTTACTATATACGTTTATTTAAGTATTTTTCTGACAATTTGAAAAAATAAACTTAATTGAAAGGATTCACCATTTTAGTTATTTCCTTGATTGTTAATTGTTTCTTTGAGCAAAGCAATAATTTTTTAGTAATACAGTTATGTTTATAAAAATCATAAAATAGTATGCATTACTTTTAGCAACTTTCATAAATAGTTTGCTTTGCTCGTTTGTATTTAATGCTCTTAAATGTTACTATACATTGATAACAATTGACAAAAACTATAGTTTGCCACCAAAAAAAAATTTATTCTAATTGTACGAGGTGTCATTACACCATTTATTTTTAAACAGATAAATGAAGCGTTTATTTTTCAGTAGTTTAATTTACTTCTCAATAAATTAGAATTAATAAAGAAACGTATAATCACATTGCATTTTCATCTAGCATTTATATGCAGCTATAGTAAGCAACCATACAACACTATTCCTGGTTATTTTGTTGTTGTTGTGGTTTTATACAAGATTGATTGGTAGATTGATGGTGTTATTTCGCAAGAAAATAGATTTTAAGTGTACAAGTGTATGCGTGCGTACGTGCGTATATTTATCTTAAAGTCTAAAAACATATTTTACAACTCATCCTTATGTAGTAATGTATAACGATTTTTTGAAGGCCCCAATTTCTTAAAACTCGATTCTGGCGGTGAAGTGCCTTTGCCTCGTGAATTTATTTCCGTTTGCACTTCATTGCTTTGCGGATCGGGACCATAGTGAAACTCTCTGAGGGTCAAATAAAATATGAATATAAACATAAGAAAATTAATTACAATCGATTTCAAAACCGAACTATGTTTCTAGCTTACCTGTGTAATTTACCACTGTACAAATCTTGCAAAAACTGTTTCAATTTTCCAGGTACGTACATATCTTCGAATTTCGGAAACATATACATGTGGCGGAATGAATCGATAGCAATCAAAGGTAAGTCATCTTCCGATTTACCCAAATGATGTAATGGATGCGCAAAGCGACGGCCATCAGCTGTTAGGAAATTTACATTCTCTGAAAAACATTTTTTATTAAAAAAATATTTATTTTAAATTCATGAGCAATATGTAAGTTTACAATTTAGGTAATTTTTAAAAGTAAGGCAATCGGTTGCGAGAATTAAACTGTCGAACTATCACAAAAGCACTGAAGTGAATGAGTGTACAATAAACAAGGAAAAAAAGAAAACACTGTACTCAACCGGATATATTTTTGCGGTCGTTGAAAAAAAAATTGACGAAATGACAAGCCGTAACCACCAAAATGACTTATACGACAAAATTTATAAATTATTGTTGTTGCACATAACTTCTAAGTTTGTACTTATTTTAAATAAGAATCGGACAATGAAAATATATAAAGCCTTCGGCACAGTCGAAGGCAGCGCTCCCTTTGTTTTTATCTAATTTACGTTTCCTGCAATATTTGGGAGCTATTTTAACTTGATTATCTTTATTCACATACTAAAAAGAATTCATAATATACTGAGTTCGATTTAAAGAATTATACTACCGAAACCAATTGAAGAGGCTAGAAGCAAACGGATCTAAATAGACCTGACATTGTTTCGAGATATTCAAGTTTAAAAATGATTACTTATTGCAAACTCTATGTAAATTCTGGGTAGTGCGTTTGTTGCCCGGTCAATATAAGGCACTACAATGTTCGAAATTACCTGGATCTCTTTGGCAACGAATACACATTATATTTAACGATACAAATATGGGTAAAAGTTAAATTTTCAAAAAATTTCATTTAGATCCTTTTGCTTCTAACCCCTTCAATTGATATATGGAACTTAATTACATCGTTTATTCCAGTACTTATTGGCACTTTTCGCTTGATACCCATATTGTACTAACATATTTTAGGTAATCCCTGGTCCACATTTTGGTCGATAACTCCGAAACCGGTGGAAATATGGGATACCCTAAAATGTTAGTTAGACGTCTAGTAATTCAATTCTATTAAGCAGTTTTGAGTGATGCGCCTAAACTACCCACAGACAGACAGAAATTCTAAAATCTGTTGATTTGAATTCCATTGGCTTAATAATGATCACTCCTATAAATCCTGTTACAAATTTATTATATGTAGAAACTCAAATTACTTACGCTTTTCATCCAATAATTGTGCTTCGATGATGGCTTTATAGTCCTTAATTGAATTTACATCGTCTGTCTTATGGAATAGTATAAGCAATGGTAGACCCTCTTCGGTCAACTCCTCGGCATTTTCGAATGTTATTTCGCGCACAAGTGGTATACATTTTTCCTGCGCCCAAATTTTTAACTCGTCAAAGTTCTGCAAACTGCCGGTATAGGTGTCATCGTTTTCATGTGATAATGCCACATCCGGTCGGAAAACAATTATGGGATGTCCTGTTGGCGAGATTCAATGTAGTTAGGTAAATGTGTAAAATTACATACAATGTGTAATGGAAGATAACTTTTAAAAAATATACCCAAAACCGAGAAAAGTTAAAACACAAGTGAATTGAAATAGGGTTTGTTAAATGAAATACAATATTTAGATACGAAAAGTCCCTCTGCTAAACATGATTAAATAAAATTCTATGTGCAGGTTTTAAATTTTGTATTTGTTTTTCTTGATGAAATATGAAACAAAAAAACTGTTTTCATGGTCCATTAAAAAACATTATAGCACTTTTAAGGCTAACTAAAAAATGTGTGGGATAGGCACGAAATCAAGGTAGGTCTTGTTTTTCCTTAAATGTGTTGTAAAAAAAAAATCGCGGTAAACTTGAGCCACAATAACCACGCCGATATATTTCGAAACATTTCAAACAACTGTTTACTTCTTTTGTTTAGCCGTTAAACGAGGTTGGATGATCTGTAGAAACCTAAAAGATTTGCTGGAAATAATTATTTCGTGGTACTTCAAACTCAATCAAAGGAAATCAGGAAATACTATTTCAAAATGTTTTAGTATTTTTCATGACTTATTTAGCGTACTACAAACGTTTTACCATTCAACTGGCTCTCTCATCACTGCACATGGAGGTGATAGTGCACGAAAAACACCGAATTAACGATCGCGCAATCGTTCGTGGACTAAAAATATTTCTTCTTGCTTTCACAAGAAGTTTTATGAAAGAATTTGTGATATCTACCCCATGTAAGACCATTTAACGACGTGCTTGATTACTTTACTTCGCAACCCCTTTGATTTCTGATAGAAGATAAATAAAGGTTTTCAAGATTTCACCTAAATTGGAGTAGTACAATACGACGAGGAATTTTATTTTCTGTCAAATAAAATTTTTCTGAAATATTAAGACCTTTTAAAGCCTGTTGCCAGGCCTGAAGAACATCGCTTAAGCTTCCTCGGGAAGCGGTGCCGCAATGTAACGTTCGCTATATTCGCTATGCTTACCGTCATTACCGGCACCGCTTTCCTGCCTGTTTCTGAGTTTTTGCTTTTTATTTATTTCTAATACTTTTTCAAAACAACAGGAATGTCACAACTGTTGTTTTGTGTAAAAATATTTCATTGAATTCTCAGTTTTGAATATGACGTTGGAAAAAAAACGTTGACGACAGATTTACCACCGTCATGACGGCTCGAAAGCGGTGCCGCTATATAGCGCCCGTTACATAGCGGTAAAGTAGGTTGTCAAAAGCATTGCAATGTAAAAGTAATTACGTGTAAACAAGAAGACGGTGAAGTTCACCGTAACGTAATATCATCTAAGGTGGATCTATCAGGAAGATATTCTGCTGAAAAGTACATCGGTTTGCTTCAAAAAATAGTTTAGGGCTAATAATTTTGACGTATTTTGGAGTCCTGTGCTATTTAACCGAAGAGAGAATCTGTAGAAAATTGTATCCCGAAAATCCGGCGGAAAATTGCAGCGACACATGTTGAGCAGGAGTGAAAAATTATTTCCTAAAATATTTTACTTAAATAATATACTCAGTGCCAACACGATGTGTACCTTAAGCTGTTCGTTATATCAACTTTTTTTGGAAATGTATAGTTCGCCGGGCGGAATATGGTGCATTATGGTCTAAAAATAAGCTGTGCAAAATTTCACTCGAATTGGATAAGTTTTAGAACTTGCACGTTGCATTTGAAAATTCTGAAAACCATATGCATTAAAGGTGCAACAGTTTATATAAAAAAAGTGATAACCGTAAACTTAGTACATACTTATTACGTGAAAAAACTTGCAGAATCCGATTCTGAAGACAAAAATTAAAAAGATGCAATAGGTTTTGAGATTTCGCGAAGTTATCGGGTTTTACAAAGTGAAAAAACGCCATTTTCTTATTATTTAAAAAATCTCCAGTTCTACATATCCGATCGAAAAACGATGTTCAATCAATTAAAGATCTTCTATCGTCCCAACAAACTGTCATATAAAGCTTGCCAATTGAGATATGCGCTTAAGAGTTATTTGTAAATGTATGACAGAAAACGGACACATTTTCTATTTGCATCGTCATCAACATTAAATAACACTTAAATGCAGTAATCATTTTGCATTTATTTTGATATCATATTGGAGATGGATCGATCGCAAACAATACAGGTCAAAAAAATTTGCAAATCGGTATACAAATATAGAAGTTATAGCAAATTTAGCAAGTGCTATTTTTTCATTCTGTATATCGATGCCGCACTGCCCGTTCAATCGAATTTTTTTTTTTTAAATTGACATATTATCGACTTTTTTGTTTTTGAAACTCGCATGTCTACGTTTTTTATATACATATTGCAATACAAAATTTATCAATATAAAAAATGAGTCGTGAGCAGAACCAAGTCCCCTTAATTGGACATACAATGGCGGAAATAATGGGAACCAAATTGCCAACGAACAGGCAGGTGTTACAAGTTTTTTTCTACCACAAACGTAGCAGAAACTTGGGTGATAAAAAGAGTGCAAACTTGGCTGCGGGCGCCGCTCTAAGCTTTTGGAAACGCGCAGGTATACCTACGCAAGATCTCCACAAATTTGAGCTAAAACTTAAACAAATATGTTGTTGTTGTTGTTGTAACGACAAAAACACTCCCCGAAGGTTTTGGGGAGTATTGTCGAATTAACATTCCTTGGCCGGATTTGAACCCGGTACGCTCCGGTACTCCCTTGCGGTACTGCCCGACGGTCGTGGTAGCGATTTATGACCAGTTAAACCTTCTAGGTCATTTTACCCCTCCTTCCGTAAGGAAGGATAAGATGGGTAATGAGAGGTGAGAGGCATCATATCAGTAGATCAACCATCGAGTTGCACGTCATTACCTTTGTGCATATTAGTCGCCTCTTACGACCGGTATGCCTACCTCGGGCATATTCTGAACCCCTAACCCGCAGGGGGGTAAACAAATATGTAAGACATATCGACTGGCGCTGAAGGGCGCTGCTAATGCAAGAATAAAACTGCGAAAAACACTGGATATGTTGTTTGACATTGCTCATTCTAACGCACTACAGCTCATTCTCGATGATCAGACAAAGCAATTTTTATTGCAGCAACGGCAAAAGAAGCGGCCCGGCCATGTACACGGTGGCTAATGAAAGCCGCTACCAAAAAAAAATTAAATTACTTTTTTTCTATTTAATGAATCTGGTTAATTTTTTTGTTATTTTGCAGATTGACTTTTACATTTAACAAAAATGGATAACTGGGACACTGAAACAAGAATTTGGATTGTCCGCCGCTATCACGCACTGGAGTCCGTAGTTTCGGTTCAAAGAGAGTATAGGCGCACGTTTGGCGGCAATCCTCCGAGCAGATGGACCATAATAAGACTTGTAAACAATTTTGCCGAGCATGGGACAGTCAACAGAAGACCTTACCATCGAAACCCTTCAGTTCGAACGGAGGAAACAATCGCTGCTGTAGCTGCTGCCATACAAAACAATCCACGTGTTTCGACAAGAAGCTTATCTGCTCAAATGGGTGTAAGCAGACAGTCATTACAGTCAATTATGCACAAAGATTTGGACTTATTCCCATATAAAATTCAAATGGCCAACAAACTGAACGCTGCAGACTTGCCGATTCGCTTGGAATTTTGCCAGAAGATGCTTCAAATGGTGGAAGAGGATGGAAACATGTTGAACTGTCTTTTCATGTCTGACGAGGCCCATTTCGATTTAAACGGCAACATAAACAAACAAAATTGTCGAATATGGAGTGCTTCCAACCCACAGATACTCCATGAGACGGAATTGCATCCACTTCGTGTCACAGTGTGGTGTGCAGTTTCATCACGCTGCATTGTCGGGCCCTACTTCTTCGAAGAAAACGGTCACACCGTTACGGTTACTGGAGATCGTTACTTGAGCATGTTGAGAGAGTTTTTCTATCCAGAATTACGCCGAGTGAGAATTTATTTCAACTCTGTGTGGTTTCAGCAAGATGGTGCAGCTCCTCATATAGCCCAACCTGTTATGACAGAATTGCGACGAAAATTTCCCAATAAGCTGATATCCAGAAACTCCACATTCCGTTGGCCACCCAGGTCGCCTGACCTTACTGCACCTGACTTTTTCTTGTGGGGTTATTGCAAACAGGAAGTCTTCAAAGCAAAACCAACAAATTTGAATGAACTAAGGCAATCCATTCGAGAAACAATTGCGGCTATTCCTGTCTCAACTCTCCAAGCAGTAATGAACAACTTTTTGGTAAGATGCCGCACATGCATCGACGAGCAGGGGGGCATTTAAATTCCATTATTTTTAAAACTAATTAAGCTATATTTAATAAAATTTAATGAGCTTTAACATGAATAAAAGAAAAATGAATTCCATACACTGAAAAAAAAATTATTTGAGTTTCTTAATGTAGCAAAATTCATCAGCCACCCTGTACGTAGTGTACAAATTAAAAGAAGATCAAAAAGCAAAAGATCGAGCTTGCAAAAACACCAAACTAAACAAGTGCAACATAATGGTATTTGAGACACTTTAAAAAATCATTATATATGTGTCCCGTACCTAATTTTTTACAGATCCTGAAAGTTGCGCAGAAGAGAATGATACTACTTATCATTATCCTTCATCAGATTACACAATAAATTCTTAAACAGACGATACTATGAGTGACGTCAGTGAAATTCAATGTAAAAGAGGTCGGAAACAAATTATTACCCCTGTCTCAGTGCTGCACTGGATGACGCAGAAGATAGGAATATCAATGTGTGTTTTGAAATAAATTTCGATTGAATGTGAACTTTAAAATAAATTTTTCGATTGGATCTGAAATACAGTATCGATATACTTAATGAAAAAATAGCACTTTCTAAATTTGCTATAACTTCTATATTTGTATACCGATTTGCAAATTTTTTTGACCTGTATTGTTTGCGATCGATCCATCTACAATATGATATCAAAATAAATGCAAAATGATTACTGCATTTAAGTGTTATTTAATGTTGATGACGATGCAAATAGAAAATGTGTCCGTTTTCTGTCATACATTTACAAATAACTCTTAAGCGCATATTCCAGTTGGCAAGCTTTATATGCCAGTTTGTTGGGACGATAGAAGATCTTTAATTGAGTGAACATCGTTTTTCGATCGGATATGTAGAACTGGAGATTTTTTAAATAATACGAAAATGGCGTTTTTTCACTTTGTAAAACCCGATAACTTCGCGAAATCTCAAAACCTATTGCATCTTTTTAATTTTTGTCTTCAGAATCGGATTCTGCAAGTTTTTTCACGTAATAAGTATGTACTAAGTTTACGGTTATCACTTTTTTTATATAAACTGTTGCACCTTGAATGCATATGGTTTTCAGAAATTTCAAATGCAACGTGCAAGTTCTAAAACTTATCCAATTCGAGTGAAATTTTGCACACCTTATTTTTAGACCATAATGGATCATATTCCGCCCGGCAAAAAAAAAATTTTTTCTTAACGAACAGCTTAGTGTACCTGCCATAAAGAGTCACGGATATGCCACGAAATAACGAAAAAAAGTCGGGTTTGTTCCATAGATATATGATGGCGCTTTAGTTTTGTCGCTTCACTTTTTAAGTTTATCGAATTCTTTGTACAACATTTTTTGGATGAGTGGGTAAACTACTTTTATTTATTCAAATCTATGATACCTAGTACGTATTCTTCCTGAATAAAAAGGCCTAAACATTATAGAACTTGCACTTACGATTTTTTTAATTAAAAATTTTTTTAAATGGAATTTCGGTGCTTAGTTTTGTTGCACACTGTATATTTAAAAAACAACCACAGAGGGTGGTCTTCTATCCCCATTATTGTTTAATTTCTACGAGCAAAGTAGGTGCCATCCAAGTAAAAACTTTATTGGGTGAAAATTCTTTAGATTTCTGTGGAAATAAGCAGAAAAAGCCAAACTCAAGTTTGGTCTAAAACGAGATAGTACCACCATTGTGTTCTCCGTGCTAAAATCTATAATCACCCAAAATTTCACGGCTTTTGCTCGAAAATTATGGATTTTATGGACAAAAAACTATATCTCAATTCCATACATTTAGACTACAATTTCAACTTTCGCTCTACTGAAAAATTTTAAAAAATTACTTTGTTAGTTTTCGCTTATGATCACAGATTTATTGAAACGAAAATTAGTTACGCCTTTCAAATAAACTCATGAATGGATTCCAATTTTACCCGTTCGGTATACTCGATTTATCTATCTACATATATAAAAATTAATTGCTGCTCGTTAGTCTCGCTAAAACTCGAGAACGGCTGGACCGATTTGGCTAATTTTGGTCTTGAATTATTTGTGGCAGTCCAGGGAAGGTTTAAAAGGTGAATAACTATGAAAGTTGTATAGGGATAGGGATTGAGATAGGAAAAGGGATTGGGATAGGGATAGTCAATATTATTAGTTCCATGCAGGTAAATTTCTGGGCAGGAGAAAGTCTGCCGAGCCCTCTAGTTATAAATAACTTTATTCAGTGCTTCCCGTTACAATTGGCTGTCCCGCCCTTTACGCTTACTTTACTAACTTTTCGGAATATAACAATCAAAATATTTGAGAAAAATAAAGTATGTTTGCGTTATGGGCGGCCGCCGTGTAGTGTTGCGGTCCTACCACACCGAAGATTCAAGGTTCGAGCCATGGGACAGATAACATCAAAAGTGGTTTGAAACAGTTGGATCGCCCCTCGAAAGTGGTTTGGCAAACTCTCCAAGTGTATTTCTGCCATGGAAGGGTTCTCAGCAAAAATTCATCTGCTTTGCAGGTATCGAAAAGTTGTTCGCCTAAAACTTTTGGACCATTCAGATGGATCAGTCGAATTTTCTGACGATATAGAAAGGTATCCACTCTTATACAAATAAAATTTTTTTAAATCGTATATAAAAATTATAGCAATTGTCATCCTAGTTGCATAAATTAACTACTACAGTAATCGTAATTTAAAAAAAATTCTAAGCTCGTGGTTTACCCTTCCCTAAATGTTTTCAATCCATGGGATTGGCGCACCATACCGTCTACCACAACTACTGGACAAAGCCATACACCATTACTTTTAAGTATAGTACAAAGCAAATAATACTACAGAACGGAAATGCAAATAAACAATCAAAAAACCAAATTACCTAAAGTTATATTTAAAACTGCATTACCTCTTCTATCGCTGCTGCCATCCACAGCTTATAAAATGTTTCAAAGAATTAGAAATTATTATTGTTAATAGTTTGATTTGTAATTACAATATACTTATAGCGGCATGAAGAATATAAAAGGATCAGAATTTCTGAAACGGCTCACTTAAACTAATGAAAGTTTATTTTTTATCAGTAATTATATTGTTTAAAGTTAATAACAGCCGATATACTGGTACGATTTTGACCATTCAAATACAAAGTTGATGTGTTTTAAAAACTCTACATAATTATAAAGGCAATTTCTATGAAATTAAATTTGAAATGTCCAGTGATAACCAAAATTATTGGCACAACAAGATAATTCAACGTCAACACTGTTTTTGCCCCCTTAGAAAAGGATTTTAATAACAAAAAAAGCTAGTCAGAATGAAAAAATATCAAACAACTTTATCCACTTTAATTCATTTCGTCTAATTTTTAATGGGCTAGCAACTTCTTTTTAAAAGCATGTAAAGAAATTGCATTGTTTTAGAAAGTCAATTAATGTCGCTTATTTTTCCTTTATTTAAAGTTTGCCAATAATTTTGTTTACCGAAAATTAGTCATTGTTTTACAATTATTATGGCTATTAATTAAATAGAACAGATAATGAAATAAATTAAAGTGAATATGGATGGTTGCTAATTTTTTTTTGTTTTTTTTTTTCGTTATTGAAATCCTTTTCTAGGTGGTCAAACCAGTGTTGAAGTTGAATTGCCTTGCTGTGCCAATAATAATAAAAAATTAAATATTTTAGGATGGGACGTTTTCAAATTGTAATATCTGGCATCCATATGGTCATTTATTTTCTAAATGGAAGGACAACAGTATCCACTTGACGAAAAAACAGGATAGCAATATTTTTTGAAAAAATCAAAGAGATACATTTGTTTACATTGTCAACAACCGTTCTAGAAATTTTCACCCAAAAAAAAAATTTATTATTTGAAAACTTGATTCTTTACGATCTAAATAAAGAAATTATTCAACATTGCAACAAAGCATGCATTAAAAGAACGTATGTATAAAAAATTAAAGGTCTACAGCGTCGTTAAGTAGATATAAATTTATGTATACTTAAAAATGCTTGGTGTAAGTACTCACCTGGTGGATGCATTGCTTGAGCCGCATCACCGAAACCAACATGGAATTGACAATCTTCTTTCAAATTAGTAGCAACTTTGCGGAATGTATCATACTCCGGCTGATCGCGTCGATCGAAATAACCAATAATAATACGCTTTTTCGAATCAAGATTTTCCAAATCTTTTAATGATTGAAATTCCTTGATCGGATCTTCAAGTTGCTTTTTTACGAAATCCAAAAAAGCGTCTGCTGAACGTTGCCCTCGATATTCACGTTTACTGAGCTGCCCATTTCGTATCACTTTAAGTGTTGGGTATTTGGTTATGTGAAATCGTGATGCAATTGCTGTTTCACGATCGCAATCAACTCTTCCGAGCACTACTTTGCCTGGTTCTGGAAAAGCTTCTTTCACCTATAAATAAAATATTGACATTTTGTTTCGTTTTTTGTTGATAATATATGAGAAACTATGAATGTCGTTACCTTTTCAGCCGCTTCATTAAAAATTGGTCCTAAAAGATTACTGAAGCGGCACCATTCGGCATAAAAATTAAGGAAAACTAATTCATTTGACGCTGTAAATAAAAATAATAAATCTTATAACTTTAAACGAGCTAAACTAGTATATTTATATATTTGTATATTCAGACTATCTCGGAAAAAGCTGACCCGATTTGGATGAAATACAGGGTGGCTGATTAATTTTGCTACATTAAGAAACTCAAATAATTTTTTTTTTCAGTGTATGGAATTCATTTTTCTTTTATTCATGTTAAAGCTCATTAAATTTTATTAAATATAGCTTAATTAGTTTTAAAAATAATGGAATTTAAATGCCCCCCCCTGCTCGTCGATGCATGTGCGGCATCTTACCAAAAAGTTGTTCATTACTGCTTGGAGAGTTGAGACAGGAATAGCCGCAATTGTTTCTCGAATGGATTGCCTTAGTTCATTCAAATTTGTTGGTTTTGCTTTGAAGACTTCCTGTTTGCAATAACCCCACAAGAAAAAGTCAGGTGCAGTAAGGTCAGGCGACCTGGGTGGCCAACGGAATGTGGAGTTTCTGGATATCAGCTTAATGGGAAATTTTCGTCGCAATTCTGTCATAACAGGTTGGGCTATATGAGGAGCTGCACCATCTTGCTGAAACCACACAGAGTTGAAAGAAATTCTCATTCGGCGTAATTCTGGATAGAAAAACTCTCTCAACATGCTCAAGTAACGGTCTCCAGTAACCGTAACGGTGTGACCGTTTTCTTCAAGGAAATAGGGCCCGACAATGCAGCGTGATGAAACTGCACACCACACTGTGACACGAAGTGGATGCAATTCCGTCTCATGGAGTATCTGTGGGTTGGAAGCACTTCATATTCGACAATTTTGTTTGTTTATGTTGCCGTTTAAATCGAAATGGGCCTCGTCAGACATGAAAAGACAGTTCAACATGTTTCCATCCTCTTCCACCATTTGAAGCATCTTCTGGCAAAATTCCAAGCGAATCGGCAAGTCTGCAGCGTTCAGTTTGTTGGCCATTTGAATTTTATATGGGAATAAGTCCAAATCTTTGTGCATAATTGACTGTAATGACTGTCTGCTTACACCCATTTGAGCAGATAAGCTTCTTGTCGAAACACGTGGATTGTTTTGTATGGCAGCAGCTACAGCAGCGATTGTTTCCTCCGTTCGAACTGAAGGGTTTCGATGGTAAGGTCTTCTGTTGACTGTCCCATGCTCGGCAAAATTGTTTACAAGTCTTATTATGGTCCATCTGCTCGGAGGATTGCCGCCAAACGTGCGCCTATACTCTCTTTGAACCGAAACTACGGACTCCAGTGCGTGATAGCGGCGGACAATCCAAATTCTTGTTTCAGTGTCCCAGTTATCCATTTTTGTTAAATGTAAAAGTCAATCTGCAAAATAAAAAAAAAATTTAGCAGATTCATTAAATAGAAAAAAAGTTATTTAATTTTTTTTTGTTAGCGGCTTTCATTAGCCACCCTGTATGTAGAGTGTACTACCCTACCGGACAGTGACAGCTCAGCTGATACTCCGGTCCTAGGTAGTGGGGCATCAGAATTGTGATAAGATTTCTACTACGCAAAATAGTATTGTTATTTGAAAAATTTATAAATTCGTGATATTTAAGAAAAAAGTGAGGTCTTAAAAGTGTATATAGCTAAACAAAATGTCTGAAGTTAGTAAAAATTCAAGTGAAGATAGTGAAGAAACGCTACCAGCACATTGCCCGAAATGTGCTGCAAAAACGAAATTTTCTGGAGCAAGTTTTCACACAAAAAAAAAATGGCCCGCCCTATGGACGCCAGTTATACAACCTTGAACACTTTCGGCCTTGTGATTTTTAAACAAAATTGAACTTATTAAAATTTCTATAAAAATCTTTGAGATAGACTAAGCGTTCTGCTGGAATAATTAAGTTAAAAAAAATGGGGCGAAGAAAAGTGTGAGTGAGATCTTGTCCGCGAACATCCATAGCATCAAACTATCAAACAGAAAATCTCTTTAACAATAGTTTTTGTGCATCTTTTGGTGTATACGTTTCTATTACGTATATATATCGACGAAAACTATGTATACTTAAAAAAAAATGCTAAAATTATATACTAAATTAAATAATTTATTTGTATTTCAAACACTAGTTGCACTTCCCTGTATTTTTAACGCAAATTCAATGAAACCAAATGTTTCCTGAAGGACTTTTCATTCTGAACACGAATCCGTGCTCAAAAATTTCCCACAATATCTAGTTCCTGAGAAAAAGGGGTCTGAAAGCACAAAATTGGTATAACGTGAACATGGGCCACGCGGTTTGGGTGCACATCGACATTTGACTCTGGACTTGTTTGAAGACTAAAGACCATGCAATATTTTCTGCTTTGAAAAAGGTTCGTGGCACATTAAGAATAATCTTATATATAAATAGACAAGATGAATGAAATGTAGAACCGTTTTCTGCTAAACTATAATTCTAAGGTATACAAATTATATATGTATAGATAGGAAATTTTGAGGTGTACTTTTATCCGTAAATAAAAAAAATTTAAAAAATCATTTTAATATAAAAAATTTTATGTATATTATTATTTATGAGCTCTAGGCCTATTTTAAATAAAACAACTGGATTTGTTGTTAATATTTATTTTCGATATTTCGATATCACTCTGATATCATCATCAGGAATCTTCCGCTGTGATGCAAAGACCAGTCTTAATATTAACAACATATCCAGTTGTTTTATTTAAAATAGGCCTAGAGCTCATAAATAATAATATACATATTTATTAACGGCCAATAAACAAATTAATTATAAAAAATTTTACATAAAAGTCACACCACTACACATTCACTTATTCACACTATAGTCACGCTGTGTGTGTGTGTACTTGCTTTTTGTGTACTCTGCTGAATCGTGAGCATGGCCGAGGAGCTGCTTTGCAGGAAAAAATTAAGAGCCGTAGTAGTGTGAGTAGACTTGCCATGCATGTTTTTGTGTTATTCGTGTGGTCGGCTCTCACTGTGAGTGCGAAGAGTTGGTAGTGGACTAATTAAAAATAAGTATTCGCACTATAGATACTCTGTTGTGTCATGCATTTTTGCTTTAGTTGTTGTTATTATATTGATTACTGGCTACGATGCCCAATGTCAGCTGCTCTCCTGAGAGCACGAAAAGTTGCTTTGTTGGATACATTAAACAAGCAATGTAAAATATGAATAAATATGTAAAATTCATTGCTGATACCTACAAACAGCGTTTACAAAAATAAAATAAATGATTACTCATAAAGAGTATTAAACACCGAAGAAAATTAAAGGAAAATAGAGGAAAGGAAAAGAAAGGAAGGAAAAGGAAAGGAAAGGAAGGAAAGGGAAGGGAATGGGAAGGATAGGAAAGGAAGGAAAATTAAAGGAAAGAAAGTAATGGTAAGGAAATGAAGGGAAGGGAAAGGGAATTAAAGGAAAGGTAAGAAAACGAAGGGGAAAGAAAGAAAGAAAAAAGAGGAAGGGAAAGGAAAAGAAGTTTGAGGAAAGGAAAAAATAAAATAAGAGAGTAAAAGAAGAAATCAAGGAAAATAAAAATATGTTAGAGGAAAGGAACGACATAGAAAGGAAGAAAAAAAGGCGGATAAAAGATACAGGAAAAAAAATGAAATAAAATAAAGTTTACTGGTTGAATTTCAACCACTGGGCGAACTCTAGTTTATATAATTTTTCAAAAATGGGCAAAAACACGTATTTTGGGCATTTTTGAAAAATTTTATAAAATAATTGTGACTAGCCTCAAACTTCTCTTATGTCATGGGGGAATGTTCAATTTACACCAATTTGGCGATTTCATATCTTTTCTTCTCAGGAACTAAATACTATGGGATTCGTGTTCAGCATGAAAAATCCTTGTATTGGCATTAAAAATAAAGGGAAGTGCAACTCTTGTCTGAAATACGAATAAATTTTTTAACTTAGTAGTAGTTTTCCAATTTTTTTAAAAAGTATAGTTTTCGTCGGCCGCCGTGGTGTGAAGGCAGTGTTGCCGGCCTACCACACCGAAGGTCCATGGTTCGAGCCCTGGTACAGGTAACATCAAAAGTGATTTGAAAAAAGTTTTTCAAAACGGGGTCGCCCCTCGGCAGTGGTTTGGCAAACTCTCCGAGTGTGTTTCTGCCATGACAGGCTTCTCAGCAAAAATTCGTCTCCTTTGTAGATGCCGTTCGGAGTCGGCAAAAAACTGTAGGTCCCACCAATTTGTAGGGAAAATTCAAATCGGCACACCACAAATTGGAAGAGAAGCTTGGCGCAAAAATCTCTTACGAGGTTTATGATGATATACCTGTTGTATATCGCGCCATAGAGAGAGAGAAATTAACTTACCTTTCAAAGCTTATGTTAAAATTTTACATTTTCCAAGTTTCACAAACTTCAAAATCAAATATCTCAGACTTATACCGCAAAAGAGCAAATGACAACTATTAACGCAGTTGCGCAATATCTGCAGCGTAATCCAGTGCTTTCCCGTTACTTGTTAACGTGTGGGTTATAACATATAAACTTGCCGTCCTATATATAGGACATTAGGGTTATCTGGGTTAATACGTTGTTGTTGTTGTTGTTGTGGTAACGCCAAAAACACTCCCCGAAGTGTTGTCGATTTAACAGTCCTTGGCCGGATATGAACCGGGTACGATCCGGTACTCCCTTGCGGTACTGCCCGATTGTCGTGGTAGCGATTTATGACCAGTGAAACCTTCTAGGTCATATCACCCCTCTGGGCAATGAGAGGCGGGAGGCATCACATCCGTAGATCAACCATCGAGTTGCACGTTATTACCTTTGTACATATTAGTCGCCTCTTACGACCGGTATGCCTACCTCGGGCATACTCTAAACACCTCACCCGCAGGGGGTAATAATTTAATATACGCTAAAGTAGTTACCGGCGAAGAATCCGGTAAAAAATCACATTCATCCAAGGGGAAACGGCTTCAATTTCCAGTAAGGGCAGCATTAGCCATGACTGTGCACAAATCTCAGGGCCAAACTTTTGAGTATACATGCATGGAATGTTATATGTGACGTTTCCAAGAGTTAGCGACCAACTTCGTTAAAAGTAATGCTCCCAAAAGAAAATCAGAGACGTACTCGGAACATGGTATGGAAGGAAATGTTGGCTTAGATTTCATATGTATTAAATATAAAAAGTTATGGATAATTCTATCTTGGAAAATAAAACAGAAATCGAAAAATTTTGGTCGATATATCGAGCAATAACCGACAAATATACCCATGTGACCCTATTGTTTCTCCATTGTACTTTTTTTCATAACAACCGACAGCCTCTAACCATACAATTCATCAGCACGAAATCTTCTAAAGGCTTGTCGAAAATATAGTTTAAACTTTTTTAAGCAACCACCAAATTTTAATCATCTGTTTTAAAATTTTGTTACCAAATTTTGTTTGTGGTTAATTTTCGAATATTTCTGAATATCTTTACGGATGAGTATCTAAAGCAAACTAGAAAGCTTCGTCGCCTAGGTACTTAATACTAAATCAATAAAAAAAATTGTAGATTTACAATTTTTATATAAATACTTATGTTTGTACATTGTACATTGAACTGTTCGTTAAAAAAAATTGGTTTGGCGGGCGGAATATAATACATTATGGTCTAAATAAAATTTTTAAACCCGTATGTATTCACGGTGGCTGAATATACGAAAAAATATAAAGCCGTAAACTTGGCACATGTATATTACGTGAAAACCTCGCGATTCCGATTCTGAAAACAAAAATTTAAAAAAAAAGCTATGGATTTTCTTCTTTTATCGCCTAACAACCTGCTACATAAACCTTTCCAATTAGATTATGAGTTAAAAAATTATTTGTAAATGCATTTAAGAAATCGGGCACATTTTATATCAGCATCGGCAAAAACATTAAATAACACTGAAAAGCGTTGTTTTCAGGGACTGAAAATAATTGTTATTTTTTTATAATATTTTGGAAATTTTCAACCATTATCATAAGAAATATTTTTTTATATATAATATAAATGAAAAAATTTTTTTTTTGGTTAAGAATAATCATTATGAAGATTTTTCTTTCTAATTTTATATATACACCTAAGTCTGTTTTTACACGGTAGATTGGTTCCAGAAGAAGCCGTGTAAAAAAAAACCGTGTAAAAAAAGACATTGATCGTGATATGAACATACTTCGCAAAAATTAAATTTGACAAAAAAAATTTAAGTACATAAAATTTCAAATCGTGCTAAATGGAATAAAATCGTGTAAAAAAATTAAAAATATTCAATTTTCAAACCGTGTTATATCAAAACCGTGTAAAAAAAGACCGTGTAAAAACAGACTTAGGTGTACATCAGATATGTTATATTCCGAATTTTTTATGCCAACATTCGTTTTCAGGACAAAATTATTTAATATATGTAAGTTCATAAATATACTTATAAGGAGCTTATAACTAACAAAACAAATCATGTCCATCTAGTCAGGAATGACAAAAAAAAACAAAAATCTTGGTAATAGTATTCAGGATACGAGCTCAAAGCCAAGAATAATAATTCTTCACTTTTTGAATTTTTATTAAAATTATTATTGTTTTTATTTTTTAACAAAATGATTAGTATTGTTAGCTTTATGGTTAGCAATGCGTGCCAAAATTTCTATGATGAAGAAGCTTAGCAGCTTCCGAAATGGATCTATAATAAAAGCTATGGCGGTTGATTCTAAACATTTTTCCTACTCTATTCAATTAAAAAACTTTTAATAATGAATTAAAAATGATTATTTAAAAATAAAAACAATAATAGTTTTCATAAAAATTCAAAAAGTGAAAAATCTTTATTCTTGGCCTTGAGCTCGTTTCATGAATACTTGAAAATGTACAGGTAAATCAACAAAAATTGTTGGTAGTTATAAAAAAGCAATCTTGGTAATAGTTATTTTCAACCAAAAACAAGTAAGGAAAGCGTGGTCTTCGGCTGTGCCGAAGACTTTATGCTTTCATGAATACGCACGACGGTTTTAAGTGTCCGATCCTTACCTACAATAGGTACAAACTCTGCTCAATTTTATGGTCTTACCCTGTTAATTTTACCATACATAGCCCAAACCCCGTTTATCGCGCTATTAAATTGCAAGAGTTATAGCCCAAACCCCATTTATCGGAACAATCGATTGTGTGGGAGCTATATGTTATGTTGGTCCTATCTGGCTGATTACTATGTACCAAACATGCAAAATTTTACGCTCCTAGCTTTTTAATTGCAAGAGTTATAGGCCAAAACCCGTTTATCGGCGAATATTCTCAAGCATGTACCATCCCTAACTCTATAACACTCCCACCACTAATTAAACACAACAGAGATAACGATGGCTACGTTTATGCATGCAAGCATGTACCAAGCAAGAGGAAGAGATATCGCAGGAGTGTGCGAATACAAGGCAAAGAGATGTCAATAAATAACACCAACCCTACGAGAACACGAAGAGGGAACAACCAAGAAACTTCTGGCTGCGTAGGGTAGCACCCTGTCGGACAATATACGGCAGTGACCAAGGAAGGCAGGATGATCAGTTTATTTTCAAGTGTTGTTCAGTGAACTACTGTGAAGTTACCAAACTCTTAAATTTGTATTGCGTTTATACTAGTAAATAAAACTAGCTATTTGTAACAGTAATTGTGCGTGTGTTTATTTGACTTTATAGTGATCGAACACAGGATTAATAATCAATGAATCATCGAGTTCGTCACAATATTATAACTTTGGTCCGCTGTTTGCAAGTATGAGAAGAAGAAATAGACCTACCGCTATTTTCGATATAATTAATCATTTGTCGGAACTAACAAGATCGGACCAATACAACGCATAGCTCCCATACAATCGATTGTTGGTACATGCAGATTTGGTACATGAAATTCAGCCAGATCGGACCTACATAACATATAGATAGTTCCGATAAATGTGGTTTGGGCTATAACTATTGCCACTTAATAGCGAGGAACACAAAATCCACCTACAACAAAACCGTGCAACGCACAAATGTAAAACCTAGTAAGTGATATTTTTTGTCAAAAACTTTTATAGACCCCTACCATCGAGAACTATTTATTTATTCTTAAGAAAAGCACTTGTAATGGAAAACAATTATAATAATCGATCTTGATGGGTACTTTTTCCATAAAGTCAATATTCGTCTTTAAATTAGCAATTTGTAGTTGAAAAACAGCCAAACTGAGATATCCTTTACGCGGTTTTGCAGTGTCCGCCGATATGTAATATGTGTAGTAAAAATCAACAAGATTGGACCAATATATCGTACAGCCCCTATAAAACACATGTTTCCGATAAACGGGGTTTGGGCTATATGTCTTTAAATTAACAGGGTAAGACCATCAAATTTAGCAGTTTGTACTTATTGTAAGTAAGGATCGGACAGTTCAAATCATGATGCGTATACAAGAAGGGTATAAAACCTTCGGCACAGCCGAAAGCAACGCTTTTCTTACTTGTTACGAGTAAATTAATAAATAGAGCCCAATACAAGCATACAATTCAAGCTGAATTTGCTTTTTCTATTTTAAAACTGGTGAACGTTTCTTGCGGTGGATATTATGTTAACGGGTTTCTATCAACACAAGTCCTGTGCAATTTGGCGCTTCTGAAGACAAGCGCACATAGATATTCTCCTCGCGATCGATCAGTAACAACCTAAGCGCAACACTCTACATATTTCCAAATATTTTTTAAGCACTATTTTTTAGTTTATTTTAAGAAAAGGTACGCTTGTTTACAAAATTCACAAAATAGCAAGTAACTTATTTAGTCACCATTGATTCGAAATAGAGCATCAACTGATTCGAAGTAAACTTTAGTTTGCCCGAAACTGTCGATAGGCCAAAAAGGAGGACTAGAAATTAGAACAAAAGGTGGATAACTATTACTCAGTTACTTAAAGCCCAAATGGATGTTTTTAAGTTGACAAACCTTTTCAAGTCTATTAATTGCACCGCACCTTTAAACTGCTGCGTTTGTGGGCGGAAGATTTACGTTAAACTTTTGCACTCCACTTCACACAGACCCATTCGTCTTTGAAACAACTAATTTGTGCTGCTTGTGTGAATGCTTAATTGACAAATTCTACACGTAGAGTTCCACGTAGAGCTGCCAAACTTTTACAGCCGCACTCTAATAAACCTGCAGTTGCTAGCTCTCCGAAAGCAGATATGAATATCTCGCCCTCTGAATGTCTCGCCTATGTAAGTTGTTAATCCTGGCAATGATGGCTGGAATATGGTGACTAGAGCACGTCAGGCGTGAAAGAAATCTCTACACGTAAGCGTGAAGATACAGTGACGAGCCCATCTGGGAATAAGTCAACCTACAACAAAACTATTGGCTCCACGGTCACGGCTACCCCATATAACTGTAGCAAATGACGATCGTTTAAACCTCGGGAGGTCCTTATACTAGTTGATAACAGGGAGCTATCAGACACTCCGTTGCAAAACTGTCTGCATATGACGTCATTCTCGCCTAAAGTTTCCTCCGAGGATATCAAAGAGTATGTTTTCAGACGTGCTGGCGTAACTTCCAACCACAGCAAATGCTACCCGTTTATAAGACAAAACACCCATCTGGATGTTTTGAGTAAGATAAGTTTCACATTAGGAATAGCGGACCACTTGTATGATAAGGTGCTCAATGTGGATATTAGGCCTAAAAATGTAACTAGTCCTTTCCGGGTTTTTCAAACGAGGGAGAGTTGGGCCCACAGACCCCCTGCATAGTTGCATTTCCAAGAATTAAAAAAGTTTGGATCATCGAACATCTGCCTCCAAAATGTCTGCTGATTTCGAAGTAAATCTAACTCGCTTTTCAATATAGCAAACTGAAAGAAAATTTTGCATTTATTGAAAATCAGTGGACATTCGTAGCTTTTTGACTGGTACAGGCTAGGATATATCGAAGTCAAAGCGACCACTCTGATGTTAGGTAAGGTTAAGGTGGCCTCCTCTTTGCACAGCCGAGAGGCACACTTAGGCCGGATGACCCACTAAATAAGGCCGTAGTCCCATCCTCCTTTAGACGTTCAGGAAGTTGAACCATCCTGTTAGCTTAATAAAGCGCAGAATGTCTTCGATTTCAGCAGAGCCTAGCTCCGCTAAACTAATGAAGAAGCCCTTGTTAAGGCACTCCGAACGAGTCCAGCCAGTGCGGGACAACTGCAGAGGAAGTGTTCAACACTATTTCCTCCTCGTCCCTACAGTTGCAACAGAAATAAATTCAATGGGACCCCTTCGGGTAAGGGATTTAGAATATACCCGAAGTAGGCATACCGGTCGTAAGAGGCGACTAACATGCACAAAGGTAATGACTTGCAACTTACGAGTGGTGACATGACCAAGAAGGTTGGACTGGTCATACCAAATCGCTACCACGACAGTCGGGCATTACAGAAAGGAAGTACAGAGTTCATATCCGGCAAAGGGCTGTCACTTCCCACAACACCCCCCCAAAACCTTCGGGTAGGGTTTTTGTCGTTACACACCACAGCGTTCTCCTGGCCTAAATAGGTTTAACAAAAATGACGACAAAAAGTGTGAATGAGGCATGGTCAGTGGCCGTCCAGAGCACCAAACTCCGTTTCAAGTAAAATCGCGCCTGCTCGTTTTCGCGAAATATCTCGCTTTAACCCTCCAGGTTTTTCAGTGAGAGTTTAAGGCCGCTTTTAAGATTTGTTTTTTATACGGCAACATTGTTTTTTTTTTATCTAGATGCGGCAACAGATGACATTTGTTTACATATTCAACGCCATTGCTACTTCTCAGCATTGTAATAGTTAGGATTTCTATATTATACTACGTTTAAACTTCGTTTAAAGTTGACTGAAAAACTGTGTAACAAGTTTAAGCTTAGTTTAACTGACAAATTGAGTTAAACTTGTACTAAAAAACCGGGCCTAACTGTATTATGTACTGAATAATCACTTTTTGTATTTTCGAAAATATTCTATATATAAAAAGTGGGCGTGGCTATCATCCGACTTCGATTTTTGAATAGCGCTCGGAGATGAATGCCTGCATACAAAATTTCATTGAGATATCTCAAAATCCACTCAAGTTGTCTTATTAACAGACGGATGGACGGATGGACGGCTCAATCAATTTCTCTTTTCCTCCTGAACATTTTGATATACATAAGTCAATACCTATCTCGATCCGTTTCTGCCGTGACATACTAGCATTAGGCGAATTAAGTTAATATACCTTGGGTGCGTAGCACTACTAGGTATTAAAATGAATGTGTGTCTGGCGTCCAAAGTACTCAACAGAAATATTTTCACAGTAGATTGTCGGGTTCACTTGTTACAGAATAAGCTACATAACATTTTGGAAAAGTGGGCGCTGCCACGCCCCCTTGCTGTATAAAATTACTATTCGTCATAACTCTGAACGTATTTGGTCTAATTAATGATATTTGGATATATGTGTTCATTAATCAATATTTACACAATTTTATACAAGTGGGAGGTGGATATTTATGACACTTCCACAGTAGGTTCAAAGGGCCTCAGGGTGCGACGCTATATAAAGTTGGAATTCATAGATTTCCAGCTAATAATATTTTATATAATCGTGTCCTATATACAAAAAAAAAACTGGAAAAAGTGAGCTATACTAAACGGCAGACCCACGCTCATTTCCCAAAATTTAAAAAAAAATTATTAATAAGATCATCAGGTCATTGTAACTACCAAATTCTATCACTCTATCTGAGTCAGAATGGCTTATTCTGTTTACCTACCTCCCTCTGTAAACTTTAGTACAAAAGTGGGCGTGGCCCTCTACCGATTTTACTTATTTCCGGTGGGCGTACTCTAGACGTAGATAGTATACCTCGTATCAAGTTTCGCAATTCTATCTTACACGGTAATGAAGTTAATAATAGCTGAAATTTGATATTTTGTCCATTTTCCAAAATTTAAAAAATATCATTAATAAGATTATCAGGTTATTGTAACTATAAAATTCTTGCATTCTATCTGCATCAATAATGGGGATATGGCATGTTACGGTTCCCTACCTCTCTTTTAGAAAAAGTACAAAAGTGGGCGTGGTCGTCCACCGATTTTGCTTATTTCGTGGGCATACTCTACATGTCCATAGTAAACTTAGCGTCAAGTTTCGTAATTCTACCTTACACGGTAATGAAGTTATTAACAGTCGAAGTTTGAAAATGTATTCACTCATATCTGGGCCACGCACCTTTTAAACAAATTTTGTAAAATCGTCAATAGGACAACCAACTAAATAATTCTACCACATTTCATATTGTAGCTGTTTTTATTATTGAATTATCTAATTTTAAACGTTTTTCGAAATTTTCGATATCGAAAAAAGGAGCGTGGTTATTGTTCGAATTCGCCCATTTTAAATAGCAACCTACCTTGGCCAGAAACCAACACAGGTTCCAAATTTCATTCAAATATCTAAATTTTTACTCAAGTTATCGTGTCCAAGGACGGATGGACGGACGGACATGTCTTAATGGATTCCTCTGTTCATTCTATGAACTTTGATATATAGAACTCTATATCTATCTCCATTATTGTGCACCGTTACGAACCACTGTTATATGACCAAAACTATAATACCCTGGGTATAAAAATTTGGGTAATGTCAGCCAATAAATTAAACGGAGACTCGCTTTTTCCAACAATTACTTCTTTTAGGCTGAGTAGGCAATTGGGAACTAAGTACTTTTTGCTAGGCAAAGGACTATCAATATCAGCAAACCCTGTTCGGCCAGTCACGTCCCATTCCATGAATGGAGGCGCTGACCAAGCAGAGCGAAGTACTTCTACTACAAAACCAACAACGCGCCCAAATGTATGCTTGTATGTACATATAGCTTGAAACAAAGAAACAATAACCTATTCTTAAGTATTAAAAACAATAAAAAAGATGTTTAACCGAAAATCTTAAATCCCGTTATTCATATGGGCCAAATCTCTGAGAAGTGAAGTGAAAGAAAAGAAAACTAGCATTGAAGTAGAGCTTTCAAAATATCGTGTTTAGTAGGGGGGTAATCCAAGCTTTTCATAAATATACACTTTTTAAAATGCCGGATAGATAACCACTCCACTGTTTTAGATATTGAAAATTTGTATAACTATACAAAATAAGATAATTCATTAACTTATGCCGCCAAAATCGTAAATATATTGACTTGATCATGCTTTTAATCTGACAGTAATTCGTTTAAAAAAGACAATCGTAATTTGGGATACATTAAGTGTTTCATCTAGTTTTCGGTAAGCATATTACTTGTATGAGCTCCAAATTAGAGTTGAGTTTACATAGCGTAAGACGTTGTATGGGTTATGAGTCGGTACGTACATTTGCACTTATTTTTCGTGTAGATATGCATGTACCTTGTCAATGGTAAAAGGTGTCTGTAACACATTTGATTTGTTTGTTTGACTAGCGATAAAAAAGCCCCGGTGACAATGGGTTTCCCCTGTAGACAGACTTATGATAACAAAGAAATGGCTGATTTAGCTATACCGTGTATCAGTAGGTGGTCAGGGTGCAATATTTTCAAAACTCAAAGTATCTTCTACCAAATTCCTCAGACTTAGATAAGATTCTGTCTGATATGAACATAAATAACATGACGCTGTTGTTGTTGTTGATGTTATTAACAGTGCTTCGCCCTGCCTAATGGGGACTACCATTCTGAGAATCGTCATAAATTTCTTCAAACGGAAGTCCGAGGAAACTATCTGATTAAACCGGGTTGGACTAGACCGAAATTGGTGTTAGAAGAGCAGTTTCTTTTAATGAGCTACGTTCCTTCTTACTTTTCCGTGATTAGCGAAGGTGAGACTGTTGTCAAACAGCACACCCGCGATTTTCGGGTGGTTAATAGCTGGTAGCATAACGCGTCCAATTGGGCGTTGTTGCTGTTGTTGTTATTAAACTTGCTTCGCCCTGCCTAATGGGTCGTTTAGAGCCCGCCTTTGGTTACGCAGATCAAACGGCAAGATAATGTGGTGCCGGATCTCATCATAGTGCTTACGGAGATGTTTCCTTATGTCTCTCAGGGGCGAAGTTTCATCCAATAGATGGCGGTTTGGATGACTGGGCCTGTGGCAGTTCAGTAAAAACTGCCTGCTCAACAGTTCCGCATGCTCACGTGTATTGAGCATTTTGGCCTCCTGATGAAGGTGAGACTCCGATTACATAGGCAGACATCCCGTGCCAGTTCTGATGGCGGTGTTTTGGCAGACTGGCAACTTCCTCCAGTTGGTGTCAGCAAGGTTGGGCGACCATATGAGCGCAGCGTAATCAATGACCGGTCGGCCAATAGCCTTTTATGTGGCTAGCAACGTTTCTTTATCTTTTCCCCAAGTACTGCGGGCCAGCGACTTGAGGATCTGGTTGCGGCTCTGTACCTTAGATGCTATTGCGGTGGCATGACTAGCGAAGGTGAGGCTGTTGTCAAACGTCACACCCAGGATTTTAGGGTGGTTGACAGTAGGTAGAGGTACTCCATATATGTGGATGTTTAACTCTTGTCCCATATGCGCATTCCACGTCGCACAAAGTGTCGCCGTCGATTTAGTGGGAGATAGGGTCACGTCTCGCTAGGTGAAAAAGCTGGAAAGGTCTCGGAGGAAACAGTTAATCCTCGTACAGAGTTCGTCAATGGAGAGGCCCTTAGCCGAAGCCATAATCGTGCAGTCGTCGGCGAAGGATACAATGGAGACTCCGTCTGGTAAGAGAGGAAGCCTCGAAATATTGAAATTAAACAAATGGGGGGATAGGACACCATCCTGCGGCACCCCTTGTTTGATTCTTCGTGGTCTAGATTTCTTGTTCCTAAATTTGACTGACGCCTGCCGACCGTTGAGGTAGTTAGCGGTCCACCTTTTTAGGCTGACAGGGCGCGGTGTTTCTTCCAGGTCTCTTGGGAGTGTGGCATAGTTGACAGGGTCGAAGGCTTAGAAAAGGTCAAGTGCAACGAGCACCGTCCTATGGTTTGGTGGCTGTATATTCAAAACATACTTTATCTGCGTCGTAATTATGTTTAGAGCGGTTGTTATGCTACGTGTCTTCCAGAAGACATGTTGGTGTTCGGCCAACTGCAGGTTTGCAGTGTAGTATGGGAGCAGAATGGTCTCCAATAACTTCGCTACCGGCGACAGGAGAGATATCGGGCGATATGATTCTCCTTGGGTCGCCGGCTTCCCTGGTTTTAGGTCGGGGGTCACAGTCGCTTGTTTCCAATTTTCTGGAATGACGAAAGTGGTTAGCGAGAGGTTTGAGAGCCGCCAAAGAACTCTGTCCCTCGCGGCCTAGGTGTTTCTACATCTTCATAGCAATACCGTCAGGTACAATTGATCTTGAGGGATTGGCCTTCATTATGGCTTCGTTGACCTCGGAGAGGGAGACCACAATGGGCACTGTGTTGTGTTTGTGCGCCCGACGGATGGCTCGCCTCTTGGCCCTATCAGCAGGTGGATGCATTATAAACTGTCGGCAGAAAGAGTTCGCTCATCGCCTAGGGTCCGATGTGGCTAGGGCAGCAAAGGAGCGCTCTGTATAGTCGGTAAAACGGTCCCCGTCCGCTTTGCTGAAGCTGATAAAGTTTCTTCGTTCAGATTATGAAGTAAGTCTGTCGCTCGATTGAGAGTATAATTGGCAGGTGGTCGGATGCCAATGTCAGTATCGGTCGCCAGTTGACGCAGTTTATAAGTCCTGCGCTTCCGATCGATATGTCTGGCGAGCTGTGGCAGTTGCCTGCCACTCTGGTGGGGGCGACTCAGTTTACTGTACAGCATGCCAAGTCATCTATTTGTGCCGCAAGTTCATGCCCACTGCTGTCTACTAGCAGATTGGAGTGCCAGAGATTGTGCTGTGCATTGGAGATGTCCCCCCCCAGGGTGGGGGACTGGGACCGCTTTACTGAATATACAGAGCGCTCCTTCGCTGCCTTACCCACTCCTACGGACGTACGCAAAGGCGAAAGAGAGTTTCGCAAGATCATTAATTCAGCCTCATGCCGCTTTATTCCTGCTGGCAGAATACCAGAAATTCGTCCGAACTTCCCGGCAGAAGCTGCGGCGATGGCAAGAGAACGTGACCAAGTGAGACTCATCAATCCCGCAGATCCCAGAATAAAAGATCTCAATGCGGAAATTCGTAGGATTGTCAACGAACACAAGCTGACCAAGTGGAAACAACACCTTGAGACATGCAACCTCTCCGGCGGAGTCGGCAAATTATGGTCGACTGTCAAGGCCCTATCCAATCCGACCAAACACAAAGACAAGGTCGCCATTGCTTTCGGCGACAGCGTCAAATCGGACGGCAGGAAATGCGCGAGCTCCTTTTGCCGGCTGTTTATAATGCATCCACCTGCGGATAGGACTAACAGAAGAGTCTTCCGACGTGCGCACAAACACTCCACTGCGCCTATTGCCGTCTTAGTCGCAGAGGTCAAGGAAGCCATAATGAAGGCCAAACCCTCAAAATCCATCGGACCCGACGGAATCGCCATGAAGATGATCAAACACCTTGGCCACGAAGGACAGAGTTATTTAGCGGCTCTCTTTAATCTCTCTCTAACTACCTTCGTTATACCTGAGATATGGAAACAAGCGATTGTAGTTCCCCTACTAAAACCAGGGAAGCCGGCGAACCTAGGAGTCTTATCGCCCGATATCCCTCCTTTCGCCGGTAGTGAAATTACTAGAGTCCATTCTGCTTCCTTACTTCATTACCAATCTAAAATTGGCCAATCATCACAGCACGACATCCGCTTTGAACGCCATAACGGTTTGAATCAACACCCACCAAACCATAGGACGGTTCTCGTGGCACTTGACCTGTCAAATGCATTTGACACGGTCAATCACGCCACACTCCTCCGAGATCTGGATGAGACACCGCTCCCTGCCGGCCTTAAGAGGTGGACCGCTAATTACCTCAATGGTCGACAGACAACAGTCAAATTCAGGAACAAGAAATCTAGACCACGAAGAATAAAACAAGGGGTGCCGCAAGGTGGTGTTCTCTCTCCCCTTTTGTTTAATTTCTATATTTCGAGACTTCCCTCCCCCCACCAGAGGGAGTCTCCATTGTTTCCTACGCTGGCGACTGAACGATAATGGCCTCGGGCAAGGGTCCCTCCATTGACGAACTCTGTATTAGAATCAACAGTTACCTCCATGACCTTTCCAGCTTCTTCACCAAGCGTAATCTGACCCTATCTCGGACTAAATCGACGGCGACCCTGTTTACTACATGGAATGCGCAGATGGGGCAAGAGTTAAATGTCTACGTAGACGGAGTACCTCTACCTACTGTCAACCACCCAAAAATCTTGGGTGTGACATTTGACAACGGCCTCACCTTCGCTGGTCATGCCACCGCAATAGCCTCAAAGGTACAGAGCCGCAATAAGATCCTCAAGTCACTGGCCGGCAGTACTTGGGGAAAAGACAAAGAAACGTTACTGGCAACGTACAAGGCATAAGGAGACATCTCCGTAAGCATTACGATGAGATCCGGCATCATATCTCTTTGCCGTTTGATCTGCGTAACCATAGACGGGCTCTAAATGACCTCCACACCGAGTCGGTAGACAGATCTCTCAGATCTCGGCCTGTGAATCCCGTTATTAATATTCAACCACCTGAATTGGCTGAAGAGGAGCGTGTACTTCCGAGGGAGACTAGAGTCATACTAGCACAACTTCGCTCTGGATATTATCCAGACTGAACCCCAACATACCAAATACATGCCCTGCATGTGGTATGTCCCCTCATGATACCATACATCTCTTCTCCTGTTCAGTTGAACCCACTCTTCTAACACCTACATCACTCTGGTCCAACCCTGTGGAAACTGCGCGTTTGCTCGGACTGCCGATAGAAGAGCCTGATGACAATTTAGAGTGATCGAGCCCATTGGGCAGGGCGAAGCACTGTTAACAACAACAACAACAACAACATGTGCATTGATGTCACCGAGGATTAAACGGTTTTGGAAGTTTTGTCGAATTAGCAGTACTTGGCCGGATTTGAACCCGGTACGCTCCAGTACTCCCTTGCGGTACTGCCTGACTGGCGTTACCACAACAACAACAGGATTAAACGGTTATCACCTCTTAGCAACGCACGTATGTCGGGGTGATAGTCCCTGGGCAAAATGTTACAGGGGCAATGTAAATGTTAATAATTAGCAGATCGACATCGCCTCACCGGAGCACTATACCTTAGCACTCTTAGGTAGAGCCCCTCCTGTCGATGTCGGGAACAAATAGATTATATTGTACAGTGTGGTGTGTTATAAATGCGAGACCACCCCATTGCCGCTGGGACGGTCTTTCCGATGCACATTATACCTATCACAAGTTCGTAAGTCTGATCTTGTGGTCAGTTTGGTCTCTTGAATCTCAGCGATTTTAATGTTTTTTACCTTCATAAATTCAGTTATCTCCGCGATCTTTCCAGCTGTTGTTGTTGTTGTAGTAACGACAAAAACACTCCCCGAAGGTTTTGGAGAGTGTTGTCGAATTAACAGTCCTTGGCCGGATTTGAGCCCGGTACGCTCCGGTACTCCCTTGCGGTACTGCCCGACTGTCGTGGTAGCGATTTATGACCAGTGGAACCTTCTAGGTCATGTCACCCCTCCTTCCGTAAGGAAGGAGAGATGGGTAATGAGAGGTGAGAGGCATCATATCCGTAGATTGCACGTCATTACCTTTGTGCATATTAGTCGCCTCTTACGACCGGTATGCCTACCTCGGGCATATCCGTTACAATTTAGCTGTTCAATTTTTAAGTGCGATGGAGGTGAGGTTGGGTCATACTAGGCGTGAGGGACGGATGCGTTTGCCTGGGTAGTGGTAGTCTATGGCCTAGGCTGTGTCGCAGTCTAGAAGGTAATGAACCCTGAAAATTTGATTGTGAGGCCACATTATCTGGCGTAAAAGGTTGCAGCAAGATGCTATAAACCTATCCGTCCAGAGGTTTCTGTTCGCGAGCCCAGAGCATATATAAACGTGCATAGGCCAAGACAATTGTTTCATTTGCCGACAAACACCGCACATTGTGAAAGGAACGAGAAGATGGTGGTCCAGACCAATGTGCGTGCTCGAAGTAGGGGGGACATTGGGGGCAGAGACAGAGGGGACTGACGCTCGGCTGTGCTCGTTGACGTATTCCGGAGGGGATCGGAGTGATGAGCGGCTGTGCGAGGTAGAGACGCTGTTGAGCGTGAGATTCAGTCAAGAGTGGGTGAGGCGGGCATTGCAGCAGTGTTGCTAGTCGTGAAGACTGGGGCACCATTGTGGTCGCTAGAGGATAGTGGGGGCAGTGGGGGTGCGCTGGAGCGACGTGTACCGCGGAACGCCCTAAGGAATGTACAACATGGTGCCTCGAAGGTACTAAAGAAAGTACGGGGTCTGTGGCTGGCTGGGTTAAGCCTCCAGATCTGTGAAGCCATATCTTACACTTGACGCATTAAACAGAATACGACCGTTTACTATAAATTTTCTTCTAGCAGACGCAGCAGACTCAATCTCTTGGTCAGGGGTTGGATTTGACCCCGACCCCGCTGCAAGGGTTTGCTAAGAGGATGCCAATTTGAGGGTGGCCGTGACAGATTAGACAGGGTTACACTAAAATCACAGCACTTGGACGGGTAAAAAAAAACCGTGTGGAACTTCCGTTAGAAGAGCTTGATGACGATTCCCAGAGCACCGTTCCACCGTACAAAATAGAATTATCGATAATTGCAGGTGGTCCAGCTTGCGTACTGCTCCACGAGAAAAGGAATTAGGGTGATACCCACTTCGTTAGTATATTGTGTCAATTCACTGGACGCATGCAATAAAAAACGTTATTATGTACCTGCATCTGTATGTTTTTGTGAGTCCATGCTAACTCTATTGTTATGAAGCTTTGAAGTAAGACAATGACACGTCAAGAGCCGCGTGCGAATGCATATTCCCTTCCCGTAAAGTTCTTGAATTTACCTACATTACAATACATATGAAGATATAATATATATGTAAACGCTTACCTAGGGTCATATCAATATTTTCACTGGTCATATCCACCGCTCCCGAATCGGTAGGATTATAAAGAACATAAATTACCTGAAATATAAAAATCACAGCATCAGTTGTTTACGTGTAACAGCTATGTAGGCACTTTCCAGAAAACTTAACAAAGTGCGGCAATCTCATCACTGCTACTGATTGTAAGATTTATTGCTTTCTCTTTGTACTTACCATAAATATTATTAAATGGCGACATTTTTGAAGTAAACCAATCTGCATTTTTTTGCACTATTATATTCTATATATGTATATAAATTAAAAAAAATTATTGACTAAAATATTTCACACGGACGTGAAAAAAATCATCGGCACTTTTTCTATTCGTTTGCGTCTGATCAACCCCTTTTTGCGTTTCTTTTGTTTCCAGTGTCATCAAAGAACATCAAGACCAGCGGTGCCAGTAGGGAAAAAATGTATCTATCTACCTCACGTAAGAAACTCTACCAAACTTAGAAAAGGCTACCGTTATATATATTTCATACAATTCGCCAAAAAGACAAATTATAGTCACAGTTAGAAAAACGGGTAATTCGATTCGACAGCACGTAACTGCTAATATACGTCCAAAAATCTCGGGAAAGCTATCAAACGACGCGTTTTGATCTCTGTATCAATAATCCGAAAGGGGAAATTAAATAATTTCTTTCAGTGAAAAGTTATTAGCAAAAAACCCAAAAATGGCCAAGGTCCGATCCCAAATAGGGGGCTTAATCCAAAGTATTTATGTGCAGAACACCTTTGTGCGTAGGCGGCTTTCAAACAAATAACCCTTAGCCGGTCCAACACCGGCTACGCGGTCCACAGTATTTCTGCGCAGAACACACTTTTTGCACTTTTCGGTACACCCTAATCTGTGATTACAACAACCACATGAAAATTACAGAAAATTTTCAACTTTGACTGCAAATATCTCTGAACAGACATAAAATATCGAACTTCCGCTTTTCGGATTATTGATACGGAGGTTGAAACCCGTCGTTTGATACATTTCCCGAGATTTTTGGACGTATATTAGCAGTTACGTGCTGTCGTATAGAATTACCGAAAAACGTTTACTTGTACAGGGTGGCGCAAAAGTAATCCTTCTATCAGAAAATGCTATAAATTTTGCGATTGGCCCCTAAAGTCAGTTCTGTTTTGACATTTGTGTAGTAAACACATGCGAAATACACGTTAATAAACAATGTTACGCTACACTGCTCCAGAACGCGGAATATTGCTGACTATTTATTTGACCAATAATCGGTCGGGGCCAAACGGTTACTGTGAATGGTGAGCGCTACAGAGCAATGATCAACGAGTTCTTTTTGCCGCAACTTGATGAATTGGGATTGGAAAACATGTGGTTCCAACAAGACGGTGCAACAGCACACACTGCACGTGCCACAACCGATATGCTGAACATCGGAAGCTTACTTTTGCCCCGCCTGTTATATAAAAGTAAGTGTGTAAATCGCTTTCGAAACTCGCGAATTACAAGTAAATTTGGTAATGCTTTACATCGAACGTCAACTGTAAAAACTGCCCTAAAAATGTCGATATTGGTACCCAGCGACGCGTTTCGGTCCCAGGAACTCAAATTTTTAGTAGTTTGGAAGATATTTGCAAGCAAAGTTAACGATTTTCTGTCATTTTCACGTGGTTGTTGTAGACAAAGATATAGGGTGTTCTGAAAAGAGCAAAAGTGTGTTCTGCGCATAAATACGCGTAGCCGGTGTTGAACCGGCTAAGGGTTATTTTTTTGAAGCGTGGCCGAAGGCCGCCTACACAGAAAGGTATTCTGCACATAAATACCTTAGGATCGGACCTGGGTAATTTTTTGGTTTTTTGCCAATAAGTTTTAAATTACTAAAAATAATGGATTTCCCCCACCGGATTAGGGTTCCTGGGACCGAAACGGGTATCTGGGTACCGATATCGACATTTTTAGTGCAGTTTTTACAGTTGACGTTGGATGTAAAGTATTACCGTTTGATACCTTTCCCGAGATTTTTGGACGTATATTAGCAGTTACGTGCTGTCGTATAGAATTACCCCCACTGTCCTGTATCTGCACCCTAGGTCTTGAACGCGTAAGGCATAGCGTGGTCCAATATCTTTGATTAAGTTTCCCTTGGTTAACATCATTGCTTAAGCTTCAGTAAAATTTCTGGGGCTGGAAAAGAACATACCTATTATTCTTGCTCAACTTGAAGTTGGCCGCTGTTTTGAATTCGAATAGGAAAAATGCAATTGGTGTAATTTTATTTCGCAAGCGATTTTGATATTAACTATTTTTCTGCTAATTAGTGAAATATATTGATTGTGGAATTACGTATAAAACGTTCATACTTGTGTTGATACGTGGAAAATATATTTTGCGTTTTTATGCGTCGAATTTGCTTTGAAAATTTTCTCACATCAAAGGAAAAAATAATTAATAAAGAAAAAAACGAGCACAAAGCAAATCGAATAAAAGTGCAAGGGGTAAAACCAGCCTTCGAAGTGAATAGCAAATAAAAAGAAATATACAAAGGCCAACTTAAAATTCATATGTAAAAAAAGAAGTGGAGGAAAAGTCGTGAAAATAAATGTAGCGATTTTGTGAAAAGTGAAATACTACGCTGTACATGACCAAAAAGCATGATCAAGTTTGGAATTAAAATAAAATATGACCTGGAATGAGTTTTAAAGCTTACTTTATCGTGACGAAAACTGGTATCTTAGCGAAGCGACATTAACTGCAGTTTAGTTCTATATAAATATATATGAGAACCTCGTCACAAATAGAGGCAGTGAAGCTGTATTAAAAATTTTACAACCATTTTTGATAACTTTTAAGTATAAGGTAAGTTGGCGACGATGTATGTATATAATTTTAAAAAATTTTCTGCATTATAAATGGGCTCTTGACAGTGAGGAATAACTTCTACTTAAATTGGTGGTAATTCTATACGACAGCACGTAACTGCTAATATACGTCCAAAAATCTCGGGAAAGGTCTCAAACGACGCGTTTTGATCTCTGTATCAATAATCCGAAAGCGGAAATTAAATAATTTGTTTCAGTGAAATGTTATTAGCAAAAAAACCAAAAATTGCCTAGGTCCGATCCAAAATAGGGGGCTTGATCCAAGGTATTTATGTGCACAACACCTTTCTGCGTAGGCGGCCTTCGGCTGCGCTTCAACAAAATAACCCTTAGCCGGTCCAACACCGGCTACGCGGTCCACAGTATTTCTGCGCAGAACACACTTTTTGCAATTTTCGGTCCACCCTAATCAGTGATTACAACAGCTACATGAAAATGACAGAAAATTTTCAACTTTGATCGCAAATATCCCTGAACAGACATAAAATATCGAATTTCCGCTTTCGGATTATTGATACGAAGGTTAAAACCCGTCGTTTGATACCTTTCCCGATATTTTTGGACCTATATTAGCAGTTACGTGCTGTCGTATAGAATTACCAAATTGGTATTATAAGCCGTTGTAGCAAGACTGCATTTGGACTTTGGACTTGCAATGCCGGCTTCATAGTTGTGGCACATTCTTAAAATTTGAGTCCAGAGTGGTTCTAGAGTGGAAATTATATTTCAAGTGGAAAAATATTAGGCAAAGCCTAGAAGTTCGAAGGCTTCAAGGGACCATTTTTTGTCGAACCCAAATTAGTTGATTTTGATATTGCACCTTATAAAGCTTGGTGTTCCTTAAACACTACTATGTGCATACCTAATTTAGCAATAGTTAGACACTATTTTAGTATGCGCTTTGTGGAGTAGCAACAAAAATACTCCCCGAAGGTCCTGGGAAGTGGTGCCGATGTGACAGTCCTGTGCCGGAATTGGAAGCGGCACGCTCCGGTACTCCCTTGCGGTACATGCAAGAGGTCACCTCACTCCTTCCGTAAAGAAAAAAAAGGTAAGTAATGAGAGGTGATCAACCATCTAGTTGCACGTCATTACCTTTGTTCACTTTACTGGTATCTTACGACCCGCCGAGGCTAGGCAAAGGAGTCTTTGGTACTATATTCGAAATCAATATGCTACTTTCAATTTATAGATATTATGTACTTCTGTTTATTCCCATTTGTTTTTTCCACACATTCCGAACAGCTTCAAAAATAATTCCCATATAATTTTCGTTCATTCGCCCTCTATGCTCAAAATTCGCAAAGTCATATCGTTGTGTTTATTCACTTTTGTTTTGTTTCGACTACTCCTTGTCTTTTTCTTCTTTGATAATTTGTTTCGTATTAATTTATCGTATATTTGCCTCTGCTATGTATTTGGTTTCTTTGTTGTGAATAACACGAACAATTGAAAGTGTAATAAATTTGTGTATGATGTAAATGTCTACTTGAGTATGGCTATGCGTATCAGCGGTAAATCAAGATTGTTTGTAAATCGGAATTCGCGATATCCTTGCCTTATATTCAGGTACATAAAACTAGCTGAGCAGGGTCAGCAGAACAATTAAGAAACTTATAGAAAATTAGGTGCTTTTTAAGTGCCCTAATCCCAAAATAAGTGTTTTGCTAGCAGAGCAATATGCATAAATAGTCAAACATAATTATTACATCAGAAGTTATTAAGCAGAAATTAGGTGCTCATTAAGTGCCCTATCCCCAAAAAAATTTGCTACCCTTAAAATAACAGTCCATGTCTGGGCATCCGCCGTTGGGGTGATCGCAAAGTGCGGATCTACATAGTCTTGTTGTTGTTGTTGTTGTTGTTAACAGTGCTTCGCCCTGCCCCAGATTGGACAGGGTTACACTGAAATAACAGCCCTTGGCCGGGTGGAAAAACCCGGGTCATTCCAGTGCGATAGAACCGGCTGTTGTGGGAACATAGTCTTAGTTGCTAGGAGCTATAAGATCCCGAATTGGACTAGACCTAAACTAAGAGCAGCCGATTCAGTTTCACGAGCAACAACCTGGCGGCTTTGAGGGCATCTCGCACATCCCAACAACTAAAAGCGTCTTGGAGTGCAACAGGCTCTAGGGAGAATTTACAAGGGGAACGTACATCGTACATATTAGGCCACCGATCATATGGGCGTAGATGAACGCGAAAGGGATTATATGTTGACCTAGAAGGGGAAGTATCTTGTAAAATATAACATGAAACTCCCCATCAGAAGCCCCATTAAAATAGCATAATCTTTAAATTGCACAATATTTAATCCTAATTTAAAACGGGTCATTATATTATTGCACTTGTTTTTTTAAAAATATCGCATTACTCAAAAACGAAAACGTACTAAACAGCACTATATTTAATACTAATTTTGTACTCCATGTATTAACCTAGGCTAAATGTTACCCACGTTCCAAATTTTAAGTAAACCGGACCATAAATAAGATATTTCGAAAAGTCGAACGCTGGTCCATTTTCAGGAAGAAAAATTACTCCAAGTATTAACCTAGGTATAATGCTACCCACGTGAAAATTCTGCATATGTATGTACCTATGTACATATGAAATTTCAAGCAAGAGATCGTTAGTGAAAGTGAAAACAGCGCAACGCACAAATACAAAACGGCGTAAGTGGCATTTATAGTATAAATCATCAAAAACTGTCCCGAGTCCGTTATTTATAATCAAAAATTAATATACTTACTGCTTAGCTATGCTGCTTGTGACATCCAAATTTTCACCAGATATTCTTCTCAAAATATCCAGCACCCCAAAACTATTTTGCATGTATGATAAATCCTTTGACATACAAACCCAGTTCCGTTGCAATTATTTCCCAAATTGGATTTCTCCTCGACACTACAATCATTTTCTCACTTAGAAGAATTCGTTCTTTGTAGTTTACACAAATTGCAACGAACGCATCCTCGTTGACTTTTGCACGACGACCTGTTGCATCTGAACCATTAAATTTTTCATAAAGGATTCGGAAAAACAACAATTTTCACATAAACATTTTACAAAACTTTCCACACTGCACTCGGAATGCTTGAAGACCGAAATACATAAATTAACCGTTTTTTCTGCTGTTAAATTTGAAATATGCAGCCCGATTCTAAACGAAAAATTCGCACGTAATTTTCCGCAACTCCCTATTCCCTTATTCTGAACACAAAATCCGCAAGTATTTGTTCGCTTCTCGCTCTTCGCCTATTCTAAACGATGTTCGAAAAAGCGAAAAGTATTTTGGCGAGTAAAGTAGGTATCACAAATGAAAAGAAAAGGGAGTATACACAACAGCTTTTTGCGAGATATTTCGCCAGGCAATTTTAAGTGAGCGCTGAATCAAATGTAAGTAAATTTAACTTTTAATAAAAAAAAAATTACTTTTATACATTAATATCTATTGCTTCTGTGTTTTTAGGAAAAAGTATAAACAAGCTGAAAGTATAAACTTTAGTAAGCCTAATGCAAAGGCAGCCGGAAATTCCCGCGCCTTCTATTAAGGAAGAAAGAAAGAGTTGAATAGATTTTAGCAAAATGCGGAGTTAAATTCGGCAGGACCACCAGAAAAATGTATTGTGGAATGGAAAAACGCACTCTATAATTTATAACACAAATTTTATCAATAGGAGCTCAATCGGCGAAACTACAACTCTTTTTGGCCTGTTGTGTGCGCGTTGGTAAAATGTCCAACAAATATTTTTATCCTATAGTTTTAATTAATCTGCAACATACTGAATCAATAAAATGTACTAAAAATAAATTTGTCTCCGCTTACAATGATTCCGGCAACTCATGTTCTTCTTATCTCTCATAGATCTCTGTTGAGGTTCCTGTGCTACAGAATCTTCGGTTTCTTCTTCTGCTACCATTCGACAACTTTTTATCAAAAACTCTTACTTTTCATTCACTGATTACAAAAAGTAGTGCCAAAACAGGACATAAAATAGCAACACAGCTGAATTCGAAAATTCGAAATGCCTCTTCGCCAATTTATCTGTTCTCTAACGAAAGAGAATTGGCGGAAATTTTCCTGGCGAACAAAAATTTCCACAGGGAAAGAAATCCGAGCGGATATTTAGAATCGGGTTGATGTAGTTTTGCCAATTCGTGAAAATTTTTCGGTGGCAGATAAACAAAAGGTGTGATTCTAAGCCAGATAAAAAAAATTTACATGTAAATGCAACAACAACGAATTGAGCCAGATAGTTTCATATAGATGTCTGGTTCAATTTGTGAGCAAGATAATTTTGCATGTTTCTTATCTTTAGTATGGACACACTACCTTTTGATGCACCAAATTTTCCAATAACAGATGCCGTTGGTGCGCTATGACTAACATGTTTCATAAAGAAGTGTTGATATTGTAATTTTTTTGGGATTGCGTGGTAAACGCCATAGTATATGTCTACTAGTACCCTGCAAAAACGGAAATACTCCGTTCATACTCCAAAGAATACTCCTAACGTGAGAGTACTCTTAAAATACTCCCATGGAATTACTGTATGGAGTATTCAACAGCAAAGCGAGATTGGGAGTAGATGGTCCTGAAAAGAACACATACTCCCTTCTCGCTTTTGTCTAGAATACTCTATAGAGTAATTAATCTTTTGGCAGCATTTTCAAAGTACTCCAACGTAGGTGCTCTATAGACTATTCGGATGCAAAGTAAATGGTACTCCGAGTAGGATTAGGTGATCCAATCACCGGACATCGCTATGTAAATTGGACCACCTTTTTATATGAATGAGGATAAGTGTTGGAGTACTCTGATGCTCCATCGTTTTTTACAGGGTAGCGCAGCTTACTCCGAATCTGCACACAACCCGCACAAACTACACAGGGTGCGCTGTATGCAATAATAAAACAATCAAATTTTAATACTGCAATATTGAACGTGAAGACTTAAAACACCCAAATTATTGAATATAAAGCAGTAATAATCCCTTATCAGTTCCAGCAGAATGTAAATTTCAGTCTAAATTCAAGTTTTTAGTTGTAATTTTTACTTTAAAGCAACTCTGAACGCGATTTCCTTCATTACACTCTCTCGGAGTTCACTACCTTCCACACCGATTCGCAAAAGAAGATGCCAGACTAGTAGGGGTAAACAATGGTAAACACAATATTTCATTAAGTGATGTCGTTGCCAAGAATAAGAGATATATCTGTGGCAATAAGGGAAAACTACTAAAGTAATTTTTTTTTGAATTTTTTAGTAAAGCGATTTGAAAGTTAAAATTGTAGTGTAAATGTATGGAATTGAGATATAGTTTTTTGTCCAAAAAATTTTTAAGCAAAAGCCTTGAGATTTATAGTGATTATAGATCCCAGCATGGAGAACATAATGGTGGCACAATCTCGTTTCCGACCCAAATTAAGTTGGGCTTTTTCCGCTTATTGCCACAGATATTATTGAAGCGAATTCCATGATGTTTAGTACTAAACAAAAATATTTGAGGTTTTTTTTTTAATATTATGGATGCCCTACTTGAAATGAGAAACAAGAGCGCTTCCATCTGCTTCTGAAGTCTACAAATGATCGGGAGTGTTCCAGTGAGCGTGCTCCTGAGCTCGAGCTGCCACCGGAAAACTACTAACTAAATTTTTGCATGTTTAATTTACTCTAGTGAGGACGCACACCGTTTTCAGATGTCGCATGGTTAAAGCATCGGAAAAGAACGTTGAAACAGCTAAATTTTGGTCGAGGATCTATAATCAAACAAAATTTCACGACATTTGCACGAAAATTGTGGATTTTATGGATAAAAAACAATATCTCAACTCCATACATTTACACTACAATTTCAATTTTCAAAGCGCTCTACCGAAAATCTCACGAAAATTACTTTGGTAGTTTGTCCTTATTGCCACAGATATAAGATATCTCAGTTGAAATGTACGGGATAATTTCTTAAATTTATATGGTCGTCGCAATCGGCCAACAACACGAAATTACCGTTTGACGTCGTATAATTCTTATGTCAAAATGCACATGTGAGAGGGAACGCGCAAAAACGATTCGCTTATTTTCTAAGCTTTTCACGTATAACACTCGTTAAATATCAATTCACAGCGAATTTTTATTAAAAATAAATACAACACGAAGCGAACACAATAGCTTTTCCAAGAACTGTAAACAAAGAATGTAAACAAAAAACAAAGATATAGTTTGACATAAGGTGTGGATGAGGAAGAAGAAGACGCTATGTCATGTGAGACGACCATATAAATTATTGGATCATGATCGCGACTTCTAAGGCTATTAGCACTTTTATTTTTATTCAGTATTCATAATTAAACGTTTTTGTAATTCCAATTAGAATTTTCTGTGTAAATATTCAATTAAAACACAGTGAATTCAAGCAATTTACACGCAGGTACAGTGGTGAATTATCTACAAAAGTAATCCTCCTATCAGAAAATGCTAGTTATAAATTTTGCGATTGGCCCCTAAAGTCAGTTCTGTTTTGACATTTGTGTAGTAAACACATGCGAAATACACGTTAATAAATAATGTTACGCTACACTGCTCCAGAACGCGGAATATTGCTGACTATTTATTTGACCAATAATCGGTCGGGGCCAAACGGTTACTGTGAATGGTGAGCGCTACAGAGCAATGATCAACGAGTTCTTTTTGCCGCAACTTGATGAATTGGGATTGGAAAACATGTGGTTCCAACAAGACGGTGCAACAGCACACACTGCACTTGCCACAACCGATATGCTGAACATCGGAAGCTTACTTTTGCGCCACCTTGTACCATCGATTTGACAGCGTGCTCTTGCTTTCGCTGTTGGTTCTTTTTATTATTATATGTTCTTTGTTTTAACACATATTTTGTTTTTATTGAATTAAATTTAATTTTTTTAAATATGGTATTAAATTTTTCCAATTCTTAAAACAATATTTTAACCACACCAACCGCTATAATTTACCAGAGGAATTGTCGAAGATTTTCACTTGTGGGAAATTACAATGATCTGAGAGTAATAAATAAAATGTGTAAGTTGAATGTGAATTAATTTCGATAAAAATTATAATTAGGTTAAGTTGAAGTGGCTGCCGGAGAGGCACACTTAAGCCCATATCAGATACTACATAAAGACACCTTCACTCCTGTTGTACGAACCAATTTGAGCAGCTGATGATTTAATATTATTAAATTAATTAATTTATACGCATGCTGCAATGTATAATAAAACCTTTCGTTAAAATATAATAAATAAAGTTGACTGAGAAATTCAGTTTTAAATATAAAACTAATTTTTTGAGGTTAATAATACACAGCTATTGCAATGAGATTTGAAAAGCTACATAAAACTGTTTTCTTTATTATGCATGTGCATCTAACGACATTTGATTATGGTAGTTTACGCGTAGCTGCAGCAAGTTCTGTTTGCTCAGTTTCATTAAAAGAGATTTAAAGATTTCGAGCTGTTGTGTTTAATCTACTGAAAAACACACCTTGAAATATTCTACAAAACATATTTTTGCCATTAGGTATACATTTCAAAATCATTTTCTTTTTAATAATTTAAGCCTAGACGGTCATCCTTCGTCAAAATGACTACGAACTATTTTATTTTCACTGTAAATTAGTTTTTTATTGTTCGTGTTGATCTCCGCTTTCGTACAGCGATAGCCGGTTGTTTACTCTCTTTGAATTTGTATTTATTAATAATGAAATAAATAATAAAAAAAAAAATAAAACGCGTTCATTATTTCGACTCACACCCTACTGAAAATGGATTTGAAATAAGTCTAAATAAATAAAACAGGATACCAACCCGCGCATAATTTATTTATTTACAGCCCCGAATTTACTTCATTCTCCAATTGTTCGCGTTCTTATGTCATTCCCTCATTCTTATGCCATTCGCGGGGCGAAATTCCGCCTTTTTAATACGACTCTGCTGACTGACAATTCCTCTTGCACAATTTTTTACAGGGGATAAGATATAAAGGTATTGTCGGAAATTTTTCACTTTTAGGAATTCACAATGGTTCAGAGTGACTTCGGTATTATGTAAGAGAAAATCACAAAAAGTTCACAAATAATATGTGGTGAAAACACACTTGCATACGTCTTAAGTGCCGCAATTGACAGCGCTTGTATAAATATCGCAATAGCGGACGTAGTATGTGTCTCGAGTACAACGTGTGAGACGCAGGTTCAAACCTAGGATCGCGGACTATTTATTATTTTTATTTTCTATTTTTTTTTTATTGTTAATTAAATATTATTTTTTTAAGTCTATAAATGGTTCTAAACTAAATTTTTTTTTAAATTTATTTAATTTTTAACCTAATATGAACCGGGTATCCAATTGCCTAGTACGTTGTCAGCAACGTTTCTTTGTCTTTTCCCCAAGTGCTGCCAGCTAGTGACGTGAGAATTTTGTTGCGGCTTTGTACTTTTGTGGCAATCGCGGCTCCATGAGCACCGTAGTTGAGCATTTTATCAAACGTAATCCCTAAGATTTTGGGATGGGTAACACTCGGAAGGTTAGTGCCGTCGACGTAGACGTCTAATTCCATGTTCACCGGCGCTGTCCACGTCGTAAATAAGGTGGCCGAGGGTATAGTCGGAGACAGTGCCAGATTTGGTAGAGCGAAGAAACTGGACAAGGATGGGAGGTAAGAGTTAATTCCTGAGAGCAGCTCATTTACGGAGGAGCCAGTAGCCAGAATCTTGTATCGGTGTAAGAAGCGATCGACACACTTTGTGTGGGGAGCCTCGGAATGTTGTAATTAAACAAAAGCGGGGATAGGACACCACCCTGGGGCACCCCTTGTCTAATTATACGTGGTTTTGATCGTTCGCGTCTGAATTCAACCGATGACTGCCGACTACTCAGATAATTGGCGGTCCAACGCTTTAGACAGGGGGGAAGAGTTGACTCTTCAAGGTCATTAATAAGTTGCGGGTGATTCACCGTGTCGAAAGCTTTCGAAAGTTCAAGCGGAACCAGTACCGTCCTGTCATTAGGGCGATTTTGGTCGAGGCCGACATTTATCTGAGTGGTGATGGCATTTAGCGCAATGGTCGTGCTATGCATTTACGGAAACCATGCTGATGTTCGGCCAGCTGCAAGTTGGCGGTATAGTAAGGGAGCAAGACTGTCTCCAAGGTTGTTGTTGTTGTTGTAGCTACTGTCTCCAAGGTCTTCACTATTGGCGATAGGAGCGATATCGGTCGATACGAGTCCCCTACGTTAGCTAGTTTGTCGGGCTCTAGTAGTGGCACCACCTTTGCCTGCCTCCACTTTTCTGGAATGACAAAGGTGGTCATGGACAGATTGGAGACAGTTGTCAGATATCTCACTCCCTCATCACCGAGATCTTTTAACATCAGCATGGATATTCCGCCCGGGCCCATTTGATTTAAAGCTTTTGAGCCTCCGAATGGACTCCTGAACCTCTGTGGTGGTAATGGCTCGCGTATTTCTTTGGTTTCGACTAAACCTTTTCGCTGAAAGCGGTGGATATTTTGTCGGGTTGGACAAGGATTGCACAGTGGACCATAATTTGCCCATACCAGCAGAGAGGTTGCAGGACCTTAGGTGATCCTCCCACTTTGCGCGTTTGTGTTGTGGTTGTTGTTAACAGTGCTTCGCCCTGCCCAATGGGCTCGATCACTCTAAATTGTCATCAGGCTCTTCTAACAGAAGTCCAAGGAAACGCGCAGTTTCCACAGGGTTGTACCAGAGTGATGTAGGTGTTAGAAGAGTGTGTTCAACTGAACGCGTTTGTGTTGTCACGTTCACTTGCTAGCACCGCTGCCTCTGCTAGAAAATGCGGACGCACCTCCTTAATTCTAACTGGCGGAATGTATTGATTTGAGGCTAAAACTATGACCATTCGGAAGTCACGATTCCATCGTTTCCACTGCAGACGGGCTAGTACCGCAAAGTGCTATCAACCAACCATTGCAACCAATATCAGTATAACACTGCTTAGTCCGTGCCGTCCCATTGCATGAATGCATGCGCCAACTATCAGGGCGCAGTATCGCTACTGCTAGGATTCATCTTTTTCCACTGTTCAGTCTGCGAATTTCTAAAAAAGAATGCATGTACAAAGCGACCATCTGTACAGTCTGCATAGATTTAGAAACCGACCCAATGAAAAAGCTACATAACCAACCTAACGACATACGAGAGTAATAAGTAAATTGTGGAAAAGTTATAAAACAGAAACAAAACCAGAAAAAGCATGTGTGAAAATTTGTAGCAACAACGAAAGTGGGAAAAGTGGCAAAGCAACCGACCGGCCTTTGCTGGAATTTTAAGCAGAAAAACGTGACAAAAAGAAAAATCGAAGAAAGAAATTGGAATCGGCTAAAGCAAGTGTCCACGTCGTCTCGTCATTTTATTTATTTGAATGCCGCTATTGGCTGGTCACATTTTTCATGGCAGTTAAAGGCAAAGGTGTAATCTAACTATAATTTGTGGTGTATTTTTGTATGGTTAATTGTGCATTTGAACGAATGTTATACTTAATGGTGGAGAGTAATTTGAGCCACATTGAAAACTGTTAATGAAAATACACTTTTCCCACTTAACACTGAATTAATTGGTTTTAACGTGTTTGCACAAGGCGACAGGTGAGAAGTACGTATGTATGTCTTAAATAGTGTAGTATAACTAAGAAGTAAATGCGGGTGAAATTAAAAATTTTAATTTTTGTCCAATATTTGATTTTTCGCGACGAGCAAAGATCGCGCTCTATAAGTCTCTAATCGTACCGGTCCTGAGTACTGACGCATTGGTCGGAGCCTTGTCAGTTGTCGAAAGAAGATATTTCTTTTGGAAGAAAATTTACCCATAAGCCATACGAGCTTTACGCAGATATGGGCTTACAGCAGTGAATTAAGGCTAGGTCGTGTTATAAGAATGGAAAAAGAAAGTGATCCGAAACGAATCCGGTTTGCCCCATTTCTAGAACCTTTGGTACTAGCTCGACTTGTTTGACCACTTGAACCTTTTGGCCGTGAGCCTTAACCTGCTGTGGTCTTTCGCAATGCTTGATGTATTGTGAAGATCTGGTCAATAGTGGCCTTACCAAATTGTGCTTGTTGTAGCAATGCTTCGCCCTGCCTAAAAACTTTCCTTACTTAGGGTTGGACCAGAGCGAGAGTGGTGTTAGAAGAATCGGCTAAGTTGAGCAGATGAATAGATTGTTGGTGTCATGGGGAGACAACATTTGGGATGTCAGGGTTCAGTCTGGATGGCAAGAGGTTAATCTTAATCTTAACACGTGGAGCTTGTGCCTGAATGAATAAAATGTTGAAATAGAGAGTTATTGAAAAAAATATTGATACAGGACGTTCTTCAACCAAATTGTGAAATGCTATCTATTTGAGGTACAACAACTTTCCGAGGTAGCTTCAAATCTCGAACAGTGAATAATTCCAAAATCTTCATGTCAAGCTTTACTGTCATGATTTCGTGTCTTGATTCTCGAAATTAAGGTCGTTTTTACCATTTCCGGTTGAAGGTATTCAGAATTTTATCTGACAGTTCTCTTACTGTTTCTGTCAAATTAATAGCCGGTTAGCTGTAAATGAACATTGGAGGAAACTCTTGATTTCAATGAACGACAACGAAAACTACTAACTCGATGATGATGACGGTAACGACATTGTTTTACACATTGCATTGACAACTAAATTGACCCAGATATTCGGCCAAGGCACATTGCCCTTATATATTAGACCGACCGCTCAGTGTATCTTATAACTTTAAACGAGTTATTCTTGTATATTTGTATAGTTGTATACTACTATCTCAGGAACGACTTAACCGATTTTGATGAAATTTGGTATATGGGTAGTATCCTTTGTTCAAAGATTTTCTACTTTGGTGTTGCCACTTGGGGTGGTTCACAGGGTTGCCACCTATATGATTTTTTTAAATATTAAGCAATATATGGGATAATGGGTATCAAATGAAAGGTATTTTAGGCCGTATACCAACCAAAGTATTTTCGAGCAGGGTTGCCACTGGCCGCATTTTATTTATTCCTTCAGATATCGACCACTATCTCGGGAACGGCTTAACCGATTCGGTAGATGGATAGTATGCTTCCTCCTAAGATTTTCTACTTGGATGTTTCCACTAAAGGAAGCTTAGAGGGTTGCCACCTTTCCGATTTTTTTTAAATATTAAGCAATATATGGCAATATGGGTATCAAACGGAAGGTATTTGAGGCCGTATACCAACCAGAAAATTTTAAGTAGGATTGCCACCTGACTGCATTTTAATTATACCTTCTTATATCGACCACTATCTCGATGCACTATCCATCAGTGCTCTTGGTAAGTAAGATTATGCAACAAATTCGAAAAATACCGAGCAAGGCTCGGTCAACCAGGTACTTATATAATTATGTACATACATTGTTATAAGTATACACATGTACATCAATGTAAATTGCCTGGTGGCAGCATTTTTCATTTCATTTCATTTATTGATTGTCAGTATTAGCGACATAAGATCCTGGTTGATCTTTTATAGTGCAACAGTGATTACATAAAATTTGGTAAAATTCTTAAAACTGAAAACTTAAAAATTTATATACTATTACAGGTACAGTATTGAGAACAGAAACAAGAAAGAATAAAGTATTAGCAGTATTAATATAAGGGTGACAATAGTTACAAGGACACATAACAACAATATTTTACAACAATGATTGACTAGGCTATAAGTAGCTAAACTCAGTTTTTAATTTGCATATACCTTACCGAAGAAAAAAAATATAACATTCTTAAAATTGCCTTTACTTAAGCTATTGCTACGTTTTTGAGGCCGTCAACAATCGCTCTTATAAAATATTAAACCAGAGCGCCTAAGTTCTGCAGCTTGTATTATTTTCTCCAACATCAAATTAAAGAAGTCTTACGATAGGGGGTCACCCTATCTGAAACGGCGTTAGTTTCGATTTACCCGGAGAGGTACTTCACAATTCTGATTGAGTCGGTGGTGCTTGTCAACGTCAAACCAAATTCAGACATAGTGGCACATCGGCAGCTCCTTTTCGTGCTATCGAAGGCGGCTTTAAAATCAACAAAGAAATGATGTGTTTAAATCAGGTACCGAAAATGAAGGTAATTTTTTTTTTCGATGTTAAAAAGTCCGGGGTTAGATAGTGTCCCTGAAGAAAATTTATTAAACTTTCTGTTATCCCAGGACTTCCAGGATCAAAATCCTGGCCACAATTAATTTTCCTGGCTTTTTTTTAAAAAAGTCCGATACTAATTTAAAAATCCGGACTTTTATTTTTTCTCGCCAGCAATAAACGTTATTTTTGGCCTAGTATTTTTTAAGGACAGAATGAAATTTCTTTCGAATAGCTATCAAATCGCTTATCCAAATTAAATAAATTTGGTATCATATGAAAGAGGATTGAAAAAACTTTCAGATTAGGATATTTAAACCAAGGTTGCCACCAATTTTTAATTTTTTTCTTAAATAAGAAATTTTTATTGTGGCCGCATGAAAAGTCCTTTGCCAATAAATAACCAATCGCTTGTTTCAAATTACATAAATTTGGTATCGAATAACAGCGGATTGAAAACACTTTCAAGCAAAAGTATTCAAACCAGAGTTGCTACCTATTTTTTGGTATTTTTAGTTTTTGGCTGAAATTGAATTCACTTCATATACATATAGGAAACAAAATAGTTACTATTATGATAAAAACTACATAAGAATGTATGTATAATATACATTGTATATGCATACATATATCATATATATTTTTTCAATGGCTTAATTTAATACGAAATGTACGAAAGCATGCATTATATACTTCATTGATTAAGAATGTTTGTATTTAACTACAAAAGACAAATTGTTTCCACGTTTTCTTCAGAGAGATAGTTTCGCAAATTTGTTAAAAAAAGTTTTAATGCCGAAAAGGTTCCTTCAACACTGACCTGCGTTGTAGGCACAGAATAAATGTCAGAGGCAAGTTTACGAAGCCATGGAAATGAATATTTCTTCGTGTTCCAATATTCTACCAAGTCTATGTCAACATCTACTCTTTTTTCTTTGAACGACTCGATTTCGAAAAAAGCTTTTCGTATTTTATCTCGTAGACCTATAGCCTCGTCCTCAGACGAAGAGTTCGCTAGCTCAAGCTCTCTTATGCATGTTCTTAAGTGCGATGAAGAACTTTGCATAGAAGATTCATCAACCAAAAAAGCCACATCTTCTTGTTGGACATCTTGAGATAAAGAAACCCTATCCTAAATTGGAAAGAAATGTAAAAATTCCGTGCTTTAGAATAAGGAAACCAATTATTCAACTTAACCTCTTTTAAATGTTCTAAGCGACGAACAAATTCCTTAAGATGGTTCTTGCCTATTTACATTTTTTTCTTTGGATAGCACACACCTCAAACTAGGGTCCAAATATAGTGCAGCATCTCTGGCTGAAATTTGGTGTGGGGCCGCCATTTTAAAACAGCAATATCGGAACAATACAAGGCATAGCCCCCATACAGCCCATTTTCCAATAAACGGAATTTGGGCTTTATATCTATAAATCAACAGGATAAGACCATCCAACTTCTATGAAAGGTATAAAGTGTTCGGTACAGCCGAAGACAGCGCACTCCTTACTTGTTTTTGTATAATAGCGCGCTAGGTACACAAGTAACAGACTTCATTTCAAACACATATTTTACATAATTTCAGCATTGTAGGTGTATACTTTTTATTAGTTTGACACATAGATTAATTTTATTATATTAAAAATTATGAAAAAATAAGTGGCAACCCTGGCTTGAATACTTTTATTTAACTGAAACAAGCGGTTGGTTATTTATTGGAAAAGGACTTTTATTGTGGCCACAAAAAAAAATTTCTTATTTAAGAAAAAAATTAAACATTTGGTGGCAACCTTGGTTTAAATATCCTAATCTCGAAGTTTTTTCAATCCTCTTTCATATGTTACCAAATTTTTTTAATTTGGATAAGCGGTTTCGTAGCTATTCGAAAGGACTTTTATTCTGTACTCTAAGGCCTAAAATTACTTTAATTGCTAGCGAGAAAAAATAGAAGTCCGGGTTGTCCGATTATTTTTGTCTGGATAAAAGTGAAGGGCCAGAAATACCTTTTTTCTTTGGACTTTTATTTAAAAAGGAATAAAAGTCCCGATCCCTGGTTTAAATTCTTTTCTCACGGTCGGTCGGTTCACGTCAGGCTTCATTCTTTCACGCAATACGCTTGATAAAACATTATCTCCGATATTTAAACTGTTAATTACAGGATACCCCTTCTTCAAGACTTAGGTTATAATTTTCAGACCAACTAACACAATTTAATTTTTCTTAATTTTTAAGAAATCATTGGATTACAACGTAAACCATTTTCATCGTACTCACTTTCTTGAAAACTGGACGAGTTTTAACAACAATACATTAGGATTAAAATTTAATTCTGATCAAAAATTATATTTTTAGTGGCTATTGATAATGCATATAAATAGCTGTGTTCAGTGACAAAACTTGAGTGTTAGTAAAGTGAGAATGATGTAAAACTCTCTCGAAACGCAAAAAGTAAAAAGTCTCCGCCGAACAGGAATCTGTAAAAACTTGCAAGCAAAACAGCTGTTTGCTTTTTTGATTGGTTAATACCTAAATTTTTAAGTTTTTCTCGTTGCTTTCCTATGTCACGATCAGCTGTTTTTCACTTGCAAGTTTAACTAAATTTTGACAGAGGAAATTAAAATTCTGACATTTCACAACCGTTAATTAAATTTAAGAATATTAGATTGAGAAGTGTTCAAGTTGTAATAACTGTATTCGAAACAAAATCTGTTCGCTTTCGAGTGATTCGTACTCTGTAAGAAATTTTCGAGTAGAACGCATTCGTTGTTCAAGTTCCATTCTGTTCCCTTCGGATTTGATTTATCCCCCTTTCGATTGTAGAAAAATTGGTACTTACTATTTCGAAAGCATATGCTAATATGGTCGAAAGTTAGAAAATCCTATTCGACAACAATTTAGTAAACGAAAATCCACAAAAATGTATATTTTATGATTATAATAAAACAATTAGTATTTTCTTTCATCAAGAAATCATTTTTATAGCAGAAAGTGTTAAGCAATCGCTGTTGCCAGAAATAATTGAAGAATTCTAGGTAAAAAATTGAAAAAATTCAAGAAAACAGAATTTTTATAGATTACATTTATACGAGTATATTTAAAAAAATAAAATTGTATTTAATAAAAATAAAATAAAAAAAATTAAAATTTTACCTGTGCACGTTTGAACCTGCGACCACATGCGTGGTAGTCGAGATTCTTATCCCCTGAGCGACTGGGTTATGCAAAGCTGTTGTTGTTGTTGTAGCGACTACTTAACCTGCCTAGGATGTCACCCCCATCGTACACTGTCATCAGGCTCTTCTAACGGAAGTCCAAGAAACCTCGCGGCTTCAACAGGGGTGGACCAGAGTGAAATTGGTGTTAGAAGAGTGGGCTCAGTTGAGCAGATGAACAGATGGTTAGTATCGTGGGGAGACACGCCGCATGCCGGGCAGACATTTGGCATGTCAGGGTTCAGTCTGGATAGGTAAGAGTTTAGTCTGTTACAGTATCCAGAACGAAGTTGAGCCAGCGTGACTCTTGTCTCCCTGGGCAGTTCGCGTTCCTCGTCGGCAACAGGTGGGGCTTGTGCCTGTAGGACTGTATTCACTGGACGAGACCTGACAAAGGAGTTTACCGACTCCGTGTGGATGAGGTTGAGGGCCCGCCGGTGCACCTTGGGATCAAACGGCGAGAAAATGTGGTGCCGGATCTCGTCATAGTGCTTACGGAGGTGACTCCTTATTGTCCTGGGAGGCGGATTTTCGTTGAGCAGGTTCCTGTTCGGGTGCTGCGGTTTATGGCAGTTGAACAGGAATTGTCTGGTCAACATCTCACAGTGCTCTTTGACATCGAGCATTTTTGCCTCATTATGAAGATGGTGCTCAGGAGACATAAGGAGGCACCCCGTGGTAGTTCTGAGTGCGATGTTTTGGCAGGCCTGCAACCTCCTCCAATGTGTGTCTGCTAACCCCGGCTACCATATTGGCGTCGCGTAGCTCAGAACCGGCTGGCCGATTGCCTTGTACGTTGGCAGTAACGTTTCTTTGTCTTTTCCCCAAGTACTGCCAGCTAGTGACTTGAGGATTTTGTTACGGCTTTGTACTTTGGTGGCAATCGCGGCTACATGAGCACCGTATTTGAACATGTTATCAAACGTGACCCCTAAGATTTTGGGGTGTGTGACAGTCGGAAGCTTAATGCCGTCGTCGTAGACGTCTAATTCCATGTTCGCCTGCGCTGTCCACGTCGTAAATAAGGTGGCCGAGGATTTGGTCGGTGACAATGTCAGGTTCCGTGCAGCGAAGAAACTGGAAAGGGTTGGAAGGTACGAATTAATTATCGAGCAGAGCTCATCAACGGAGGGTCCAGTCGCCAGGATCGTGCAGTCATCGGCGTAGGAGACGATCGAGACGCCTTCTGGTGGGGAAGGGAGGCTCGATATGTAATAATTAAACAGAAGCGGGGATAGGACACCACCCTGTGGCACCCCCTGCTTAATTATGTGTGGTTTTGATCTTTCGCCTCTAAATTCCACCGATGACTGCCGGCCACTAAGATAGTTGTGCGGTCCAACGCTTTAGACAGGGGGGAAGATTTGAATCTTCCAGGTCGTTAATGAGTTGTGCGTGATTAACAGTGTCAAAAGCTTTCGACAGATCAAGCGCAACTAGCACGGTTCTGTCATTTGGGTGAGATTGGTTGAGACCGACACCTATCTGTGTGGTGATGGCGTTTAGCGCGGTGGTAGTGCTATGCATTTTGCGGAATCCATGCTGATGTTCGGCTAATCGTAGGTTAGCGGTGTAATAAGGGAGCAAGACCGTCTCCAGAGTCTTCACTACTGGCGAGAGGAGTGATATCGGTCGATATGACTCCCCTACGTTGGCCGGCTTGCCGGGCTTTAGTAGCGGCACCACCTTTGCCTGTTTCCATCTTTCTGGAATGACAAAGGTGGTCATGGACAGATTGAAGACGGTTGGTAGGTACCTTACTCCCTCTGGGCCAATAGATTTGGAATTTTTGGACCCCCGTATGGCCTCCCGAACCTCTGTGGTGGTGATGGCAATGGGCGCTTGGTTGTTTTTGCGTTTGTGCGCTTCCCTGGTGGCGCGCTTGATTTCCTTGTCAACCGGAGGATGCAGTACAAATTGCCGGCAGAAAGCGCTCGCGCATCTCTTTGGTTTCGACTGTACCTTATCACCAAAGGTGATGGATATTTTGTCGTTCGGTTTGGTCGGATTAGACAAGGATTTAACAGTGGACCATAATTTGCCAACACCAGCAGAGAGGTTACAGGACCTTAGGTGCTCCTCCCATTTGGCGCGTTTGTGTTGATCAACTAGCCGTCTGATTTCCGCGTTGAGATCTTGAATTTGAGGATCCGTAGGGTTCAAGCGTCGCACGTGGTCACGTTCATTAGCCAGGGCCGCTGCCTCTGCGGGGAAGTACGGACGTATCTCCTTAATTCTACCTGACGGAATATATTGATTGGAGGCTGAAACTATGACCGAGCGAAACGCTTTTTCCCCTTCTCGTACATCAGACGGGATGGGAAGAGCAGCGAAGGTGCTCTCAGTGAAATTAAGAAAACCAACCCAATCAGCTTTACTGAAGTTAGTGAAGGTGCGCTTCTCAGAAGTAACGAAGTCATTGGGGCGATCGATTGAGAGGACTATCGGCAAATGGTCAGATGCAAGAGTAAGCATTGGTCGCCATTCAACGCAGTTTATGAGACCTGCGCTGACAATTGTGAGGTCTGGCGAACTGGAACAATTTACCGCAACTCTCGTGGGGTCGTCCCCGTTCACAGTGCAAAACGTCGAATCGTCTATTTGTTCAGCCAATTCCTGTCCCCTGCCATCGGCCTGTAGGCTTGAGTGCCACAGATCGTGGTGTGCGTTGAAGTCTCCGAGGATTACACGATTATCGCCTCTGAGTAACGCACTGATGTCAGGGTGGTAATGTCTCGGACAGCAGGTGGCAGGAGGTATATAGATGTTAATGATTTCAAGGTCGACGTCGCCTGTCCGGACAACCATTCCTTGACGTTCCAGGAGGTTGTCCCTCGGGTCGACGTCGGGCTCAAATGGACGATATTGCACGGATTGGTGAGTGATGAAGGCGAGTCCGCCCCCAAGTCCTCTCTCTCGATCACGTCGGTGGATGTTATAGCCGTCACAAGTCCGAAGATTTGATCGGGCGTTTAACTTCGTCTCCTGAATGGCAGCGATCTTGATATTCTGTCGCTTCATGAAGCCCACTATTTCACTCACTTTCCCGGTTAGGCCGTTGCAGTTTAGCTGTAGGACGCGAAAGTGCGAAGGGGGAGAAGTATTCACGCTGGGAGTCAGGGACTGGTGCGTATGCCTTGGTGGAAGCAGGCTGGGTCGCACACTGCGTCGCACTCTAGAAGACGAGGGATCCGAGGCACCAGAAGGTGGCGAATCGGTCGACGTTGTAGGTTGCGTAGCTCGACAAAATGGTGCAACGTACGTATCAGTCCATAGGTTCCTGTTTCCAAGTTGAGAACATATAAGCAGGTGACACAGGCCAAGGCAAGAATTGCATTTGACTGATGTCGCAGGTGTATATAGTCTCAGCCGACAAACAGAGCACAAGGTGTGAGGGACCAGGAGCTGGTGGCTTTAACTTACATTTGTGCTAGTGCTGGAAGAAGAAGGGGAAGTTGAAAGTGGGAGGGGGGTGGGCTGTCGCTCGGCATTGCTCACATCTGAAACAGAGGTGCTACGTAGAAAGTAGCTGTGAGCGGCTGTGTGAGGTGTTGGCGCCTGTGGGCGTGAGCGGCAGCGGGTGTTACACACTACTTGCTGGGCGTTATTAGTGCTATTAGTCGTGGAGACTATTTCAGAAGCTTGTGACGGTGCGATACTGGATCGTCGTTGGCCACGGGACGTCCTAGGGTGTGAACAGCAAGGGGCCACGAAAGTTTTGTAGAAACTAGGGGGCCTATGTGTGGAGGGATTTAGCCCGGAGCACCTGGTTTTGTGCAACCATCTTTTACAAGAATTGCATTGGACGGAGTGTGAACGCTTAACGTAAATCTTCTTCCAGCAGACCCAGCAGATCCATTCTCCTGGACCCGGGTTGGATTCGACCCCAGCCCGGAGCAGGAGAGTTTTGAGCAGCCCTGCTGCGAGGAGCTGCTCGGAGGATGACAATATTAATGGAAAAGGTGACAGGTTAGACAGGGTAGAGTCGAAATAACAGCCCTGGTCGGATGTAAAAATCCGAGTCATTCCGGTACGTAGAACCGGCTGTTGTGGGAATGCAAAGCTGCGCTGCCTAATACTTTACTTGAGATTTATGCAAAGTGTATTTTGCTTTGCGCTTGAAATTTGTGAAACAGTGATGCCTACTATTATGGAATATTTTCTAAAGTAAATTCCAACGAACTACAGAGTGCCTATGTGTATTAGAATCGCTTTTTGCTTTCGAATAGAACTACAGAGAAAAGGCCCTGACTTCCATATGGCGACCAATTTTTATCTCATCGGAATATTTTAGAGAATAAAGGAAATTGTAAAATTTAAAATCGTGAATCGCATCATTGTAGAATCGCATCATTGTACAGGTGATTAAAACCTCTTTTATTTGATGAGCATATTAGTATACCATCAGATGTAATTAACATATAAAATGTAAAAAAATTTAATTTATAATTTTTTTTTTAAAACAAATAAATTAATTTTAATAAAATGTGTTACTAACCCTAGTTGTAAGTTAATTATTTTAATAGGGAATAAAATTTCCTTTCATTTTATATACAACACAACATATTCAGATAAGTATGTTTGCCCATAATCGTATTTGGATTGGTGTATATATACGCCGTTGCACTAAAAGGCATTTTACACGATATATTTTTGTCATGTAAAAAAGCCGCATTTAACGTATGAAAACCAACATAACGTCTAAACGCAACTTAAACTTTCCTTTCATACAAGTCAGAAAAGTGCACATACAAAATAGAAACGTTTCTATTTTTGTCTGACACAATTAGAATCATATCATGGTTCAACTACTCGAGGTTTTGTACGTAGAGCTTTTTCAATATGTGACATTCCGCACACATGGTTGCTTTTAAGAAGGAGAAGAAAAAGGGGAAAAAGTTGATGCCGCTTTGTAAAAAGGTATTAAAACGATTAGAAAAGGTAGACAAACTATGGGGTAGAATAACAAATAAGATTTGATAGAAATATTTAATTTAAGACATTTTATTTGCATAAAATATATAATTTCGTTTTCTATTTTAATTTTTTTCTGAAATAATTGAGACAAGATATGTATATAGTTCATTAATAAATACAATTTTTATTTAATAGTGATGATAAGTTAAATAAATTATATCTTGTACTTTTGGGAAGTAGTAACAGGGGAAATTCTGTATCTATCAATTTTAAAATTTACACTTTTTTTTGGACCAATTTGAACTTGGTATTCGTCCTGCCATTGTCCATCTTGTGGAAATTTTAAGGAAGTTTTATTAAAGTAGTAGTTTCAACAATAAATAATTAAATAAATATTTCTAAATAATAATTTCTAATAAAAACGAAGGAAGGCTACCGCTCGGCACTGCTCACATAAAAGGAGCTGTGAGCCACCGTATGAGATGGTCAATAACAGTATCGCCAATAGTGAAGTCTGCATCTGAATTAGGTTGCGTTGCTAAGTTGGAGTGTCTGTGACCACGGGATGCACTGAGGCGTGAACAGCTTAGTGGCCACAAAATTTGTAAAGAATGTTCTCTTGGTACACTTCCTTCTTCTAAAAACGGTTGTGTTCAAAGCAAATCCTGCAAAACTCCAAAATCAATTTAAAAAATAACATAAGCAATATTTTTAGTTCATGCTCAAATGCTCACAAGCAATACCTACACATGTAGATTTAACCTGTAAAAAATTACATAGTTAAATTAATCAGAACTATTAGAAAATTGAAATTTAATATGCAACTTACCGCTGAATTAAGGAGTGCGTTTGAAAAAATTGTCATTTACTAATTATGACAAATATCGTCAACTAGTAGTCCGATTTTGAAAATAAAACTTGCTGTTATTTGTCCTTTTAATTACAAGTTTTATTATATATCAACAACTTTGTCACTTAAATCGTTTTAACTTTTCCGGAACCCCTTCCATTAATAACTTTATAGTAGTATTTAACCCTTTTAGAGCTGCTGAACTCCACTTTTCCCGAAAGTCATTGGCATTCCTTGCTACTGTTTTTGTTGCTTTAGTTTCTTTTTTGACCAATGCCCAGTATCTTTCAATTGGCCTGAGTTCTGGACAGTTGGGCGGATTTGCTTCTCGAGGCACCAAAAGCACATTATTTTTTGAATACCATTCCAAAGCCAATTTGCTATAATGACAAGAAGCTAGGTCAGGTAAAAAAAAAGTGGAATCCTTATGTCGTCTTAGAAAAGGCTTTAATATTTTTTCTAAGCATTCTTTAATGTATATTTGGGAGCTTATTGTTCCCGTAGTTACAAAAGCACTGCTCCTTTCTCCAAAGCTGCAGATTGCTTGCCAAACCAGGAAAATTACGAGGAAATTTTGACTGCCTTTTTGACTTAAATTTTCGCCCACATTCCCGCGCGAGTCTGCTGTGTAAAACTCCTGGCCTGGAAGCTGCCAGCGGCTAAAACATACGTCTCGTCGTCCATGATGCAGCAATTGAATTTTTCAAAGAAATAAATTTTTAGTTTTTTTGCGCGATTTTTTGCTTCCACATTCTTTACAGAGTTTCTGTCTGGAACTTTTTGAACCTTGAACGTTTTGAGGCCAGCTTCCTTTTTTGCTTTACGGACAAAAAACTCGGAACATCCCACCGTCTGCGCTAGTTTTCTGCCTGAAATATTGGGGTTCTTCTGAAAAACGGTGATGGTTTTCTTTTTCATGTTTTGGTCACTGATGCCCATTTTTCTACCCGAAACTGGCTTACGGGTAACAGCCAATTTGTCCTTAAAGTTTTTTAACACCCTCGAAACAGTTTTCGGGCTTACTGTAAGTTCTCGAGCATTTTTTTTGAAAGTCCACTGAGGTTGGTCTTGAAAACTTTTAACAATAGTTTTTGGTACTTTCAATTCGCTTGCCATTTTTATATGAACTACAGCATTTAGCTAAAATATTTTCAAACAGTATTTTTCTGACATTTATTTCTAATCATACTACGAAAAAAATATTCAAATCAAACAATTAAGAAAAAACTTGTTGAATAAAGTAAAGGTGAAATTTTTTTCAAACGCACTCTTTACACCAAAATAATTTTATTTGCAACGAATGTAAATAAAATAAACTATAAAAAATAGATAAGTGTACCCAACTAAACGTTTTTCATGAAATTAAATCTTTCAGTGCTATTTTAAAGTTTTCTTCAATATTGAAAAAAGAATTTAAAAAGAAGCAGTACTTTTTGTTTTTAGGAGCAATTTGGGAGTTTGGATGGTGAAAAGTACAGGGTACACAGGGCTACTTACGTAACCTTTCATAACTAAACCATGGAATCATATTCTGTAAAAAGAAGCAGATAAATTGAACTGTTGGAAGTACGACATTACGTGAGTGTAGAAAAAGTGGCAGGTCATGTAAAAAACCTATCGTGTAAAAGGCCTTTAATGTGTATTGTGCTGAAGTCCTGTGGATGGCGTAGCCGGTGGTTTTAATGGTTTTAATGAATTTTTATTTGTTCATGCATTTACATAATATGTTTGTCTATATTTGCATATCAAACGAAAAATGTTTTAATTACCTGCATAGTGATACCAATCTTGTAAAAATCGATTCAGTATTTTGAGATATATATGCGATTCAATATTAACGATTTCACACTTTCCCCCTCTAACTCCCATAATTTCCATTTGCACAAAAAATGATATATACCGTTGAAATCAAGGGGAATAGGCGGACATTGCCCAATTTTTCGTGTCTATCGGCGTGAGGAGTCTGTATTCTGCACTTGTTCCCCTGTAGTAATAGGCGACTAAAATCCACATCGACCCCGGTTCCGGGATCAACGAAATCGCTACCACGGCAGTCGGGCTGGTGCCGCAAGGTTCTTGTGCCGGAGCGTGCCGAATTCATTGTTGATAAAGAATTGTCATCATCAGTATAACCCTCTTTGGTCCGTCATGTTTCATTCCATTAATGGATGCGCCGACTAAGCATTGTCGCTGAGATGGATGTTTTAGCAAGATAACGACACTAAACTCAAATTTTGTAATATACACTGCGACTAAAAGTAGTGTATTTCACGACTACAGCGCACTACTATTGAAATGTACGCCACTGTAATATGCTTGATTTCTGTTGATTATAGACCTTTGCTCAAGGTCTTGTTGATAACACATTTGTCTATTAAGTAAACTGCATTTTTGTATTTTGGTTTTTTCTTTCATTAGCCTTTCTTATACATACATATGTACCTGCTATATAAGCATTCAGTTACTGGTTCAAAGAGCTTCTATCAATTATACTTATATGTGTACATATGTTAACATAGGTATGCAGATTTTACATTCAACTTCTTTAAACGAAAAATTTAAAAATACCTACTAAATAAAAACGTGCCATCCTAAAAGTACATAAACTTATTTACATATAAACAAGAGAAACTCACAAACATTCATACCACATACACACAACTCGATGTTAAAACGATTTGGTTTGCGATTCTGCAAGACCTTCGATAGCTCAGTTGGTAGAGCGGTGGACTGTAGAGTAATATAAAGGAAATGTAGAAATCCATAGGTCGCTGGTTCAAATCCGGCTCGAAGGATGTCTTTTTAAATAACTTAAAGCAAAATATTTTTTTTGTTTCAAGAATTTATAAAAACCATTAGCAAATTAAATAAAATAATTGTGAAAGCCTCTTGAAATGTAGTGATGGTTGAAAATTGATGACGTATAAAATTTTAGCCCGAACGGAGGTATGGGAGGGTATAGAGCTCGAACTAAAAATTAAAACAGTGTTAGTGACGCAATGTCAATGTAATGAAATTAGGTCTTATTAAGTGCCCTATCCCCAAAAAAATTGGCCCTTTTTTTACATTTGATCTTCTGCTAGCTTTAAGCTAAACATTTTTTTTTTAAAAGGAGAACAATTTTTTAAGTGGTAGGACATTTCATAAGCACCTACTTTCTGAATATTAACATTTGATGTAATCATCATGTTTATGCATATTGCTCTGCTAGGTGTAGCCTAAACCTATATTTACGCCTGGTTGAATTGTATTCTTCCCAACGGCTGGTTACCTTGGCGAGGTTGTACAGGTTTAAATTGTTTTTTTTTTCTATTGCTTTTTTATACCAACAATTTTTGTTGATTTACGGCCTGTACATTTTCAAGTATTCATGAAACGCGCTCAAGCCCAAGAATAATAATTTTTCACTTTTTGAATTTTTATGAAAATTATTATTGTTTTTATTTTTTTAATAATCATTTTTAATTAATTATTAAAAGTTTTTTAATTGAATACAGTAGGAAAAATGTTTAGAGACAACCGCCATAGCTTTTCTTTTAGATCCATGTTTTTGTCGAGAGCAGCTACCTTAGTATCGTACCACTTGTTCATGAGCTGAACACAATTTGAAGATATGAGCGTACGTATTCCTGTAGTGCGAATCACTAACTTCAAACAATTGTCAGAAAAACAATTTTGATGTTTGCACTGACGACTGTGCAATTCACTAACGGCGAAAGAGACCGGAGCATAACATAAATCTTAAGTCCAGCTTTGATAGCGCCGCCGTCCATGTTGCAGTAGCGTAGATTATAAGTGTATGGGTTATACATATTTTTCATCTCAGGATCTCGGAGGACTTATTTTTTTAATTTTATTTTCATTATTTTTAAAAAATATAATATGTAAGTACTTCGAGCTTAAAATTTTTTGGTTGAACTTAGCGTACATAACTTCATACTATAACCTTGCCTTTTTTTGATTTCCCCTCATTTTCCACCTCCTTTAACCCCTACCCTTCTCGGTATGGCATGGCAAATTCCTTATCCGCGAACTGATAGCTCGCTATGTTTTTCGTTGGTTCCTCTTACTCGATGCTCTTTTCCCGCACTTAGGCTAACTAACTTACACTTATGGACAAAGTAATAGGTGTATGCAAGTTTTTTCCATAAAATTACAACACTTGCATTTAAACAAAGTTTCTTTTTGTAATATTAAAAATCTCTTTGACCAAAAGTAAGAGTGTGCAAATTATTTAGTTTAAATTATTTAACTAACGACATTTTTTCTATAAATTTTGGTATCAAATTTGAGTCGTCAAATGAATAGGTGTACAGAACTTTTTTTTCGAAATGAAAAGGTTTTCTAATAACCGATATATCCTCTGTGGGTTTGAATAAGTTTACCTATTTTATTAGGTTTACGTTTGATAAACTTGTGAAAGGTTTCGAATGGAGTTTAATAACAGTGTTTCTGTGCTTTCTGACACAGTAAATCCTTCTTTTTCGTTCTTTGATAACACCCATTTTCAAACTAACACATATGAAGCCTTAAGCAAAAATTATCTTTTATTCAGTTAGCCAATCAAACCATAAATAAAAAGTATCTTTCATTTGGATGAAGAATCAAATAAAAAATAAAATCACGCAACCCTGATACATACATATGTCAACAATTTTGACATACTCGTAATATTGATAAATTTTTTTTTAATATAATAGCGAATAATGTAACCACGAATTGCTTAGGAGCTGTGCAAGACAACTAGTCGTATAAGTCGATTTTTTTTAGGAATCAAAGTTTATTATACATTTTCCAAACGTTTTGCACAAGGCATTCCTAAACGTTTTCCAAAAGTCAAATATACAGAAGTAGGCTTATGGTAGCTTAGCACACGTATTTTGCTTAGTGACTATAAAGATATGTATGCACGTACATCAATATGTATGCTCGAAAGTGGCGCTGTATTTAAACCTTCGATAGCTCAGTTGGTAGAGCGGTGGACTGTAGAGTAACATCAGACAAATGTAGAAATCCATAGGTCGCTGGTTCAAATCCGGCTCGAAGGATTCAAATATTTTCAAATTTTTATTTTTTTAAATACTAAATAGTATGTACTCTTTTATTTTTGTGTAGACATCCTTTTAATATAGTATAGTAAACCATTGATTTGCAAACAAACCTCGCATCTGAGCAGTTTATAACAGCAAAGCTTATAACTTTAAACGAGCAATTCATATAGTTTTGTTTATGTTTATATACAAAAATAGCTAGATTGTCTATACTAGAGATGCTCAAACCAGCACATGGTATGGGCGCGTATGGCAGCGTGCGACAGTGTGTTTCGCGTGCCGGAAGAGGAGGGAAAGGAAAGATCGGTAAGGGAGAAAATGAAGTCGGCAAAGTAGTGAGATGGTATGTGTAACAGAACCAGAGGCGTCGTCAAGATCAAGAAGGAAGGGGGCTACATTTTTTACGTTATGACAAAATCAATATATTCACATACATTCAAGGATTTTGCTTACAAAATTAAGATTTTATAGATAGATTTGTTTTCATAATTACCAGGTGGCAGTTTTAACTTACAAACCGATTTCCTGAAAAATACTTTATATTGACATTATCTGTTATTACCTATTGCCTTTTTTCAATAAAATCGTTAAAATGTGATGTATGTAGCTTAAAACACCTTTCAAACAACAATTTCAAGGCTTACTTTACTCGGACACCGCCAAACAGCAAGCAGTACATATGCAGGTACCTCATGGATCGAAACATAATATAGTGTTCCATACTTAAAAGATTTTTGGCCATAGAAATTGAAATTGAAATTTCGAAAAATCACTCTCATATTCTTTGTTTTGTTTTAAAAACTTAATTAATTAACAAGGTCTCCGCCAAGCCCTCCTGGCTACGTCCCTGAATACATCAATTAGTGGCAGTGTTGCCAGTTTTTAGAAATATGACGGATTTTCACATTGTAGATTTTTCTAACCCTAGTTAAAGTATGAATTAAAAGCGTGTCGATAGAAATGATAAAACTTAATTTATTATAAATATAAAGGTTAATACAATATAAATATTTTGTAGGATAGGTATGCCTTTGACTGAGTGGAAATAGCGCTTGCATTGACTTCAATGACTTTAAGGTTGTTTTTGTCGATATTTTAATTCACTCCTTTTTAGCCGATATAATCCCAATTTCTTAAACACAAATTTTGAAGGGAATGAAACTAGGTTACTTTAAGACCCCAATACTAAAATGCTTTAGAAATTTGGTTCATATCTTTCAATTTTGCAGTGAATAAAACAACAACACGTTTACTTTAAGACCCCTATGACCCAATGGATATCTGGTTAAAAACGTTTTTCACAATGGCCAGTTAGCACAATTAGTCAATTAAGTTAACAGGCGATGGAAGAGCGGATTATCTGCTAACATCTGCCAGCTGTGGCTGCTTTTGCCTATTCACAATAAAAACTTTCTGAATTTTTTCTTGATTTATTCATAATCGGGCTTTGGTACAAACGAAATAGTCAATTCAGGATTTTTGGAATCTTGCGCATATATATATAATACTTGAAAATATTAAATATGCGTACTTACATACTTAAGTGAGCAACTGTAGATGATTTAATTTAATTTTTTTGATAATCGCATTCAACTGAGTCATTTGTAAAAGCGATTTGAAAGAGGAATCCGTCGCATTTGCAATGTTTCACACAAAATTACTCATTTGGTGCAATGTAAATGCAATATCCAATTACCACCAAACTACTTTTATTATGTTGGTCTGGCACCCTCAATCGCAATTTTGTTTGTGTGCTCTGCTCACTAATTTTACACACCAGGGTTAGAACTATGGAAATGTGGTAGTATTACATGGCGAAATATATCGTAGCAAAATAATAACTCCGTAGTAGATTTTCCAAAGGCAAGAATGCAATATGTTTATTATGCATAACTATTGTAACACCTGCACATTACCGACGGTTTATAAAAACCGCAGTACAGCCTTGAGCATAATCGTGCAAGGATATACTTTCTTTTTATGTTTTTTTTCAATATATCAGTTAGTCAATGGATTTATCCAATTGCACCGAAAAGACTTTATAAAATTTTATAAGGACTATTTGCATTTTGAGGCAGGTTACAAGTACATATCGTCGCCCTCTTGCCATAAGAAAACCACCCTACTTTGCAATCTAAGTTGCCTCAATCAATCAAATATACTGGTTTTTGAAAAACAATATACTTTTAAACATTTTCATTTAAGCACATTCGTGCTTCTGTCAAGAGGGCGACGATATTTGGAAAATTATTACATTTTCGGGATTCTTCATCTTGTCCGAATATGTATGGCCATTCAATGTGAAGGTATTAAGTACTTAAAAAATACTTATATACTTAAATTCAGTAAATATTTTCTTTCTAAAAAATCATAGTAGTAGTCTAGTAAAGTAGGGTAAACGCACCAGTTTCCGGACACTTAACCTTTTCCTCAACTTTTAGTTCGACTCATTTTCTCACTATATACGCTACCGCGAAAAGAGATACTGTTTAGAATAGCTTAGATACTGCTCAATAATATGACGTTTGTATAATTTGAAAATATAATGTTAATATTATTAAAGAAAAACTCAAAAAACTTCGATTTGCTCTAGCTTCCGGACAGTAAAATTTAGTTTCCGGACACTCGAAATTTGTATGAAATTTGTATATGCACTATAATTTTGTAAAGTATTTCTGAAACATAAAGAAGGACTTTGAATACAATAAATACGTCTTAATCATATTCACATCTCTCTGGATGGATATCTCACTGATTTGGACACTGGTCATAAACCAACTTTTCGATCGGTGGTTCGAGGGATCAGGCAAACTTACGGCGTACGCAGTTGGTGTTTTATTTGTCATAAATGGTGAAGTTTTTCCAACAATTAGCTATATGAAGGTCCAGGAACTTCAGGAGATCCTTCTCTGGGCATCCGCCGTTGGGTTAATCGCAAAATGCGGGTATTCATAGTCTTGGCGGGGTGCACGTGAGTCTTCTCACCCTTTTTCTAATTGGGGATTCACGGCGATTGTGGAGCTAATAGTCATTATGGAGTCCTCGTCTGGTTACCAGCCACACAAAAGAACTTTTGTTAACAAACTGGAAAGAGTATGCACATAACCAAGAATGCCACCCCGACAGAATTATTTACATCGCACCCGTAGACTTAGTGGGCAAAAGCATATTGTTGATAACTGAAACTAGGCCCAATTACTCGTGGCAGTAGCCGGTACCAGCGCCATCAAAAATTTGGGCGACAGACTGTATGGTCCCACCCGCACTTCGAAATGGGTGTTGCAGCTACAATAGATGTGATAGATGTGAAGGGTTGGCGTAAGGTTCGGTTGGTACCATACACATTTACACCGATTTGCTCCAAATCTGCTTTACACTGTGCTTATCCGAAGATAAACAAATCCTACAAGGAGGTAAATTACAACAACTAAATGTGTCTTGAAGTGCAACAGGCGCTAGGAAAAATTTACAAGGAGGGAAGGTACATCTATACTTTGTCATGGGTCGTATGGACATAGATGGAAGCGAAAGGGATGATATCTTCACATAGAAGGGGAAGTCTCTCGTAAAGTATACCATAGAACTCCCCATCAGATTGAGGGTATTGAAAAGCAGTCAAGAGCTGTAAACGATCTACCAAGCAAAAACGGCTTAGAAGTAACATGGGATGGCAAACTCTCCGAGGCCGTGTGCAAGTCGTATGGGTTAACGACCTAGCTCTTGCAAGACTGCAATATTATGTTCTTATAGGTTGTACAAGTAATGCTTGAACATATTTTGTGATCCTGTCGCTCGCCAGATTAAGACTCCGACTATTAGGAGTTCCACAGCTATCCTAAGCTGCCGCTTGTCTGATGCTTGTTTGGTTTGTAAAAAAAAGTCTGCGTTCATTCTTTAAATAATAATATCGATAAAAACAACAAAGTTTGTACAAAATGCTAACTGTCCGGACATTGAAACTTATTTTCTCATTATCCGGACAGCAATATTTGTTCTTGAAAAAACGTGTCCGAAGACTGAAAACATAGGAGAAAAATATGTTTTTCTTTTTGTAATGCATATATAATATAATAAACTAACATTTAGGAGCATTAAAATGGTAATTCGTAATTTTCGCCTTCTTTTCAGACGGCGTGTCCGGAATCTGAAAATCATCTCAAATTTCGGTTCTGGTATCCGGACAGTAATAATTTAGGCTGAAAATTTCAGTAAATTTATTTTTTATTTATAAAATGAAAGTTTACAAATATTATTAACTTTTATTGTAATATGTTAATAAATACTTGTTTAGGCCCTTACTTTTCTAAAATGCTCCCACTATTTTTTTTTTACAAAACGTGCCATTTCGACGCATGCTCAGGGCCGGTTTCACAAACGCGGCTAAGACTAAAACTAAGTCGTGACTTAAGTTAGCACAGATTCGAGACTAACTTAATTTTGGGTTTCACCAACTGAGCGACTTAAATAATTTTGAACAAAACAACCCGATCAACGGTTTTATGCATAGTAGTATTTTTTCATACCAGACAACTCTGCGCATCCCAATACCCCAGTGCGAAATGGGCATGTATGGCCATACACGAAGGAATGTATTGATCTTAAACCCATTTCTCTTTAGTTGGAAGGTACTAAATTTAGCGCTTAATTAAAAACGATAGTTTCGTAATGGTTGCATGCTAGAAAAGAAGCGTTCACATGCATCTACGCATACGCCGTTAAAGTCATGCTTGACGAATTTTCCGGCTGTGACATTGTACGAAATGTAATAAATGTGTAAAGAAATTCATTATCACTTTAGCACTACAATTTATTTTGAATAGAACTTCATTTTCTGAGTGGTATTCTCGAACTTATGTTTTGCGGAGATTTTAACCTTTCTATATCTTTATTAATATGTTTTGAACGTGTATTTTTAAGATACCGACTGCTGAGTGGGAGATCGTCATATTTTAGAATATTTTAAAAACCGTCTTATCTTAGAATTTGATTGAGGAGCGCTGTGTCCCAGCTAGAGCTGCAAAACTATCGACGGCAATATGATTCCTGATTCAATATTGGGAAAATTCTTGGATCCAAGTGTCAAGAAGGACGATTTTCCTTTTGTCTCAAATGCAGCTATAGGCGCAAAACTTTTAGAAAACGAAATTGCTGGGATGGTTAAAGCAGAGGAAAAATAACCTGAAAATTCAAATCATTTAGTTTGGGGAATATTTATTATATATACATTATTTTCTTCATGTATTTTATGTTAAAGTTTATTTTCTCGCAATGAAAGCGAATTGTTATATTCCCTTTTTGTTATACTGAATTAATAAACCTTGTTTTGTTGAAAAAGTATTTTCCGATATTATAGATGGTTTTGGTTTGAACTATTGAATGGTATCGTGCAAACTATCGAAAACCGCAATTCGGGAACCTACGATAGTGCAGCTTTACTTCTCGATACTATGCTGTTGTTTGTAACGACAAAAACACTCCTTGAAGGTTTTGGCGAGTGTTGTCGAAAGTGACAGTCCTTTGCCGATACTATCTATGGTTTTGGATCAAACTATCGAAACTATCGAATGGTATGGAGCAAACTATCGAAAACATCGAATGGGGGAATCATCGTTATTTTTGCAGCTTTAGTCCCAGTTGAAAGTGTATTGAATTTACATTAAGATAGAACGCTCTTCAACCAAATTTTGAAATAAGTGAATCGTTTGCTACACATTTTCTTATTGAATTCATTAAATTCTAAAAGTGTTTTCTTTTTTGTTTGCAGCTAAATGGAGGGATCAGATGGATCACCACCTCCTTCATTGTGTATTGTACGAGCTGCTGAATTTTTTCCAAAATCCCAAACGGAGAAGGAAGATATACAGCTGATGGTACCATTTCAGGAACGTAAGTGCGGTTATAATATCGTCCCATTACTTCATTAACCTCGTATCTACAATTCATTTAAATTTAAGAAAACCAACTATAGTACTTGCATTTTGAAAATGTATGTAAATGATAAAACGAAAAACCGTGAATTATATTTTATTTTAATAAAAAGATTATAACCTCGAGTTTCCCGATGTCTTATGAGTATTTCCATAGAATTTTCTCAAAAAGTCTAGTTACGAGGTTAACGCAGAAATGGGACGATATGCTCTCTTAAGTACCGAATTCATACATATTAACATGCAATCAAATGTATTGGACTATTTATAGTCGCTGGAGAATCTGTCAAATATTTGGGTCGTACGGACGATGGCGTTTTGGCATTATCCACATACCGAATATTTATGCTTAAAAACTCGGCCAACTCAGAGACATCTGTACCACTGGGGCTGATCGAGAATGTACAGACACGTGACCTGTTTCATCTTATCATAAATTGTAAAGATGCCAGCACTGTTAAATGTTCCTTTGAAACAGCCGAACAATGCGCAGAATGGCAACGACGTATTCAATTATCTGTTGGTGTCCCGGAAACATTGGAATCATTATTCGCGTTTCCCTTTCACTCCTACACGTGTGACGCTATTGGCGTACAAAATAATGATGAAGCTGGCGGCAGATTTACTGGTGATGGTGGCATCAATAATTCTACCGAGTACCTGGAACGTTTACAACGTGCCTCACGAGATGACGACGATTTTATGCGCGAAGTTGAACGGCTCGGTTTTGATTTAAATGGAGCATGGCGGATTTCGAAAGCGAATGAAGAATTTAAATTATGTCCTTCATATCCGCAAAAGTTATTGGTGCCAGGCTGCATAACGGATAAAACGCTCAATGAAGTGGCGAATTTTCGTGGTTCGAGACGTTTGCCGGCAGTTGTGTGGCGTCATAGAAAATCGGGTGCAGTAATTGCGCGTTGCAGTCAACCAGAAGTAGGCTGGTTTGGATGGCGGAACAGAATGGACGAACAACTACTTAAAGCTATAGCAGATGCATGCGCGTTTGATAGAGGTGAACAAATGCGCCGTCAAATGCAGACTACAAATGGTGGAGCGTTGATGACTTCTGGAGAAAGCTCACCATCAAGTGCTGACGGCAGTCATGAGGAAGTGATGCTGGATGAAGTTACAGTAAGTAGATTTTGACACCCCACGCGCCGCAATAATAGTTCGACGAAATAAGAAAAAGCTGTGTGTTTAATAGTTTTCATTTAAAATATAGCGAATTATATACAAGAAACCACATTAAAAGAATTTTCAAAGTTTGCGAAAAGTTTAGAAAAGATAATTAAACTTTTACAAATCTACATAAAAATTTCAAAATTTTTGTGCAGAATTTTTAGAACATTTTTGAGTACGCAGTTTTATAGCTCAATTTTAGCACAATAATGTGCAAGTTAAAAGCAAAATTTTCCTTAAATATGTAGAGGATAATTTTTTTGGTTTCCGTCATGCGTTTTGTGGAAGAAAATACTCAAGATCCTCACAAAAAAAATTTGAAAATTTTAGGGAAAATTAAGCTTTTAACTTGCACATTATTGTGGTAAAATTTATTAAGCTATAAAACTGCGTACTCAAATATTTTCTGTAAATTCTTCCCGAAAATATTGAAATTTTGATGTAAATTTTTCAAACTTTGATTAACTTTCCAACTTTGTGTAAACTTTGAAATTTCTTTTTATGTGGCTCCTGTTATAGAAATCTCTATATTTTAAATAAAAATTATTAAAAACACAGATTCTTTTTATTTTGTCGAACGATATCCAATTAAATTTTACTACTATTATTGTGATCACAGCTGTACATATGTATGTAGTGCATATATTTTTTAGAATGGGAGAAAAGTGTATTTTTTTTTTTTTAGAAAATTCTTATTGTGGATGCGCGCAGTTACGCAAGTGCCGTAACGAATCGAGCCCGCGGAGGTGGCTGTGAATGCAATGAGTATTATCCATGCGCAGAAATTGAATTTATGAACCTTGGTAATATCCATGTCATACGAAAAAGTTTTCAGGCGTTGAGGCAACTTTGCGCTTCACCACCAGACTGTCCCAAGTAAATATTTTTTATTATGCTATATTCTAAACTTTAACTTTAATTGTGCACATTTTTATTATTAAATAAGTTGGCTAGGTTTACTTGAGAAGACAATGTGGCTACAACATCTGTCTGGGCTATTGGCTGCCACTGTAACTGTGTGTCATGCCATTGAAAAGAAAGGTCGTCCGGTATTGGTTCATTGTTCAGATGGTTGGGATCGCACTCCACAAATCGTTGCCACAGCACAATTGTGTTTGGATCCATTTTACCGTACTGTGGAGGTAATATACATACTTTTAACATTTACATACATGTATACATACGTAAATGTAATATTGAATAACTAATTAATTTTTTTTTTAAATTTAGGGATTTCGCATATTAGTCGAACGGGAATGGCTTACTTTCGGGCATAAGTTTTCTGATCGTTGTGGTCATGGACCCGGCTCTGACGAATTAAACGAACGGTGCCCCGTTTTCTTGCAATGGTTGGATTTGGTACATCAAATTCATAAACAATTTCCATGCAGTTTTGAATTTAATATGGCTTACTTGGTAATTTATAAAACATGAAAATGCAAAAGCTAATTATACCCAGCTGCTGTAGTTAACCGGATACCAGACCTGTACAAAATAAGTACAAGTACCAGTCCTGGAGTACTTGTACTTGAATTGTTGAAGTACAACTACGGTACTTGTAAGTAGGTACTTTTGAAGTACTTTGATGAGTATCATGTTCCAGAAAAAATTGAATTTTTTTTTTGTACGTAAACTGAACTTTCAAAAAATGAAAATGCACTGCACGTACTTGTACTTTCGAAACTTGATCTTTTAAAGTACTTTAGTACTTGTACTTATTTGGTACTAGTACAAGCATATATTCAGTACTTTACAGGTCTGCAGGTACTATAATTTCGTTGAGTCAGCGTTAAACATAAAACATAGAAATGTATTAAACTATGTTTGTCCGATTTTCACGATACCAAATCCTGCAGAATACCCGTGATAAGAGAATCCGATTTCAATCGTATATGCCAAATAAAGTTGAAAGAGGCAAAAAAAAGTATGTTTTGCGATGGACGTGAACAAGACGGTGTCATAAAATAAGGAATTGGCGTATCTGTTCTTTGACGTCCACGTCACTGTTGACAGTTACCAACCTCCATTTGGCAACCAACGTTGACGTCGACTCTCCCTTGCAAACAAGTGCTACTTTAAAAAGAGTAGGAAATTGAGAATTAAAATACTCTCTCGGCGAACAAAGATCACGGGTTATTAGTCGCTCGTCGAACAAGTCCTGCGGTATGGCTCGGAATCATGGGTGGTATCGAAAGGGGCTGATCTTTGAGTATCTAAGTGTGGTTCCCGGCTTCACTGACCGTATCTAAACCAAAACCAAATTTGTGCAGACAGGCTTAGAATAATTATAAAAAGTTGATTGACCAGAGCGTAAATAACATAGCAACAGCTTCGTAAAATTATCCAAAGAAAGTGCATCGAAATAAAGTGTTATTGTTGTTGTTACAGTATTGGTCAGTGTTACGGATATTTGCGTTCTTTACCGGAATCAATCCGGTTTTAACACTTTTTGGTACCAGCTTAACTGCTGAAACGATTTGTGAGACCCCTTGAAACTTCCGGTCGAGCATTTTAGTCGTCTTGTTTGAAAAGTACTGCGACCTTCCTAATCCACACTGCAGAGGCCAGATTTATCCTGAAGCTCTTCTAACAGAAGTCGAAGGAAACTACCAGTTAAAAATACTATTACAACAGCAACAATAGGCTTACCTTTCGTGTATATTCTAAGGCCCTTAACTGCGAGGGAGACGAAACAACGTCTGCTTTTGTTGTTTGTAACGGCAAAAACACTCCCATAAATTGAACAAAGCGAACTTTTGATAGCCCTAAAAAGAAGGGCGATAGCTTTCTGTGTAGTAAAAGTTGTTGATAAACCTGGGTATAAAATGCACGTTTTTACCCGAGACTTACTTATGTTTTGATTTATCTCCGTTTCAGATAAAATTAGCACAGCATTCGAATTCATGTCTATTTGGTACCTTTCTTTGTAACACATACAAAGAGCGATTAGAAAAGTCTGTATTTGAACGCACCTTCTCCGTGTGGCCCTTCCTTTCAGGGCCAATGTATAAAAATCCACTTTATATAGCAAACAGAGATACGGTAAGTTGCCATAAAACTGACTAACTTAATTTGTTTTTTTATTTTATATTTGTATATATTCTTATCAACCTTATTGTTTTATTGTACTCTCGCAGGTAATTTGGCCTGCACATCATGTAAGAGACTTATACTTATGGACTGATATATATTTGGGTAGCCTGGGCAATCAAAATAGCACTGATTTTCCTAATAACAGTAACGAAAGTTTACAAGATTCGATAAGTAAGTTGCATTACTTTACTTGGTTAAATAATTTTCTGCTTATATAATTACTTTCGAAGGCCCATTGATTAAAACTCGGTCTTATGGCGATTTAATATCAGCGAATATAATTCAGAATGGGGTTTCACGTCGTTCCAGCGATCCAAATATGATTATTGAACCGAAGTAAGAGTTATTGTCATATATTATAAGTTATTATTCCATAATTTTAATTATTGGGATGATCAAATATTTATTATTGCTTTGATTTTAGAGTGAGTTTGAAATGTCTAATTTTTTCCTTGTCATAGCTTAATTTTGGCTACGGATTCCGGAAATAACTCAATTGCTTATACACATTCCGAACGTGAAGACACGTCGGATAAAGTAAATGAAACTATACAAAAAATGCAAAGCCTCACAATGCAATTAAATCACCAAGACGAAATGATTTTTATGAATGTAAGAAAAACTAGTTCAAACGAAGTACAAAAGCATCAACAAAGTGAAATGAGCAAGAATATATTTCATGAGGAGACAAAAGCTTCTGTAAGCAGCTACCAGACTGAGGAAAATGATTCTACAAATAATACTGAAAACAGCGCAAATACAAATGGTATTAAAGCGCAAGATATGAATCCAAACTATAACGCAAGAAAAGCCGTTGATGATATTGCAGTTGGAGGTTCAGGGAGTAAGGAGCATTTGCAAACTTATTACGAAGATTTAAAGGACGATTTGACGATGAATATAGACTTACGTGGTAAGTAATAAACAAACGTAATCAGCTACAAAATATCACAAATTTAATCTTGTTTGTTTTTTATTTCAGGCTTAGATATATCCAGGAAAGTTGCGCCTATCCTAGAAAGGGAAACCGGTAATCCACAAAATATTTGGCATGGTTCCGTAAATACAAGTACCGACACTTTAGTACCTATCGAGAGAAGAAAAGCCAGTGATTACCAAGAGACTAAAAGTAATGCTAATGATGTGAAAGAGGTTGATGTTACCGATAGTTTTGATTCTCCAGAGAAATGTTCTTCAAGAGCTGATAAAACTGAACTTGGGTTAACTTCGCCATATGTTTTACTAAAACAAGAGGTATCCATCTGAATTTCATCCCAAGATAAACAATTTTTTATTGTTTTTTTTTCACTTTCAGCGAAAATTGCTTATCGAAAGTAACGCTAATGCAAATGTACCACATGTTCATGGTAATAATAGTATCTCGAAACGTTCAAATATCTTGTCAAATTCATCTATCAATGCATCGGTCTCATCCTCATCATTTTCAGTTAATAATTTTGATAACATTAACAAAACAAATATTAGTAATAGTAATAATAACAACAAAGCCCTCGCAAAGACTACCACAACAGCAGCAACAATGGAACCAAGCGGTGACAACAAAGTCGGAAATGATTCTGGGTCAGGATCTGAAATTGATGCCTTCGGTATTGCTGCCGATCCTTTTTCATCAAATAATCATGCACATTCCAGTGATTCGATGAATGAAAGCATTATTATTTTGCCAGAACATCGAAAATTGGAAATATCTGTAAGTGGTAAATGTGAAACAGTCTCGAATAATGGTTCTTCAATGCCAACAACACCAACGGGCTCTGCTACAATTCTTAATGGCAGTGAAGGGGAGCCAGGGGGGCGAACGAAAACCAACGTCGGCATTTCGACACAAAGACGAAGGCGCACATCATCATCAAACTCAAATCCAAATCGTAATTTCGATGGATTTAGTATTAAATTAGCCAATGGAACGTATGTGAAAGAAAAAGCAATGCTTTCACTTATTATTTATATCATATTTTTATTTGGTTAACTAGCACAACAACACGTTTTTCTTTGCCTGGCGCGCGATCTTTGCCAATGACACCCCCCGCACAACTGGAACGACCACAAATTACTATTTCCTGCCCAGACGGCTTGGCGCATGCATTAAGCGAACAAAACCTGCGATTACAACAAATTGTGCTCGAACACAAGGTGAGAATATGAACTCTTAAAATTTTAAAAAATTTACAATATACATTGTACTTTTCGGCTTAGAGTGTGCGGATAAATACGCAAAAATACTTTACTTCATTACTAAAATCGGAGTATTAATGGAGATGAAATTTCCATTAAAAACAAATTTTTGAGGTAGTGAAAGGAAAAAATTCAATCAAATCAACTTAATGGACAATACAAACTTTTTTCATATTGAAAATATTGCATGGTCATTGCAATAAAAATACAGGGAAGTGCAACTAGTTTCTGAAATACGAATAAATTATATAATTTAGTACTAGTTTTGGAATCTTTTTTAAAGTGACCAAAAAATGCATAGAAGCTATTGCTGAAGAGACTTTTTGGTCAAAGGTATCCTTTTGTGAAGCTTCATAAGGGCTAAAGTGAGATATTTCACGAAAACGAGCCAGCGCGATAAAAAATTAAAAAATTTAATTTTGGCAGAAAGTGTTCAAGCTATAATAGCTGGCATCCATGGGGCTGGCCATTTTTTTCTTAACGGAATATCTTAGGGACACCAAAAAAAAAAACACACTTGAAACAAATACTTTCAGCTCTTGTAAAATTTTAAGGAAAAAGTATTTGTCACAACAGGAAAATCCTTAAAACAAGAATATCGTGTTAATTTCAAAAATTTTTTCGTTGTTGAACTTACAGCTCCGCTCTTCGTGTAAAAGCTGTTACGAATTTACAAAAGTAAAACTCTTGACAACAAATGTAAAGTGGTTCGATTGAAAACTTTCGCTGTTAATTTAAGAGTAAATCTTTGGGCCAACAACGAAATTCATAATAAGTAACGGTACTTCTAAAAGTGAAATTGTTGGAACGACGGCATTTGCAATTGAAATTATAGCAGAAATTGTTGAGAGAACTGAAGAATCAGACGTTCCTAAAAGTTTAAATTAATGGATTTATATGAAGAAATTTGTGAAAATTCATGTGTTAATCAGGAAATTCCAATATCTGGAATTTTTTATGTTGAACTTGAAAGTGACGTTTTAAATTTATATTTGGAATGGGGCGTATCTAGCGACGGCATAAAAATTTTGTCTGAGTGTTCTATAAAATCCGTGAAAATATTAAAAATGATGCGTATTCACGCTATTGATGACATTTTTAACAGCAGAGCAGTAATCGCCGAAAAATTTAAATTTAGATACATGCTGCAAAAGTGAGCAATAACGTAAGTAAAGATATTTTTCTTATATTCAGCCCTCGGTATAACATAACTTTCATGGAAGTAAAACTCAGAATTTGAGGATTGCGCTCAAAATTTTAATGTTAAAACATCGTGGAGGATACATTATATAACTTTTAATGTATCATTTACTATATATATATTTTGTTTATATTTTAGTATGAACTTCCATCGTGCTGTGGAAGTGACAGAACATTGTCACATACTGTAACCGATTGGTTATCATCATCTTCGCCTCCAGTACAGCAAAGACAGGAAAAGAGAATTTTAATATCGGAGCAATCCTTTCGGAAACGGTAGCTGGAAAATATATTCTCTCGCAGTATGAGCTCAAGAATATGTTGAACGAGTCAGATCAAGCGGCTTTGGTGCGAATAATAGTGTATCACTTTTCGTTTAATGAAATAAAAATGGATCCTAAAATTATGGCAAAAGTATCTGAAGCAATTGTGGAGCTATTTCCAACTGAGAGTGTATCAACATACTATGTACCGAGAAGCAATAGGAGAAACCCTACGGGAAAAATATATGATTGGTATTTCAGATACTTGCCATTGCTATTATTTTAAAAGCATTGCATTTTTTTCATTTCCAACAAAACCATTCGTATTAAATAATGAACTGAAATTTTTTGGCGGCCGCCGTGGTGTGAAGGTAGTGTTGCCGGCCTACCACACCGAAGGTCCATGGTTCGAGCCCTGGTACAGGTAACATCAAAAGTGATTTGGAAAAAGTTTTTCAAAAACGGGGTCGCCCCTCGGCAGTGGTTTGGCAAACTCTCCGAGTGTATTTCTGCCATGACAGGCTTCTCAGCAAAAATTCGTCTCCTTTGTAGATGCCGTTCGGAGTCGGCAAAAAACTGTAGGTCCCACCAATTTGTAGGGAAAATTCAAATCGGCACACCACAAATTGGAAGAGAAGCTTGGCGCAAAAAATCTCTTAGGAGGTTTATGATGATATACTTGTTGTATATCGCGCCATAGAGAGAGAGAGAGAGAAATTTTTAAGATTTTAGTAATTATTGAATTTGTTAACAAAATAAAATATAAGATGAATAAGCATTGTAATGCTTATTTTTAATTTCAAAATTTAAAACAAACTTACATTACATATTTTGTTATAGGTATCGTATAAATATGTTTATTCATGCTTAAAACGTTCAAATAAAATATTAAAAAACCAAAAAAAATTTGTTTACACTCAAATTTTTCTCAGAGTGAGCCAGAAAGGTTGCACATTTTTTCCAACAACGTTCACTTTCTTCCCAACAGTTAAAGTATTTGCATCAAAAACGTAATTTCCTCGCGCCAAATGCGTTCGCTATTGGGACCCCAAAATTAAATTTTAAAGAAATAACAAATTTGTTTTTGAAGAATTTTTGGTGGAGAGAATATTGGCATATGAACTATCTAGCATTTTAGATCGAAAATAAATATTCACAGTTTTAAGTGATCCGTTTCAGAAATTCTTACCCAGGTTAAATTTTGACAGCTGAAAAAAACACTATCTGCCACTATGGTTCGCATTTTTCCGTTAAATTATATTTTACCATTTAATAACGTGTTGGCATATAAATTAATTTCAAATAATATTATGGGCAAACCCGAATGCATATATGTGTACACATTCGAATTTGTCAAAATTGGACCTAGCCCCATAGGCTGGGGTAAATTGTGACGTTCCTATTCACCGCGATAAATGTCAGAATTTCTTTCGCGCTGTCGAAATTTACAATTTTCTACCGATTAGCACAGATCCTTATATTGAAAAAGGGTGGGTAGTTTCACCTTATTTTTAGTATATTTCCTTTCATTGAGCGCCGGAATTTTTATTAGGTAATGGAAGCTGGGCATCTGTGATATTTTGTTGACTCCTTAATTTATCAAGGACGGATGTTACATACATGCATGTAAACAAGGTGATCATTCACAGCTAGTAAAATAAAATAGTAACTCTCGACAAATTGTACGATAGAGTCGTTCCATAATTCTGTTCTATTCGTTGTATTTTCAGCATTCAGCTATGATAAATTTGAATCGCTCTTTTTTTTTATCTTTTTTACACTATAAGGTCCCGATAAATAATGTTCACTGATCATTTGGTTTTTTTTTTTTATTAATTTTCGATATTTCAGGTGCGTGAAGATGTACTGTTGCGTGAAATTCATGACATGCGCATGGCACTGCTTAAAAAAATATGCCCTAACTGTAACGTTGCACAAACAAACACAAATGATGAACAGGTAAATTATTGAAGTTCCTTATGCTTAAATATTTAATTTAAAAACAAGTTATTTTTATGATCATTTCGAGAAACTTGAAAATTTTTTTATTTTTATAAAGTGTGCTGAGTTTGGATACATGTACCAATTCTTAATACTTGGACACTGAGCTTTTTTTTTGTCTGGTAGTGCTGAAGATACCAGCTTCATTCCCACAACAGCCGGTTCTATCGTACCGGAATGACCCGGGTTTTTTTACCCGGCCAAGGGCTGTTATTTCAGTGTAACCCTGTCCAATCTGTCTCGTCCCACCCTTAAATTGTCATCCTCGGAGCGAACCCTGGCAGCTGGGTTGCGCCATTGTCTCTTGTTACGGCTGGGGTCGAACCCAACCCCGAACCAAGATATTGGATCTGCTCCGCCTGCTGGAAGAAAATGTATATTAAACGGTCGCATTCTATTCAATGCGTCAAGTGTAAGAGATAGCTTCACAGATCTGGATGCTCAGGGCTTAACCCTGCCATCCACAGACCCCGTACTTTCTTTAATACTTCCGAGGTACCATGCTGTACACGCCTAAGGGCGTCCCGCGGTACACGTCGCTCTGGCGCTCGCCTACCTTCTTCTTCTTTAAATGGTCATCTAACCGCCTGGGCGATTTTGACCGTCCAACATAGCTCGCCAGTCGTTTCTTCGTTGCGCCAACTGGCGCCAATTGGAAACACCGCGGGATCGCAAATCGGTCTCCACTTGGTCCTTCCATCGGAGTGGTGGTCTCCCTCTTCCTCTGCTTCCACCGGCGGGTGCCGATAAGAATACCTTCTGGGCTGGAGCATCTTCGCTCATTCGCACTACGTGGCCTAGCCAGCGAAGCCGCTGTGTTTTAATTCGCGTCTGCGTAAAGTTCATACAGCTCATCATAAAATCTTCTTCGGTACTCGCCGTCGCCAACGCGTAGAGGTCCACAAATCTTTCGAAGAACCTTTCTCTCGAATACTCCCAGAGCCGCCTCATCAGATGTTGTTAGTGTCCACGCTTCTGCACCATATAGCAGGACGGGTGCGATGAGTGACTTGTAGAGTGTTATTTTCGTTCGTCGAGAGAGGACTTTACTTTTCAATTGCCTACTCAGTCCGAAGTAGCATTTGTTTGCAAGAGTAATTCTTCGTCGGATTTCTAGGCTAACATTATTGTTGGTGTTAATGCTGGTTCCCAGGTAAACGAAGTCCTTTACTATTTCGAAATTATTGCTGCCAACAGTGGCTTGGTTGCCAACTACTTCGTTTTGCCCTCGTTCACCACCAATCCCATTTTCTCCGCTTCTTTTTCTAATTTGGAGTAAGCAGAAGTTACGGCGCAGTTGTTAAGGCCAATAGTATCAATATCGTCACCATATGCCAACAGTTGCACGCTTTTATAAAATATTGTTCCAGCGCGGTTAAGTTCTGCAGCTTGTATTATTTTCTCCAGCATTAAATTAAAGAAATCACACGATAGGGGGTCACCCTGTCTGAAACCTCTTTTAGTTTCGAACGGCTCGGAGAGGTACTTCCCAATTCTGACCGAGCTGGCGGTGTTGCTTTAGGTCATTTTGCATAGCCGTATAAGTTTTGCGGGGAAACCAAATTCAGACATAGCGGCATATAGGCAGCTCCTTTTCGTGCTATCGAAAGCGGCTTTAAAATCAACAAAGAGATGATGCGTGTCGATTCTTTTTTCACGGGTTTTTTCCAAGATTTGGCGTATTGTAAAAATCTGGTCGATGGTAGATGGCTTCAGACCTGGAGCCACACTGATAAGATCCAATCAGTCTGTTCACATCAGGCTTCAGTCTTTCGCACAATACGCTTGATAGGACCTTATATGCGATATTCAAAAGGTTGATTCCGCGATAGTTGGCGCAGTTTGCAGGATCGCCCTTCTTGTGGATTGGGCAGAGAACACTTAGATTCCAATCTTCAGGCATGCATTCATCCGACCAAATTCTGCATAGAAGCTGATGCATGCGCCTTACCAGCTCCTCGCCTCCGTGTTTGAATAGCTCAGACCATCAGCGCCAGCTGCTTTATTGTTTTTCAATCGGGATATTGCTATTCGCACCTCATTATAGTCGGGTTGTGGAACGTCAATTCCATCATCTTCGATTGTGGGCTCGGGTTCGGCATCTTCTCTCGTTTCTTGCTCAGTTTCTCCATTTAAAAGGGCAGAGAAGTGATCCCTCCATATTCTGAGTGTTCTCTGAACATGATCCTCGCCTACCGCTCCTCCCAAATTCAAGTAGCCACAATGGTGGCTCAGTCTACACGACTGGCAGCACTACTGCCATTCCCGCCTCACCCGCTCCCGACTGTCGCTCAGTCTCACCAGCGTCTCAATCTCGCACGGCCGCTCAACACTCCTTTCCCCTCCGGAATAGGCCAGATATGAGCATCGCCGAGCGTCAGTCCTCTCTTTCTCTGTACCTCACGCTTAGCATGTCCCCCCCCCCCCCCCCTCCCCCTCCTACACGATTCAACATTACACTGTAACGGATTAGCTGGAAAGATCGCGGAGATAACTGACTTTATGAAGTCGCACAACATCAGAATCGCCGCGATACAAGAGACAAAATTTAACACAAGATCGGACTGACGTCGACCCCAGGGACTCTACCTTAGAATGCCAAGGCATAGTAGTCCGGTCAGGCGACGTCGACCTGCAAATTATAAACATCTACATTCCCCCTGCCACGTGTTGTCCTAGAGATTATCATCCCGACATTGGTGCGTTTCTAAGGGGCGATAACCGTCTAATCCTAGGCGACTTCAACGCATATCACGATCTCTGGCACTCCAACTTGCCAGCAGACAGCAGAGGACACGCAATTGCAGACCAAATAGACAACCCATCATACTGTACAGTCAATGGAGATTCCCCACCAAGGTTGCAGGTAACTGCCACAGTGCGCCAGACATCTCCATAACGAGCGCGGGCCTAATTAACTTTGTCAACTGGCGACCGATGCTTACATTAGCTTCAGACCACCTACCCATCATACTCTCCGTTGAACGACCGACCGACTTCATAATGACTGATAAACTAACATACATCAACTTCACCAAAGCGGACTGGGCGGACAGAGCGCTCCTTCGCTGCCTTACCCACTCCTACAGACGTACGCAAAGGTGAAAGAGATTTTCGCAAGGTCATTGATTCAGCCTCAGACCGCTTTATTCCTGCTGGTAGAATACCAGAAATTAGTCCGAATTTTCCTGCAAAAGCTGCGGCGATGGCAAGAGAACGTGACAAAGTGAGACGGAAATTCGTAGGACAGTCAACAAAAACAAACTGACCAATAGAAACAACACCTTGGGGATTGCAACCTCTCCGGCGGAGTCGGCAAATTATGGTCGACGGTCAAGGCCCTATCCAATCCGACCAAATACAATGACAAGGTCGCCTATCCCCGCTTCTGTTTAATTAGATAGATAGATAGATTGTTTGAGGATAGCACTGCGACCGGATGGTCTATTGTGCCCTCATCTTCTACAACACCTCATCCAAACCAATCTCCCTCAGGAAGGTGATTATTTCAGTTGGCTTGAGGGCTTGTATTTGTGCTCTGGCCATGGTGATCCCAGGACTTGTGCTCTTTTCCTGGCAATAGCGTCGCATTCCATAAGGATATGCTCTGCAGTCTCCGATGTTGTGTGACAAAACCGGCAATTGTCATCCGTCCTTATACCCAATTTGTGTAAGTGGTTGTTGAGTCTGCAATGACCTGTAAGAATAGCAGTGAGAATTCTTAAATTTGGTTTAGAGAGGCCTATGATTGCTCTATAGCGAGAAGTGTTGTATCCCCCCAAGAGCAGTTTGGATTGCCGTAAGCCCGGCACATTGCGCCAGTTTCCCTCTCGTTCTTTTTCTTCTTCTTTCCTCAATCATTCTCTGAGTGTTTGAGGACCTACTGGCAGCATTGGTTCAGGTCCAATGGGCCTTGTACCTGCTGCATTTTTCGCTAGGCTGTCAGCCTGCTCGTTTCCTTCAACTCCTGTATGACCTGGAACCCATGCTAGCAGTACGCTATTGTTGGTTCCTAGGTCGTTTAGTTTTTCCACGTACTCGCGGATAAGCGCTGATTTCATCTCACATGATGAGATCGCTTTGAGTGCGGCTTGGCTATCACTAAGTATAGCGATGCGCTTATTGCTATATCCACGCTGCAGATTAAGTTCTGCACAGAGGTATATAGCGTATGCTTCCGCTTGAAAGATGCTCGGGTATGTCCCCAGGGGCGCGGAAATCTTCGCTCTTGGGCCAAAAATACCGGCACCAATTCCTTCTGGGGTTTTCGAGCCATCCGCCACGATTGTGTGGGCGCGGTGTATGGTGTCTACTCTGGATTGTTCCCAGGTTAACTTGTCTCCCAAATCTACTTTAAATCTCTTTTCGAAGATGATCTGCCTGATAATGTCGTCCCTTGGTAACTGAGATATCGGGATGGTTTCCCTCAGTTTCGCCATGTTGTTGGTTGACATTACTTTTCCTTTGCCCGAACCCTCCTTTGCGATGCACAGGAGGGTTCTCTTGGCCGCCTGCTCTATCGCGATGTGTAGTGGGGGTAGGTCAAGAATAGCTTCCAGCGCAGCGGTGGGGCATGTTCGCATTGCCCCTGTGATGCATACGCACGCGAGGCGCTGGATCTTGGTGAGTGCTTGTTTCACTGTCGAGTGCGCCGTTCTTGGTGCCCATGCTACCGCGCCATAGGTAATAGTGGGTTTTACTATCATAGTGTACATCCATCTAAGGATGTGCGGGCTGCACCCCCAGGTTTTTCCCGCTATGCGCCTGCACACCATGATTGATTTTGTAGCCCTACTAGACATGCTCTCAAACTGTTGCCTCCACAGAAGCTTGCTCTCAAAAATGACCCCCAAGTACTTTGCTTCAGCTACAAAGTCTATTGGCATGCCATTTAGGGTTATTGTACTGAGTCCCGGTAGGGTTCTTTTGCTGGCAAAGGGAATTATGGCGGTTTTTGTAGGGTTTAGGTTTAGCACTAGTACACCATCTCTTTGTCAGGTTTAGTGCTCTTTGTAAAATGTCACAAAGGGTGTTCTCGAATTTGCCGCGTGCAATTATGACAATGTCATCCGCATAGCCTTGGCATCGGATTCCGTTGTCGGTAAGGATTTGCAGGAGCTCGTCTACCACTAGGCTCCACAAAAGAGGTGAAAGAACGCCCCCTTGTGGGCACCCCTTAGTAGTGTTAACCTGTATTATGCTGCTGCCTGTCCATGTTTCAGCGGTTCTTGTGCGGAGTAAGGCGCCTATCCATTTGGACGGGAGCATGGACTCCTCTGTTCTGCAGTGCTCGAGTAACGCTATCGTGAGACGTGTTCTCGAAGGCACCTTCAATGTCAAGAAAGGCGCAGAGCACTGTCTCCTCGCAGGCGAACGCACTCTGGATCTCAGTCGTCAGTTGATAGAGGGCTGTATCCGTAGATCTGCCTGCTCTATATGCGTGCTGACTGTGATGAAGAGGCCTGTGGCTCAGGATGTTCGCTCTGATGTTGTGGTCTATTATTTTTTCCATTGCCTTTAACACAAAGGAAGTTAGACTTATTGACCTGAAGGACTTGGCTAAAGAGTAGTCCTTTTTTCCTGCTTTGGGTATAAATACCACTATTGCTCGCCTCCACACTGTAGGTATGTATGCCAGCGCCATGCTGTCTCTCATGATTCTAGCTATGTGTGGGGTAAGTTGGTTTCCCTGCTGTATCAGCGCTGGGTAAATGCCATCTGCCCCTGGTGATTTGTACTTGTCAAATTTGCGTACTGCCCATTTGACAGCTCCCTCCGAGAAGAGTTTATTTGCCGTCTGCCAGTCAGACTGGCTTGGCCTCGGCTCTCGAAGAGGAGGGTCAAGTGTGATTTGGGATGCACCAGGGAAGTGTGCTGCCAGCATGGTTCCTGCTCTCTCTTCCTCAGTACTGGTGTAAGTGCCATCAGGAAGCTTTAGTGCTAGGTTAATCTCTCACCGCTCTTTGGCTAGTGCTTTGTGCAGCCTCGCCGCTGCGGGTGTTGAGGAAATTCCTTCACAGAAATTTCTAAAGCTAGCTCTCTTGGCTTTTCTTATCTCTTTGTTATATAGGGTTAGGTGTGCTGTGTATTCGTCCCAGCTGCTCGTTCGTCTTGACCTATTAAAAAGTCTGCGGACGGTCTTCCTCATCATTAGAAGCTCACGGGACCACCAGGTTGCGGTCTTTTTGCCGCTCCTGGCCTGTGTGGTTCTGCAGCTTGAGTGGAACGCATTTGTAACGATGTTATTGAATAACTCTACCCTATGCTCTAACTCTGTGCAACTTGTGCACCTATTTCCTGTCTGGAGGCTTCCTATGTTGGCCTCAATGATATTGTTATACTTGCTCCAGTCGGTTTTCCTGGGATTTCTTCTTGGGTCTGATATCGTGGGCGTCGCTCCTAGCTCAAACCGGATGATCCTGTGGTCCGAAAGGGATGGCTCTGATGACACCAGCCAGTTCGATACCAGATTTTCAGCCCGGTTGTTGCCTAGAGTGATGTCCAGGACCTCCTCCCTGACTCTTGTGACAAACGTCGGTTTGTTTCCGATATTATATACTTCTAGGTCATTGCTAGCTACGAGGTGTGTTCAAAAAGTATCGCGAATTTTGTGTTTTTTCAAAAATTATTTATTTATTCATGAATATCTATTTTGTCCCCTTCAAAGTAATCCCCATGAGATATTATACACTTGTGCCAACGGTTTTTCCAATCTTCGAAGCACTTCAAAAAATCATTTTTTTGTATCTTGTTCAGCTCCTCCTTCGATGCCGTCTTTATCTCGTCAAGAGAAGCGTAACGTCGTCCTTTCATGGGCCTCTTCAGTTTAGGGAACAAGAAAAAGTCACAGGGGGCCAGATCTGGGGAATACGGTGGCTGCGGCATCATTAGTGTGTTGTTTTTGGCCAAAAAGTCGCGCACAAGCAACGATGCGTGAGCAGGGGCGTTATCGTGGTGCAAAAGCCAATTTTTGTTCTTCCACAAATCCGGGCGTTTCTGGCGGATTGCTTCGCGCAAATTGCGCATAACTTGCAGGTAATATTCCTTATTGACCGTTCTTCCCTGTGGCAAGAACTCATGATGCACCACGCCCCTGCAATCGAAGAAAACTGTCAGCAAAACTTTCACATTCGACCGAACTTGGCGCGCTTTTTTCGGTCTTGGTTCGTGCGGCAGCTTCCATTGAGATGATTGAGCTTTGGTTTCCACGTCATAACCATAAACCCACGATTCGTCACCAGTTATGACCCTCTGGAGCAAATTTGGGGCGTCGCGGACAGAGTTTAACATCTCATTAGCAATGTTCATGCGATGCTGTTTTTGGTCACAATTGAGCAATTTTGGTACGAATTTCGCGTAAAAATCGAAGACGATCCAAAACACGTGCAAGCAAAGCAGCTGTCAACAATTAACTGAACATTCGAAATGGCCGAGCTTGTCGGCATAAGTGAGAGACATGAGTACCAACATAACGCCACAAAAAATTCGAAATTCGAATATACGTAACCAGCGAAAATTCAAAATTCGTGATACTTTTTGAACACACCTCGTATATACTCTAAAAGGCACTCACCCATAGCGTTAGTGTCCGAACTGCCCCACTCTGTGTTGTGGGAGTTTCCGTCACACCCTATTATTAGTGGTAGATGTTTTTCCCTGCAGTGAGCCACTAGTTGGTGCACGCTGTCTGGAGGGATCGTGTTCCTGTCCCCCGATAAGTAGGCTGAAGCGAGCACGATGTTGGTGGGTATACCGTCCACCTCCACCGTTACTTGAACCGCCACCAAATTCTGATTTGAAAACTGTAATGCAAAAGTATTTAATATTGTCTTTTAGCACTACACATGCTCTTGGTCTCTCCTGGGAGAGGTCCCATATTACCTTATTATTTCTTTCTGTCAGTCCCCTCACCTGACCCTTAAACACCGCAATAGCCTCAAAGGTACAGAGCCGCAATAAGATCCTCAAGTCACTGGCCGGCAGCACTTGGGGAAAAGACAAAGAAACATTGCTTGCTACATATAAGGCTATTGGCCGGCCGGTTATTGACTATGCTGCGCCTATATGGTCGCCCAATCTTTCTGACTCCAACTGGAGGAAATTGCAAGTCTGCCAAAACACCGCCATCAGAACTGATACGGGATGCCTGCTTATGTCATCTGAGTCTCACCTCCATCAAGAGGCAAAATTGCTCAATGTTCAAGAGCACGCGGAACTCTTGAGGAGACAGTTCCTTCTGAACTGTCATAAACCTAGACATCCAAACCGACATCTTTTGGACGTAGCACCGCCCCCCAGAGACATAAGGAGACATCTCCGTAAGCATTACGATGAGATCCGGCATCATATCTCTTTGCCGTTTGATCTGCGTAACCATAGACGGGCTCTAAATGACCTCCACACTGAGTCGGTAGATAGATTCCTCAGGTCTCGGCCTGTGAATCCTGTTATCAGTACTCAGCCCTGTGAATTGGCTGAAGAGGAGCGTGTACTTCCGAGGGAGACTAGAGTCATGCTAGCACAACTTCGCTCTGGATATTGTAATAGGTTAAACTCTTACTTATCCAGACTGAACCCCACTATACCAAATACGTGCCCTGCATGTGGTATGTCTCCTCATGATACCAAACATCTCTTCTCCTGTTCAGTTGAACCTACTCTTCTAACACCAATATCACTCTGGTCCAACCCTCTTGAAATTGCGCGTTTCCTCGGACTCCCGTTAGAAGAGCTTGATGACGATCCTCAGAGTGATCGTGCCCATTAGGCAGGGCGAAGCACTGCTAATAACAACAACAACAACAACATCTAGTACAAGGTAGTCAATCTCTTGATTTCAATCTATCCATCACCAATGTTTTGCAGGCAAAAGAGCATAGTGAACGTAGCAGATTACCCCACTTATAACCGCCATCCTCATGGCCGTAGGAAAACCACTAAAGTAAATGGTTGTCAATCAGTTTCTGTTTATATACGAGGTGTGTTCAAAAAGTATCGCGAATTTTGAATTTTCGCTGGTTACGTATATTCGAATTTTTTGTGGCGTTATGTTGGTACTCATGTCTCTCACTTATGCCGACAAGCTCGGCCATTTTGAATGTTCAGTTAATTGTTGACAGCTGCTTTGCTTGCACGTGTTTTGGATCGTCTTCGATTTCCTATTCAAAAAAATGAATCAAAGAACCTGTATCAAATTTTGTGTGAAAAACGAAATTAAGTGCGCGGATGCATTCCGAATGTTGACTGTGGCATACGGAGAAGCTACCTTGGACCGAAGCAACGTTTATCGGTGGTACAAAATGTTCTCAGAAGGCCGAGAAGATGTGCAAAGAAGAACAAAAATTGGCTTTTGCACCACGATAACGCCCCTGCTCACGCATTTTTGGCCAAAAACAACACACTAATGATGCCGCAACCACCGTATTCCCCAGATCTGGCCCCCTGTGACTTTTTCTTGTTCCCTAAACTGAAGAGGCCCATGAAAGGACGACGTTACGCTTCTCTTGACGAGATAAAGACGGCATCGAAGGAGGAGCTGAACAAGATACAAAAAAATGATTTTTTGAAGTGCTTCGAAGATTGGAAAAACCGTTGGCACAAGTGTATAATATCTCATGGGGATTACTTTGAAGGGGACAAAATAGATATTCATGAATAAATAAATAATTTTTGAAAAAAACACAAAATTCGCGATACTTTTTGAACACACCTCGTATGTTATGTTGTTAAAATTTTAACAGCATTGAGCCGTGCTATTCCGAAACATTCATAAAACTGTCAACAATTGGCGGACGCAGCATGCTGTTTCCACAGTATGCGAGCAGAGGAAAAGTGGTGTAAGATGAGTTGTTTAAGGAAGCATATGAATGTATTCTATTCAAATCGATAGTTTGAGAGCTCTCTTATGTATTGTCCTGTTAAAACTAACTTTTGAACAATCAACTTAACATCTCATACTTATAATTTATATGAATGTTTTTACACAATTAAGGTACGGGTAGATGAGTACTCGGTTAGAAGACGTAGAATAAATGATTACAGCAAGTATCGATGTTCGAAAGCCAGATCGCGTACAGTTTTGAAACATTTGCAAAAGCAACAAACGGGACAACATTTACAGCAGCAACCACAACAGCAACCTCAACATCAGTCAAAAAAACGCCGTGATCCTTGTTTAGAACGACAACACAACTTCGGTCAACATGATCCATTCTATTACCTTCATTATCGTTACTATCCTTGCCTTTGGCAAAACAGTCAGCATCATCATAGACGACATCACAGTTTCAGTTGTATCCGCTACTTTAACAATCAAAATGATGATGATCTAAAATACGACTATAATGATGTCACATTGTCATCACTAACGCAAAACTACAACTGTAATTGTGGTGCTGGCAGTAATGCCTTGTCGTCGGTTAGTTGGAAACTTTTGTTTGTTTTATTTTACGTACACTTACACATGTGATTAATGTTAATGAAAACTTGATTGCACGTAATGGTTCAAACTAGCATATCAACTTATACTTGAGTTTGCCCTATAGCACAACATAAAAACGTTTCACCTTCCAAAAGCCTCTAAAGTTATATGAAAATGTGCTATATCCTAATGGGGACTATCAAAGGAGTTTTATATACCGGCTCTATAACCCTGTCTATTTTGTCACAATTCCCACTAAAACTGTCATGCTCTGAACAGGTGTAGCAGGTCTTGAACGTAACCCCGGATCAGAGTATTGGATCTGCAGCGTAGGCGGGAAGAAAATTTCGAAAGTCAAGTTTCCTAAACCCTGCTACACACAGTCTCATTAGATTCTTTAAAACTTTTGCGATCCCTTCCTGTTCACGCCCTAGGGCGTCCCGTGGCCAGCGACGCTCTAGCGTAGCACCGATACCTATTTGAGATGAAGACTGCATCTGGCGACTGGCAACAACAACAACAACAACAATTGGCAATACTACTATTGCCCAGCAAGCTGCGCACGACACTCGCGTCACCGCCTCATACGGCTGCCTACAGCTATTTTCGGCGTAGCACGTCCCTTCAGGGTGTGAGAAATGCCGAGCGGCAGCCGTCTCCTTCTTCCAGTGCCAGCACGAGTTCAAATCAAGGCTACCAGCTCTGGTTACCTTAACTACGGCTAAGATAATAGCCTGCGGCCTGTATCAGGTTTTTGCAATTATTGCAGTAGTCTATACTACCTTTTTGTTATTCCGGAATAATTATTCTTAATGAAGTTAGAAAGCTGTCTTTAGTAAAGTATGTTTTTAAGCAGTCTTGAATTGGCATATGTATGTCTTGCACTAATAGCCAAAAGGGCGAATCTCTAGATTTTCTATTTTTGATTCTCAGTATAATATTGATTGAGTTTCCGCTAGGTTAAGGATTGCTTATTCATAATTTCGGATGAGAAGTCAGCATCGGACATTTTTATTCTCTCAGTTAACTTAATTTTTACAAAAAATTGCTCACGACTGTACGCTCGGATTGACATACTAAAGGGTGTTTTTTTTAGGGGTATAGAACTTCGAATTGAAATAAAACACAAAAAAATCGTTTTAAGGTCCATCAATTTGGCTTTATTGGAAGGATAATTTTATGCCATTAATGTTTAAATATGATTTCGGGCATGTGGCCGCCGCGGCTGGCTCGAATAAACCCAATTCTACAGGTCCAATTTTCAACCACTTTTTCGAGCATATGGGGCCGTATGTCGGCAATAACGCCACGAATGTTGGCTTCCAATTCCCCTAACGTTTCTGGTTTGTTGGTGTAGACGAGCGACTTCACATATCCCCAAAGAAAATAATCCAATGGTGTCAAATCACACGACCTTGGTGGCCAATTGACAGGTCCATTCCGCGAAATTATGCGCTCATCGAATGTTTCCTTCAATAAATCGATTGTGACGTGCGCTGTGTGGCATGTAGCGCCGTCTTGTTGGAACCACAACTCATCCACATTCATGCCATCCAATTCGGGAACAAAATAGTCGGTTATCATGGCTCTATACCGGTCTCCATTAACGGTAGCTGCCTCTCCAGCATTATTGCGGAAGAAGTATGGCCCAATGACTCCACCAGCCCATAGAGCACACCAAACAGTCAGTTTTTGTGGATGTAATGGCGTTTCAAGGGTCTCATGTGGATTCTCTTCACTCCAAATGCGGCAATTTTGCTTGTTGACGTAGCCATTCAACAAAAAATGAGCCTCATCACTGAACAAAATTTTGCGATGAAAATCAGCATCGAAATCAATCTCATTTTCGGCCCATACACCAAAATCACGACGCATTGCATGGTCTCGCGGCTTTAATTCTTGCACAAGCTGGATCTTGTAAGGTCGCAAGCCAAGATCTTTGCGCAAAATCTTCCATAAAGTTGATGGACAAAGCTCCAATTGCTGTGCACGGTGGCGAATCGATTCATTCGGGTCCTCTTCAACACTTTGCTCTACAGCGGCAATTGTTTCTTCGGTGCGCACTGTTCGACGTCTCTGCGGATGCGTATTATCACATAGAGTAAACGTAGTGCGAAAACGATCCATGGTTAACCGAATTAATTGCTCTGATGGACGATTATGTCGACCATAAAATGGACGGAGCTCACGGTAAACTTCGCGAACTGAACCATTATTTTCGAAATAAATTTGCACGATTTGCAAGCGTTGTTCTTTTGTCAACCTGTTCATGATGAAATGGCAAACCAAACTAAACATAAATGACATTAGAGTTGCTAGATTTGACCACAAAATGCCAGTTTTATCTCTATTCGAAAAACAAACCTGTAAAAAAACACCCTATACATACACAGTGCTCCTGAACGAAAAATGAGTTGGTCAAAAATGCCACCAAAATCTGAAAACGCCATTTCGTCTGGGATGTTGTCCTGATGTAAAATCAGTTTGAATTGAAATCCTAGCTGATCCTTTTTAGAAAATATGCACATTTTTGCATTTTTTCACGTATACGACATGTTGCACATAAAGGATAAATTTGTAAAAAAAAATTCCACCAAAATCCATAGACACACCTTCGTATGTAATACTATGGTAATAAAAAGTCTGGTGGACTCAAGATCCTAGCTGTTATCCTTTGGAAAATATGGGCATTTTTAATTTTCATGCATATATCACTATTGTAGGCCAGGTTCTTGACACGTTATTATGTATTATTTTGCGTATATATTTCAATTTTTCAACATTAAATAACCCTACATATATGTAACTATGTAATTGCATACAAAAATTCTTAAACATATACATAATATCGTATATAAATCGTGTTATATATAAAAATCCCAGTCGGAAAATTGCTGGGTGCTTTCATATACGTCATCCCACACAAGGCGGTTTTGTTCAGATCTAGACCTGTATACGAGTATATACGCATATTGTCACTTGCGAAGCGAATGAAAATTTTGTCGAATTTCGCGGTCTCGAATTGCGAGATGCGAATCTCCAGCGAATTCGCCAAAAAAAAGTCGAATGAGTGACGAAGATGAATTTGTCGAATTGCCAAAAGCGAAAAAATCATATTCGCTTCGCCAAATCTGTCAAAATTTGTCGAATGCTTATTGTGTTCGCGCTTAAAAGTAAAAAGGACGCATTTGCATGTATTTGAACGTTTTCAATTTAATAAATTGAATAAATAAATAAAAGTGAGTAATTAATTTAATTAAATTGCGTTATTTGTTTGAATAAATGAAGTTTTTAGAACGAGAAGAACAACGCCGCAGCAATTCCAAAAGCCACGGATCTTAACTCAAGATTATAATTGTCTTCGAAAAAAAGATCAACCTTATAAAACATTTTGGTAATTGTTTCCTTTAGAAGACAACTGCTAAAACACGTCCAAAAATATCGGGAGATGTATCAAACAACGCGTTTTGACTTCGGTATCAACAATCCGAAAGCGGATTTTAAATTTTTTGTTTCAGTGAAAAGTTATTCGCAAAAAACCCAAAAATGACCCAGGTCCGATCCCAAATAGGGGGCTTGATCCAAGGTAATTATGTACAGAACACCTTTAGCCGGTCCAACACCGGCTACGCGGTCCACAGTATTTCTGCGCAGAACACACTTTTTGCACTTTTCGGTACACCCCAATCTGTGATTACAACAACCACATGAAAATGAGGAAAATTTTTTAACTTTGATGGCAAATATCTCTTCACTGAAACAAAAACTCGAAAATCCGCCTCCGGATTATAGTTACCGAGGTCAAAATGCGTCTTTTGATACATTTCCCGATAAGTTCGGACGTGTTTTAGCAGTTGTCTCCTAAAGGAAACAATTACCAACATTTTTAACTTTATTTATTACTATTTAATTAAACTTGCTTTTTACATTTCTGTTTTGTGCACAAATAAATAATAAAAACAGATGACAGAAATGTCAAGTTCGGATGAACTAATTAAATTTGTTTGAATGGCAACGACACATGGCAGTCGAATAAGTTCATTCGCCACTCACAATGCAAATTTGATGTGAGTTCGCCAATCTGTTCGACTCGCCAAATATATTCGCTTCGCAAGTGACAATATGCGTAATAAAGTGCCTTGAATAGTCCTAATGATTTAAGGCGAAGAGGACGTTTTTGTTTCTATAACGACGTAGAAGTTCGCGTTTTAGTTAGGCATATGTATCAAATATTATTTCACGAAATGGCGTTTTCAGATTTCGGTGACATTTTTGACCAACTCATTTTTCGTTCAGGAGCACTGTGCATAAGTGAAAATTTTCACAGATTCGACTCGCTCCAATTCTTGGAACTTAAAAATGTCAAAGTGAAATAGATTATGAAATCACTTTTTATTCCACAAAAGTTTTGTTGTTTGCATATTTAAACTCAGCAAAGAACAAATTTGTTTATTTATGCAATCATTTAAAACTTGTCTTTTCTGCGTAAATAATGGCAAGATTGAAATAAGAATTAAATAATTAAGATATGTTTTCAACATCTTTCACATACGGAAATCTGGCTATCACTGTTGCTCCTGGACCACGTGAATTGTTTGTCGTCTATATCATCTGCGCGTATGCTCAGAGTTGAGCAACAGATATTTGTGGACTGATACTTCCCGCCATGTTGTCGAGCTGTGCAGCCTACTAAGCCGGCGGGATCTGCCCCTCCTTCAAACGGGCAGAATTCGTCGCCCTATAGACTGCGACGCCGCAAGCGACTCACACTGCTTCCAACTAGGCAAGTGCATCACTCTCTGACTCCCATTGTAACATAAGCAAACATTTCCATAAGCACTATGATAAGCAAGGCCGCCACATTACCCAGTGGATCTGCGGAACCAAAGGTGGGCTCTAAACGACATCCACACAGAGTCGGTAGATGCCTCTTTCAGGTCTCGGCCTATGAACCCCGTTATTAACGATGAATAACAAACTGTGTAATTTTTAATATAAATATTTTTAAAATACTCAACTTTCAAAGCACAAATATTTTTAAACTTATTTCTAATAACATCCCAAATTACACGGCGAATTACAAATGAGAAGAACAAGCAATCAGCTGTTCATTTGCGATCACCATGTAGTGATTTTGCCATGGGTAATCTGTTCTTTCCAGAAACGAGAAAAGCAAGCGCATAACTTGCTTGTACTTCGGGCTAACTTATAGCGTCCCCACATAATCAGTCAAGAAGATTTTTATAAAATTGTACTAAAATATAGTTATCTAAAATTTAGAACATACATACATAAATATAAAATATCGAAATAGAGTATGTTTCCGATTTCACTGAATTATTATTAGACAAAAAACACTTACGTCAGTACCAGACCTTTTAAATTCTCATTAGAATTGAGTAATCAACTGATTGGATAGTTTTCTCAATCATTATTGATTAATTTAATTGTTTTCAGAGATCCGCAATTACTAGCTGATTAGAATTGGAAAAGAATAAAAAATAAATTCAAGACAAAATCACCACCAGTGGGGAAAAGAAATGGGAACTTTCGAGTGAGACAAACGTTTTACTAGCCCAACTTCGATTTGGATACTATAAGAGAATGAAATTTCAATGAACATCTTTCCAGACTGAACCCTGACTTGCCGAATATTTGCCCGGCATGTGGTGTGTCCCCCCATGACACCAACCATCTGTTCACATGTGCGACGGAGCAGACTCTTCTAACGGCAACTTCCCTCTGGTCCTGCTCTATTGAAACCGTTAGGTTCCTAGGGCTTTCGAATAGAACTAAAAGTCATTAATGAAAATCCCTCAAAGTCATTAATGAAAATCCCTCATATCCATTCAAGGCAATCAACCGATCTTTATGAAATTTTTACAGGAGGTTCATTTCGTGGTTTTTTTTAACCATGGCAGAAAGGAGAGGACAATTAAACAGATTATGACATTTCGTGCTACCAAAAAAAAAAGTGTTTCTTTTGATCTTTTATCAAATATTAGAAATAAAAAAATTATTTGACATTTTCTTTGAGCGTATATTTTATAAAAAACAAGTAAAGGGAGCACTGTGTTAGGTTGTGCCGAAAGCTTAATACCTTTCATGAATACAAAACACGATTTTCACTTTCCGATAAGTACAAACTGTACGGTATTTGACGTTCTTTCATATTGAATTGAGAGATATTTGGCCAAACCCATATGTGTTATATTTATTCGATCTTTCTGATTTTCATTAGCCACATTACATATGTAATAAAGACAAAAAAAAAGTTCACGTTCCTAGCTATTTAATTATGCTACAAAATCTGTTTATCGGAACAATCGATTGTATGGGGGCTGTGTTATATTGGTGCGATCTTGTTGGTTCCGAAAAATGATTAATATATTACAAAATAGCGGCCGCGTACCATATTTTAGCCAGATGTCTCTAAAACTTATTGATTAGTTTGCGTTCAAACTGTTAGACAGACGGGCGGACAGACGTCCATGGCTAAATCGACTCAGCTCATCATCCTGATCATTTCGGTATACTTACTATGTTTTCTTGTCATACTTACAAACATCGTATCAAAATTATTATACCATATGATTTTCACAAAACGGCCAATTGGAAAACATGTAAACGTCTACCGATGCTCCTAAAAACGTGATGGGAGGAATACGGAAACTTCCAGGATGGCCTCAGGTTAATTTACTAATAATTTTACACGTATCGTTTTTGCAGGGGGTACTTTGCTGATTGTTATTATTATGTAATCGTGAATCTAAACACGATGAATGCTACAATCGGCAAAAGACGAAGGCAACTGCGTTTATCATAAATATACAGTGTTTACAAAAACAAAATAAGTTATTATTCATGTTAAATTTATTTCTGCTCAGAATACTCAAGGCGGTAGTTAATTTTTGTTTGTTTGTGTAATCTTTGTGGTTATACTTATGGAATGAAATGCAAAAAAATTAACTAATATAACATAAAATAAAATTAAATTAAAATAATTAAAAGGAACTATCGACTAAAATAATTAAAAGGAATCGACAAACAACACACAAAAATATGTGGGGGTGGCACCGCCTACTTTTCTTAAATTATGGAAATCTTGCCTAAAGAACACACCAAATACCTTTAATTTAGCCAAATACTTTCAGAGTTATGACGAAGTTAAACTTAATAAAGCCTGGGGGTGTGGAACAGCTCTATTTTCAAAAAAATATATAAAACCTTTATCGTACCCAGCGAAGCTATCGTGATAGTTTCATAAACATCGACAATAAACTGTGGATATTATTGAAGTACAAATAAAACACAAAATTTGTTGGCCTGGCACCGCTCACTTTCCCAAATTTATGTAAATCTTGACTAGACAAAACACGTTTAGAGTTATGACGAATTGAAGTTTCATATAGCCTGGGGCCGTGGCACCGCCTACTTTTCCAAAACTATATATAGCCTATGTTGTACCCAGTGAACCCAAGAATAAATTGTAAATTTCATATAGATCGATTGTGCACTTTGGACGCCTATAAAAGACACAGACCCACAGACACATTCATTTCTATTTATAAGATTTGACGCCGATAGGAACGACACAAACTTTGTCCCAGTTCCGCTTCTTTCTGTGATCTTTGGCAACTGTGAAAGAACTAACAAGAGCTCTTCCTAGTGTTACACTTTTCCATTAGGCAATAAACTCCTTTTTAAATTGTATTTTATGTCAAAAAATAAAAAGAGCATAAACAAAAATATATATATCTCAACTTCCGCATTCCGAATAAGATCGGAAGATAATCATTTATTTTGGAGCGCAGCTCATACTCGCTTTGGTAGGGAAGGGAGGTTTAAGTCACCCTCTGGCACCCCCGGGGGTAGGATTATATCGTCAATATAATTTAAGAGTGGCGCGTTATAGACCGTGCAAATACTTTTGACGAGCCATGATTTAGGCTGCTATTTATGTGGGGTTGGTGCTGTGGCGTAGTAAGGGCATGCAACGGTCTCTATTGTCTTGGCTACTACTATCTTCGGATTAGACAGGGATTTAAAATTACGCTATATCTGTACGTATGCGCCAAGTTGCTTCCTATACGGAAAATCACCCACAGGAACGCACAGGGATGGGCTAAAATTTATTTCCATATGTAGGTATTAAGAGGTCATCACTTATACTAATTCAATCTTTCATATCGCATTCATGCTAGACCACTGAGGGAGAGGTTGGTGTAGGAATTGGAATTTTAATGGTAATTCGAATGGGAATAGGAATTGGCACTGGAATAGTAAAAGAAATTGCAATTGGAATGGGAGTGAGAGTATGAACAGGAATAGGAATTATAGTTGGAATAGGAATATGAATAGGCGTTGGAATTGTAATAGTAATTGAAATGGGAATACAAATAAGAATTTAAATATTAATTGGAATGGTGTTTGGAGTTAGAACTGGAATGCGAATGAGGAAAACGATGACGAAGAAGAAAATAAGATGGGATCGATACGGGTGGATGGAGGAGCGGAAATAAGGGGAGGAGGGAAAAAAATTGTATAAATTTGAACAAGTCTATTCTCCGTCGGCTAGATTTAAATAACAATTAAGCAATAATAATCCGCATCTCCATTACAATAATCATTTCCGAATAAGTAATATGAGACCATCAAAGAATTAATATTAATCAAATATCAAAAAACTGATATGCTATGTTGTTGCTTATGACTGTCATTATGACATGTTATGGTATTCTTTAATTTTATTGTATTTGTGCTTGTATAAAACTAACTTTGTTGTTGTCGCTGCTGTTTGCTTTGCAAAATATTTTGCCAGTCTTAAAAAAAAATAAATAAGTGAAACGAACATTCAATACTTGGCTTAATTTTCTATGGAGTTTTGTGTACCTGTTTCTATACGTTAACACTTTATAATCCCTAATTGATATTGTAGTTATGCTTAATGTTTGAGTATATTAAGCTAATTCGGCTTGGAGAAGATGGTAAAAAAAACACTGCTTGAAGACGACTGTTTAGAAAAGCCAACCTTCGTAGTTAAAGCTGCTTAAACACACATTTTTGTGTACCATTTATTGAAGATACCGACTCCGGTTTGTTCCGGAAAGTTTTTTCTTACAGACTTTTCTTCTGCTCTCACATGTGGGTACTAAACCACTGCAGTTCGTCAATCTATTGATTTGTAGGCTCAATCGCCTGAACTACTAATCGCATGTGCGTTTATAAATAATTGTGTTGGAAGTTATACTCAAAGTTTTTCAACCATTTTTATTGAAATAAAATTTATTTTTTTATAATTTTCTTCATATTTTTTTTTTGCATTTTAGTGTTCAGCTTTAGACAATATTGAGAACGCTTCAGTATGCTCATGGGAAGCTGTGGAAGATCGCAGCGCACCCTCATCTAGTGGCAGTTCCTCTATACAACAACCAAGTACCACAAGTGCGCTCTGGGTACCCGATCATGCTGTGAAACGCTGTACCAGTTGCCAAGTAGAATTTTGGATAGGTCGGCGAAGACATCATTGCCGGTACGTAATAATTAAATTATATTCACAAAGAAATAACAAATGTATTTAAATTACAAGTAAAATGCCACAACCTCTATTCGAAAAAACAACACATCTATGCTTTGCACACCCAAGAGAAGTGTTAACTGCTTTAAATTAAACTAATTAAGGATTTTCAAACTTTTTTTTACTTTATTAATGAAATTGTTACAAAAGATACGAGTGGTTTATGATAACTAAAGTATAAAACATATATCTTGGATTTAATCAATATTCCTTGAAATACAGCGTCAATTATTTTGATCGCATTGTAGATTCGGTGCGACAGCTAAATTTAATTTGGTACCGACCAATTCCATTACTGAGATCGATGTATCCCAGGCAAAATTTACATTAAAATCTCTACCTAAAATCATCGGCAGTTTGTGATAGTCTGTTGTAAGGATCGGCAGTGCCAATTTGCCTTCACAAGCACATATTTCTGCCACCTTAGAAATCTGAACGGACGGAGTAAAAATTATACCACGGTCATGTGTGTGGTGGTGGATTGCAACCCCCAGCTTGTATATAGGATATTTTGAATTGGATTAATTTATTTATTAATAATCCGTCGACACTGCCATTCTTTTTAACTGAATATCCTGTATATGAGCGCATACACATTGACCATTAAAAGTGAACAATACATTTCTTGCATTTATAAAATCAATTGTGTTACCTGGGTACTGCGTGTGAAGTCCCTGCGAAGAAACCCCATAGCCTGATGATCCGCTGGGTACGCTTGCGTTGTCCGACTGAGCTCGCCGGATTGGGGGTGGGTGTTGAACCATCAGTGCCGATGATATTATGTACCGCAGATACAACCTAGAAAAACTTCGTACCCGTCTGCTGATATAGCTGCTACAAACCCCTCTTCTCGCGTACATCCCATCTGATGCGCCGTCGTCGTCGTTGCAGTTCGCCTCCACTAAAGCGAGGCTGGCCATTCTGCATTCTTTATCCCTCCCTACCATTGTAAACCATGGCCTGACTTGTTGACCCTACAACGCGTCTGTCCTCACGTCCGTCTGTTTGATATCAACGCAGTCACCCCACCTCCATATTCATCACACACCAATTGTTTGTTCTAGCAATTCATTACCTTTAATTTCTTGTTTCAATTGATTGGTTTACATTAGTGTGGATTTGTTCCACTTATATATCTAATCTTGAGGCATCTAGCCCTCTGCGTTCATTCGCTTGCTTATATACTCTCAGGTCAGGTATTTGACTATGCTTACGGCTATTCTAAACTCCAAATAACCCAACGTTTCAGCCTACCGCTGATGTGCTCGCAATAAACTAACTAACCTATCTCAAATGCGGATGCATTACCTAGGCATCCTTACGTAAATCAAAAATATATGTGTATATACAAGTGTATGTTATTACATGTGTGTGGCGAAAAGAAATCATATTCAACGTGTAGGAAGAATTGCCTTTTTCATATGTGTTCTTATGTGTTCATACATGTAAATGGGTGTGCATATGCGTTACTTATCTATATGTAAAATACGGGTGTGTATAATCGAACATACAGGGGAAAACTATACGAGGTGTGTTCAAAAAGTATCGCGAATTTTGAATTTTCGCTGGTTACGTATATTCGAATTTCGAATTTTTTGTGGCGTTATGTTGGCACTCATGTCTCTCACTTATGCCGACAAGCTCGGCCATTTTGAATGTTCAGTTAATTGTTGACAGCTGCTTTGCTTGCACGTGTTTTGGATCGTCTTCGATTTTTACGCGAAATTCGTACCAAAATTGCTCAATTGTGACCAAAAACAGCATCGCATGAACATTGCTAATGAGGTGTTAAACTCTGTCCGCGACGACCCAAATTTGCTCCAGAGGGTCATAACTGGTGACGAATCGTGGGTTTATGGTTATGACGTGGAAACCAAAGCTCAGTCATCTCAATGGAAGCTGCCGCACGAACCAAGACCGAAAAAAGCGCGCCAAGTTCGGTGGAATGTGAAAGTTTTGTTGACAGTTTTCTTCGATTGCAGGGGCGTGGTGCATCATGAGTTCTTGCCACAGGGAAGAACGGTCAATAAGGAATATTACCTGCAAGTTATGCGCAATTTGCGCGAAGCAATCCGCCAGAAACGCCCGGATTTGTGGAAGAACAAAAATTGGCTTTTGCACCACGATAACGCCCCTGCTCACGCATCGTTGCTTGTGCGCGACTTTTTGGCCAAAAACAACACACTAATGATGACGCAGCCACCGTATTCCCCAGATCTGGCCCCGTGTGACTTTTTTTTGTTCCCTAAACTGAAGAGGCCCATGAAAGGACGACGTTACGCTTCTCTTGACGAGATAAAGACGGCATCGAAGGAGGAGCTGAACAAGATACAAAAAAATGATTTTTTGAAGTGCTTCGAAGATTGGAAAAACCGTTGGCACAAGTGTATAATATCTCATGGGGATTACTTTGAAGGGGACAAAATAGATATTCATGAATAAATAAATAATTTTTGAAAAAACACAAAGTTCGCGATACTTTTTGAACACACCTCGTATTGGAGTGAGTACTTAAAGTTATCTTCAACCTGATGAGTACTCCTTTATGCGATCATATACTTCATACTCATGCTCTCAATTGCTTCTAATTGACAATTGAATGTTTATGTGCATACCGGACATGTCCAGCCAAATTAAAAGTTATAGTTACATTGCCTTGTATATTCACCGAGAATCACAAAGATACCAAGCTCAAACATTTAAAGGTTCTCAGGGTGTTTGTAAACAAAGAAATGTAGACTGATCGATGTCTGAGCACCCGGTTGTTTCGAACCGCTCGGCCTCGTTCGACCAACATGTATGCTTATGCAATGCTGCCCCGGTGATGTCGTCACTGTATCTAACAACACTCAACTACTACGCTCTCCCGCAACAAAGTTTCGACACATTGCCACCGCAAATTCGCAACAACAGGGCTCTCACACAATGTTCGATACGTTCGCACTTCATATATATTGAAAGTGGCAAGTCGGGAATTGGGTCCTCATCCCCCGTTTCTCTAACGATTTAGGATTGTTTGTCCCTAGCAGCTATGTCCCTAAGGCTCCTTGGTATCAAGCTGAGCGGGTTGCGATTAACATCGCTAAGATTCAAACTTAAACGCAGATATACTGGACTACCACTTTCCTTATACTTCGTGCTCACATTGGCACCGCACATAAATACAGTTTCGCTCTATTTTGCATCGATTGGCTACTGTGACGATTTGGAGTGGATACGCCAGGGAACTGCGAAGATTGACCTAGCTTCTCACTTCGCTCTCCAGGACTCTCGCACACCAGCGTATCCTAGCACCCCCGACTGTTCTCTGACACTTCACTCTTTTTTTTTTTCTTTCTTGGGCTTAATATGTACTTAAGTCTACGCTACTACAAATCTACTCCTACTCCACGATTCCCCGCAAGCGATGTGCCACAGTAACAGAGGCTTCGTCACCAGATTGCTCGTTTCCACACGTACACTTGTGCATGCGCTTTGCCCAAAACCAGCCAGCCTGTATGTTCGTTTGTATATATATTTATGCACGCGCGTATCGAATGAGCACAAGCAGATGAGCATTGACAATTATAGCTATTAGAGGGTGATTGCGGAAACCAGACTGCGCAGTCCACCTGCTCTTCCGTGATGTTTTGTTTGACGTTTATTCTCGTGCCCGCGCTCTCGCACAGCGGCAGACGTTGTAGTGCGCTATGTGCGCAGATAGAAATAACACAATTACCCTCTTGCGCTCCGGCCTATCTTCGCTGCCAGCGACAAACCTGAAACCCGCTCTTGGCGTGGCGCAATTGATTTATTAGGGAGATTCCGATTGAAAATTTTCACTCACCCGACATCAACTTTTATAGTATAAGCTTACGCGTGTCTGCAAAACCTGCTCGTTCCCGTCACCGTTGATGCTCTCGTGATCTATGTGGTTCCTGCCCTGCCCGTATCTCCTTGCGACTCCCAGGCGTTGTTGTTGTTGTTGCTGATGATTCGATGCTTCAGATCTTTGGCTGATTTCTGGTGTGCGTGTATCGTAATATGTGAGGCGTTGCGGCTCTCTGGCGTGAATCCTCGACGCTCTGCTCAATCCTCCGGTTGGGCTTGGTCTGTGTCTGTGCATAAGCTTCATCGTGCTTTTCCTCAACTGCTGTTGCACCTATTTGTGTTTTTTTTAACTTAACGACAGGTTTCAAGATAACATTATTTTGTTTGCTCACCCTGGTTTCGCTTCGTGCTGTTCGGCCGGCGGTTTGAAATGGATAGGCCGGAAATTGAACAACACGAACTTAGCTGCCTCTGCTACTTGCAATTAGGTAGTGTTCGGAAAGCTTTTTTGGTCCGCTGAGTGTGCAAGGTTGTATTAACTCACGGACCGGTCCGTGACTAAAGGTCGAAACATAGCTTTCCGTAACAATTGTTTCAAGTCGATTCAGATTAACCCCCGATTCTGTGTTCTTGACAAATTGTCGATATTAATAAATAGTAAAGAAAAAAATAGTTGTATCAAGTGTTTTGAACTCTTCATCACAAATAAAATTATTTTTGTTGTCTTTGACGCAAATTGCAATAAAACGTGATACAATTTTTTTTTTTGACTATTTATCAATATTTTTAAAAGACACAGAATCGGCGGTTACCCGAAACACACGAGTGCATTGCGTAAATCTTAGGTACGGAATTGGACAGCGCCGCTATTCATGTCGCAGTCGCTCAGGGGATAAGCTTCTGGATTACGTGTGCGTCGCGGTTCGATTTCAAGATCTCGGAGAACTTATTTTTTATTTTTATTACTTGTATATTACATTTTATTTTTAATGTGCCTAGGCTTAAAATTAAGACGGACCAAACAGGCAGTCTTTTGCTGGATATTAATCCGATACAATCTGTGGTACTAGCCAAACGCGCGTGGGAACGACTTCGTTGACCCCGGAACCGAGTTCCCGTAAAGATGCTGATATTGACTAATTATACTTCATTGAGAGATTTAATCGATACTTAGGCCTGTGAAAATATTTAATACTTTTCAATAATGGTTGTTTTCGGAAAAAAATGTTCGATTAATTAATTAGTACATCTCGATTAACTTAAACATCATTAATTAATTAATAAGAAATTAATCATTATCTATCAATGAAAACGATAAATCACATTGTGATAAAATGTAATCGAACTAATCTGAATATTAAAAAAAAATTTATAACAAACTAACCACTCTACGAATTTCAACAGTTTAGCAAACAGCTGCTCGTTTTATATTCATTGATTTATTTAAACAGCTTTTAGTAATTAGTATAAGCAGTAAGCAATGTTGCAGTGTTTATTTATTATATGTCTTTTCCATTTATTTAATTTATTTAGCTCGTGTGGTCAAATATATTGTGCTGATTGTTCGGAGTTTTGGGCACCCCTACCAGATGCAAAACTGTTTAATCCAGTGAGATTGTGTGGACCTTGTTATCATGCCGTAACTACAAAAATTCAGGTAAGCAGCTCATAAGCTGAAATAAAAAAAAGTGTATTAACTGAATGAGAAGTAATATCCAGACATTACATATATTTACCCTTAATGCTAACGAAAAATTCAATTTTGCATTTTTCTCCTCTGTAATATTACATTTTGTTTTTTCCGCAATATTCTTACTGAAGATTGTACATAAACTAATGAATGGCTTAATTTATTTTCAGCAACAGAGTCGCATGGTTAATACAAGTAATATGCCAAATCCTACAACATCAAATACAATCAGCACCCCCACAAATATTACGTGCTTTACGTCTAGTGGTGGGACCTCAATCAATTTATCCAGCACAACCGTGACTGCAGTTGACAGTACAGCCTCGGATACAATTGATGTTACAGCAACAGCCATGAGAGCACCTGAATCGTCCAGTAAGGAAATTATGTCAACATTACCTATTACCACCGCTGCCGTACTACAACAACAAAAACAACAGCAGCAGCATCGCCAGAGTGCAGTTTCGACAGCTAGTGCCACTGTAGCTGCTGTAGCAGCAGCTACAAGCACACAAATCGAAAGCAGCAGCATGTCACATATGTTAATGGTAGCAAATAAGAATATTGCAGCTAGTGTTGCGAATTAGTATATATATACATACATGCTTTTGTTTCGGGCCCCAACCACAATTTTAGTGCTACCAACAAAATTATCGATTTCAGGTTTTTTAAGCTATATCATACAATATCAAAAGCTGTTGTTCGACCGCTTTGTTCCCTATTCCTTCAGTTTATTGGTAAAACTTATTGTCCTTGTGGCCTTATTTTATTTAGCGACGAAGTCTCTCTTCCTGCACAAATACGACCAAAAAAAAATTTTACAGCACGATAGACTTATGTAACTACTAGTAAACAGGCAAGTGACCTCTTTGAAATGTTGATTACCGCACTTTATGCAGGGCTTACTCACTTAGCGCAGAATTCACCGACGAAGTAGTTGGTTTCTTTGGTTGGATTGGAAGACGGCGATTTTCAACACACTTAAACCAAATCCAAAAATGAGAATGAGATACAAGAATTATATTATTTTCGTGGCAGCTAGAAAGACCAAAGCTTTTATTTAACATCAGTCGTGGCTACTTATTTCAAACTGTCCAGGAATGAAGAACTGAAGCTGCAATATCTCGGAACATTTTCAGTATTTTAAATAAATATATGGTTTGAACGGATAAAAAATATTTGGGTTCCTCTCCCAATTCTTTCTCCTGGTATGAACGCATCCTTAGATACCTCACTCGACCGGTCTGTATCAGCTTTATAAGCAAAACAAAGTAGGAAACAGATTCATGCATTTATCACAGACTCAGCATGGAATGCAAAAAAGCCGGAGAAATTGGGCCAAAAATGGCCGATGCCGGTCGGACTCTAATAAAGATGTTCTTTGAGAAGAAGTTCGCTGGCCAAATCGTTTTCTATAAGGATACTGTTTGGTCGCACTTTGATTTGCAGGTTGATACCATACAACTTTTCTCGATATCTCCTTGGCCCACAACCCAAGGGATAACTTCCCTCAAAATAGGCGAAACTTGCTACAAGACGCTACAGCGCTATGGCAAATGTGATTAATAAGACATAGACGCCAAAGTTTGAATCAGCCTTAGTATCCACCTTAGTTATCTACCTCTCATCATATTTTCGACATTGTTAATATTCAGTCATGGATGTTAGTCGTAACCAGGGTTCAAAATGCTTAGGCAATAATAGCACAAGCAAAAAAAATGTGCTGATACTGTGCTTTTGATTTTTTCTTGCTTAAAAAGCAGCATGTTTGCTTTTGCTTTGGCTTGAAAACAACGAGCAGCAACAGCAGCAGCATGAAAAATGCTGATAAGCAAACAATCGATTGCCGATGTTGCTTATTGATAATTAGAAAAGCAGAAACAACCATGATACAAAATGCAGATAGTCTCACTTAACACATTGAGTGGCAATCGGTTTTGACTAAAATCATCACCGGGTGCCAAGCACATTTTTTGTTATAAACTCGTGAGAAAGTAGAAAATATAGATTTCTGAACCAATCCCGTAATATTATGTCAATTATTTTGGATTTTTTAACGTTTTTATGAAATTCAAAACATAAACTCTAGACAAACGACATGGTTCTTGCTTAAAAAAATTCAAATATCGACATCGTTCAACATGTGGACCAGGGGTAACCCCAGAAGATGTTTATACGATATGGGTATTAAATGAAAGTTGATGAGTGTTTTATAAAGGAGTGGTTTTCAGGTTCATATTAGAACCCGTTTAGGAGATATCGACTGAAAGGTGGACCACGGGTGACTGCAGATGGTGTTTATACGACAGGGGTATCAAAGAAAGGCGTTGAGGCGTGTTTTAAAATGGAGTGGTTTTCAGGTCCACAGGTGACCGCAGATGGGGTTTGCCCGACAGGGGTATCAAATGAAAGGTGTTAATGAGGGTCCTTACAATTTTGTCGTGAAAGATTTGATGGTATTGGTCGCGACATAACATCGGAACAATAAGTTAATATAAACTTGAAACAAATACATCTACCGGACAACTTCAAAAGGTCAAATTGTTAAATTAAATATTAATAAAAGCAAAAGGCTGCCAATGTAAAGAATTTCAAGAAAATCAGCATCAATAAAAAATGTTGGAATAGGTAGGCTCCTGGTCCACTTCCCGGAAAAAACGATTCGTAAATTTTAATAAAAGTAAAGGGCTACCAATGTCCCGAATTTCAAGCAAATCGCACCATAAATAAAAAAAATTTGGAATAGGAAAAAAGTATCCTATGTCCGTTTCCTGGTTCTAAGCTACCTCCCCACCAATTTTTAACCCAATCGGTTCAGCCGTTCTTTTATATATATAGATGTCTGCATACTGCTTTGTTGGTTGCATCAGCCGTTTTATATGGAAATGACTAATTCACCCTAATTATTGCTTTACAGCTGCTAAGCAGTTCGCTTTTCAGACTTGGCAGCAGCAGCAACCAACAAATATCGAAAGCCTCTCGATTGATTTAGCTTGTGCTTTTGAAATTTTCAATAAGCAAGGAACAACAAACTCATAGGCTGTCAAGCATTGAACATTTACTTAACAGCAATCCTTCGTTTGCTTATCAGCATTTTTTTAATGCTGCTGCTGGGCTGCTCGTTTTTTGTCAAGCAAAAGCAAAATCATGTGCTTTAAAAAATTGTAAGCATTTTCGAACCCTGGGACCGAATTACGACATACGTTCCGTGATCGTAATCCGTTTTTTAAGTCACAATCACGCTGAAACTGTCCAACTTTATGAAAGAGTAATAATGCATAATTGAACCGACCGGTACTTCCAGCCAATTGCTCACGTATGCCGTCATTCCGAATTAAGGGCTTCGAGCTATTGTGATTTAAAAATTCGCTTTCGATCACGGAACGTAAAACGTAATTTGACCCCTGGTCGTAACGACACTTGGTTATTACAGTGCTGCCCTAAAACTAAAAAAGATTAAATAATTTAAAATTTACCTGTAAAATCGTATTTATTGTCGTCTGGCCTACATATTGGTTAGTGCTTGGCTTAATTCTCTAACAAAGACGACCCGGCTAATTTAAATACATATTCTTATGAAATCCCTCTGATATATACATAAAACATACTGTTAAATGTGAGAATAAATAGCATTAGTAGCACTGTTTAAGTATGAATTATTAATGAGCATATGGGTGGTGAAACATTAGAGGGAGGCTTTAGTGCCAGATTGTTGGCAACAATGGTGATATTGTGCCTAGACATGAATAAGGTTTGTGTTTAAAACTATTATATTCATCTGGTATATAAGTTAAAGGACCGAAGGTCCTTGGATACAAAAAAATTAAAGGGCCAACTCGCCCTATAGAAAAAACACAAGTGGGTTAAATTTAAAAAACTTTATTAAAAGCTTAACTTTAGGGTTAGGAGTCCACGATGCAACTGCCTCTTCGATGCGCGCTGCTTCCCTTTATAGGGTTTGTCCTCTGCTGCCTTCAGCTGCGCAGTAGTTTGGTATGCTGGCTTAGGCCCCAGCTTCCCACGGTTGGCATGCACTGATGGCCTGTGCAAGTATTTCACAATCGTGTGAAACATAATTTGCTGACGCTACTGTCTGGCTCTGTTGGTATAATTCTTACTGTGTAGTCATTAGTGCATGGTGCTAATCATGCCCTTGGTTTACCACAGGTTGATATGGTGAAATATACTTGGCCTTGAATTAGGGTGTTGGGTTGCAATATGGAATAACTGCAATTTTGCTGATGCAGCGGCAAGTGTACTGGTAGAGTGTGGGAATGCAATATTTTGAGTGCCGCAGCGTGTTAACTTCTCCCCCTTTAATAATCTGCGTCCCGCAGGTTAGATGGCGATGCAGGTTCCTCGATCCGTGGACTAAGTTGGTTCTCAATGTTTATTATTGGTAAGTGGATCTTGGCTGTGAGTTTCCTCCATATACACCAAATTAGTACTATAAGTAATAGTAGTCCTGATCCCTCGTATAGCGCGAACCAATTCGACTCAGACTTGAGGTGTTTCAATATTTCCAAGTTGTCTATTACCATTCCGTGTACCAGATCGAGGTTTATAGCCATGGTGTGGTTAGTGACACTAGCTAGGATTGGTGGGAGCACCTGAACTCCTGAGGTGGTAATGCTTGAATACGTTTGGTTGTTGATTACTACCGTTTCATTGTCTACCTGGAGAATATAGGAACCGTTAAGATCAGTAGTAGTTTTACCTGAACTTATGGTGCCAACGAAATTGTCCAGGAAAATTGTATCCTCTTTAATTACTTCGATGGTGGATTCGTTGCTTTTTAAGTATGGGCAACTTGTTTCTCCGCCCTTGAGGAGACGCGCCAAACAACCGGCCTCCGGTAACAAATCCAAAGATTTCTTTTCGCATACCATTGCAGAGGACAAATGCAAACAATCTCCCCTTAGGCCATACGTCTCCCGTTTGCTTATAAGAATGGTTTTGTAGGACAATTCTAACCTATGGCCCTTCTGAATATTAGCCCGTGTAATAAGATGGTTGAATCTTTCCTCCGTGACTTTAGGCAGAGATAACACATACAGCAATAGCGTGTTGTTAGTGTAGATCGAAGGTTTACTATACTCGATGGCTTCGATGGCATTACTGTATGGAAGGATGTCGACCTCGCCAACAAGCTGGTTAACTTCTTCCTTTCTCAAAAGATTACTGTTAACGATGCCAGCCTTGGTCATCCTTCAGAATGGTTATCTTGTTTTGGACATCCTGTTCGAGCCTTTTCCTGGTTCTCTTGTCAACGCCGTCATTTGTGGTCGTCACAATGGTGTTTAGCTTCTGCAATAGTTCATTAGTTTTCTTGAAAATTGCATTGTTTTCCTTGTATTGTCTGTTATTATTTTGATTAAGGGAGTCTTCGTTGCTGAGAACCTTATCCCAGTCAGTGGCATCTGGTGAACCAGCTATCCATTTCCATGCAGACCCTATCTAATTAATGGAACGCCTCGATCTCGCAGACTTGTGACCTCATAGTTCATTTAAGTGCATGTGAATTCGGTTCAGTTGGAACAGTAGCATCTCCGTTGTTGTTGTTTCATTGAGGTTGGTTAATGAATGCTCCAGTTGATTCGTTGCCAAGTCATAGCGCTCCAGAGCTATTGTGTGAATGAGCTTAAAGTGTCCATCGATGATCCAACCGTACCCGTCTCGTATAGTAGCCAATGGTGAGCCTATTTTAAATATCTCATAAGAGTGCGCTTTTGCGCAGAGGCAGATGCTATGAATTATAGTAATGTTAGTAAATGAAAATTTTATCATCTTAGTGTCTATTTTGCTAAGCTAGTTATAAAATTTCAAACAGTCATTCATTCATACAGTAAATTTTTTAAGAATATGTGAACTTATCGTTTATTCCTTATTCTAGGAACTTATCCTATTTTTGAGTTGCATAGTGGAAGGTGAATTAGTAAAAGCTGGTGAAGTCTATTATTTTAAAAACGTTTTTCTTAGTTGGGAACCCAGTAGTGAAGTAGTTGGTTATATTAGTTGCAAGTTGTTAGTGTTATTGGTTATGAACAATTTAAAACTGTTAATTTGTTAGTAAATTTCATGCAAAGGGAAAAAAAAAAATTATTTTTTTTTGAGAATCTCCTTTCCCCCTTTTTTTCTTTTTTTTTTTGACGCTTATTTTGCGCATTTTCGCCGTGTTTTTTTTTCTGCAGCAGGTTTTGCGTTTTTTGTGCATACTTTTGCATTTATTTCTATTCATTAATTTATATTTTTTGACGCATTTATTTTCTAATTTGCGTGTTTTAAACTTTTGCATCGGAATATAGGTGTTAACTTGACTATGGAAGGTCCGCGTTGATCCCTTTTAGCCGTAAGCGTTTATAATTGCAAACGACCAACTCATGGCACGGATGACTTCACGCAAGTAAGCAGAAGATCATTTTGGGGGAGTTGAACCCCTCAGAATCAGTTATCCCACACCAGTGAGAAAAATGGGATTGAACCACTATAACTTCAACGGCTACAGGCGCGTTAACGCTCGCATCCGGACCTCCGGATTCTAATGATCTTAAGCTTCTTATTAACCTTTTGACCAATGTTATCTTATACGTTCTTTACATCCACTTTGTGGAACTTTTTTCCACTTTCCGTGGTAATGGTTACATTTCTATTATCGGCAACGGCTTCTTTTTTATAAAGTGCCTTTTGTTTGCCTTTTATTTGCTTATTGGCGATGAATAATTCATCGCCACTATTGAAGTTCCTAGGGGGCGAGAGAGTTTTATTCTTTCTCGTATTTCTACTCTCCTGTTCATGTAATAGGAGAGCCTTGATATTTTCGTGCGTCTGATCCCTAAAGTCTCTTAGGTCTTGGTAATTTATCCTAGCTGTTCTGTTAAAGAATACATCTACCGGCTTCCTTTTTGTTACCGAATGGATCGTATTGTTATATCTGTCTACGAATATTGCTACCCTCTCCTTGGGAGTCATCCTGGGAAAATCATTAGACAAGCATCGGTAAATTTCTATCAGGGTTGAATGTAGTCTTTCTACCTGGCCGTTAGCATCACTCCGTTGTGTAGGCGTTTGGTAAATTTCAATCCCGAGAGACCTAATGTAATTGAGGACGAGTGGTGTTAGGAATCCCCTCTCATTGTCCATGACCAAGTTTTTTGGCACGGAAAAATAATGTAAAACGTTAGTAAGTTTCCTTCGGATATATGTAAATAGACGACTTGTTCTTGATAGGGAACAGTTTGGCAAATTTTGAAAATTTGTCTATACAACTAAGGAATTTCTGCTTTTCGATTTCAAAAATATCCATGTAGATGATTTCACATGGGTGGCTGGGAATCGGTGTCGGTTGGAGATAAGGCTTAGCTGGATGCCTGTCATATTTGTTAAGTTTGCAGACTTCGCACTGCCTAACATAATCCCTAATTTGTTTAGACATACCTGGGAAGTAGTACTTTGCTCTTCCTCGATAATATTGAAAATTCTGTCAGGGATAGTTACATCTTCCACTAGGCGCTACGTTATCCTGATTATGTACCTGTGAAAATTATTAGTATACCATTTATTACATTAGGATTAAGGCATTCCTTAAGAGCTTGGATGAGGTTCGACCTGTCGATGTTTGGTAAGGAAATAAAATATCTGCGGTAGCCATGATGCGGTTGCTCATGGCATCGAGATTCCTGACCTACCCTAAATATCACCTGATTCTTACAGACGTTTATCGGTACCTCCACGTGTGGTATCAGATCGGAACTATCTTGTTCAGCGGAGTGAATCGTTGCTTCCGAAGCTGCATCCTCATCATTGTTTGCTATCTCGCTGAGCCATCACAGAGTCCGTTAAGGCGTTAACTTCTGTCTTCAGACGGGAAAGAGCATCGGCAACCACGTTAGCCTTCCCTGGCTTATAAATTATTTCACAGTTATACTCCTCGATTCGTGCCTTCCACCTTTTTAATTTTGCCATATAATTGCGGCAGCTCAAGGAAAACGTTAATGGTTGATGTATATCCTTATCTTTTTGGCACCGTACAAGTACGACCTCAAATTATCTAATGCCCAATACAATAGCTAGCATCTCCTTTTCGTTAGTGGCGTAGTTGTCCTCAGCCTTGTTTAAGGAACGAGAAATATATGCATTTGGTTTGTCCGTACCTATATCCCCCTGGGATGGAACTGCACCAATTGCGTAGTTCGATGCGTCCGTGGTTAAGTAAAAAGGCTTGCTGAAATCGGGAAATGCCAGAACATCAGCGGAGGTTAGCATACTCTTCAGGTCGGTAAAGGCTTGCAAAGCCGCACTGTCAAGCTGAATTGCTACTCTCCTTGACGCATTGGCCCCTATTTGTGCATTTTGCCCGCGCGTTAGATTTGTTAAAGGCTTAGCTATTTTTGCATAGTCCCGGATAAACTTCCGATAGTAGGTCATTCCCAAAAAACTTTTTAGGACCTTCAAATTGCATGGTGGCAAGATTGAGTTCATGGCCTCAACCTTTTTTGGTTCAGGACGAACTACTTCGGGAGTGATGATGTACCCTAAAAATTCAACCTCAGTCTGCAGGAAACATGTTTTTTCTAAATTCACTTTGAGATTGGATTGCAGCAATTGAGAAAATACTGTTTCGACATTCTTCAAATGATCATCATTATCCTTACCATACACAATAATATCGTCTATGTAAACGTAGCAGATTTTGCCGATATATTGCTTCAATACGTCGTCGATCATGCGTTGAAAATAGGCCGGTGCGTTTTTGAGGCCGAAAGGCAATCTCAAAAACTCATATTTTCCATTCATTGTTGAGAAAGCAGTCTTTGGTACGTCGGACTCCTTCATGGGGATTTGGTGAAACCCAGAAGTTAAACCAATGGTTGTAAAGTAACGAGAGTTGCCAAGACTACACAAGGTAGCGTTTATATCAGGGATTGGGTAGGTGTCGGGGATAGTTACAGCTTTAAGCCTTTGGTAATCTATCACCATGCGGTACTGTTTCTCCCCATTTGGCTTAGATTTTTTTGGAACCACCCAAATAGGAGAGTTATATGGGCTTTTGGATGGTCGGATAACTCTTCTAACAACTCGTTCACTTGTCGGTCGACCTCTTCTCTCATACAAGAAGGATAGGGATAGCTTTTGCTATAAATAGGTTCGGGAGTTGTTGTCTTGATTTCAGCGCGTACGCAAGTATCTACTAACTCCTTCCCGTTTAGGGGTAGGAAAAGATCGCTAAATTTATCAATAATGTTACACACTTTTCTTTCTGTTTCAAGAGGGAGATCTTTAGACAATGTATAATTCACTTGCGTGAATACGCGAGCTTTCAATGGAATTTTGTATTTGTTTACGGTCAGGATGTTTGATAAAAAATTCTCCTCCTGTGCATCTTGTGCATCCTGTAGGTAGTTATTCACTTCATCGTTGGTGTTTTCTGTCTCTATGTTGAACAGCTTTTGCTGTTTCCGCCGAAGATTGTCTGACTTTGCACCCCGCTTAGATGGATTCGGCCTATTCATGTAATTTACTATACGCGACTGGACAGATTGGTTTACGTCCATTTTCTCGACGGATGGCTGAGAGATTGTTCGATGATTTCGTTTTGGTGCAGTGTATCCACCTCGTTTTTCAAAGGGATATCGTCGCTCTTGGGGACGATATGTTGTCCTGCGTGGTAGCGGAGGTGCCTTGTTGCCCTCTAGGCCATGCATGCGCTCTGGCATGGTGTTCATTGGTGCGACGACGCGATTATCGAATCGCGTAGTATGCACAGTGTAATTCCTTAGATTTGTACAGTTGGTGGAGTTGGTACTCCAAAGTGCAGATGTCACGTTTGTCCGCATAATGGAGTGACAGACACTCCTTCATAGCGGCCCAGTCCGTGTCAAAAATACTATACGATATGAGGGCAGTATCGGTGGGCCCTCGTATCTTTTGGCGGACGTGCTGTAAAATTGCACGATAGATTGGCTCACTCTTTACAGGCTCGAAATCAGTAAGGGTACTTTCGACAGCGTGCACCCATGACACAAACATCGTTGGATTACCATTGAAAATTTGCAACTTCTTTACGGAGTCCGGAAGACTCGAGATATCCCTTAATTCTGCTTCAGTTGCTGCAGCTCGGGGTTGAACTCGAGCTTCTACCGCATCTTGCTCCGGAGTAGCAGCTTCTATCGAAGCGATCCATAAGTGCATTCACCGCACCTGTCAGATTTGTCACAGTACTCTGGAGTGAATCCATCTGGAAAAGGAAAGAGAGGACAAAAAAATATGCAAACGAGGAGGTGGTTACTCACAAAATCTCAATTATCATTTCGACTTTCACTTGTATTGCTGAAATAGCTTTATTTTATAGCTACTGGCTATTTTATGTATTGCTGATTTTTTACTTCACTTCACTTCACTACTGGTCCCTGCTCGGGCGCCAGTTAAAGGGCTGAAGGTCCTTGGATACAAAAAAATTAAAGAGCCAACTCGCCCTATAGAAAAAACACAAGTGGGTTAAATTTAAACAACTTTATTAAAAGCTTAACTTTAGGGTTAGGAGTCCACGATGCAACTGCCTCTTCGATGCGCGCTGCTTCCCTTTATAGGGTTTGTCCTCTGCTGCCTCCAGCTGCGCAGTAGTTTGGTACGCTGGCTTAGGCCCCAGCTTCCCACGGTTGACATGCACTGATGGCCTGTGCAAGTATTTCACAATCGTGTGAAACATAATATGCTGACGCTACTGTCTGGCTCTGTTGGTATAATTCTTACTGTGTAGTCATTAGTGCATGGTGCTAATCATGCCCTTGGTTTCCCACAGGTTGATATGGTGAAATATACTTGGCCTTGAATTAGGGTGTTGGGTTGCAATATGGAATAACTGCAATTATGCTGATGCAGCGGCACGTGTACTGGTAGAGTGTGGGAATGCAATATGTTGAGTGCCGCAGCGTGTTAACTTATATGTATGTACACCCTTTCCTACCCAACAAACACAGACTTTAACGTTAGAGAAATTTTGATTGCCACATTAATAAGTGCAATGGTGCTCAAATTATTTTATATTGAAGGGTAAATCTCAATACATTTACAAATATATGTGTACACTGAGATTTTCTTTTTATACCTAGTATTGCTACGCACACAAGGTATATTAACTTTAGTAGCCTAACGGCAGTACGTAACGGCATAAACAGATCGAGATAGATATTGACTTATATATATCAAAATGTTCAGGACGAAAAGAGAATTTGATTAAGCCATGTCCGTCCGTCCGTCCGTCTGTGAACACGATAACTTGAGTAAATTTTGAGATATCTTAATGAAATTTGGTATGCGGGTTCCTTGGCACTCATCTCCGAGTGCTATTTCAAATGAGCGAAATCGGATGATAGCCACGCCTACTTTTTATATATAGAATATTTTCGAAAACACAAAAAAAGTGATTACTCAGCACGTAATACACCTACCAGGATACAATTTGGTGAATACATTGGGATTGAGGCATAAAATAAATTTTTCAAGAAATTTTTGAAAATGGGCGTGGCACCGCCCACTTTTGATTAAGTCAACTTTAGAAATATTAATCATAAATCAAAAACCGTTCATGATATCGAAACGAAATTCAGCACGCAGGTTTCCAGGTATGCAAGGAATGTTCCAGGAAAAAATGGGCGGCATCGGTTAAGGTCTACGCCCACTTTAATATGAAAGATTTTGAAGAGGATCGTAGATATATTAAATAGGCAATTACTTTGCGTAAAATAGCTTTACATCATTTATATTTCACTTTTAAAGTTTCCGTAAAAAAGAAATCCAAAAACTTAAAATTTTCGAAGATGGGCGTCCCTTTTATAGTGGACTGTTCCACAAAACTTTTTATGCCATAACTCCGTCAAAAATTGATTTGTCGAAACGAAATTTGGTGATAATGTTCTATATATAAAGGTTACTGTTTGCTGTAAAAATGGGCGAAATCGGTTAATGTCCACGCCCAGTTTTTAACATAGTTCTGAAAAAATTTTTTGTAAAATTTAAAAAGCGATATTTCTACAACTAAGGAAGTTATATCAATCAGATTTTGCACACATAATAAGCTTTTTAAGAAAAACTCGGCTGCAAAAAAATTTTGTCAATTTTGAAGAAGTAGGCGTGGTGTCGCCCACTTTTTAGCATAAAATTTCTGCTATTTTCAAAGGCAATCGCTTATAATTCAATCTTGATATTTCAATGAAAATGGGTCAGCTGCTTCTCAGTAGTATATACATATTATACTCCTGCCAAAAATTAGCCAAATCGTAAAACACACAAGCAAAATATTCCGGGACGTAGTTAATAGCCCACTGCAATAGCGAAGTTATATATCTTTTTTGATTTTCATACCTTTCATAAACATTATGTGTATGTAAGTATGAGAAGAATAAGAGAAAAGTTAACTTAAATGATCAGCACGATGAGCGGATTCGATTTAGCCATGCCCGTCTCTTCGTCCGTCTGTCCGTCTGTCGGTCTGTCTATTTGAACGCAAACTAGTCTCTCAGTTGCACAAAAGAATGCTGAAATTCGTTGTTTGCTTTCGCCGTTTTATAATATACTAGCAAACCTGATAGACGTTGTTTTGACATTTTGATATATATACGGAACTGCAGCTTTATATAACCTGGGGGCTTTTCCAAAAGCTACATACAGACTGTGTCTTGCCCAGCGAACTCCTCAGCCTATCGTGAAAGTTCAAGAGCAAAAACAAAACACAAAATATGTGGGCGTGGCACCGCCCACTTTTCCAAAATTATGTAGATATTGACTAAGTGACCCATATGTCCAAATTTCATTAATTTAGACCAAAAAAGTTCGGAGTTATGACGAATTGAAACTTTATATAGCCCGGGGGCGTGGCTCCGCCTACTTTTCCAAAACTATATATTGACTATGCTGTACCCAGTGAACCCAAGTATATATTGTGAAAATTGCCTAAAGATCGGTTGAGTACTTTGGCGCCTATAAAATACACCCTTTTTTATATATATTTTTGTTACGCACACATTCGGCATAAACGAATCGAGATATATATTTATTAATGTGTATCAAAACGTTAAGGATGAGAAGTAAAATATCCGGGCAAGTAGTTAATACCCCACTGCAAAAGCGAAGTTGTATATCTTTTTTGATATTCATACCTATCATGAACATGAAATGTTTGTACGTATGAGAAGAAAAAGAGATAGTCCCATCAAAAAGTATACTGAAATGATCAGGAGGATGAGCTGAGTCGATGTAGCCATGTCCGTCTCTCGATACGTCTATCTGTCTGTCCGTCTGTCTATTTGAAAGCAAATACGAACTGAAAGCATTAAAATAGACCTGCGTAAATTGGGATGACATAATAGATCACTACTAGGTATATAATGTTCGGTTCCACCCGAACTTAGACTTCCTTACTTGTTGTAATTGTGTAAGCAAAAAAAAAAAACTCTTCGAAAACTGTTTTGGGGTATCACAGAATATAAAAAAAATTGTTTAAATAACGAGTCTGGTTCCAAGCAGGACCAGTTCAGGTCGTGATATGTTACATAAAGTTAATGTGGCTTAATTTGTCGGAACTAGCAAGATCGGACCAATACAACGTTTAGCTCCCATACAATCGATTGTTTCGGTAAACGGGTTTTGGCCTATAACTCTTGCAATTAAAAAGCTAGGAACGTAAACTTTTGCAGATTTGGTACATATGTATATACGTAATATGGCTAGTGAAAATCAGCCAGATCGGGCCAACATAACATATAGTTCCCATATAATCAATAGTTCTGATAAAAGGGTTTGGGCTATAAATTTTACAACTGAAGAGATAGGAACCTAAAATTTTGTAGATTTAGCACATATGTGGCGAATGAAAATCAGCCAGATCGGACCAACATAACATGTCTCCCATACAATCGATTATTCCGCTGCATGGAATTTAGGCTATACATCTTGCAATTTAATAGGAAGGAACACAAAATTTGGCAGCTACAGGACTTATTACATATGTAATGTGTGTAGTGAAAATCATCCTGATTGGACCAATATATCGTATAGCCCCTATACAACACATTTTTCCGCCGAACGGGGTTTGGGCTATGTGTCTTCAGAGTTTGTACTTATTGCAAGTAAGGATCGAACACTTAAAATCGTGATGCGTATTCATGAAAGGTACAAGGTGGCGCAAAAGTAATCCTCCTATCAGAAAATGCTATAAATTTTGCGAATGGCCCCTAAAGTCAGTTCTGTTTTGACATTTGTGTAGTAAACACATGCGAAATACACGTTAATAAACAATGTTACGCTACACTGCTCCAGAACGCGGAATATTGCTGACTATTTATTTGACCAATAATCGGTCGGTGAAAAACGGTTACTGCGCAAAAGTAATCCTCCTATCAGAAAATGCTTTAAATTTTGCGAATGGCCCCTAAAGTCAGTTCTGTTTTGACATTTGTGTAGTAAACACATGCGAAATACACGTTAATAAACAATGTTACGCTACACTGCTCCAGAACGCGGAATATTGCTGACTATTTATTTGACCAATAATCGGTCGGTGAAAAACGGTTACTGCGCAAAAGTAATCCTCCTATCAGAAAATGCTATAAATTTTTCGATTGGCCCCTAAAGTCAGTTCTGTTTTGACATTTGTGTAGTAAGCACATGCGAAATACACGTTAATAAACAATGTTACGCTACACTGCTCCAGAACGCGGAATATTGCTGACTATTTATTTGACCAATAATCGGTCGGGGCCAAACGGTTACGGTGAATGGTGAGCGCTACAGAGCAATGATCAACGAGTTCTTTTTGCCGCAACTTGATGAATTGGGATTGGAAAACATGTGGTTCCAACAAGACGGTGCAACAGCACACACTGCACGTGCCACAACCGATATGCTGAACATCGGAAGCTTACTTTTGCGCCACCTGTTATAACAAACAAAATTTCAAACAAATTTATACCGCAAAAGATTTTAATTAAACCTGTTAAAAGGACCATTTCCAAGTTAAATTCAGAACTATCAGGGATTTTGATAAAATATTTCATATACTCGTATATATAAAATTAGGCGTGGTTACTTTTCGACTCCCACATTTTTGGTGACAAAATTTCCTATGCCAAGTGAAATTAGTTACCAAATTTCAATCCGTCTTCATCTAAACGCCACATATTGAAATGAGCTGGTCTTTTTTTGGTATATCATCCGTTTACGGGAATGGCCGCTGGTAATATCTTTCGATTTTTCTGAGACCAGAAGGCTGTTTTTATACCCGGCTGTAGTAGTACGGTTGCGCTCATCTGATGTTTTTCTATTTTGTTCAATTAAATCCGAGTACTTTCAATTCTGAATATACATTTTTTTCAGTGCCTCAATATTTTAAAAAAGTATTTCATTGTCAATTTGTTAGTGGTTGTTGTTGTTATTAACAGTGCTTCGCCCTGTCTAACGGGCACGATCACTCTGAGAATCGTCATTAACGGGAGTCCATGGAAACGCGCCGTTTCAACAGAGTGATATTGGTGTTAGGAGAGTGGGTTCAATTGAACAAGAAAAAGAGATGTTTAGTATCATGAGGACATACCACATGCAGGGCACGTATTTGGTATGGTGGGGTTCAGTCTGGATAAGTAAGAGCATACCCTGTTACAATATCCAACATGTTGTGGTAGCTATTTAACCTGCCTAAAGTATCACCTCTTTTATCCAATATTGTCACTCGTCTAATGCGAGTCCCAGAAACCTCACGGCTTCAACAGGGGTGGACCAAAGTGATATTGCTGTTAGAAGGGTAGGCTCGGTTGAGCAGATAAACAGTCTGGATAGGTAAGAGTTTAGTCTGTTACGGTATCCAGAACGAAGTTGGGCCAGCATGACCCTTGTCTCCTTAGGCAGTTCGCGTTCCTCATCGGCAACAGGTGGAGCTTATGCCTGTAGGACTGCATTCACCGGACGAGAGCTGACAAAGGAGTTTACCGACTCCTTTACCGACAAAATAGTTTACTGACTCCAGCATGACTCTAGTCTCCCTCGGAAGTACGCGCTCCTCTTCAGCTTTTTCATGTGGTTGGATGTCAATAACGGGATTCACAAGCCGAGATCTGAGGAATCTGTCTACCGACTCGGTGTGGTAGTCATTTAGAGCCCGCCTATGGTTACGCAGATCAAACGGCAAGGTAACGTCTTGTGCTTGCGTAGATGTTTCCTTATGTCTCTAGGGGGCGGAGCTTCATCCAATAGATGACGGTTTGGATGACTAGGTTTGTGGCAGCTGAATAAAAACTGTCTGCTAAACAGTTTCGCGTGCTTACGTGTATTAAGCATTTTAGCCTCTTGATGAAGGTGAGACTCAGATGACATAAGAAGACATCCCTTGGCAGTTCTGATGGCGGTATTTTGGCAGACTTGCAACTTCCCCCAGTTTGGGTCCGCAAGGTTGGGCGACCGTATGGGCGCAGCGTAATCAACAACCGGTCGGCCAATAATATATAATGTAGCAACATTTATCTTTTCCCTAAGTACTAGACGATCTTTGTGCGGCTCTGTACCTTTGAGGTTATTGCGGTGGCATGACTAGCGAAGGTGAGGCTGTTGCAGAACGTCACACTCATGATTTTAGGGTGGTTGACAATAGGTAGAGGTACTCCATCTACGTGGCCGTTTAACTTTTGTCCCATCTGCGCATTTCACGACGGAGAGGAAGCATCCCAGATTTCGGGGAGGAAGCCTCGAAATATAAAAATTAAGCCAAAGGGGGGGATAGGACACCACCCTGCGGCACCCCTGGTTTGATTCTTCGTGGTCTAGATTTTATGTTCCTAAAGTTGACTGCCGCCTGCCGACCGTTGAGGTAGTTAGCGATCCATCTTTTTAGGTGATTGACCGTGTCGATGGCTTTCGAGAGGTCAATTGCTTCAAGCACCGTACTATGTATTGGAGGATGTTGGTTGAGACTATAGTTTATCATTATGGCTTCCTTGACTTCGGCGACGGAGCCGGCAATAGGCGCTGTGTTGTGTTTGTGTTTTTGCGCCCGACGGGTGGCAAAGGAAGCGAAGAACTGGACAAGGATGGGAGGTAAGAGTTAGTTCTTGAACACAGCTCGTTGATGGAGGGGCCAGTCGCCATAAACGTGCAATCATCGGCGTAAGAGACGATCGAAACACACTCTGTTGGGGAGGGGAACCTCAATATGTAGTAATTAACCCGAAGCAACCTGGGGCAACGCGAAAGTAAGATGTTTTCAAGTGATCATAACATTGACAATAATGCAGATATCGTTACATAGATAGCTTTTGTTGTCTTTGGGAGACAGATAATTCCAAGGCAACCACGCCCAGCACATAAAATCTAAAGATGCAGTTTGTTAGTTTTGAATTCAGAAATTTACCTAGGGTAATTAGGGTTAGACACAAGCGGGGATAGGACATCACCCTGTGGCACCCCTTGGGGAAGAGTTCACTTTTTAAGGTCATTAATAAGTTGCGCGTGATTGACCGTGTCCAAAGCTTTCGACAAGTCAAGTGCAACCAGTACAGTCATTAGGACGATTTTTGTTAAGACCGACAGTTATCTAAGTGGCAATGGCATTAAGCTGATGTTCGGCGAGCCGCAAGTTAGCGGTAGAGTAAGAGAGCAGGACTGTCTCCAAAGTCTTCACTACTGGCGAGAGGGGCGATATCGACCGATAAGACGCCCCCACATAAGCTGGCCTGACATTCTTTAGTAGGGGCACCACTCTTGCCTGTCTATATTTTTCAGGAATGACAAAGGCGGTCATAGACAGATTAAAGACAGTTGTTAGGTATCTTACCCCCTCATCTCCGATATGTTTTAAAATCAGCATGAATTGTCAAGCCAATGGCCTTAGAAGCCGCTTGCATAAAAGCTAATCGGCGATTAATTTGACAGACAACCGAACGATATACATAAGTGAATCAAGGGCATAAGTGCTGATGCGTATTTATTTAACGTCTGTTTGTGAACCGATGTCGAACATTTTGTAGCACACATAAAAGAGATACATGTTTAAGTAACTGATTTAGGTAAATAAGTTAAATTTAGTAATTATGGCTTGATCGTCTAGATGATGTTTGCCAAATACAGTAGTTAAAAAAAGTTTAAAACTTGTAACTCCATTACCATTTAAGAAAGAGCGATGGACGTTGGTAGAAGGCATATTTGATGAAAATGGCCAAAATGACAAAGCGGTCAAGCTCATTTGTACACAACTGGGTATTTAATGTTCGGCTCCAGCCGAACTTGGGCTTCCTTAGTCAAAATTACCGTTATCTGTTTTGTTTCTTTTTTATGCTGTTCTGACTTTATAAAATAGTTTTCTCAAATTGTTGTTCTAGGAAAAATTGCAAATAAATACAAATCAAACTACCTAAGTGTTATCCCCCTCTAAAATTTTCCAAACCTGCCCGATTTATGTGTATTTCTATTACATCAAATATTATTTTCAATGGAAGAACTAAATTTAGCCCTTTGATTATCTGTCAGAATACTAACAGAAAAGTATTAGATTTGAAAGTTGGACCGTAACACATAAAACAAGAAAATATTGCGTTTGGAATTTTTTTGGGTGTAGCAGCGAGATCTCTCCTCTGCAAAAATTGTGCTATTAATTTCTAAAGAGAGTTGCGCTATAATTCAATATACATAAGTAAAGTTGTAGTTGCGTAGCACACTCGCAAGGGTGTAAGTACATTTTAGTTTTTGTAGTACACTCGTAAAGTGAGCAGAACTGGTATTAGTCGCATCCTCCTTTGCGACGCATCTCGGACGCATTTTAGACTAATCACTTTTTTTCCGAGTCATATTTTAACACAAACGTAAAATTGCATAATGTGGGTTTGAGCATCACTGATTTAAAAACACCCTGTAGAAAATTGGCCCGCTCTAAACCACTTGACGACACTACTAGTTCTAACTCAACACCCAAGAAAGGCTTTCAAATGTCCATGACGATGTCATTGGCGGTGACAATTGTCGCCCAGTGCATTACTTGCCAAGTCGTTCTCTACCAGGCCCATGTCGCTTAGTTCAGGGATAGTTCTAGTTTTGGATGAGTGATTATCGATATCCAATATTTCCAAGTGTCTTTAACTATACCGTTTGTAACCGGTACAGAACGAGATACGAAGTGTGGAGCTGAAGACTGGTTCGCAGTTTCCCTCCAGTGAATGTACTCGCCTTATGACCTGTCCCGGGACTTCAATCTGTGACCTTACATATGGTAGTCTAGCACAAACCCCACTAAAACACAGCGTCCGCCGGCCATCAAGAAGCGAATGAAATAACTAATGCATATTCATGTAATAATGTATACAGCTTTATTATGTATATAACTATGGCTGATTATGTTCCTCTGTAAGTTGTATATCCGAAAGGGTTCAACAGTAACGGTATGTGATAGTGTTGGTCCTGTTCACACTGCACAACTATCTCAATAAAGGGATAAAAAGTTTTAACTTCGCGTTCTGCAAAATATGGCTTTACATTGAAGTGGAGCTTATAAATACCACTTTTGTACTCTGCTCCACTAACTAATTGGCTTACACGCCCATCTTGATTTGTTGCTACCTCATTTATTTTTTGCCACTCATTATCCCCTCTAAGACGATAGATCGTTATATTGACACTCTGTACCGCTTTACCCACTGTTGTGTCCAGTATATGTGCCGATATTGTACGGACATCAGCGCTTGCATTATTATTGGCAACTGGCTCTAGACCCTACATATATAATTAAAATTTATTAAAATCGGTCTCGAAATGGGATGGGTTTGTCATTGCTCGTACATATGTATGTACCTACCTCTTTTGTTTCAACACGTAGACGAACGCGATCCCAAGTACTGCTCATTGTGGTATGTAATCCTACTGGAAAAATACTTAGCAACAGTAAGAGCGATGCATTTATCTCCATATTATTTTAATCTATATTTTGTTTGCCTTCTTTGTCTGATTACTTGCGAGTGATTTGTTTGGATGGTATATCACAAAAGGTCTGGATCATAGTTGGGCAAAGGGTACAAAGCTTTTAGTGCATTGAGTATTTCGCTACCAAACATTTTTCTAGTGAAATTGAAAAATGTTTGAACTACCACTAAATTTTTTATTTTAATCGAAATAAAAATTTTCAACACAATGCCCAACCATGGTCCAAATGCTGCGTATTTTGGTTCTGCGAGAGAGGACTTTACTTCTCTATAACCTCATGGTGACACTTGTCACAATAGACTGTGATTGTAACCGCTTGCAATTTTTTCTGGTTGCTTAATTTTTTGTTGGCCTCAAGGTAAAAATGCGTAACATACTAAATCATTACTCTTGCTGCTGTATTTAGCAAATTGAAGGTGCTGGAGGTGCGAATTCAACAGCATACAGAGCAGCTGCGCCCACTTATTGAAAGTGGATCCAACAAGCTTGCTGAGGTATAGATAGTGAAATAACAAATGCGAGGGTGAAAACTTAAAAAGTATATTCAACCAGGTTTGCCTCTCGATAGATTTCATGGCTCCCCTTATTGGGCACATTTTCAGCACAAAAGCCTCAAGCGCAACTCCCAATAGTGCAATTGTGATCAAATTGCATTCACCTCTTGATCGCAACCGTACCCTGCTTGCTTTTGGTGAACATCGCAAAATAATTAAATCAGCGACACCGTCGAATCCTTTTATTACAAGAGGCTGTTAAACTGCGTCGAAAAGGGAAGCTGGCTGGCATCGGTTTTTATAATTAGAGGCTTTGTGTACCTCAGAGCTGACAAAGGAGGAAGCAGTAATTTAATTTTGTTTTTATTTATTTTATTTTATAGGTCAGGAATAATAATTTTTCATTGTTAATTTTTTTGAAAATGATTGTTTTGTTTTCTTTTTTTTTAATAATCATTTTTTAATTAATTATTAAAAGCTGTTTAATTGAATAGAGTAGGAAAATTTTTAGGGACAACTGTCATCGACAGCACTGGTGGCGAACACGGTGGCATCACTGGCATAGGGCAATGATAGGCAACCGCAGCCAGCTTCCAGTTTTTGCACAGCCGCAACCAGCTTTCAGTTTTTGGACAGACACATTTTTTCATTGGACGATTCACCACCGGGAAAGAATATCAAATTCAATTTTTATTTGTCATTATCATTTATCATGTTCAATAGTCAATTTTACATTTGTCTTTATTTGTCATAACTAAACAAGTTTATTATACGTTTATCTTAATAAAATGTGTTTCATTTATCATGTCGCCATTTAAGCAAATGGCAGAGCTGCCGTCATAACAACAACCGCCATAGCTTTTCTTATAGATCCATTTCGGAATCTGCTCGGTTTCTTCATCAGAGAAATTTTGGCACGCATTGTTAACCATTAAGCTAATTTAATAATTAATTAAAATAATTATTAAAAAAATAAAAACAATAATAATTTCCATAAAAATTCAAAAAGTGAAAAATTATTATTCTTGGCCTTGAGTTCGTTTCATGAATACTTGAAAATGTACAGGCCGTAAAATCCACAAAAATTGTTGGTCCAAAAAAGCAATATTTTATTTTATGTTATATTAGTTAATTTTTTTGCATTTCATTCCATAAGTATAACCACAACAGTTACTTTAATAAATTAACTACCATGAGTATTCTGAGCTGAAAAAAGTTAAACAATTGAGAAAATTATTTACATCGTGCCTCTGAAAAAAGGCATGAGTACCAAGTACTCGTGGAGTTTGATGTGTAAACATGTGTATGCTGGACATAAATTTCATTGAACAAGAGAACGCCCAGTGGTTGAAATTCAACCAGAAAACTTTATTTTATTTTAGTTATTAGCTTTTCCTTTCATTCGCAAACTCTCTCTTCTCTCCTCTTCTGATCCTCTCATTTATAGATTAACAACCCTTAATAGCTGTTTGTTTAACCGTCTAAACGATTTTGATCTTCCAACAAATCGCGCCACCGGACTCTATCCTTTGCCAGTTGACACCAACTAGAAACGCCAAGGGATCGCAGATCGTTCTCCACTTGGTCTTTCCAACGGAGGGCCTCTTCCTCTGGTTCCGACAAGAATACCTTCCGGGCCGGAGAATCTTCCTCCATTCGCATTACATGGCCAAGCCAACGTAGCCGCTGGGTTTATATTTGTGGACAAAGTCGATGTCTGCGGAGAGCTCATACAATTCATCATTAAATCTTCTTCGGTAAGCACCGTCGGCGTCGAATACTCCAAGGGTCGACTCACCTGCGGCTGTTTTCGTCCATGCCTGTTATCGTCCATGCTTCTGCTCCATATTGCAGGACGGGTATTATGAGCGACTTGTGTGGTTTTGGTTCGTCGACAGAGGACTTTATTTCTCAATTCAATTCTCAACTCAGTCCAAAGTAACATTTATTGGCAGTGGTAATTCTTCGCTGGATTTCTAAGCAGACATTATTGTTGGTGTTAGTGCTGGTTCCCAGGTAAAGGAAGTCCTTTACTATTTCAAACTTATGGCTGCCAATAGTGGCGTGGATGCCAAGGCGCGATTGCTTTGACTCTTTGCATGTTGACAGAAATGTTTCGCTTCTTCCTCCAATTTTGCACAGCCGTATAAGTTTTGCTGGGAAACCAAATTCAGACATAGTGGCATATAAGCAATTCCTTTTCGTGCTATCGAAAGCGGATTTAAAATCACGGGTTTTTTCACAGGTCCAATCAGTTTGTCAACGGTCGGCTTCAGTCTTTCGCACAATACGCTTGATAGGACCTTGAATGCGATATTAAGCAGATTGTAGGATCTCCTTTATTGTGGATTGGGCAGAGGACACTCAGATTCCAATCGCTTGCCATGCATGCCTCCGACCATATACCGTATAGCAGCTGGTGCATGCACTTTACCAGCTCCTCACCGCCGTACTTGAATATCTCAGCCAGCAATCCGTCAGCGCCCGTGGTTTTGTTGTTTTTTAGTCGCGATATTGCTCTTCGTATCTCGTTATAGTCGGTTGGGGGAGCACTAATTCCATCATCTTCGCTTGTGGGGTCGGGTTCTTCTCTTTGTAGTTGCTCGGTTTCTCCATTTAGGAGGGTAGACATGTGCTCCTTCCATAATCTAAGCACTCTCTGTATATTGTTTACTAGGTCGCCATTTTTGTCCTTGCACGTGTTCGCTCCGGTCTTAAATCCTGCCGTCATTTGGGGGACTTTTTGGTAGAATTTTCGAGCGTTGTTCCTGCTGGCTAGTAGTTCAAGCTCCTCGCACTCACGCTGTTCTCACTCTCTTTTTTTCTTACAGGCACCTTGCTCGCATACACCAATAGGTTGAGTTGTGCTCTCAGAGAGCAGGTGTGAGAGTCGAGTTGCGAAATCTTTGGCGTCCGTTGCGATTGCAGTTTTTCGACGTCCAGGTTTCCTTGTGCCTTCACACGCACTTTTTAACCGCGCAGAGAAGGAGCGCGATTTTTGTCTGCGACAAGATAGTGGTCGGAGTCGATGTTAGGACCTCGAATCGTGCGTACATCTAACACCCTGGAAGCATGCCGACCGTCTATCACAACGTGGTCGATCTAGTTGCGTGTTTTTCGATCAGGGGACAGCCACGTATCTTCTTTTGCATAAACCTAGTGCTGGATATGACCATGTTTCGGTCACCGGAAAAGTCAATTAGCCTGTATCCATTTGACGAAGTCTCATCATGGCAACCGAATTGTCCCACTGTGGGTCCAAACACACCTTTGCCCACCTTGGCGTTAAAGTCGCCCATCAGGACTTTGATATCATGTCAGGGGCAGAGCTCATATGTTTTTTCTAAACGTTGTAAAATGCGTCCTTATCCTCCGTCGGTGCGTGGCCGCAGATGAATAACATTTTGAAAAATTTTGCCTTTATACGGATCCCGGCGGGACGCTCGTCCACGGGTGTGAGTTGTTTGCTAAGTCTCTGTCCCACCACAAATCCAATACCGAAACTGAGACGGCTTGCATAGCCACTCCATTAAATATTGCATGGTGTAATGGTCTTGTTACTTTGCCCCGTCCATCGCATCTCTTTTTCCTTTTATTTTCTTTTCTCTTATTCAGCAGGCTCTATTTTTATTTTTACTTTTCTATGCTGTTATGTCTTTCCTTTATTTTCTTTTCATATCTTTTCCTTTTCTTTCCTTTTCTTTCCTTACCTTACCTTACCCTTCTATTCTATTCTCTTCTCTTCTCTTCTCTTATCTTCTCTTCTCTTCTCTTCTCTTCTCTTCTCTTCTCTTCTCTTCTCTTCTCTTCTCTTCTCTTCTCTTCTCTTTCTTCTCTTCTCTTCTCTTCCCTTCCCTTCCATTTCCTTACCGTACCTTTCCGTTATCATAATTCCTTTTAATTAATTTAGTTTTATTTTAATTTATTTTATTTTATTTATATTAGGTAATTTTCTTGCATTTCATTCCATAAGTATGAAAACAAAGATTAAACAAACAAAACAACACTGTGTATATTTGTTATAAGCCCAGTTTGGGTTTTTGGTTGTCTATTTGCCGATTGCCGAGTATTCATCGTGTTTACGCACGATTTTCGAATAATAAAATGGAAACCACACCAAGCCAAGCAATGTATCGCTAATCCACGCCAGCAAACCACTGTACATACACACTCACATTAAAAGGAGTCCGGCAAGAAGCAAACCACTGTACATACACACTCACATTAAAAGGAGTCCGGCAAGATTTCTATACACGCATAATCAACCAAGTCTCCCTTTGAACTCAGATATGCATAGAACCAACATCGACAACAAGGCACAGCCAGCGACGCAGTTTCAAGCAGCGGCAAAGTCACGGTTACAATCAGCTCTACCAAGTCCAAAGTCCGTGTCCAAACAGAAACTCGGAGTTGCTTTTACCGGCAACTCTCTTTTGGAATTGCTCAAGTGTTTCCCATGTTGTTCAAACACGGGAAGGAATTGCTTTGGTTGATTATGTTTTGTACTGACAGTCTCTCAATACATACATATGTACTAAGAAATTTTTTACTGCGTTGTACGAATATTTTGAATGAAAAAATTTGTTTTAGCTCAAATTAATATAATTGTATTATTTTCTTGGAAATAAACTTTGAAAATCTGTTGATACAATTACTTTTATGTCGTTTATTATTATGTGTGCATGGGAATGTAAAAAAAGGTATGAAGGAAAATGTAAAAATTAATCTGCGGCCAACATAACATAATTGAGACGAACGGCAACACAAAGCGTTGCTTTTCCTGACAGCCTCTATTGATCCCAAAGATGTTTGCACATCAATAACTTATTTCGGTAATTGTTTCCTTTAGGAGACAACTGCTAAAACACGTCGGAAATTATCGGGAAAGGTATCAAAAGACGCGTTTTGACCTCGGTAACAATAATCCAGAAGCGAATTTTCGAGTTTTTGTTTCAGTGAAGAGATATTTGCCATCAAAGTTGAAAATTTTCTGTCATTTTCATGTGGTTGTTGTAATCACAGATTAGGGTGGATCGAAAAGTGCAAAAAGTGTGTTCTGCGCAGAATACTGTGGACCGCGTAGCCGGTGTTGGACCGGCTAAGGGTTATTTTTTTGAAGCGCGGCCGAAGGCCGCCTACGCAGAAAGGTGTTCTGCACATAGATACCTTGGATCAAGCCCCCTATTTGGGATCGGACCCGGGTCATTTTTGGGTTTTTTGCGAATAACTTTTCACTGAAACAAAAAATTTAAAATCCGCTTTCGGATTGTTGATACCGAAGTCAAAACGCGTTGTTTGATACCTCTCCCGACATTTTTGGACGTATTTTAGCAGTTGTCTCCTAAAGGAAACAATTACCCTTATTTCATTCATGATAAACACAGTTGCCTTCGTCTTTTGCCGATTGATAGCATTATTTGTGTTTAGACACGATTACCGAATAATAACTATCAGCAGAGCACTTGCATACACACACATCCACATAAGCAAAAATATGAGCAAAGCAGTCAAACAAGATTTCTACCGAGCCCAACGATGTGTACACATGAGCAAGACAGTTGCGACGCGTATCTTTTGCTGGACAGCCCCTACCGAGCCCAAAGATGTTTACACATCAAAAAGCTAACATTATCCAGATCTGCTCCCATAAGTGATTTTATTGTACCCAGATACAATTATCTAAATTCTTCGTCAATGCTATACGCATATGGAACTCTATCCCGAATTCGGTTCGAAATAGATTAAGTAAAAGCAACTTTAAGCATGTTATATATTCCTTCTTTCGGTAAGGTATCTGTAAATGAGAAACTGAGTTTAGCTACCTATTTCCTATAGCCTAGTCAATCATTGTTGAGTAATATTTGAAAATTATTTTTGTCATTGCCTTTTGTATATATTGTGACGAATTCGATGATTCCTTGATTATCAATCCTGGGTTCGACCACTATAAAGTCGAATAAACACACGCACAGATAATGTAACTAATAGCTAGTTTTATTTACTAGTAGTAAACGCAATACAAATTTAAGAGGTTGGTGACTTCGCAGTAGTTCACTATTGAACGCTTGAAAATAAACTGATCAACCTGCCTTGCTTGGTCACCGCCTTATATAGTCCAACAGGGTGCTTGCCTACGCACCGAGAACTTTCTTGGTTGTTCGCTTTTCGTGTTCTGGAAGGGTCGGTGTTATTTATTGGCATCTCCTCTTTGCATCGTATTCGCAAACACTCGCGCCATCTCTCTTCCTCTTCCTAGTTATACGCTTGCATGCATAAGCGTAGCCATCGTTATCTCGGTTGTGTTAACTAGTGGTGGGAGTGCTATTGAGTTAGGGATGGTACATGCTTGAGAATAATCGCCACAATATTATTGTTACTGTATCTAATCATAATATATTGATTTATAAGTTTTAAAGATGGTAACCATTGTTGTACTATAAGTTATCAAACAGGATCTTATTGTGCTGATACTATATTGTCAAAAAATTAAATGAAATGAAATAAAGTTAATAAGTAGTTTCTTTTATAAGATCTGGTATAAGTGTACCTGTAGTAGAGTAATATCCCCACTAGAGAGGGATCGTGAGTCTAAATACAACTTTTCTATTTACGTTTGTGTCGCGGTATGATCACGACAAAAGTTTCGGGACTAGTGTATATATATTTTTTTTTTGAGGTCTCCGTGCTCCACTGGTATAGCAAAGTTTGTTTTGTTCCGTATCCTCATTCACCAATTATCCTAACCTTTCCGCGGAGATCGAACATTAAGGTAGCGAATCGGGTTTTATTGTGCCCGCAATGGGCAGCATCGAAGATTATGTTTGTGATCTTTTCTCTATTGCTCCCCACCCCATCACCAGTAAAAGAGTGCCGTGAAAATTGACCGCGTCACTACTACCGGGGGACAGTAGGCCAGTCTCCACTGCACTGCAGCACTGATGCAATGTCCGCCTCACCTACTCGCTTAACAAAGCTACCACCTCGCACGGCCGCTCAACACCTATTCCCTCCGGAATAGGACAGATATGGGCACAGCCGAGCGTCAGTCCCCTCATTCCCTCCCCAACTTCCCCTTATTTCCAGCATGCATGTTAGTCAAGACCAGCATCTCGTGCTTTTCATAACGTGCACTGTTCGTCCCCAAAGATTACATACGCCTGCGGCATCGGTCAAGTACAACAATTGCTTGGGCCTGTCATACATATTATCTTTACATTTTCTAGATTGTCTACCACCACCTAGATAGACGCATCCGTCCCTCACGCCTAGTATGACCTCTACCTCGCCTCCGGCGCACTTAAAAATTGTACAGCTTATTTGTAACGGATAAGCTGGCAAGATCGCGGAGGTAACTGAATGCATGAAGCGAAACAACATCAAAACCAATGCGATTCAAGAGAATAAACTGAACACAAGATCTGACTTACGAACTTTGAAATAGATGCAATGTACGTCAATGTGGTTTCGCGTTCATAACACACCACGTCGACCCTAGGGACACCACCTTAGAATGCCTAGGCATAGTAGTTCGGGCAGGCGATGTCAATCTGAAAATTATTAACATTTATATACCCCCTGTCACTTGGTGCCCGTGGGCTATCACCCCGACATCAGAGGGTTGCTTCGACGTGACCACCGTTTCATCCTCGGCATTCACAGTGAACGGTGACACCCTCATTAGAGGGCATATAATTGCTACAGCTCGCCTGACATCGCCATCGCAAGTGCGGGGCTCATCAACTGCGTCGACTGCCGACCTATACTTACATTGGAATCTGATCATCTACCCATAATTCTTTCAATCGAGCGTCCTATCGACTTTATTACATCCTTACTTTTATCAACTTCAACAAAGTGGACTGGGACAGTTTTACGGAATATACAGAGAAACACCTTGGCCACGAGGGACATAGTTATTTAGCGACTCTTTTTAACCTCTCGTGACATGAAGATGTTGAAACACCTTGGCCACGAGGGACATAGTTATTTAGCGACTCTTTTTAACCTCTCGTTAACCACCATCGTCATTCCTGACATATGGAAACACACAATTGTGGTTGCCCGCTTACAACCTGGGAAGCCGGCGAGTTATAAAGAATCATATCGCCCTATTTGTCTTCTGTCGCCGGTTGCGAAGTTACTGTTCCACTGTGCGCAATATGACTTGACAACAGGACTTTCTGCTGACATCTCCTCTGTTGTTGTTGTTGTGGTAACGACAAAAACACTCCCCGAAGGTTTTGGGGAGTGTTGTCGAATTAACGCTCCGGTACTGCCCGACTGTCGTGGTAGCGATTTATGACCAGTGAAATCTTTTAGGTCATGTCACCCCTCCTTCCGTAAGGAAGGATAAGATGGGTAATGCGAGGTGAAGGGCATCATATCCGTAGATCAACTATCGAGTTGCGCGTCATTCCGCAGGGGTAGACATCTCCTCTCTTGTTGGTCGCCTATTTCGTTCGATTCCCTGCATCACGCGTGCAAGATCTGGATCTGGGGCTGCTTGTCATCGTGACTACTGACAATTGTTATAGCCTAATTCCATTTGTTCCTATAATTTGCAATAGTCATTGCAGCTGTCACCACCTCGTTTGCAGTTGACAAGCAAGCTGATAATAGCACCATAAATGGTTGAAATTCCTGACAAAGTAATGTTTTGTGGGAATCTCTGCAACAGATGATTTATGTCGAATTTCATTATGAAATATTCCAAAACGTACATATATGTTTTGCAATCCCAAATTTAGGCTTTTCACAGCGAAAGTGAGGAGGCCAATCCCGCGAATAATACCTACAAGGTGTAAAGGTGCTTTCTATGTAGAACAAATAATTTAAATAAAAAAATAATAATACATTACTCAAACGTTGCCCCTATGCAACATGTGCTCCGCACTCCCGTTCTACTCTCTGAACAAATAATCAAATATAAAAAACAATTAACTTCAATAAAGCAAGTAAACACACGCATAAATATTGTAACAAATAGCTGGTTTTATTTTCCGTTAATAAGGGCAATATAAATTCATGAGTTTAATAACTCCACAGTAAGTTTACTGTACAACACTTCAAAATAAACTGACCAACCTGCCTTGCTTCTTCTTCTTTAAATGGTCATCTAACCGCCTGGGCGATTTTGACCGTCCAACATAGCTCGCCAGTCGTTTCTTCGTTGCGCCAACTGGCGCCAATTGGAAACACCGCGGGATCGCAAATCGGTCTCCACTTGGTCCTTCCATCGGAGTGGTGGTCTCCCTCTTCCTCTGCTTCCACCGGCGGGTGCCGATAAGAATACCTTCTGGGCTGGAGCATCTTCGCTCATTCGCACTACGTGGCCTAGCCAGCGAAGCCGCTGTGTTTTAATTCGCTGAACTATGTCGGCGTCTGCGTAAAGTTCATACAGCTCATCATTAAATCTTCTTCGGTACTCGCCGTCGCCAACGCGTAGAGGTCCACAAATCTTTCGAAGAACCTTTCTCTCGAATACTCCCAGAGCCGCCTCATCAGATGTTGTTAGTGTCCACGCTTCTGCACCATATAGCAGGACGGGTGCGATGAGTGACTTGTAGAGTGTTATTTTCGTTCGTCGAGAGAGGACTTTACTTTTCAATTGCCTACTCAGTCCGAAGTAGCATTTGTTTGCAAGAGTGATTCTTCGTCGGATTTCTAGGCTAACATTATTGTTGGTATTAATGCTGGTTCCCAGGTAAACGAAGTCCTTTACTATTTCGAAATTATTGCTGCCAACAGTGGCTTGGTTGCCAAGGCGCGAATGCGCTGACTCTTTGCATGATGACAGAAGGTACTTCGTTTTGCCCTCGTTCACCACCAATCCCATTTTCTCCGCTTCTTTTTCTAGTTTGGAGTAAGCAGAAGTTACGGCGCGGTTGTTAAGGCCAATGATATCAATATCGTCAGCATATGCCAACAGTTGGACGCTTTTATAAAATATTGTTCCAGCGCGGTTAAGTTCTGCAGCTTGTATTATTTTCTCCAGCATTAAATTAAAGAAATCGCACGATAGGGGGTCACCCTGTCTGAAACCTCGTTTAGTTTCGAACGGCTCGGAGAGGTACTTCCCGGGGAAACCAAATTCAGACATAGCGGCATATAGGCAGCTCCTTTTCGTGCTATCGAAAGCGGCTTTAAAATCAACAAAGAGATGATGCGTGTCGATTCTTTTTTCACGGGTTTTTTCCAAGATTTGGCGTATTGTAAAAATCTGGTCGATGGTAGATTTACCAGGTCTGAAGCCACACTGATAAGGTCCAATCAGTCTGTTCACATCAGGTTTCAGTCTTTCGCACAATACGCTTGATAGGACCTTATATGCGATATTCAAAAGGCTGATTCCGCGATAGTTGGCGCAGTTTGCAGGATCGCCCTTCTTGTGGATTGGGCAGAGAACACTTAGATTCCAATCTTCAGGCATGCATTCATCCGACCAAATTCTGCATAGAAGCTGATGCATGCGCCTTACCAGCTCCTCGCCTCCGTGTTTGAATAGCTCAGCAGGCAAACCATCAGCGCCAGCTGCTTTATTGTTTTTCAATCGGGATATTGCTATTCGCACCTCATTGTAGTCGGGTTGTGGAACGTCAATTCCATCATCTTCGATTGTGGGCTCGGGTTCGGCATCTTCTCTGGTTTCTTGCTCAGTTTCTCCATTTAAAAGGGCAGAGAAGTGATCCCTCCATATTCTGAGTGTTCTCTGAACATCGGTCACCAGGTCGCCGTTCTCATTCTTACAGGAGTTTGCCCCGGGTTTGAAACCTTCTGTCATTCGCCGAATTTTTTGATAGAATTTTCGGGCATTATTCCCGTTGGCCAGCATCTCAAGCTCCTTTATTTCACGCTTTTCTGCCTCTCTTTTTTTCGCCCGGAAAAGCCGCCTCGCTTCCCTCTTCAACTCGCCTTGCTTGGTTACTGCTTTTTATACTCCAACATGGTACTATCCTACGCACCCAGAAGTTTCTTGGTTGTTCCCTCTTCGTATTCTCTAGGGGTCGGTGCTATGTATCGACATTCTCTTGCTTGCATTAACAGTGCTTTGCCCTGCCTAATGGGCGCGATCACTCTGATAATCGTCATCAAGCTCTTCTAACGGGAGTCCGTGCAGTTTCAACAGGGTTGGACCAGAGTGATATTGGTGTTAGAAGAATGGGTTCAGTTTAACAGGAAAAGGGATGTTTGGTATCACGAGGGGGCATAACACATGCAGGGCACGTATTTGGTATGGCGGTTTGGATGACTAGGTTTGTGGCAATTGAGTATAAAACTGTCTGCTAAACAGTTCCGCGTGCTCGCGTACATTAAGCATTTTAGCCTGTTGGTGAAGGTGAGACTCGTGAGCAGACATCCCGTGGCAGTTATGATGGCGGTGTTTTGATAGACTTGCAACTTCCGGTCGGCCAATAGCCTTATATGTAACAAGCAACGTTTCTTTATCTTTTCCCAAGTACTGCCGGCCAGTGACTTGGGGATCTTGGACTTTGAGGCTATTGCGCTGGCGTGACTAGCGAAGGTGAGGCTGTTGCCGGACGTCACACCCAGGATTTTAGGGTGGTTGACAGTAGGTACAGGTACTCCATCTACGTGGACGTTTAACTCTGCATTTTCCGCGCATTTTGGCATTAAGGCCCTAGTTCCAGTGTGGTAACAACATTCGTTTTACCGGCAAACAAATAGTTTGGAAACTTTCACACCCTTTTGGTATTCTGCCGGCTTAAGTTGCAGTTCAATTTCGTAACCGAATAGGTGGTTACGTCGCGTAACCGCGAAAAATCGCACGTGCTTTGTAAACATTTTTGTGGACAAAAAATACCGCAAATTTTGTAAACATGCTAGCTTACAAAAATTAATAAACAATATAAGCACAAAGTTTCCTTCCCGTATGTATTTTATTTAGCCTGACCACATTCAAGACGGCGGCTACAGACCACAACGACAGTTTAACAAAGTTTGACGATGATTGTAGTCAAGCATCGGCTACTTGACTACGTTGGAAGCGACAGCAGCAGAGTCAACGCTGTGTCACGCACAGCTGATGCATTTGTACAAATTATTCTTAAAGTAAACAGCGAGCCGGCACAAAAGTATAAAATGCAAGATATAGGGCAAACTATCTGCAATTTTGTGGTAAATATTGCTAACATATCCCATATAACGTATTTAGCAAACGAAATGTTTGGGATGAGCAGCAACAGACGATGGTGGGTTCGCCCTGTAAACCTGACGCGAGAAGAAGAAGGATTCTTTAAGATATGCTTCCAACAGTTGCAGGAAAAAGATGAGGAGCATTTTTTCAAAGTAACTCGGATGAGCATTGAAAAGTTTAATTTATTATTAACGCTACTTAGGGAAAGGTTGCGCCGCTTCTCAAACAGAAAAGCAATATGTCCAGAGACGCGTTTGGCTATAACAATAATGTAAGTTGATTGTGCTGAGAAAACGCCAAAATATGCTTTTATATATTTGTGAATTCATTTTCATATAACATTTTAGGTTCTTAGCTCAAGGATGTAATTATAGCGTACTTGCTTGGACATTTAAGATGGGTGTATCAACGGTAAAGAAAATTATATACGAAACATGCGATGCCATTTGGGAGGAGCTTCATGTTGTGTACTTATCTCCTCCAAACCAAGCAGAACTCGTATCAATTGCTGACAAGTTTTTTGTTAAGACTGGAATGCCGAATTGTATAGGAGCTCTTGATGGTAAACATATATGGTATATTGGGTTTCCCCCGCCGGATTAGGGTTCCTGGGACCGAAACGCGTCTCTGGGTACCAATATCGACATATTTAGTGCTATTTTTGCAGTTGACGTTGAATGTAAAGTATTACCAATAACACCAAATATACTAACCCTTCGTGCACTTGCGCTATTTCGCGGAGAATCGTTCGTGGAAAGTGGTACTTTTGCTTGCTTTGAAGATGGGGGAGTAAAATTTGCTTCAGGTTCATTCTCAGTATCCGACTCATTTCCAATCGTACTAAATACAAAAATATTTGAATAATTATATTAAGGACTGCGTAGATATGCGTATTTACCTTCTAGATGCTTGTACATTGTCCAAGAAGGACAAAGCTTCCATATAGCGCCATTTTCGTTTCGGACTTGGTGCGCCACTACCTGATGCAAGACACTGTGCTCTTTTAATGCGTTTGTAGGAGTCTCGCAAACCCTTCCAGCGCTTCTTGCACTGTTCCTCTATAAATAAAATTAATAAATATACTAAATAAATGAATAAATATCAATAATTTTCGCTTACCATCACTTTGCATAACAGAGGAAACTTGCCTCCATGCAAAATCCTTCTTCTTTATGTTTTTGTA